>CM075061.1:5307500-6735000 GCA_037428765.1 Rubia yunnanensis
CTAGGTACTGAAAAAAACCCAACTTGTGCCAAATTAAAGCACCAAAACCCTAATCATATAAAACTCTTCTCTCCTAATAACCCTCACTTCACCACCTCTCACTGCCTCTACCTCCCCTCTACCCTCTCCCTCCTCCTCCTCCTCCTTCACCTCGGTGCCGCGCCCAGCCCACTTTAAAGGCTTCAACGGCGACAAAGATGACCCATTCTCCGCCCTCCCCGCGGTGCACCATCCCTGATGCCATCTCCCAGACCAGCCCCGACACCATCTTCTCTTGAGCTTCACCAAAAATGTCGAGTTCAGCTCAGATCCACCATGCGTTTGACCGCACCTCAGCCCTTGCGTCCGACCTCACCTTCATGGTTTTGGTTCGTTGATGTATTTAGGGTTTTTGGAGATTAGGTTCTATTTTTTATGATAATTGATGTTGTTAATCTATATTTAGGCCTAGTTTGCTTCATGAATTAAGGGATGTTATGTATTTTCAGATATATGTAATGAACTTCTGGGTTGTGGTTATGAATTTTCTAGTTTTTTACATGAACTTATGGTTTTTTGTTGTGTTTTGTTCTTCCTATTGATCTTTATGAATTTTTGGGTTTCATATTCTGGCCGGTGAGTTTATTCTCACTGCCCCAATTTGTTTTATTGATCACCTCTTTACTAGCACCGGTACAAACGAGCATAGACACCAATATTTTGAGCCCTTGAAATACATGTGCCTAAGTAGGGTGGTGTTGGATTGTATATTTGTAATACCGGTAGTGCATACCGGTGCTGGAATATATATTCCAGCACTGGTACCACTTTTCGGTGCCTACGAAACTACATTGTTACACCAGGTCATTTAGGCACCGGTATTTTAAGGGCTCGAAATACCGGTGCCTATGCGGTGAAATACCAGTGCCTATAGTAGTGATCACGAACTTATTAATATATACCACAAAAGCGATAGATACATAGAACATTTAGTAGATCCTAGCTGGATGTGTAGAGGTTCAATAAGATTGAAGAGCACTTGCTTTCGAGTGTAACCATCTTGAACACCAAATTCATCTCCATTTTGGTAAATAAAATGGGTTGTTCTTGCCGAATTGACAATGTATCTAATTGGTTCTTCAAGAAATGGACTGGTTTTTGCAGAATGAGCATTAATATTTCTCCAACTCTTCATTAGAAAACTCTTGATATGCTCCCTTACAACTTCTTCTGAAACATTCGCTTCTCTCATGTAACACAAGATTGATGAAGTTGCATCCCCTCTCTCTAACTCTGCCTACACATATAGTCAAGGTCAAATTTAGCGTCAGGTTAAATTTTGTTTATATAATTTCAAGTTGGAATATGTACAGATGGGATCAGACTCACACTTATTTTTTAACCCGGCCCAATAAAATATATATTTTGATAATTTTTTAAAATAAATAATTCAATTTGGAACAAAATTTTACCCGACCATACAAGAAAGGCTAGGATGGTTTGGGACGTCAGGTCAAAAATATTTTGGAGTTAAGTGCTAAAATGAGTTTGACTTTAGGCTGAAAGTACCAATATAACCCTACAATCGCAGAAGGTGCTAAAATAACCTTTGACTTTGGTGACTTTTTAATCAACGTTCGTTTGGATGAATTCTGATGAAAAGACAATTTTGCCCTTGACTTTAAAAAATAATAGAGAAAAAAACAAAAACCCTCCCCCATTTCTTTCTTCCCCGGCCATCTCCTCCCCCCCCCCTCCTCTCCGACGGCAAAGGGTTTCTTCACCCCATTTGATAATTCTGATGAACATGCCGGCGTTGATGGCTCAATCAACTTCTTCAGGATTCACAAGATGGCGATGCCAATATCTCACCTGGCGGCGGAGGGGAAAAGTCGAGCGGAGGGCGACGAAGGAGGAGGGAGCGAGGGAGGTGGGTTGTTTGTTGGTTGGGGGTGGTGTTTGCCGGGGGGCGGCGGGTGGCTATGGGGTGGTGGCGAGAGACGGAAAAATGTCTGGTGGTGAGCAATGGAGAAATGAGGGGGAGCAAGGGAGGTGGCTATGGGGTGGTGCCGAGCAACGGAGAAATAACGTCTGGTGGCGAGCGACGGAGAAAGGAGGGAGAAAGGGAGGTGGCTATGGGGTAGTGGAAGAAGGTTCAACTGTAAAGGATGCCAATACTGGAGAATGTCTCTCGTGAAGTCGATTTCCAGCATGTTGAATTCGCATACCTATCGAGGCCCGAAAGCGGAGTATTGAAGGATTTTTGTAAAGTCCTTGGGAGTTGGACTTGTTTTATGGCAAATTGTGAATTGTGGAAATCTGGTGTTTAAACACCGTTTTGCAGGTTTTAAAGATTTCCGGAAACACAGATTTTTATCCACGGAATTATGGAGTATACTGATGTGATCAAATCAGAATATTGTGAGAGATATTATCTTAGTTCGTGGAAGATTAATTCTGGTAAACGAATATTCCTGTAATAGTGGGAATTGATTTAGTAGTTTAATTATGGTACAAGTCCTATTGTTAACAGGATTGTCCATTTAAGTACCAGATTAGAATCAGAGTTTTCCTTAGTCTAGAAGTCTATTTATGGTAGAGTTAGACAAGGAAGGAAGTTGATTCAAGGCAGGATTGCGATGGAATAAATAGAAGACCAATACAACGCAATCACTTTGCGCGTCCAGTACTATTCTCTACGTTGAGAACTTTGGAGCGATCTGCCGTGCTGTTTGGAGGTTCGTAAATCAACTGACCAAGTTCGTAAAGATCAGAAACAAGGAAGTCTTAATTCCTCGGGAGGAGGAGATCCAGGGAGACGTGTTGATCGTGAGGGTTCAACGACGTAGGATCGACAGTGAGGGGAGCTCACAACATTCACTCTGTAGGTTAGCAATGGATTAGTATTTAAGTTAAGCTTCTTGTACTAAAGACTACTTTCTAGTGAATGGTTTCTGATCTGGGCAAGGACCCGCAGACGTAGGTGTATTTGCACCGAACTGCGTAACCAAGTTGTGTGTGCACTGCGTACTTTGTTTTGCTTTTAAAACAAAACTAATCTTGGTGTTCCAACACCAAACTGTTAAACAACTTGGTATAAAGGTTTAGAAATCAGGTGAAACAGAATTTCAATTGGTATCAGAGCTTGGCACTTGCTAACCCCTACATAGGGAGAGTGAGATCAGGTTTCACCATGGCACCAAAGGAGGGGGCCTCTGTCACGCGACCACCACTGTTGGAACAAGGCAATTACGCCTACTGGAAGGCACGTATGAAAGTATTCATTGGAGCATTGGATGATCAAGCATGGAACTATGTTGTAAATCAGTACACTCCACCTCCCAATGACAAAACTAAAGAATCGAGCTCATCAACGATCAAACCGTATTCTGAATACTCTACTGAGGAGCATAGAGCTTACATGTCCAACTCAAAGGCATTGAATGCTATCTTTACAGCAGTAGATGAAGATCAATTTAAGATGATTTCAAACTGTGAGACTGCAAAGGAAGCATGGGATGTGTTACAGACGTATCATGAGGGGACAAGCTCAGTCAGAGATTCAAAGTTGCAATACTATACATCGAAATTTGAGGAATTGAAGATGCGGGAAGATGAAACTATCTCCGAGTTTAATGGACGAGTCCGAGATATTGCAAACAAGGCTTTTCAGTTTGGCAAAAAGTACAAAGATCAAAAACTTGTAAGGAAAGTGTTGAGGGCATTACCCCCACGGTTCAACATGAAGGTCACGGCAATAAATGAAAATGGAAGGATCGGAACAATGACACTTGATGAACTTATGGGATCTCTGGAATCGTATGAAATGGAGATGTTGCAAACTAAAACGGGGAAGAAAGAAATGGCGTTTTCAAGCACAAACACTGGAAAGGTTGATGATTCTACAGATAATGAAGAGACGGATGAGATTGCAAACATAACCAGGAATTTCTCCAGATTTATGAAGAAGATAAGCAGGAAACCACAAGATAAGTCAAGTGGGAGCAGAAATCCGAATGCAAACTCCACTCCACGATTTGGTCAATCTACTGGTGTTGAAACACCAAAATTCAAATCGGTAAATTCGAACCTGAACAGGAGAATCCAGTGCAGAGAGTGTGAAGGTTTTGGACACATACAAGCTGAGTGTGCCAATACACTCAAAAGACAAGGAAAGTCATATGCCACAACCTGGAGTGATGATGATGGAGGAGATGATGTTAAGGATGAAGATGAGTATACAAATCATGTTGCTTTCGGCGTGTCAATGGTGGAGGTAGAAGACTTTTGTAAGGAAAGTCTCAGTGTGCTGAACGAAGAAGAGATCTGTAGCTCAGATGAAGAGAGTAGAAGCGTTAGTGATGAAGACATTCGCAAAGAAAGCATGGAGATGTACAAGATGTGGTTAAAAGTGGCAGATGAAAACAAAGAACTCAAGGCTGAAAACAAGAGGTTAAGTGAGAATGCTAAAGTGTATGAATGCGAAAAGGAAGAGGCAACTCGAGATCTGGAAAAACTCAAGAAGGAATTTGCTGTAGTGGTGCAACGAGCAGAGGAAGCAGAACAATCCATTAGACGCCTCAATACTGGGAAAGCTAAACTCGAAGAATGTCTAAGGATGGGACAGACGAGCAAATTTGGCATTGGCTATGAAAGGACAGTGAAAGAAGGAAATCATCAGACATATCAAAATGCACCAGCTCCAAGAATAATTGAGAAGAATGGTCCCACAAAAAGGGTCAGACGATGCGGATACTGTGGAGTTCAAGGTCATGTGACAAACAGATGTTTTAGACTGATGAAAACCCTGTCTGTCAACACAGAATATCGGGGCATGCACACCAACCCATATCGATGTTTCAACACCAATCCAGTTCGAGGTTTCAACACCAAATTCAACACTGGAGGATACAGAACTGGATCTCTCAACACACGGGTTAATCAGAATCCACAACAAGTCATTCGACCAGTACACCAGGTATGGGTTCGAAAATCTCAAGATGTTTGTTTTTCTAGTTTTGTATGTTTTGGGGCACATACAGGAACCTCGTGGTATTTTGATAGTGCGTGCTCAAGGCACATGACTGGAGTTCCTGAATTCTTGCAAAAATTCAAACCTGGATTTGGTGGACATGTTAAATTTGGTGATGGAAAACGGAGCAGAATAATTGGCAAGGGTGAGTTAGCAATTAAAGGACTCCCTGTGTTTCAAGATGTATTGCTTGTGGAAGGTCTGAAGGCTAATCTATTGAGCATTAGCCATCTATGTGACAATGATATGACAGTTAACTTTGACAAAGGAAAATGTATTGTTAACCATGGGACTGGAGTATTCACTGGAACAAGGTCAATAGATAATTGTTATTTGCTCGATCAAGATGTCACATGCTTGAGCTCGAAGAAGGAAGTTAGCACTCTATGGCACAGAAAATTGGGACATATAAATTACAAATCCCTGGCCCGTATTTCCAGACTGAATGCAGTCAGAGGTATTCCTGAAATCGGTGAAAGCAAGGAGGTTGTGTGTGGCTCATGTAAAGAAGGAAAGCAAATTCGTATCCCACACCATGCTGTTCATGATGTTTCAACGTCAAGACTTTTGGAGCTTCTACATATGGACTTAATGGGGCCGATCAATACACCAAGTGTTGCAGGGAAGAAGTACATTTTTGTGTGTGTAGACGACTTCTCGAGATATACTTGGGTATCTTTTCTCAAAGAGAAGTCAGAGGCAGCTGAAGTTTTCGAGACCTTGGTGTACAAATTACACGTAGAAAAAGGAACTACTCAGGCAAGAATTGCACGTATCAGAAGCGATCATGGAAAGGAGTTTGAAAACTCTAGATTTAATGACATATGTAAGACACTTGGTATACACCACGAGTTCTCTGCTCCCATCACACCGCAACAAAATGGTATAGTTGAAAGGAAGAATCGAACACTGCAGGAAATGGCCAGAGCAATGTTAGCCGAAAAGAAAATTCATTCTAAATACTGGGCTGAGGCGCTTCATACAGCATGCTACACCATCAACAGAGTATATCTGCGTCCATTTACTGAGAAGACACCGTATGAGATTTGGAAAGGGAAGAAACCTGATGTGTCGTATTTTCATGTTTTTGGCAGTAAGTGTTATATTCTAAAAGATCGTGCGCCGTTAGCTAAGTTCGAATCTAGAAGTGATGTCGGGATATTCTTGGGTTATTCTCCCACCAGTCGAGCATACCGAGTACTTAATCAACGTACTGGAACGGTCATGGAGTCTATTAATGTGGTGGTAGATGATTCTGAGGACGACAAGGTTGGAGAAGGTGAAGTGCTTGAACCAGTGTTCCCTACCGGTGTTGAAACACCAACAGCGTCAACCGGTGTTGAAACACCAAAAACTGAGACACCTGAATCTAAACAACGTCCGTCCAGACATATGCAACTTCGGGATCAACCTCGTGTAAATTACAGGGAATTGGCAGGATTATCTTGTTTCATATCACTCACGGAGCCGAAGAATTATAAAGAGGCTTTGCTCGATGAATATTGGATTTCTGCTATGCAAGAAGAATTACAGCAATTCGAAAGAAACAATGTTTGGGTTCTTACCCAACGGCCTGCAAATGTCAATGTGATCGGTACCAAGTGGATTTTCAAGAATAAATCTGATGCAGATGGTAATATCACAAGGAATAAAGCACGCCTCGTTGCTCAAGGGTACACGCAAGTAGAAGGAATAGATTTTGATGAGACTTTTGCGCCTGTAGCCAGATTGGAGTCAATCAGACTTTTGTTGGCTGTGTCGTGCATTCTGGACTTTACTCTTTTCCAGATGGATGTCAAGAGTGCATTCTTGAATGGGGTCGTGAAGGAGGAGGTGTATGTGGAGCAACCTAAGGGGTTTGAAGATCCACAGTTTCCTGATTTTGTCTATCAGTTGAATAAGGCACTATATGGCCTCAAGCAGGCACCCCGAGCATGGTATGAGCGACTGACAACCTTTCTGATTAAAAAGGGCTATCGTCGAGGGGGAGTAGATCGGACTCTGTTCGTACTACACAAAGGTTCAAATATTCTAATTGCACAGATTTATGTAGATGATATTGTGTTTGGATCCACCTCTTCAGTCTTGATAAAGGAGTTTGTTGACTTAATGACTAATGAGTTCGAAATGAGCATGGTAGGAAAACTGTCATATTTTCTGGGATTGCAAGTTATTCAGGAGAAGAATGGTCTCTTCATCAATCAGCAGAAGTATGCTGAAAACTTGATCAAGAGATTTGGACTTACAAGCGCAAAGGCAATACGCACTCCAATGGCTACTACTGATAAACTGACAAAAGATGAGCAGGGACAAAGTGTTGATCAGAAAATGTACAGGAGTATGATTGGGAGCCTGTTGTACTTAACCGCAAGTAGACCAGACATTTGTTTGAGTGTTGGTATTTGTGCTCGCTATCAAGCAGATCCAAAGGAATCACATATGTCAGCAGTGAAGAGGATTATTCGGTATGTAAGTGGAACAGTGGAGTATGGAGTATGGTTTTCTCGAAACAAGGATTCACAGTTAGTAGGGTTCAGTGATTCAGACTGGGCTGGGAATGCTGATGATCGTAAGAGTACTACAGGTGGATGCTTCTTTGCTGGATCGAATCTAGTCAGCTGGTATAGCAAAAAGCAGAACTCCATATCTTTGTCTACGGCTGAAGCAGAGTATTTAGCTGCTGGGAGTTGTTGTGCACAACTATTGTGGATGAAGCAGATGATGAGAGATTATGGGTTTGATGATGTGAGTCTGACAGTGCTGTGTGATAATAAAAGCGCTATTGATATTTCCAGGAATCCTGTGCAACATTCGAGGACGAAGCACATTGATATTCGTCATCATTTTATCAGGGACTTGGTTGAAAAAGAAGAAGTTACAGTCCAGTATGTGCCAACAGCTGAACAACTGGCCGATATCTTTACAAAACCTCTGGATGGTGAGACGTTTGAAGTACTTAGACAGCACTTGGGTGTCTGTCGAATGTAAGGTACTGAGGCTTGTACTTTCTATTGTATTATTTACTGCTCTGTTTTCTTTATATCGTGAAAAAGAAAAAAAATGAATGAAAAATCGAAAATACCAAAAATATGTGAAGTGGTGTTTAAACACCAAGGATTTCAGAGGCAAGTAATTCAGACGGGCTGAAGATGTGGGCCAGAAAATTATGTTGGGCCTAAGATGTGCGTGTGACAGTCTGAAGAAAGGAGAAAGGAGATGGTCTTTTGGGTGTCAAAAAGGGGGGAAAGAGAAAGTAGATTCCCACACAAACTCAAACTATTGACTGTTCATCTTCTTCCTCAGTTCGCAACACTCTGTTACTCAAGTTTCTTTTGCCACAACCCCCGGTTATTGTTGCTCAATCAGTTAACAATGGCGAGCTCCGTGTTCAAGAAGATGGTCGGAAATTCAGTCAGGGTTCGGGTGCCGGAGAATCCGAGGATTGAAGAGCTCGATGATGACACAGATTTGAACGAGATGGGTGGAGATCGAGTACGGACAGTAGGAGCTTGGTATGGACAAAATCAGAGGAGACGGAAAGCCAGCTTTGATTGTTCCTTCGTCCGTGATGGTATGTTTTTTAGCTCTGTTCTTGAATTCATAGAATGGATGGTGCAAAATAGGGACTATGTAGACCTCAGGAAATATAAAAATTTGCATGGCAAGATAAATAGGTTTAAGCTTGATGAGTTGTTGACTGGGAGAATAGGAGACATTAAGGAGATCAGCGACTATGATGCTAAGTTAGTTGGGGTTGGTTTTGGAGAAACTTATAAAGTAGAATATGAAGAGGGTCAGTTCGAGAGTCAGTTCTTTACAATTTATACACGGATAGCATCATTGCATAGGCCCAGTATTAAAAATTTGGGAGATAATGCTTTTGTGCAGCCTTGGATAAAAGTGGTTAAATCCACTAATGTTGCTAGGGAGATGGTGTGTGTAGATGAGTCTCTGAATCAGACTCAAATATCTCTGAGAAGGTTATCGATTCCAGTTGTGGAGATTTCTGACAGTGACGAAGAAGCTGGAAGTGTTGGAAGAGTTAATACAGAGGAAACCCCGATGAATGTAACTGAAGAGGCCACTTTGCTGGATGAAGCTCTGGCAGCTTTTATGAGATCTGAATCGGCTCTGGCAGCATTTATGGGATCAGATTCTGAGAAGGATGCTGTTGGAACTGTGGCTGAGGAAAAGAGTGGAAGTGCTGAGATGCCAGAAGAAGAGAAATCAGGAGTGAAAATGCTGAGTACTGCTGTGGAAGAAGATACTGCAATGCTGGATTCTGGTGTTCCAACACCAGGAGAGGATTTGACTGAGGAGCAGCAAATCTCTGAGATGTTTGGAAGTGGTGTTGAAACACCACCAGAGACTAGTCCAGTTCAGGGACTTAGGAGGAAAAGAAAGGAAGTTGGTGTTCAAACACCAGCTGAAGGAAGTTCGACCTCAGCCTCCAAGAAAATTCGGAGATCAAAACGCTGCAGAGACAGGAGTGGAGTTGAAAGTGAAGACAGTGATGAACCCATTGGGCAGAAGCTGAAGAGATTAAGGGCAGAACAGCTGAAGCAGTCAGCTAAGAAAATGAAGCCCAAAGTCATGCCTGCACCTGAAGTCAGTCAAGCCATTTGCAGTGAATGGTATGATAATGATAGTCAAGACAAGTTTGAATTCATCAGTGGGAGAAGAATCCTAGCAGAGAGACCGGCTGATGCTGCAAAGTATGAAGATTATGGATTTACTGCGTTTCTCAAATATCTTAAGGTGCTTAGAGCTGCCACTTGCTTTGCAGAATTCAATAAACAGATGGTGCTGGAATTTTATTCCAATTTGAAGGAAGACTGTGAAGATGAAGACTCTCGGTGGTTTCACAGAGTCTATGTGAGAGGGAAAGTAGTTGTTTTCTCTCCTGAGGCTGTGAGTAGATGTTTGCAGCATGGCAATTTCAAGAATTCTCAGTCGGTGTTTCAACACCAAGTTCCAGAAAACTTTGATGAGGTAGCAGTTGAGTTGACAGGAGGAGTGGAAAGTAGTTGGCCACTTGCTGGGAGACAACAAATACCAGCATCAAACCTGACTTCCAGGTATTACTGTCTATATGTGGTCGCGGTGCATAACTGGATTCCTTCGGTGAACAACACTATGGTTACAAAAGAAATGGCAACTTTGCTTTACAGTCTAGGTGCGAGGCATCGAGTGAATCTGGGTAGACTGATATTCAATGACATTCTGGATTGTGCCCGTAAAACTAGGAAGGAGTCTCTAGTCCATCCGTGTGTTATTTCCATGGTACTGCTGAAAGGGGGAGCAGTTGCAAGGGAGACAGATGAGATAATATCTACACATGCTTTAAGGCCAACCCTCAGGACTTTAAGTGGCCGTATAGTGAAGGATCTTCCCTGGACACCTCCGACAATGGGTTGCTCGAATGAAGGTGAAGCTCGGCTGAAAGCCATTGAGGCGAGAGCTACAGTTTGTCAAGAAATCCTTGGGCGTCATCAGGCAGCAATAGTCAAGATTCAGGGGGAGATTGCAGCTTTGGAGGCTGAGAGAGAAGAATTATTGGCAGAAACTCAAGACGGGTCCAATGTTGGTACTTCAGAAGAATCGGACGACAGTTTGGCTTAATTGATTTTAGTGGTTTTTCTTGGCCTTCTTGTCATATTAATGAATTCAGGGGGAGAAGTTTTGGAAGTTTTATATTGTTGATTGATTCTAAATTCTGATTTGATTTTGAGTAATTCGGTCTGGATTCTGGATATGTGTGCTAGCCGGTTTTTTGCTGATCTATGATGGTTGTGCTAGCTGTTATTCTGGTATTCTGGTGTTCTGTTTTGTGTGTATTAATGAATTCACCAATATGCCAAGGGGGAGATTGTAAAGTCCTTGGAAGTTGGACTTGTTTTATGGCAAATTGTGAATTGTGGAAATCTGGTGTTTAAACACCGTTTTGCAGGTTTTAAAGATTTCCGGAAACACAGATTTTTATCCACGGAATTATGGAGTATACTGATGTGATCAAATCAGAATATTGTGAGAGATATTATCTTAGTTCGTGGAAGATTAATTCTGGTAAACGAATATTCCTGTAATAGTGGGAATTGATTTAGTAGTTTAATTATGGTACAAGTCCTATTGTTAACAGGATTGTCCATTTAAGTACCAGATTAGAATCAGAGTTTTCCTTAGTCTAGAAGTCTATTTATGGTAGAGTTAGACAAGGAAGGAAGTTGATTCAAGGCAGGATTGCGATGGAATAAATAGAAGACCAATACAACGCAATCACTTTGCGCGTCCAGTACTATTCTCTACGTTGAGAACTTTGGAGCGATCTGCCGTGCTGTTTGGAGGTTCGTAAATCAACCGACCAAGTTCGTAAAGATCAGAAACAAGGAAGTCTTAATTCCTCGGGAGGAGGAGATCCAGGGAGACGTGTTGATCGTGAGGGTTCAACGACGTAGGATCGACAGTGAGGGGAGCTCACAACATTCACTCTGTAGGTTAGCAATGGATTAGTATTTAAGTTAAGCTTCTTGTACTAAAGACTGCTTTCTAGTGAATGGTTTCTGATCTGGGCAAGGCCCCGCAGACGTAGGTGTATTTGCACCGAACTGCGTAACCAAGTTGTGTGTGCACTGCGTACTTTGTTTTGCTTTTAAAACAAAACTAATCTTGGTGTTCCAACACCAAACTGTTAAACAACTTGGTATAAAGGTTTAGAAATCAGGTGAAACAGAATTTCAATTTTAATCAGAGAATCCCAGCTGAAAAAACAGTGGCGATAGTGGGACAAAGTGGGTCGGGAAAATCGACGGTTATTGCTTTGTTGCAAAGGTTTTATGACTTGTATGGAGGAGAAATATTTCTGGATGGGCTGGGTATTAAAAAGTCGTTGATCAAGTTTTTGAGGTCCCAAATGGGACTAGTGACTCAAGAGCATGCGCTTTTTGCAAATAGCATCAAAGAAAACTATAGAAACTGCTATAGGGTGGTGGCAAGCGGCGGACAAAAGAGGAGGGAGAGAGATGAAAACACAGCTGGGTGGGAGATGAGAACAGAGCTGGGCGACGGATGGTGGCTAATGTTTGCTGGAGATATGTTTGAAGAAGGGGTATTTTTGTCATTTCATTTTCCGATCATGCTAGAAATCATTCGATCAAAGCCGGAATTAGGGAATTTGGCTATATCGACACGAATTTTTCAAAAGTTAGGGTTAGATTGACACATACAATAATTAGTTATGGTTGAATTAGCACTTTCTTAGATTGCAGGGTTACATTGTCATTTTCACCCTAAAGTTAGGGTTAAAAATGAATTTATCCCATCATTTTATTTAATTTCATATTGGGACAAGTCATGACAGGTCGGGTCGGGTTGGATCAAGCAAATTATTTGACACGATCAAAAATTAAATTTATATTTAAAATAAATTGATATATTCAGGTCATATTACATAATATTGTCCAACCACACTCGAATGATCAGGATGATTTGGGTCACACTAGTGCAAAACAAAGCTATTAACGTCCTTGGCACCCCGGGTAATGTGTGGCCTTTGAACGGGGTTCCACAACTAGGTTGTACTCTTTGTAATGTTTTCTTCAATAGATTTATGAGTGATTTTTAAAAAAAAATGTAATTGTAGATATTCAACAATTACAAATTTACAATTCCGCCAAATATAATGAACAGGAGTTGTATGTATTTGAAAGCCATGTACTAAAGTGATAGAAACAATTGAGTTGTCAAAGTGAAATGATTGAGATAAACTATACTAAATTCTGGTGATCTCTTTCCCAACTAGTTCTGCTCTGTGTGGAAATTGATATGTTTGGATCTTCCAACAATTAACAGCAATTGTTATAGAATTCAATTTGATTAGCAGTCTAAAGAAGAATAACAATACTTTATGTTATAAATACATCAATGAACATTTCAAGAATCAATGCCATGCTATTGAAAGCATAAATTGAATCGATCCCTTTCCCAATCATTTCCACCAAACCAATGCCAAGAATCGAACCACTTTTCAAGCATAATTGAGGCGAAATATGTCATTCAGCACGAAGTAACTTCCCTCTGCAGTTGGGACCAAATGAAACATCTGCCAAACCATTATTTTTAATCAGATAATATTCACTCACAAACATAAGGTCAAGCACTAATCTTTTGTCACGAAACGCTCTTAATAATCTGACACGTGCACGTGTCACAGAAGATCCGATGCCCTTACCTGACTAAACCTCAGAGGGTGGTCCTCCCCCTGGAGCAGGAGGCTGCCGCTCACGAACACCAGCTTGCCACCTGCCAACGACGACGGCTGAGAATCAATGGTGCTGATAGCATGATGGCATTGCTCAAATGGCAACTGAGTGAGCTTCGCGACGATATCATCGGCCCCCTGAATCTTCTGTCCTTCAAAAGTCAGCATGGAAGCTGGTTGGTAGAGAAGAGCCAGAGAAGACCTCTCAGTATCAAACAAGTTGTAGTAATGATCAACAAAAGCTCTCCCCACCATTTCCACTTGTTCTTCCATTTTCTGAATCGGGTTTTTGTTGTAACTTTCAAGAAGACAAGAAAATGTGAGATGTAGATTCATGAGGGTGATTCTATAGATGAAGATCAAGGCATCTTTTACCATGCTGCATAGCTACGCAAAGTTAATGGGAGAAAAGATACAACACTTGGCTTTTTGGCAGCCCCTGAAGCAATTTGTCCTCAAAGATTCATAAAAGTTGCCAAAAAAAACATTTAAAACATATAACTTCAATAAGCATTTTGAGGAGGAATATATTCTGTCTAACTAGATATTGTTAAGGAGGAATATATTCTGTCTAACTAGATATTGTTAAGGATGAATATTTAATGAAAGCTTTGCCTTTTTTCTTAGGAAAACCCTGACAAACATAATAAACTAGATTGTAAGGAGGCTACTAAATTTTATAGTCTGTTACCACTAAAGTTATCGATAGTAAAACATGACTTGAAAAAATATTAGATAAAAGGGGGCATTGTTAGTGGACTCGGGGGAGGGGAAAACCCTGGCAAACATAAGGAACTCAATGGGCAAAATACTGATATGACCCTATGTTTTGGAGGTTTGTTCTAATATGACCATGTGAAGTTGAAAAGTATTATTGTAGCCCTATGTTTTGCATCAGAAGTACCGATATAGCCCTGTGGCACTATTCCGGCATTGACTTAGTAATTTCCGACGTTGACCAAAATTAAAAAGACTAAACTACCCCTAGCATTCAAATTACAAATGTATAGACTAAAATACCCTAGCATTCATCAGAAACACCACCACCACCGCTGCTCCACCGCCACTGCTGCCACTCCACCACCACCGCCACCGCCGCTCCACCACCACCGCCACCGCCGCTCCACCACCACCACAACTGCTCTACCACCACCACTGCAGCTCCACCACCACCACCGTCGCCGCTCCATCGTCACTGCCACTCCACCACCACCACCACAACTGCTCTACCACCACCACCACAGCCGCTCTACCACCACCACAGCTTCACCACCGCCGCTGCCACTCCACCGCCACCGCCGCTCCAGCCACTCTACCACCACCACCACAGTCGCTCCACCACCACTACCATCACCGCCACCGCCGCTTCACCACCACCACCACCACCACAACAGCTGCTCCACCACCACCACCACAGTCGCTTCACCACCACTACCACAGCCGCTCCACCACCACCACCACAACAGCTGCTCCACCACCACCACCACAGTCGCTTCACCACCACTACCACAGCCGCTCCACCACCACCACCACAGCCGCTCCACCACCACCACCACCACAGCCGCTCCACCACCACCACCGCCGCTTCACCACCACCACCACCACCGTCGCTCCACCGCCACCACCGCCGCCGCTCCACCACCACCGCCGCTCCTCCACCACCACCACCGCCGCACCACCACCACCACAGCTGCACCACCACCACCACAGCCACACCACGACTCCACATAAATTGAAAAACGAACTCCATAGAAATTGAAAAACGAACTCCACAGAAATTGGAAAACCCTTTTGACACAAATTGAAAAACGAAGACTCACCGTCGCCGCCACCATACCCCACCATCGCCATCATACCCCACCATCGCCATCATACCCCAACATCGTTACCCACCATCGCTGCCGTACCCCAACATCGTTACCCACCGTCGCCCTCGCCCTCCTCATCCCCCTCGAGCACCACCACCAATCGACGGAAACCCTAGCCCCACAGCTCTTCCCCAACCACCAATTAAACCCTAGCTCCACTCTTCCCCAACCACCGGGAAACCCAAGCCCCGCCGCTGCTACGCCGGAGAGGAGATACGCTACTGGAAATTGTCGGGGATTTACAAAGTGTGAAAAAATGGAATCTTCGTCGAAGTGTGAAGAGTGGAGCCAGGGGATTTGCATCGTGTGAAAACGGGGTTCAAACGAGGAACGAAGAAGAAAAGAGCAGAAGAAAAGAGAAGAAAAAAATTTGTGATTAATAAACAATGAGAGCATAATTGTCTTTTTACATTTTTTATTTTTATTTTTTTTAAACAGAGATTTAATAGTCATTTCATGTATTTTCGGCCAAATTCAGGCCTCCAGAGTTATATTAGCACATTCTAGCAAAACACGGGGTTACAATAGCACTTTCCAACTTCACATGGTCATATTAGCACAAACCCTCAAAACATAGGGTCATATGAGCACTTTACTCGAACTCAATTGTTAGGAGGCTAAAACACCTTCTACAATACGAGAACTTTTCATGGGTCACCTATCCTAATACCACTCTCACCTAAGTACGCTTAACGTCGATGTTTTGATGGGATCCGATGTGTTAGTTCTGGTTACTCCTTGGATAAACTAACAACGACGTTTTAACATATTTTCTACAAGGAGCATATTATAGCCTTGCCTAATGCTATCATTGAATGCATCAGGATCAGAACTCAGAAGAACAACAAATGAAGATTGCATAAAATCGACCCCATAACACATCAAAAGTGAGATATTATGCGAAAATTGCAAGACAAACGCGGGAAAAAAATTATGGCCATCCAACAAAAACTATATAACATATCGGAAGATCAGACGAAGATCTCACAACAGAATAATGTAAAACACCAACGATTTCATATAAACAGCACAACCATAGAAGATACTACATTAAACAAATACAACTGACGAAAAGCTTCATGGAAACTTCTTCTTTTTTGCCAATTTCTAATGTGGTGCAATAAGAAAACAACCTAACAACTTAAAGTACTCCTGATTATGGTAGGATCCTGATCACAAGCACCGAAGTATGAACACATTACAAGCAAAATATTACCATGACTTTTTAACGTTTAGAGTACAATCAATTATTGGTTACCAGCACAAAGTTCATTCTGTCCCTCGCTCAATTCCTGAAGTTTCGGTATCCTCAGTGTTGCCGATGGTGAAGTGCAGGACAGAAGAAAACTTGCACCAAATCTGAAACAAAATCACGCATGCCAACAACATGAGACGGACCTTGAGAAATCAAAACAGAGAAACACGCATATATCTAAAAGAATACCTTCTTATCACTGGCAGTGTTGATTTCAAGAAGGCGAGGAGGTGTCATTTACACCAAATATATGGCTCGTAATGATCTTCAGACCTGAATCCCCCATCAGCTCTTTCCGTGTTTCCTCGATTTGTTTCACCAGTTCCACCATTCTGTCATAACAAGAAGAGACCTCGATAACTTCAAGTGTGGGAATGTAGCCTAGACAGGAAGGCATTTCTTCCAAACGTAAACATTCCACCAAAACCAACTTCTGAAAACAGTAGAGCAGATCATCACAGTCCGTAATCCACCTGACTAGCTCCGAACGACGCAACTTCAAGATTCTGAGTTTCGGGAACTCCCCTACTTTCATTTCCCATGTTTCCTCTTCAATTTCTACCAAGAGTAATTTGAGGATTTCAAGATTTGGCAGTGCACCAATGGTTGAAAGGTTTCTCCATGACAATTTGAACCTTTTCAAAGTGAATTTTTTCAGATGTGCCGGCAAACTGAACTCGTCAAATATATATTTCTCCGGAGCTGTCCAATGAAAATAATATACGATCTGGAGCGATTCTAGTTGACTCAAAATGTCAGGAACTACAATATTTCTACAATCATCTTCATAACCTGGGCATGTAAGTAAAAATTTCAACTTACGGATATTTGGGATCTTCCTCAGGAAACCTTCCATCTCGCTGTGAGGAATAGTTGCACCAGAAAGCCTTTCCATCTCATGTAAAGTGGGTGACCCTTCAAAGGGAAAACGACTAATAACAAATAAATGGGGGTTCTTTATGTAGAGACATTGTAGTTTCTGCAAATTCCAGATACTTTCCGGAAATATAGCCGGGTCTAATCCTCCACACTGCAGTATAAAAGTCTGTAAGTTTAAGAGGTTACCAATCAGTGACGGCACTTCGTGCACGTTGCATTGAATGGCCAGGAAAGCCAACTGAACAAGCTGTTCGAGTTCAGTTGGAAAGCGGTAACCAAGATCAACTTGCTCTAAATCCAACACTTTCAGGAGTTTGAGGATCTGGATGGTAGATGAGATATCATACCACCGCATTATTGAATACTGGGCTGATGGAGACTGAGACAGGTTGAAAATAAGAGAACGAGCACCAGGACAAAACAACTTGGACTGTTTGAAATGCTCTGCCTCGGAGTGGATGCACAACCGCTGCAAGCCGTGCTGCTCATTATATGCTGAGAGCTCATCGTGGCCATTTAGGAACTGGAAGAAATGCTCATCTTTGGCTTTTTGCATACAAAAATCACGAAGCAAATCATGGATGCGGCATGTTTTGGGACCACCAATAGATCTTTGTTTAACAACCATAAGTAAGCTTCTGTCAATCAAGTCTTCCAAGTGTTCTTCAGCAACATCGCGCTGAACAAATCCTTCTGCGATCCATAGGCGAAGCAACCTCATAGCCGAGACCTCTTCATCTTCTCGAAATGCCCCGAGATAGAGAAGGCATGGTCTTAGATAAGCTGGTAAATGTGAGTAGCTGAGCTCCAATGTGTTCCTGCACTGCATATTTGTACTTGATACATTTCTCAAACCCTCCAAAACTCCATTCCAACTCTCAGGCTCTATGGTTTTCAGAACTCCAGCTACAATGACAATAATCAGGGGTAATCCCTTACATTTTTCAGCAATTTTCATGCCAAGATCAAGTGATAATCCGGAGGATAATTTCCTCTGCAATAACTCCAAACTCTCTTCTTCATTGAGTTGGCGAAGAAAATAAGGCCTCTGGTCGACCATAAGATCATAAGGAGCAACATTATGTCGACGACTTGTCAGAATGATACGGCTTCCAACATTATCATCTGGGAACGACGCTTGTAAGTTATTCCATGCTTCAATGTCCCACACATCATCTAAAAAGACGAGATACCTCCTGCCTTTCAAACTCTTCCTTAGTATCTCTGCTAAGTCATTCTCGCTGGATGTTTGGGAACATTTGCTAGGATCAATTTGATTCAAAAGATCTAGCACCACCTTCCTTTTGTGTAATACCTGAGAAACAGGACTCCATGCACGAATAAAAAAGTAGCGCAAAACAGAACGATCATTGTAAACTCTTGTAGCCAAAGTGGTTTTACCTAGTCCTGGCATACCCACGATCACAACAATCTGCAATTTTCGCGATCCCCTGGTGAGTTGATCCAGTATCAGACTTTCATCATCGTGGAAACCTACGACAGCTTGTTCATTTGTTGCTGAGGTAGATCCTTCTCCTTGTGATGCCATGTGAGTTCGGTAACTCTCTGTTACTACCTCTACTCCAAGTTCTTGTCCTTCTCCTTCATTGCCGGCAGGAACATCTGCATACTCTACGTTTTTGTAAGATTGTTCTACTTGTGATTCTCCAACTGCTTCAATTCGTACCAGAATACCTCTGACTGAATCCAACAAATTGTCGAGCATGATGTCTACTTCAATATGTGTGTGGTGAAGTGAGCAAACCAACTCTGCTGCATCACATAATACATCTCCAATGTCTTCTTTGATTTGCAGGTGCTGCTTAAAAATGGTTCTCAGAGATCTTAGTCCTGCATATAACTCTTGCAGATCTATCACGGAAACAGAACAGGTATTGAGCCTTAGTAGATCCCAGAGGCTAGATGTGACAGAATCAAGAAAATCCTTCATTGCAGTAAGCGCGCCATCATCGAGCAACCAGGTCTGCGACTTCGAGCTGCTTAGGACTAGAGTGTAAGCATCAAAGACATGGGAGTCAACAGGATTGATCATGTGCAGCAACACTGACACATCCGACTGCAACTGGTCACAGACTTCTGAATCGTGAAAACTGGCATCGAATTGGAAAAGGAGATGAGAAGCACTGACAATAACAGTCTCAGTGTATGCTGTCACATCCTTCAGGGGCTCAACAACACTTCTGTTTGAGGCGAAACAGATGAAACTTTTCATGAATGACACCTGCTGCTCAAACGCTTCGATTGTATTTATCAAAACTTGAACCTCATTGGGCCATTGGATCAAACTTCGAAAATCGATTAGATTCTCGAGAAAGGCAGTAATGATTTTCAAGACTTGGTGATCAGTGATACAAGTAGTTGATCGCTGACTGTAATAATTCAACATAGTGACGTACCATTCATCTATTTCGCCCTTCAAGGACTTGATGTCATTTCTGAACTCGTGAAGCATGCTAGGATGCAGGTGGAAGAAAAAAAGATCATTCAAATGAAGACAACCATCATGAATTTGGCCAGCATACCTGCGGATAACATCTTCAACTCTTGCCAGGAAAGATCTCAGGTTTCCATCGCTGCTAAAACTTCTGGCAGAAAGAACAAACGTTGTGAGATTCCTCAACTTATATCTCAGTATCTTAAATGCATCCTTGTCAGAATGAGAGGCATGTTTCAACAGCAACCCCACGTCATCTGAGACAGAATGAATTCTAGCAACGATATCGGTCAAGGCCATCTTGTTCTTAGGAAATTTAACGGAAGGATTAAGATTGAGCAGAAATGTAAGCAGGTGGAGCGGAACAATCAATGGATGCAGGTACATACAGCTGCAATTATAGATTAAACAAAAATTATTGACTATTGGGTTATTAAATAAAGACTTCATTGTATTATTGGGACAACATCATTCATATTAACATTAAACATATACTTAATGTGTATTATTGAGACTGTGTCATTCATTTGATCCTTTCTTAATTATTTCCAACCAAACTAATGCCAGAATTGAACCACATTTCAAGCATAATTTAGATGACATTCAGCATGAAGTAACTTCCCTCTGCATTTGAGATCAAATCAAACATCTGCAAAAGCATTATTTTCATATATTCATCAAGGAAATGAACTCCTCATCCGTATAAATATAGAGTGAAATACCAATCTTTTGTAATGCAATGGTCTTGATAGTTTGACACGTGTCATCTGGTTCAACTATTGTTATGCACGGTGTTAAAGAAGATCCGATGCCCTTCAAATACGTACCTAACTAAACCTCAGAGGGTGGTCGGCCGCTGACAAACACCAACATGCCACCTGCCAACGACGGCAACTGAGAGTGCTGATAGCATGATGGCATTGCTGACATGGCAGCTGAGTGAGCTTCATCAGCATCAAACAAGATATAGTAATGATGAACAAATGCTCTCCCCACCATTTCCACTTGTTCATCAACTTTCCGTATCGAATTTATTTCTATAACTTTGAAGAAGCCAAGATAACAACAGCAGGAACAAGAAAATATGGGATGTAGGTTCATAAGGGCACTAATTAAACAGATGATCAAGATATCTTCTACCCTGCTGCATAGCTACGCCAAGTTAATGGAGAAAAACATACTTCGAGTTCGAAGAGAGCACAACTTACGAGGCTTTTCGGCCTCCTTCTGCAGTAATTTGTCCATAAGTAATCAACAAGGCTGCGAAAAAAGATTCAAACATACCCCTTTACTGTACAATTTGAAGAGAGGAATTTTTCTCTGCTTAACCAGATACTAGATAGACAAGGGATGGATGTTTTGAGTACCAAAACACCTCAGAATGTTGAAGGGTAAAACTTGCTTTCTCTCACTGGTAAAATCCCCCATTTGATCCCTACAGTTGGGGTTAGCCAATTTGAACTTTTAAGTTTGGCTCATTGGTTTACATAGTTCTGTTCATTATATGGACATGTTAGACTACTTACATGCAGTTAAAAGAACTTGTTAGACTGCATTTAACACGTCCAAGTACTAACTCAGCCAAGGAGCCATACAGAAAGAGCTAGATTGGCCATCACTAATGTACAACGGCCAGAAATGGCTGCGACATAAGGGATTAAACTAGCAATTTCTCATGCTCTTCTGATGCTGTGAAATTAAACTAGCAATAAAACCATTGAAGGTACTTCACCAAACAAAAGACACATGATAAACAGCTTCTACACCATTGCATCGCAACTGAAAGGCAGCTCCTTCTCTGATATGGTGAAATAACACCAGATGGCAACATATAAGAAAGCAGTCTAACACCATATATATGAACCCTGTTAATGGCACTTATATCAAGCACATTATAATTTACGCATAAACATCAAAGCCATAAACGTAAGACAGTACAAAACAATCACCAAAACTCAAAATGGCCCTTTATATTTATCACAGATTAGCAGTAAATTGTTCAGAACAACAACGATAAACCAGAAAAGCATAATGCCGATAACTAGTTAACTACTACTCGAAAAAACAGAACCAGCGCATATAGCAAGGCCGGGAGTATCCATCATCGACCTTCTCACACAAGTCGCTACTTATCTCCAGCTCGAAGGCCAGTAGGTGTGGATACCATATCCAGTCTTCCAGTTGTCCAAGGAAATCACCTTCTGCACTGCCCAGAACGAAACAAACAGCACCACGAGCATCAGAATCCTCTGCGCATTCCGGCTCTGCACAACAACAAGCAAATGAGTGGCAAACGCCAGCAGCAACCCGACAACAGTGTACAGAAACCCGACAGCGAAACCCTCGGCTCCCAACTGCATTCCATTCCCTTGGTAGAAGAACACAAGCTTCCCGGGATCATTCCTGTCCTGCAAAAACATGGGCATTTTCCTAATAATGTTGTGCATTGTGCCCGAAACACTGAAGAAGTACACGAAAACCGCCCCCAGCAGCCACAGGCTCTTGTTGTGCAAAAGGGTCTTCCCTAGAAGAACCCTCTTCACCACATACGGAGCCCAGATGAGAATGACCGCCACCACCACCATCATCTGCTTCTTGGAGATCATCGGCGGGCGGTTGATGGGGCTCACTTTGAGCTTGGTCTTGGCCTCGATGAACTCCGCCATTGAATCCGCTTGGCCGGAGAAATCCGTGGCCTCCATTTTAACGGAATCCTTCACCACATCGACGGCGGACCCGGGGATCAGCTTGATGTGGGGCAGGGAGTTGACGGCGAAGAGCGAGAAGGAGGGCTGCGACTCGCCGAACTCCAGCACGAAGAAGAAGAGATCCCGGTAGCGATCGGGCTTCTCCTTGTTGTTCTCGAGGAATGACTTGGAGACGAGGGCGAACTCGGATTTGAGGGACTGGAGATTGAGCTCCGCTTTAGAGTGGAGCTGCTTCGCGTCGAAGAAGACGAGGAAGGAGAAGGGGCGCGGCGTCGGGAGGGAGAGGATGCGGCGGAGGAGGTGGTCGTTGAGCTGGATGACGCCGCCGCCATTGCCGGATTGGGACTGGAGGGAGAGGAGATCGGAGACTAGCTCTTCGGTGAGGTTTTCGGCGGCGGAGGCGCGGAGGAGGACGGCGGCGGTGAGGAGGAGGAGGAGGGAGATCGGAGATTTCGGGATGGCCATTTTTTTTTCAATTTGGTTTTATTTTTCTCGTTTTTGAAGGGTTTTGTTTAAGGATTTTTTTTTGGGTTTTGGGTGTTAGCCAATCAGAGTTGAGTCCTGAGAGTTGACTCTTTCTTATTGGTGGGATGATGTGTTTAGTTAGTAGGAGTAAGACAAGGAGAGTGTGACCCATAAATTGGGCCTCTTCCCTCCGGTTCTGAAATCAGTTCCGTTTGGTACTTGAATTTAGAAAATGTAGAATCAGTGGTAGATAATGTGTTGAAAGAGTAAAATATAAATTAAATTGATGAAAATAATTTAGAATTTAACAAAAAGAAAGAAGTTAATATAGAAAAACCATACCTAAAAAAAATGAGTGATTGTTAGAGAATCGGAGGGAATATTACATTAGAGTATTTTAGATCCTTATCAACTTGTAGTATCGTGATGATAACGCATTCAAAATAAGAGATTTCGTCAGGCATATTATAGATTTGGGAAAGTCTCAGGAAAGGCGGTCTTTCCATAAGCTTATGGACAGTGCTCAGGGGCATTTGCCTTAAATGTTATAATTTTTAATAAAATTTAAATATTACATTTGATAAGTTAAAACAAGTAATAATATGTATTTGAAGGTGAGATTATAAAAATATATCATATAAAAAAATATTTTTTAAAATTTTAAATTTTGTATGTAATTTAAGAAATGCAATGTATAAGGTAAGAAATAAGTGGTCTGTCTATAAGCTTATGGACAGACCGCATGTCAGGAGACCCACTCTATAGATTTTATGCTTAGTAAAGTCCCTACTTTTGATATTATAATTCGTGAGAAGAGATAAGTTATGATAATTAATTATAACAGTGGCCAGAATTTGGTGGAAGTCTGCCCTTCGTCACATGAAAGTAGTTTTGATGGAAATGGACCGGACATACGGATGAAAATGATACTCATCATAGCCATCATGGATTGTACGTCGAACGTGCAATATTCACAACCGCCTCATTCTGTTCCATTCCACTAGATCCATTACAAATCCCGCTAATTTTTATATTCCTTGAAAAATATGGTCGAAAACAATGAAATTTGAACTTTAGTATAGAAAACATTGTTTTTTGGACTTGGAAAACTCTTCATCCAAAACCAGAGATCAAATTCTTATACGTTCTCGCATCTGGTTTAAGCCCCAACTTCAGCATCTCATCATGCACTTTCATAGCCTCCCTCAATTCCTTAACATAACAAAGCTCCCTAACCATAATTACAAAACTCTCAGAGTCAAAAACTCTCTGCAATTTCATATCTTCAAACACATTTACAGCATCATGAACCCTAAATTCTTTGAACAACCTAGTCAGAACCATATTATAAGTCTCCACATCGAAACCGCCTTTCATTCTACCATGCAACTCAATGGCAGCATTAATCTTCCCATTGGAACAATAGTGCTTAACCAAAGAAGAACAGCAAGAGGGCTCAAGAACAATCCCTCTATCAAGAACAAAATGCAGCAGAATCTCCGCTTGTTCCCACGCGCGATTTTCACACTGAGATTTTACATGTTTTGATAGCTCTGTTGTCTGAGGATGAAAGCCCTTTTCGATCACATCTTTAAGAAGCTCGAAGACTTCACCCGACGGCTCCTGTCTGCAGAGAGCATCAGCAAATGCCGTAAAAAAACAATCGTCGATATCCTCCACCATTTTCATCTCCAAAACCGCGCGATATATTTCAGTGGCATCCTGAATTCCACCATTTTCAGAGAATGCTCTCAACATGCTCCCATACGTAGCATTCTCCAAATCAAACCCCTCAGCGCAAGCTTTATCGAAAACCATCTTTGCAGCATATGTCTTCCCTAAATGTGCGAGTTTACGTATGATCGAATCATACTCTCCCTTGAGCATCACATACCGCTTCTCCACCATGATGTCCATCACCATTCCGATCACATTCCCATCTCCACACCTACACGCCCCATCGAGAATCGTACTGTAAACCGCAAAACCTGGTTCGAGCCTTTTGTCAAACATCTTACCTACGTAAACAAACGCAGCATCAAAATCCCCTCTTACGCAATACTCCTGAATGATCAAATCGTACAAAGAATGGCTGTTGATTCCCATCTTCAAAATGGCATCAATCCTCTCGAACTTGCCGTCTTTCTGCAGAATCCTCGCAATGATCGGCCAGGTGAACTGATTCTCCAACACCCCATTTCGAATCATCGAACCGTAAAAACACCAAGCCAATCTGACTTCATTCTTCTCGTGCAACAAATGCAGCAGCGAATTACAACTATGGATTGAAACCTTAACCACCCCATTTCTTGATCCAAGATAAACCTCGAGAGCTTCTCCATACATTCCCATTCGGCAATATCCTTTCAGAACAGAGGACCAAACTTCAGAGCTCCCATTTCTACACAAAAAACCCACAACTTCTGCAGATGGGTACGCCTGAATGACAGAGAACAAGATGGGTTTCGCGAGGTTCCCAAATCCGGACTCGAACAGCAAATGCACCATTTTGCACTGGGTTTTCAAGTCCGGTTCGAAACGCAGGTTCTTCCTAGCCCAGATGAAGAAATCCATGGAGATTTCCGGGTCGGTTCGGGTCCTGTGGAGGATCCGGAGGAAGAGAGGAGGGGTTAGTTTGGGGATTTTGAGGATGGATTTGAGAAGGGTTTCCCAGTGGTTTGTTTGTCTCTGTAAGAGGATTCCGGAGACCTGGGAAATGAGTTGTGTTTCTCGGACATGGGTTCTCCAATTCGGGCCCGGACCCGAACCATGACCCGCTTGTTTTAGGGTTGTGCAGAGTGGAGTTGAGAGGTGTTGGATAAATTTCTTGTTAGGCATGTGAGTTTGCCGGAGAAGAAAGCTCTGTTCAGCGTTCAGTGAGGAAATGCTGGACTTTCAATTTGCATTATACATGTACTCCATCATTGAATTTGAAAAGTTACAACAGTTACTCCATCATTACCAAGTTGATAGGAATGTTTTTCACAAATTTGAGAGGGAGCCTCTCTCTCGGAAGACGGTTTTTCCATAAATCATGCAAAGATCAAGGTTTAAAGTGTAAATTAGAATAAATGAAGATAAAATTTTCGGGTTACATGAATCGAGTTATAAACTTTATAAGTTCCATAATAAATTTTTAATATTGCAACTAAGATCTGTTTACCTTATATTATTTTAATTAAACATCATCTTTCAAAACTCTATAGAAAGGCGGTGTTTTCCAAAACTTTTAAGGAATAGTATATTTTAGATTTTGTGTAAATAAATAATTTTATTTTGTCTCATTTTTATGAATAATCGATGGTATTTCTGTCATTAAACGACATCGTTTTAGCATTTTAGCGTTGAGAAAGTTTTTATTCCTCATCTTTGTTATCCAAACGCTCTTAATTTGAAGAATGATGTAAGGGGCATGTCCAACTAACTCGATGCATGAATATCTTAACGAAATGTTAAATGTGCTCGATATGTGATGAATCAGTTAAACATATGGATTTGGAGTGTGATTTTGCAAGGGGTAGTGTGGTGGTACAATGTACTAGGTCAAAATTTAAACAAAGGTTTGCCACAGACTCTAGGGGGGTGATTGTAAAAGTGGTTAGCACCAAAAAATGAAAAGAGGGATTTTTCATGCATATTTATATGGGCAATTTGGTGTGATAGAAATAGGGCGACAATCCAATAATGGATCGAATACCTACAACACTAGAACAGACATCGACCATCATACGCTCACTCACTAAGAACGCCATATTAGGTGTAACCGTCAAAGAAACAAATACACTCAACTTAGACTCAACAATAGAACCTTTCCTTGAGAGCGTGAACGAATATCACTCAAGCTCAAACGGCAGATCAGGCAAAACTATCAGCAATTTTGACGCGATGATGCAGGCTAGCGCCATGAACATTAAACTAATAAATGGATTGTGATAATGTATTTGGATATATTCAAAACTCCTTTGATGTCCTCCGAATGTCAAGCTCTTGATTAAGGAAATTCATATTCTAGGCATGATTTTCAACAAGTTAACCATTGTAAAAGTGAGAGATTGTTGGTCGTTGAAATACACACACTGAGCTGAATGAAAATGAAAGACTATACTAACCCTTTTTAATATGTAAGAAACCAAGATAAAGACCAAAACATATATGGTTTTTTAACATTGGCTCCATTTCACCGCTAAATTTTTCAATACATGTTTTACCATCAATAACTTTAATGACATACAATAACGAACATCATGTGGAATGCCTTTAGATTCTCCGTAATACGTAATTTCTAAAAAGTAAAATTTTATAGCCCATTATAATACGAAATTAAAGTTATCAATGGTCAAATATACCTTAAAAAATATTAGGAACAAAAAGAGTCATCGTTAAGAAACCAGTGGGAGCATAGAGGAAGACTCAAATTCATTTGATCTAGCACTACTTACTACTATATGAATATCATTTCCATGGTACAAAAGAGTCTAAGCTACCATGTCTCAATTCCAACAAGAAAACAACATATGCAAAACAAGAGCTCATCAAGGAGGGCTACAAGCAAAACAAGCACACAACAACAAAGGTCCGCCAATTGGTCTCTGAAATGCTCAATCTACCACCCCTAACAAACACATTTTATTATCATTATTGCACCCATCTTTTTGCACATATCATTTCCAAGGATTCTTATATCGTCTAAACTCCACATTCTGGGACATCAATTTCAAGTATCCACGATCTCTGAAGCATTCTCTGCTGCTGCAAGAATGAGCTCTGGTGTGGTAGAAATCTCCTCACCATCTAGAGCATTTGAGTGTCCCAAGGCCTTCAATGCCAAGTGTGCTGCCTTCTGCCCTGAGATCATCATGGCTCCAAATGTTGGACCCTGCGAATGATCACAAACCAAATTTTGTCACGAAGTTGTTAGAATTTCCCCCAAAAAGGGCAAATCATGGCATCAGAGATTTTGAAATCAAGACAGTATACACAAAACAAGAACGACCTTGTTCTTCCGATCTGATTTCTTGCTAAATCGAATTAAAATAAAGATATGTAAGAATAATTGATTAAGACTAAGTGAAATAGTATCAATTCAAATTTAACTGAATTGGACGGTATGGAACTGAAGTGCTGGACGGAATAAGGACTTAGGGCGTGTTTGGTGGGACTGTGCGTACTTATAAGTATAGTCGGATCATGTTTTTCCCCAAAAAAATTCTACTTTTGAAATAAACAAACACCAAATGTGCTTAACTTATAACCCAGACCACTTTATAAACCCGACCAAACAAACCCTTAATTTGAATAGTCACACTTGAACCAAAGTCTTTAACTAGCAAATGTTTAGGTGTTTTTCTATATGCGTAGGTTTGGAGCCTCTTATAAACACGTATCTACTAAATCATTTTCAACTAGTGTTATCTAATGAATCATTTTTAACTAGTGTTGTCAATTTCTAACTTGCAATAAATTTTAGTGATACAATTTGATACGACACGCCTATTTTCAGTTCAATTCAGAAGAACGGAGCCTTACCATTCTTGGGGATCCATCAATCTCCGCAACCTCCATGCCGGTGACAATCATCCCGGGCACAATCTCCCTCGTGAGCCTAACAATGGCGTCCTCCGCCGTGTTCATATCAAGCGCCTTCATCCCGGGCACGCTCTCGATCATCCCGATGCTCCTCAGCCGCTTCACTCCGGTGGCCCCGAACGGCCCGTCATGGCCGCACGAGCTCACCACGATCTTCGCCTCCATCACGTTGGGATCCATGCACGACTGCGTGTCATGGTTCATCGACACCAGCGCCCAGTTGGTTACAACTCCGGCGACTCTCCCACCCTTCACTATCAGGTCCTCCGCCGCCACGGCGTTGAAGAGCTTCACGTTGGGCCGCGCGAGGAGCTTGGACATGATCGTGGAGGTGAAGAGCGCGGCGTGCTTGATGACGACGTAGTTGTCCTGCTCATCGTACTCGATCTCGAGCTCGTCGAGGAACTTGTGCGCCGGCTTCCGGACGACCATGGCGGAGAAGAGCTGCCCGCCGAGCCACGCGCCGCCGCCGGGGCTGACGGACTGCTCGATGATGGCGACGTTCACGTTCGGGTTCTTGCTGATCTCGTACGCGCAGGAGAGGCCGGCGCTGCCGGCGCCGACGACCACCACGTCGGTGTCGGCGTACGTGATCATGTCGGTCATGTAGCGGCGCGTCATCTCACGGGCCACGATGGACTCCTTGATGGGGCTGAACTTGAAGTCGCCGAGGTCGTACGACTGCGTGGAGGCGGCGGCGGAGGAGGCGATGGAGAGGCTCTGCGCTGCGGCGGGTTTTAGGGCTTGGACGCGGGAGAAGACCGGGGTGCCGTGGAAGGAGGAGAGCTTGGCGGCGGAGGAGGAGAGGGCGGTGGCCATGGCTGCCATGGAAATGGGAGTGAAGGTGTTTGAGGAAATGTTGAGGAGGAGGATAAGGGGTTTGAATGATTGGTGAAGGGCTTTATAGGGAAAAAAGAAGGAGGTGAATGCAAAATATCTGAAGATGTGTGGGGTAAGAATGTAAAGTGCAAATGGGAGGAAGATAGAAATTGAATGACTCACAATTGGTGATTGATTTATTGGGTTTTCTTTTCTATTTGTTTTTTTGAGATGTTCCACGTTTCATTCAAGTCCAACTTGCCTCACACAAAGGGAGTGAGGCTTTCCTGTATTTCACACAAAAGTGTGGTGAGACTCCCACATAATTCACACGAAGTGAGACTCCACACTATATGGTGTATAGGGAGACTTCAACCTCATAATAATCCAACTCTAGTAAGGAGAGGGGAGTCGAACCTGGGTTGCACCTGGGGGGCACATTGCCCTAGCCACTGGGCTATCCCAAGTGGCTTTCTATTTTTGTTGTGATTGATATGATCATGGACACTTTGAGCCTACAGGTGTTTGGGGACCTTCAATGTCATGATATTGCTAGGTGACACTAATTCACTAATTGATTGAATATAGAATAAGAGTCAAGTGTCTTTATAATCATAACGTTATGGTGAAAGTATCAATCTAACCTTATAAACAAACTCAAAAGGTGTTAAACTCAACTTTTTTATGTATACGCTAATCTAACCCTACACGCCATTGAATTCAATTGTCAACGGAAATTTTGGCCAGAAATTAAGGAAATGGCCATTTTGCACATGAATTAAGAAAACAAAAAAATAAAAAAAATGGAAAAGACAAAAAAAGCCTTTCCACTGAATTTCTTCTTCTTTCTTTCTTTATAGCAAAACACTTCTCGCCGCATGCATACAACAAATCTCTACCACCCGTGGGTCGCGGAATTTCTTATTCTTATTTACAGTCGACGCACTGCCTCTCGCCTTGGTAAGCAAATTCCACCGATTCTGTTGCCCAAATTCCGCCTCTCGATTCTGATCTGTAGGTGGTGGTGGAGAGCACACTGCGGGGATGAGACGGGGGGAGGCAAGTGGCGGAAACCCTAGCTGTGGGGGAAGGCGAATCGCCAGAGGTAAGCGGTGGAAACCCTAGTGCGAGCGGAGGGGATGAGGTACCGAGGAGTAAGGTGAGCGATAGAAACCCTAGCGATGGGGGAAAGACAGATCGACAGAGGTGGATCTAGGTTGGGTGGCGGAGCGCCGTAGGTGGAGCTAGGTGGCGGGGGTGGTTTTGCAGGGCTAGTGGAGGTGGTGATGTGGTGGCTGGTGGTGGAGGAGCTGGTGATGTGGTGGCGGAGGCGGTGGCTGTGGTGACGGAGTTGGTGATGTGGCGCGGAGTTGGTGGATGGTGGTGGCGGAGCTGGTGATGTGGTGGTGGAGATGGTGGCTGGTGGTGGTTGTGATGGTTGTGGTGGTTGGGGTGGCCGGAGGTGGCAGCCAGTTGTGGCTCGGTGGTGGCGGATGGGGTAAGGATAGGTTTGAAGAATAAAAGGGGTGAAATGGGAAAATAATTTTTAACTTATGGGGCAAGGGTATTTTCATCATTTCAAACTTGGCCAATACTCAAAATCTTCAGTCAACACCAGAATAGTGACAAAATGTTATAACTGCATATTTTGTCATAAATTTAGGGTTGTTTTAACATTTTTTATTTTGAAGGATTATATTGACACTTTCAGGCTAAAGTTAGGGTTAGAAGTGTAAAAATTCCATAGAATCAGTTTTTCTTAGGCAAACAACAGATCTCTTCAACTTATTTTCGATGAATCGTATTTTTTTCAAATATTTTAGCGTGGCTAACGGATCTCTTGCATTTATCCCCGACTGATGGACTCAGTTTGAAATTCCTCCGGAGGCCTCTAGTTTCAATCCATTTTTTTAATAAACAAGGTTTAGGAGCTAAAAATGATGTAGAGATATGTGATGGCAATATTGGTGGCGGACTGGGCTGCTGATCGCTGTGTGGCAAACAGAGACAATTATCATATAAACCATGAGCTCTCAGTACAAATTGTAAATTAGAAGTATCCAAAATAATTGGTGATTCGGCTGGAGAAGATGACTCAAACACCTCCGAAGGCACAAATGAAGGTTCAAAAAATGCAAAAATATCAAGTAAAGGCATATTAGTGGCAGTACCAGTACGGGTAGCTGGAAAAAGCATCTCATAAAATCAAGTATGATGAGTGATGTACTCCTTCATCGTAAGAGGATCAAAATAGTGATAACCCTTGTACTGTGAACTGTAACCCAAAAATATACACAACATACTTTGAGGTGCTAATTTATGCACAACATAGGGCGTAAATACAAAAAACTCGACGACCAAATGGATGAAAATTGAAGTAGTCAGGAGAGGTACCAAAAATAACAGAGAGCGGAGACTGACCAGATAAAACTGGAGTAGGCAGTCTTTTGATGATGCAGACTATTGTGGAAAAAGCATCACACCAAAAGAAATGATGAAGGTCAAAATGAAAGAGCCTCGACAGACCCGTCTCAGTAATATGACGATGTTTCCTCTCAGCGCGACCATTTTTCTCTGAAGTGTAAGGACAAGAAAGCTGGTAATAAATGCCCTTAAACAAAAACTGAGATTGCATTCGATGATTCAGAAACTCGGTTCCACCATCACTCTGAAATACTTTAATGGTGGTAGAAAACTAGTTCTTAACAAGAGCCTCAAAATGCATATAAGCCTCTACAAAATCAGACTTTTGTCGTAGAGGATACAACCATGTAAACCGAGAAAAAAATTAACAAAAATGACATAATAATGGTACTCGGTGCGAGAGACAACATGTGAGGGTTCCCAAAGATCACAATGAACTAAATCAAGTATGTGTTGTGCGCCCTTTAAATTATCATTAAAATAAAGATGCTTTCCTTTAGTCATCTCACAAGAAAAACATAAATGAGGCTTACGCAGTAACTAGTAACAGATAAACTACCAGTTCTACTTAAAGATGAAATAACATAAAAAGGAACATATCTTAGACGACTATGTCATAGCTCAAATGAGACATTGGCTTTATTTGAATTAACAAAAGAAACTAAAGTAGCACCACCATAATCTAAAATGTAGAGAACCCTCTCACTATGTCCTCGCCCCACTAGCGCCTTGGTGACAACCTGGTTTCGTGGAGTGTTAAAAACCAACCTACAAATTCTCGTTCTAGTTCAGAATCAGAATATTGTGCTATGGTAAATACTGTTGCAGAACTAGATTGGTTGATGAATCTTCTATGTGATTTACGTGTATCGACCCATGTGCCTCCTATTTTGCTGTGTGATAATAATAGTGCTCTCTTTCTTGCTCAAAATCCACTTTTGCATAAGAGAGGCAAGCACATTGATATTGACTATTATTTTGTGCATGTGACGACGTCTTCTGGCAAGCTCAAGATTGCTCATATTTCTACAGACTTGCAGCTTGCTGACATCTTTATAAAGGGTTACCTCGTCCTCAATTTGAGTTCTTACGTTCCAAACTTTGTGTCGCGACCACCCCTACTCTTCTCTTGAGAGAGAGTAGTAAAGATATAATTGATTTAGAATCATGATAAGAAAGAAATATCATTTCTGATTGATTTTGTATACTCTCTCAGTCTCAGGTCAATTTGCACAGGCACTATTCATTTAGTCAAAATTGGTTAATTTGAAAAGTAAAAATCGATTAATATATAAGATAATCTATTATCATGTGACATCTCCTTAGAATCGTCGTAACATCTATTTTCACAATATTAATTTTTTATAATTATTAAATGTGCATAAGTAAAATAACTAACAGTGAACAATAATTTTGGTCAACTTGCAAAAGTCAATATATGCAAATACAATTGGGACAGAGAGAGTATATCATGTTCCATATTTCTTTTTACTTTGTATATCATTTTTACTCACTATATATGAATACAAACGTAGACAGTTATTTGTGAGTATTACCGTTACAAATAATGTCATTTTATTGTTTTGGTGTTTTGGATCAAACCGATATCATTTAGTCTCAGTACAAACTGGATACCCAGAACAAGAGGATATTATGGAAACGAAATTACATTAAAACCCCCATACTTTGCTTGTCACTTTCGTTATGCCCTCCACGTATTTTTGTTGAGTGGCTAGTGATATGTTGCTTTCAAGTGGATTATGATTTATGATGGTTGGAGAAAAAGTTGAAGGGCACTAAAAGAAAAGTTTCAATGGCAATGGCACAATTGTCCTGGAAAACGGAAGATTCCATTAACATGAAGATCTTTTCCAATTGACTGGTGAACATAACTTTGTAAGCGAAAGGGGCAGAGTATAATTTGCTAGAGAATGGAGGACTATTATGTACATAACGTTGCCAGATATTGTTGTTACTCCCTCCGGTCCTCTATTTATGGTCCATTTTGGCCAGCCATTTTTTCATGGCATGTTTGACCATCAATAACTTTTGTTGTATACAGTAATGGACATTATGTGAGATGTCTTTAGATTCTCCGTAACATGTAGTTTTTGAAAAGTAAAATTTTATAATCTATCATCGTACGTAACAAAAGTTATCAATGGTCAAACATGGGTTGAAAAAATATCAGTAAAAAAGGGGACATATGACAAGAGGTATCTTGTTGAGTCCTCCTTAAAGGCGATAACCCTCGTCCTCAGAGCCCCGGCCGCAACCACACCAAGCTCATAACCGAGGAGGTAAATCACTGCTCCCAAGGGTTCGACACGCGGTCCTCGAATGTCCTCGAATGTACTCGGTAAATCACTGTTCCCAAGAGTTCGGCACGCGATTCTCGAAGTTAAGGTGACCTTCGATTTGTGGACTTGGCCTTTGGGAATCAAGAAATGAAGGACAGAAAGAACACTCGATCGATTTCTTTATATATGACACTTTTTTATTTTGATTTTTTGTTATGTATTAGAACTGTTTTTTTAGCTTCGGAATAATTCTTTCAATTGCATTCACTTATTATAGTTTAACTCTCTAAATTTAATTCCATCTAATCATTTCACTCACTTAAATCCAAACAGGTAAGCTTATGTTTCAATATATAGAGTAACAAAAGAAGTATTTGAAGATATACTCCCTCAACCCGGATGGAGGTAGTATTTGATTTCAATATTTGTAAACGAGTACTCCTTTTGTCCCTCTCTAACTTGCAAGGAATCATTTTTTCGGTTAAGGTTGTCAAATCTTGACCGTATATATGATTGAATAGATATACGAGCAATGATAGTATTATATTTTTTAAGATATGTCCTAGCATGTATTTCTCAATTTTAAACTTTTTTGCACTGTTATAGTCCAAGTTACAAATACTTACAGTCAAATATATTTTTTAAATACCGTAAAAAAAATTATGTACAAGTTAAAAAGGGGCGGAGGGAGTAATTAAAATTGAAGCACAAAAAATTTGTATTGCATCCCCATAAAATGATGTGCTTCAAATTTTTATTTCTAGATTTTCATTTTCATAATGTTCATTCGGATTTATATAGGAGAAGTTCTCCAGAGCAACGATTTTCTTTTTTCTTTTTTTTTTTTTTTTTTTTAATAAATCCACCTGTGATGGTGGGGGGTTTGGCAGACCCCTACCCGTTTATTAATTAAAATAAAATGGTACATAAAAGAGGGGGGCATAATAACCGTACCTCGATGATTCACTGTTGATCTTAATTCTAAACATAAATCCTGAATCTATCCTAAAGATCAACAGCCTCAATCAATTAGACAAAAGTGAATTACATTTAGGAGTAGCTATCTATCAAATGCAGGTTCTGAAATGGGGGAGTCCATCAGCATCCAACCTTACCTGTGCTGCTACAAAACTGGGCAATTCATTGGGACCATATAAATTGCTTACCTGTTCGCGGATGGCCATCTTTGCGAGCGTGTCGGCTGGGCCGTTTGTTTCTCTGAAGATGTGGCATATCGTGTAGTCCATACCTCGAAGCTCGGTCCATATCTCTCTGATTGTCCGCACCAGCATCCACGGTATCTTGTACTGCTGCTTGATCATGTGTATTAGCACTAGGGAATCCGTCTCAATTTCGATTTTGGTGATGCCTTTGTCGCGAGCGATCTGTAGTCCGAGTAGAAGAGCCGTAGTCTCAGCCTGCAAAACAGAATCTGCAAGAAACTTTGTGGAACTTGCTATAACTACTTTTCCCCTATGGTCTCTTATTATACAACCAGCCCCAGCCTTCCCCAGCTTAAAGGCACCATCAATGTTTAGTTTAAAATGTGCCGGTTGTGTCCATTTAAGAATTTTAATTTTCCTCCCTTTATCGGTTTTCTGACTTACTAGAATGGGTGTGGGAGCTAGAATCCATTTGAAGTCCATATTAAAAGCAAGTATGGTATCATTTAAGTGGATTACTATTTGCCTGAAGATCGTCATTATATTCGATTTGGTATCTTCGAATATGTAGCTGCATCTCGCTCGCCATAGATACCAATGAACTACACTGGGTATGATACGGATTATCTTTGAGTAATATGCTTCTTTGGGTGAGAAGTTCCAGTAGAAATAAATTCTATCCCAAATTAATTGGAATTGGTGATTTGGGATGTTTAGCACCGTGTTGACTAACTCCCAGAGGTGATTGACCTTGGGGCAGGAGTTAAAGCAATGGTGAATTGTTTCCGAGTGGTTGATGCAAAAACAACATTTCGAAGGAAGGTGGAAATTAAGATCTTCTAGCACATCCGGGAAAGGCAGTAATCGGTTAAGGAGCTTCCAATTGAAAAGGCTGATCTTTTTTGGTAGTATGTTGGACCACAGGTGTGAGTATGATGGGATTTCCAGCTTCTTTTCCCTGACCAGCTCGTAAGCTGATCGAACAGTGAAAGCCCCTGACGTTGTGGGTTTCCATATGAGATTGTCCTCGTATTCCTTGAAAAGGGTGTAATCCATTTGTAATGCTTGGACAATGGAGCCTGGGATGAGATCTTTGAACTGGTTTAGAAAAGATGTTTTGTCACTTAGAAACTCTGCAACGGTTAATTCCTCGTATGGAAGGTGCGCGGGATTAGTAGAGTGATCTGCCAGAGGGCCTAGGGTCGTCCAATTGGAGTACCAGAAGGAGATGGATCCTGCGCCTAGAATTACCTTGGAGTTCTCAACTGCCAGGTCAGCTACCTCTATAATGCGCTTCCAGGTTTTGGATTTCTTTTGTGCGTCAGTCATGGACCACATTACCTTAGCCCATAGAGACTTCCTTGTTTGAAGCTTCCACCAGAGTTTAATCGAGAAAGCTTTAATTAGTGTGTTAAGGTTCTTAAAATTCAGGCCATTTTCAGAGGTAGGAAAGCACAGTTTCTGGAAAGATTTCCAGATTCTCCGGCTTTCAGATCCTTCCGAATTTCTATTCCAGAAATATCGGGCGAACGCTCTTTGAATTTGGTTGATTATGTGGATTGTTGGCCTCAGAACTGTTATTAGATGAATTTGCATGGAGGATAAGACGTGTCTGATCAGTGTGGCTCTGCCAGCTGGTGAGATGAGTTTGTTTTGCCACTGGTTGATCTTATTGTGGACAGACAGGAGCATTCCTTGGAAATGGGAGTTTTTGTTTCGCCCTGTGAAGATAGGGCATCCAAGGTATTTGAACGGGAGCGCACCCTCCATCATTGACGTCTCCCTTTTAATCATTGTTAGGATTCTATTTGAGGTGTGTTTAGATGTATAAAATGTTGATTTTTCGTAGTTAACTTTTTGGCCCGACGCCATCTCGTATGATTTCAAAAAGATCATTAAGTTTTGGATCCCTTTTTTAGAGTACCTCAGGAAGATCGCCGTATCATCTGCGTAGGATAGATGAGAAGCATGGATCATTCCCCGTGGGAGTTTATAAGGCTGGATATCCCCGTATCTAGAGAGGAAGTTGAGATTGTGTGTAAATGCTTCGGCCATGAGTATGAACAGCATAGGAGATAGGGGATCTCCCTGCTTTAAACCCCTAGATGCAGGGAAGAAGCCGACTGGTTTGCCGTTGATCAGGACAGAGAAGTGTGCTGCTTTGATGTTCCGCATTATTAACCCGACAAGGGCTTCTGAGAAGCCCTGTTTGTGTAGCACATTTGTAAGAAATGACCACGAGACTCTGTCAAATGCTTTCATCATGTCTAATTTGATTATCATGTTGGGACTGTTTAATTTAGTGTGTAGATGATTTGTATACTCCTGCATTAAAAGAACATTGTCTGCGATTTCTCTTCCGGTAACAAAAGCAGATTGTTCTTGACTTATTATGGTGTCCAGAAAAGGTTTTAGTCTTGATGAGATCACTTTCGATAGGATCTTGTTTGTGAAGTTACTTAAGCTTATTGGCCTGTAATCTTTGAAAGATGTGCTCACATCTTTTTTGGGTATCAAAACGATCTGGGTGGCGGAAATGGTTCTAGGGATCTCAGAGCCTGCTAGGAAATCCTCCACTGCCTCTAACACATCTTGTTTGATGATCTCCCAGCAGCTATGGAAGAAATATCCAGAGAAACCGTCAGGTCCTGGAGCTGAGTGTCCGTTCATGGTAAAAACTATCTTGGTTAGTTCCTCTAAGCTAATATTCCTTGTAAGGCTAGCATTCATTTCCGGGGTGACAACTCTTGGGACATTGTCTAGTAGCCAGGCAGAGTTGGCTCCCAGAGGGTCTGTGTTTTCAGCTGTTAAGAGATTTGAGATAAAGCATACCGCCTCTTCCTCTATATCCTTCATATTCGTAAGCCAAGTGCCACTGGTGGATTTTATTTGGGAGATGGTTTGTCTTTTATGCTTAGAAATGATCGATCGATGGAAGAGTTTCGAGTTCGCATCTCCTTCCTTTAGCCACTTTAGCCGAGACTTTTGTTTGAGGAATGTTTCTTGATTTGTTAAAGCCAATTTGAGCTTCGCCTTTGCTAGATTTAGGGCTTGAATATTTTCCGTTGTTTCATGCTGTTGAAGATCTTTTTCCGCATTGTTCAAAAGGTCTTCACACATTTGGACCGTGTCGAAGACGTTCCCGAAAGTCTCTTTGTTCCATATTTTAAGTGAGTACTTAACCCGTTTAAGTTTGCATGTAAGTCTTTGAAGCCCTCTGAGGTTAGTGTGGCTTGTCCAGGCGTCCTCCACCAATTTCATGAATGCTTTGTGATTGACCCAACATTCTTGAAATTTGAATGGTTTTGGTGAGGATGGATGTAGCTTTTCGGAAACTGAGAGGATGAGCGGGGTGTGATCCGATCCGTCTCTCGCTAAGGTTTTAATACTTGAGCTGGGAAAGGCAGTCCACCATAAGTTGTTGGATATGCCTCGATCGAGACGTTTCCAAACCCTTCCTTTGGTTCGAATACCTGTCCAGGTGAATAGACTGCCGGAAGTGGGGATTTCACTAAATTCCTGATTAGTAAGGAATTTGTTGAAATTGTGGATACAATTTTGATTAGGAGTGGATTGGCCAAGATATTCCTCGGTTTTGGATATGACATTGAAGTCGCCTATGAGACATAAAGGTTCCCTTTTCCGTTTTGCTATTGATTGCCACAGTTTATTCCTTTCTTGGATCGAGTGCTTAGCGTAGATAAATCCTATCTGACAATCAGTAGGTATTGTGGAATTTTTAATCTTCACTAGAACCATCTGTTCCTCCACTTGAACTATGTCAAGAGTGATATCTTCGTCCCACATCAACCATATTTTATTAATTGGGTTGGCATAGGCTTGTTTGAAGCCTAGAGTGTTAGAGATATTGTTTATCTGGACAGAATCCAGCATGGGTTCCATTAATGCGCAGACTTTGATTGAGTTTTTCCTTTTGATATGTCTTAAACGGATCTGAGTCGGTTTATTCCCGATTCCCCTAATGTTCCATGCGCATATACTGACACTAATCATGGATAAACCTTAGATAGAGACGATGAGGATCGGGTCAAAACCGTTTTAGGAGTTGAGGAGTAATCTTTCTTTGTATATTTCCTTTGAGTTTGTTTTGGTTCCGTTCGGTTACTATTCAGTATTTTGGTTAATCTTAAATGGTCTTTCTTTAGGATATCTTTTATTTCATTAAATTGAAGGGTATGTTGTTCCTTTAAGAGTTCTTTTTGCTGCATACTAGTTTCGGTGTTAATCCAATCTAAAAGGGGGGGAATTTTGGTTGAGGGTGAATGGGGAGAGAGGTGCGTATGGAAGACCTGATCAGATAATGGGGGAATCTCCACCGTGAGGTTATTTATAATTGCTGGAGTTATTAAATCGGCTTCCTTGGTTTTGGGTGATGCTTCGGGAAGTTGGGTATCGTTTGGTAGATTTCGGCCCAGTGATTTATTTACTGTTTCCACTTGTTGATTCTGATTCGGGAGGGGGGAGTTGAATTGGTTGCTATCATTTAATTTACTTTGGGCTGAGATAGTGTGAGCCCTCTTTTTTGTCCATTTATTACTGCTCATGCCCAGATTTTCAATCTTCTCTGACCCATTGTTAGAGCTAACCAAAGTTGCCGAATCCTTTCCAGATTTCACAAACGTCTTTTTCCCAGAAAGTAAAACATTAGAATCAGTTTGAAAATGCAGAGTCTTTTCCACAGATATAGAGTCTTTTCCATAGACAGAATCAGTATGAGAGTTATCAAGAGGGATAGGGGATACCTGGGATCCTCGTCCGAGGATCACTACTTCATTGCTTGTCTCCGAGTTTGAAGCTGCTGTCACGGTGTTAGGGGCACTGTCCGGAGACTCCTTCTGCTGTTGCGGTTTTGCTTTATAAACCATATGAGTCTTATTTCCGGCCGCCTCCAAAGTCATTGGGTCTTTACCATTACCTTTGAACCTTCCCTGTTCTCCTTTTAGCTTGAGTTCATTCCCTGCATTTAAATTTTTGCCCTGTGGCTTCCATGGAACAAATTTACTTGGGACATTTTCCATCCTGCAAACAGAGTCTGAGTGGCCTAATTTCAAACAGTTAGAGCAATAAAGGGGAACACCTTCATATTCCAAGTACTGCCAGAACCCCACATTCCTAAAACTGAGCCAAATCCTTTCCGGTCTAGGCTTTGTAACATCAATTTCTACGCAAATCCTAGCCACATGAGGTCTTGTCCGATTAATGGAAGCTCTATCTACCCTGATTGGGCTACCCACAAGGTTTCCGATCGACATAAGCACATTATACTCAAAGAACTGTTGTGGTAACCCAAACAGAGATATCCAAATTGGGACTATAGGAGAATCAGCATTGGGGTTAAAATTGGGCTCCCATTTTGTGATTCTAATCGAATAAGGTCCAAAATCCCAAACTTTATGTAGCCAGCATCTATAATAGTCATCAGGAATCGAGAAAGAGATTAGAACCTGTTTGTTATCGAGCAAAGAAATATGGTTTTCTCCCTTGAAGCCCGCCGTGAGGAAGTCCTTCCGGAGCTTCTCCAACTGTGGCCGGCTGCGAGAAAACTTCCCTATTAGCGTCCATCTGAGAGGGGCCTCGAGCTTGAGACATTCTTCATCTGAGAAATGGAGCCCCGGTTCGCCCAGATGGTCGGTTCTTGGCTTAGGGATGAACGGAGTACTTTGGATCTCAGCGTTCGAGTTGGGGAGGTTCAAAGCTTCTCGTAATTCCTGACGCACCGCTTGAGCATATGAGAACTGAGATGAAGGCGGAGGCTCCGCCATGGTGGCGGTGCCGCGATGTGAGGAAGACGAAGGCGCCGCAATGAGTGAAGAGAGTTCGCACCTCCACTATGTGTAAATCGCCCACAGTAAACCCCAGGATACAGCCTTTGAGCAACGATTTTCTTTTAACTATGGAGTAATTAACCGTATCTTTTAATTTAAATATTGTAAATTTCAATTTAAATACTATATTTTCAACATATACTTTAGTCTTCACATTTAAGTATTTTCTATTATATATTTAACTTACTATATATAGTATTTAAAATAAAATGTATAATATTTAAATCTAAAAGTATAATGGTAGTATCATAATATTAGAAAATGCTGCATTTACTAGCTTTATACCAAACACCATCTGGATAACCCGAAAAAATGAACAACTTGAGAATATTGAAAGCAATCTGGGACCAGAAAGTAATACAGAGTAATAAGGATGTCAAATGGTGCATTAATTCATATTATTAGCAAAGTTTGGCATAACAACAACCCTTCTCTGCAGCCTCTTCAAATCACAACCCTTCTTCTTCATATTTTTTTTCCATCTTTCTATTAGTAGAGATAGGGAATAACAGCTTATTTTAATTCATATTTTCGTTATTAAATAAGTGTGAGATTTGTCTTCACATATTAGTTTTGTTCTTCTGCCTATTTGGTTAGATCGTTATATTTATGATGATAACTTGATTTAATTGTTCGTGTTGATGTATTGTTCTCGATTTGCTTGTACAGATTGTGTGTTCGCAATTTTGTTTGTGGTTTTATTTTGGGTTTTCATAAATTTGGGTTCGTCATATATGAATTTTTCAACGTGTTTACAGTTTGAGCAGCATAGATCGTGGTTGGATCAAGTGGTGTTACAACTGTAGAAGATCCCTGTTTGGCGCAATGATATTGATGTGTAATACGCTCCTCTTTGTCAAGTGGTCATGTTTTTTTACGGGAAGTGAGTTAATATCCTCGAGGGCGATGTTACAGTTTTTATTGGGTCTCTGATCTGTAATAGTAAAGACGATCAGTGTGGTTGACATATAATTTAGATATCCTTGCAATATGTTAGTTATTGCTAGATGCTAATTAGGTTGGATGTCAATTTCACTCATTGTAATCGTCTCTATGCATTTTTACTATCATTTTAGAATGATTGATTTTTTAAAAAAAATACAAAGTTGCCTAGTCATATGAAATCGGCTGTATTATGTTGTTTTCATTATGGTTGAAAATGAGATGGGATTCGAAGCTTGTATATGTATAGTAGTTGTTTTGCATTTTTTAAAATCAACCAGTTAAGTTGCGGGGAAGAACGCACAACGACGATTACAATAAGTGAAATTGACATCCAATATAATTACCCTCTAGCAATAACTAATCTATTGCTATGATATCTAAATTACATGTCAACCAAACTAACCGTCTGTACTATTACAGAGTAAAGATTTAATAAATATGTAACATCGCCCTCGGGAATATTAACTTGTTTCCCGCAAAAATCAAGACACTTGGCAGAGAGGAGCGTACCTCACATCAATATCACTATTTCAAGCAAATATCTTCAACGACTGGAACACCACTTTATCCAACTACGATCTATGTTGTTCAAATGGTAAACCCTTTGAAAAACACATATCTGACATATCCAAATTAATGAAAATCCTGAGATAAAACACAAACAGAATTACGAACACACGATATGTACAAACAGATCGAGAACAATACATCGACGCGAACAATTAAATTGAGTTATCATCATGAAGACAATGATTTAATCGATCAAGTCGAACAACAAAAGTAATGAGCGGAGAAAAATCTCACACTTATTCAATAATAAAAATATCAACCAAAATAAAATGTTATTTAATCCTCATCTTCCCATGATAGGAAGATGGGAAAAACAAAATTGAAAAAAAAAGATAGGGTTTTTTAGGAGGAAGGCTGCGGCAGCAAAGAGAGTGTTTTTTTTTTATGGATGAAAGCCCCTAGTAGTTGTTGAGTTTGTCTCTTTAAAGACGGTCTTTCCATAAGTTATGGAAAGACTAAGGTTTAAAGTGTAAATTAGAAGAAATTAAGATAAAATTTTTGGATTGCATGGACCGGGTTATAAATTTTATAACTACTACATGTTGCATACTAAATTTTTAATGTTGCAACTAAGACCTTTTACCTTTTATTATTCGAATTAAGCCCCGTCTTTCCATAAGCCTATGGAAAGACCGTCTTTCCCAAGAGTTTGCCGTAGTTGTTTTGCATAAAATTTGCATAAAGTAAATTAAAAAAACAGTATTGAAAAGAAGAAAAAAACAACATTGATATGCACCAATAAAAACTTAGTCAGTGAATTGGGATTTGGTTTAGTGGTTAACCAACCCTCTCCGTAACAAGTTTCTAGTCACATCCCTATCAAGAGTTTGTAAATATTAGAACAATTTCTCACTAGGGATTATTTGATGTTATAGGACCGTGTCAGTTATTCCCGTTATAATTTCTCATTCTTCAAGTAATCCATGAATGTATGATTGTAGTGATTACATCTTCAATCGAGCACCAAATTATATAATCTTTCACATTTGGTTACATGCAACAACCAACAGTACCAAATCATATTTCAAACTGCATAGCTCCAATAGAAAGACTCATATTACACCGTCTCACCATAACTTATAGTGAGACAAATGCTTAAATAATTTTAAAAATTATAGAAAGTACCTCATATTATCTCTCATATTCAAATAATTGAATTTAAACCCTCGCTTACAATAAGATTGCGTGATACCATCTCACACAATTCTTTGTATAGCTCCAAACCCCTCACTCCATTATTGAACTAAACATGACGACTATGTTTTTTTCCCCTTTAATTGCATACAATACAATTTAACCAAATTTCATATCAACATTCTACTCTACAGATATGACTAATCTAGTCTATCATGCCACAACTCAAAACATGCCTAACTTTTATTGTCTTGGACATAAGAAACAAAGCAGCTCCACTTTGACTGTTTTATGTAGAGATCTCGCAATTAGGGGTGTTTGAATTGTCCAACCCGACCCAACTCATTTTGACCCGACCCATTTGGGTCAGGTCGGATTAATGACCCATTTGGGTCAGGTCGGATTAATGACCCATTTGGGTCAGGTCGGATTAATGACCCATTTGGGTCAAGTGGGTCGGGTCAAAATGGGCCAGGTTAGATTTTGACACAAATCGACCCATTTTGACCCATTTACAATTTTGCCCCATTTACTTGAAAAAAATTATAAAAAAGAATTATTTTAATACAAGATATCCACCATTAATTTACTTCATAAACAACTTTAACATTCTTGAAAAAAATACTTATAAAGCTAAACTAAAGGCAAATTACAAAAATATATATTAATTTTATATGACTTCGGTCGATTTGGACCGACCCATGACCCAGTCCGACCCGATCCAACCCAAAATTATGAGACTTTTGACCCAACCCGACCCAACACATTTGACCCTAAACTTTGGGTCGTTTTGGGACGGGACAGCTGACCCGCCCCAACCAATGACCAGCCTTAATCACAATAACTTGACCGCCTTTGTGAACCAATTATGTATAACTAGTGAGGTAACACCACGCGTTGCGCAATGGATTAGATCACGAATAATAATAATAATTTTTTATCATTCTTTTTCAGTACTATAATGTTTGATGGTTGATGAGAAATAAATGATGGTATAAATTTGTGAGATGAAGCAAGTAAACAGTAAAACAAAGGTTTATTTGCTAAATGGTTTGTTAAAAGCCACGTAAATAAAATATGATAACAAACTCGCAGAAATACGTAGCTAATTGCCAAAAAAATGTACAATCCCCCTTGTCATAGAGAAACTTACGATTCATCTGCATTTTGCTTAAGAGATAAAGCAATGGTACCAATGTCTTCCCAATAGTTATCATGCAAATAAGCTTGAATCATGTGTCCCATCGAAGCTGTGCCAACAATAACTTCACTTATAAATAAGCTTGAACCCTGAGTCGCACTCTCCTGCAATTTCAATTAAAGTAAACCTCAGCAAAACTCTCTCATACGTAAATCATGCTTGACCTCAAGCACAGTTGAAGAAAACAAGTAACAAATAAACCAATGAATATTTGAGAAATCCTTAAAACCGACACTTAAATGTATCACACACACTTAAACAACTGTGTTAACTAACTAACGGAGATAACGAAGCCTTTCACCACATCGCAATCTTTTGTTTCAATTGATAGTGCAAACCACTTCTTTCAAATCAAAACAGATAAATTTAATCAAACGTCAGAAACATTCACTGTTCTCTGAGAAGTTTTTGGTTACAAATTTAGGCACACTATATCATAAAGAGCTGAAAGGTCAAAGGAGGTCTATTTAAAGGTGTCTAAATCCATTCCATGGTTGGTCCAACATTTTATTCAAAACTTACAATAGGTATATATACAGGTATTTAACTTTGCAATAAGCATGTGATGCTTAAATCTCTTAAGTAAATTACACAGTCAATCTCATCAAAACATGTAAAAGACATCTAAAAGAATTCAGATTTTGTGTACAATAATACAAAACTTGATGTTCTATTTCAGAACAATGCATTCCATGGTTGGTCCAACATTTTATTCAAAACTTACAATAGGTATATATACAAGTATTTAACTTTGCAATAAGCATGTGATGCTTAAATCTCTTAAGTTAATTACATAGTCGATCTCATCAAAACATCTAAAAGACATCTAAAAGAATTCAGATTTGTGAACAATAATACAAAACTTGATGTTCTATTTCAAAACAATGCATTCATGAAGATGATTCACACAGTCCACAAGATCATTTACAGCTATCTAAACAACAAAAATAGGCTAAATCAAGCATTTCAAGAAGGCATCTTAGTTCTCAAAATAAAATCCAGTCAAGTAAAATCAATATAATTTGGAAAACGTTGTTGTCAAACTAAAGTCAGCCATTGAAATACACTAATTTCAGTAACTTTCAGTCTTAACAAGAAACTCTCAATTTTTGTAGGTAAGAAAGCAGATAGAAATAGCCTATCTAACATAAGGATATGTCAATTGATCAATTATCCAGATGGTGAGAAAGTAAAGCATCCCAAAAAGGATTTTTTTTTTAGAAAGATGGTGTTTACCAAGACGGTAAGAACCAAAAAAGAGTATTAATGCATTTGCATCCTCCACGTTAGTGTAATCACGAAAGCGAGTAATTCCTTTCACCAAATCCTTTCACAATATGCAAGATATGGTATTTTTAACATCAATTATTTACAAAAGCACTAAATATAAGTTAATTATATGTGTTATAACTTTAAAGGAAGTGTTTCTTGTCTAGGCCTATTAGTAGAATTGCAGGGGAATGGATGTCTGACTATCGTTTCCATCATTCCATTGTTTAGCAATCCTCGAATCAATTCTCTGGTGGAAGGTAGCTTGAATCCATTTAACTACAAAACTGATACTTAATGAGGGTATCTAAAATTATATGAACTGAAACTTGTTTACCTAATTATCACCAGATACGGCTATCTACAATGAAATCAAATGTATAGAATCCCATACTCCCGTTAGTCATATAAATCCTTGATTCAATCATTATGTTTTAACCAAAATAACAATATAGAATGATAATCAAACTACTAAAATACCTTGATATTTTACTTCCAGATTAATTACCTAATGCATCACTACGTTAATTCAAGAATTTTTATTTAACTACCTCACTCTAGCAGTACCAGTATAATGCGCTAACATCCAAATCACAACCAAAAAAAATCTCACCAAGCTTTTGAATCCCTAGGAGTCTTATTAGATAAATTTCCCGTGTTCATAATAGAAAGAAAGAAAGCACATTGGAAACTAAACACATCCTCCAAAGAACAAGCTTTGTAATCGACATTTGATATGGTCACCTACAAAGCAGTGATGACATAGAACCACTAATATGTGAAAGTGTTGGCTTCCAAGAAATAATGAAGTAAAACAAATGAACAAGGAATAAGCCTTGTCTGAAGAGAAGCCTGAAATAAATATCTATGATTCATCATGAGGCATTAGAGCTCTTACCACGGGCCGTGAACACGTTACATGTTTACAGATTGTGCATTTGGAGGATAATGCCAAAACTCATAAGACTTAACAAAATGATGGAAGTAAGTTTTTTTAAGTAGTGGAGGAAGTGAACTCAGTAGCATTTGTTTTCGAAAGCAAGAAACAAAATGTAAGCAAGATTTTTTCTATCCTAAAACAGTGATACGTTTATGCAAATGTACATGTTTGTCTAGAACAAAACACGTCATATTTCACTTGGCAAGGTACCAATTCATACAACTTCTGGTGAAGTGGACATAACTTACTAAGATACTTTTCCTAATTTCCAATGTCTACCAAGAAAAGACAATGACCCTCAACCCAAAAATAGGAAGCCATCTTAGTAACTAATTTTTGTGCACAAGGCCGAAAAGTTCAACATGAATAAGAAATAAAAAGCTCCAAACATTTCACAGTTTGGATTAACACAAATATCAAACCTTAGGCACAATATTTCTAAAATGCAACATGTACAAATCACACACTAAGACTCACCTTTCCATCCAAAGTTTAGATTGACTCCTCATCAAATATATCACGAAAGTATTGCACCACTTCACTCCACTATCAAAATCGCACCACCAAACCGCACCAAAACTGCCGCACCACCGACCCGCACCATTATAACTGAGCCACTCCTATTTTAATAGGGTTTTTTGGAAATTCTAAAAAAAAGAAAAAGGAGGATCTGAATCGAGAAAAAAACCTAAAATCCCAAATCATATCAATTGAGGGGAATTTTAGGAATTGAAAAAGGGGGTTTTAGTCATACATATCAACATATTTGACACACTGGGGGTGAAAACTTGTTAGAGAGGTGAATTCGAGCAGTGTTCAAACAACAACTGACCCTCCAATTGGGACACCAACATCATCCTGAAATTCAGGTAACAATATCAACTCGTGTGGCCCATGTGCGGAGGCTTAACACGACGTCATTTTGCTCTGCCACTGTGAATGCGAGGATGGAGATGCCTGGTGGTGGAAATGCGGATATGATGACATAGAGGCGCTTATGGGAAGGGAGAAAAGTCTAGAACGTAAAAAGAAAACCCGTGCAAAATGACAATTGTGCCCCTAGACGACCATTGTGTCAACAATGGGGTTGGAGGGATTCCTTTTTAAGTTTACTGGGAGATAAAAATAATTTTTTCATTAGAAGTAATCTCAGGAGCAACCAATAAATTTGAAAGAGATAGAACATTACGAAAACGATGATGTCCAACACGAGTCAATCAGAAGAGAAGGATCATTGCCAATTACAATAGAGTGACTACCATTATAAAGAACAATGCTGCCAAGTCTAATTCACATGTGACTACCATATTGTGAACACAACTAACAGCTGAGATTATAATAGTGACCTCTACGACTTGCAGATGAGAAACCTTCCCAGGAGTTCCGACCAATGGCGAGCGTGGAATGCCATGCATTTTTGGTCGACAAGTATGTTGGAATCAAAATTTTTCACGCAAGATATCAGTGGACTTCAGCCATCGTTTTGTGCCAGGATAATGGAGCGTTGGTTTCGTCTCCGCGACCACTATATTGTACTATACTCACATGCTAAATTTGGATTCCGTTTGAATGAGAGATGAGGGAACAAAAGTGATTAGTAGAAGAGTAACATTTTGAGTTTTGTGGGATATTGGAAATAACACATTGAAATGGGAGAGCAGTATTTCTAGTATAAAGGGTAAGATGAAAACACTCAATAGATGTTTCAATTGTACATACAGGGTGTGTTTGGGATGTTTTATAAATTACTTTACTTATAAGCAAAGTAGGTTTAAATGTCTACAAAACAACTAAATTCTTATAATTTCAAGAGTAGGCCTCCTAATAGGCGACATGTCCATAAGCTTATGGACATGTCACTCATTTTTTAACTTATACACTGCATTTGTTAAACTACATCTAAATTTAGAAAATTTGAAAATATTTTTTAATATTATATATTTTTGTATTTTTTCACATTCAAATACATACTATTACTTGTTTTAACTTTAAAAATACAATATTAAATTTTCAATTTTTTTTACAACATTTAAGGTAAAAGCCACTTTCTTTAAGTAGGTTAAGGAAATACCGTTTTTCCTGAAACTTTCTCTTATTTTAAAAGTATGACGTATTTTTGTAGAAAAATAGAAACTCATATGAGTCTGTCTCTTGAAAAACGGTATTTCCATAAGTCATGGAAATACTAAGGTTTAAATGTAAATTCAAAGAAATGATAATAAAATTTTTGGGTTGCATTAATCGTGTCATAAACTTTATAACTACAAGATGTTGCATAATAAAATTTTAATAATGCAACTAAAACCTTTCACCTTTTTATTATTCAAATTAAATCCATTTTTCCATAAGACTAAGGAAAGCCGATCTTTCCCAAAACTCTGCCAAGTTATATTCTCCTTCTTGAAAATAAATAAACTTTAATTTTAAATATAATTCTACCAAATTAAGAGTACATACCTCCCGACATACTATCCCAAATACCAATAGATTTGCATTTTTTATCTTTAAAAAATGGTTTTGCATTTATTAAAATGTTTTGATCTTCATGTTATTATACCCTTTTTGCCTTCATTTTTTTGCCTTTTATATTAAGATTTTACTAATTTAAGTTGATGTTATATATTTTCAATTTTGTTTGTCCATTTATTTAGATGCTTTTTGTAAAGATTCCGTCTCTTGAAAGACGGTCTTTCCATAGTCATGAAAAAATCAAGGTTTAAAGTGCAAATTTAAATAAATGAAGATAAAATTATTAGGTTGCATGAATCGAGTTATAAACTTTATAACTACTACACGTTGCACAGTAAATTTTTAATATTGTGGCTAAGTCTTTTACCTTTTATTATTCTAATGAAGCTCCATCTTTCTATAAGTGTAGGGAAAGACAGTCTTTCCCAATATTTTACTTTTTTTAAAAAACCTTTTCACATTGATTTGGCACTTACAGAGGTTCCAGTAGAAATGAAATTGTGATAAACAAAATAGGGGGTATGATGTGGAAATATATGGAAAAGAGAGGTCCAAGAAAAAATAATAAGCTTTACAAATTAAAAAAATAGGGGGTATGATGTGGAAATATATGGAAAAGAGAGGTTCAAATAGAAATAACAAGCTTTACAAATTAAAAGAAGATTTTGACAGCTGTGGGATTTGAACCCACGCCCTTTCGGACCAGAGCCTAAATCTGGCGCCTTAGACCACTCGGCCAAACTGTCCGCTTATAAACGAGGTAAACAAAGTCTTAAAATCTAGTTAACTCCTATTTCAATGTAATTACCGCCCGTACGATTCCTTTAACTTTTGGTTTATTATTGGAACTCATGCACCAGTTTAGTGATTCTCCCGCTCCCTCCATCCTAAATTAAATTATAGATAATTTTTTTTGCAATCTCCAACACACATATTTGACCGTTGATGTATTTAGGGTAATATGCAAATATAACTCTATATGTTGGAAAAAGTGTAAATATAACTCTGACTTGTTTTTTAGTGCAAATATAACCCGAACTATTATACATAAGTGCAAATATAACCCTAAAGCCACTATTCCAGCATTGATTGGCCATTTTCGGTCATTGACCAACCAGAAATAACCAAAATGTCCTTCTAACCTAATACAAAATTTAAAAGATAAAAATATCCCCACCACCACCCACCGCCCAGCTCTGCCACCAGCCCCGCCATCCCACCACCAATCCACCACCACCAATCTCTTTCAGCCCAATCCACCACCACCTCCTTAGTCAAGCCACCAGATACCACCTCTACTAAGTGCTCCGGCGGAACCATAGCCCACCACCACCTGGGCCCCACCACCACCTGGGCCCTGCCACCACCTGAACCCCGCCACCTATACTCACCACTGCTGCCTCACCCCTGCCTCCGCTCAGATCTCCGCCTCGCCCCTGCCTCAGTCCCGCACCTCTGACCACCACCTCCGACCGGTCACCAAACTCCGCCGCCGCTCGATGCCACCCGCCGCAAACCCAAGCGCTAGCACCTGCCCCGAATCTTAGTGCCACCTCGCGCAACCCCACCATAGCGCCACCTTCTCGACATGGCCCCAAACTTCTCGCCACCAACCCCAAACTCCTCACCACCGCTGCATCCTCCTCTGCCCTAGCCCCGCCTCCACCACCGCCAAGTGCCAGAAATTAGATGAATCCAGAACACCACCTGTGAAGCCACCATTTCCTTACGAGAATGAGAAGCTTGCGAGAATGAGAGAGAAGAAGCAAAAATCTGTCTGGTGGGTTTAGTCACCAACGAGAGAGAAGAAGCAAAATTGGGAAAGGGATGAGATTAGGGGTTTAGGGTTAGATTTGTAATTTCAATGTTTTTATATTTTTTTACAGAGGGGTAAAATAGGCATTTTAGCGTATTCCGGCCTCCAACAGGCTGAAAAGGTTATATTTTCACATAACCTGAATAGATAGGGTTATATTTGCACTTTCGATTAGCGTAAGGTTATATCTGCACTTTCTTCAATTATATAGGGTTATATAATTGAAACTACGTATAATATCAGTAAACAAAATAAAAAGTTGCTTTTTAGAAACTACTTGTTATGGGGAATCCAACGATATCACATACAACAATATTTTTTATATATATCTATTCAAATATGTAGTCAAAACTTTCTTAGTTTGACTGAATCTTTGATTTGGTGTCATTTATTCTGGGACGGAGGGAGTAGATGAATTACTCAAAAGTTACTCGTATAATTCAAGAACAAAAGAACTAAAGCAACTTTTAAAAAAATCTAGAAACCCGCCCTTCTTGCCCGTGAACCCGTGACCCGCAATGAGGCCCGATTTGAAAAGCATTTACCCGGTTGGATTTGTGTTGACCCGTTGTGACCCGACTTGACTCGAATGTAATTCACCTTAGAGCAAAGACAATGTGGTTTCTTAAATTTTAAAAACCGCTCTAAAAACAAAAAATACTCATAGTGGTTGTTTCTAGGGCAGTTTCTTGAGAAATCGCCCCTTGGTTTCCATGGAGGAAATCGGTATGGAAACTGGATGTGCGTCAAATGCACATGGGCATGGGGCCGCTGGATGCAGTGGGCCACGTGTCCTGCATGCAGCTGATGTCTTTTTTTAATATAGGAGGGACACGTGGCACCCTATAGTTGGGCCACGTGTCCCTACCTTTGTTTTTATTATTATTTTTTTTAAAAAAATATGATTTTCAAAAATTGAAAAATTTTATTTAAAAATTGGTAAAATAATGTAAAAAACATTTATTTTTGTTTTAAAAAATTTGGAATGGTTTTTGAGAAAATTATTGATGAAAATTTATTGAAAAAATCTGGAATAATTATTGAAAAAAATGAAATTCCATTTTATAAATTATAATGTATTATTAAATTTCACTTTCAACTTATTTTGGGTAGACAAATTTACTTAAATTTAATGTTAATAGTAAAATTAACGAGTATGATGGAGAAAATCAAATGAGGTACATGAATAGTAAAAAGTGGTTTCTTACCATTGTGGAGAAGAAAATGAGTGGTTTCTTAAATGTTTCTTAGAGTGAGGTGGAAGAAAGAGAATGAGAGAAATTATATATATTTATATATATATTGGTAAGAAACTGCTAGCGGTTTCTACCACTGCACTTGGTTTTAACCCCCTACGACCCAACTTGATCAGACGGGGTTCACCTTAACCCGTCGGATTTACCTACATCCGCCGCAAGACTCACCTTGACAGATCGACCTGCCAGTAGTCTCGTCGTGATCCTCCTGTGAGATTCTCTGTTGTGACCCTCAATGAGTCGCAAATCTAATTCACTGAGTCACAACAGAGAATGACAAACCAGCAATAAATTTTCAACGTCCTAGGATCGAAAAGATGAGTCGGAGTGCCGAGTGATGTCAGGAGCGCCGCTGTGAACCGCCTGCTGCTGGAGAAGAAAGTTGTGATCGAAAATCGAAGAAGCGATGTGTGATTTTACCGCATCATTATTATACATAGTTATATTTCTCTGTGACCAAACACACATTAAAAAAATACGAGTAAAGAATGTTAATATTAAAAAACGGGTAATATAATTTGCTTAGGAACAAGGAGGGAGGAGTTGTAGTAGTACACTATCGTTTGACTTCAAAAGTTTCAAAAGGACAAAAAGAAAAGAAAATGCTACGGGAAATTTAGAAAAAAATGTATGTGGGGTAAGTGGTTAATCAAATTATGACCAGTGTTAAATAAAAACTTAATTCTTTGCACAATGCGTATCACCAGAGGTTCAACCCCTTAAGGCTTGAGTTTTCAACTTGATTTTCCATTAATTTATTTAAATTACAGGGAGTATCAAACGCATCTTTTTTAATTGTAAAAAGTGCTTAGTTCGAGAAGATAAAGTTGGATTAAAATTATTAACTACATGGGAAGCATAAACTTTCTAAAAGTAGTGGTATCTTTTTTTGAAAACTACCCTTTGTGTCGTGTTTTTTTAGTTTTTCAAACATTATTATTCTGAAGAATCTGAACCGTGTGCATATATAACCAATACGGAGTATATTAGTAATTCTGCATCTCAAATGTTTTTTTATGTGCAAAGCCCAATCTATTTTTCTCTCTCTCTTATCCTTACTTACATGAATAAGTATGGCTCACAGATATATATTCTGCAATAAAATTGAAAAACTCATGAGTTGTACCTTCTCATTGTTGTACCAAGTGTACCCTCTCATTTTATAAATTGTATCTTGAATATACTCTTAAAGTTCAAGGTTTAAATTTATGCATGATTGAGTTCGTGTTATAATTAAATTCCTTCTGTCACCTATTAAAAAATAGATAATCAATGGTGTTAGCGTTTCATCATCTTATGATGTCAAAGAAGAGGAGCATTACCACGACTAAATTCCTTCTTTTGCACACTAGATGGTGGACGGTTAATATTTCTGGTGTTGTTTAACCTTTGACTTACTTCCTCCCACAATCTAACGTCGGGATTGCAAGTAATGAAACGACTAAATTCCTTCTTTTGCACACTAGATGGTGGACGACCAATGTTTCTGGTGATGTTTTTCTTTGACTTACCCCTCCCACAGTCTATAACGCTGGGAATGACAATGCTACTGTAAAGTCAAGTGGTGTTATTGAATAGTTTAATTGGCAATTTGTGAACATATTTGGAAATGAAAAACTCATGTTGGAACATACGGATTAGCATAAATACGCCAATCAGATCTTGTGCAGAAAGGACAGAATATTATGGTATTTGTGAGTTATGGAAATCTGAATATTCTGCTATATATTAGGCGTGTAGAAGCATAGTTGGTTTATGGAAAATCCCTACAAATATGGTATTGATATTATCGAATATATGAGAGATATTTTGATAAGGAAAATCCCTTTATTTATGAGATTTGGATATGCTTCAAGAGGCAGATAAGGGATATGAATATTATGGAGATGATCATGGAGAGTTACTATACGCTCATGGCTTTAAAAGGGGACACCACATCTGCATTCATCACGTGAATTAAACAGAGAAAATCTCCATACAAATTTTCATTCTTTCGAGAGAATTGCAAAGAGCCAGAATTCTATGTTCCAACATACGTGACCTGCTGTTCAAAGTTCAGAATCATATGCCTTAATTCCTCGGGAAAAGGAGATCCAGCGTCGAGAAGTTTCGAGAAAGGCGGATCGGTAGCTAGGGGAGCTAGCAGAATTCACACGTTTGGTTAGTAAAGATAAGTATTTTGTATGATGCACTTTGTACTATATCTTTCTGATTAGTAGATTTATTCTGAACTGGGCCAGACCCCACAGATGTAGGTGGATTTCACCGAACTGCGTAACCAAGTCTCGTGTCTTTATGCTTTAATTCATTGCATACTTGGTTAGATAGGTTATGTTAGAACATACTAGTAATAATTAAAAGAATTCGGTAAAACCAAATTTCATTTGGTATCAGAGCTTGGTCACTTATTTTTTCCTTGGTTGTGGCAAGGAAAGTGTGATCCGATTTTACCATGGCAACCAAAGAAGGAGCTTCGGTGTCTCGGCCACCTCTGCTGGAAGGCAACAACTACAATTATTGGAAGACACACATGAGAGTATTCATCAACTCACCGGATGAACTTGCGTGGTACTATGTTGAAAATGAGTGAAATCACCCTACTGAAGATGCTGATACAAGCTCTAAGGCAAAAGAAGGAGAGTCAAGTCAAAATGAGCAAAAACTTAAAGACAAGTCTACTTGGACTTCTGATGGCATCAAGGCGTCTCTCACGAATTCAAAAGCACTAAACGCTATCTTCATTGCAGTTGATGAAAACCAGTTCAAACTCATCTCTACATGTCATAAGCCAAGAAAGCATGGGATATTCTGTAAACTGTTCATGAAGGAACTAGTCGAGTTCAAGAATCTAAACTACAGATGTTGGCTACTAAGTTCGAGGAACTCAAAATGGAGAAAGATGACACTATTGCTAAATTCAACGGAAAACTCAAGGACGTCTCCAATATGGCGTATCAACTTGGAAAAGTATACAAGGAGGCTAAATTGGTGAAAAAGACCTTGAGATCACTTCCTAAAAGGTTTGCAATAAAGGTTGCAGCAATAGAAAAAGCAAGAGATGTAGCCACCATGAGCCTAGATGAATTAATGGGATCATTACAGACATATGAAATGACATTCCAGCCGGCTACAAAAAGGGTTCAAAAGGAGTTGGCATTCAAAACATCCTCATCAAAGAATAATCATGAATCCGAAAGTGAGGCTGAGCTTGACAAACTTTCACTCATCACGAAGAACTTCTCAAGGATGCTGAAGAAAGTAGTAAACAAGAAATCCCAGAAAAGGTATGATGGAAATAGACTACGGCAACAAGAATTTGGAGGCAATCATGGGACGAGATTTGAACAAGGAAATTAACAGTTTTCAAAGACTAAATTTGCTACAAAGACTAAATTCATTCTGCTGCGCATTAGATAGTGGACGACCAATGTTGCTAGTGTTGTGCTACCTTGACTTACCTCCTCTCACATCCTATTATGTCGAGAATGGGAAGCATTTTAACGATTAAATTCATTCAATTGTGCACTAGGCAGAAGAATATCATTACACCCCTAATTAAGAAGTTCCAACAACAATCGATGCAACTAATCCCGTGCTATCTTAACTTCCCTCCTCCTGCAACTCGTGATGTTAGAAATAGGAACCGTCCTCGAGGGAGCAAAATCTCTTTAATTTGGTCCTAACGTCCACTTTGAGTTGCGTGACGCACTATTGCTTGATTGAAAGTCTTTTTAATTGTTAGTATTCCATTTGAATGTGCACACTTTTTTATTAACTTTCTTATGTCATATTTGATTAACGATAATTTTAGTTACGTAAATTAACGGTGTGTTAAAATTTGATATTTAGAAAATACATCATGCAGGGAATCCAACAATCTCACATGATGATATTGATGTCTATATACTAATTGAAATTTACGGTCAAACATGTCTTGAGTAAGTTGACCAAAAAGTGTGCAGATTCAACTGGGACGGGAGGAGTAAAAGAAAAGAAAAAGCACCTTCTAATTCTGGATCTGAAATAAGTGTAATATAAAAAAGAAAAAGAAACCCCAATCAGTTTGAATCCAATCACAAATAATTGACTCCTCATGAGAACACATCACATGAAGAAACGCAGAACTCCTCCCATTTAATCAGCCCGCAAATCCTCCATCTTCATCTTCAACAAAAATGGCAGAAACGCCTTCATTTCTCCTCATCTCAGTCCTAGTCCTATTCCTCTCTTCTTCCTTAACCGAAGCAGATGTGTCCAAAGTCTCCTCGTTCGAAGACAGCTTCGACAAAACCTGCCCCTCCTCGCACTTCACCACCTCCTCCGACGGCCAGACGTGGTTCCTCTCTCTCGACAAAGAAGCGGGTAAATAATTGAGATTCGATTTGAAGTTTCTTACTTTTTGCCCGAACCCATTTCATCAATTTCTCTGAATGTTGCTTATAGGTTGCGGATTCCAGACCAAGGAGCGGTATCGGTTCGGGTGGTTCAGCATGAAGCTCAAGCTCGTCGGCGGCGATTCCGCCGGAGTCGTCACGGCGTACTACGTAAGTTCAGATCGAAAAAGACAGTCATGATTTACTGCATTTAAAAAAAAGATTTAAATGAGTCCCTCTCTATATATCTTTAGAAAGATTCGAACCCTGGTTAATGTACTAGTGTCACCGGATTCCAACCGCTGATGCAACAGTCATTGTCATAGTTTAGTGATGAATTCTTGTCTAGGATTAGACTCGAACCCGCATAGTAATGGCATTTGATTTCAACTGTTAGGACAAAATTTGATACCTAAGTTTAATAATGAATACTTGTTTTTAGTGTGATTTAGACAACATTAGTGTCACCTGATTTTCACAGCTACACAATACTTTATGGTCTCTAATTAGATTCAAACCCGCATTAACGTAGTGTGTATCTTGGCCGATTTCAACCGTTAGGAGAAGATTCAATATCATGGTTTAGCGATTAATACTTTCATCTAGTGTGCTTTGACTCTAATCAATGTATTAGTGTCACCGGACTATAGCTAGTAACATAACTTGATTTAACCGCTAGGACAAAGATTTGATGTCGTGATTTAATTATGAATATTTACATCCTATGTGATTCGATCCCGAATCACTGTAATAGTGTCACCAGATTTCAATCGATGCATAATTATGGCGTTGATGGATGTTTATGATTGTAGATGTGCTCGGATTTGGATGCGGCGCCAGAAAGGGATGAGCTGGATTTTGAATTCTTGGGGAACAGAACAGGGGAGCCGTATATAATTCAGACAAATGTGTACAAGAATGGAACCGGAAACCGGGAACAAAGGCATGTTCTTTGGTTCGATCCAACTGAGGATTATCACAGCTATTCCATCCTGTGGAATCCCAAACAGATTATGTAAGTATTTTTTTATTTGTGAAGTTCAAATATGCATATGGAAATACAGTCTTTCTTGAGACTTTGCCTAAATTAAGATAAGTAATAATATGTATTTGAATGTGAAAACATAAAAATATATGATATAAAAAAATATTTTAAAAAACTCTAAATTTTGTATATGTAATTTAACAAATGCAGTATATAAGGTAAAAAAGTAAGTGGCATATCCATAAGTTTATGGACAGTTCGCTTATTAGGAGATCCACTCTCAAATAAATTACCCCTTCATCCTAATTCAAATATCATCTTTTGACTTTTAATGATTGACTCGAAAAATGTTTGATCATTAATATCTTTCATTAACATAATAAAAACTTGTGCTAATTTAATATTGTGAAAATATATGTTATAATGAATCCATCACACAATAGTATTTATATTTATGTACAATTTAATTTAAGGATCAAAGTTAAATTTATGGCAAATTCTTGGGAAAGACGGTCTTTCCATATGCTTATGGAAAGACGGGGTTTACTTCGAATAATAAAAGGTAAAAGGTTTTAGTTGCAACATTAAAAATTTAGTATGCAACATGTAGTAGTTATAAAATTTATAACCCGGTTCATGCAACCCGAAAATTTTATCTTCATTTCTTCTAATTTACACTTTAAACCTTGATCTTTCCATGACTTATGGAAAGACCGTCTTTCAAGAGACGCACTCTAAATTTTTTTACTATATGAATAATTAAATTACGTCTTTAATTGAGACAGAGGATATTAACACTTACACGTAGTTTTTTAAAAGTTGTGAAAATATTTATTTCTATTTAGTTTGCGGTGGGAAAGTAGTATGAGTTGGAAAATTTGTCGGTTTCTGGCCTTACATTTGTCGGTATGATCAATTATGTCTACGATGGTCAATGTAAAAAGGTCAATTTTAAAAAAAAAGTGTAGCACAAGTTTTAAAAAACTTGATAATGACCCCATTAATTTTTTTATCATCAAAACTAGTTCCAAAATTATGACCCACAAAAATTGATTACAAAAAGAATGGAAACAAGTTCCATTACAATAGTATGTAACTTAGTATTATGTACTGTCTAAAAAAACAGGTATTTTTCTTTAAGATCATACACTGTTCATTATAGTCGGTTTAAAAAACTCGTTACACTTTTTAATGATAAAAATGGACCGTCTTCATGTATTCATTCATTTTTTTTACTTTCTTCACTAAATACTTTTCCCACACTTTAACTTATATGACGATTGAGAATGTCAAACATGAAAATATAAGACCAAAACACCTAACCTTTCATTTTTATGGCTAAAACCCTCAATTTAATAAAACATTTTACTTCTTGGACAACAGATTCATGGTAGATGAAGTTCCAATAAGAGTGTACAAGAATGCAAACTACACAAACAACTTCTTCCCTATTGAGAAGCCAATGTACCTCTTCTCAAGCATCTGGGATGCTGATGACTGGGCCACCCGAGGCGGGTTAGAGAAGACGAACTGGACCAACTCTCCCTTCGTGTCATCCTACACTGATTTCGTCGTGGATGCTTGCCAGTGGAAGGACCCTTACCCGCCATGCGTGTCCACCACTACCTCGAACTGGTGGGACCAGTCCACGGCGTGGCATCTGACAGACAAGCAGAAGATGGATCATGCTTGGGTGAATAGGAACCTTGTGGTTTATGATTATTGTAACGATGCCGAGAGGTTTCCCAAGAAGCCTGAGGAATGTTGGTTGAGTCCTTGGGACTAATTTGAGAGATTGGGTGGTTTTTTGGGGGGGATTTTGAAATTTTGTAATTTTGGGGGCTTGATTTATCATTCCATTGATTGCATTCTTATGTGTATGAAAAAGTAGTTTGTTGAATGCTTCATCGATGAAGCATAATTGTAATAGTTTTCCATTTTCTTTAATCGTTTATATAAGTCCAATTTGTTGTGCTATTACTCCATACAATGCACAAGACAGGAAAATTATATACAAAAATATGTTTTACTCAGAATATTAGTTCTTTGTAAAATTAAAAACAGTATGCAAATGAATAGATTTTGGGTGTCCAACACTTCATCTCAATAATTGGATAGGTCAGAAACTCTTACAGTAAAATAAATCCTATGACATGACAAGTGAGCTTAAAATGGTTCTTTTTCTTGTTTAAATGGAATTCTGTTACTGTCAGTGTGAGTTTTACAACCGATCTTTTGTTGGTTAAATGGACTAGTAAAACTTCATTGATTTCAGATCTATTATTTGTTATACAAAAAAGGAGAGAAGAAATTCGGGTCAAAGTCGTTTAAATAACAGACTTTTAGCGATTCCAATTCTGAGGATTCAAATTAGATTTGTAGATTTCGACTTAATAGGATGTTTTTGGCTAATTAAATCGTTAATCGGTTTAACTTGCCTTTAGACTATTTTTAGTATACTTTTGAGTGCGAGTTAGAGATAAATTCTGCGCTTTGAAAATGGTTACTATTAGACGTGGCAAATGGGTCTCTTCGGTCGGATACGGGTGAGATCCAATCAGTTCGGTATGATTCGGTAGATTATTTTGTCTTCGGGTATCGGGTCTTGATCGGGTGTGTTCAGGTTCGGATGTCTTTCGGTAGTTTTGAAAAATATCTGAATGGGTCGGGTTTGGTTCTAGTTGTTTCAATTTCAATACAATTCGGATATCATTTTTTTAATCGGGTTCGGATCAAATTTGGTTAAGGTTATTTCGGTTACAGGTATAATTTGGTTTTACATTTTTTTAATCAGGTTCGGATCGGGTTTGGTTTGAGTCAGTTTGGTTCTGGTACTTTTTGGGTACATTCTCTTTTGGGTCGGGTTTGGTTGGATTCCAATATATTCAATCCGGGTCTTGTTCAAATAAATATAGCAAATTGTCATTATAATGAACATAAAATTTTAATATATTAATTTTGCAAAATAATTTCGCTGAACTAATCTATTATATATATATATATATAATTTTATTAGTCTTTTTTTTAATGTATACTTTCGATTTTTTGAAGTGAAAAATTATTTCTCTTGTAAAGAACATGACATTTATGCAAACATTGATATGTATATGTTACCGCATAAAGATTATACTAGTATGTAAGAACAAAATAGAATAGTTTGTATTTAATTTTTTTTTTCTAAATGTCGAAATAGCCTAATAGTTTGTATTCTTGTGGAATAATGATAATTTTAAATTAACAATATCCAATGTTCTTTTATTTAATACATAAATTTTAGAGTCCGTCTCTTGAAAGACGGTCTTTCCATAAGTCATGGAAAGACCAAGGTTTAAAAGTGTAAATTAGAAGAAATTAAGATAAAATTTTTGGGTTGCATAAACCGGATTATAAATTTTATAACTACTACATGTTGCATACTAAAATTTTAATATTACAACTCAGACCTTTTACCTTTTAATATTCTAATCAAACTCCGTCTTTCCATAAGCCTATGGAAAGACCGTCTTTCCCAAGACTTTGCCTAAATTTTAAATATACTCTTAAAATAATTTCATCTAACTATGCTATTAATACACATTCAAAATTTATAAATTTAATTTATTATATGATATTTTAATATTAAATAACATATCAACACTGTTTATAATCGTAATGTTATTTTCAACTAAATATGATCAAGATAAAATTTTAGACAGTAACAATTGTAACACACTATTCAATCATATTCGGGTCTTGTTCGGTTTGAGTTAACATTAATCCGGATGTTTTCAAATTTGGGTTAACATCAATTCGGTTCATTTCGAATCGAGTAGTAGTCGGGTATTATCAGGTTTCTTTCAGGTACAGGTTCTTTTCGGGTTCGGATTCAGGTTCGGTCTAAGTGCAGGTCCTTTTTGGGTTTCGGTTCAAGTTCGATTTGGGTTCAGGTGTTATTCGAGTTTGGGTCCCATCAGGTCTAGCAATTTAAGTTCGGGTACGGTTCAATCGGGTGATTTCAGTTCCCGGTTATTGATTGGGTCTCACTATTTAGGTGTCGGTTCGATTCGGTTCGATTATTTATTACCGGGTTTTTGGGTTCGGTTATATTTTGCCAGATCTAGTTACTATACACAGACTGAAAAATTATGTGGGTATTGAAAATGACGGGATGAGGTCTCCTAGTTTTAATGAAAGGTTCTGAACGGGTTAAATGGAGACCCTCATGATGTTTAGTTATAGAGCATTCATTTACTTCATTTTTATTGTCTTCATATGGATCATAAGTGCGGGTGGATTATTTTCGAGCGTTTTAATTTGATTCTTATTACTGTGATCAACTAGAGGCGGATACCTATCTTAAGTTGATACTTTTGTTTGGTGATTGCGGGTCGACATTACTAGACAACTACGTAGTGGAATCACTCATCCTTTATATACCCTCTTTATGACCACTTACGCTTTTGATGAGTATCGTAATAGTTATTTAGTGCCTATGTGTTAATTCTCTTATTGCCACTAAGGCCTTTGATTTTCTAATTGTAATATTTATTTTAGCGTTTTAGTGCTAATGGGTTTCGTCTCATAGCTTGATATAAAGTTCACTTGAATGTAGGCTATTTGGCCAAACAGATCAATATATAGGGTCGGATACCCAAACATCTTTGTCAATGACGGTTTTTAATTAAAAAATAAGTGAGATTAAGTTCATTTACATTGAAGCACTTCAGTGTAAAAGATAAAACCAAGACTCACGTAGCACTATGAAAGCTACTCTAAGGTTCAAATATCACTATAAAAGTTATTCTAAGGTTCAAATATCACTATAAAAGTTATTCTAAGGTTCAAATATCACTATAAAAGTTACTTGGTTGAGTATTTGATGTAACAAATAAGTCAATCAATAAGATGTGATAGTAGTCAAAAACATCAATCCTCCTAAAATTGTACCGCCGAGGCTGCAACTCGAAAAGTATAATAAAATGTGCTATCGCCTCTACCAACTAAAATTTTCCTTACTCAAATCAATTTACCGAATCTAGCCCTCTAGTAATTGTGTTACATACAACCAATCCTTAACTGTGTTGCATTGCTAAAGAAATCTATCAGAGTTTTTCTCCCTCAGGCCATTGTCTGACGTGTAGAACTAGTTGTTTTGATTCTTCCGCGTTTGTAACTTTCACCTAAACAAATTTTCTAGAGGAGGAAGAAAACTACTGGGGTAGCACCACCGTAGAGCTGCCAATGGAGGTTGCAACAAGATTTCTCTACCATTGGGGATCAATACTTATTTGGACTTGAATGTAAAAACACTTTTAACCCTCAATTATTCTTGCAATTTGGATGATTTTTAAAAAGTACCTCTATAGAGTAACTGCCGACCCATTGAGACCTAGCACGACTCAAAAGATTTGGCCCGAATGTAGGGATAGACCTGACCTTTGTGAGCCAGGCTCAGCCCAGCTAGTGACTAGGCTCGACCATGTGCCCTAAGCCCAAACCTCCATGGAGGCCTGACCCGACTGACTCCAAATCTGCCCGGACATAACTGTGGTTTGGCATCTAAACACTTATATGTCCATCATTGGATGGTAAACGATCACGGTCGACTGATCAAACCCCGCCACCGTCCCTAAAGAGACGGATATGACCCATGACTTACTGCCGCCATTTGCAACGTTTTCACAAGTCACCATTGGAAAAGATCTCAATGAAAATCCTCTAGTTGATGTTGGGCTTCGTTGTCGACCGCTGTTCATACCAGTTCTATGTTTTTGGTCGAAGGAGGGGATGTGAGAATAGCAAACAAAAGGTGACCGACGTAACAAGTCATTTTACTGTAAGAGTCGGGCTGTGGGGTTATTTTTGAAAGGGCTACCTTTGACCCTATCTTTACCTGGACCAACAAGAGGCGGAATTTGGTAATTAGAAGGGAAGCAAGTAGGAGAAAGCAAGTAGGAGAAAGCAAGTAGGAGAAAGCAAGTAGGAGAAATGATGGTTCAAGGTAAAGAGAAAATATATCGTAGTTAAATAGTAAAAAAAACATTATTCGCTGTTTTATGTAAAGGAGATTCAGCATCAGTTTAATTATTTTAAAAATAGTTTAATATCATCAAAACGTGCTTTTATGACCCTACTTAATTGACATAAGTGCCAAGATAACCTTTCAATATTTAAAAATGTCAATATACCCCTATTTAGTTAGTGAAAGTGTCAATATGACCCTACAAGTTTTAAGGATGTTCTGATATAACCCTACTGTAAAGTCCTCCGGAGTTGGACTTATGTATGGCATATTGTGAATACTAGTAATCTGGTGTTTTAACATCACTGAGTGACTTCTGGTGATATGGTGTTTTAACACCACTGCTATCCAGCAGTATTCCAGCAGCAGTATGGTTGATGTCCACGATTTATGGAGTGTATTATGGGATATAATTGTGCGATCTGATCAGAATATTGTGAAGATAAATGATTGATTTCGTGGTCATCTAATTCTGGTAAACGAATATTCCTGTAATAGTTAGGAATTGATTAAGTAGTTTATTTATGGAACAAGTCCTATTGATAACAGGATTGTTCAATTAAATACCAGATTAGCATTAGATCTTTCCTTAGTCTAGAAGTCTATTTGTGGTAGAGTTAGACAAGGAAAGAAGTTGATTCAAGGCAGGATTGCGATGGGATAAAAAGAAGATGAAGACAACGCAATCAATCGACGCGACCAAGATTCAATCTCTACGTGAGAGCTTTGGAGCGATCTGCCGTGGTGTGTTTGGAGGTTCGTAAACAACCGACCAAGTTCTTAAAGATCAGAAACAAGGAAGTCTTAATTCCTCGGGAGGAGGAGATCCAGGGAGACGTGTTGATCGTGAGGGGTCAACGACGTAGGATCGACAGTGAGGGGAGCTCACAACATTCACTTTGTAGGTTAGCAATGGATTAGTATTTAAGTTAAGCTTCTTGTACTAAAGACTGCTTTCTAGTGAATGGTTTCTGATCTGGGCAAGGCCCCGCAGACGTAGGTGTATTTGCACCGAACTACGTAACCAAGTTGTGTGTGCACTGCGTATTTTGTTTTGCCTGTTAACAACAAACTGATCTTGGTGTTCCAACACCAAACTGTTAAACAACTTGGTATAAAAATTTAGAATTCAGGTGAAACGGAATTTCAATTGGTATCAGAGCAAGGCACTTGCTAACCCCTATACAGGGAGAGTGAGATCAGGTTTCACCATGGCACCAAAGGAGGGGGCCTCTGTCACGCGACCACCGTTGCTGGAACAAGGCAATTACGCCTACTGGAAGGCACGTATGAAAGTATTCATTGGAGCATTAGATGATCAAGCATGGAACTATGTTGTAAATCAGTACACTCCACCTCCCAGTGACAAAACTAAAGAATCGAGCTCATCAACGATCAAACCATATTCTGAATACTCTACTGAGGAGCATAGAGCTTACATGTCCAACTCAAAGGCATTGAATGCCATCTTCACAGCAGTAGATGAAGATCAATTTAAGATGATTTCAAATTGTGAGACTGCAAAGAAAGCATGGGATGTGTTACAGACGTATCATGAGGGAACAAGCTCAGTCAGAGAATCAAAGTTGCAATACTATACATCGAAATTTGAGGAATTGAAGATGCGGGAAGATGAAACTATCTCCGAGTTTAATGGACGAGTCCGAGATATTGTAAACAAGGCTTTTCAGTTTGGTAAAAAGTACAAAGATCAAAAACTTGTAAGGAAAGTGTTGAGGGCATTACCTCCACGGTTCAATATGAAGGTCACAGCAATCAATGAAAATGGAAGGATTGGGATGATGACACTTGATGAGCTCATGGGGTCTCTGGAATCCTATGAGATGGAGATGTTGCAAAATAAAATCGGAAAGAAGGAGATGGCTTTTGCTAGCACAACCTCTGGGAAGGAAGATGAAAATACAGATAATGAAGATTCCGATGAAATTGCTAACATAACCAGAAACTTCTCCAGATTCATGAAGAAGATGGGCAGGAAGCCACAGGACAAGTCAAGTGGGAGCAAAAATCCGAATGCCAACTTCACTCCCAGATTCGGTCAGGCAACTGGTGTTGAAACACCGAAGATCAAATCGGTAAATCCGAATCTGAACAGAAAAATCCAATGCAGAGAATGTGAAGGATTTGGACATATACAAGCTGAGTGTGCCAATACACTTAAAAAGCAAGGGAAATCATATGCCATAACCTAGAGTGATGATGATGGAGGAGACGATATTAAGGATGGAGAAGAGTATACAAATCATGTTGCTTTCGGCGTGTCGTTGGAAGAGTCTTTTGAGATAAATCGCAGTGTGTTGAATGAAGAAGAAAGTGATAGCTCAGATGAAGAGACTAGAAGCATTAGTGATGATGACATTCGCAAAGAAAGTATGGAGATGTATAAAATGTGGTTGAAAGTGGCGGATGAAAACAAAGAGCTCAAGGTTGAGAACAAGAGGTTATGTGAAAAGGTTAGAGTGAATGAACTTGGAAAGAAAAATGCAATTGAAGAACTTGAACAACTTAAAAGGGAATTTGCTGAAGTAGTTCAACGAGCGGAGACAGCAGAACAGGCTATTAGACGTCTCAATACAGGGAAAGCTAAGCTTGAAGATTGTCTGAAAATGGGACAAACTACCAAATTTGGAATTGGGTATGAAAGATCAGTTGATGCGTTGAAAAATAAGGCAGATCAAGGTGCACTTGCTCCAAGAATAACTGAGGGGAATTGCCCCATCAAGAGAATCAGGAGATGCGGATACTGTGGAGTTCAAGGTCATGTGAGAAACAGGTGTTTCAAATTACTTAGAACACTGTCCGTCAACCCAGCATATCGGTATTTCAACACCATTCCAGGATACAACACCGTGCACCAAGTCAACACTGGAGGATACAGGAACGGATCCTTGAACACTCATGCAACTCAGAGATCACATCGCATTACTCGACCAGTAAGACAGGTATGGGTTCGAAAGTCTCAAAATATTTATCTTTCAAGTTTTGTATGTTTTGGAGCACATACAGGAACCTCGTGGTACTTTGACAGTGCGTGCTCAAGGCACATGACAGGAGTTCCTGAATTTCTGCGGAAATTCAAACCTGGATTTGGTGGACATGTTAAATTCGGTGATGGAAAACGAAGCAGAATAATTGGCAAAGGGGAGTTAGAAATCAAAGGGCTTACAGTGTTCCAAGATGTGTTGCTAGTGGAAGGCCTGAAGGCTAACCTATTGAGCATCAGTCATTTATGTGATAATGATATGACGGTGTATTTTGACAAAGATAAGTGTATTGTAAATCATGGGTCTGGAGTATTCACTGGATCCAGATCAATGGATAAGTGTTATCTACTCGATCAAGATGTCACCTGCTTGAGCTCGAAAAAGGAAGTTAGTACACTGTGGCACAGAAAATTGGGGCACATAAATTATAAATCTTTGGCTCGTATTTCCAGACTAAATGCAGTCAGAGGTATTCCCGAAATCAGTGAAATCAAGGAGACTGTCTGTGGATCGTGTAAGGAAGGAAAGCAAATTCGTATTCCTCACCATGCTGTACATGATGTTTCAACATCAAGACTTTTGGAGCTTCTACATATGGATCTAATGGGGCCAGTGAGTACACCAAGTGTGGCAGGGAAGAAGTATATTTTTGTCTGTGTGGATGACTTCTCGAGGTATACGTGGGTATCATTCCTCAAAGAAAAATCAGAGGCCGCTGATGTATTCAAGACCTTGGCGCACAAGCTTCATGTAGAAAAAGGAACCGTTCGAATTGCACGCATCAGGAGTGATCATGGAAAGGAATTCGAAAACTCTAAATTTTGGGACATCTGTGAGACGCTTGGTATACATCATGAGTTCTCTGCCCCCATAACCCCTCAGCAGAATGGTATAGTAGAAAGAAAGAATCGGACACTGCAGGAAATGGCACGAGCAATGCTGGCTGAGAAAAAAAATCCATTCTAGATATTGGGCTGAGGCAGTACACACTGCACGCTACACCATCAACCGAGTATATCTGCGTCCGTTTACCGAGAAGACACCGTATGAGATCTGGAAAGGAAAGAAACCAGATGTGTCGTATTTCCATGTCTTTGGCAGTAAGTGCTACATTCTGAAGGATCGAGAACCCTTGGCTAAATTCGAATCCAGGAGCGACATTGGAATATTCTTGGGATATTCTCCTACCAGCCGAGCATACCGAGTACTGAATCAACGTTCTGGGGTAGTCATGGAGTCCATTAATGTGGTGATAGATGATTCAGAGAACGACAATGCTGGAGAAGGTGATGCGCTTGATTCAGCCGTTCCTACTGGTGTTGGAACACCAGCACCATCAACCGGTGTTGAAACTCCAGAATCTGGAAATCTTGATCCTGACCAGAATCCAACGAGACATATGCAGTTAAGGGATCGACCCCGTGTAAATTACAGAGAATTAGCAGGATTATCGTGTTTCATCTCACTCACTGAACCAAGAAGTTACAAAGAGGCTTTGCTAGATGAATATTGGATCTCGGCAATGCAAGAAGAATTGCAGCAATTCGAGAGAAACAATGTTTGGTTTCTTACCCCACGACCTGTTAATGTAAATGTGATTGGTACCAAGTGGATTTTCAAAAACAAATCTGATGCAGATGGTAATGTCACTAGAAATAAAGCACGCCTTGTTGCTCAAGGGTACACACAAGTAGAAGGGGTTGACTTCGATGAAACTTTTGCCCCTGTAGCCAGATTGGAGTCCATCAGACTAATGTTGGCCGTGTCCTGCATACTAGACTTTACTCTTTATCAAATGGATGTCAAGAGTGCATTCCTGAATGGCATAGTAAAAGAGGAAGTTTACGTGGAGCAACCTAAGGGGTTTGAAGACCCTCAGTTTCCTGATCATGTTTATAGATTGAATAAGGCGTTGTATGGACTCAAGCAGGCACCTCGTGCTTGGTACGAGCGACTGACAACCTTTCTGATTACAAAGGGCTATCGTCGGGGGGGAGTAGACCGTACGCTGTTCGTCCTGCACAAGGGGTCAAAGATTCTAATTGCACAGATCTATGTGGATGACATTGTGTTTGGATCTACCGATTCAAACTTGGTGAAGGAGTTCGTTGACTTAATGACTCAAGAGTTCGAAATGAGCATGGTAGGAAAATTGTCATATTTTTTGGGATTGCAGGTTACTCAGGAGAAGAATGGTCTGTTTATCAATCAACAGAAATATGCTGAAAACTTGATCAAGAGATTCGGTCTTACAAGTGCAAAGGCAGTACGCACCCCAATGGCAACCACCGATAAGCTTACAAAGGATGAACAGGGGCAAAGTGTGGATCAGAAATTGTACAGGAGTATGATTGGCAGCCTGTTGTACTTGACTGCAAGCAGACCAGACATCTGTTTAAGTGTTGGTATTTGTGCTCGCTACCAAGCTGATCCAAAGGAATCACATATGTCAGCAGTGAAAAGGATTATTCGGTATATAAGTGGAACAGCGGAGTATGGAGTATGGTTTTCTCGGAACAAGGACTCACAATTAGTAGGTTTCAGTGATTCGGACCGGGCTGGGAATGCTAATGATCGTAAAAGTACCACTGGAGGGTGTTTCTTTGCTGGATCTAATCTGGTCAGCTGGTACAGTAAAAAGCAGAACTCTATATCTTTGTCCACAGCTGAAGCAGAGTATTTAGCTGCCGGGAGTTGTTGCGCGCAGTTATTGTGGATGAAGCAGATGATGAGAGATTATGGGTTCAATGATGTGGGTTTGACAGTCCTGTGTGATAATAAAAGCGCCATTGATATTTCCAGGAATCCTGTGCAACACTCTAGAACAAAGCATATCGATATCCGACATCATTTTATCAGAGACTTGGTTGAAAAAGGAGAAGTCGCAGTCCAGTATATACCAACAGCAGAACAACTGGCTGATATATTTACAAAACCACTGGATGGTGAGACGTTTGAAGGCCTCAGACAGCACTTGGGTGTCTGTCGAATGTAAGGTACTCTGATCTGTACTTTCTATTGTACTATTTACTGTTGTGTTGTTTTTTTTGGTGAGAAAAAAAAATAGAAAAATCAAAAGTATCAAAAATATGTGAAGTGGTGTTTAAACACCGAGGACTTCAGAGGGAGAAAAATCAGCTGGGCCGAAAACTTATTGGGCCTAGGTTTGTACTCAGAAGAAAAAAAAAGGAAAAGTCTTTTGGGTTTCGGAAAAAGGGGGGAAAAAGGAGAAAGTGAGAAATTGATTCCCACACAAACTCAAACTCTCGACTGTTCATCTTCTACGTAGCTCACAGCTCCCTGTTCATCAGAAAAATTTGCCAAAACCCTCGATTTTTGTAGCCCACTCAAAACCCTGTAACAATGGTGAGCTCTAAGTTCCAGAAGATGGTCCGAGATTTCGTCAAGGTGCGGGTGCCGGAGAATCCGCGAATTGAAGAGCTCGATTCGGATGCAGATGTGGACGAGCTGTGTGGAGATCGAGTGCAGACGCTAGCCAAGTGGGGTGGAAAAGTTCAGAGACGGAAAGCTAGGTTTGATCATTCTTTCGTCTATGATGGAATGTACTTTTGCTCTGTTCTTGAATTTATAGAATGGATGGTGCAGAACAGAGATTATGTAGACCTTAGAAAATATAAAAGTCTGCATGGCAAAGTTAATGGATTTAAACTTGAGGAGTTATTAACTGGTGGAATAGGAGAGATTAGGGAGATTAGTGAGTATAATGCCAAATTGGTTGGGGTTGGTTTCGGAGAACATTATAGAGTAGGAGATGAAGAGGGTCAGTACTTCACATTGTACACACGGATAGCTTCCCTGCACAGGCCGATTATCAGGAATTTGGGGGATAATGTAGTTGTGCAGCCCTGGATAAAAGTGGTTAAATCCACTGATTTTACTGTGGCTGGTGACACAGAGATAGTGTGTTTTGATGAGTCTCTGTTTCAGACTCAAGAATCACTGAGAAGGTTACATATTCCTGTTGTGGACATTAGTGATAGTGAAGAGGAGGCTGGGTGTGCAGGTGGCACTGATGAGGCTGAGAGGATTTCGAGGGTGAATGAACCAGAGAGTGCCTCTGTACTGAGTGAATCTGCATTGAATGAAGCCATATCCGAGTTGTTTAGGTCGGAGTCTGCCCTATCAGAGTTTGTGAGGTCTGATTCTGAGAAGGAAGATGGTGAAAGAACTGCTGCGGAGAGAGCAGGTGGGGCTGATATGCCAAGTGCTGGTTTGGTTATTTCTGATGATCAAACACCAGATGAAAGCCATGCTGAGGAGGAGCAGAGTCCAGCTGATCTGGGTATTGGTGTTGAAACACCACTGGAGACAAGTCCAGCCCAGGGATTTAAGAGGAAAAGGAAGGAGACTGGTGTTGAAACACCATCAGAATTTGGAGACAGATCTGAGACAGGTGAAGAAAGGTTGGCCTCTACTTCCAAGAGAGTTAGAAGATCTAAAAGATGCAGAGTCAAAAGTACAGCCACTAGTGAGGACAGTGATGAGCCAATTGGGCTAAAACTGAAGAAGTTACGTGCTGCCAGACAGCAAAGACAAGCTGAGACAGTTGAGTCTAGTGCACAACCTGTACCTGAAGTGACTGAAGCCATTAGCACTGAATTCTTTGATGATGCAAGTCAAGAAAAGTGGAAGTTTGTTTGACAGGAAGATTTTGGCGGAAAGGCCAGCTGATGCTGTAAAATATAAGGAATGCGGATTCACAGACTATTTGCATTATCTCAAGGTGTTTAAGGCAGCTACATGTTTCTGTGACTATAACAAGCAACTTGTGATGGAATTTTACTCTAATTTGAAGGAGGAGTGTGAAGACGAAGACTCTCCGTGGTTTCACAGAGTTTATGTGAGAGGAACAGTGGTGGTATTTTCCCCGGAGGCAGTAAATGCTTGTCTACAGCGTGGAACATCGAGGAATGTTCAGGCGGTGTTCCAACACCAAATGCCTGAGAATTTCGATGCAGTGGCAGTAGAGTTGACCGGTGGTGTGGAAAGTTCGTGGCCACTGACTGGGAGACAACAAATACCAGCATCAAACCTGACCTCCAGGTATTACTGTTTGTATATGGTGATTGTTCATAACTGGATTCCATCGGTAAACAACACGATTGTTACCAAAGAAATGGTGACTCTTCTTTACAGCCTGGGAACGAGGCATAAGGTCAATCTGGGCAGGTTGATTTTTAATGATATTTTGGATTGTGCTTGCAAGACGAGGAAGGAAGCTTTAGTCCATTCATGTGTGATATCGATGGTACTGCAAAAAGGGGGAGCAGTTGCAAGCGAGACCGATGAAGTATTGGCAACCCAAGCATTACGGCCAACTCTCAGAACCCTGAGTGGCCGTATAGTGAAGGACCTACCCTGGACGCCTCCAGCGACGACTGGCTCAGATGAAGGAGCAGCTCGGCTGAGAGCCATTGAGGCGAGGGCAGCTGTGTGTCAAGAACTACTTGAACGTCATCAGGCCACTATTGCAAAGATTCAGGGGGAGCTGGCAGCTTTGGCGGCTGAGCGAGAAGCATTGCTGGGAGCTGGTGATTCAGACAATGCTGCATCAGAGGAGTCCGAGTGAAGTTTGAAATGATTGGGATTCTTGATTTTCTTGGTTTTCTTGGTTCTTCTTGTCATATTACTGAATTCAGGGGGAGATATTAGAGATTTTGTGTTTTGAATGATTTGAATGATGTATGTTTGGTCTGGATAATTGGATATTTGTGCTAGCTGGTAATCTGGTGTTCTATATTGTTTATGCTAGTTGGTTTTCTGGTATTCTATGACGATTGTGCTGATGGTCTATGAATTCACCAATATGCCAAGGGGGAGATTGTAAAGTCCTCCGGAGTTGGATTTATGTATGGCATATTGTGAATACTAGTAATCTGGTGTTTTAACATCACTGAGTGACTTCTGGTGATATGGTGTTTTAACACCACTGCTATCCAGCAGTATTCCAGCAGCAGTATGGTTGATGTCCACGATTTATGGAGTGTATTATGAGATATAATTGTGCGATCTGATCAGAATTTTGTGAAGATAAATGATTGATTTCGTGGTCATCTAATTCTGGTAAACGAATATTCCTGTAATAGTTTGGAATTGGTTAACTAGTTTATTTATGGAACAAATCCTATTGATAATAGGATTGTTCAATTAAATACCAGATTAGCATTAGATCTTTCCTTAGTCTAGAAGTCTATTTGTGGTAGAGTTAGACAAGGAAAGAAGTTGATTCAAGGCAGGATTGCGATGGGATAAAAAGAAGATGAAGACAATGCAATCAATCGACGCGACCAAGATTCAATCTCTACGTGAGAGCTTTGGAGCGATATGCCGTGGTGTGTTTGGAGGTTCGTAAACAACCGACCAAGTTCTTAAAGATCAGAAACAAGGAAGTCTTAATTCCTCGGGAGGAGGAGATCCAGGGAGACGTATTGATCGTGAGAGGTCAACGACGTAGGATCGACAGTGAGGGGAGCTCACAACATTCACTCTGTAGGTTAGCAATGGATTAGTATTTAAGTTAAGCTTCTTGTACTAAAGACTGCTTTCTAGTGAATGGTTTCTGATCTGGGCAAGGCCCCGCAGACGTAGGTGTATTTGCACCAAACTGCGTAACCAAGTTGTATGTGCACTGCGTATTTTGTTTTGCCTGTTAACAACAAACTGATCTTGGTGTTCCAACATCAAACTGTTAAACAACTTGGTATAAAGATTTAGAATTCAGGTGAAACGGAATTTCACCTACAAACATTAGAATCGTGCTGATATAACCCTGCAAACATTAGAATTGTGCTGATATAACCCTGCAAACATTAGGAATGCGCTGGTATAACCCTACAAACATTAGAAATGCGCTGATATAACCCAATAAGATTGTATAATGTGCTGATATAATCCTACCTGTTCTGGCGGCGGTCCGGCGAATTATAAGGGTAAATTGTCCCATAAATTTCAGAGTTAGCCCAAAAGGTATTTTGGTCAATTTACTTAGAGTCAACACCGAAAAATTGAGGCCCGGCACGGAAATTAGGTCTGAGGATTATATTAACACTTTAATTAACTAGTTAAGGTTATATTTGCACTAAAAATTATCATAGAATTATATTAACACTTATTCAAGTAGATAGGATTATATTGACACTTAACCTTTATCACGTAAATTATAAATGAAAAGGTAGGCGTATAACATTCCGTTTCCTTTTCCTAATGTGAATGAATTAAGCCCAAAGAGTTCTCAAAACAGTGTCGTTTTATAGCCACCGTCGCTTATATTTTTCGCCCTATATAAACGGCAGGCGGAAAAGAAAATAATCAGAAAATGCAATAATCTTTTCGCTCTGAGGAATCTCCCGACGTTCCGATCAACGAGCTCAATACACCGATTCCGACCATGGTCTGCGAAAAGTGTAAGTATTAACCTTATCTCATTAACATCAATGATTACTCAATCGAAATTATTTAGGATCTAATCGTTAGGGTTTGTTTGATTTTGATTTCGTGAAGAATCGGAATTGTGTCGGTGATTGATGTTATTTTTGTGTGTGCAGGTGAGAAAAAGCTGTCGAAAGTGATCGTTCCGGACAAGTGGAAGGACGGAGCCCGCAACACCACCGACGGCGGCGGCCGGAAGATTAACGAGAACAAGCTCCTCTCCAAGAAAAACAGGTAGATAATTTACTTGTGCAATTGGGTTATTAAAAGTTGTGATTTTGTGCTGCGAACTCGGAACCTACTAATGCTTGATGTTGAGAAATGAGAATGGTGTTGTGAATGTTTTTCTGTTTCGTATGTGCTCGAAAAGTGAATATTTTGAATTGTGCGAATATGCGTGTGAACAACCCTTTGCCTCTTAATATTGCACTCTATCCGGTTATGCCAATGAGGTTTTGGTTATGGGAAGGTGAAGTTGATGGCTCCTGTTAGCATTTTTGTTTTCGGGTGGTTTGCTTGCGCTGGCTCGATTTTTCCTGCCTGTTTTCTCCATGTGTTTTTTTGTTAGGTTGAAGTAGATGGCTCCTGTTAGCATCTTTGTTTTCGGGTGGTTGTTTGCTTGCATTGGCTCGGTTTTTACTGCCTATTTCCTCTGTGTTTTTGTGTTTGTTTTTAATTCCTGTTTGCAATTTGTATAAGTTCGTGTTTTTGCTAAGGCGATATGCGCTAGGTTCTGTTGCTTTTACATTAGGTTTTACCTCTAGTTCTTAAATTTTAACTTGTTTAAGAATCTGCTGTTTGTCAGATGGACACCATATGGAATGACAAAGTGCATGATATGCAAGCAGCAGGTTCATCAGGATGGCAAGTATTGTCACACATGTGCTTACAGTAAAGGTAACCTTTGCCTCACTATACGTGTTTCCATATTTCTCTTCTTTCCCATTTGTACGAATTGTGTCTTTTTCGATTGCTAAAAGGGGGTAAATGCTGACTCATCTGTGTTTCCTATGTGTCGATTCCTATGTGTCGATGAATTGCAGGAGTGTGCGCAATGTGTGGAAAGCAAGTACTGGACACCAAGCTGTACAAGCAAAGCAATGTATAGTCAGATAATCTTCGGAAATCTTATAACCGACGCTCATTCTTGCCAAGTTATCTGGGGCTTGTAATCTGTAACTGTAAACAATCTACTAGTGGTTTTGTGCCATAGCTGATCTTAGAACCATTTTCAGAATTCTGCTCCCTGATTGTGTACTTGGTGCAAGTGTTTTAACTCTTTTACAGTGGTCTCTTGTAAAATTTCGCCGTTTATACTTTGACCAAAAGTCCGTGTTAATGATAATGCAATATGTACTCTTTCGAAACAAGAAGATCAACAAAATACACAAATTCACGATCGATTACCAATACGAAACTGAAGAAAACTCTTCAGGAATCAATTTATTATAAAACCAATTCACAAGACATCAAAATAGAAACGGTTTGGGCTGCAATAGTGTTGCTAAGTTTCATCCTTTATTTGGTCTCATACATAAAAGCTCAATATTTTCCATCTTTCTAACTGGGGTACTTCAGAAGTGGTTACTCTTACTTCAGCTCCTTCAAGAAATCTTCATTGTCAACAAGAACCTGCACAAAATCGGGGGAATGTTTGATAAGCTTCATATCAAATGCAATTCTGAGTACGAGAGAACTACAATGAGAGAAGACAAAATGATTCAGTTTGAATTATGTTCTCAAGGCCTCAATTGAATCCTGTAAACACTCCGAAAGATGATGCAGGTTGATTTCATGCACAAAATGAAAACAATGAAACACAGCAAATCAAATATCTTTTTCAAATGCCATCCTATTTAGCTCAAGCAGGCATCACCGTAACTGACATTTGCTCAAAAACAAGATACCAGAATCAAACAATTACATCATGAATAGCCATTTTCTACGATAAATAGATTGCATTTAGCTGATCATCTAGTACACCACTTACTGTTTTCCAACCATCAGGGTCAACGAAGGAAACAATCTTGGTATTGATTCCAGGAATCGGTCCAGGTTCCCTAGTTATCTTTCCTCCAAGCTCTTGAGTAACGAGCTTTACTACCTCAGCGCTTTTGTACACATCATCAGTGCTAATAGCAACCTGAAATGAACATCAGTATTTCCTTAACTAAGAGTACAAATTGCGACACCATGATATAAGAATCTAATTGCTTAGCAGCATTAATGACATACCTGAGCGTAAGCATTCCCTTTGGTATACTCTGTCACACCGTAGTTATACGTCAGCTCCAAGACAGTTGTTTCATGCTCTTCAGCATACCCCAGCATTGTAATCGAATACTGCGTTGCACAAGAATGTTATAATAAAAACCTAATCTTCACAGGGAAAAAAACAACGGAGAAGGGTGTATAACCTTTTGTTCAGGTCTATCAACCTGCTTCACCACCTTCATTCCCAATGCCTGTGGAAATGTAAAAGAGAACACCGTTTAGTTAGATGTATCCTCAATTTGTCAAATAGATGAGCTGCTGAAAAAAGATGTCTAACTGGCACATTTCTTCACAAATACCTTCTCATAGAACTTAACAGAGCGATCTAGATCGCCCACACGTAACATAACTTGACAGAGTGGTTCGGGAGTAGATTGACGCTGAATGAGCTCAAAGAGATAGCCGTCGGGATCCTTAGCAAAAGCGATGACGGTCGAACCACCTTTCACCGGTCCAGGCTCCCGTGTGATAGTCCCACCCTTGGCCTTTATATCTTCAGCCAATTTGTAAACCTGGAAAACACGAGCAAACGGCACAGCAATGAGTCAAGAAAGATGATGCACATCAAATAACACAAAGTAATCCCATCAATGGTGTACTCACATCTGGGGTTGCAATAGCAAAATGGCCAAAGCCCGCCCCGATGTCATACTTGTCTACTCCATAGTCTGCAGTTATTCATTTGATCGAATCACACGATATTAAAGGATGATCATAACATGGAAAACTCAGTCACGTGAAAATTCTAGATTATATCAGTGACAAAAAAAACTGGCAAACTCACTGTATGTCAATTCAACCACAAAATGAGAGTCTTCCGGTCCAAACCCAAGAAAAGCATTAGCATACTTCTCCTCAGGAACATCTCTCTTCCTCAACAATTGCATCCCCAATGCTTCCGTATAAAACCTACAAGAACAAGATCAAGATCAAACTCATTAAAGGGCAAAAATCCAACACTTGATCACACAAATTCGTTCTCTTCGTAAACTTCACAATCTATTTTCGGTGCATATACATACTTGATGGTCTTATCAAGGTCACCAACTCGGTACACGGCGTGCAGAAATCGGCGCTTGTCTTTCTTCGGCCATCCCAACAACTCATCACTGGGAACAACTGATGCAGCAGCCTCAGCCATATTCTTCTAACTTCTCACTTACAATCTGCAAAAAGAAATAATTTTACAAAAAGTTCTTCCTAATCTCTCTATTCTCAAATTGAACCACCTTTGCAAATCAAAACTTCCCCCTATCAAAAGATTAAAAGCAATCTAATTTGCAGGACCCACAAGAAGATTGCAACAGGGAGAAAAATCCCAATAATATCACGCTAATTTCTCCATCAAACCTTAAAAAAACTGATCTTTTCATCTGGGGTTCAAATCAAGCATGTCATACTGTCATGTCACATAACGATCAAACAAAAATAGGAAAAAATCAAACTACAATCAATGAAACATAAGTGCATGAAAAGATTCATAACAATTAACAAAACTCATTTAATTACAAGCAAATATTCGTGAATTAAGAAAAAGAAACGAAAGAAGCTTACTGAGCAGGCAGTGATGTTTGGAGAAACAGAGAAAATGATTGAGAAGGTTCTCAAAATCTTGCCGGAATGTAAGTAATGAGCATAAGTCTGGGCTAATTGGGCTGCAATACGGGCCTGTCTGCGATGGTCAGATTATAATTGGGCTCTGTGGGTGGAGTAAAATTTTCCTTTTGGCGTAGTAGATGAAAAGTGAGAAAATAAAAGAATTACACAAAGTATTTATTTTAGACTGATTAACTGTTAGATGAGTTTATTTTATAATTGATGTAATGGGGTGGTTAGATGTTTATTTTTACTTATTGCAAGATGTTTTCATAACTTTTGAAATGTATCACAATCTATGAATAATTATAATTTGATCCTAATAGTTATCGAAAGGAGATTTTTCATAATCTGTCACCGTTAGTCGGTCTAGCTGAAGACTTTCTAAAACATAATAGAAAAAGAGTAATATAAAGAGTAAAGTGCTTATCCACCCTCGAATTTTGTTGGAATGCTCATTGAACTCTTAATTCTTTTTAGTGAAAATGGTGAATAGTATAAATGTATTGAGATGTCTGACGGGGGCAGGTTGCTAAAATAATCGGTCATCCCCGCTATTACACAATTGTTTTTCTATAAATCCATCCACTTTTAGGTGAGGGGCCAAATATGGACCACTTAGTGTTTTAGGGGCAAATGCAATTAATAAAGTAAAACTAAAGTTTTGCTGGCGGGCAGGAGGATATGCTCTTGTGCCAAACCCAATTTGCATCAACCTCAAAACAGAAGAGGCCTTCTAAAGAGGTGTACAACCAAGTCATGTTACCCAACCCTTCTGAATCCACTTCTATCTCAGAGTAGGGGAGTAAGGCCCTCAAATATAATTGTAACTAGCGCTGAGGAGTGTACATCTCGTCCTTTGAGTTGAGATCTGAAGCAGGACCAAAATGAATGGTTGTCCAGGGCAGGTAAAAAGTAGAGTTCTCCTACCCGCCCTTTGTCCGCTTTTACCTCGAGCTGGTGAAACCTTCTATTGATGTTAAACCGAGGTTGAACTCCTGAACCTTCGAGTGTGTTGGTCTTCAATGCTAAGGTCTATGATCCAAGACCGATGTAATGTCAGCTATTCACATTGTATGACTGGCCTTGATGGGAATCGAGGACTTTCAACTACATGTTCTACCTTGATAATGTAGTCAAATCTTTCAATACCCATCTTCATATTTACATTTCACATTTTTATATAAGAGTAAAGTAATAGGTCATCCTGTTCAGTTCAAAATAATCTTAGTTTGAAATCGGACCAAAATCACACATATCCAATTCCAGTATAATTTGATATATTTTGTCTGCTAGGACCGATATATGACAGTTTTGAAAGTGTTTAAAAAAGTGTTTAATTGAGAGTCTTTCAAAATAGCTCGGGTATGAATACATTGTACCTCAATTTAATTTAAAGGAAAGAATCAGATTGGATGATTTTTTTTTCCTTTTAAAGTGGGTATGAAGTAAAGTGAGACCAAAGAACTCACACATCGTACTCCCTCAATCCCACCTATTTTTGCACTCATTCCTCTTTTAAATGTCCCACTTATTTTTACACTCTTCACTTTATTTCCTCTTTTGGCTAATTATTATTCATTTTTTATGTTAAAAAATGATGAAATTAAATTTAAAAGAAAAATAAAAGGAAGGTACTCCATTAGCACATGGACAATAAAACATATAATAATGAACTCTTACAAACAAAACTTCTACTCTCTCCGCAAAAATAGCTGGGAAGGAGGGAGTACAGTACAATCTCGAGGTATATACGCAGCAACATCAAATGAGAAATTGTTTAAAATATGAAAAAGATGGGAAGCAGAAAACAAAACAAGTTGAAAAGCAGAAAACAAAAACAAATCATGCACAACTCTTCACTGAAGTTTGACATCAAGCACAAATTGCAACCCCACCATACAAATGGAGAAAGGAAAGAGATCCAATACATTGGTTTGCTTTAACACTACAGCAGAAAACAAGGTAACAAGATTACAAGATTTCAACAGCAACCAATACTTCCAAGTTTATGAGACTATATCAAGAACACATGAGACTATATCAAGAACAAGCACGTGTAATTTGCGGAAAACCAAAACCACACCGATTTCTTGATAGATTCTAGTCGATGGAGTCTAGGTCTAGAAACCATGTATCTTGATGTTATCCTTCTTCACAATGCCAGCCTAACGAATAAGACAACAGAAGAAACCCAAATGAGAAATTTCAATCACGAAGCATTTCAGAGGCTCTGGTAGGCACCTAAGATGAAGGAACTAAGGCATTTTTCTGGTCCCTTTGGTTAAGGCTTTAAGGTCGTCTTTTTTAACCCGAAGCTTTGGATAGTTACATTTGCTGGCCAAGTTTTACCTATAAAATGGCAGTAAAAGGACCAAAGTTGCTAATACTTTCACACAAAGAGGGCAATTTCAGCATTGGAACAGAAAAAGGGAGGTAAAGTACCATAAGACCACACATAAAGGACCAAATCTAACACTTTTCCTGAGACAACGTGATAATAGCCTAAGAATACCTGGACAAGAAATGTGGATACATTCTTCCTCTGATCGCCTTGAAGTTGGATAACCTATTTCAGTGGAACAATCATTAGTAAACGAACAAGAAGATTCAGTGTCGAATTGGTGATGAAGATGAAACGTTTTTTTTACCTGGCCCAGCTCTGGATCCTGAACAACAGTACCATTACAGCAGAACTCCTTCTTAAGGTCCTTGAGAATCTTACTGTAACTGAACTCCTTCTTCAGCCCCTGGACAGTGGTCAAACTTTTCCTACCATTCCGCTGCTGTATGCGGATATGCACATACTCCTTTGTTCCCGCACCTGAATTCTCAGCATTTGCCTCAGCGAATGGATCTGCAAAACGTCACACCGAGAATTTTCTTGGTTAACGATAGCTTCAGCATCCATTGAAAACTAACCTTGACAGAATCTATAAAAAGACGAGTGAAAAGAGAGCGGAGAACGCAGACACGCTCAATGACTAAAATACCGGCGTCATTACCTACGAATGACATAACTATACATATAGTCTCAAGGAACAGCCGGATGACTCGGACCAAATCAATCAGAAACGATAAATCCAGACACACGATTCATGAAGTAGGCATCTGAGGCACTTCATATCAACTCTATCCTCTAGAGATGGGTATCATCAATAGGAGATCAAAATTACAACAAATTAACATCCTTGATCCATTATACTCAGGAGAGAAGACTACCATACATTTGTGAATACAAATCTATTATAGAATACACATGAGACTTGTAACAGAAACATACCAAAGGCTGTGGGAATCTGGATGTCGATCTCTGACATGAAACTTGGCTGCAAGATTCAATGACAATACGTGAATAAAAATAAGATTATAAAAAAGGTTCTCAAGTCAGAAAAACATGGATATATATATATAGATATAAACTACACACACCGAAAGACTTGTCATTTAACAAATATTTCCTGCAACTCAATCAAGGCGAAAAAACGTGGATATAGATAGAATAAACTACATACACTGAAAGCTAGTCATTTAATAAACATTTCCTGCAACCCAATCGAGCGGAATGTTACAGAAACAGGAACACTAAACTTGCAACATAACAAAAAATTGTGTACTAACACAAGCGAAATGTCGAAAAGAAACAGCAACATTAAAAATTAACCAGAGAACACAATTAGAGAAACAAATTTGCCACTACTCAATCTGGGAACCAAGAACAAGAACCAAAGTAATCTCTTGCAGATTTCCCCCCCATATCCTCAGCTCACCTCGAATCATATTGAAAACCATAAACAACAGCGAAAAATTACATCCCAGAGCAAAATCCCTGAAAAATTCCTAGCAAGAACGAATCTTTTTCCATTTCCATGATCGCCCAGAAATCACAAAACACCATAAAATCGTACATAAAAATCAAAACCCACCAACGAATCAAGGCCAATTTCAACAGCAAGATCAGAAGAACAATCAAAACCCAGAAACCAAAAGGGATGGATTTACCTGATGCGGGGAGAAACTCGGACAAGACAAACAGGGGAAATAATTCCGATGGATTAGCGGTTGTGTCCGAACTGAGAGTACGAAATTTCTGGTTTTATATATAGAAGAAGCAGGAGAAGATGGAGAGGCGAAACACAATAAAGTAAAGGTTCCGAATAAATTTCCAAAATCTGATAAATAAATGGACTTTGGACAGGAATGTTTGACCGAACATCTGTTGGACTGATTTGCTCTGTCCTTTTCACCAAAAAAACAAATTTTAAGAGAGAATTGGGATTTTTGTGTTTGTTTTTTGAGTAAATCTTCAAAATACTAGTACTCAATTTTAATTGAAAATACAGTTTAAAATTATGAATCGTTTTTCCATAAACTATGAAAAAATCAAGGTTTACGGTGCAAATTAAAAGAACTGAAGATAAAATTTGGGTTTTATGAATCGGATTATAAATTGTATAACTACTTCATGTTGTATAATAAATTTTTAATATTGCAACTAATATATTTTACATTTTATTATTTTAGTTAAACTCCATCTGTCCACAACCCTATGGAAAGGTTATGGAAAGACGAAATTTCCCAAGAATTTGCATTTTTATATTATGAATCACTGATTTTAATAATTCTTTGTCAATATAAAATTAGATATACTAGATATAGAATCATCGATGTATTGAATAATGACAAAAAATGTAAGACTTTTATTTTATTTTGTAATGAGGGAATAATTAATTACTATGGTGATGATAAAATATAAAAGGTTGAGAACCTGCCTTATTTTATATTGATTAGATGTGTTATTTTATAATTGATGTAATTAATGGGGTAATTTAATGTTTATTTTTATTTATTGCAAAGAGATTCTTATAATTTTGAAAATTTAAAAAATGTATCACAATATATAAATAATTAGAATTCGGCCCTAAAAGTTTTTAAAATGATCGATTTAAAATGAGACTTTTTCTAAAAGTTTTATATAAGATAATGATGCATCAATGATATATTGATATGATAATGACACACCTCATTGAAAAATGACGATTACAATATACAGGTTTACAAACTAAATTCTAACAAGAAACGAAAACTACAATATATAAGAAATCTAACTTCTATAATCTTTCTTATAAGGAAACTAGTCCTTTTAAAGAAAATTATCATCTATAATCTTACCTAAGGGTTTTCCATAAGGAAAATACCATATATGAACAATTCCAAATTTCCTTATTACAAATTATTCATTTTTTCAAAATCGTCAACGACAAGATGCTTGGGAATCCAACCATATTCATTAATCACATCGGCCAAAAGACATGCCATTGAGTGAACGTCACGCTATGAGATAATCTCATTTACATAAAGACACTAGCTAAACATTACAATTTCATTCTAAGGTTTTAGTGGCAATAAGATGATACATAGGGGCACTACTATATATTACAATTCAAAGCAATTACCTAAATGACAATAAGAAGGGTACACTAAGGATAAGTGGTCCTCACTTTGTATTTGTCCAGTAACATCGATCCGAAATCACAAAACATAAACAAACACAGTAATCAAATTATTCCATTCTCTCACTTTCAACTTATGATAAAAAAGTAAGGCAAAATACATTTATAACCCTAACTTTTGGTTGAAATTGCCAATATAACTTTGCAAAATGAGAAAGTACCAACATCCCTAACTTTTGGATGAATTGTGCAGTTATAACCCTTTGTGCCACTTTCGGCGTTGGTCTGAAAAATCCAGGGTTTACCATCTCAAAAATGACCAAAATATCCCTTGTTAGTTTTCTAAGAAAATTTGGACAATTTTACCCTCCTTACCATCACAATTATATGGTTATATCAGCACTTAACTTAGATATATAGGGTTATAACATAAATTAATTATTATTCTAGGGTTATATCACCATTTTTTAAATAAAATATATATATGGTTTGATCAATAATTTTAAAAACATTTTTGGTTCCAAGCTTGGAACCCTAGCTTCCTTGATCCATTTCTCCTTTCTGACCAACCCAGCTGCGTGACCTGCATGTGTTAAGAAGCCCTGCCCGATTCGTCCAATGACCTGCCAGCGTGCCCCACAAACTTGCCAAAAAACACCCCAAGCCACTATTCGAACTACCGGAAAACACCCTCAAGCCACAACCCATTGGCAACCATTGGTGTGTGTGCGTGTGCGTGCGTGCGTGCGTGCGTGTGCGTGCGTGTGTGCGTGTGTGTGTGCCAAAAACGAACACCTAGCTGCTACTGCACCACCAACGAAACACCATCACCGAAGTCGGAACCATTGCGATCGCACATTCATGGATCACATACATTTTAATAAACCACAACAACACAGTTCCATAATGCTAACTCTAAAATTCACTATTCTTAATATTGGTGTGGTTTGGACTTTGGGCCTCTCTATTATAGAGAAATGGTTAACAGCTAAATCAATGCACAATTCACTCTTTCTTTTCATTTCTTTTAGAAACAAATGCTTTCATAACACTACCTAGTTGACATAAGTGCCAATATAACCTTTCAATATTTGAAAGTGCCAGTATAACCCTATCTAGTGAAAGTGCCAATATAACCCTATAAGTTTTAAGGATGTGCTGATATAACCCTACAAACATTAGAAATGTGCTGATATAACCCTACAAACATTAGGAATGTGCTGATATAACCCAATAAGATTGCATATGTGCCGATATAACCCTACCTGTTCCGGCAGCGGTCTGACAAACTATGGGGGTAAAATTGTCCACCTAATTTCAGAGTTAGCCCAAAGGGTATTTTGGTCAATTCACATGGAGTCAATGCTGGAAAATTGATGTTAATGCCGGAAATGGGGTCTGGGGGTTATATTGGCACTTTCATTAACTAGTTAGGGTTATATTTGCACTAAAAATTATCATAGGGTTATATTGACACTTACTCAACTAGATAGAGTTATATTGGCACTTATCCCTTTCTTTTATACACACATCCGACCGTTAACCCATCATCTCTATAACAAAGATTCAAAGTTCAAACCACACTCCTATTAAGAATTGCATATTTTAGAGGCCGATATTACATGGTTCTATTAATAATTTGGTGTGGTAATCAAGCTACAAGTGGTCTAGAAATGTGTGATCACGGTGATTTTGATTTTAGTTGTTGCCAGGGACAGAGCCAGGATACATATATGGTGAGGGCTGATCTATAAGTAAAAAAAAAACTGAATGTCCTTTAAAAGACGTCACCAACCATCCAAGCAAAGTTCTAGATTTTGAAGTGGTGATATAAGATACTGTAATTTAATTCTATCAACGTGATGTTTAATTCTATCAACGTGGCTGAAAGCTCTCCTGAAAAAACAAAAGAAAGGAAAAACGAAAGGCCAAGTTTATTAGGTTTCATTTGTGATTTCGTGGCAAATTTAGTGTAGCAAATTAGGAAAACTGAAATGACTCTTGTACTAAAACAATGAAGTTGACGTTGAATAGATGCAAGTTCGTCCAAGACTTTTTGCCCCTACAAATTCTCACCAGCAGTGACACAATTTTCAAGCCTAAAAGCAAACCTACACCACAAATACTTCCTTTTCATCATTTTATTCTAATTCTAATTCCACTTTTTCTTTTTCTTTTTCTTTTTCTTTTTCTTTTTCTATTTTCGCACCGACAATAATACACACAAAATAAAAAGCAAAATAAAAAAGAACCTATCCTTGTTGATCTCCCTTACTTTCTTTAGTGATCATTGTTTCTGCAAGCCTTGAGAACTCAATTCTTCTTTCTTTTTCAAACTTGGAATCTTATACTCCCCCGTCTCGACATATTCTGCACAAAAATTTTTTTTTGGTTGTCCCACATATTTCTTCACAAGTTGAAAATTTTTCCTATTTGGCAAAAAAATATATCTAATTTTTCAAAATTGCCCTTAATGAATTTGTCAATTTACAAACTTTTTCCATTCTTAAACACAATTAGTTACGCATTCCCACCGTCCATTTAAGCCAATAAGAAGACACTGGGCATTGTAAATTCTCGTGTTGTTCAACTTTCTCTCATTAAATCATTCTACTCAATTGCTCTCTTCATCTTTCTCTCAATTTCTCTCCCAAGTTTCAGAAAACCCTCTGTCCTGAGGTCTGACACCAGTGGAGGTTCCACCGGTGCTAGAGATGCATTTCTGGCATCGGGCTCTAGATCCAGCCGATCTCGGCAGCGGCAGTGGCGAAGAGGCAGTCGTTCCCATTAATAAATGAAACTGAGTATGCTTGTTTTGGCTCTTGTTGATTTTGGATTCTTTGCACTTTATGGGGTTTGCCTAGGGGTTTGCTGGTGTTGGTGCCGAGTTTGGCTTAGGGTTTACTGGCGATTTCTGGTTGAAGAAAACAGAGAAGATGGTGGCTTGGTGGTGGTAAAAGGAAAGGGGCATAGGTTGAAGAAGAGAACATTTTGGACCTTTCCCTCTTTCAGAAAAAAAAATATCAGCATTTTTCCTTTCTACAGAAAAGGTTGGGACGGAGGGAGTACCATGTTAAGCAAAGTAAAAGTATAAATACCAAGCATATTTTTTTCTTTTAAAAAGAAAAATAATTTTTTGCTATCTTCTAAGCATAAACCCTAGCAATTATTCCCAAATCTAATCAACCTACAAGAATAGTTTGTGCTGAACTAGTCTACCTAGGCCATACATTACCATAGACATCCTTCTTCGTGTATCGACGATCCCACGCCCATGGTACATCTGCATTTCAACAAGAAGAACAAGTATGGAGTTACTGAATTCACCCATCCAGTAAATTTTCAACGAAAAGAACAGGTATGAAGTTACTGAATTCATCCATCCAGTATAAACCGACAACCGGACCAAAGGAGGGAAGAATGAACCTTCTGCTTGATATGGCTTTGGAGGAAGTTGATATGGGACTGGCAATTGTACCACTTCGCTGGACTCAGTAGTTCCATTCCCTTGCCAATCTAGAGTTACCAGCGTCGTTTTATCCTCTTTGGGCTGCTCCTGGAAATTTTGACAGATTACAATGTTAACGTACGCTTAAGCATGAAATGTATGCGCTAAAAGATGCAAAGTTATACGACGATTTACATCTGAGGATTTCACTGCTTCAGTGCAAGAAAATTTGCAGCCGGGCTTGATTGAAGTAGGCAGAAACAGCACACCAAGCTGAAAATGTTAACAGGAAACGGAGTATAAATCGCAAAGGAAGATGAAGCTCGAAGAATTGCATTCAATATTTAGAGACCTCATAGGAACGGATCATCAGCTGGGAATTGCCTTTCTGGAGAGAACCCCAGGCAGCCTTGCTGAGGTTAGCCGAAGTAAGTAAGAACCAGCTATTGAGAAAAAAGAATCAATTAGTTTAAGATTTCACTAACTATAAAAGCTAAAGCAGCCAAACAACAGAACAAGAAGATAAGATGGACCCTTACGCGAGGTTCTGACCATTATATCGTGCAAACGTCTTAATGTGAGGCATCGCTCGGCTGAAAAAATTAAAAGATAATATGAATCGAACTTGTACGCTCCCATTACTAGAATATCACAATAAACATATCAGATACAATAGTTCAAGAATCTCAGATATCCATTAGATCTAAAGAATGATTTTGTACTCGAACTATTATCATCTATAAGTCGATTCAGTTGGAGTAAACAGTCACGATTCAGGCAATTATTAGCACACATCAGGAAATTTAGTCAGGCAACAGAACATTCAGCATCACAAATGTTTTGAAATTGAAACTCTTCAACCTCACATAAATTGAAGGTTCAAGGGAAGTAAGGGAAAATATACCAGCGGCCAGTATGACTAGCTTTCCATCTAGCCCAATACTTTTTTAGAAATGGTTTTTCCACGTTTTTAAGGGGGCCCGGAATGCAACCTCCTGCAGCATACCCCTACGAATGAAAAACATCAGAAATCCAGGAAAAGAATAACCAAAACTGAATTTGTTGAATACATATGAACTTTATGGTCAAATCACAAGAACATCAAAAGGAGAGTGGGATCCGCTATATTGATCATATCCCACCATCACATTCAGACGAGACAGGTATTTCAGGTAGAATAAAGAAAATAAGCAATACGTCTGCCTCATATACGACAGAGCTTGGACAGAAAGGTGTATAAGAACAAGCTACTGGAAATTACCTCTAAAGAAGTTCTAACATCCTCGACAGTAGGCCATACAATCAGTGGCTCCCCAGTCCCAAGGGGCTTTTTATCTTCTGAGATTCCAGCACTTAAAGAAGCTGCGAATTCTGTCATCCATTTCTCGTCTAAAGAGCCTAAGGAAGAAAACTGCAAGATGGAAATGAAGCGATCATCCAGGGGATGTGACTAAAAAAAGAAGAAGCTTGAACACCCAAAATAGTGAGTTTGCATTGAAAAGAGACGTCAAATTCCAAAAGTACCTGGTAAACAAGAGGAGACTTTCGAAATTCTTCATCGAACATACACTCTTGAAGAATTGAACGCATCTTCATGTGTCCCCACTTTTTCAGATTGGCACCGGAATGATATCCGGGGACAGACCCGATGAGTCTGACCTTGATTCACACAAAATAGCCAATCAAGTAATCACAATGAAGGGAAATACCATTCAACCCACAACCCAAAACACGGGTACAAGATTCTGACCATCATGATGCATCATTCAGTGTGAAAAGAACAACAATAAGAAATCCAAAATAAATATGGAATGCTACCATTGCGCTGCTGTAATCAAACTTCTTGAAAAACGATGGACTAATACTAAAGTTGCCAAGCCCTGGTATATTAGCATTGAATTCTGGCCACTGAAACCATACAGAAGAATACATAAATTCAGGAAAACAACAGTACTCCAACCAAACTCAAAAGATACAAAAAGACAAACAGTTTTAACAATAGTGCAGTGAATCAACAATATCAGTCGTCAGACTGCATTCAGACACTTTTTAGGAAAAGTTTATGATGTTCAGTACTCACACATCATATGTTCCAGTCAACTGAGCTAGCATGGCCCACATGAGATCAGTTTAAATAATTTTTTTGCTGAACTCACTAGTTTGACAACAATAACTATTAGTTATCCCACACACTGAAATTGGTCTGTGTGGATCATATCTTCTACTACTCTCAGAATACTAGTTGCCAAACATTAAAGGACAAAAAAACACATGTGTATGTGCCTGTTTAGAAGAAAGCACATACTCAACAGTCCTAACAACAATAACAACTAAGCCTGTGATCCAATTCCTAGGTTTGGATATACTCATCATCTTTCACACTTGTTTTGGTCAAAAATCCTAGTTCAGAAACACTTAATACACTTGCAAGTCAACCTCTTAATCTTATAATCTTTCCCAAGATTCATTAAGAAGTTAAAGCTCCACAAGAGGAAATTGAAACTATTGACGATTAAAATGTTAAGACTTCAAGCCTGGAAATATAACAACGAGCATGAGATGGGAAATACAAGTTGCACAGCCATGTCAGTTTAAATTTTGAACTCGATCAGTAACTGAGGTGTTTTATCTATCACAGTGACATTATCATTGAAACAGCAGAAACTACCTTCAATGAGCTTAGGTAATCAACCAAATCGGTTTCAAAACCACATTGCTTGCTTTCCATGTTCCTATCCTTCCATGGAAAATCTTGCATCCACAAGCCTTGGCTCTTGTTGTTCCAATCAACATGTATCAAATTTGCTGTATGTACAATAACCCTTATTCCTTGAGGATAGACAAGAAACATCGCCTTGGAATGGTGTGTTCCGTATGCAATGGGCAAAGGAGGTTTATGGAGGATCCAGCTCGCACACTGCTTTCTCTGAAAAACAATCACCATGTGAAATTGAATGAAATTGAAGGCTATAGTAAGAAACCTTAGACGAACAATAGTATCATAAGTGAGGGTGTAAACCTTCATATACTCCAGCTTTCCATCACCCTCTCCATGGACGACTAGTACATGAGGCACACTTTTAATCATTGGACATGCTACAACCAGAAAACCCATCATGAACATCACCTAATCGATAGTGAGTAGATGAAAGGCACGCAAACTTGAAGTAACAAAAATATCGCAGTTTTAAAACCCATTTACCATCACGAAAACACATATTAATATGCACTGAGATAATAAGAAAAACTTTTGTGATTACAATTGTGCTGGTGATGTGAAACTAGATTGAGTAAGGTATTGACTTAGGTGTAATATCCATGCATGCAAAATTCAGATTGAGAACATCAAATTTACACTAGTCATTACCATAACACCATTCATGTAGCACGTGTACTTTGTGAGACGTTCAGATCATATCTAGTCAGTCCAAATTCAGGATAACAGGAAAAAACAAAGATCTTTTCAAAAATATCACTGGTTGATTAAGGCAAATGACTGAGAATCAGAGGCAGAAACACAGAAAATAGGACTTACCTGAAAGTAGCCAGTCGATATCCACCATGTAGTTAGATAGTACAGCAACAACCACATTGCCCTACAAAAAGATCAATAACACATGAGTTGATAATCAAAAGGAGCATGGCTAAGGCTATCGAGCTGAAACACAAATTCAGAAAACTAACCCTGTGTACAATATCAAATCTCCCATTTAAAGACAGATTGACAACTACTAGTAATGTTCTCCTCACCTGAATCACATCACTGATTGAAACAGCTTTTGTATTTGCCCAAGCTGGCAGCCCTTGCACCCGTAACAGTCGAAAAGTCGTCGGAATCTTATCCTTAGAAACTTTAAAATAGCGAATACCCTCTGAAGAATTCGAAACTTGATGACCATTTTGCTCCACCCTTTTCTGCAGAGATGGACGATGGAAAGGATCATAAGCAAAGAGTCTGAAATCAAATTCTTAAGCTTATATAAATATCAAAATCACCAACTATCCTGTACGGAAAAACAATTGTAGAGAACAAACAAGAACATACCTTTTTAGATTCTTCTGATCGAGGCTCAACTTCAGATTCATCTTGCCTTTTCTTCTTAACACTTACATAACCTTTACTACAACCACTTTCCTCACCCCGGCACTTCCCTAAATTTTCTTTCTTTTCACAGTCAAGAGTTACATACTTGTAGAAGTGATGCCCAGGTATTAACTCAACAACATCCCCATTTTCAAGCTTCAGTTTCTCCCCGGATGAAAGCTTCTTCCTCACGCCCTTACTTCTTACGATAACAGGGTTTGTTCCTTCCTACAAGAAAAAAATCCTTTATTTTAAATAAAATATACAAGCACTCAAGGTTTCTAGTAAAGGGTGGTAATGTTGACATGGCAACCCAATATACAGAGACAGCCCGACAACCCGACTGACATGACACGATTATCATAATCTTTAGCATTATATCATCCGTGACCAAACCAAACATATACCCAACAAAATCCGATTTTGCCACGCTAACCTGAATAGCCACCCCAAATCTCTAGAGTATCTCATTTGTAACTTCTCAGCCAGGCAAACTACGCATTATGTGACCCAGCAATCAAATTTCTATATTTTTTTTAAAAAACCCCATTTTGAAACCAAACCAAACTAAAATCACCTCAAGCCTTATAGTAAGACGCCAGTTTCTGACCCTACAATCCGATTGTCAAAAAGCAATGCAAGAAAATCAAAAGGGTACAATATATACCACAGAGAGCTGAGCAGAGCCACTGGGAGCAGCATTTATGCTGAGATGCTTCCTGCTAATGCGTTTATCAGCAGAAGTAATGCAATTGCGCCCGATTTCATTGAGCCCTTTTGAGAGACTGATTCTGGGAACCGAACTCTCTCCCTGTCCTAATTCCTCTAGATTGCTTTTCAGTGGCACCAAATACCCAACCTACACGTTTGGGCGGAAAAACCAACGAATCAGTACAATTGGGGAATGAAGCATTCATCTAAAGATGTCATCTTTATGATAGCATATTTACCTGAGCAGAGTTGGGGGTACTCATCGCTGTGACTGAGAAATCAATTGGGAAAGTCAGGGGAGCTTGTTGACGCAGTAGCAGCATGGTTCAGGGAGGCCACACGTGGATTTTGTCATTTAGAATTTATTACGATGAATTCTTGGGTAAAATTTTAGTCGACGGCGGTGTAAAAAAGTGGGGGTGCAAATAGAGTTGGGACGAATGGAGGAGTTAATACTGAGAGTGACAGGGACGAGGTGAGTGTGCCACATTTATCTCCACTTAAACTTTTCCTACTCATACTCGTTTCATCACTATGTTGGGTACAATATTAAGATTCACCCTTACCCATCGAGTATTATATAAGGGTGATATATAGCAATATAACTCTACTTACTTGAGTAAGTGCCAATATAACATTCAGATAATTTTTAGTACAAAAATAACCCTAACAAGTTGATGATAATACTAATGTAACCTTAAGAAACCATTTCCGGCATTGAGCGACATTAACTGCACATGAAATGACTAAAATGCCCTATGACCAAAAAACTTAGTGTTAGGACAATTTTACCCTCAAACCACCACCTCCACCGCGAGGTCACCACTACCACTCCTCCAGCCGGTCAGACAATCAGCTAGCCACCCATCCCACCTCCATCTGGGCACTACCACCACCTCTCCAGCCAAGCCCTGCACACCTACTCCACTCCTCCAGCCATCCCTGCCACCACCCCACCCCTTCCAGCCAGCCTATTACCACGGCCTCGTCGCGAACAAACATATATCGTTGGCAATTGAATGATGTCGCGAACAAGGTTTCACGATTTAATGGCATTGCGATTGAACGTCATCGTGAGCAAACAAGCAGCGTCGGCAAGGAACGAATGGTGTCGCAACATAGATATTAATGACATCGGCGAGGAACAAACGGCGAGGAACAAACGGCGATGCAATTGAACATCGATGAGGAACGAATGCCGACGCGATTGAACGACATTGACAAGGAACGAACGCCGATGCAATTCAACAGCGTTGAATCAATAAACAAGGTGATTAGGGTTTGCCTCCACCATAGAGGTGAAGTAAGTCCGGTGGAAGATCGCTGAAGAAGAAGAAGAAAATAAGTTGCGGGGAGAGAAGAAAAGAGAAGAAGAAATGAAGAGGAAGAAGAAGATTAGGGATATTAGGGGTGCAAAAATAAATGGGAAATATACAAATATAACCCTATATAATGGAGAAAGTGCATATATAACCCTGAGATAATTTTTAGTGCAAAACCTAACTATTATATATATAAGTGCAAATATAACCCTAAACCCTATATTCCAGCATTGACTGGCCATTTCTGGCCATTGACCCACCAGAAATTGCAAAAATGCCCATTCAACCTATTATAAAATTTTGAAAGACAAAAATGCCCCTTGACCCACCACAATACTTCCACCACCGCCACTGCTCCACCACTTTCATCGCGCCGCCACTCTACCACCACCTTCACCGCGCCGCCACCGCTACTCCACCGCCACCACTGTTTCGGCTCCACCATCAACCAGCCCTAGCCCTAGCCCTAGCCTCGTCTCCTCTTCAGCTTCACCAACCACCACCAACCCCTCTCCCCACCGCCACTCCACCACCACCACTGCTCCCGCTCCACCATCAACCAACCTTAGCCCCGCCTCTTCCCCAGCTTCCCCGACCACCACCACCAACCTATTTCCCCGCTTGCCACCCCCACAACCCACGCCACCTCTACCACCATCGGTCACCATTTTCGGCGCCGCTCTAAGACCCAAAGCAACGAAAATGCTGGAAAATTAACTGTCGAAACCCAAAAAACCGACCCAAACCTGCACAATCCTAAGACCCTCTTGGATCTCCCCGACATTGATGTCTTTGTCTCCACCATTGACCCCGTCGTTGAGCCGTCGCTGGTGACGGTAAACACTGTCCTCTCCATCCTCATCGTCGACTACCCGGTGGAGAAGATCCATGTTCAGAAAAAAGATGATATTTTCATAAACTAACCTACTACACGGATGAATATGAAATTAGAAGAAAGGGTGGCGGTGGAATTAGGCGATGCCGATGAGATTTGCAGAAACGGATGAGATTTGCAGAAAAAAGGGAAAGGGTCATGTTCATCTGAGATTTTCAGTTTTTTTAATAAAATCCGTTTGCACTTTGCACTTTCAATTATCACAAGGTTATATGTGCACTTTCGTGAATTATGTAGGGTTATATATGCACTTTGCTCAAAATAAATTTATCATTTTCCTTTTTTATTTCTTTTTTCTCGGAGGGGTAAAGTAGTCTTTTCATCAAATTCCGGCCGAAATATGCCGGAATAGGTATGTTTGCATTTTCACTTACTATCTAGAGTTATATTGGTGCTTTCAATTATCAAAAGGTTATATTGACACTTATATAAGCACTTTTATACTTACTCGACTTATATATCCAAAAATGGCTTAAATCCACTTTATTATAATAATTTTAATACTTAAAATATATACATAAAATATTATAAATAAAATATGTGCATCATGGATAAATAATAATCTATTATATATTAAAAAGTGCAAATTTAGTGGGGTGGGGCAGAGATGGGGCGAAAATGAATTAATATTCAAGTCCGATCCACTACCCATGACGGGTATCATTTTCATATCCATATCCGTCCCACCTCAATCAAAACTACCTCCATGCCCATCCCACCCCATTGGGGCGGATGTGGGTCAGACCTCCACCAAAACTCACTCTATTTCCATCCCTAATTTATCTCTTTTATGTAGCCGATTACATTTATTCAATATAATTGAAAACGAACACTTGATCACCAGACATTATCTTCACTTTTATATTGTACTTTGTGTAATTTTAGTTGTGAGCAGTTCATTTCTGAATTTGTATGTTCTCTACATACTTATTTACTGTCCCTTTAAAGATGCAGTGTGCCAAGAGCCAGTTACTAAATCCACATGAGAATCAAATGGTAAGTAACACAACTAGCCTTCAAATGACCTAATCATAGCATTTAGAAGTCATTTGTAGCCTCTTCATTTTAATCAAGTTTTTTTTTAAAAAAAATTTGTAAGAAATTTATTGATATGAGGGATATACAAATACAATCCATAATACTTAATTATTTATTTATCATGTGCACTAAAATGAAATATTCATGGTCCACTTAATGATTGACTTGTTGCATTCATTAAAAAAATATATCTCATGAGATAATAAAGAAAGAGTATTTAATAGTATCAAAATATGAAGATTAGTTCAGAATATTGTAAAATCACACCAAATTATTTTATACTAAGTTAAAGTTTCATTCATATCTTTTTAATGTATATTTTTATTTTATAATATACTTTTAACGTACCCCACTAAATATATTTCTAGATCTGTCACTGGTGACCTAATACAGTTGGTATCAAAACACAGTTATCACGATTTACTGATGAGGTAAATCACGGTGTCTAATGACCAAACACTTGGTTGGTTACTTCTTAGTGCCCACAAGGAACCCTCTACAGGAGGATATTCCGCAATGCAACTACGAGAATTCGAATGATGAACCATTGGAGTATTTAACCAAGCATTTAACTGTGTGGCTCATCACTTGTATGCAACATCTTCTATTTCTTTGTGCAAAATTTAATGAGTAAATAATAAGAAAATAAAAGGAATAAATTGGTTCTTCTCGTTCGTCGGGGCTAAGGGCGAGAGTGGAAGTATGTTATTGAAAAGTTGTACTTCATTCATCCTACTAATGATGTCCTACCTCATTTTATGTGTCATACTTTATATTTCTTTCGTTTGTGTAAAAGTGATATCATTAGTTTTTCTTGGAAAAATGAAGTGTGGGGTTAAATTTCGTCAAATTTCATGCAACATTTTGAGTGGGGCCCAAGTTGAGGTCTACTCAACACAAATTTAGTGTTATAGGAATATCTACACTAATTTACCCGATTTCACATATTTGCAATTTTTTTTAAAATGTAAGAATCGATAGTTGGGTTGATCACGTGCAAGCCATATTGATAGATTTGTACATTTTCCGCCCACCTAATATATTTCTTATCAAAATTTAGATATACAATTTTACCTATATGTATATATGTAGCTGCTTAGATCTTATGCATATAGGGTTTATATCTTTTACAGTAACTAATTAGATCTTATATATAGTAATAAAAGAAAATATACAGTTGTTTTGCACAACTTCACACAATTATAAATCTGACAATCAACAATTGGGTTGATCCCGTGCAAGACATATTGATAGATTAGCACATTTTCCTCCCACACATATACTCCATCAGTTACAACCAAAGGTTCCTACTTTCTATTCCCGTCTGTTCCAACCAACGATTCATATTTTGATTACTTCCTCATTTAGACTGAAATTTGTGGTTGAAATTTGGCCTGTCATTTCAATCTCCCACTTCTCCTACTACATCAGCATGCAAGCCTGTTCAAAAAGGTGATAAGAACATTTGGCTGAGACGAAGGGAGTACATCTTTATCAAAGTTTTAATATAAATTTCTCTTTATATGTATATAGTAATTAGTTCGATCTCATCATGTCCTAGTTCTTTGGCTAAAAGGCAACGTTTTCTGATCCTCTAAACTCCATAAGCATTCCACCTTCACTGCCGCGAACAACTCACCTTCTAGAATTGGCTCTTAATTTTCAGCCCTAAATGATGTGATTGCTCTCGATCACACTGACAACAAACCTCGCCCTCGTACCATGTGAAACAAAACATTGATGTTAGCCTAGTAAAGAGATTTACTAGCAGGAGTATTTGTTTTCATGTCCATGCCGTTGGTTTCCTCTCGGAGCGAATTCTCTAGGATTATTTTTCCATGTCTAATTGAAACTAATCGGCACGTTAATGGCACTATTTTTATGATTCAATGTATACATTAATAAGTCTTATATGTATAAAGTAACTAGTTAAATTATACATATAAACATATATGTATAGTAATAAAGAAAAATGTACATTAACTTTACACAATCACATATTTACCAATTTTAAACTATATTGATAGATTTGCACATTTTTTGCCCACTTGATATATCAAAAATTCAAATATACAACTTAGCATAATTGTATATAGTAACTTGTTAGATATTATATATAAATATATTTGTATAGTAATAAATGAAAATGTAAAATAACTTTGCACAATTTCACATATCTATCAATTTTAAATATGGCAATCAATAATTGAGTTGATCTCGTGCAAGTCATAATAATAGATTAGCACATTTGTCTCCCCTCTGATATATTTTTTTAAATCAAAATTTTAAAGATACAACTTATCTTTACATGTATATAGTATAGTTGGATCTCATCATGTCCTGGTTCGTCAGCAAAATGAGCAATATCTTCTAATTCTCTAAACTCCAAAAGCAGTCACCCTGCTTCACCGCCACAGACAACTCACCATTTAGAATTAGGTCTTTGATTTTTAGCCCAAAAGGATATGGTTGCTCTTGATCACGCTGACAACAAACCTAGCGTTCGTACCATGAGAAATGACATGTTGATGTTAGCGTGATCAAGAAATTTTACCCAAGAAGTATTGTTTTTCATGCAATGTCACTGGCTTCTTCCTAAAATGATTTTTCTAGGATTAGTTTCGCATGTCTAACCGAGACAAACATGCATGTTGGTAGCACCGTATTTATGATTTAAGATATGCATATATAAGTCTTATACATAAAGTAACTAATTAAACTATATATAAACACATTTGTACCGTAATAAGGGAAAATGTACATTAGTTACACAATTTCACACATCCGTCAATTTTAAATCTAGCAATGAACAATTGGATTAATCCCGTGCAAGCTATATGGATAGATTTGCACATTTTTCGCTCACTTGATATATTTTTATCAAAATTTTACATATATAGCTTAACTTATATGTATGTAGTAACTAGTTAGATCTCTTATATATACGTATTCATACATACACACACACACACACATATATATATATATATATATATATATATATATATATATATAATATTTGTATAGTATTAAAAAAAGTATATTAATTTTACAAAATTTCACATATCCGTCAATTATAAATCCCGTAATCAATGATTGGGTTGGTCTCGTGCAAGTCATATTGATAGATTAGCACATTTGTCTCTCACCTGATATATTTTTTTATCAAAATTTGAAAGATACAACCTATCCTTATATGTATGTAGTAACTTATTAGATCTCACTATGTACTACTTCGTTCGGAAAATGGACAACATCTTCCGACCACCGGAAACAATTCACCATCTAGGATTGGGTCTTGGTTTTTATGTCTGACCGGATGTGGTTGCTCTTAATCTCCCTGACAGCAAACCTCGCCTTCGTACCATGCCAAACAATATGTTGATGTTAGCCTTCTATTGAGATTTACCCCAAGAATTTTTTTTCCATGTCCAAGTCGTTGGATTCCTCAACGAGCACTTTTCCCAGGGTTAATTTTTCATGTCTAACCAAAAAAATTTGGCACATTGATGGCACTATGTATTAATTAACTATTTCACTTTTATATAAAACCATATTTGTATAGTAATAAAGGAAAATGTACATTAATTTTACATAATTTCACATATTCGTAAATTTAAAATCTGACAATCAACAATATGGTTGATCCCTTGCAAGCCATATTAATAGTTTTGCACAATATTCGCCCACATGATGTATTTCTCATCAAAATTTTGAATATACAATTTGCCTTATCAAAATTTCAACCCTAACAGATGTGGTTGCTCATGATCTTGTTGACAGCAAACCTTGCCTCCGTACCATGGGAAACGACCTGTGATGTTAGCCTTCTGAAGAGATTTACTTTGGTGTATTTTTCCATATCCATGTCGTTGGTGTTCTCCTAACGCGATTTCCCTAGGAGTAGTTTTCCATGTCTAGTTGTAAGAAATCGGCACATTTATGACACCTCTTTTGTGATTCTATATATATATATATATATATATATATATATATATATTAATAAGCCTTATATGTATAAAGTAACTATTTCAATCATATATAAACATACTTGTACATTAATTTTACACAATTTCACTTATCCGTTAATTTTAAATTTGTCAATCAACAGTTGAATTGATCTCGTGCAAGCCATATTGATACATTTGCGCATTTTCGCCCACTTAAATATACAACTTAATCTTATAAGTATCAGTAACTAGTTAGATCTCATACTTCGTTAGAAAAATGGCGAACATCATATGATACTCTAAACTCCATAAGCAGTCATTTTGCTTCATCGCCGCAAACAAGTCAACGTTTAAAATTGTGTCTTGGTTTTTCAGTCCATTCATATGTGGTTGCTCTTGATCTTGCTGACAACGAATCTTGCTTATGTATCATATGAAATGATACATTGATGTTAGCTTTCTGAAGAGATGTAGCCCAGGGGTATTTTTCCATATCCATGTCGTGGCTTCCACCTAAACGATTTCCCTAGGAGTAGTTTTCCATGTCTATCTGAAAGATATTGGCACGTTAATGACACTATTTTTGTGATTCAGTATATACATTAATAAGAATTATATGTATAAAGTAACTATTTAAATTATATATAAACATATTTGTATCGTAATATAGGAAAGTGTACATTAATTTTACATAATTTCACAAATTCATCAATTTTAAAGCTAGAAATCAACAATCGGGTTGATTCTCTGCAAGCCATATTGATAGATTTGCACATTTATCGCCCGCCTGATATAATTTTCATCAAAATTTAAATATACAACCTAGCCTTATATGTAAATAGTAACTAGTTAGATCTTATATATATATATATATTTATTTATATATATAACATATATGTATTGTGATAAAATAAAAGGTGCATTTATTTTTACACAGTTTCACATTCTCGTCAATTTAAAATCTGGAAATCAGCACTTGGTTTGATATCGTGCAAGCCATATTGATAGAATTGCACATTTGTTTCCCATCTGATATATTTTTATCAAAATTTTAAAGATACAACTTATCCTTATACATTTAGTAACTAGTTAGATCTCAACATGTTCTACTTTATCGGCAAAATGGACAACATCTTCTTATTGTCTAAGCTCCATAAGCAGTCATCTTGCTTCGCCGCCACGAACAACTTACCGTTAGGTCTCTAGTTTTTAGCCTGATCAAATACATTTGCTCTTGATCTCGCTGACAACAAACCTCGCCTTTGTACCACATGGACACGTTGATGTTAACCTTCTAAAGATATTTACCCCAGGAGTATTTTTACATGCCCATGCCGCGATTTCCCCATTATTAGTTTTTCATGTGTAGTGAAACAAACCGGCACGTTGATGGCACTTTTTTTATTGATTTAATATATACTAATAAGCCTTATATTAAAAATTGACTAGTTAAATTATATATAAACATATTTATATAATTATAAAAGAAAATGTACATGATTTTTACACAATTTCACATTCTCATCAATTTAAAATCTGGCAATCAACAATTGGTTTGATCGCGTGCAAGCCAAACTGATAAAATTGCACATTTGTCTCTGATATATTTTTATCAAAAGTTTAAAGATACAACTTATCCTTATATTTACATAGTAACTAGTTATATCTCATCATGTCCTACTTCATCAGCAAAATGGACAACATCTTTTTATCCTCTAAACTCCAGAAGCAGTCATCCTGCTTCACCGCCACGAACAACTTACCGTTAGGTCTATGGCTTTCAGACTGATCAGATACGGTTGCTCTTGATCTTGCTGACAACAGACCTCACATTCGTACATGATCATGCCGCAATTTCCCCAAGATTAGTTTTTCATGTTTAGCCGAAACAAACTGGCACTTTGATGGCACTGTTTTTGTGATTTAATATATACTCTGATAAGCCTTATATGTATGAAGTGACTAGTTAAATTATGTACAAACATATTTTTAAAGCTATAAAAGAAAATGTACATGATTTTTACACAATTTCACATGTCCGTCAATTTTATATCTAAAAATTAACAATCGGGTTGATCCAGTGCAAGCCATATTAATATATTTGCACATTTTTTGCCCACATAAAATAATTTTTTTATCAAAATTTTAAATATAACTACTTGGCCACATCCGTATATAGTAAATATTTTGATATTGTATGTAAACATATTTGTACAGTAATAAATGAAAATTTGCATTATTTTTACGTAATTTTATATAGTCGTACATTTAAAATCAAGCAATCAATAATTGGGTTGATTCCGTGCAAGCCATATTAATATATTTGCACATTTTTTGCCCATTTGATACATATTTTTAATCAAAAACTCAAATATACAACTTAGCCCTATATATATAGTAACTATTAAGATCTTATATATAAACTTATTGGTGCAGTATTTTAAGGAAATGTAGATTAATTTCACACAACTTCACATATCCATCAATTTTAAATTTGTGAACCAACAATTGGATTGATCTCGTGCAAGCCATGTTGATAGATTTGCGCATTTATTGCACACTTAATATACTTTTAACATAATTTTAAATACACAACTTATCCTTATGTGAATATAGTAACTAGTTAGATTCATCATGTCTACTTCGTCAGCAAAAGGGACATCTTCTGATACTCTGAACTCCAGATGTAGCCCTCCTGCTTCACTGCCGCAGACAACTCACTGTTTAGAATTGAGTCTTGATATATTAATAAGCCTTATTTTTATATAATTACTAGTTAAATCTTATATGTATAAACATATCAGCATGGTGATAAAAGAGAATATGCATTATTTTTACACAATTGCACAAAACCATCAATTTTAAATCTCTCCCATGATAGATTTGCACATTATTCGCCCATCAGCTAGCCACGTCGGTCCAAATTGAATGCCAACCCCACCACCGCCCCATTGGCCAAAACCTCCCGCCGTTCCAAATCGATAAAGGTGCTGGCACTAGTGAAGGAAGCTCTATTAAATGCACTGTTAGGAGGCGGTTCTATTGGAACCATTTTTAATTGATGTCAGAAAGCATTTTCGAGACAGGAAATACCGCCTTTAATGACGATCGATTAAAGGCGGCTCCGCTTTAGGAATCGCCTTCAATTGAGGTCTGGAGCCATTCCGAGTTCTCTTTTTGCCCAAGCCCATACTTAGGCTGAACCCAAAAGGCAGAAACCCTATTGCTCCTTCACCTTTTGTTCATTTCCTTCACTTTTCACTTTTTATTCACTCATTTCTCCCCCCACCTTCACACCGCCGCCTCCACTCCATGGCCTCCTTCACCTTTCCCGACGCTAGCGCTGCTTCCCATTCCCCGACGCTCACTGCTCCAGCCCCGAATGCTCTCCCAAAGCTCGCCAACTTCCTCCGCTCCATTTCCTCTGCCAATGCCCTCCGCCGCTCCAGCCATTCTATCGTCTGAGCTCCTTCCCCACTCAGTCCGCTCCATTCCCTCTGTCGCTGCTACCCTCCGCCTGAGCTCCGTCGCTGCCTGAGGCTAGAGTTGCGTCATTGATGTTGTTACTCTGTCAATTGATGTGGCTTCTTTTTTCCGATTTGATTTTCATATCTGGTTTTGCGCTGCTGGAAACCGGAAGCTATGTTTTTGGAAGGTAAGAAACATTTTTCGAGTTCGGAAAGTCATTTTTCGAGTTCGGAAGCATTTTTCAAGCTCGGAACTGCCTTATTTTTAAAGGCACGACCATTAAAGGCACAAAAAAGTGCCTTTAAATTGCTTATAGAACTACCTTTAATAGGTCATTCCTACACTAGTGTGGTATGAAAGAGCTGCCCAGATTGATTGAGAAGGTGTTGGTATCGACAGCAATAGGAATAGGAAGAAGGTGCTGGTGTCGAAGCGGCCTAGATCGACCCTTTGATATATTTTTTTAATCAAACACTCAAATATACAACTTAGCCTTATATATATATATATATATAAAACTTAATTGGTGCGGTAATAAAAGAACATATAGATTAATTTCACACAATTTCACATAGTATCCATCAACTTTAATTTAGTATATCAACAATCGGGTTGATCCCGTGCAAGCTATTGATAGATTTGCTTATATATCGACCTCTTGATATACTTTTAACATAATTTTAAATACACAATTTATCCTAATGTGTATATGGTAACTACTCCCCTGGTCACTGATTATGACCCTCGTTTCATATAGGGATGGTTTTTTTTAATTTTGTCCCATTTCTCTTTTAGCAAATTTTAAATTATTTTCATTCATCCATTTTACTTTTTACACTTCCAATTAAACCCCCACCACTCATTTTTCTTTTTAAAAAATTAAGTGTCATTTAAACGAGTCATTTAAAGAAGATTAGAGGAAGCAATTAGATTCATCATGTCCTGCTTCATCAGTAAAATGGACATCATCTTCTGATCCTCTAAACTCCAGATGCAGCCCTCCTGCTTCACTGTCGTGGACAATTGGGTCTTGATTTTTCAGCCGGAATGGATGTAGTTGCTCTATATGTATTTTTATATGTACAGTAATTAGTTAGTTCCCATGTCTAAAGGCAGTTTGTTCATAAGGTTATCGATAGGCAATTTATTTATTTTACTTGATACAGTGCATTTTTATATTTTCACATTCAAATACGTATTGCTAACTTTTAAAATACAACATCTAATGTTCATTAAAGATTACAATATTTAGAGTAAAAGTCACTTTGCACTATCTATAGATTTATAGAAATGTCGCATTTCTTGAGACTTTGTCCACATTAACTTTACACATTTCATGATCATTCAATGAGAGGTTTATCGCAAATTAATATTTGATAATGAAAAAAATAAAAAAATAAACATTTAATATTTAAAATATTAAACAATTATACGATCCGACTCTAGGATCTTGAACTAATTTTTTTTTGTAAAATTACTTTGAAAATTTTCTACAGGATCTCGATACAATAAGAACAAAAAAAATATAAAAAAATCATGCATCGGAATTCTATTCCTCTTTCTTAATATAAAGTTTCTACTTTTCATTTTCGTCTGTTATAATCAAAGGTTCTTACATTTTATTTTAACTAAAATTGGTTGAAATTCGATCCGATCATTTCAATTCTCATTTTTCATATCACATCAACATATATAAATTCTCGTGCAAAAATATTACACAAAATCTAACCACAAAATGTATCAGACGAACGTTAAGTTGGGGTGAGATGTGTATAAACATTGGATGGTGCCTAACGCGCACTTTAGGAAGTAGGCTCATGGCCCTGTTCGCAACAATCAACTTCCCTAAGCAAGGTCTCCAGCCCTTTTCCGGCTGCATTTGCCATAAGAAGCACCCCCTGGCCGGGTCCGGCCATGTTCTTCCTATTTCCGGCTTCCTTTTCGAGCGACACGCGGTATCACTCCTCCACATCTCGACCAAGGTTAGGGTTGAGCTGACCATCCCTAGCTAAGGCCATCATGACTTGTGGAATGCTGAGTGAGAGACTATCCCCTCGGTCAACTTGACAGAAATGGAACGTTTTACCATACGTGTAGGCTACCTTCTCGAGTTCCCGCCTCTGGATAGCCTTGGGTACTCGGGGCAGGAACAACACCCCGCTCGTGACCTCGTACTCGTGGCTGTGCCAGAGGGGCTTCTTGCTGTCAGGTAGGGATAGGAATTTAATATGTAATTTAACAAATGCAATGTATAAGATAAAAAATCCGTGGATTGTCCACTAACAGAGACCAACTATTTTTTCTTAATCACACCGTTATTCCGTTAAGGTTGGTTTTTATGTCAAAATGAAAGGTGCATAGGGTGATGAGCTCGTTTTCCTCCGTGAATATGGCTAACAAGTTCGACACAATCCAATTCACATCGACTCAAGCAAATGTACCAACTCGAACCAATCACAGTAACAAGCATTAAACTTGGCATTTCTTCTGTCATAAGTTGCAATACTCGTTGGAGAGATTCGCCACACGCATATTTTATCCAACACTTTAAAAATCTGGTGTTACCAAACAGTCTCAAAGCCTTAACCACTCGTCAAAGTTCAAAAAGAAAGAAGCAAATGAGTAAATAATAAATCACCACTTCCATGCTTCAATGTTAATATAGTATGATCCCAAGACCACAGGATCCTAAGATCACTTCAATGAGGTGAAAAACTAATCAGAATACATTGGTGAAAGTAATTACCATGTTACATCCAGTATAAGCCCGGCCTAGTAAATAGTCTCTCTGCTGCATCAAAATTTTCTAATACTCAATGCTCGAAACCAATAGTGTTCCCTGGTGTAATCTATCATTATATGTGTTCCTATAAGATACTCGTATAACTTACTTCATCAAGCATTTTCCTGTCGGGGTGTCAGCAAGAAAAAGTGGGATGTGACAGCATCATTTCAGCATGAAGTCATCGTCTGCGCTTGGACTCTTTCCGCATCTCTGCCAGGTAGCTCTCTAAGTTGGATTTCTGCCATAGACGTCTCCGGATAAGATCTTCCTTTCTTAATTCATCTGCAGAGCATATACCAGATTCAAGCTGTTACAATGATGGTTGATGTTCCAACTCGAACTTTCCAAATCGGAGTAGCAGTCGAGTTAACAAGTTGGAGGATATCAAAACGGCTGGAAGGAACACATCAAGGTATATGATTCTCCTTCTCGACTCAAACAGAAAGCCACTCATCAAATACTTCAGTTAAATATGTAAAATACTCACCAATAATCTTCCATGAATCAAGAGGGACACCCAGAGATCTTCGTGTCAAATAGGAAGCATCTGCCCATGAATACGGAGACTTCTTAACCTTGTATCTCCAGAACCAACTCCCATACCACAACAAAAGCTGTGGAAATAAGACCATGTCAGTAGTTATCCTACTTTAATTAAGTAATTTCACCTCTTGGTTAAGCTTGCGCGAGAATTCTGTTAAAGAAATCGCGTGAACTAGGGACACAGTGGCATTAGTCGGTTTGAATGTGCTTAGGAAAAGTTGAAACGATAAGGAGGTTCCAGCATATTCTTATACCTTACTAATAGTATATGGAAGCAGAATGAAGCGAATGCCAAGAAGCCCCCAGACGGATGGCTTTTCGGCCCCCTTTATCTGCAGTTCAAGCTCACTGCTAAGGTCTTCTTGCATCTCCCTGTCACAAAAGGGTACAAATCAGATTAAATGTTATAATTAACTCTAAAAATTTTGAACATGAATAAGGATCCTTCCAGGGAACAGTAAATCACGTAATTAGTGACCGGGGGAAGCTGCATATTACTCTTTTAAGATGCTCTCCCTTCACCCCGACTATTGGCCCTACTTATATTCCCCCACCTCCCAAAAATATTGCAATGTCCAGAGCCAAGAATAAATACCATGGCTATAGGACAACGAAATACATAAAGAGAACTAAAACTTGAAAATACAAATCATACTTGCTCATTTGCTTATTGCCCTTCTTTTTATTCGTCAATCCCCCGGTTCGCTCAAGTTCCAGTGCCTTCAGCTTGTTTTTGAAAGCTGGTGTCTTCTTAACCATGTCAAGAGCCTGAATGGAAAACAATTAATGAGTGAAGGAGGAAACAACAACGACCATAGTTTACGGCATTAGATAAGTGCCAGAGCTTCAATCAGATAAGGAAAGGAGTGCTACTTTAGTCAGCTGTGATACCAGGGAGTTACTCCCTCAGTCGGTGCCTCATCATCATGTCAATTGCGACAAAACTTCTACTGGCAACAATTATCTTGTGAAGCAACAATTCCTACCTTAAAAATGGCTAAACTACTGTATACCCAAAAACATGCAGTTTCTTGAAGCCTAAACTTCCTGAAAATCCTACTAATAGTTTATTTTCTTTTTCTCGACTGTTTTATTTAGGAAGATAACCACAGACAGCAAGTAGTCAATCTCAATAACAGCACGTATAAATTTGTATGACATGATCAAGAATTACCTGATTATACCTTGTCCATTGGTTCAGATATTGAAAGGCAGAAAGCACCAGCAGAATACCCACAAGAACTGCACGAGGATCCTAACATCGCAAAGAATGACAGATAAACAACTTAACCAAAAAGTCCTGTTTTTATTTCAGAATAGGCCATCTAAAACTTTGAAAATATGTCTATGGCCATTGTATAAACCTTAAACAGCACAAGTTTTCCAGGTGAGCAAATAATAACAGAGAAAAAGAGTAACGTTCTTACCGTTTTGTGACCATAGTAAGCCTGGTAGTACCTTGCTGTGTTGTAGAAGAACTAGCAGAGACAGAGGAGGTATAGAGTCAGTCACATATATTTCAGGATCAGTAGAAAGAAAGAAAGAAGGGGGCAAAATAAGAAAAGATACAGAACTCCTCGTAAGAAGAGCATGTAGCATGTTAGAAATACCTTATACAACGCAAACTACCAGGAGAGAGCTAAAATCAACGAAGGTTTAACAAAGAGGAACAATATGTAAGGTTTAACAAAGAGAATCAACCAGGCGTTCTCCTTAAGATGCGAAACATGCAAAATTTAGAGCAATAAGCTCATCTGAATTCTAAAACTTGTCGTAATTACTATGACAGGGTTCACATGAAGGACATCCCTGTGCATAGCAACTCTCGTGATTCAAACCAATGACGTCCACCACACAGCAATCTAATGTGCGCCAAGTTTATCCTTCCCCATTGCATAAGTTTGGAAAAGTTACGCAATTAAATGTGTAACTCAAATAAAAAGGAACACGGGAGGGGAGGGGTGGGGGAAGAGCTCAAAGGTAAATCTAAATTTATATTAGACACACCATATGGCCAAAAGATCTAAACTTGAAGCCAAACAAAGTTTACAAACATTAATAGCAACATCAAAACATTAAATCCCTACCAAGTCTTTAGCATCAACTTCTTTGTGGAAATCTAATTTAATTGATATTAAAACCACACAAAAACCCATTAAAATTTGAACAGAAGTTTTTTTCAAACCAAGAAATTACTAAAGCGAAGTGAAAGAGAGCCAACCTCCTCTGGATGAGCAATTGCATAATCATACTGTCCCCTTGTAGCTTCATCTTTCAAAATCTGCATATGAGATAGACAATCTAAGCAACTACACCGCGCCGAATACCATATCAGCAAAAAGTAACTATTTTTACTGGAAGCCACAAACAAACACAGACCAGCAGCATATAACATTCGCATATAGACATGAATTAACTATCCTCGCATCACTCTGATAAGTTCCCCTCTTCAATCCAAAATCCCATTCCCAAAAAAACAATCCACGGATCGATTCAGACATTTTGATTAAACTGCCGCGAAATCACCTCACTTACACTTCAAAACACAAAATAATCAAATCAAATCAAATCTAACAATCTTTTACCTCATAGGCATTTGCAACTTTGACAAACAGTTTCTTGGATTCCGGATCAGGGTTTTTATCGGGGTGACTAAATTCAACCAAAAAGAACACAGCAAATCAATGAGAATCGAATTAAAGCTGCAAGCATTCAATCAGAACACCAAATTAAATCAAACACAAAACTTACTGCTTCAGTGAGAGCTTGTAGTAAGCTTTCTTAATCTCGGAGGCATTGGCATTTTGAGAAACCCTAGATAATAAACCAAATCAATCAATTTCTACAAAGCTAATAATATACCAGTTGAAAAAAATTATATAAAAGGGGAATTAATTACCCGAGAAGATCGTAGCAGTCATCCTCGTCGCAGTAGATGGAGATGGACGACTGGATCAGGAGGAAGACCACGAGAGTTACCGTGAGGGCGCGCCACCTGATCTCCGGTGCTCCGGCAGGCGCCATGGCTTTTCTTCTCTTCTCTTCTCCGCAAAACTGAAGAAGATTCTTCAGTCAGTAACGTTGGGTTTTGTTGACCAATAGTTTTAGTGCAAATATGATGCGAAATTATAGTAGTATTCCTCCGTTCCTATACTAGTGACACACTTTTTAATTTGAAGTATTTTTTTATGTTGACATTTTCTATAGGCAAAGTCTTGGGAAAGACGGTCTTTCCATAGGCTTATGGAAAGATGGGGTTTGATTAGAATAATAAAAGGTAAAAGGTCTGAGTTGCAATATTAAAGTTCTAGTATGAAACATGTAGTAGTTATAAAATTTATAACCCGGTTCATGCAACCCGAAAATTTTATCTTAATTTCTTCTAATTTACCCTTTAAACCTTGGTCTTTCCATAACTTATGGAAAGACCGTCTTTCAAGAGACGGACTCTTTTCTATATATGAAAAATTTAAGGTTATTACATCCACTCCTTTTACATTTTCTTCTTTCAATTCAATTTCATCCAATTATTTAACTTCTCATAAATTCTAATACCAAGAGTGATGTGCTACTATTAAAAAAACAGAGAAAGTACATATATTAAATTCTTATTATCATTCTCATAGTCTTATTTTAAACCAACTACAACTATTTGTAAGGCGTAATTATTATTCTATAATTTATGTAATAATAAGGTGATTTAATTTTTGTTTTTATTTATTGCATTGAGATTCTTATAAGTTTAAAAAAATTCAAATGTAAGGCAATGTATAAATAATTATAATTTGTAACTTTGTTATTAATTTAAATTTAACGACGTGCTTAAAGAATTTTTCCATTAGTGAATAAAGCACACATATATTGAATATGGTTAAAATTTGAGCTATTTCTTAACTAAATTAAAATACTTCATATATAAAATTAAGATAAAGTTTTGGAAAAAACCTTCTTGTCTTTCAATAATCATACGAAAAGATGGGGTTGAATTAGAATCATAGGAAGGTAAAAAGTTTCATTTGAAATATTAGAAATTTATTATGCAATGTAGTAGTTATAAGTTATGAGTCCGTCTCTTGAAAGACGGTCTTTCCATAAGTTATGGAAAGACCAAGGTTTAAAGTGTAAATTAGAAGAAATTAAGATAAAATTTTTGGGTTGCATGAACCGGGTTATAAATTTTATAACTACTACATGTTTCATACTAAAACTTTAATATTGCAACTAAGACCTTTTACCTTGTATTATTCTAATCAAACCCCGTCTTTCCATAAGCCTATGGAAAGACCGTCTTTCCTAAGACTTTGCTATAAGGTATAACCCAATTAATGCAATAAAAAATTTTATCTTATTTTTTTCTAATTTGCCATTTAGACATTGGTCTTTCCATAATTTATGGAAAAGACCGTCTTCCAATAGACGGACTCTAAAATTAAATAGAATTAAACTTCACTAACTTTAATTAATTTTTTTGACAACACTTTAATTAAATTAAGGCAAAGTGTTGAAAAAGTTCGTCTTTCCATAGACATATGGAAAACAGAGTTGAATTAGAATTGTAAAAAAGGTAAATGGTTTTATTGCAATATTAAAAATTTATTATGTAATGTGTAGTAGTTATAAGTTTATAACCCAATTAATGTAACCCGAAAAATTTATCTTAATTTATTCTAATTTATAGTTTAAACTTTGGTTTTTTTATAATTTATGGAAAAACCGTCTTTCAAGAGACAGACTCTAAAACTAAACAGAATTAAACTTCACTAACTTTAATTAAATCATGGCAAAGTCATGGGAAAGACATGGTTGAATTAGAATTATAGAAAGGTAAAAGGTTTAGTTGCAATATTAAAATTTTATTTTGCAACGTGCAGTAGTTATAAATTTATAACCCGATTAATGCAACCCAAAAATTTTATCTTGATTTCTTTGAATTTGCCGTTTAAACTTTGATTTTTTCATAACTTATAGAAAGAGACAGACTCTTAAATCAAACTCAATAAAATTCAAATATTAATAACGAATTGACTGAACTAATGAGTCGAGTTAAACAACCATACCCTTCCCTTTTGCCTTTTAGCTTCGGAATTTCATACTTGTGTTTTTTTCCAAGCACCCTATAATATAAATTTTTTGTGTTCTTTCTGTCAATTGAGGGTATTTAAGTAATTTTGACTCCCCTTACAAACTTAAACGACATCGTTCCTTTCTTCTTCCGAACACAATTTTGACTTTTTACCTCTTCCTTCTTTATGCTCCGCAGCCACCACCTCCGTCCACAACCTATTCTGCCACCTTTTGACCCCTACTTTTGATAGAAGCGACAACTGCGAAGGCGGAATTCTTGAAGCTATGAAGCATTTTGATGCGATCCTTCAATTCATTTTGCTCTCTTCTGTTTCTGAGCAACCAATATTTTGTTTTGTTTTGGGCATCCGATTCGAACTACAGGATCCACCAAAGAATCATTTTAGGTTGGATTTTATATTACGTTCAATTGAATACAGTTCGATTAATAATTTTCTTTTATTGCTGCTCAAATTTGGGAATTTTGCCCCTTTTTTTCTCTGATTCATGCATTTTTAGCTAGAAAGTTTGAGTCTTAGATGTTTAATTTTTAATTTAAGATGTGTTTTGATGGATTTGTTATGTACTATTTTTACTCCAGCTGTAAATTCAAGTTTCTAGGAATCCTTTCTGATCATGTGTGTGTGAGAGAGTCAGAGAGAGAGAGAGACAGTTTCTTTTTTGTACCTGAGATGGTTTTGAGAAATATGGAGGCATAGTAGTCATTCTATACAGCTTTATAGACTATGCTGCAGATAGTGACATGATGTTAGTATCAATTACGGTGAGATGATAAACTCTTTTGCTGTTATCCTCCTCTATTATTGGATTTTGATGTGAGTTTTGTGTGTATGTTTTTCCCATTTGAAGATCTTCAGAATTTTCTGTGTGAAAGAATGATTTCATAAAGTTGGCATCTTGGCTAGAGTTGTATTTTATGCATATCTTTTTGGAAAAGTGGCTGTGTTGTAATATTAAGTTAATAAGTTTTAATTGGTAATACGTGATTGAATTTGTGTGATGGTTGATGGCTACATATATATCTTTAGGGTGACTGGCTTCCCTATGTTTTGCTTTTCTTTAATATGGAAATATGAACTGTTATGATATAATGCATGTGATTCATGACTGTTTTGCAGTTGCCATTGTTTCTTGAATCATGATCCGTCCTTTACTTCTATGATGTAATATAGCATTGTTTTGTAACTTTATTTTTTTTATCCCTGTACCAAAGAGATGCTAGATTAATGCTTAGATATAGCAGTTTGTTTTGCCTCTTGGTGTATGAATAAAAGTAATTATATTAAAATCTCTTTTAGTTAATTTATATTTACTTCTTGGCTGGACTTACAATCTCTTGCACATCTGAATTAAAATAAATTGTAGGTTGAACCTTTCTTGCGTGGATCAGTCATCTCGATAAAGGATCCCGTACTATTTGACGCTGCAGAGTTGAACTCTACAGTTTTGGAATTGAAAATACTCTTCGTAATTTAGCAGTCGTGAGATAAAGCTGAAGGTGCTTTGTTCTGCTATCTCTTTATTTGGTTACAACATACACACTAAGTATCAGTTTTTCAACAACTAATTACTGTTTAAGCTCATTAGTTGTGGAATAAACATGAGTAGATCCATAGACTTTCATACTGCATGCAAATAATTTCTGGTCTAAAGATGTTCTTAGATAGCTTAGTTCACATTGATATCTAATTAGTGGATACATAAATGACATGACAAACTCCTTCTATCGCTAAGCGTAGACCTCAACACTTGATGTGGTTAACATATACTGCTGGCCTGGTTTAACAGATTTTGTGTTGATTAAAACAATGTGTTACCGCTCCCCATCCAATTGCTTATGCCAATTATACATATGAAGCTATTTTGGAAGGAAGAAGATGTGTCACATTCATTGTGGCTTCTCATGCTGTAAATTTTTTATCTGGTTACCTTGTCGTGGTTTCAGCCACATACTAATTCTGCACGTATAGGTTTCTAAAGAGGACTTGTCGCAGACTCAAACTTCTATTGCTTTAAAGTAGGTCGAAAAGACATTAGTTATTGATTGTGAGGACACTTTCATTCCATCCCCCGCTGAGAGAATTTCTTTCGCTGGGCTTCAGTCTGTTTCAGGTAAATGTCATTGATCCAATCTAAAGTTAGAGTTGGTATGTAAATATATAAACTTAGGAACACAATTTATGCAACAATTAATGTGCCGTTGAAAATTTTTTATAGGGTGAATGTCACATTGCCAACTACCATGTATCTCTAGATCCCATGATGATTCGGTAAATTTTACTGATAACTTGTCTTGTTACTGATAAATTCCAAACTGCATGCAAGTGAATGTTATCGGAGCCACTCCACTTAAGATGATGGAGGGTGGTACTTCAGCAACCCCTGTCGAACGCAGGTGTCATACCAAGAGTTCCACTGCTGCGAAGAGGACTAGTAGGAAGGTTCTCTCGGTCTCTAGCGATGCATGTTCAGTTCCTTCTGAATATGAGGTAAGACTCAGCTTGTTGCCCCCTTCTGTGCTTATCACTTGTTTATGCCTTTCAGCCACATTTTGCAAAGTTGTACCAATGTCTTGTTTGTATAGTGTTGCTCAATTATGCCATGGATCATATTATTTGTTATGATTTTGTCATTTTATTATGCTTATACCCGTAAACTACACATTGCAAGATTGTGTTAATGTCTTGTTTTCACAGTGATGTCCATTTATGCTATAGATCATATTATTTATTAAACTCCTACCATTTTAAAACCATTTGTTTATGCCCGTAAACCATATATTGCAAGGTTTCTTTAATGTCTTGTTTATACGGTGTTTTCATTGATTACATTATTGATTATATTGCCATTTCTAAATTTCAAACAATTATCTAGTTGTTTTCATGAAGACCCATGGATTTATGAGCATCAGCATGACTGAGATAGCTCAGATGTGCACTGGCAGCTTGCTGGACGAGGAGGTGGAGTCTTCTTATGATTTTGTCACTTTACATGGCTACAAAGTGAAGCCTGAAGTGGCTTCTCTGCTTCAATACCTCTTCACCAAATATGGCGACTTCGCGAGGAGCTCAACTCTACAGTAAACTTCATCTTGCTCCCTTTCCCTAAAGATGTTGTGCTCGATTATCCAGAGGTTGTAGAGGTCCATTTTCATAGGCCCGACCTCTTGTGAGGTGGATGCGATACTCCGAGATGTTCAGGACCTGGAGGGGGTGAGGTTTAACATGGGGTGGTGTTATAGGCTTGAAGAAATCGCAGAGATGAACCATCTGGTTGGACATTATCCGGCTCTAAAACAATAAGAGACCAACATCGAGGAGAGGAAGAATGAGTTGAAAGTGTAAGAGCTTGGGTTGGAAAACGTCCAAAAGTTGGTCAATATTAGGAAACACAACCTCAAGGTATTGACGGGAAAATTCTATATCCATGGCTACAGTGCATGGCCATGGATACAATTGTGCAGGACGCATTAGCACAATGCGTCCTCTATGTTTTCCATTTTTTTGCCTGAGGATGCATTTGCCAAATGCGTCCTCAATGCTTTTAAATTTTTTTCGCCCTGGCAAGAAGAGGACGCATTGCCGAAATGCTTCCTCAATTTAATTTCATTTTTGTGTTTGACTTGGCATGAGGACGCATTGTCCTCATGCGTCCTCCTTGGCCAGATATTGCATGCCAAATATTGACCCTTGCATGCGCATGAATCCAGGGAATTGCATGCATGCCAATGATTTGGCCCTTGCATGCGCATGAATCCAGGGAATTGCATGTATGCCAATGATTTGACCCTTGCATGCGCATGAATTGACAATTGCATGCATTCTGACAATTGCATGTGAATAATTTGACAATTGCATGCATTCTCCTCCTTGGCAGAAATGACATGCGAATTATTTGACCCATGCATGTGAATGATTTGACCATTGCATGCATTCTGACCATTGCATGCAATTAATTGGCCATTGCATGCATTAAGCAACTGTAGAACCCGTGCCTTGAGGTTTCTATATAATGCTCTCCATTCATTTTTCATTCAGCTATTTACTCCTCCGTTTCATCCTTCTTCATATGCAATTCAAACCATTTTCTTCATTTGCAATTCAAACCCTTTTCTTCATCTGCAATCCAAACCTGTTTCGGCCTCTTGCTCCGTCATTGGTCGAGTTTCATCGCCGTCCTTCATTTCCAAAGTTGTCGGGTAATTATTCTAGCTTTCCTATTGTTGTTTGGTTGTATGTTTTTTTATTTATCGTGACTTGTTTCCAAACTTTGCAGCCCGAGCATTCTCGATCTGCCGTTGACCGTCGTTGATCGCCGGTGACCGCCATTGACCGTTGTTGTCCCCTTTGAGAATTTTTGTTATCTTGTAAAGGTATTTAAAAAATTCATTATCGTACGAATGTGTTTATTGATTATGTGCGATTTGGTGTCTTATTTTTTTCGATCGAATTAGGCGTGCAATTATTATTCATGAAGTACTTGTAAAGTTCTTGTTGATGATAATTTTTTTAAAGATTGTACGTTGTTTGAGTGATTATGTATCTTGATTCTACTAAATTGTTGAAAGAGAGTGAGTATGTGTTTATTGATTATGTGTGATTTGTTTACTACTGTTTGCATTAAAGTTGTAGTAATAGTTTAATTAGTGTGGTACTATTGTTTGGAAAATGAAAAAAGCTTAATAGGATACTGACGTTATGAATATCGAGTTGCATGTTATTTATTTGTATAATGCAATAGTTCGATGGTTTTGCTTGTGTACCTGTATAGAGGGGGTCAAATTAAGTTTGACCCCACTGTGGGTGTGTATTATGACCCTCCTATACCGGAGTGGAACGTGACTCTGGAAAGGAGGTTAAGCCAATTGGAGCTAGTTCATTTAATTTTTACGAGGCTTGGTATTTTGAGTGGGGGGTTTCAGTTGAAATTATATTACCGTTGTCCTGAACTGATTGGTTCGGTTATATACTATCGGTGTTACAATGTGGTGGATGACGAGTCAACCGCGACATTCTTCAACATTGTTGAGCGAATGTCCTTGTCCTCAGCAGAGTTGTACATCGTTCTGGATAATGTGAGAAGCACTACTGACCGTGCAGGTGATCTTAGTTCGGGCACTTTCGTGTCATTGTTGAGGAACATGCAGAACTGTACACCTTTGCCAACCTTACCATCCCCTGTTGATTGCCAAGGTTTTGTCAATGGTGATTCCAGCCAACCCAATGCGTATGTTCACGTCGATTGCGCCCAGCCTTCCACAAGTGGTGGTATATATGGTGGCCATCAAGGAGACCTGAATGAGTTCGATGATGATTACGTGGGTGAAATTGGCGAGTATATTGTTGGTCATGTTGGGAGCGATGATGATGGTGATGAAGGGGAACTTGGACAAGGTAGTGAAGATGATCATTCCTTGTCAACTGATTCGAATCCAGGGAACGAAGATGAAGAAGTGGTGTGCATGAACATTGTACCCCCGTCGTTTCGTAATTTGGCGAATCCTGAAACGGCGGGCTACTTTAGGGATTATGGGGCCCCTGATGAGGATGACTATGACCCAACAAATTGTGGTTATGAATTTACTCATTATGTTCAAGCGACTGGCAAATTGGATGTCGGTATGCGATTCCGGACGAAGCCAGAATTGGTAGAAGCTATTTCGAGTTGGAGTTCCATGATGAATAGGGAACATAGAGTCGTGGAGAGCCGATCACGCACATGGTATGCGAAATGTAAGGATGTGGTTGAAGTAACCGGAAATTGTCAATGGGTTGCTAGAGCCAGCAAAAAGGCTTCGCATGGCATGTGGGAGATCACCAAATGGGCAAGCAGTCATGCTTGTGTTGGGGCTGGGCGATCGACAGGTAACACTAACCTGACATCGTTGATGATCGCCCGTGCAATTCGCCACCACATTGACGTTAACCTTTCTTACACGGTGAAAGATGTACAAGCGCAGGTGAAGATAGATTTTAATGTGACCCTTTCCTATAAGAAGGCGTGGTATGCTCGACAGAAGGCTATTGATTTGGTGTTCGGAACTTGGGAGGAATCCTTCGAACAGTTGCCCACATATATGGATGAGCTAGTCAGGGAAAATCCAAGCACTGTTGTTGAGTGGGCAGATGTACCCGATAGAATACATGGGCGTGGTTACCGGAAATTCAAGTTCATTTTCTGGGCATTTGGTCAGGCTATCGATGCATTTCGCCATTGCAGGCCGATGATTAGCGTGGATGGCACTCATTTGAGAGGTGCATACAAGGCCACAATGCTAGTTGCCATGACACATGACTCGAACGACTACATACTCCCCATTGCTTATGCCATTGTTGACGGTGAAACCAATGAGAGTTGGGACTAGTTCATGCGGAGACTACGTATCCACGTGGTAGGTGGTGATAATAGGCCAATCTGTATTATATCTGATCGCCATGATGGAATTTTAAATGCAATGAGATGGACAGACGAATGGAGGGAGCCAGCTGGATACCACCGGTTTTGTTTGCGTCATTTTCAATCAAGCTTCCTTAGTGCTGACAATGGGAAGTTCAAGAATGCGCTTATGAAGACTCTAGTTTGGAAGCTTGGTGGTGACAGACGAGAGAGCAGGTGGAGGGGGTACAAGGAGGAGTTGGAGAGCATCGAACCGTCTGCCTGGGAATGGTTGGTAAAACATGATACCAGTAAGTGGTGCCTTGCATTTGATGAGGGTGATCGACGTTGGGGAATTCTAACAACCAATTTGTCAGAGAGCTTCAACAACTGTTTAAGGCGCGCACGACATCTCCCGATAACTGCGTGTGTCAAAGTGACCTTCGAGCGAACAGTTGAAATGTTTGCTCAAAGGGTAATGGATGCCACAAATTGGAGGTACTTTCTAGATTCATTACAGCTCTTTATGGATTTTTGTCCTAGTTTCTTGACTCTAAAATGATGTTCAAATGTTTAGGTCTGTGTTCCCTTATATGGAAAAAATTTCAGAAGCAAGACACGTTGGCACAGGGACATATTGTCACTTTTTTTGGGATTGCGTCACAGACTTATAGGGTTGTGACACGGACCATTGATGGAAGCATCAGTGAGAGCCAGTACACAGTCAAATATCGGAGAATGTTGTGTACTTGTCGTGAATGGCAAATTTTTTGCTTCCCATGTTCACATGCGTTAGCTGTCTGTAGGCATAGGCGTGACGACCCAGCTACTCTATGTGACAAGGTATATCACACGACTACCTACTTGCAGCAATATAGTCAGGGTTTTATGCCCCTACGAGATTCATCACTGTGGCAATGTGCTAGTTGGAGGCTGATTCCCGATATTGAAAAGTTCCGCAATAGGCGGCGTGGGCAGTATGCAGAGAGAAGGAGAAAGAATCAAATGGATGAGAGGGTGCCGGGTGATTCCAGAGGCCGCCGTAGGAGAGGGCGTGACTAGTGTCAGTTGTTTGCTACAGTATTTGTTACTTTGTGTTTGGGTATTTGTGTGTTTTAGGCACTTTTGAATATTTACGATTATGTGTACTTGTCTAAATTGAAGCTACTGCAAACTTTGGTTTGAATATCAGTGCACTTGTAATTTTGTTACTTATTTGGAAAGCTTGATTATGCTTATTTGCCAGGTGATTATGATTATCAGCAGGTATACACCATGTATCATCCGGGTCCCATTGACGACACATTACTGTACCTGCACCAGGAGCACCGTGCACGTGCTCTGTACAATGGTCAATTAGAGGATGAGGCACTGCAGGTGAGGCGGTGCGATGGGGCTTCATGATAGACAGGTATATTGACATTCAAATTTCCTGAACTCCGACTGATGGTTATAAGGGATTCTCAGAGCTAACCACAAGACCTACCTGTTATTGCAGTTTATTTGGCAGCCGTACACAGAGGATGTCATGTAACAACTCCCACAGTATTGTACGACTGGTAGCCACAACTGGCTATTGTATGTTGACCTCATTAGCTGGCATGTCGTAGAGTACCATCATGTACATTGTGTTCTCAGGCAGTTTGGCCTCATCCAGCCAATACCCATCCAGTTGGTCAGTAAGGATGAACAAAAACTACTTCATACTAGAGACCGTCGCGGGAGATCAGGATTGGACTGGCGTGTGGAACTGAGAAGATATATCGATGCTTGGGAACATCAAGGACAACGACAAGTTTATGTGCAAGGGCTAGCGGATCCGTACACACCCACTTGAGAATACATGGAGTGGTATTTTCGGAGAACAGTGACCCTGGTTGATCAGCCAGGCCGGACTGAAATAATTGCAGAGGGTTTTCATGGAGATGGGGCTACTCTGGAGTATACGGTATTTCCTTCATGTCCGCTAGTTTTCACAATTAATACTATATGTTTCCTCATTATTATTTAACTAACATATTCACCTCATTGTTGTAGTTGCAAGCAATGTCTCAGATGAGAATCATGTTGGATACGAATTTGGACGACCGTCCCCCACGTATCACGAACATGATCAGGGAGGTACGCGATGTTGCCACCCGTACTCTACAGTATGCACATGAACCCTCCAGACTGCAGTTCCACCAGCCATTTGTGCACTGTGACGAACCTCCACCGGGTGTGAGTTACACTAGCATTAGAAGCCACCGTCCAGCTCCACCTGGTCGATAGGGTAGTCGGCGATCCTGTGCTCGTACCCATACAGAACGCATTGGTTCGTCACAAGCTGGAACTTCAAATGCATGTCCGAAAAATGCTGGAGCATCACACGGTGGACCGTCACAGTCTGACACTACTGCGGCTGATTTCAATGCATATCTTACACCCCTTCCTAGTCATGCCGGACCGTCACATGGTGGATCCTCACAGTTCGATATGGCTTCAACAGATTTCACGTCATATGTTACTCCCAATACGAGTCATCAATACATGTTGCATGCTGCTCCATTAGATACTGGCGGTGTTGCACATGTCCAGCAGGGTTCATGGCAGAACACGGAAGATGATATGCAGGAGGATTGTAAAGAGGGAGTGCCAGATGGCGCCACCCATTTTTCTCCTGAGATGGTCGTCCCAAGACGCACATCCCGCACCATACGTCCTCCACCATGTGGAACAGGTGGAAAGCTTTGCAGAGGCCGTCGTTAGTAGATAACATGATGACATTTAGCACTAATTTATTTACGTTTGACACGTCTCCTCCACATATTGTACATTTATGTTTAATTATATTCATTCCTACTATATATTACTGTAATGTTAAGAATAACATAAAAATATAAAGAATAATTTACAAATTAGATATTTTACTGCCTATAATTACAATTTATATATTTTTCTAATAAAATGTGGACTAAAAACAAATTGTGTACGCAAATAATATACATGTCAAATTCAATACCCGTTTTTAATAACACTGATTTAAAACAGGTATAATTCAAACAGTATTTCAAAAAAATTAAAAATGTAAATTAAATACATTTGTTTATTTCAAAAAATAAATTCATGAGGAGGCATTCATGTAATGCATCCTCTAAACGATTCGTTACAAAAAATTTTGAAAAAATTGAAGACGGATTCTACCAATGCACTATATTCACCCAAAAACAAATATAAAGAATAATTTACAAATTACATATTTCACTGATTAAAATTACAATTTATATATTTCACTAATAAAATGTGGGCCTAAAAAATTATGTACAATACTAATATACATGTAAAATACAATGCCCGTTTTTAATAAAACTGATTTAAAAAAGATATATTATTTTGGAATGCGAAATGTATACTAACCGGAATGCAAAATGTATTATTTTGTCAAATTCAATACCGGTTTGGAATGCGAAATGGAGATGAATATATTTTTTTTTAACAATTTTGACAATTCGACACAAAAATTGTTAAATAAATTGTTAAAAATTGTTAAAATTGTAAAAATATTTTTTAACAAAAATATTAAATTTTTTTTTAAAAATATGAGGATGCATTCCATGAATGCGTTCTCTTCATAAATTTGATTTTAAAAAAATATAAAAATATGAGGATGCATTCCATGAATGCGTTCTCTTCATAAATTTGATTTTAAAAAAAATATAAAAATATGAGGACGCATTCATGGAATGCGTCCTCTAATTAAATTTGTTTTAAAAAATATATAAAATATGAGGACGCATTCATGGAATGCGTCCTCTAATTAAATTTGTTTTAAAAAAATATAAAAATATGAGGACGCATTCATGGAATGCGTCCTCTAATTAACTTACAGGAAAAAAATTAAAAACAGTGAGGACGCATTCTGTTATGTGAATGCGTCCTCCATATTTGCATCCATATATAATAACATGCACAAATGCATCCTATCTCGATTGATCATGCATATATGGATCAAGTTCTCAGGTATTGACTGACAAGTATGATCAAGAGAAGAAGAAGTTTGTGGAGATTAAGGACATGATCATAGATACCTAAGAGAAGGACCACGTGGATGGACTGCTGTAGTTTTTTCATTTATCTTCATCTGGCACTAAGCTTTATTTAGTAGTTAGAATAAGCCTTCCAAAACACCATCAATTGATTAAGCATCAACCTTTTCTCTCTTATTGTTAGTAAAACATGACTGATTTTTTTTTGCTACTTAGTAGTTTAATGTTTTAAAAGTGTAAATTCTCTGTTTGAGCACAAGCTGTAAATTTGCTGATGAAAAGGAATTGCAGTTGCATTGAAACAATGTTAACTTAACAAAAAGTTCCATCAAAATGGGTTGAATACAACACAGAAGCTGAAATAAACAACACTCATATCGACACAGAGAAAAGAACAAGAAATCCAATGTTCTAGCTAGGTCTCTTTTTAATTACGTTTAACTTCACGCAGTGTACTATATTTGAGCCCACACTTTTGTGGCCTTCTGTCTGTATAAATAAAAAGTATTTTAGTTTGCTTATATTTTGAAATATATTTTAAAATATTTTATGAGTATGAGAATCTTGTTGCAATAAATGAAAATAACATCAATCACCGCATTAATTATTTAATTATTAAATGACTTAGTTCAGTGATTAGGTGGTCTAAAATAAGATTTTGTAATATTAAGTAAGACATTTTTAATGTAAATATAGTACAAATATGTTTTAACCTAACCAATAAAAGGGATTATTTTATAATAAATATAACTAATCATTCAATGTTTATTTTCGTTTATTGTAATGAGATTTTCATAATTTTAAAATACATTTAAAAAAATATATTTAAATAAATAAATAAAAATAATTATAAACATGGAAAAAATTATAAAATATAATTGGCTAATAGTGGCTCTGTCCAATTGGGTTTATTTGGTGTTGAACTTAATTTATTGGTGCTGAATTTAGTTTATTGGTGCTGGGTAATTTATTGGTGCTGAGTTGAGTTTATTGGTTTAAACTTTAGTTCTGAATTTAATTTATTTGTGCTAAATTTAATTTATCGGTAGTTATTTTGTCAAAAAATAAAAATAATGACTCATAAAATGATATTATACTCATTTCAAATAAATTCCACTTCAATTTATTACTTTAATTTTATAATTTTTATAGTTAATATTACAATAATTATATTTATATTTTAATTTTTAATCTTTAACTTTATCTTTTAAACATAAATATAATACTTTTGTCTAAACAATTGTTTTTAATTAAAAATAGCACGCATCGCGCATTGTGGGACTCCAGATTGCCCGTTATAGATTGCAATCCAGATTGCCCGTTATAGATGATATGGATATTATTAATTTGTAAAATTTTTATTTTAATCTTTATGTTTTTCTTTTAGTTGATTGTGTAATTTTCAGGTTGTAAACCTCATGTTACTGAAAGGAAAAAAATCAACAGAAAACTACTACGCTGGTATTTAAATATGATTGAATTTTATTCCAATCTTTTGTTGGTTTTTAAGTGATTGCTTTATCTATTGCTAATAATTTCTTTTTTTATATAGCTAATATTGTGAAGCGATTGCGCAAGAGTTGTACTAAATCTGGTGTGGATAAGCCAGATAGAGTTGTTGGTTCATCTGCTACTGGTTGGAATTCTAATTTTTTATTTTACTTTTACTCTTTAGTGATTTACTTTGAGTATTTAATTTTTTTTTGTAGCTGTGTGTGATATAATTGGAGTTCAACATAACACTGAAAAATTTAATATATTATGGTCTATTTTGGTTTTACTTTTACTGTTTAGTGCTTTACATTTGGTATTTAAGTATTTCATTTTGTTGTTGCTTGTATTTTGTAGTTGCTGCTGAGGTTGAAACTGCAATTAATGATCCAACTTCAACAAATCTTACCCAATCAGATTAGATTAATGTTTTATGATTTAATATATCCTGATTTCTATTTACTTTTGTTGTTTGTTGCTTTAGTTTTATGATTTAAATTATATGTTTGTAATTTGTAGTTGCTGCTGAGGTTGAAACTGCGATTAATGATCTAGCTGCAACAAATCTTATTCAATCAGGTTAGATTAATGTTTTATGATTTAATATATCCTGATTTCTCTTTAATTTTGTTGTTTATTGCTTTAGTTTTGTGATTTAAATTATTTGTTTGTTTTTTGTAGTTGCTTCAACAATTGTCGAACAAAGTGGTTAGTATTAGGAGTTTCAACTAGTTTTTTTATTTGTTAGTTCTAATTTATAAATTGTTAGTTATGCTATCTTACTCATTAGTTAAGATTGGAGATTGCACTTTATAATCTACATTAACAGTTTTTTATTATTCAGTTGTGGAGAATCCTGTGATCAATTGCCCTTCCGCTTCATCAAGCATTGAGCATAGTGGTTAGTATTTGAATTATTAGTTCATATTTATTGATGTTTAGTTTTGCTATTAAACTCATTAGTCTTTGTATTTGCATTAGAGCCTATAAATGTTTCTGCTGAAAGAAATAAGGATTCTGCTGAAAGAAATGTTGATGGTACATTTTAATATATTTGTTATTGTGTATCTTTCATTACTTTATGTTTATTTAGTATATGTTAATTTTTAAAATTTGTAGGTTCTACTTTTGTTGCTGCAAGACCCATAAGTGCCCAGATAAAAGTTGTTATTGAAGGTTTGAGATGTGAAACTGATTATGGTATTTATCGATTTTTTTGCTTCTAATTTGTGTTTTTGACTTAGTATTTAATTTTTTATATTTCATTTGTGTGTAGTAGGTTAGAAAATTTGTCAAAAGAAAGGTGTTAGGAAGAAGGTTAAAGCTAAAGAATTATTAGTGATGATGGTTTTATGGAAGATGATGATTTTATTGATACGCCTCCTATTGTGGTGGATGCAAATGAAAAGGCAAACAAAAGGTTTGTGAAGGGAAAGGAAATGAGCTGGTTACGAAGAAGGCGGCTGCAAAGAAGCCGGTAGCAAATGAGCCAGCTGTGAACGAGCCTGCTGCAAAAAAGCCAGTTGTGAAGGAGCCGGCTGTGAAGCCTGCAATGAAGAAGCCTGCGGTGAAGAAGCTTGCATTGAAGAAGTCTGCAGCGAACAAGTCAGCTGCGATGGAGCCTACAACGAAGGTGTCTGCAGCGAAGAAGCATGTTGAGAAGAATCCATTTGGGAACAGTAATGAGGATGTAGATGGAGATGGGAGTGGGGCCGTCGAAGAATTATTCTGTTGCGGGAAAGCGCAAGTGGGATAGAGATGGTGTTTCTGGACCTGCTGCAAAGAGAAATGTTTCTGCTCACCTTTTAGCAGGGAACACTAATGATGGCATGGAACTAACACGCCAGATTAAACAAGTCTGTAAAATTCAACTTCCTGATGGTTCTAGGTATGTTTTATTACTTTATGTATTTGTGATTTTACTCTATATGTGTACATGTATACTTTGAATATTTCAATTTTAATATTTTTGTATAATAACTTGAATGATTTAGAATTTATTAGTTTAGGTATGTTGTCCTTTACCTTTGTTGTTTCAGTGTTTGGTTTCACTATACTTTTCATTATTTATGTGTAGAGTTTCAGTATAAATAGTTTATGTACTTGTTGATTTTATTTTTGTGTTTAACTGTTTAGTTTTATTAAACAATAATTTGGTTTTTCATTAATTTTATATTGATTTGGTTGTTTATTAATTAAAATTTCTTTTTAAAATTACTGTATGTTTACTTGATGTGTTTTATCTCTTAGTTTGGGTATTTGAGTGCATAGTTTTTATATTTACTAACTTACTGTATTATATTGTTTTCTAGGTTTTTAAAGAAGTTTATGCCTAGAAGACAACATGTAAAGATCACAGATATGTGCGCTAATCTCAGTGCTAAGCAGAAGGCTGATGTTGAAGCCATTGGTTTCAGGGGCATTTTGAAGCTAAGATTAGAGATTGCCCTTCCCTTGGGTATTGTGCCTTGGTTGGTGAGTAATTTAAACCCTGGTACATGTGTTCAGCTGGTTGTGGTAGATAGGTACTTTGTTACTGTTGATGGTGTATATGATGTTCTGTGCTTGCCTTGAAACCCTGGTAGGAAAGTTGTGGAGAAAAGAAATTTTTGGATGGAATTGAAGGATAGTTACAAGGCTAGGTTTGGTAGGGAGAATGAACATGATATACCCCTTTCACTTGATTTTAGATTGGATAAATGAACTTAAGGAGAGAGGGGATGAGTTTAAGAGACTTTTTGTAATCTATTGTTCTTCATACTTTTTATCTCCTATAGATACTGGGAAGGTAGATATGAAAATTCTTGAACCTATTGAAAATGTTAACGAGATTAAGAATCTCGACTGGTGTACTTTCGTGTTAGACAAAATGGCTTCAATGATTAGGAGGTATAAGAACAATGTAGAATACCAAACCTGTAGTGCTTGTGCTCTTATCCTTTTGATTCTATATTTGCACCGATTTCCTGTCTGTGGTGTGTTGGAGCCAAGATCTCTTCCTTTAGTCCAGCATTGGACTGATGTAAAGTTGAGGGAGAGAGGGAAGATGTTAGACATTGGAGGAGGTTATGACACGACAATCATGGTGAAGGGTTATCCAATCAGCTGTGCCGGAAAAGTGAAAGAGGGTCATAGGGGTAAGAGTGATGTTGGAGATCAGCCTGACATTGGAGTTGATTCTATTCGTGAAGGTGATAAAGTGATGCAGTTCAAAATCCCAAGCGGAGTTTTGACCGACTCCAAGATTAAAAGTCTTGCTAAGAATGTAAGTGTTTAAAATTTGACTAAATTTTTTTTAGTCCCCTACAAAGTATCTTATACCATATTTTTGTCCCATTTTGCAAATCAACCATTAGACAGTACCCCGCAAATTCAGAATAATTTTTTTAGTCCCCAAAGGTGGTTTTCAGGTAAGACTAAATGGTTTTCTGGCATAGCCAGAGGTATAACGATAATTTTACTAATTAAAAAATTTTCAATTAAAATTTCCAAACTTTTTTTTGTTTTTCACCGCCGCTGCCGCCTTCCACCGCCGCCGCCATTAACGAAGCTTATTGTACATTTTCCATTCCAAAATCATCAAGAATTTTTGTTGAATTCTTGGTGTTGTTTCTTTCAATGATACTATAGAGTACTCATCATTCAAATTGTTCTTGATAATAAAAATCCACCCGTACAAATCTAACTAATTGATTGGGGAATGGTAATAGAACATTCCTCAATTGATCGAGATTGATAGAAGAAAAAGTATTCAATTCATGGGTTGCGCCACATCGAAGCCGAAAGTATACAACATATGAAAGGGGGCGCGTTCTCTGGTGCAGCATAGCTACTCGTTGCACGCCTACCTCCCGGTGGAGATCAGTGACGATGATGACCACCACATGGTGGTGCTCATGTCGTTCACCCTGGGCTCTATGCGGCCAAATTTACTGGATTATTAGAAGTATCTGGAAGAAAATTGCCAGTATTTGGTGTTGCTAAGGAAGGAGGAGTTCGCCATGTGAGTCATCGAAGTGAGGACCTGGTTGAAGATGATCGAAGAGAAGATTCTGAAGATCGTGCCCAGAACTGAATCACGACGTCGTCGGGAGAGCCGGAGACAATCGGTGCCCATGCTAGAGAAGCTTCTCTAAGCCGGCATTAATGAAGTGAGGAAGACAAAGTGAAGCTCCTCGCCGGCGAAGAAGACGAGCAAAAAAGATGAAGTAGTGGCAGTGGAGACTGCTCTAGATCTGGTCCAGACGAAGCAGACGGAGACTGCCCAGACGAAGCGGCAGCGGCGACGAAGACGAACCGCAACAAAGAAGACGAAGCTTTTCTTTTTCTTTTTTCTTTTTTTAAACTCAGTGGTATAATGGTCATTTGACATATTTTACTATTGACTTTCCCTGAATACCACCTTTGGAGACCAAACAAATAGTTTTGAATTGTGGGGTACTGTCTAAGGGTTGATTTACAAAAAGGGACCAAAACATGGTATAAGATACTTTGTAGGGGACTAAAAAAATAATTTAGTCTTAAAATTTTACCTGATGATTTTTCTTTGTTAGTTCTGTGGTTAACATGAATTCTTATGTGTTTCAGTATTTATTTTAAATTTTTATGTGTTAATTTAGGTTTTTTGTTTCATTATTTTATGTTGCTGACATTTAGTATAGTTAATTCATGTACTTAATCTCTCTGTTTGGGTGTTTGGTTCGGTTCACATGTGAATTGTTTATGGTTAGTTGATTGTGCTTTCATTGGCTATTTAATATGTTTTTTTAGGTTTTTGTATAAATTTATTGATATTTTTCTTGTGTAGGCTTATAATAAGGCCTTAATGACCGTGAAGCATAACTTTGAAGTTGTTACTGCTGATATGTATCAGAGGTTGGAGATGGTGAAGGCTAATGTTGGGGATGAATCATTGCGAGACTTGCCACCTATTGTTGGGACTGGTGCAGAACTTTCAAATCAGCAAGATGACTCACCACCAATTGAAGAATCTCCAATCGAATGGAATGACAAGTTAATTGCTATGGTTGATGAAGTATGCAACCCATGGAGGAGAAGGAAACAGTACCAGCCTCAGAACGAGCCTCTTCCGTCTTTTAACTTGTTTAAAGATGGTGAATTGGATGTCATGGGAAGAATGTCCACAAACAACGTAGTTTAAGATATTATTTGAATGATTTGATTTGAATGATGTGATTTGGATTTGTTATAGAGTGATTTGAATGTTTGAATTTGTTGAAATGATGTTATGGATGATTCTGAATGGTCTATTTTCTTGGTTGCTGGATTGAATGATTTTGAATGATGTTTTTTAGATGATTCTGAAAGATGTTTTAAGACGGTTTTAGTATGGATTGAAACTTAAATTTTTTTTATGATGAATCCAGTATGAGTTTAGTTCAGATGTTTATTTCTTTAGTTGCATTGTTTATCTCTTTAGTTTCTATTATAGTTTAATAGTTTGTCCAGTAATAATATTTTGTATGTTCAAAGCCATGTGTCCTTTAGGTAAATTGTTCGGTTATTTAGGCATATAGTTCGGTTTAAATATTATATATTTTCCAACTATGTGTTGTTTAATTTTTTACCCTTATATTTTCATTTACTTTTTCTGACATTAGTTTATGTATATTTCATTTTAGCTCATTTGTTAGAGTCATTAGTTTCAGACACAATTTTCTTAATGAATATATTTTTGTAATATATTACTTGATGAATATTTCACTTTAGCACTCGTTGGTTCAAGTGTTTAAAGCATTTGAAGGGGTGTACAAAATATTAATATAAATATAATGCCAAATTGGAACTCATAGGTCTAGACTTGTTGCTTTGGTGTCTTGGTACCAAACTCCTTCGCTTTTGGTTTCTTTCTGTGCTTCCATCCTTCAGTTCTCTTGCTTCTTCCTTTTGTCTTTGTGGGAGATGGATCTTGGATTGTTGGTTGTTTAGTGATAGAAGATCCTGCTATGCTGCTTGAATTTTCATGTTCTTTTGTACTTTTTGAGACAAGAATTTGGTCTACCTTTTCATTGTCTTTTTCTAAGCTTTCTTCAAGAATTTTCCGGGTTTCTATGTCACCTTCACATTTTAGTACCAGATTGTAGTAGTTTCTTGCCATTTGGTGTCGCCATGGAACTTTGTCTTAGGTTTTGTCCACTTCTTGATTTTCTTGTGTTGCTTTCAGTTTGTCCCATACTTGCATTTTAGCAAGCTTTTTCCATCGCTTCAGAATGTATTGTGATGGTATCTCACAGATTGAGTTGATGTGCAATACACGGATACAGTGAAAGCAGAGCATTCCTTGCATAAAAAGATAACCATGCATATATTCAAGTTAATTAGATAAACATCCAAACTAAAGATCTAAATCATATAATGCCCTGCATTTTAAAGTTAAATATGTGAATGAAGAACTAATGGCATATATATAAGATGTATTATCAGAAACTTGCTATGAAACCTGCTTACAAAAAGATAAACATTAATATTTAACCAAAAGGTAATGATCCAAACTGAAGAACTAGAGATATTAACATAAGAGGTAACGTGGAAATTGTATTTCATCAGTACATACCTGTTTCTTCAAAAGTTTTTCAAGAGTAGTTAACTTCCACCATTCCACTTTATTGTGTGAAGGTGACAATTTCAACTTTTGTATCTTCTTCTTCTAGGCTTACTTCATACTTTGTTGCTGATCCTAGGATGAAAACTCTACATGCTTTTGTTGCTTATGCAATCTCGTATTCCTTCTCAAATTTATAGTACATTGATATTGTGTACTCTTGAGCTGCATGTTTGAGTAGTTTTGACCCATGTATAGCTGACTTTGGCACTGATTATGAGCATTGATTTTCCTTCGCTATTTCCTTTGCTCTCCAGTGATCAATAGTCTCATTGAAGATGATTAAGAACCTGTTGATTGTTGTCATTTGGATGGCATTGAATGACAAAGCTTTGTTTGTGATCTCACTTCGTTATGATGAAAGAGTTCCCGCGGAGAAAAAGTCTTTGCTCATTGCAGGGCACAACTTATCTCTAATAGAATAAAGCCTCTACCATTCCTTATCTTCAAGTTGAAAATTTTTGATCATATTGTTCCATGCCATTTCAAATTATTCTTCCTTTTTACAGTATTTCAAACAATTCTCAAATGCTTCCTTAAAGGGACCATCCTTTTTTAATTCACCAAAATGCTGATGGCATTCTGTGTAATGTGCCATAGGAACAATCTATGCCTCGTGTTTGTAAAAACCTGTAAAATTTCATGAATAATTTTATTCAGAACAATTTCATGTATAAACGTATGATCTAAAAGCAATTAAACATGAACTGAAGATATAAACATGGAATGTAATTGTTCATGATTTTTTTCCAATAATCAAGTTTTCTTTATTGAGAATGATTATTGAAATTACATTAGATGTTGTGAACAAACACAAGAACTATTGAACTAAATACTAAAGGTAAGTACATAAACATATCAACCCATTATAGTCCATATCAATCAAATTAAAGAATGGTCACCTTTTCGATGGCCAAATTCGATTGCTTTGGCCATGGCCGGATCTTGGTCTGTAAATATTATTATCGGCTCTTTACCACCCATTGATTTTCTGAAAACATCAAGAAGCCATTTGAAAGTTGAAGCTTTTTCGTCGGCAATGAAAGCACATCCAAATATCACTATATTGTCGTGGTTGTTCATTCCGACTATTGGAGCACAAGTCAAGTTGTATTTGTTGTTCCTGTATGTTGATGAATCACTTAACAAAGTTAGATCATGTCAACCCATGTGTTAATGTAGTTACACTATTTATTTAATGTGTCACTTAGTACGTTTCATCAAACTTTAAAATACCTAATTTTTCTCAATAAAATACATATAGGACAATTTTAGACTTTGGTGAATTATAAAGTTGAATTATATCACTTTTATTCATGTTTTCTACTATTATATCGTGTTTCTAATAAATTACTTACTACGTTTTAGCAAATCTAAAAACAACCAAATTTTCTCCAAAAATGTAACTTATTTTTACTTAATTTGTTTTTGAATCTACATCATGTGTATAACATACTACTTAATGTGTTTCTGCCGTTACTTCATGTGTTTAAATGTATTTTACGAAATATAAACCATACATGTATGTGGTGTCAAATACCATAAGATCGCTGTAGAGGGAGTAGTCTTCCTTCATCATTGAGTCCCTCCAAAATAATGTTGTCGGCTTACCATTATCATCCAATTTAACTCTAAAGAAGAAATCTTCCTCTTTAGTACTCTTCTGTGAGAGTCTTTCAATTACTTGGTGAGCATCGCCTCTTTCAATCTCTTTCATGCGCAACCTGTTTATGTAGTTTAGATGATCCTTAATCATGTGTCCTATATTCTGAATACCACCAGCTTCAAAAGCCATAAACTTGAATCCATGGCTAGGTTTTATTCCCGCACCTTCCATTCCTTCTATTGCTTTCTTTTTTCTTTGGTAATTCTCCTTTCACTTCTCTGCAAATACTGCCATTCGACTCGAGTGAAAGAATGAGTGTAAGATGTCACATGATGCAAAACTTCATAGGCTCCATCGATAAATTTAACCCAAATTCCAGCCATGCATCCTGTTCTCGTAACCACATTTTCCCTTGTTTTTCTCCTTTTCTTCTTAGAGCCCTCTTCAATGATATTGTTATTGGAAGGTGTGTCGGGTGTTTCATTCTTCATTTTTTTTGTTTTCTTGATCTGAGCAAACAAAATACTTCTCTAGGATGGTTCCATCTTTTTTACCTCTTTGAGTTGAACATCGCACCCCAAATCCCAATGTGTTTGACTGTTTTTGGTATAAATCATGGAACTCTGATAGTATTTTAGCTCTCAAACCTTTTAAGCAATCAGTGACATCAACTTTCGATAGGTCGTTTAAATTGGTGACGAAATCTGGTCTTGTAAAATTGTATCTTTTCAGTAACTCATTACATCAACTATTATGTTGGTTTGTTCGTGTATTTCACAATTTAGTTCAGCCTTCATTAACAGTTGTTTAGTCACTGATAAATTAGTACAATTTCTAAATATTTTGATAACAAGTCCTACTAATTAAATTACAGACAATAATCACAACATATTATATTTTTATTGAGTTACATCGTGTATTTAACATATTACTTCTTGTGATAAAATAAATTTGAAAATATAAAAATAGTCTTAACAAAATGAATGTAACTGATTTTAGTTCATGTGTTCATGCAGTCACATCATTGATTTACAATATTACTTCAAACATTTCAGAAAATTTAAAAACACCTACATTTTCCCAATAAATTGCATATAACCAAATTTTAGACCTTGGGGATTTGTCCATCAGATAATTGTCATGTTACTTCATGTGTTCATGCAGTTACACCAGTGTTTATCGTATTACCTCATATATTTCAGAAAATTATAAAACACTTACATTTTCTCTACAAATTGCATCCAACCAAATTTCAGACATTGGGGAATTGTCCATCAGAATATCATCACGTTACTTCATGTGTTTATGCAGCTACATCATTTGTTAATCATATTACCTCATATATTTCAGAAAAACTAAAAAACATCACCATTTCCCCAACAATTTGCATATAACCAAATTTTAGCCTTTGGGGAATTGTCTATCAGAATATTATCGCATTACTTCATGTGTTCGTGAAATTACATCCAATGTTCATTATATTACCTAATATGTTTTAGAAAATTACAAAACACCAACGTTTTCTTCACAACGTGCATATACCTGAATTCCAGATCTGTCAAATAAAATTCACAATAAATAAACATTACTTCATGTGTTCATGCAACTACTTCATGCGTTTGACTGTATATACAAAATCAAAACCTAACCTGAATGTAAACTAGTTGAATTTTCAGATTGAACATAATCGTTCCTTTCTCCTTCATACAAAATAATTTCATTGCCTTGAATTGCTTTGTCTTCCATAGTTTATACCAGCAACACCTTAGATTGTAGATTTTAACCGTTGAAACTAAGATTTTATGTCGCAGATCTTACCTTCGCAGATGTAGAAGCTTTCTTTGATGTTTTTATCGAAAAGTTCCACCTTTGAATCCGATTCCGGTGCAAATCTGAAGCAAATCCGACGTAATTCCATCACAAAATTGTAGATCTGATTTTGGAGATCGCGAGCTTCTACCTGAGCTCAATCTGATGCAAATACGAAGCAAATATGATGCAGATCTAAAAACCTAAGCACAATCTATTGATTTCAGAGGATTGATCAACAATTTGCGACATTAAATCCTGTTTGATTGGATTGAATTTCTTAGGGATTTAGATTCTTGATTTTGGGGATTTTGTTTCCAAAATATGACAGTTGGTTATGTATCAGAGTGATTACCCATTTTCCTTATAGCCCAAATTGAGACCCATTTTCTTCAGCCCTTATTTTCTACATTTGCAATTTGGTCCCATTTTTTAGTTTCTCTCCTATTTATTGCAGTTTGGTCCTTGGTCTCACCATTTGTTATGGTGAGACGGTCTCACTGGAGTTTTTCTCTAATAATATTGGTATGTGAGACTCTCTTATCCGTCAAATGATCATAATTTTCACTGAAAACAAGTTAATATTTATATGGGCAATATTACAAGTAATATGTAATAGTACAAATCATTATTTTGGTTATTTTTGTAATAGAATAGTTGTAAATATCAATTTCAGTTATTATAATTATCGATAGATATGTTTTTCAAATTATTTTATGAATCTTTATTACTGCCTCCGTCCCAACAAAAATGGAGCAGTTGCTTTTGGCTCGCTCTTTTATGCTAGCTGATGTGGCAAGTAATTGTGGCAAAGTAGGGATATTTTAGGAAAAAGTTGTTAAAGTTAAAACGTGCATTGTGTGAATTTAACAACATATTCTTTTCTATTTTGGGCAATTTTCAAAGTATGGCATTTTTGTTGGGGCGGACGAAAAAGAAAATTGTGTCATTCTTGCTAGAGCGGAGGGAGTATATTTTTTAATTGACTAAAGTGCTAAAATAACTCCGACTTTAGAATGAAAGTGTCTGTATACCCTGTAAAACGAAAAAAGTGTCAAAATAACTATAAATTTATGATGCATGTGCCAACCCCGGGAGTCGTTGACTCCAATTGCCAACATTGGAATTGGCCAAATTTTAATGAAATGATAATTTTACCCTTGATTTTAAAAAGGAAAAAGAAAAAAGTGCAAAAATGACCATATTAAATTGAGAAAGTGCAGATATAACCTTGTAAAATATAACAGTGCGAAACTAACCCTAAGTTGTTGTAAAATAGTGCAATTATACCCATTTCGCTCAATTCAGGCGTTGACTCAATGAAGTCACCGGTTGACCAAACATGAAAAGACAAAATTACCTCTGGACTCAAAACTACAATTGTAGTGACAATTCTACTCGCAGACTTCTTCTTCTTCAAATGCACCCATGCCCACCACCTGCCATTATTTCGCCTACCACCGACCACTGCCGTGCCGACCACCGACCACCGACCACCAGAATTCCTTCCAGATGCATTCAACTAATTACTCCTCTCTAAGGCTAATTAAGATTGAAAAAAATTCTAAATCGTCACAAAGAGAAGCCAAGCAAACCCGTAATTCAAGAAGAAAAAATCAAATACATGATCTTCACTCAAGAAAAAAATCCCAAAATTTCTAGAAAGAACCACTCCCAACAAAAGCAAGCTAATTTTCTTTTAAACATAAAACCTCCTTAAGTTAGTCATATGCCACGTGTTTGAGACTGTTGTGCCATCCATTATTTCTAACTCATAACTGTTGGACTTATGAGCCTTTGTGACTTTGTATGGTCCTTCCCACTTTGGACATATTTTTTATCGCTCTTCAGAAGGCTAGCATCATTTTTCCTCAGCACCAGATCACCAATATGAAATCGCCTTTCCTTCACTTTCTGATTGTATGCTCTTGCCACTCTTTCCTTGTGTTTAGCTTCTGTGATACTTGCCAAGTTTCTTTGCTCCTCTAGTTCATCTAGCTCTAGCTTCAGCACATCTGGATTGTCCATCTCCTTATAATTGTTTATCCCGAGACTTGAATTTCCAATTTCTACGGGTATGACTGCTTTGTGACCGTACACCAAAGCACATGGCATTTTCTCTGTTGGCTGTCAGATGGTTTTTCTATACGACCATAGCGTGTTCAGTAGCTTATCCACCCATCTCGTTCGCTTTCCTTCTAATCGCTTCTATATCGCCTGAACTATGGTCCTGTTTGTCACTTCCACTTGGACATTAGCTTGAGGATGTGCCATGAAGGTAAACTTCAAAGCAATCCCGAGCTTCGAACACCAGTTGGTAAATGCCACACTTGTGAACTGTGTGTCATTATCCGTGACATGGGGAACTTAGCATTGATTTGGCATATGTTCCGGCCGCTGTTGAGAAGTACATCAATTGGCTAAGGGATATGTACTATGCTTTTAGGCACTATGTTCCAAAGAATCTGAGACCTGCATATGCCAACTATCGTTATCACGGTTTAGGCCTTAATGACCCCGACGACACAACGACGGTGGAACAAGCTAAGGTGGCTCTGACTGGTTTCAGGAGAGAGAGACGGGGAAGAGAAAATAAAATGAGAGTTAAGATTATATTTTCCTTTTTTTAAATTCAGGGGTTATTTCACTTATTTCCGGCCAATTTGGCCGTTGACATTTTGGTCAACGAATTCCACCATCATATTTACCCTTTCAGATTTGACAATGTTATATCTGCACTTTTGAGTAAAACATAGGGTGAAAAATGCACTTTTCTCAATTATTTTCTCCTTTACCCTTGTTAACCGGAAACCTCTTTGCGTTATCCGCCGCTACCGCGTTCTCCAATCAACCTCCACCTCTGCACACACCGCCCCCTTCAATCACCTTCGCCCGCACACGCCGCCCTCTTCAAACCCTTTGCCTAGCCTCTCTGTCGCTCCTCGATCTGGGGTTTTTAATGTCGATGTGTTTCTGGGCAATCAAATCCATGGTATCCGACAGGGATTTTGTTGAGGAGGAGAGATAGTAGGGATGGTGGTGCTGGTAGCGGTGGCGGGAAGAAGGGGTTGGGTTGTGGTGGGGCGTTGGTGGTGGCGAGAAGAAAGAGCTGGGCCACGTCATGTGGAGGTGGAGATGGTGGGAGAGGGTGGCTAAGAGGGTGATAGGTGGTGGTGGCGGAGGGCGTGCCGGAGAGGTGGCGGGTGGAGGTGGCGGTGTCTGATTGTTTACTCAAACCAACGAAAAGAGGATGCTGAAGCACTCCACATTGGTAATGCTCTGTCTTTTTGCTAAAATTCATGTGCATTGTTTTTATAATTCAGAGCTCTGTCAGACTATGTGTTTTATTTTTGTTTGTGTTGTAAACTGATGGGAAGGGAAGGCAGCAGATCCAGGGGTCCTCTGTTTTTCAGAATAGAGGGGAAAATGGCTATGATTGGTGGGGTGACTCTGATTCTTGATAAGTTCGACATAGGGGGGCGGACGAGTGACATTGCAGTCGAGATTGGTGTGATACGACAGTTGATCACAACCCCAGTGATTGCGCCGCTGCTGCAGCCGGCTATGTACTTGTGCTTGGTCATGGTGGTGATGCTTTTCATGGAGAGCATTTCGAAGAGGGTGGTGGTGGATAGCGGTAATAGGGGGGAAAATGGGGGGAAATTTATGGTGAAATGGATGGGGCGTATTCATCATTTCTAGTCCGATCATCTGCCCAATTGGTGAATTAACACTAGAATGTCGCCCAAAGGTTATATCGACACAATTCATCATAAAGTTTGGGTTAGTTAGGCACTTTTTTAAATTTACAGGGTTATATTGGCACTTTCAATCTAAAGGTAGGGTTAGAAAATCATTTAACCCGTTTTAATTTGAGTCTGTTTTTTGAAAGACACTCTTTCCATAAGTAAAGGAAAGACGAAGGTTTACATTGCAAACCAATAGAAATGAAGATAAAATTTTTGGGTTACCTTAAATCGTGTCATAAATTTATAACTACTGCACGTTGCACAATAAATTTTTAATACTGCAACTAAAACCTTTTACTTTTTTATTATTCTAATTAAAACCCCATATTTTCATAAGTTTATGGAAAGATGGTTTTTCTCAAAACTTTGCCTTTTAATTTACTATTTTTTTTGAAAGACTAATTTCTTTTGAAAGATTATATACAAGCAACCAAATTATATATTAACACCCTAATCTAGTATCTAACTAGGAGACACAGCTATTGAATTTATTGAAGTTCGGTGGAGTCTGAAACTTCATCCATTGAATAACTAGGGACCCCCTCCAGAGAACATCCAAACGATGCACCATCAACAAACTCTCCACCGAAACTGCCACAATCTCACCATCATCGACCACTTGCAGGTTGGGAAATTACAGCGGGGACCACCAACATGGTCCCATGACACTCGGTAAACACCATCGAGAAATTGCTCTAATATTCACAATTCTTGATGAAAATGTATTTTAAACCCTGAACTTCTAGTTATAGAGAGTGACTTGCCACTAAACCAGACTCAATTCACTTGCCTTTTAATTTACTTAAAAATGAGCCGAGATAAATAGCTATGGCAGGGCTGTGCCACTGTGTGATTGATAGAACTCGGCCCATTTTTGTTATTGAAATAAACCCAACAATTTAACATTAGAGCGAAAACAATGAGAGGATGCATAAGTCATTACTATAGCAAATTTACTTGGGTAGAGGTTTGTGATGACCAAGAGCCCAATTCATTATGTATTTTCTTTGGACTGTATTGTAAAAGTTCGGTCTGTAATCTTGAAAGGGAAACAAACATGGTTCTTATGGCTAAAATATTGTTGGAATCGAAAATTTAAATTATACGGGATCAAAATAATATTTAAAAAGTGATTAGAAGCCGAAAATAGAAATAGTCAAAGTATTAGAAAAAACTCTATTTTTATATGTTAATGGAAAGACGAGATTTAATTAAAATATTAAAACATAAAAAGTCTTATTTGCAATACTAAAATTTATTAAGCAATGTGTAGCACCTTATTCATGCAACCCAAAATTTTATTTTCATTTCTTAATTTGCACTTTAAACATTGGTCTTTCCATGACTTATGGAAATATCGTCTTTAAAGAGACGGACTCATAGAAATAATAGACAAATACATAAATGAGAAAAAATTATGAAATTAAATTAAAACATTTGAAGATCATATAAATTTTAAATTTACAAAAATAGAATTTCTGAAAAAAAAATACAAAAATGATACTCCCTCCATCCCATGTAAAATGACATGTTTGCTTTTGAACCAACTTTTTAGGAGAGTTGATGTGACAAGGAATAATTGTGGAAACGTAAAGATATTTTTGGGATGACTGTGGGTCCAATCTTATAATTGTTAAAGTTAAAGAGGACGTTGTAGCAATTTAACAATATATTCTTTGTAATTTTAGGTAATTTTCAAAGAATGTCATTTTAGTTTAGACGTGCAAAAATAGAAAACAAGCTATTTTCCATGGGACAGAGGAAATAATTTTTTTAGAAATGCTGTCTTCACTTATTTTAATTTCATGATCAATTGTAAAAGGAATCAATAATTAGAGAAAAACATATAATACTGAAAACGCTCTCAAAGAAAACACTCCCATCCAAAAACCATAAAGCACACGTCACTACTAGAGCGCTCCACCACCTCCGGCGGCCTCCCTCAATCCCTCAGCCTCAACCATCGATGACTATGATGCCTTCGATAACTCATACTTCGTCGTTGGCCTTGGAGGCGCAGATTAGGGCACTGCCTCTGGCAAGCCAAATGTACGGAGTCCCATATATGGGGTATGTGAGGGAATCTGCACAGCCAAGTCCCCAACCCTCCTTCCCTGATCATATGCATGTGAGTTACCCCGTGTCAGCTTCGATGCCGATATATCCGCCCCAAGGCATTGAAAAGAGCCGATGAGTCATGTCGTGGTTAGGTGTCCCAAACCACTCAAACCTTGCCAGGGGAGCTCAGGCTAAAATGATGGATTACCGTGGCCAAGGGGTCATACCCCTCGTTCACCCAGGGGTTCTTCGAGGACCCAATCTGTACAGGGGACACCAGTATGATGGAGCAGAAACGACCATGGGTAGGGAGTTAGACAAGTTGATAGGGCCACTAAGACACACTGGTGGATCTCCGTTTGCTTCAGCCGTGACGACAACTCGTTTGCCCCAAGATATGAAGCCACCAGAAGGACATCCTACTTACTCAAGAGACTCAGACCCAGAGAGTTTATTCAAACTTTCCGGGGATTGATGAATTCCTACCAGGTTAGGGTTTCTATTCCCTTGTTAATCTGAATGCGAAATTCCTTCATTTTGATGTAAATCGGACCTCAGTATTCTTTGGAGATGGGAGAAATACTAGGCACAAATTCCAGTGATGGCCTCTCGACGTTGTTTTCTTCAAAAACCAGGTTGCTCCATGCAATTCCGACAACTCCGTCAAGATTCATGCTAAAGTTGGTTCGATGATGGCGATATAAGACGGTTTATGTGAATGAAATTGTTGGGTCGATTAGCTCCACATATGTGGCTTCTCGGAGAAGTTGAATTCTGGTGCTTTGACATCATTTTCCGTTAAGAAGCACAACTCACCGATAAATGTATATATGTATATGTGTTCTGTTATTGATTCTAATTTGCCCGATATGATTTGGTTGCTTTTGTGCTAGTTTAAAGAAACAGACTTGGATTAGACTGGGATAAATTTCGATATCAGCTGCTCAATATAGTTACTCCAATTTAAATGTTAGTGTAGTTTATCTCTAATCGCTGCAAAATTAGTTTCTTAAATTGCGATTTCAGATTGTTGGTGCTCTTGTGAAACAGGTTATACGAATCGAATTATGACAAGACTTGTGTCTATCTAATGATTAACACAAAATGGTTGGATATTAAACTAACCGACATATTTATTAAATTGTACAAGAGAAAAAACCCTACAGGCGCCTTCTGAAGTTTTCTTCTCTTATCATCTTTTCACCCATCTCTCCTTGATCGGGGAGATAAAGAAACAATAGTTTTTTCAATTTGTATATTTTTAATATTTATGTTATTGAGTAAGTATGGATTGTTTTCATACATTAGTATTGTTCTTTGACACGATAGATTAGATTGGTAAGTCCATGATGAACATTTAATTTAATTGTTCATTTCGATGTATTTTGTCTGATTTGATTTCACAGATTGAGTTTTCATAATTTCGTTTGTGTTTTTTTATTAGTTGTTCCATTCTCGATCTGTGTTTTTCAAAACCTTTAAAGTTTGGACGATATAGATCGCGCTTGGATTAAGATCAAGTGGGGTTATAACTGTTGTAGATCCTTGTTTGACGTAGTGACATTGATGCTGATACGCATCTCTTCGCCAAGTGGTCATGATTTTGTGAAAGCGAGTTAATATCCCCGAAGGAGATGTTACATTTTTTTATTGGATCTCTTATTTGTAGTAGTACAGACAATCAGTCTGATTGACATGTAATTTAAATATCATTGCTAAAGAAGAGGCTGGTTGACATGTGAAGTTGGAGAAGAGTCTGCAGGTGGGGATGGAAGAAGACACAAAATTTTAGGGTTTTAGAGTATGAAAGTAATTTTAGTGTTTTTTGTAATTTTACTTTTTTTTACAAAAGGGTAAATTTATCTTTTCATCATAGTCTAGACTCAAATTGCCGAAAAAAATTATATTTGCATATAAATTAATTATCTATGATTATATTTACACTTTCAATTATCGTAAAATTATATCTATATTTTAATCAATTATATAGGATTATAAGTGCACTTTCCTCTATTTTTCAAGTATAGATTGATCCGGAAATCTGATGCAATGTCCGCCAACTAGATGCGAATTATTGGAGTAAGGTAGAATCTGCGGTCTTCAAATGATTGACCGCCAACTTGTTGAATGTCTATGGAATTCAGAGAGATGACACTTTTATATGACGATTGGCATTTGATGATTGAAATGACCAGTCTATTTTCCATTTGCAATTTGCATTTCTAACCCACACACAATCCACGAAGCAATGGGGGAGACAAGTAACTGAGGTACAACATTTCTCTATCTTCATATAGACTGTGATATGGCTCTAAACCACATCGATAAATTTTTCAATGTACCACCGGTATTAAAGAAACTAATTAGAAATATTATAATGTTAGCAATGTTTTTACAAAAATCCATATCTTGAAGGTCCCAAGGGAGATTGTCACAAATGCTCACAATGTAACCCGTTATGTAATAGGCGAAGGTTATGTAAACCATAATAATTTGATATTAATATAAGGTTCGAATGTTTGTTTAAAAAAAAAAGAAAAAAAGAGAAAGCTAAGTCACGGAGTGGGACTTCTTGGTTCTAGATTCTTCAATTATGAATCAGACAGAAAAGAAGAATCACAACAATTAATTGTTAAAATTGTTGCATGTGAGTGCACTATTGGAGAAAGGGCTGATTAAAGGTGGTTATCTGATTTCCAAAATTGCAATCTTTTGGGGTTCGAAATAGGTTTCGAATTTATAACCTATTTTTCGAATTTAGAACCTATTTTCGAGCCTCTAAAAATAGAGTTGGGTCTTAAGTCCAAGCCGGATATGAAGCAACACCTCAATCCCAAGGCATATCTGAACCAACATTACGGCGACCCAACGACGTAGTGGCGGACAGATCCACAGCGGCAGAAGGCGCCAGGTTCGACGGAGGGCGTTAGGTTCATCGTGTTCAGCGACGGGTGGAGGAGGGATGGAGTAGAGTGGGTCGGCGGTGGAGGGTGGGCGGCGTGAGAGTGGTGTCGGAGGAGGTTAGGGTTTATGGTGGGGAGAGAGTGGGTGGAGGGAGACGTATGAGATTGGAGGAAAAACTTAAAATTTTTTTGAGTGTAGACATGTGGTGAAAATCCTACTGTCATGGGTTTTATTTTTGGTCAAGAAGACAACCTATTAAACGCAATTCTACAATTAGAACCACCTTTAAAATAAAAGAGTGACATGGGATAACACTTCCGGTTTTGGGAGTGTTTTCTGCTCTTCATTAAAGGCGGTTCTACAAGTAGAATCGCCTTTAATTGATTGTAATCAAAGGTGGTTCCACCTTTAATTGGTTTCAAACCATTTTTAAAATGAAAAAAAAAGAGACTTGGGAGAGAGTTCCAAACTCGGGCCCTCTTTCTGCTCCCCATTAAAGACGATTTCTGAGAAACCGCCTTCTAACACTGCCTTTGATCAATCCTCTCCACTACTGGGGCTACATTATCAATATTATAACTCCTCTTAGATTTACTTGTCTAAAGCTAAACTATTTCTAACCAATTACAGACGAAGGATGCATTATATCGCTAATTAAAGTAAAATTAGAAATAATTTACATGATATGTTATATATTATTTCATCTCAGTCACCTTATAATAGATATTTTTTGCTTCCTGTCAGTCCAATGGGGGTATTTGAGTCATTTTGATTACCCTAAACCCAAAAAAAGTCTAAAAGTAACATATATACCAATATTATAATATCTTACTAGTTTTAATTCTCTACCACGTATAATCAATCATAACTTAATTATTAACATGCAAATATTATAATATGTTGCTGATTTTAATTCTTTACTATATATAATCAATCATAACTTAAAACTATATAACTTATAAAGATATATTTAAAACCATAAATATCTCATTATAATATATATATATATATATTTGAAGAAAATCCAAAGAAATACATAATCGGAAATAATAAAATATTCATATTTTTTAATACAATGATAGAGTACTTTTGATAGAAAAATACATAATTATCTATTTAATATGTTATTGATTTTAATTCTTTACTATATATAATCAATCATAACTTGTTAAAATATTTAATTTATAAAGATATATTTAAAACCATACATGTCTCATTATAATATATATATATATATATATATATATATATATATATTTGAAGAAAATCCAAAGAAACACATAATCAGAAATAACAAAATATTCAGATTTTTTATACAATAATAGAGTACTTTTGATAGAAATATACATATTTATTTATTTAATATGTTACTGATTTTAATTCTTTACTATATATATACATTCCAGGGCCTCGAGGGTTAATGAATCGAGTGGAGATGCCTCGAATCAATACCCCTCAAGGCGGATGGTTGATGTTCAAATGGTGGATGGTTCGAGTGGTAGGGAGGCCTCGAGGCAAATGGTTGATGTTCGAGAGGTGGATTGTTCGAGTGGTGGCGTCGTGGATATTCAAGAACTGATGGTTTGAGAGGTGATGGTTCTAGGAATGGATGGTTGGTGTTCGAGGGATAGGTGGTTCGAATGGTGGTGTCGTGGATGGTTCAAGGGGTATGCCTCGAGTGGGTCATGGTTCGAGAGCTAATGTGGATTGTTCGACGCTCTTAGTGGTATACTCTCTTGAGGGGTGGTGTACCCTCGAGGGCTGGTACACCTCTCTCGAAACGTTGATGGCATACCCTCGAGGGGTGGAACGTGTACTCTCTCTAGTGGTGGATGGTTTACCCTCTCGAGAAGTAGAGAGTGTACCCTCGAAGGGTGGTTGACAAACTTCTTGAGGGGTAGATAATACTCTCTCCAGTGATGGATGGTATACCCCTCTTGAGGGGTGGATAGTACTCTCTCTAGTGGTGGATGATACCCTAACCACTCGATCCCTCACCACTCGAACTTCTCCACTCAAACCCTCAAACCTACTCTACTCGAACTCTTTCCACACGAACCCAGTACCACTCGAACATAGTATTACTCGAACCCCTCTACTTGAACCCTCTCCACTCGATTCATCATCACTCGAACCTCTCCACTCGAACTTCCCCACTCGAACCCAGTATCACTCAAACCTCTTTCGGACCCACTCTACTCGAACCCTCTATTCGAACCCTCTATTCGAACTCTCTATTCGAACCCTCTCTACTCAAATCCAGTACCACTCAAACTCTTATTCCTTGAACTGCTCGACTCAAACCATCTCCACTCAAATCCTCTCCATTCGAACCCTCTTCAGTCAAACCCTCTCCATTCGAACCCTCTCCCCTCGAACCCTCTCCACTCGAACCTCTTTACTCGAACCCAGTACTACTCAGACCTCTCCATCGATTCATTAACCCTCGAGGTCCTGGAACCATCAACCATCCCCTTCAAGGCATCACCCCTCGATCCATCAACCACCCGCCTCGCCACCACTCAAACCATCCACCCCTCGAACATCAACCATTCGCCTTGACTCAAACCACTTCACTCAAACCCAGTACCACTCGAACCTCTCCGCTCGAACCCAGTACCACTCGAACCTCTCCGCTCGAACATGGTACCACTCGAACCCAGTCTCACTTGAACCCTCTCTACTCAAACCCAGTACCACTCAAACCTCTCCACTCGAATCTCAACTCGAACTCTCTCCACTTGAATCTCCCCACGCGAATTCTCTCCACTCGAACCCTCACCACCCAAACCCTCTTCACTCAAACCCAGTACCACTCAAACCCTCTCTACTCAAACTCAATACCACTCGAACCCAGTACCACTCGAACTCTCTCCAGTTGAAACTCTCCACTCGAACCCTCTCTACTCAAACCCAGTACCAATCGAACCTCTCCACTCGAATCTTGACTCGAACTCTCTCGACTCGAACCCTCACTACCTGAACTCTCACCACTTGAACCCTCACCACCCGAACCCTCTTCACTCGAACCCCAGTATCACTCAAACTCTCTCCACTCAAACCCAGTATTACTCGAACCCTCTTCACTCAAACCTCACCACTCAAAACCTCTCCACTCGAACCCTCACCACCCGAACCCTCTTCACTCGAACCCAGTACCACTCGAACCCAGTACCAATCGAACCCTCTCCACTCGAACCCAGTACCACTCAAACCCTCTCCACTCGAACCCAGTACTACTTGAACCCTCTCCACTCGAACCCAGGTACCACCCGAACCCTATTAAATTTATAATGTCCTGATATAACCCTACCTGTTACAGCAGCAGTGACAATGGTTCGATGGTTGTGGGTAAGGTTATAATTGTCCATCCAAATTCAACTTTTGGTTTGATGGCATTATTGTCATTTTAAGGTGGGTCAACAGTTGGAAAAGAACCGTCAACGCCGAAAAGTCTACCAGAGGATTATATTGGCACTTTCATTAATTAGGTAGTTTTTTTTCTAACTATCAAAAGATTGAAGGTTATATCGTCACTTTCGCAAGTATATAAGATTATATTGGTATATAGACAACAATTCTCCAAAATAAACATATAGACAATTATTGTGACATAAACTTGTCTGCATTTATGCCACCCAAATAATTGTTTAGTTCACATATACGCAGATTTCCTTGTTTTTCCACAAGTTCAACATTTCTTTTTTATATTTTACTTACTTCATGTTCTTGAAATTTATTATTTCTTGAAAGGTTATAAAAATAATAATTTTTTTATCTTATTGATTATTTAATAAATTCCAACAAAATTTATTATTTGTTTTACAATTTAGATAGTTATTCTTAGATGAATATACTTATAATTTATTTATTTATTTCAATTCAAATGTGACATGTAAATATTATTTATTAATTAAATTAAATATTTTTAATCAAGAACACCGTGCAACGCGCGGTGGGACTCCCGCTAGTCCCAAGCACCCTATAATAGATATTGTTTGCTTTCTGTCTGTCAAACGGGGCTATTGAAGTAATTTATTGACATTCTTACTTTGCAAAAACGGCACCGTTTTGCCATATTCTAATTCACTGTTTCTTTCTCCTCTTCTTCTCCATCGCAAAATTTTCCCCCTTTCTTCACAAGAGTTGTTTTCTCCAAGCAGACTTTTTTGGTGCTCGAGGATATTACTGATGGCGGAGAATTTCCCGTGGCTGGCAAAGTGGTGGACGGTAGATTCTTGGATTCGCAGTTGCTGTATTGTGATAACTACGTCGTTTCCGATGCGACAACGGAGATTTTTAGCCCCTTATTGGTACGATTCAAGTTAGAGTTCGAGGAATTCTTCCAATTCCAAACCGTTGCTGTATTCTTCCTGTTCGAGTTCGCAATTGAATAAGATGCCATTAGCGGGGAAAGCTTTGGCCTCTCTGTCTTATCTTCAACAATGTTTGGTATGTTTGTGTTATTTTGTGTTATTTCTCTGTTCTTACCTGTGATTTTGCGCATTGTGTTTGATAGAACTTTTGTGCTGATCTGCAGTCCATTAGTATATAGTTGTACTGGATGCGGTCCCGTGATCTGAGAGTGTATGTAATGAATTGAACATACTGTTGTAATATGGAAAGAGGAGGGTTTGTTAGGGGAACAGTTGAACTTAGTTAGATGTTACCTGATCGGAGTAGCATTTGCTTAGATAGTAATTTTGCTTGAAAAAGCCTGATCGTAGTGGCATCTGTCTGGTTAGTAGTTTTACTTGAAAATGTCAAGTATTGTGTTTGTTTACAAGTGTAGTGGGTGTAACAGAATAGTCATCTCATTACACTTGATGATTAGGACCTTATTATGTAGCTTTTGTTTACTGATTGTAGAGCTTGCGGATTTGAGTAGTATTCTGAACAAAAGTGTTCACAAATACCCATGTTTAGTGACTGCGAACTAAACTCATTAATAGACTGTGTTGATGGAGCCGAGGATTTTTCAAGAGAACAGGTATTTAGAACTTTCAGTATGTTCCTAAAATTTGGTTGACCCCCACCTTAACATAGAATGCTTCCCAACATACAAAATTCTCTTCTCTCCGAGTATTGTTTATGGATTTTTTTTTGAAAAACTCTGATTTCAAACTTTTTTGATTTTTACTAAAATGGTTCTTTTATAGTGGAAATATGTGATTTTGTGTTTTCTCTGCTGTATTTTGTTGCCTTTGTGATTAGAATCATTAGCTTAGAAGTCTTGGGCGTTGTTAGACTGGTTTGATGGAAGAAATTTATAATAAATTAAAGTGATTTGCTTCAAGATGTTGAGGCAAATGACCCGCAGCAAAAACATACATCCTCACTTTGATATAGTTTTTAACTTAGATTCTTCGGATATAGTTATGAAGGTTTGGTATAGTTATATAATTAGTTGCTTGCATCTCTTATTTTATTGACTCGATATACATAAATCATGATAACTCCCTGTGATGTTCATGAGGTTTCTATCAGTTTTATTAATCATGCATGCGTGCCTGTTTATTTCCTGTTTATGCATACTGGGTTCACACAAAGCTAATCAAGCTACTCGGAAAGGCAATGGCTTTCTAAAAATCTGATTTTTAATTTCTTGGTTGTGTTGTATCCCAATTCTTCACCGTTTTCTTTGTAGTTTTAAGATGTTATGGTATACTTTAGTTTTTGTATCAATGTTTTTGTACTTTGTGTGCAGATCCCCTTCATGAAGCCCAGCAGTTTGTCTAGCAAAGGAGCCATTTGTTCAGACTGTAGTTGTCCTGAAGCTGAGATTAACATTGCTCTTGTTGTGTCGCGTGAATTTGCTGCTGGAAGGCACTTGAAGAAGTTTTTAATAGTAAGTCATTATTTAATCTTTTATGAGATTCATTCTGCCCTGCTTAGTTTAACTACTTAAAGTTTGCTCATCAACTTGGGGATCTTTGCTTGTTTCATTACATTCATAAGAATAGCCTATAAGTGTTTGAATTTGAATCTTTCATTGCCATATTTTTATATTTCTTGTGTCAGATTTGTACAAAACTAAATTGAAGGTACCGTTCTGCAAGCTGGTCATTGTTGGACTTTAGTTATTCTCCGTGCTCGACAGTTGTTGCAATATCTCAACTTTGTTCTATATAAGTGAGTTAGACAACTTATTCTATTGTGGCTTCATTCACAGATCCAAACTTCAGCCTTAGTTTCCTTGAAAAAGTAAATGAGGTTTACGAAAATGATCAGAATTTAATGTGTTGGTTTATGGATTTGTTGCCAAGTAAGTGCTCTTTCTCTGCCATTCTATAAATTGAAAGAAAAGTCCATGCCACATTTTATTATTGATTAATTTTTTAAAAAAATTATAACTGGGCCGAGCTTTCACAATCATAAGTTGTATACATGTAATTATCATTTTTTTGTGGTGTGCTGTTATTTGGACCAGTTTATCTTGCTGGTTTCACCATATGGTCAGTTGTTGAAATATTTTTTTTATTTTTATGGTTGAATCTATGGTGCAAAGACCTACTGTTTGGAATAAGGTACTTAATTTTTCCGTTTGATCAAAATACAACAACTTGATTGCTTAATTAGGTTGATAATTATTGGTCATAGAAGGTATGTTGATCAGTTTGAAAGTTTAAAGCTTCATTATTATCGGATAATTTTAGTGTTTTCAAGATTTCACTTTCTAGAAAACATGAATATTGTTTTGGATAATCCCTTTGTACGTGTGAAGTTTTTGCTCTTTTGTCCATTTTAACCTCATGTAATCACATTGTAAACTAGATATGTTGATTTTGTTATGAAATTTCTTTCTCAGTTGTTGGTTCTTCCTGTAATCACATATACTAATGCAACACTTTTTAATGGTCATAAGTCATAACCCACTTGACCCCTCACCACTCGACCCCCCCAACTCGAGTGGAGAGTTTTGAGTGGAGAGGTTTGAGTGGCACTGGGTTCAATGGAGAGGTTTGAGTCGAGGTGGATGGTTGATGTTCGAGGGGTGGATGGTTTGAGTGGTGGCGAGGCAGATGGTTGATGGATCGAGGGGTGATGCCTCGAGGAGGATGATTGATGTTCCAGGACCTCGAGGGTTAATGAATCGATGGAGAGGTTCGAGTGGTACTGGGTTCGAATGGTAATGGGTTCGAGTAAAGAGGTTTGAGTGGTACTAGGTTCGAGTGGTGAGGGGTCGAGTGGTGAGGGTTCGAATAGAGAATTTGAATGGAAAGGGTTCGAGTGGTAAGGGTTCGAGTAGAGGTTAGAGTAAATAGGTTTGAGTTGAGGGGTGATGCCTCGAGGGGGATGATTGATGGTTCCAAGGCCTAGAGGGTTAATGAATCGAGTGGAGATGCCTCAGATTAACACCCATCAAGGCGGATGGTTGATGTTGAAAGGGTGGATGGTTCGAGTGGTAGGGAGGCCTCGAGATGAATGGTTGATGTTTGAGAGGTGAATGGTTCGAGTGGTGGCGTGGTGGATGTTCAAGAACTGATGGTTCGAGGGGCGATGATTCCAGGCATGGATGGTTGGTGTTTGAGGGATAGGTGGTTTGAATGGTGGTGTCGTGGATGTTCGAGGGGTATATGCCTCGAGTGGGTCATGCTTCGAGAGCTAATGTGAATGGTTTGACGCTCTCAGTGGTATACTCTCTCAAGGGATGGTGTACCCTCGAAAGCTGGTGTACTTTAAAGGGGTAGATGTGTGACCTCTCGAGGGGTGGTGTACCCTTGAGGGCTGGCACACCTCTCTCGAGACGTTGATGGCGTACCCTCGAGGGGTGGAAGGTGTACTCGAACCCTCACCACTTGAACTTCTCCTCTAGGATCTATCCACCCCTCGAGGGTACGCCATCAACGTTTGAGAGATGTGCACCAGCCCTCGAGGGTACACCAGCCCTCGAGAGGTCACACATCCACCCTTTTAGAGTACACCATCCCTCGAGGGTACACCACCCCTCGAGAGAGTATACCACTGAAAGCGTCGAACCATCCACATTAACTCTCAAACCATGACCCCCTCGAGGCACATACCCTCGAACCACCTATCCCTCGAATACCAACCATCTATTACTGGAACCATTACCCCTCGAACCATCAGTTCTTGAACATCCACCATGCCACCAATCAAACCATCCATCTCTTAAACATCAACCATTCGCCTCGAGGCCTCCCTACCACTCGAACCATCCACCCGTTGAACTTCAACCATCCACCTTGAGGGTTATTGATTTGAGGCATCTCCACTCGATTAATTAACCCTCGAGGCCTTGGAACCATCAACCATCCCCCTCGAGGCATCACCCCTAGACTCAAACCTCTTCACTCGAACCCTCACCAATCAAACCATATCCGCTCGAACCCAGTACCACTCGGACCTCTCTATCGATTCATTAACCCTCGAGGTCCTGGAACCATCAACATCCTCCTCGAGGTATCACCTCTCGATCCATTAACCATCCGCCTCACCACCACTCAAACCATCCACCCCTTGAACATCAACCATCCGCCTCGACTCAAATATCTCCGCTCGAACCCAGTACCACTCGAACCCTCTCTACTCGAACCCAATACCATTCGAACCCTCTTCACTCGAACACATTACCACTCGAACCCAGTACCACTCAAACCCTCTCCACTCGAAGTACCACTCAAACCCAGTACCACTCAAACCCTCTCCACTCGAACCTCTCCACTCGAATCTCGACTCGAACTCTCTCCACTAGAACCCTCACCACCCGAACTCTCTCCATTCAAACCCCGTACCACCTAAACCTCTTCACTCGAACCCAGTACCACTCAAATTCAATACCACTCGAACCCAGTACCACTCGAATCCAGTACTACTTGAACCCTCTCCACTCGAATCCAGTACTACTCAAACCCTCTCCACTTTTACGCTCACCACTCGACCCCTCTCCACTCGAACCCAGTACCACTCGAACCTCTTTACTCGAACCTATTACCACTTGAATCCTCTCCACTCGAACCTCTCTACTCACCCCTCTCCACTCGAACCCATTACCACTCGAACCCTCTCCACTCGAACCTCTCTACTCACGTAACAATTTCCTTACTACACGAGCTATTATTTTTTGTATGATTTGATAAACGTAAGTTGATTGATTAATGTTAGTTGGATCTATCAAGGTAAATTCTTAAACCAATATGCTATACAAATTTCTTTTTACTAAGCTAATAGTTTGTTTCTTTATTGTTACATAGTCAAAAACTCAAGAGGAAGAAATAAAAAGGTCCAACTTAATTTGATGTCAAACCTTGAAAGTGAAGATGAACTTGAAAGTAAAGATGAAGAGCAACCAAACTCAAAGACAAGAAGGATGACATAGGTTTCAAAATTTATCCATTATCGAGGATGATCCTTATTGCATTATATTTCTCTATTTCATATATCTCTATTTCACATTTCTCTATTTCTCTATTCCATTTTAGTTTATTGTTTTGAGTTTAATTTGAATCATGTTTATCTTTTTAATTTTAGTTTCCTTTTTTTAATGAATAATGATATACATATTTTTTTACTAACAGAATGATGAGATATGTATTGATTGCATTAGTTAGAGAATAAATTTCCTCTTAATTACTATAATGTTTACCTTTTTTCCATTTTTTAACTTAATCAAGTACAACTTGATTTATTTGAGAAATTCATATACGGATTATTATAATAAAAATAAAAGAAAATATTTAATATTAGACTGACTAACAAAGTTTATTTATTCTAATTTGCACTTTAAGCCTTGGACTTTCCATATCTTATGTAAAGACCGTCTTTCAAGAGATGGACTCATTATATTTAGAATTTAATTTTAGTTTATTCTTAATCTCCGAAATCTAAAAACAAAATTGATTCAAATAATTTTTTATCAAAAATACCGCGCAACGCGCGTGGGGACTCCAGCTAGTATTTTTAAATATGTATTGTACATGATAAGATGAGAGGTTTTTGGTCAAACCCGTAAGACTTTGACTTTTTGTCAAAGTGATTATTGTTAGTCAAAGCTAGGTTATAATTAGGAGTGGCAACTAATTATGATTGTGGATTGATGAAATTGCTTAGACTTGGGATGAATTTGAATGGGTTTGGCTAATTATCAAAGTGGTTCACAAATAATGATTAGCATAAAGGCCGATCATCGTAGTCGTTATAAGTAAATATACTTGTGCTATCTATGTGTTTCTCGCTTGTAGGACATTGTGGTAGTTGTATTGGGTCTCCATGTGTATTTCTATCCTCAGAGACGTTTATGACGTCGATCGTCTAGAGTGACCCGAGGATAAGGATTATTGTGTGGCGCCGGTCGTCCACTCTAACTATAACCGAGGATAGGTGAGAAATATAAACACTCGAAAGGTGTTGATAAGTTCTCCACAATATGTGATTAAAAAAAGGACAAATAATTGATGATCAAAGGATGACTAGAAATGTAAACCAATTGTGGCCAATACTCGCTATAATCTTAATTACATCATTTGTGCTATTTGTGATCATATTTGCATCGTTCTCTTTAATAGCTTGTTAATTTAGTTGCTTAAAGTAGCCGTAGTGTTTTCCAAAACCAAACCCCCCGCCCCCAACTTTGTTGCCACACACGTTGAGTGACTTCTTCATGTGCTTTTTAACTACACTTAACACTCGATGAAACCCCTATTTCCTTGTGGACGACTCCGTCTTACCATTAGCTACTATTTAGTAGTTAGCCATAATTTGGACATATAAATACTATCTTTGAGAGGCACGACGACAGCCTCCCAACGATCTATATTGATCAAACTGTAAACACCTAAAAAAATATAATTACGAATATCGATTTGTACTACACGATAGAGAACAATACATCGATGCAAACAACTAGATCGAGTGATCATCATGAATGCAATGTTTTAATCGATCAAGTTGAAAAACAAAATTAATATATGGAAACAAATTCAAGAACTGTATAATAACATAAACATTCAATGAATATCAACTAAAATAAATTGACATTTCACCATTTTCCCATGAGATTATGTGGAAAATAAGATGGAAGATGTAGAGAGAGAAAGAAGGTGCAACTGTATTCATCACAGTGACTGTTTGAATTATAAGGTAAATTTAATAAATTTTGATTAACTACATATAAAATTTTTTCAAATATCATGAGTATGTCTCTTGATAGATGGTTTTTCATAAATCATTTAAAAATAAAGGTTTAAACTTTAAATTAGAAGAAATGAAGATAAAATTTTTGGGTTGCATTAATCGGGTCATAAACTTTATAACTACTACATGTTGCACAATAAGTTTTAAATATAGGAACTAAAACTTTTACCATTTTATTATTCTAATTAAACTCTGTCTTTCCATAAAATTATGGAAAGACAGTATTTTCCAAGACTTTACCATATAAAATTATGAGTGCGTCTCTTGAAAGACAATATTTCCATAAGTCATGGAAATACTAATGTTTAAGGTGCAAATTAGAATAAATTGAAAATAAAATTTTTGGGTTGCATAAATCGGGTTTTAAACTTTATAACTACTACATGTTGCATAATAAATTTTTAATATTGCAACTAAGACCTTTTACCTTTAATTATTCTAATCAAACCTTGTCTTTCCATAAGCCTATGGAAATACAGTGTTTCCCAAGACTTTGCCTAAAATTATTTGTGTGATAAGTTAAAGGCAAAGTCTTGGGAAAGATGAGATTTAATTGGAATAATAAAAGGTAAAATTTTTTAGGTGCAATATTTAAAATTTACTATGCAACGTGTAGTAGCTATAAAATTTATAACCTGATTTATTTAACCCAAAATTTTTATCTTTATTTATTTTAATTTATACTTTAAACCCTGGTACGTGACGAACTCTAAATTAAAAAGAAAAAGAAAAAAAAGGCAATTGCTAACATGGAGGGAGTATGATAATTAATTGAAGTGTCAGTGTACTCACATTCCCTAAACCACATACATAGTAGTGCTAAAACCATTACTTTCCCATATGAGTGCAGTCAAATCAGATAAATTTTCGCTGACTTTTGTAAAATCAGGAAAATAATTGGGTAAACTAATGCTCAAATCTTCGTGTAGCTTCCTTTCCTATTTTTTTTCCTCCATACTTTAGATCCAAAAGTCGCCCGACCATCTTCGACCAAATCGATTTTCATTTAGTAAGTCATAGGCAGCGATAATTGAGTGTGTATTTACCAGAGTTTATTTTATTTGTAAGAGCAGGTCTCTTAAAATACGGTCTTTCCATAAGTAATAAGTTAAGGTTTAACCTGTAAATTAGAAAAAATATAAATAAAATTTTTGGGTTGCATTAATTGGATCATAAACTTATAACTACTACACGTTTTATAATAAAATTTTAATATTGTAATAAAAACCTTTTACCTTTCTATAATATTAATTCAATCCGTGTTTCCATATTTATGGAAAGATGATCTTTCCCAAAACTTTGTCTATTTATAAATTAAACAATTTTTAATATTTAATAAATAAATAAAAATTATTCATTAAAAAAATTATTTTAGAAATAAAAGTAAAAGCTGATATCCATTAACTTTCAAAATAAAACAGTTTTTACTCATAAATATATATCCACCAATTACACTCTTAATTTTGCATAAGTAAGTGCCTTTTAACACTATTTGGAGGGATGGGTCCTCTGATATGGGATGGGTAACGGCTGAGTGAAGGTGCCTTGCACTGTTGCACACTCATTGAAGGGGATGGCTAATTAAGATGTAAATGGATAATGGGAATTAAAATTTTTATTAGTCTGGTTTTCTTTAATACTCTACCTGTTTCATTTGATGTGACACTTTTTTTTTGTGAATTTGAAACACTTTCATTTTATGGCAAGATTCCTTCAATTTCATCTAGTCATTCTACTTTTTATTCTTTCTAAGTTCAATTTCATCACTCATTTCATTTATCTAAATCCAAGCACCTAATGCTATGGTGCCACATCCAACAAAACATAGGTAGCAATCCTTCTGTCCCATTTCAAACTTTAATTTACATATTTATACAGTTAAAACTTCATAACTTTGATCCTAAAATTAAATTGATATGTAATTATAAATATTATCGTGTGATACATAGCTAGATTTGTTATAACACGTATTTTCAAAATATCAAATTTTCATAAATTTTAATTATATTCAACGAAAGATATTAAGGATCAAACATTTTTTGAGTAAACTATGAAAAGTCAAAAGATAAAATTTGAAATGGTACGAAGAAGTATAATTTTTCTAAGATGAGGAATCAAAACTAGTATCATTAATACTTTTTTTGGTATCAACTCAAATAGATTTTTAAAATTTTCACATTATAAAATTTATAAAATAAAGAGGATTACTTTTGTGAATTCAAAACGTTGAATAAGGTTCGCATTAGAATTTTATTTTTCCGAGTTATGTTTCATTTCTCTACAAATGTTGGGGAAGAAATTACATGCTCTCTTGCCTAAATGCATAGCCGAGTACGGGAATAAGAGTCGTGCGTCCGCACAAGGGCTAAAATTTTTAGCGGCCCATTTGTTTAATAAAACTCTTTGTATGTACTTTTGATTTAATATTTATTTTTTCCTTTTAATTTACGTCTGACCAGTTAAATATAGAAATTTCTTTAGTTGACCTTTTAATTTTTAATTCAAAGTTCATAAGGGTCCGATTATAGTAGTAATATTTTTAATAAAATTTCATAGTGAACATCACAAAGAATGATATACCTTCATTATTTTATCTTATGCATAAAACAAGAACTCTCTAAAAATTATTGTATTCGCATGGTTTACATGGGGATATAAAGAATTTTAAAACTCTCTCTTATTAATAATATTAACAAATAAAGACGCAAGTGGAAAACCCATGGTATAACGGACGTTGTACGTGTCCGTCTATTATATAGCCATTTAACGAACTGTTGTTCCATAATGGTTTTATAAATGCCATTCAGACACTTTTTTTTTTGTCGAACGTGTTGATAAGATGTATTTGACATAAAGAATAATTTTATTGCCGACATCAATAAATAGATTACAATAAAGAAAGATAGTGCTAGTAGAAGTATCCAAAAGCAATCTAAATCTAATAAGAAATTTGATTTACTCTAACACCCCCCTCAAGTGAAGCGTCGGATGTTCAACGATGCAAAGTTTGGTCAGACAAAGCTTGGACCTAAAGAACTCGAACAGTGGGCGAGAGAGTCCTTTGGTGAAAATGTCAGCAATCTGAAAACCAGTGGAAACATGGGCAACACGCAGCTTGCCAGAAGCAACCAACTCGTGAACAAAATGATAATCCATATCAATATACTTCGCCCACTTGTGAACAACCGGATTTTGATCCAAGAAAATAGTACTAAGGTTGTCACATAACAGCAATGGCGAACCCAAAAGCAGAACACGGAGATCACAAAGCAAATGAGTCATCCAGACCACCTCCGAAGCTGTGTTGGAGAGAGCCCGATACTCCGAATTTGTGCTGGAGTGAGAAACGGTAGGCTGCTTCTTGGCCCTCCAGGAAACTAAGTTTCCACCAAGAAAAAATGCATAGCCATACTTGGAGGGGCGAGTCTCCAGACAACGAGCCCAATCAGCATCAGAATACCCTAAAACTTCAGGAGAGCTGGCAGAGCGGAAAGTGAGGCCGAAATGGAGAGTACCCCGAACATACCGAAGTATCCAGGTAACCGCAGCGAAATGGTCATCACAAAGATCCTGAACGAACTTACTGACGGTGTTAACCAAAAAAGCCAGGTCAGGACGAGTGATCGTCAGATACTGGAGGGCGCCAACTAAGGATTGGTACAAGGTCGGATTCCAAAATGGAGGACTGGTAGAGCTTTGTAAGTGTGAACTAGGCACAAATGAAGTAGACACTAGAGCAGCATCAGACATCCGGGCACGGGTGAGAATATCCTAAACATACTTAGCCTGACCAAGAAGCACACCCGAGGAAGTAGGGGATACTTCTAAGCCAAGATAGTAGTGAAGAGAGCCCAAATTCTTGATAGCAAACTCCCCCTGTGCCCGATCAATAAACTACCAAAGTAGCACCGAGTTAGTGCCTGTAAGGATGATATCATTAACATAGACCAGAAGATACAGTAATGACGATCCTTTAGAGAGAACAAAAAGTGAAGTATCAGTTGAACTGCACTGGAACCCAAGCTGAGACAAATAAGTGCTGAACCTCTGAAACCATGCTCGAGGTGCCTGCTTAAGACCATAGATGGCCTTCCGCAAGTGACATGAATAATTAGAATGGAGCGGGTCCTTATAAACAATAGGTTGTGCCATATAGACATGAGCATCAAGAACGCCATTCAGAAAGGCATTCTTGATACCAGTTGATGAAGAGGCCAAGAACACATCGTAGCAATGGCAAGAAATATCATGACAGTGGATGCTTTAACCACAGGGCTAGAAGTGTGGTCAAAGTCAAAACCCAGAATATGAGAAAACACATATACTACAAGGCAGGCCTTATGACGATCAACTGTACCATCAGGACGATACTTCAGCCGATAAACCCATTTGGAGTCAACAATGTTGACATCCGATGGGCATGGAACCAAATCCCAAAAGTGTTGTCCCCGAAGCACCGCAATCGAAGAAGGTTCCTTAAGGGCCGAGCGGTAATCAGTAGGCTTCGATTGGGAAAGTAACACAATAAGAAGACTATGCCCCCACGATATCTGAGTAATCACGACGCTGAATGACACCGAAGGACAACTTGGTGACCATTCGATGAGTGGTCAGCCGAGGTGGTGAAGTCGGCGGAGATGGAGGTGCAGATAAGACCGGGGACGGATTACACGGACATGGTGGGTGGGTGGCTGACGATGACTGTGGTGGAGCTGTCCGAGCAGGGGGCGATTGCTGGGTATTCGAAGAGCAAATGGTGCAAGGTGCAAAAACTGGCTAATGAAGTGTCAATAATAGAGTACCGGAACATCCGTCTGCATCTCAAAATGCAGAAACATCCAAGGCCGACAAAGAAGAAGCAGACGCCGGGGAGGTGGAGGAGGCAAAAGGAAAGCATCCCTCGTCAAAATGAGCATGGTGGGTGACAAAGATCTTGCCAGTGGAAGGATCAAGGTGCCAAAATCCCTTATAATGGTAAATATAACTGATGAAAACACAAGAGATGCTCCGGGGAGATAGATTGTGATCAACCATATAACGAACAAATAGTAATGCTTGACAGCCAAATGGATGGAAGTTTGAGTAAATCGGATCCCACTGATAAAGAAGTCCATAAGGAGAGGCACTATGTAAAACCGGAGTGGGTAACCGATTAATAGTATAAACTGCAGTGGCAAAAGCATGATTCTATCTAGAAAGTGGAAGATGCGAGTATAAAAGCATCATGAGGCCCATTTCCACAACATGTCTATGCTTGCGTTCCGCCCATCCAATTTGCTCCAGAGTGTACGGGCAGGATACTTGATGGTGAATGCTTTGGAGGCAAAATGAGATCGTAGGCGCGTGTTCAAAAACTCTGTGCCACCATCACTCTAAAAACCTTAATTTTGGACGGAAATTGATTCTTGACAAGGGCCTCAAACTGCAAATATTGTAAAAGAAATAAAATTTACTGCGGAGCAGAAAAATCCAAGTAAAATGAGAGAAATCATCCACAAACAAGGCATAATAAGAAACACCATTCTCAGATAAAACCGAGGAGAGACCCCATAAATCACAATGTACCAAGTCAAGGACGTACGCAACATGTTTAGGGTTCTCAACAAAATCTAACCGATGTCCCTTCGCCATAACACATGGGAGCAGGTATGCGGTTTACATAATAAAGAAAAAATGAAAATTAAACCAAACTTCTACAAATCAGAAATGATTGCAGTCGGCACATGTCCTAGCCGAGTGTGACAAAGCTCGTAGGATGCTCATCCTTTATTCTGTTGCAAAAAAGAAACAAGTTTTGTGTCCCCTTTATCCAACACGTACAGTCCTCTATCACTGTGGCCCCGGCCCATGACTGCCTTGGCAACTTTGTTCTACATGACAAAGTTCCAATCATCAAAAGTAACAAAGACATTCAAATCCCTGGTTAGTTTACTAATCGACAGTAAATTCTTAGTAATTTCAGGCACAACCAGAAATTCTAATAATTTCAAAGTATCAGAAATACAAGAATCACCAATATGTAAAATTTGAATAGAAGCACCATTACCAACAAAAACCTGAGAATTACCAGAATATGAAGCAACGCTGTCAAGTCCAGAAACTGAAGACACTATATGACTGGTTGCTCCCAAATCGATGTATGTCTAAGGTTCCGAATGATGGCTCAAACTGCATGGATGACTGAAAATTTTCAGCCAAATGGGTTGAGTCTGAACGACGAGTCTGGGCCAACTTTTTGTAACAAGTCACAGCAAAGTGATCGGGCCGACCACACCAGGTACAATGTGGCCAACCTCGGACAGAACTAGAACCCAAGATTGAAGAATGGCCATAGCCAGTGCCTTGGCGGCCACAAAACTGTCCACCTCTGGTGGCGTGTGGACCGTACGTGCCACCGCCCTCACCGGTGCGTGATCCAATGCGCGACTGGCTGAGGGATTTTTACTTGCAGCAAATACGACCGGGCCAAATTTCGATAGTGAGTATCCCTATAAAATTTTCAAAAATGCCTCGTGGTTTTTTCCATGAGATAACACATCGGCATATGAAGGCGTAAAGGAAGAATTGATCAACGAGGTAGAAAAATCCTTGAACTCAGACTATAGAGCAGTTAAAATATCTTTAGTGACTTGAGACCCCATAAGAGATAATTTCTCAAAAATATCTTTAAATTGTAAATGGAGTTCATGAACAGTATCGGTCTTACGTATACCGTGGGTATCGACATTAAGAGACAGAATAGTGGATCTGCTACCGTTCTGAAAGGTGGCTCCAATGCTATCCCAGATTTCTTTGGCAGTTAAACATTTTGCTAGAATTTTGGAAAGGGCTTTAGGCGTGAGGGAAGAAAACAACAGTCTGCAAACCTTATGATCTTTATCAATCCATTGGTCAAATTTTTCTTTTGCCAATTTGTATGCCGCCAGTGCCACCAATGCATCGGGCTTGGAGCCGCCAGAAGGAGTGGACGTGTCGGAGGCAAACGTGATCGTTGAGAAGCCAGCCGACGACTGAGTAGGGAGAGGCAGACATAGAGTCAATCCGTCGAGAAAACCAAAAAGCTTCTGAGGATTGAGTACATATCTAATCTAACATTTCCATAGGAGATAGTTGGATTTAGTGAGCTTGATTCACATCATATGGAGAAGGGTATTGAATGATAATTTTTCAATGGCCATGATGAAGGTGACACAGGAAAAATTGTCATTGGAGAGGGAGAAGGGAGGAGAAGTTCGGGCGCTAAAAGAGGGAGAAGGGTGGCGGCAAAATTTTTTTAGGTTTTAGGAAGGTAGATCAGAACACTGCTCTGATGCCATGACAAGATGTATTTGCCGTAAGGAATGATTGTATTTCTGACATCAATAAATAGATTACAATAAGGAAAGATAGTGCTAGTAGAACTCTAGCCTAGTCAACATGACTTATCCAGAGTCAATCTAAATCTAATCAGAAACCTGATTTACTCTAACATGTGTTCTCATTCTCATTAATTTTCAGATCTTTCCAAATTTTTGCCAGGTTCATGTCGCACAAACCCCTAACTAACAAACTATAACTAATCTATTACAACTTTAACATGAACACGTTCATTGACTCACACACTGTGGGGTGAGCCTCCTACAATTTGACTTATCATGAGGTCTAAGGGCCATATAAGCAATCTGCTACTTGGTCTTCAATCTCCATCTTCACCAAGTTGCAACAGCTCTGTGGTTTACAACACCAATTGAAGAGGCTGCATCTTGATTTCTCCAATCAGCGGTGGAGAATGCTTGTTGAAGGGGTTTCGATAGCAAGTCCGTTTTAATTTGAAGCAGTTCGGTACTGCGTGCCTCCATATTTATTCCTAGTTGGCCAGGTTAATTCCCACTGGGCTGCCATAACTCCGTAGTTCTAGTATGAGAACCATTATGGAGGTTGTCACAAGATTTCTCCAATTAGCGGCGGGGAGGCCCTAAGTCAAACCGGATTCGTGAGAGCACCAACATCACACCTAGAAAGTAAAAACATAAAAAACAAACTAAAACAAACTTAACATAACCCCTTCTTCCGTTCAAGGAAGTCAAACTTCAGCTCAATTCTTCAATCACCCATTAGTAAGTGTCGACTTAGGAGCATTGCCCTCCAAACCCGCTGTGGTTGTGGTTTCATTGCCGTCACCGATGCGCCATATATTGAGGCCGTGTTAACCCAGTCCAACCTACATTAGTATGACATTTTTTGCTTTGGGTTAAACTTGCACGAATTTGTCTCTGTACATATCTCAAAAAGACTCATACTAATATGGTGGTTTGAACACTTATATTCAAAACAATTACTCTTTAATCTTCTGATATTGGACTTGAGTTGCACACCCAAAAATATCCTCTCAAGCCAAGAACCGCACAACTTGTGTCTTCTGAAGTTTTATCCTTCCTCCTCGGACCATCCTCCGAGGGCCCAATGAAGGGATTTCTACATTGGACCTTGAGTACAAACCATGGCTATGATGCCACTTGTTTTGTACGTGCCTACTCAAACTCACATTAGTAGGATATTATTCCTATGACCTAAACATGCACAAATTGATCTTTGGACATATTCTAAGTTCTCATAATAACATTGTGGCTTGAACAATTACATTCAAAACAAATACGCTTGATCTTTCTGGCTTAACCCCAACACCGTAACTGGACAGCTCTGCTCTGGTGCCACTAGCTCACAATTAACCTTAGTTAATTTTCACTATTTTTCAAGTGTAGGTTATATATAGAAAATCAGACGAAATTTTTACCAAATAAATAACAATGTGTAGGTTATATATGGAAAATCAGACGTAACATGATACTTATTACCGCACCCAGTGTAGTAATTAATAATCAATTTATGTATTTAAAAGTAAAAGATAGATACAAATTCATCATGTTTAATTCAAGGAATTTAACCACAATAACACCTCATATATACTACTAGGGATACAATGCGGAAGGTATAATTTGCCTTCAAGGATAGTTATTTTGTCTAAACACTACTGAAAAACATTATATACACATTGGTAAAAAAATCACGAGAACAACATATTGGTGCAAAATTGTACAACTGCACCGGTAAAATCATGATAACAAAAATATCGGTGCTTAAGAATACATACGCACCAGTTTAATATCAACCGATGTAGATGTAACTAATTTTCGCACCGGTTATATATGAAGAGTTGTTAATGACCGGTGCTATTGTTTACAATTGCACCGGTACAAATTCACCGGTGTAGCAACATGGTGCACTTTTATGATTTAGGAGCCAAAAATATTATTCTCATATCGGTAAATTATTTTACCAGTGTAAAAATTTTTAAAAAAGGAAAATGGAATAATTTCTACACCGGTCCCATGTTATACCGGTGTACAATTTATTGATTTTAGGAAAGAAAGTTACATACGCACCGGTATTATCTTTATACCGGTGTAAAAATGTGCATTAAATGCTCACCTACCACCTTTTTTGGTAGGTTAAAAATTAGATTTTTGGAAGAATGAGTTCATTAATGGTATTTTTTGTTTGAAGAAAACATTGAATGATCCACAATGAACACCCTAGAAGGTACCATTTTTAAAAAGTTATTTAGGGATATTAATGATTTCATGGATGGTTTTGGTTGATAGAGATATATATATCTTGTGTGTTTGATTATTTGATGATGATTGAGGTAGAATTTTTTATATTAGTTTGTGATTTGTTGTTAAAGTTGATGTAGTTATAATGCTATGGCTATTGATTTTTATATTGTAGGACATATTACAAATGTGGTAATTGTGATTTGGAATATTGGTGTTTATTGTGCATTAATGATTTTGCATGGTTTGGATGTTACCATTACATTCTATTGCCATAAATGTGTTGAAGTTTGATTGTTGGAAATTTATTGATCTGTAGAGTTGTATCGTGTCATCGAGAGGTGTAAGGACGTGTATGCCATAGTAGGGTGAGCGATGAATATATTATCTTCGTGGATGAGTTTTTGGACCATGCTTTTAGTCGTGAGAAGCAAATATTATGTCCTTGTTGTGATTGTAGAAATCGAAATTGTACAGATAACAAGGACATGCTGAAACTCCATTTGTATAGCCGGGGGCTTGAGAAAGATTATGTTGTGTGGACATTTCATGGGGAAAAATCACCACCATAGGTGAAAGTTAGTAGTGAGGGAGGTGTTTTGGGGATGCTAAGTTGGATGACATGTGTGAGAAAGTAGTTAATGAATTTAGAGGGAGGCCCGAAGTTTTGGCTAACTTTCTTGGTGAGGAGGTTAGACCATTGTATCCCGATTGCAAGAAAAAAGACACGTTTATGTCATGTTTGATGGAGTTTTTTATTGAAAGGTCTTGGGTCATGGAGTGATACTAGCATGAATAAATTGCTTAAGTTTTTGAATGAGAAGCTTCCTTCCGGTAACAGGGTTCCGGATAACCTTTATGAAGCTAAGAGAATTTTGTGTCCGCTGATATTGGAGTATGAAAAGATACATGCTTGTCCGAACGATTGTGTCTTATATAGGGGTGACCTAAAGAATAAGATTGTTTGTCCAGTATGTAATGTGTCCCGTTATGAGAAAAAGAAAAATGTGGCTGTTGGTGGAGAGCATGTTGTGTCTGTGAAGAGGCGGGTGCCCACCAAATGTATGTGGTAGTTGAGAAGGTTGTTTAAGAATGATAAGGATGCAAAGAACTTGACATGGCACATTGATAGAGAAGCTTGTAAAGATGATGATATGATTCGACACCCGACTGATGTAGGCTAATGAAATTTTTTTGATAAGATGTATCCAAAGTTTGCATCCGAACCTAGGAATTTAAGAATGGCTTTGTGTACTGATGATATGAACCCGTTTGGTAATATGTCCTCAAAACATAGTTCATGGCCGGTTATGCTTGCCATTTTCAATCTCCCCCTGTACTTGTGCATGAAGAGGAAATACGTGTTGATGCCCATTATGATTTCAGAGCCCAAACAACCTGGAAATGACATAGATACTTATCTTGCCCCTTTGATAAAGATTTGAAGGATCTTTGGTCGGCCGGTGCCTTAATGTTTGATGGTTTTCGTGGTTAAGAGTTTACATTGAAGGCGATGCTTTTTTGTACCATAAATGATTTCCCGGCATATGGTAACTTTTTTGGGTATGTGGTCAAGGGTCACAAGGTTTGCCTTGTTTGTGAGGATGAGGCAGATTACCATCAGTTGAAAAATGGGAGTAAGACTGTTTATTTGGGTCACCGTAAATTTATTCCTTTGAATCACAAGTTGTGGGATAACACGGTTGCATTCGTTGGTGGAAATGAGAGTAGAAAGGCACCAAAACCATTTACTAGTGTAGATATTCACAACAAGGTGAAGAAATTGATTCTTGTTCTTGGTAAGAAGTCATCAAATGGTAGTGGGGCTGTAGACGGACCGTGGAAGAAAAGGTCTATTTTCTTTGATTTGCCATAATGGGAGAATTTGGAGGTTCGCCATTGTTTGGATGTCATGCATATCGAAAATAATGTTTGTGAAAGTCTGACTGGCACACTTCTAAACCTTCCCGGGAAGACTAAGGATAGCTTAAATACGAGTAAGGGTCTAGTGGACCTTGGTATTCGGTTGGATCTGCCACGGGAGGTAAGCGGCAAGCGAACGTACCTGCCTCCCGCTCCTTACAACATGTCAGTTGCTAAACGGAGATCGGTGTGTGAGAGCATCCAAGGAATGAATGTACCTTCCAGTTACTCCTCTAATTTTAGTCAGTTTGTGAATGATGAATTGCATCTTAATACTTTGAAATCACACGATTGTCATGTCCTTATGCAATAAATTTTACATGTTGCAATCCGAGGATGTTTGGATGAGGAAGTTAGATATTTGATTATACACTTGTGTTTCTTCTTCAACTCGATATGCAGGAAAAATATTAGCAGGCAAAAGCTAGATGAACTGGAGCGGGAGGCTATTGTTGTTTTATGCCTTTCGGAGAAGTATTTTCCCCTGTCATTTTTTTACATCATGGTGTACCTAGTGGGACACTTGGTTAAGGAGATACGTATATGTGGGCCTGTCGAAATGCATTGGATGTACCCATTTAAGCATCACATGGCTACTTTTCAAGGGTTATGTTCATAATCGTAGTCGGCCAGATGCCTCGATTGTTCAGAGGTACATCACTAAGGAGATAATTGAGTACTGTACATTGATCTTGGTTGGAAAAAGAGCGGTTGGTGCTCCAGGTGGACAACACTGCGAAAGACGGAATGGGACTCCATGGTCTAAGGGTACGCTTCATACACCCTTGCACACTAAGTTGATGACATTTCATCTGTATGTTTTACGTAATAGTAGCGAGACCGCAATGTATGTTCAGAGCATGTTTCCATGTTGTAAGAGATTCATCCAAACTGGCCCTCAAATAAGATACAGGTAGAGCATACTTTAAGGTTTGTTAACTGGTTTTACAAGCATTGCAATGTCAAATGGATGCCCAGTAAGCTACGTGCAAGTTTGCAAGGACACCAAACTGCACAGTAAGACGGTACCTTCGTTATGATATTAATGGCTTCTGTTTCTCAACATTGGAGAAGGATGAGAAGAGCATGACACAAAACATTGGTATTTATATCGAATTCGAATCCATGTGGCAGGCAAGCAAGAGAGATAAACATCTAGTTGTTGTTGTGTTGCCTTTTTATGGGGCGTTTGAGGAAATTTGGGAGTTGGATTATGCAAAGTTCAAAGTTTTTGTGTTCAGGTGTCATTGGGTGGAATATGGTTCCAGTGTTGTAGTTGAAAAACCCATGGGCTTTACATTGGTCGACTTGAATCGTGTAGGATATGAAGATGACAAATTCATCTTAGCTGTCCAGGCATGACAGGTTTTTTATATCGAGGACCCTTCAAATGAGAAGTTTCATGTGGTGCTACATGAGAAGAAGTTTTATTTTGAAGAGGAAACTGATCAACCAGTCGTAATTGATAGTCTAGAGTTTCCATCAGTATTTCTTGGTTAGGAGGATATTGGGGGAGCAGTGGTGGGATGACGTTCTCATGGTGATGGGTTGTGGGTTGATGAGAGCAGTGAAATAGTAGGTGGTGACAATGTGTTGAAACGGAAGCAATAGATTGTAATTTCCACACCGTTGGTTTGTCTACCAATGCTTTTGTAATACTCATCCGATTATGATGTCAATTAGCATGAAAGGTAGTTGGGCCCCTCTTTGTTTTAGAATTGCTTGGTATGATCCATAATTTCATTGGAATGTATGTGAATTGCATCGATGAAAATATAGAGTAATACATTTTTATTTTTTTGTTTTGAGTCTGTATGTATACACCGGTATAACACTAAAATACCGGTGTACAAATAATAGAGCATCTACTCGGTTTCTTACATACGCACCGATATGTACCACTAACACACCGGTACATGTACCGGTGCTGTATACTTAGAAACATTTTTTGTTTGTTACTCTCAGGTCCAAAAATGTTGATTTTTTTTTTCCTTTAAAAGCAGACTAAAGCAGCTGCTTTAGTGATTTTTTTACACCGGTAATTGAATAAAAATGCACCTGTATTAATACCGGTGCTGGATACTTAGCCAAAATTTTTGTTTTCTCCTCTCGAGTAAAAAAATGTTGATTTTTTCCCATTAAAAGTAGCCTAAAGCAGCTGCTTTAGCCTATTTTTTGCACCGGTACTTTGTACAAATGCATCACTATTAGTACCGGTGCTGGATACTTAGCCAAAATTTTTGTTTTTTCCTCTCGGGTAAAAAAATGTTGATTTTTCCCATTAAATGCAGCTTAAAGCAGCTGCTTTAGGCTATTTTTTTACATCGGTACTCTGTACAAATGCACCAGTATTAATATCGATGCTAAATACTTAGCCAAAATTTTTGTTTTTTCCTCTCGGGTCAAAAAATGTTGATTGTTGAAATTTATGGTGTTACAAGATTTTCATATTATTAGAATCTAATTCATTCTAGCTTAAAAGAAAATGGTACGCTTGATGGGACGAGTTAGAGAATTTATAATCTCCAGGGTTTATTTTTTTGGGTGAAATTACTCCTAAATATACAAATTATGTCTGCAATGTATAGTTGGGCAACAAAAAATATTGAAACCATGAATGGAAGCTTCATTATATTACATGAATGTGTAGAATTGTCAAAAATTGTACAATTAGGAGTTATAGAGGTTCCACATATAAATTTTGGAGCCATAGGGCAAATTTGGGAAGTATAGTGCAAACTTTCAATCTAGGTTTTAGAGGTCCTTCTGTGCACCTGTTGCACATAGAAACGCATAAACATGATCGTATTGTATTGAATTTTAGTTATGTGCCGCAAATTTTTTATTTCATCGCTTCCAAGATTCTTGGAGGGACTAAAGTGCAAAAAATAAAAAGTTTGCTCCGCTTGAACTGGATGGTACTCCAAACATACATATTGTATTTGCAAGCTACACAATTGGGGAAATTGATGGGCTCAGAGCCTATATTGAGTTCGGGAGATAATCGTATTTCACATTGAAACTATAAAGTAAACCTTTACCGTTTACTCTAGAACATGTACTAGCGCTTCGATTAATTCACCACCAGGACACATTTTTTTTGCAATTATGATTTAAGCCTAGAATATTAAATTTGGTAATTTATTTAGTTTCCCAACGCGTGGTAAACACATTTCTCATTCGGGGGACCTAATTGCAAGAAATAAATATCAACAATTTTGAGAGACGTAATTACCTAGGATGTCCTATAACAGTCCTTCTTAAGTATTATGCATCATAGAATCGTATTTGGATCCATGGAATAGCGGTCGACGAAGTGAATAAAAATGTTTGGGGTCAAAGTGGAAATTTTATAAAGTAAAACAATGCTTCTTATTTTCATCGTACGGGGCCTATGGTTAGTCAAGATAAGATTGAAACAACTAGCACGATATTTAATTAAATAAAATAAGTGCCAATTTTAATAATTGGACTTGTTAAAAAAATATGTGGGGGGAAAATGAAAGAGTAGGAAAAATTGTTTTATAGTCACTTTGTATGTGCACCAGTAATTTTATAAATTATACCGGTGTATGATTCAAAATTTTTTTTGGTGCCAATTGAAATTTTTTCTTCAATTTTTCATATTTTTTTAGTGCGGAAAAAATTTACACCGATAGTAGTTAAAATAGTACCAGTATTTTAACCGCTGCTCAATACTTAGCGATATTTTTGGCCAGTTACTCTCAGGTGGAAATTTTTTTAACAATAATTGATTAAAAGCAACCACGGGCAACTGTTTTTTAGATTTTTACTCCAGTATACCAACTTTTAGCAACGGTAAATATACCGGTGCACAATACTTAGCCAAAAGTTTACTTTGATACTCTCGGATCAACAAAAAAATTATTTAAAGCAGCTGCAAGCAGCTTCTTTCCATTTCCATTTTACACCGGTACTTACGTTTGAGCACCAATATGCAAAATTAGTATTTTTTGAACTACCAAATCATTCCAAGGTCTCTACATACGTACTGGTAATATCTAAAATACCGGTGTAAAAAAGGAAGTTATATATAAAAAATGGATATTCAAGCGGCCATAACCGCATCTCCTCATCACACCCCATCAATTTCTCTCCAAAACCGCCCTCCATCACTTCACCCCTACAATTTCCACAACATTTAACCACTATAACTCCTCATCAATCATCATAACTTCCCACCACATCCCCTCATTTTTCCTATAAAAAGTTGAACAAGACACAACCCTTGGCCAAGTACAAGAGAAAGTGGAACTTACCTAGCTTCACCAAATTTGATTTCTTAAGAGTTCAAGTGGAGGAAGTTTGCCCATTTTTGGTGCATCGGTGAATGTAAGTAATTTTTGTGTAGTTATGTATGGGTTTCCATATCAATTTCTTGTCAAAGAATCATGAATACCCTTATGCACAACACATGTTCGATAAAATGCACCAACAAACACAAACTAGTTAATGAAGAAAAATTTAAATGATAGCCATGAATGGGATGATTATACAAGTGTGGGGATATCAAGTTTTACTTATTTTGTGGAAATATGTGCTATTTGTTTTTTTTGGTTTGTGATAATGTTCATAGTCACATTAGAGGAGATTGATACATGCTCGGTTCAATGCCATTTTTTGATTCCCGTATGGGTTGTTTGTGTGTTTAGGGTTGTGTTGTTCAAGTTTTATCAACTCATATCAAGTTCTACGTCACATTATATCAAGTTCTATGCCATGTTCATGCAATATCTATGTCATGTTATATCAAGTTCTATTACACGATTTTCAAGTTTTATTATTTTATTGTTCAATTTCTATACCATGTTGTATCGAGTTTTATCATTTTGTAGTTCAAATTCTATGCAATTAGGAGCTTTCAATGTTGATCATCAATTACATAATGTTCGGTATATTAATTCGCTTATTGGATTAACAATTAACTATTCTATTATCGTAGATGCCGCCAAAAGGGGGGAAGTTAATCACGAAGAGGAAGCGACATATAGCAAAGAAGAAGGAGGAGGTCAATGCGGTCGATAATGAGGTCGATATGGCTGAACAAGAACACCCACCGAAAAGGATCCCATTACAAATTCAATTTGAGGAAGAAGCAACGCAAAAAAAGACTTGACTGGTGCAGAGAAAGAAGAACCCGCTCCTCATGGAGATGAGAATGAATGGGAAGTTGAGGGAGAAGATGCAGGTGAAGTGGTGGCCAAACCACCGGTCGGCAAGGGAAAGGGGAAGGCCATCCTTAAATCAAGACTGACTATTGATGATGCAGACGACAACTTGTCAAGGGCTGGGGGTAAACATGGAGAGGGATTTGACAAGTTTAAGATCAAAAGTTATATGAGGAGACGTGGAACTACCACGTGCCAGTCTGTGACGCTGGCAAAGCATAACAAGCCGGCCCCTGTGGCGTTTGAGTTCCGTGGCAAACAAGATATTTTCACTAAAAATTGGACAGCGTGGCGCGCTTACAGCAATTACGCGTTCAGGCAACACATCATATTTGGCGCATGCAATCACTGGTGTGATGTGCCAGATGATGTTAAGGAGGATTCGAGGAAGTAGGTTTCGGTAAGCTATTCGAGACTCGACTAGTGCAAAACCTTTTTTGTTTAGCTATGTCATATTCAACACATTATTAATGACTACCTGTTCAAGTGTTTCGTTTTAGGCAAGCTTCACAATTGAAACACCCTTGACCGATGCTCAACTTCAAAAGGTGAAGAAGGATTGCACAGACATGGAAAGAGACCAGCATAGGAACTGGAAGACAAAAGTGACAAACAAGTTCATCCACAGTGTGGACAAAGGCAGAAAAAAATCAGGAGTTTTACCGTGGGAGAAGTACAAGTGGATGGATAAAGAAGAATGTCATTTGTTTGAGCGGAGGCGTCGGACGCCAGAATTTCCGGTATAATTAGGTTTCTATTGTGCTTATTTGAAACTATGTTGCCCATAAATTCTTACTAAATTAAATTTATATTTGATAACGATATTAGGCACTTTGAGAGACAAATATTCAGCGCAACGAGGGTAAGGATTACACCCACCACACTGGGAGGAAAGGTAATCGATGCATCCTCCACAAATTGACTGAGAAGCTAACGGGAAAAGAGAGAATTAGGTTGACCGCTAAGGGAGTCACTGATGAGGAGATTGAGCAGCAGCTCAGTCAGAAAGAGTTCACACTGAAAAGATCCCTTGTCTACTTGGAGGCAAATAAGGACAAGAAAGGGTTATACACATCTAAAGAGGTTGAGAAGATCGCACTAGACGTTGTAAGTTACACAAAAATCTCCAACTTAAATCAATTTGTACATCGTTTGTTACATTATTCTTATAGAAATTTTCTTTTCTACATCCATTCAGTTGAAATTGAATGAGCTGAAGGAAAAATGAACATTGGTACTGCTGCCGGGTGAAAACTTCCTCATAAAAGCTACAAAGAAGAAGGATCAACCGGGAAGGTACATGAGAACTCAGACGGGTCTACCCACATTGGTGGCTGTTCCTCATCTTTCCTGCAGCAAGTGTGGTAGCAGTTCCTCAAGAAAGTAGACCCCCTAGAGGAGACCATCTAATGATCAACCATTCGTGAAAGCCATGGTATTGTACCTCGAGCAGTTGGTGTAGGGTATCACATCTGCAGGCGGTGTTCAGATTCTGCCAGGTCTTGATGATCCCAAGAAGCTTATTGAGAAGGCGATAGATGACATTGCTGCGGATGCTACAAAGTCCGATTAAGAGCCCAGCGACGGAGAATAAGATGAGGAGGTATGCCTACATAAATATATGCATTTTCTTTACATTGAATCAAACATCTTAAAATCTACATAACCATTTTACCATTTTACTTCACTTTCTTACGAACATGATGGAGAGCGAGTGACTCTGTATGTGAAGGACATTATCGGTAAGAAGAAGATGGTCGCACATGGGTTGCGACAGATACCTTGTGGTCGGGATGCACAATGAGGAAGTGTGGTTCACGTGAGAGTATACGAGCCAGTCTACCATCCTAGAGCGGGATTGCCCTCGGCGGACCACCTGTTCAATAACATTAGAGAGGCCTTGAATAGCATTGTGGATTGGCCTGTGCCTTTGATCAACAAGGGAGACGAGCAACCAAGTGACATCGATGAGGACTATGTCGGTATGCAAAGATAACAAGGAGGTTATGATTCTCACCCCCGACGATGAGGTACAATCTTGTAACACCATAAATTTCATTTTGCACATATTACATTGACATGCCTTGTAACAAGGTGATGCCGAGAAGAAATCCCACTCGAGCACTAATTACCGGTCATCAGCGAGACCAAAATTCAAGAAGCTACCAAAACATGTGCTTCACTAAACTGCAAACCTTTATTATTCATTGCCTATGACAGTTCGTTTTTACATACTTAAGTGAACAGTTCCTATGATTTTGCCTCCATAGATTATCAACAGAAGGGACTTGACAAATTGACCCATTATGGAGAGATTCATCCGGGAAGCCAATGTCGTTATCCTAGAAATGATAAAGAACCTCCCAGTCTTTCGACCATCAACCTTCGCACGCCATTACACCAATAGTGTTAGAATAGATGTTCTGGTCGAGTTTGGGAAGATACTCGGGAACATGAATTCGATGACCTGAATTGATAACGCACAGATCAATGTGTGGATGGGGTGAGTTTCAAACCTTACAACCTTAATTCTTATTTTTAATCAATTAAGATTTCATTTTGAGTATCATTAATGGTACAGGCACCTCTGGGAGAAAATAATGGAAAATAATGCAAGCCGCATCTAATTCTGCCCTTGCAACTGTGAAAACTTGTCCAACTTCGAGCAGGAGGTCGACCAACATTTCAACCTTATATAGGAAACAATGAAGGCAACGGGTGCTGAGTTCTACATTTTCCCATGCATTAGAATGTAAGTATTTTTTCCCATATTTTACTTTTATATTTCAAACCACTTCCATTTCTGTCATTAATTAACAACCATTTTTCACCACCGATCATTGGTACCTCATCATTATCCATCCCAGAACGGAAGAGGTCTTCATGCTGGACACTTTGTCGGGGGGTATCAAATCAACCAACTTGTGTGAAATCTGGGTCATTTCCAAGTATTACAATTATCCAAACAATACATCCAATTTTATGAATATTCTTTAACAAGTAAAAAATTTTCATTTACTTTCTTGACAGGCTTCCATGTGCATACCAAAGGGAGAAGAAGAAGAAGGAGCCAAAACCCGACTACACTTCAAAAATCAAGAACATCAAGGTCAATCTTTCTGTCATTTCATACACACTATTTGTTATGTTAAAAATTGGTAATGACATATTCCATTCAATGTGGAGTACCGAACCTAGAATGGTTCGTGGCAATACGGGTACTCCACAATGCTCTTCATGAAAGAATTTGTTAACCACTCAGAGACAAACAATATCTTAGAGTTACACATTAGATCTCAAAATTAGTTATTTTAAGTTTCTATTAGACAAAACATTCTTCACTAACATTATAAGTTTTAAATTGATAGATCTTTCTAGAGGGCCAATGACCATACCATGTGTACAACATTCAAGCCGTTGCAGAGAGATGGTGCGGGGCTTGGCTCGATGATTTCCACCATCAGGCGAATATTTCGTTGCAACTTCTAGATGATAAGAACGAAATAATAGGTTGATAATTGATTTTCTGTGGTTGATCATTTTAGAATTCTGTTGTTGGTGTTTGGCCATACAAAACTTGTGTTATTTTTTAGTTTATTTCCATTCATGTTGAAGAAACTTTTTCAATTAATCGTTTTAATAAATTATTTTATTTTTCAATCAATATTATCATAGGTGTTTGAAGTTTCTTACAATTACCGAGGTTTTAGTTTTAAAATAGTTCCGATTAAAGTATTTCTGGCTGTCGTTGCCCCGGAAATGATCCGGAAGGGACCAGCAGAAAAAAATGGCCATTGCAATTTTTTCCAATTAATGCACCGGTATACGGTGTTACTACCGGTGTAATAAACTAATCATATTTAAATTATTATTTTTCAAATGAAAAAAAATTATAGCGGCATTTCAAGAAATTGATTACATACTGGTGTAATTTACCATTGTTTGAATAAATCAGATTGCTAATTAGATTATGATTAATATGATTAGAGTTCTTTCCTTATTTTACCTCTATTGTATTCCTCTATATATTTAGTCATCAATAATATTATTCCTTGCGGCATATCATTCTATCATGGTATCAGAGCCTCTTCTGATCCAAAACCCTATACCCTAGCCTCTCACCATTTTCTTTTCATTCAGCCGTCCCTTCCCCTCTCCAAAAATATTTTTCCGGTAGCCACCCCCTTCTCCAATTTTTTTTGGTGTCCCCTCTATCTCATCATGGCTCAAGAAAAACTCTCCTACAATACTCTACTCCATATGATGCAGATCAAACTCACTCTATATAACTATCTTCTCTGGAAGCGTCAAGCTGGTTATGTCCTTTGTCCTCAAGGTATGTACGGTTTCATTGATGGCCCTAGATCTCATCCCACTCTCCCACCAACGTCGCAGACCCTGTTTTTTGCTGCCACAATCTCAATTCCTCCAGGTGGTAGCAAGGTTGATTCCAATGATTCTTATTTGAACGAAAAGAAGATTATGATCAATGGGTTGGTGAATATCAGCATCTTTGCAGCCTCTTATTTTCCTCTCTCACTACCGAAATTCTTGCGGAACTCCCAGATTGTGCCACTTCCAAAGAAATCTGGGATAATCTTACTCTCATCTATCAGAACAGCAGTACTTCCACTATTCTCCGTCTTCGCGCAGATGCACATGGTATTCGAAAGTCTGGTACTGTTCATGAACTTCATCTCAAATTTAAGGAGATTTTTGAACAACTGTCTATCATGGGTAATCCGGTTTCAAATGTTGATCAAATTTTTTGGTTTTTGACTGCTCTTGGTAACGAGTATAAGAATTTTTCTACTCCTTTGAATAATGATGCACCCCATCCATTAGATGAAGATGTTCTTACCCATGCCCAAAAACCACGAGGCTTTTTTGATGAATTTACAAGGACAGTCAGGACCAGCCGCCAGATAGGTTGCATTCCAGGCCAGCGATGCACCCAAGTCAGCCGTGTGTGCGATCACACGCCAACTCGAGGTGGTCGCACTTGCAATCACACTCTAACTCGAGGTGGTCGCGTGTGGCCTTCACGCACCAGCTGATTCAGTGGCAGGCGCGACGGCCAGCAGTCCTTCTCTAATTCTCAGACAGCTGATCCGGTCCCTGGTCGTGGTTGTCTTCACTGTTCCTGGTGTGGACAGTTTAGTCATTATTCTGCGATGTGTTATCAGATGTAGGCCCAGATTGGTTGCCCAGTGAGTCATCATTTGACAAAATATCATCACTCCTCTCAGCAATTAGAGCCTGTTTCTCGAGTTTTAGACTGGTACATTGATTCCAGAGCAACCAGTCATATGGCATCATCTGCCTCAGACTTAGACAGTGTCACTTCTGATACTGGTAAATGTCGTGTTCTTGTTGGTAATGGTGCCCCTATCATAATCTCTCATATTGGTGATTCTAGAGTTTCTGAGAATTTATTTTGGTCTGATGTTCTGGTTGTACCTGATATTACTAAGAACTTATTATCTATTAGTAAGTTAACCAGAGATATGGGGGTATTGATTACATTTGATTATCAGAACTTTGTGATTCAGAACAAGGTAACCAGGGCCATCGCAGGTCGGGGCCACAATGAGGATGGACTGTATGTTTTGGACCAGGGAGATGCAGTTTTTGTTTCAGTTTTATAGCAGAATAAGAGTTGTGCTTCATATGAGTTGGCATGCACGCGTAGGTCATGTTCCTGGTGCAGTTATTTCTAGTTTACATGAGTCTTGTTTTCTTTTAGTTTCAGATTTGTTGCCTAAACCGAATAAATGCGCCCATTGTGTATGGAAAAAGGTTAACGATTGGCTTTTGTTGAGAACCCTAAACGTGCTGAGCATGTTCTTGATTTGATACATTGTGATTTGTGGGCTCCCTCCCCGGTTTTATCTGGCAATGGATTTGTGTATTATGCATTATTTATGGATGATTTTTCACGATTCACTTGGTTATATCCTCTTCGTCGCAAATCAGATTTTGTAGACACTTACTTGCAGTTTGCAGCACTTGTTGAAGACTAATTTTCAGCAAAAATTAAAGTTTTTCAAAGTGATGGTGGCATTGAATTTTTGAACACTAGACTTAAATCTCATTTTGCGGCGAATGGCATACATCATCAAGTTTTGTGTCTGTCCACTCCGGAGCAAAATGGGCATGCAGAACGCAAGTACCGTCATGTGGTGGAAATGAGCCTTACAATGCTGTTTCACTCCTATATGTCGATTTCGCGATGGGATGATGCGTTCACGACTGCTGTCTCCATTATCAACCATCTACTTACTCCAGTCCTGTATAGATTGACACCTTATGGTATTCTTTTTCAACAGGATCCCATTTATGGTAACTTTTATCCATTTTGTTGTCTAGTTTTTCCTTTTGTTTGTCCATTTGCTGATCATAAGTTGTCTCATCTTGCTCCGACATCAGGGACTAGTTATCCTTCTTCAGGGTTGGATGTCACATTTTTATTGATCTAGATTCTAAGACAGTATCATCGCAAGACTCGAATCCACTACCGCTGCAGTTCCATTCCCATGACGATGAGCCATCTCGGCCAGCTACTCCGCGAGCTGACCTGCATCTACCGTACAGTTTTGCATTCGCTCCAGCCTCGCCTCAAGATCGTACCTCGACAGTGCTTCGAGTGGCGTTCTACCACGTTCCGCGCTGGTGCTGCGATAGCATCTTAGGACAGTACCTTAGCCACGCCACATATGCGCCTCAAGATCCCACCTCAGCCACACTTCAGAGTGATCTCTTGGCTCCATTGCCACACTGGTATTCTTGTATGGTTATTCGGTCTTCCACTTGTGTCATTCAGTGCCGTGATTACTCATATATTCATGCTTATTGTTTTCTTGTGGCTCTTCTTTCCTAGAAAGAACCGACTGGTTATCGTTTTGCACTTCAGGATCCTTCTTGGGGTTCTGCCATGGATGAGGAGATGTTAGCTCTTTGTAGTCAGCATACTTGGGATCTTGTTCCCCACCCTTCAGGCGTCAACATTGTTGGGTCCAATGGGGTTTATAGACTGAAGAATAAACCAAATGGTTCGGTTGATCGCTATAAGGCATGCTTGGTAGCTCAGGGTTTCTCTCAGATTCCTGGTTTTGACTTTGACCACACTTTAATCTGGTGGTTAAAGTATCTATAGTTCAAACAGTTCTAGCTATGGAAACCATGCGAGCCTGCCCTCTTCATCAGTTCGACGTCAAGAGTGATTTTCTCAATGGTGTTCTTGATTCTCCAATTTTTATGGCGCAACCTGTTGGCTACAAGGATCCTGTTCATCCGGACTATGTTTGTCATCTGCGTAAGGCCATTTCAACCGCCTAGAGCATGGTTTCCGCGTTTCAGTGCTTATCTATCCCATCTTGGTTTTCATTGTAGTTCTACTGATACTGCATTATTTGTGCTATCTCGTGGTTCTTCACGGCTTTATATGTTGGTCTTTGTTAACGACATCATATTGACTGGGAATGACTCTACACTGATTCGGCAGTTCATTGATCGCACCAACCAGGAGTTTTCCATCAAGAACCTTGGTGTGTTGCACTACTTTCTTGGTCTGGAAGTCATGCCTACTGCCTCGGGACTTCTTCTAGGTCAAAGTATGCTCGGGATATTCTCCCTAGGGCTAGTTTGTCAGATACGGTGTTGTTCTCTACTCCATTTCTACCGAATTCCCATCTTCACAGCAGTACGAGTCCTCTATTCTATAATCTGACACTGTATCGGTCTTTGGTTGGTGCTCTTCAGTTTCTGACTATTACCCATCCTGATTTAGTCTTTACGGTTAATTCTGTCAGTCAGAATCTTCAGGATCCTTGGGAGGATCATTTTTCTCCTGTTTCTCAGATTCTCCACTATGTTCGTGGAACCCTGTACTTTGATCTCAGTTTTCGTGGTGCTTCATCACCTGAGGTGCTTGGTTATTCAGATGCTGATTAGGCAAGATGTTTGAAGACTCGTCGTTCTACTTATGGTTATGCTAGCGGCAATTTGGTTTCCTGGAGTGCGAAGAAGTAGCCCACAGTGTCTAGGTCCAGCACTGAGTTAGAGTATCGGGCTCAGGCTAATACTGCTTTTGAGGTTGTCTGGATGATTCATTTGTTTCGGGATCTTTGTGTTCCTTTGTCTGGTGTGTCCCTTCTGCTTTGTGAGAATAATAGTGCAATTTTATTGGCTCAGAACCCGGTGGCTCACAAGCGGGCGAAACACATCGACATTGATTACCATTTTGTTCACGACTTAATCTCTTCTAGCAGGCTGCGTGTTGCTCATGTTCTTACTTCTCCTCAGATAGCGGATATCTTCACTAAGGGTCTCTCTCGTCCATTGTTTGAGTTCTTCAGGTCCAAGTTTTGTGTCTCTGAGAATTCGACGCTTCGTTTGAGGGGGGGTGTTAGAATAAATCAGATTACTGATTAGATTATGATTAGTATGATTAGAGTTGTTTCCTTATTTTACATCTATTGCATTCCTCTATATATTCAGTCATCAATAATATTATTCCTTACGGGAAATCATTCTATCAACAATACCTGTGTAATTTGACATAACGGTGCATAAAATATGTTGGTTTTTCATTCAAATTGGTGTAACTTTCTAATAACTAATGCATACAATTTACATCGGCTTTTGCCAACCTACCGGTGCAAACACTATGTGCCCCCTACCTTTATAAACTTTCTACACCGATTGCATATACCAGTGCATATAACAATTTTTACACCGGTATAAATTACCGGTGCAAATACTGTGTGCCCACCCCCTACCTTTTCAAATTTTCTACACCGATCGAATATACCGGTGCATAGACCTTTTTTACACCGGTATAGATTACCGGTACTAATAAGTTATTTTTTTACGCTTCTATACTTACACATTAGTATTTTAACCTGTTGGACATATATTGATTATATCATGCGAAAAATTAAACAACAAAATTGAACGAGCAATTAACATATGCAAGAATAATAAACTTTTATTAATGATTCAAGCATACAATCGAAACGCTTAAATTACAAATAATCAAAGCATAAATCATGTTTCAAGTAATGATGGAGTCACGAGTAACACTCGCTGCCCTTGAAACGAATGAGTCCCGTCGTGGACATCGTTCCCTAGGATAAAACCATCGAAGGTAACAATTAACACATAAGAGTTACCTCGGATTCACGCAAGGCCCAAAGGACTATCACCTTGACAGAACACCAAATGGAAACTTCAAGAAAGACAGACAGAAGACTCAAGTTTAGAATATGGAGGGACTTGAGAAATGGTATTTTTTTTCTGAATGACTTAGAGGCTCTATTTATACTGCTCTAAGAGACCCTAATCATGGAAACATGATATTCTGATTTTCTGTAATTAGAGAAGAATATTCTCCAATCACCAACTCACCAAATCCGAGACATTCCATGAATACTCGAATCAAATCTGCTGGAAATGGAAGAAATATTTGCACAAATATTCTTCATCGTATTGAACATGGTAAACTGCATATTTATTTAAGACAAGATATCTCACAAAATATGGAAGAATTTTGTTCTTATCTCTTAAGAATTACACACAAGCAATTCTATATATACTATACGGTTGGGCCTTTCAGAGACTTCCATGCGGTCCATACGCATTTTGGACAGTCCAGAGAAAAATTAATCTGGGCCAATTTCCGCCTAATTTTTCTCTTTCAAGAGTGACATTTCAAACATCCATATCTCATTCACCCTTGATCTGTTTTGAGAGTTTAAATAGTTGATTTTATAGTACTCGCGAAGGAGAACCCAAAAATGACATCCACCGACCCAATATCCATTCGAGTCCCACTCAAACGAAGCCCAAAAATTTGATGAATTTCAACTTTTTAACCATAATTTTCCAACAATCCCCCACATGAATAGATATTGATGTAGGAATCAGAACAATCACGTTAGACACAGAGTTTGACTTGGTGGTAGATTCATTTCGACGGCATAGATGCTGCATAGGATAAGTAGGTGTCACCTTTTGAACTTTCCCTTGAGAGAGTACACTTAGCCCACTGGTTAGGAAGTAGACGGGATGTCATTGAACTTCCCCTACCGCTTGTGTGAACGACAATGCACTTCCCACAGACATCTTTCCTAGCCCTTGCGCTTTCCTCGGTTGTGTCCATTAATCAGGCCATGGCACACGCCTAGTTCTGTAAGGTTTCTAAGGAATTGCGTCCCAACAATTCCCTTTCGAAGCGGCCACACTTCTCGCTTACATAGGTGATTCTTGGCGTAAGAGCAGTTCCGTAAACTATTGCACTCTTTCGAGTACTACATACTCGATGCCTTGAATCATTAAACGCAATTTAATGCTTAACCTCCATTCACATCACCGTTTCTTCATCATAGGAATAAGACATGAGGTATGAAACCCCCACAGTGATCGCGATGGGTCTTTGCAGTTTAGTTGTCCCTTTGAACCTAGATCTTGGGATCTCCAGTCACATAGGTTGGGTGTCCACATACGTAACCCACCATTTATTGGACTTAGTCATATTCCTTTCGATGAGTTCTCAACTAACTCTCGATTCAATTTCTCCGTTAAGAAATTAATTCAATCCTTTCGTCAAAGAATCACAACTCTTATCATATTGACCTTACGTAGTCAACATCGATAATTCTCGTAGAGAGTAGTCATCCAATGGTAAAGTGTCTTTGTCGAGACACACCATCATCGATATGGCTTTACGCTACACCAATAAGCATACAAGCGCTTTGGTCATCCTAGGGTATATCTTTCCCAATTTTTGTCCAACACAATGGACTTAGATTCCTCTATGAATCTAGCAAGAGAGAACCATTTCTCTACACAAATTAAGCCATATCCACGAGTCTCACACACAGCTTGTTTCCAGTGATCATTTCTGGATTACTCGTGTATCATATTACTATCCATTATAAGAATTGTCTACTGTGCACTTTAATAAGTACAACGGACTATCAATGACTCTTGAGTTCTCTTCTTAAGAGACACCTCATCTTTACAAAAAAGGTAAATCATAATGTTTAGAGTCATTCCATAGAATACGACATATCTCCAAGAGAATCTTAGCGTATCCGCCTTCATCAAACTCATTGATTTAATATCACTGGGTAAATAACAATTAGTTTGGTCACATGATGGGTCATTTAGGAGCATTGAGCTTTTCATTTTGCTCTATTCAGATTTTAATAACTAAATCTCCAAATAACCATTTAGGTCCATTAGATGTACTTCTAACTTTCACAAAGTCTTGATAGCAAGTACCATCACCCTTGGACTTATTCTCATGTCTAGAGAACACCCATCAAGTACACAAATATACTTACTAATTGTTCAAATCTACTAGTACTCTAGTGATTTGCACTCATGGTAGATCAATCTCTCTATTGATCACCACTTTCCACAAAAATTATTTCATGGAATCTCGTTTCCTTCGTTGGTATATCCTCGATCCTTAATGATTCCATCTATTGACTCTTAAGTCTATTTAAGATAAATCAAGATCTTTAACAGAAACTTCCACAAAATACACTTTCCATCAAGATATATTTCTAGTTTCTGTATAATATTTCTTGTGAATTTCAAGAAATTGATAGCACTTCAACATTGTGCATATCTAGTAAAGATACTGTTTAAGTATTCCTTTTACTATATTCGCAATACGCCAACCCCCACATTCGAAAGAACTTTTAGGATGGCTCTATGAGGAGCTTTATTTTCCTCCTTCTTGGGGTATCTTATTTAAAAGATCGCCAGCCAACTTAAAGGCTCCCCCACATCACTTGATTATTTCTAGCAATTTCCTTCAATCACCATATAACCTTGCAAATGTCTACATTGTGAATCACATTCCCCAAAGGATTCTATGTATTCACATCATGGTCACAGATAACCTTATATGTTTTCTGTGCATCACGTAAGTGGTTTCGTTAATATACAAACCCAACTTACTAAAAGCCCGCGTGTTCAATAATGAATCAAACACTAGGTTCTTACCCATGAAATTTCTTTTACGGCTAGATCCTTTCAACAATCAAAACACCTTCATGTATTGATCTTTTATCGTGAAAGTCTCTCTTATTCCTTCAACTCCCTTGGGATTAGAGATAACTAAACATCCCGATCTCAATTAATCGTTCTTCATCGCATGACCAATACCACAACCGATGTAGTATCAATCAATCAAGGATTCGATTAACTCTCACTAGGGCGTAGTGTGAGTTTACCAACTCCACACAATTTCATGCCCATTTTAAAGCCAAGTTTCAGTACAACTGTACTTTACTTTCAGACTACTCAAATCAAACTTGAGTGCCTTTATGCTCGAACAACATTCAAGTCCATTGCTCAACTCAAGTTTGAGTGAACTGCTCGACTTGATTTCTGGTTAACCCTTTTGGTTCGAGTTAAATTCCTCCCGACTTGATCAACTTGATTCAAATCTCTCGTGTTGACTTTTCATCTCAAGTACCTATCAAAATTCATATGGTCATTGAATTTTTAGGTTTTCGTCAACCCCCCACATTGGGCTGGTTTTATTAAATATCCCCACACGTGTTAAGTTTCTCAACACCTCGTGTCTTGGGGTTTCTAGACTAAACATCTTAGGATTCCTCATCTCAGAATTCTAAGGCTTTCCAACCAAAATCTAGAGAATTGACCAAATGTCTTGGGATTCCATATCTCATGATTCTTAGATTTTTCAACCATAAATCAAGAAATTTGACCAAAAGTCTCGGGATTCCCATTCTCAGGATTCTTAGTTTTCCCAACCAAATTCTTGAGATTTTCCCCTCAATTCTTTGATTACAAATAATCAAAGGTTTTTAGCATAGTCATGATAACTCATGCTTTAGGGTTTATACCATGGTTCACAAGAACCAATACCCTAGACATAGTCGTAAACTAATGTCTTCATGTTCACATTTTTCAGGTCATACAAAATAACCAGAATATGTTGAACTTCGAGCCCATATGCTCTATCTGTGCAATCTAACAACAGTCACTCGTGAGCCATATGCTCGTAGATGATCAATCAAGATAGCCAATTATTGGGACAAGCCTTGTCAAACCTTTCATTGCATCAAAAGGGCACTTTCCCAAACAATTAATCTAATCATAGCATATAAAAGCATAACCCAATTTTAGACCCAACATAGATCTAAAATTTTTGTATATGTAGCTAAATCAAGTCCCTAAATGAACGAGAATACATCATGGATCAAATAACCCAATGTCACATACTTCATTCATGCACGAATATATTACACTCTTGGCGAGAGATGTCATGTTTAAGTGCAAATGAAGTTTACCAATTTTTCACATGCGATTCTCAGACCAAGCATATAAAAGTCATGAATCACTAGCAGCACATTCTCACACAAAATGGTTTAAATCTTTGACCAACATGAGCTGCCCACATCACCAAATTATTATACCATCCAAAATAGGTATTTCAACATTTGATCAAGTATTTAAACAAATACTATAGCATTTCAAGGGCTTTGGAAATTAAACATGTCTCATAATTTCCAACCATATGCACTACTTTCATGTAATTGAATAATAATGTCTGATCCCATATTCTAAATTCATGGCATTCTTTTTCCCGTAAATTTAATTCAATCTTTCATGCAAAGAATCAAATATGATTTTTTCCCTATCAACATTTAATCTCATAAGCATGAATATCACGGAATTAGCATATTTCCATAATTGCACCATGTAATTTAACATACATGCTCAACTCATTTTCCCATATAATTAAGTGATTAATATAACCAAATCCATTCACTATCAAATTCGATAGCCATAGTGTACTGGACATATATGTGCACATATTATTCACATAACACTCTTTGTAACAAAGTCTTGTTCACATCCAGATTCACGCAAATGGTTATCAAATATAATCCAAGCAATATATGTATATATAGCATATGCCATGATTCACTTTAATTAACGTGTATATGTACCATAGTTTGCACAACCGTGGTTACACTCTTGATTCTTTCATGTTGCCAAGCAAATCCTGCTGTATCTCCATGCCTAGTTTCTCTTCCATAAGAGATATACAACCGTGTATACTCGGATTCACCAATGCGTACATACAAAAGATTTCCATCGTTATATATATGTACAAATCTCAAATATCGTAGTATAATATTTTAAATAATTATACATAACAAATTGCTCAATATGATTTTGTTGTAAATAACCACAACCATTAGCATGCATAATTTTCCAAACATACAATTTCCATAATGAACAAACTAAACCAAAGCAAGCACATTTGGAATGCAACTTTTCTTTTCCATCCAACCGAATCGGGGCATGCAATATTTACTCAGAATTAAGGCATGCATATGCAGATCTCCGTCGCAATACCAAAGCTTAATTTCGTACATATTTAAGCACACAATTTTCACAATTTTCATACAGATGTGAAGTAAACAATTTGGCAGATTCAGGCATGCACCTTTATCGTATAATCAAGCATGCACCTTTTGGATGCACATTCAAATAGCTATGCAAATTTTGGATGTAATTTCCGAACTTCGGAGAAAATCTACATTTACAAGGATATCCGAATCAATATAATTCAACAAATATCATTCGTTTCAAGACTGTTGGACATATATTGATTATATCATGCGAAAAATTAAACAACAAAATTGAACGAGCAATTAGCATATGCAAGAATAATAAACTTTTATTAATTATTCAAGCATACAATTGAAACGCTTAAATTACAAATAATCAAAGCATAAATCATGTTTCAAGTAATGATGGAGTCACGAGTTACACTCGCTGCCCTTGAAACGAATGAGTCCCATCGTGGACATCGTTCCCTAGGATAAAACCATCGAATGTAACAATTAACACATAAGAGTTACCTCAGATTCACGCAAGGCCCGAAGGACTATCACCTTGACAGAACACCAAATGGAAACTTCGAGAAAGACAGACAGAAGACTCAAGTTTAGAATATGGAGGGACTTGAGAAATGGTATTTTTTTTCTGAATGACTTAGAGACTCTATTTATACTGCTCTAAGAGACCTTAATCATGGAAACATGATATTCTGATTTTCTGTAATTAGAGAAGAATATTCTCCAATCACCAACTCACCAAATCCGAGACATTCCATGAATACTCGAATCAAATCTGCTGGAAATGGAAGAAATATTTGCACAAATATTCTTCATCGTATTAAACATGGTAAACTGCATATTTATTTAAGACAAAATATCTCACAAAATATGGAAGAATTTTGTTCTTATCTCTTAAGAATTACACACAAGCAATTCCATATATACTATGCAGTTGGGCCTTTCAGAGACTTCCATGCGGTCCATACGCATTTTGGACAGTCCAGAGAAAAATTAATCTGGGCCAATTTCCGCCTAATTTTTCTCTTCCAAGAGTGACATTTCAAACATCCATATCTGATTCACCCTTGATCCGTTTTGAGAGTTTAAATAGTCGATTTTATAGTACTCGCGAAGGAGAACCCAAAAATGACATCCACCGACCCAAAATCCATTCGGGTGCCACTCAAACGAAGCTCAAAAACTTGACTAATTTCAACTTTTTAACCATCATTTTCCAACAATACCCCCCCAAAACCAAAATACCGGTGCTATTGGGATAAAATACCGGTGCTATTGCCCATGTCCTGCAATAATGAAATGATAGAACTAACAAGAATTACACAATAAAAGAGTCTATTTGTAATACATTTTTCATAACAGATAAGAAAGTGTTACTATCTTTACTTCGCCTTCACGTGTCACTAAAATTTCACTAACCCGTGAACATATCACTAGATTAAGCCATTCGTACAAGTTCGATCTAGTGTCTAAATCAATTGTTCTATTGTCAAAATTTGACATTTTAAAGGAAATTAATGGCAAAAGGCGATCCCCGCTCGCCCTCAGCGGCCCATACCAGTCCACACCCACACCATCGTATGAGATGTAAATCACGGTAGCCCAGCGCCAGGACCCAAGGGCTCGGCATTGCCTCGGTGCGCACAAGGGAGCCCTTGCAAAGCAAGCACTCCCCACACTGCCGCTGCCGAGGATCAAACCTGGGAACACTGACAATCCCACCCATATCCCAACCGCTGGGGTACATGCGTGTTTTAAAGGAAATTAATGTGTGATATGGGTGCTTGCTAGTGTGACAGACCGCTCCAGTAAGGAAACTACTACATCAATTGGGCCATTTCTCATTATTATTGAAAATTGATAATTAATATGTTTACCTACATATAAAACGGTAAATAAAAAGTTGATATTAAAAAAATACTTGTTAAGACGAATTAAACAATATCATATACGATAATATTATTGTTCATTTAGTTATTCAAGGTCAAACTTTGATAGAAAATAATATCAAAAAAGTAAAAGTTTAAATTCATATGGGACAAATGGAGTAGAAATTTAATTTTGATGGCGATCTGTTTGGTTATAGAATTGTCCACGGAAATGTGTTTCAGCCCTCATGGGTTTTGCCGTCGACTTAGAACCAGTACAAGATATTTTCCCTACAAATTTATGGCTCTTATAGTACTCTCATCATCTCAATCATTTCTGTACATTTTTTAATTAACTTTTTTAAATTAAGTTGGATCCTAAATTTTCGTTAGTATATAAACATTAATATCATCATGTAATGTGTGGTTAGATTCTCTGTATTATATATTTTTTAAACATTAAATTTTAATACACTGTTAACATACATAACTAAAGTTGTTGATCAAATATGACTTGAACAAGTTGATTAAAAATGAGAAGAAATGGATGAGATGGAGTTCCTAGTTGGACGTTGAATCGGTTCGAATTTAACCAGTGTGTCCCTACATAACATAAAGGAGTAGGGCAATTGAATTGATCTGAGAAAGTTGCTCGATCTATTGTGCCGACTTACTTTTCGAATTATGGTAGAGGTGTTGTAACTTTTTTATTAAAATAAAAAACGTCTATTGACGAAGATTTGAGGAAAACTACCCCCCTGTATTAATGATTGGATTGATTAAACTAAGGGGTCGTTTGGTTTGGTAGAATTGAGAAAGAGAGAGAATTTTAGATTTTGATTCTCTTTATTAGTGTTTGGCTTGATTTTGTTATTATTCTCTTTTTCTATTTTTAGTTTTACGATTCTCTTAATTGGAGGTAAACCGATTCCCTAGTCTTACCCTAGGTTTATGATTTTCCACTAGTGGAAAAGCCTTGATTGAAGGCACCAACCAAAGACAGTTCCTCGAGGTCCAAATAAGGTTCCGACGTCGGAAGTGCTTTCAGGTCCAATTAAAGACAGTTCAAAATTGATCAAAGACGGTTCTATTGTATAACCACCTTTATTTGAATGTCTTTGTGGGTCACTATATAAAAAAATCCTAAATTATTCCATGCCTTGGTCATTTTTTCCTCCCTCTCCCTCCCAGCCCAATACTCTCCGTCGCCTCCCACCTGATTTTCTCTCTCCCTCGCCTCTTTCCCAATTCTCCTTCACTCTACCACTGCACCAGATCTCCACCACCAGCCTCTCTCCCTCCCTCTTAGTCTCGCCTCTCCAGAGCTCCTCCCTTTCAGAACCACCTCCACAGAAGCCCCTCTCCATCGAAGCCCCTCCACTAGTAGCAAAGACACCGCTGCTGCTAGGAGTTCCCTCCGCGAAGACACCAATGGCGCGCTGGAGAAGGAAACCCGCCACCACAGATAAAGTTCCCACCACCGCCGGAGAAGAAACGACCTCCTCTCAATTTCTTGTTGTTTGTTTATTGTTTTTATGTTTTATTGTTTACAAATCTGGATTGGTTGATGATTTTTGGTCCAATATTCTCTAGTTTTCGTATCTCCTTCTTTGGCTTGCTGCGATAAACCTAGGTCTCCGGCGGCCTTTTTTTGGGTTCCCAGACATAAGTTTCGAGTCGGACCCTATTTTGGGTCCGGTGGAAGGTGGTTATCGGAACCGCCTTTGATCGAATCGAACAAAGGCACTACCAGAGAAAGCACTTGAAAGGTGCCTTCTGTGGTCCAATAAAATCGCCTTTAATAGGCCCTTTCTCCACTAGTGTTCTCCAACTTCCTTAATCATTCATTTTACATATTCTCCACATCTTTCCATCCCCCTTTCTTCGTAAAACCTTCTCTTTTACCATTGTCGTCCATTGTCAAGCAAACTATGAGCTCTGTTTTCTCAGCTCCAAGACAAGATCATACGTTTATTATCAAAATAAAAATAACAATATTATGATCATTATTTCAATAAAAGTATTACTATTTTGTTTTTCGATTTGTATGTGGCAAAAATTTAAATAAAACTATTATTTCATATGAACTCTTTATTTTTAACAAAAAAACATATTATTTTTTAACTTAATACTGTGAATAATATTTATATTATTTTATAATTAATATATTATTTTATAATATAAATACTATTATTTATTAATTCTATAATATATAGTAATAAATTAAGAATTAATATTATACTTTAAATTAAACAAATTTAAGACAACTAAATTAATATCATACGTAAAAAAATAATTTTATAATTTTAATTTTTAAGTTGTATATGGGTTGAATATTAATATGATTTTCATAAAAAATAATATTATTTCAAAATTTATATAATAATTAATAGTTAAAATTTTTAATATAAATATTTTATTTTTTAATATAAATAATTTAATTTATTATATTTGTATTATAATTAATAAATTCATTTTTAATATAAATATTATTATATTATAAATTATAAAAATTTTATAATAAAAGTATTTATGTGTTGGTGAATATCATATATATGTAATATTTTTTATTTGAATCGATTTTACATTTTTTTTAAATTTTGAATTCAAATTTTACATCCTCTGGAACATCCATTCTTAAAAAATTTACGTATGTGATTTATTTAATATCATTATTACCATATTTTTATATTAAATAAACTACATAAGATGAACTACAAATTTTAAATTAATTTGTCGTACGTGATTTACATATTTTTTTAAAACATGAACTAAAAAATTATATGTACACATGAAAAATTATAAATATATTGTAAAGTCCAGGAGCGTTGGACTCAGTTGTGGCATATTGTGTGAACTAGTGAAGTGGTGTTCTAACACCATTTAAATACAGGTGTCTGGACAGCAAGTATTTAGCCACGGTTTATGGAGCTAATTATGGAGGAAAATCAATAAGATCAGAACAGAATATTATGGAGATCAATGTGTGATTTCGTGGCAACCTATTTCTGGTAAACAAATATTCCTTGTAATAGTTAGGAATTAATTAAGTAGTTTATTTATGATACAAGTCATGTTGATAAAGGATTGTCCATTTAAAAACCAGATTAGGATTAGATCTTTCCTTAGTCTAGGAGTCTATTCTTGGTAGAGTTAGACAAGGAAATAGTTACGCACAAGGGAGGAGTGCGTAGGTGATAAAAGCGAAGAGATACAACGCAAACGCGGACGAAGCAACCAAGTTTTCATCTCTACGTGAGATACGTTGTTGGAGCTGTTCGTCTCTGGTTTTGGAGGTTTGTCAAATCAACCGACCAAGTTTGTAAAGATCAGAAACAAGGAAGCCTTAATTCCTCGGGAGGAGGAGATCCAGAGAGGCGTGTGATCGTGAGGGTTCAACGGCGTAGGATTGGCAGTGAGGGGCTCTCACAACATCCACTCAATAGGTAGCAATGGATTAGTATTTAAGTTAAGCTTCTTGTACTAAAGACTGCTTTCTAGTGGATGGTTTCTGATCTAGGCAAGGCCCCGTAGACGTAGGTGTAATTGCACCGAACTGCGTAACCAAGTTGTGTGTGCACTGCGTATTTCATTTTGCGTCTTAACACCAAACTGATCTTGGTGTTTCAACACCAAACTGTTAAACAACTTGGTATAAACGTTTAAAATTTAGGTGAAACAGAAAATTATATATTAACATACATTTTTAATCACATACGATATATTAATAAATTAAAGATGATGAACTACATATTTTTATATTAAATATTTTTATATGATCTAGATATGGCAATAATTCAAGAAATACTTTTATATTTTTTGGCAGATTTAATCGTGTGAAATAATTTATTCTTATACATACATATATATATATATATATATAATTTTATAAATAATGCTATAAATTAATATTTATTTCCTTAGTGTGAACCAAACAATAAAGGGAATGAGAGAAAATTTGATTCCCTTTCCATAACTGAACTAAACAAATATAAAAATAAAGGGTATTCTTTTCTTTTCTCTTTCTTTCCTTTTTCCTACTTGAACCAAACGATCCCTAAAGTCATTTAAGATGAATTGATTCTAATACTGAGGCGGGATAAGCCCGTCACACAAAGGGTTAAAACTTATGAAGTTACGCATGAAACATTACTACAGATTAAAGTTAATGTAACATTTACACTTATTAAAAATATTATAAAGTGTTACTTAAACATTTAAAAAGTGTTACACAAATATTGAAAAATGTTACCTAAATTTTAAAAAAAGTGTTACTTTAGATCTAATGCAACATCACTTGGGGTAATCCTTGTAAAAGTATTGTAATAGTTTCAACTTTGTGTTATTAGCACTAAAGTAACACTTTTACAAGTATTACCAAAAATGTTGCATAGATCTAATATAATGCTTTTTAAAATTTAGGTAACACTTTTCAATATTTATGTAACACTTTTCAAAGGTTTAAGTAATATTTTATTAGCTATTGTAATATTTGTAATAAGTGTTGCAAGAAAAGTGTTACGATAGCTCTAATTTATAGTATTGGAAATTTTATATGGCTATTTAAGAAGGCAAAGTCTTGGGAAAGACGGTCTTTCCATAGGCTTATGGAAAGACGGGGTTTAATTCGAATAATAGAAGGTAAAAGGTGTTAGTTGCAACATTAAAATTTTAGTATGCAACATGTAGTAGTTATAAAATTTATAACCCAGTTCATGCAACCCAAAAATTTTATCTTCATTTCTTCTAATTTACACTTTAAACCTTGGTCTTTCCATGACTTATGGAAAGACCGTCTTTCAAGAGACGCACTCATTTAAGAAATAAATTGAGGTTAAGTTGGTGTAGCATATCGAAGTTCTACTGCTTGACCCACTTTGAACCAACTCAACCCACATTAGTCAATTGACCTAGTTCGACACTCGACCTAAAATTGAAAAAGAGGGCTACACCGGGTCCATTCTGACTTGAGTAAAAAACACAGCAGAGAGATGGTTCTCCTTTTCCGGCGAATTGTGCGATGCGCCAGAGTGACGTAAAACCCTAGACAAACTTGTAAACCATTAAAATAACTCAACTTGTGTAGATCTAACATTCAACACCCAGACCACAAATATACACCTTACATCGCTCCAGGGCCGGCCCTAACTATTTTGAGGCCCGAAGCAAATTAGAAATATAGACCTCATATATAATATTTAGAGAGTCTAATATTGTAAAATAGGATCTCCCATGAAAATAAAAAAAAATTGTTGAGGAAACTAATTAAAACATTGGAAAGTCTCAGGAAAGACTGCATGTTCATAAGCTTATGTACAGACCAGAGATTAATATGTAAAGTGGAATTCATATTGTAATTAATTAAAAAATGGGGTACCTAGTAATTAATTAAGGCCGATTTTCTGTTTTTAATTTTCATCCATTTTATTTTTCCTTTTGTCAGCAGTTTTGAGCAGTTAAAATTTTTGGAAGCTACAATCAATTTATCACGCGTGTCTGTCCTCATTATTCAACTGTAATTTTCTATTTTCTCCTCTCTTCGTTCTTCCATTCCTCTCTCCTCCGATCTTCATTTTTTTCAATTCCGCTCTTTGTTCTTCACGAAATCTCACAATGTGTACCTTTTCCAGCAAACAGAGGCTAGGTTTTCGTGGAATCTTATCTACTTCAACGGCACTACGTGCGATTACACACACTGATAGTGCGACTACCGAATCCATCTCCGATCCCTTTCAATCCATCCCCGATCTCTTTCAATCCACCACAATCGATCTATTGATCTATTCATCTCGCTCCCATGGCGGCTCCTCCACCTGGAGGAAGCCCGCAATCAGCTTATGCCGATTGTCTCAAAACAAAGAGCAACCCAGCAAGCAGAGTGAACCCTAAACTCAAGAAACTCAACCTCAAACCTCAATTGTCATTCAAAGGGGAACCATGTTGCTTCTTCACGGAGGAGGAAATTGACCTCATCGCAGAGCCATTCAATGAAGCCCTAATCGGCAAATTCACCAGAGGTCGGCCAACCTTGGCATTTCTCCGGCACCATTTTCAGACAATTGGCTTCAAAGGGGATTACAAAATTACAGCTCTAGATGCGCGGCATGTGAGAATCACCTTCGACCTCGAGGAGGATCTGCATCGATGCTGGAGCAGGTACACTTGGAATCTTGGGGGAGCTGTCATGAGAGTTCTAAAATGGACGAAGGATTTTGATATTGATGAGGAGCCCCCATTTGCGCCAATATAGATAAACGTCGAGCTACCTCCGACTCATTTTTTCCATCCGGATGCTCTCGAAGGAATTGGTCAGTCTCTAGGTAAATTCCTATATGCTGATATCCCAACTGAGACTTTATCACGACCTTCCACTGTTAGAATGAGCGTAGAATTTGATTTAAGAAACCCCCTCCCAAGCAAGGTTAGGCTAGGGACCCTGAGAAAACACAAGTTCTACAATATAGTATATGAGGACCCTCCACAGTACTGTAGGGAGTGTAAGAAACTGGGACACAATATATCAACCTGCAGAATAAGATTAGGTAACTCAGCAGAACAAGTCGATCAGCAGGTTGGTAATGACACCAAGAAGATCACAGCAAAAGGTCAACCACCAAAAGGACAAGGTCCTACTCCCGCAACATATAAGAAACCTCAAACTGTTCCTGAAGCTGGGAAGAAGCATATAGAGGTCTGGAAAAAGAAAGTGGATGCTGGTCTACGCATAACCCCTGAGGAGGAAGAAGAAGAATTCCTGGATGCATTAAACACGGATGAACTTCCCTCAGACAAAGGAAAAGGCCTGATGACTAATGACTCCCCACCACCTGCTAAGTCGGGGCCATCCAAACAAAAAAGACCCTGTGATGATCCCTCATCACCCAAGAGAACAGGTAATCTGGATAAACAAATTTTTCAATCTACTAACCGTTTTCAGCTGTTGGATGAGCTACAGGAGCAAGAACAAAACGCAGAGGACCTAGCTGAGGACTTGGAAATGGACTTCATGGAGGCCACTGAGGTGCTTCCTTCTATCCAGGTTCTCCCTTTCTCTACCACACACAAAACTAATACACTTACTGCCACATCACCACATGCTATGACAGTGATCGATTCTGGGAATGAGATTGTGAACCTGCCTGATAAGGTGCATGTAGACAAAGATATGCCTGACATAGAAAAGGAGTCTGTGTTGGAAAAAGTGCTAAATGTTCCTTCTAATGAAATATCTGATGATAATAGGATTGAAAAATTAAGTGACGACCATAATGCTAACATCTCACAGGAGGTAAACAAACGAAATAAAGATCATATAGAACCTCTGCTCCTAGGGGATAACTCAAAACTATTCCACTCCAGCACCATTAGCTCCCACTCAGCACCTCAGGTAACCGATGACCCCAACTTGCTAGGTGCAGACCAACAATCTCAGTCTGGAAGGGTTGAGAGGAGGAAATCTACTTTCTTCACTTAACCAAACAGAATTAGCTCAAGGCTAGCAGCAAAACAGAATGTTATCCATGAATTGTAAAATCTTAGCATGGAATGTAAATGGTTTATCCACCTCTGTGGAAAGAATCAAAGAATTAGGTCTGGTCCATAAGCCTGATATTTTAGCCATTATTGAACCTAAGCAAAAACAAAATTCTCTTGAAGATTTCACAAAGACTTTACACTTTCATTCTGGTCTAGCTTCGGAATCAGGAAAGATATGGATAATGTGGAACAATAATATACAAATACATCTCATCCATAATGACCCTACTTTCACAATAATAAAAATTGACAATCAGGTGATAGGGAAAGAATGGTATTTAATTGTAGTTTATGCTGCACACTCAAGACTAGAAAGACAGGAAATGTTTGGTAGAATTTTAAATTTACCCTCAAGGCCATATTTCCTCATTGGTGATTTTAATGTTATCAGAACACTCTCAGAGTACAAAGGGACCTCTAATCCTGGAATAGATAGCATAATGGATTTTGATATATTTATTAATGCTATGGAACTTGAAGAACCCCACACAGTAGGAAATATCTACACTTGGGCTGGGTATAGGCTGAAAGGGAAAGAAATCAAAGTAAAAGAAAGAGTAGCTAAGAAACTAGACAGGGGCTTAGCTAATCAAAAACTTAGACTCATTTTCCCAAGCATATCTATACAGGTTCTGAATAGAACCACATCAGATCATTGTCCACTTCTAACAAGTTTACATAATCTGAATAAAACCTACCCAAAGCCTTTTAGGTTTCAAAATATGTGGTATCTGAGAGAGGGTTTCCAGCAGGTCCTGACAAACAATTGGGAGCAGCCTATAGAGAGTTATGGAATGTTAAGATTTAGTAACAAACTGAAAAGGCTAAAATTTTTTCTTAAACAGTGGAATAAGGATGTCTTCAAAGATGTTTTTCAGAACATTAAAGAAGCTGAGAAGGAGGTAGATAGATTGGAGGCTGAAAATGATGAAAATGATAATGCTTTAACCCTAGGAGCCCTAAACACTGCAAGAACAAACCTCCTAATCAAAATTAAGGAAAGAGATACATTCTGGAAACAAAAGAGCAGGGTGAGATGGATGAAAGAAGGGGACTGTAACAGCCAATTCTTCCATAACTCTGTTAAGCAGAAACACTCCAGACTATCCATACGAAAAATTAAGGATGATAACAACCGCTGGTTAACTGACCAGGATGATATTGGGAGTGCAGGGGTTAGGTTTTTTTCTAATCTTCTACAGGAAGAGAATACTGACATCAGTGGTGCAAACCTTGCCTTTTTTCTCCAAGACATTCCACCTCTGATCTCCCCCCAGACAAACATAGAGCTTCTGAAACCTGTAACTTCTGAAGAAGTTAAAACTGCGGTGTTTAGTCTTAGTGAAAACAGTGCCAGTGGTCCTGATGGATTTCATGGACTGTTCTATAGAAACAGTTGGGACACTATTGGCAAAGATCTTACTGAGGCAGTAAGAGACTTTCAAGCAGGAACACCAATCCCCAGGGCTATGGCATCCACCCATATTGCCCTCATTCCTAAAAATCAGCATCCCTCAACTTTTAATGAGTTTAGACCTATAAGTCTCTCAAACTTTAGTAATAAAGTTTGTTCAAAGATTTTGATGGAGAGGATAAAACAGTTGATGCCCACACTTATATCACCTGAACAATCAGCTTTTCTTCAAGGGAGGGAAATTGCTGATAATGTGATCCTGATGCAAGAATCCACTAGATTCTTGCAGAAAGACAATGAATGTCTTAACCTAATCCTGAAACTGGACATGACAAAAGCTTTTGACAGGGTTTCTTGGACAGCTCTGAATTCTTTACTTCTCAAATTAGGATTTCATGGATCCCTGGTCAAAATCTTAATGTCTAACATAGCATCTGCATGGTTTTCAGTTTTAATAAATGGAGTAGCATATGGTTTTTTCAAGCCATCAAGAGGTCTCAAACAGGGTGACCCCTTGTCTCCATTTCTGTTTAATATCCTCACTGAGCTTATGTCTAGGAAGCTCCACACATTATTTGAATCTAGGGAACTAGCTAGGTTTCATCTTCCACAGCACACTACCCCACTAACACATCTGATTTATGCTGATGACACTTGCATTTTTTTAAAAGCAACTGATAAATCCCTCAGAAACTTTGCTGCTTTTATCACCTCATTTGAAAAGGCAACAGGTCAGAAAGTAAATATGCAGAAATCTTGCTTTTACACTGGAAATAAATGCAGCAGAGCACAAAAAAGAAAAATCATTAACATTCTGAGCATGCAGGAGGGCAGTTTCCCCTTTAGGTATTTAGGATGTCCTATATACAAGGGTAGAAAACTAAATGCACATTTTCACAGTATTCTGGAAGCAATTAGTGCAAAAATTCACACCTGGAACTCCAAATGGATCTCCAGAGGAGGCAGGATCATACTCATTAAGTATGTTCTCTCCTCTATTCCTCAACATGTGTTTGCAGTGCTACAGCCAACTAGTTTTACCCTAAGAAGAATTGAAATGTTGTGTTCTGATTTTCTATGGGGGGAAACTGAAGGCAAAAAGCACAAACACTGGAGATCTTGGGAAAGAATGTCTTTCCCTGAAGATGAAAATGGGATAGGCTTAAAAAACTTAGATTCATTAATGGATGCTTACTCCCTTAAGCTCTGGTGGAAAATGCAGCAGGGAATAGCCCCCTGGACAAAATTTATTTGGTCTCTCCCAAAACATAGGAGAACTTCAGATGTATGGAAAAGAGTCCAATCAGTTTCAGAATTTGCAGAAAACCACACAAGAATTATTGTGGGAAAGGGAACTTGTAGTTTCTGGTGTTCAAACTGGACAGGCCATGGACTATTGATAGATAAGATATGTGGAAATGCCCCACTGAATCCAGAACTAACTGTTAGAGAATTTCTCACAAATAGGGCTCCATTATTATCTTTTCTGGCACCACATATTACTGCTGACTTCTTACAGGATTTGCAAAGGGAATTCACTCTCACTGAGGACAGTGATATCATGGTTTGGACTCCTAGTCCACAAGGTAAGTTCTCGATTAAATGTGCTTACAAAAGTTTGAGACACAAACATAGAGAATCAGCATCATTGAAAAAGGTACAATCTCTAAACCTACCTGTGAAGATCACCTTTCTGACTTGGAGAATTCTAAACAACTTGATGCCTATGGAGGATATGCTCACTGAATTTGGGATTGTCACTGTATCTAAATGTCCTTTTTGTGAGCATGAGGATACTCTGCAACACTTTTTTAATTCATGCCCCTATGCCTCTTTCATATGGAAACAAATGCATGAAATCCTAGAATTACCACAGGATCAGTTTGCAAATTTATGGGATAGATTAACAACCTATTGGAACATTACAAACCTGTCAAAATTGCATAACTTCCTTTGTTACTCGCTGCCTTGTTTAATTCTATGGGAATTGTGGAAAGCAAGGGGTCAGGTGCTATTTCAAAATGTTAAGCTAACACCTTTACATACTTGGAAGCAGGTTAAGGCAAACTGTAGACTCATCTCTATAGTTAGGCCACTGACTTCAAGTAACCCCTCAGATAGCACATGGATCCAAAGAGGATTAATCCCACTCCTGAATCCACCCCCACCAATAAAACTGATCCCTATTAAATGGGAGCCCCCAGATACAGGATTTAAACTGAATGTTGATGCATCTTGCAATCAAAACTCTTCATCTGTTGGGGGACTCATTAGGGATAAGGGGGGAAGTTTCAGACTTGGTTTCCACAAACTTACTACGGGTATTTCTCCTTTGCAGGTGGAGCTTCAGTCTGCCCTTCATGGCATCCAACTGGCAGTGGAAACCGGTTTCCATCAATTATCACTCGAGATGGACAGTCAGAATGCAGTGAGCATCATCAATGGCAAACTGAAGCCTCCATGGAACTGCCTTCAACTAGCTAGGCAGGTGGCAGATCTAATAAAGAAACATGGCATCCGAGTTAGCCACATCTATAGAGAAATCAATGGTGCAGCAGATTTCTTGGCAAAGTATGGACAACAAAGAAGGGTTCCACAACATTTCGCGGATCCTACATGCATCCCACAGCTAAAGGAAACACTTCTAAAGGACACACACTACTCTTGGAGAAGGATCAGGGCGTAGAACCGGAAATGCAAGGCTGGAGTGTACATCGACACGGGGGGTGGAGGTGTACATAAACAGAAGGGCATTTCCGGTTTAAACGATTAGCTTATATGTAGGGCTAGTCGCCTTAATTTCCATGTACAGGTCTCTTTTGATATTGGCATAGATTATGCCGCACATATTGCGACAACTAGTGTCCAATTCTCTCTTGTATACATCTACTGGACTGGTTTCACGGGAATTAAATCCCAATCTGATGGTAAGGGGAGCCATAATAGAACCCCCACCTACAGGTGGTTTCAGTTAAAAAAAAAAACGAAATCTCACTGGAATCGCTTTGTTCAAGTTTGCGCCGGAATCGCCTGTATTCGATAAGCTTCATATTCTAGGTTTTGAAATTCCGTTGCTGTTCTTTTCTGTTTTTGCTTTACAGTTGTTGGCCATTCTAATATAAGGTTTTTTTTTGTGTATTTGACCTAGTCTATGGGTAGAGCGAAGGGGAAAGCTATTCTTCCTAAAGCTAAGAAGTTGTCTCAGCCTTCTTCTACTCTTGGTTCGTATTCTTCCGGTTTTCCGTTTTGAATATTTGGAGTTTCGCACCTTTTTTGTTCTTGTTGTGTGTGTATGTGTGTTTTTTTACTCTTGTTGATGTTGATTTTTTTTAGAAATTTTATTTGTAAGTCAGATATGAATACAAGTTGTTGTTGTTGACTTTTTTGTCAATCAAATCTCTATATTTTGAGTCTTTTTTATAACATGTATTTGATTGTTTAGAAATTTCATTTGTTAGTGTAAGATATGTATTAGTTAGTTGCTCTATTTTTTCAGTATGTTAGCAGTTCAGTTATAATGTGCATTTGTTTTCTTAGGAGTTGCATATGTTAGGCTAACAGCTGTACTAGTTAGTCATCATGTTTTCTGATTTGTATGTCACATCCGCATGTTTTGACTCTATTTTATAATGTGCATTTATTTTCTTAGGAGTTGCATATGTTAGGCTAACATTTCTATAAGTTACTTACTCTATTTTTTGAGTTACTTATTTTGTTGTCGACTGATTGTTTTAATGTGTACTTGATATCTTGGAAATTGCATATGTTAATATAACTTATGTATTAGTTACTTAGTCCGTGTTTTCATTTTGACTGATTGTTAGTTACTTATTGTTATTCTTTCTGATTTGCTAGTATGTATTTTGTTTCATTACAAGTTTCTTATGTTAGTTTACTATATGCATAAGTTAGTTATAATGTGTTGTCAGATTATGTTGCTTATTGACTGTCTGACCATGCACGCATTTGTTTCATTACAAGTTGCATATATTAGTATAGCCTATGCATTAGTTAGTGATGCAGTGGTTTTTCCAGATTAGAAGTGCATTTTATTTGTGTGATTATGTTTGTTTTTTTAAATATGTGCTTATAAAATTTTGTTTTTCATTTTTTCTGTGTAGTAGCTGTACTGGCACGTAGGTCTGCCAGAATTGGTGGTGCTGCTACTACACAAATTCTAGTTCCTGCTGTTCGTAACCTGGGAAAAAAGAAAAGGATGACTGTGGGTGTTAAGCAGCTGGAAGATGGTGAAGGTGTATCAGCTTTGGGTGAAGGTGTATCAGCTTTGGGTGAAGGTGTATCAAGTCAAGAATTTGACTATGACACACTGTTGGATGATGTTGTTCGAATGAGTAGAGAAGTAGCTGGTGCTGATGAAGACGAGGTTCTAAGGTAGTGAAGAAAGATATTGGGGACGTTTTGGATGTCATGATTGATAATGTTAATGCTGGTGTTGAAGGGGTTGATGCTAATGTTGGTGTTGAAGGTGGTGGTGTTGAGGGGAAGGATGTTTCAGCACAAATTGATGGTGAAGTTGTTAGGTCTACTGAGGGGAAGGATTTTTCAATAGAAATTGGTGTAAAGTTGAGGCATATTTTAATGAGAATGATACTGATTTTTATAGGAAAGAGACCGAATCTGTTAGGGAGAAAGTTGTACCTGCTGGTGAAGGTTGTTCCAAGGATGTTGAGAATGATGGGGAAGGTGGTCCAGGGATGATGGTGACAGTATGGACAGCATGATTAGAGACTGCATTAATGAAAATATGTGGATTTTGGATGCAGTTGCGAAGGCAGAGGCGGTACAAGCTGCTGCGGCTGTGTGAGAGGGAGAGTGAGGGTGGTGAAGCTGATGTGGATGTGGGTGAGAGTGTTCATGCTCGACCTACTGTGGTGGTCTCCTTTGAAGGAGAGAATGAGAGGTCGTCACCTCGTATGTTGAGCAAGGAGAAGGGTAAATAATGTGAGACCTCTACTGGATAGAATAAAAGGAAGGCAGATGAACTTGCTGCAAAGTTGCATGCTGAGAAGGTGATGAAGACAAAGACTAAAAAAGTTGTTGTGAAGAAAGGTGCTGAAAAAGCGAAGAAATCTGGTGGAGTTTTGAAAGAGTTTGCTGAGAAGGTGAAGAAAGGTGTTGAATTGGCAAAAAAACTTGGTTTGAAGAGGAAAGCGGACAATACTGCTGGTGAAGCTTCAGGGTCAGGAAAAATGGTTGCTGGTGAAGAAGAAGTTGCGATAAGAAGTTGTGTGTCTTCAGTTTCTGTGAAAAAGGAGCTGCGATAAAAATGGTTGTGTGTCTTCAGTTTTTCATTTTCCTACATGTTGATAAGAAGTTGTATTTGTTTTATCAAATGTTGCATATGTTATATTCATGATGTATTTGTTATTTTATTTCCATGTAAATGTTTTTGTTTTGTTTTTTATATTTTATATGTTGTTCTTAATGTTGTCTTGGTTAACTATATCATGTGTGACTGATCTTTGTGTTAAATTTAAACTTATACTTTTCAATACATGTATGCTTACACTTTTCATATTTTATTTTATTTTAGGTTTGCTAAGAAATTCTCAACCATGTGTTGTCCTTCGAAGTTGAAATCGTTCATTGCCTCGCTCACTCCTGCCCAAAAGATTGATGTGGAAGATATAGGTTTTGGTAGACTTCTTGCCTTTGACATCTCATCCATTCCTTTTGGAATTGTGCCTTGGCTGGTTGACAAGTTTGATTATGTGGACTGATTTCATACTGTTTTATGCTAACTTCAAATTGTTCTAGGCTAACTTCTTATTTTTTGTTCTAGGTTTGATCTTGTTGGTTGTGTTTCCAAAATTATCTAGCTCAAGGTACATCATTACCTCTGATGATGTGTTTGATATATTCTGTATTCCTAGGATTCCAGGGTGTTCTGTTGGTTTGGTTAGGAACAATGGGAGGGGTTTATCAAGGGATGTGGGTATTAGGAATAGATGGAAAGATGAGTTAGATGCTGATAAATATGGTAATATTTCTCATGTTAATCTTTTTGAGGAGTTGGGTAAACTAGGTAATGGTGATGAGCGCTTTAGGAGATTTTTTGCTATGTATGTCATGTGTACTTTCTTGATGCTAACTACCAGAAACTTGGTTGATTTTAAGTTGGTTAGTGCTTTAGAGAATGTTGGGACCATTAAGAGTCTTGATTGGTGTGGCTTAGTGCTTGATCGTGTCTGTGAGGGTGTTAGGAGCTTCAAATCTTATTCAGGTAAAAGAGATGTGTCTTGTGTTGGCGGTTGTGTGTTTGTATTGCCGTTGGCTTATATTTATAGGTTTCCTTTTAGAGGTCAGCTTGACCCTGCTAGACTACCCTTGTGCATGCATTGGTCGAACAAATCTTTGCTCGATAGGGCTCATTATCTTGAAAAAATGCTTATGATAAAGGGGTTTTGGTAGAGGTTGGGTTTCCTTTGGCAAAGGATGAGAGGGTGAAAGATAAAAGAAGCAGCCAACAGAAATTTGAGGGAACTTGCAATGAGAATATTTTCCATGAGGGGCTGCATACACTGATTGATGCATGTGATGGCATTGCTCAGGAGCCAGGATTTATTTCGTATCGAATACCTAGTGGTGTGATGAGCAATGACGATATTTACAAAGCTACCAATATTGTAAGTATTTTTTGTCTTTTTTTTTTACAGTTTTTAAAAACTAGTGCTTGTTGTTTTAAAACTAATGCCGATGTTAGTTAATCCAATGCAGTTTATAGTTCATATTTCCTTTTTAGATAATTTCTAATTTTTTTATTGGACTGATATTTATTCTTCTCCGTTAGCCTTTGCATAGGGCTTATCTCGTTTCAAACTAGACATGGAGGTTATTACACACGTGTTGGTTCAAAACCTTAATAGGGCAAATGCTACTCTGATTGTTTGACCACAATCGCAGCCGCAACCGTAACCACAAACCCAATCAGAACCATAGGAAGAAGGCACAACCATAGAAAATGAGAATCATGTTCATGTCAAGACGACACAAGAAATTATGGAAGACCCAAGGACGCATGAGTGGGTTGATAAGATAGTTCAAGAATACATGAGGAAAACTCGTTCTATGATTCCTTCATTCTCCCTTGGGATTGAAGGACTTGAGATATGGAGCTTTAGCATCTTTGAATTTTTTTTGGATGATTTGTAATAAGCTTATTGTGACTAATTTGTTTGTTGGTGATATGTTAAGCGCAATTGAGACATTGTTTTAGGATTTGTTTTTAAGGTTGAAGGTGTATTTGGATGATTTGTGACTGATTGTTTTGTGGGTGATATGTTGAGCGCATTTGAGACGCTATTTTAGGATTTGTTTGTAAGGTTGTAAGTTTTATGAAACAAATGCATGTTTTATTTGAAGAAGCACCATTTTAATAATTTTAATTCCAAGTTGATTTTTGAATTATTTGATGTGGTTGATTGTGTTGATTTTCTAAGCTTGTAGGAAAATAAATGCAATTGATAGGTTAATAAACTACAAGTGTAAGCTTAGTAGTTATACATGTATTAAGTGGTTTTCGTATCACTAAAATTACGTGAAATATAATACAAATCACTTTTAGGGAAACAAGTGCATGTTAAATGTTAAGAAGTAATATTTGTATGCTCATTAATACCAAGTTACATTTTAGTTATGTTCCGTGGTTTATTGTGTTGGGTTTCTGAGCTTATAGGAAAACAAATGCAATCCATAGGTTAATAAACTACAGTTGTAACCTAAGTAATCACATATCAGTTAGTTGGTAGTCAGTGTTTCCATATCGATAAAATTCTGTGAAACAAAGGTTGGTACTTGGGCAAGCAAAACAAATGCAAGTTATAATTTGATAATTTATAATTGTAAGCTAAAAAATAATATGTTATTGAATGTATAAAAATCTTAGGTAAACAAAAATCTCAGGCATATAGTATGATCCTGAAAAACAAATACAATATATAGCTAAAGAAATGCAACTTGTATCCTAAACAATGCTACTCTTTACAGTGTCTTCACATCTAGTGTTTTTGTGCCGAATTCAATAGTTTCCTTCCTTGGTATGTTCTTTTCCATGCCTGATTTCAACCTTTTTCCTCTTCCTTTTGTCTTCACTTGGGCTGGATCCAGTACCTTAGTTGCACTTACTATGGTTGAGTTGCATTGGCTACTTGTGGCTGTTTGTTCAATGGCTTTGGTTTTCGATGCCAAAAAAGTCTTCCATTCTTGCTGAGCAGGTGTCAAACATCTCTTGAAGAGCGCTTCTAGCTTTAGAATTTCCTTCGCTCTTTAGAACTGGACTATAAAATTTGCAGGACATATGGTTCCTCCAGGAAACTTCACCGTTGATGCTTTCCGATTGTTATTTTTCTTGGCCAAGAATCTCATCCCATACTTCTGATTTGGCCTTTTTTGTCCACCTTTTGAGGATGTACTTTGCAGGTATTTCTGTGATGGAATGAATGTGCAATGTTCTGAGAGTGTGAAAGCACATCATACTTGACACCTCGAAGCACTTGCATGTGCATTGTACTTCAACCAGCTCATCTTCATTTTTGTACTCAACTGTCTCGTATTTGGATTCATCATGTTCCGGGCTGGCCTCATATTTTTTTATCGGTGCTTCTGAGAATAGTTCCTTGACCTTAGTTGCCATTGCTAGGGAAAATTCCTTTTTTTAATACTTTGTACAATGCAAGTGTGTAAACCTGAGCAGCATATTTAACCAAACCTATACATGCCCATTAGTTGGAAATAAATGTATATTGTAAGTTAACAAATCCGGGTTCTAGACTAAGAAATGCATATTTTTAATGTAAACATACCTACTTTGTTTTGTTATTTTAGCTTTGCTTTTGTACATGTATTTTCCTTTTCTGCTTCATCTCTCCTCTACTTTCTGATTTTTTTTGTTTAAAAAGCTCATGGAAGTGTGTCAGTATTGTTGTTATGTTTGCACTGAAGCATAGTGTGTGGTTGGTGCTTTCACTTCGCTGTGATGATAAGATGCTTGCTAAGAAAATATCCTTGCTGAATGCCATGCTCCATTTTTCACGGAAGTCGTACAGGTGCTACTTTCCAGATTGTATGTGGCGATCATGGAGGTCCATTTTTCTTCAAATTCTGATGGATTACGACATATTTTCATACAGTATCTAGATCACTTTTGAAGGATTTATCTTTCTTTAATCTCTCATAATGCTGTATTGCATTTTGTTTTATGTGCCATAAGTACAACCTGTGTTTTGTGTTTTGGAAGACCTGAAAGTTGCAACAAGAAATGGAAGTTGATTAGTAAACATATTGTAAGTTGACAGGTGCAGAAGTTAACATTCCCTACTCAGTTTTAGGTCTAAAAAATAAAATATCTGAAGCTACATCATTTTTAGAAAACCTGATTTCTAAAGTAACAAGTGCAGCTTATAAGCTATGTAATGCATATTGTACGGTAAGAGATGCAATGTCTAAGAGTGCATATTCAGTGCTCATAACTGTAAGCCACAAATTTTCACAAAAAAACTCATTTATTTCTTTGCCCGTTGCAGGATCTTGATCTGTGAATATTGTGATAGGTTCCCTCCCTTCCATTGATTTCTTGAAAGTGTTGAGGAGCCACACAAAAGTATCAGCCAAATCATATGTTATAAAAGCACAAGCAAACATTGTTATGTTCTAGTGATTGTTGATACCAACTATTGGCACACAAATCAAGTTATACTTGCTTGTTCTGTATGTAGTGTCAAATATGATGACATCTTCATAGAGTTTGCAGTCTTCCAGCATCATTGAATCCCTCCAAAACACTGCTGATAGTTTTGTTTCCTTGTCACACATGACTTTGAAGAAGAAATCTTTATCCTTGTCATTGATTTCCGTGAGTGTGTCAACAAGTTTATGAGTATCTCCACTTTCTATTTCTTTCATCCAAACTTGACTCACAAAGTTGAGGTGGTTTTTCATCGTATGCCCTAGACTTTATTCTCCACCAGCTTCAAAAGACATGTATTTATATCCTACAATAGGTCTTAAACCTACCTGTTCCATTATTGTAATGGCTTTTCCTTTGTCTTCTGTAATCCTCCGTTCACTTCCACTGAGATACTGTCAGGGTATTCTTGTTAACTCATGGTTGTGTACGGTGTTGTGGTGTGCCACGATGTAATAATCCTACTCTAGCTTCACTCTAATTTCAGCTAGGCATCCTGTTTTTGTAATCAGGTCCATTCTCTTACTCTTCTTCTTCTTTTCAAAACGGTTTTCATTATCCACGCAAGGAACATGGCTAGTAGTACTGGGTTTTAATCTTTTTGGTTGGCCTTCAACAGAGCGCTTGTAGTACTTTTCACGAATCTGGCTTTTGCTGTTTCGGCGTTGGCAATCTTTCCTATAGCTGAAACCGATAGCATTTGCATGCTTCTTGTATAGAGCATGAAGTGCTTCCAATTTTTTTGCTTTTACACCGGTAAGATTTTCAGTGGCATCAATTTTATTTAAATTTGGAAATTTTGTACCTGTAATAATAAAGAATACAATTTCTAATGTAAGATATGCATGTTTCAATGTAAGTTGTGCAAAGTGTTCAGGAAGTTATTTAAAATTAGAAATTTATAGAAGCTCTGTTCTGATAAGCATAACAAATACTACTTGTAATGTAACATATGTAAAGTGTAGTGTATTTTGAACATGTTATAATCTGAACAATGCACAAGTTTGTCGAAAGTTGGAATTGACAAATGCATTTTCCGTGTTTTGTTCATTTTAATCTAATGCATGTTTATTTGTAACCTATACATGATTTAAGTTAACAAATGCATAAATCATACGAAATTTTTGTGCAGCATATTGTTTATATTGGTAATGTTTTCACATGTTCATACATGTTCATAGCAGTCGAATTACTGTGTCCAGAAGGTTCAAAAATAGCTATATTCATATCGATTGCAATTGAACACTAGAATTCCAGTCTGATGTCAGGAAATCCCATCTTCATAGGAATTGAGTGGTATTTCAGCTTCTTGCGACTGAATTTCATCTGCTTGAAGTTGAATCTTGTCGTTTACAATTGTGTTTTCTGCAACACATTCCCACTCGAATTTCAGTGTGCGGAAGTTTAAAAAAACTATATTTATTTCGATTGCAATTGAACACTAGAATTTCAGTCTGATGACAGAAAATTATACCTTCATTGAAATTCAGTAGTATTCCAGCTTCTTGCAACTGAATTTTATTTGCTTGAAGTTGAAACTTGCCGTTTAAAATCAAATTTTCTGCTGCAGATTCAGATTCGACAGAAGTTGTTTGTACGATCAAAGCACTTGAAATTTCTTCTGCTTCAATAGGTTTTAGCGACCGATCTAGTTGAGCCGAAATTGAGCCGATGGAATCGAGCCAATTGTTGTCGAAGGAGGACATCGCCGTGGATGAGGCGATCGGAAACGCGCCGGCAAGAAGATCGGAAAGCTGAGGAAGATTGGATTCTGTTGAGAGATTTTCGGAGAAGAGCAGAGAGTAGTGTGTGTTTGTGTGTAAACTGTGTTTTGTGAATATTCCACCGCGTGAAATTTCTATTTCTATTTCACGTGTTTTTTTTGTTTAACTTTCCATTATTTACAAGAAGTCCCTCTCAATCCATAAGCTTATGGACAGGTCACCTGTCAGGAGACTTACTCTTAAAACATATGATATTTTTTTCTATATATACAATTAATTTTTTCCTTTAAAATGAGGCTCATAAATAAATTCCAAATCACGAGCATGGAGCAAATGTTTCATATGCTTCAAGGTGAGGGTCGGGCCAGCGTAGCTCCATTTAAAAACCGAAAAGAGAAGCATACCCCTAGCCTATTAATATATCAAACGTATATAGCACAAACATTCCACACTGAATACTGTTATTAGTGAATCAATGCAAACATTGCACATTGGTTTTATTCCGTTTGATTTTGTGCCGGAAAACGATATGACATATGTGCGGCCGAATCCCAACCGTTTATCATCCAATGATAAACAGTTTACATGAGATATGTGTGGCTGAATTTCAAACGTTTAGATGGCGATAACCGCTCGCCATCAGCGGCTCACACCAGTCGATATCACAGCTATCATGTGGGAGGTAAGTCACGGTAGCCCAGTACCAGCACCATTGGGGGCAGTCATACTCGGTGTCCACCAGGAAGTCCAAGCAGCCCTTAGCCCAAAGACCAAGTTAGCTCAAGACATTCGCACACGGTGGCTGCCGAGCGTCAAACCACTGATCTCGTGAATTTCAACCGTTTAGAGAAAATACACTACAACAGGGCACGTTTTGGCACTGAATATAAAAAAAAAAGAGTAGATTGATAAGTCAATATTATGGTGTATTAATGATAAGGGGTAGGGGAGTATGGTAGCAGAATAACATCCACCCAAATATTAGTATGTAACCGCGGCAGCAATGCATGTGTGTTTGGTCAATTAATTATGCAAACCACATGGGCCTCAATTTGTAGTCTTACGATGGCATCGAATCCAAAATTTATACTCTTCTAGGTAATCGGGATAATATTTGAGGGGCTAACCTATACCTATACTGATAAAAAATAAAACATCTTCTTCCCCATTTCTGGAGAAATAGGGATGGAGCAAAAACTTTCAGGGAGCGGAACTTTGAGGGGAAGAAAAAACTCTCTTAACTGTCAAATAGAGATATAAATCAATTAGAGTCAGGATAAGAAAGAAATATGCTTTTTGATTAGTTATGCATATATCTCATTCCATATTTGTTTAGGTATTATATACAATTTGTATTCACAATATATATGAATACACACAATCACAATTACTTGTGGATTTTACATTCTATCATGATATCAGTCAGGTCTCTCTAAAATTCTCTGGCTTTTCCCAAAAGTTTCCATATTTTTCTCCTTGAGTTTTCCAATCTCAAGCCGATGCCCACCCGCCTCATTTTTCCAATCATCGCCGCTGCTCCCAGGTCACCATAATCGTCGATCAGAACATCGACGTCGCCACTCCACGTGCCGTCCCACGCGTTGCCGTCCGCTTCACACCCGCCTGATCCGTCCACCTGTAGCCTCTTCTGTCCGCTGTTGTTTGTTGCTGCTCCCTTTTCCACACACAAAAGCTAAATCGGTCATCCACTGACATTTACAAGCTTGATGTGTGTTTGGTGCGATTTGATTTTTTTTCTTATGTTTGGATCTATTTCTGCTTGTTCCTAGTGATGTCAATTATGCTTCCATTGTTGATCAATTGCTTCACCATCAAACTTGATTGTTCCAACTACTCTCATTGGTGAACTCAAGTTACTTCTATTTTACGTACAATTAAATTAATTGGTTTTGTTGATGGATCTACTCTGTGCCCCGATGTGCCTGCCAGTTTGGCATCCAAGGAACCCGATAACAAGGTTTCTGAGGTTGTCGGTGCTCATGATGCTTGTATTCAATCAGATCAGCTAGTTCAAGCGGTTCTTTTTTTTATCCCTTACTCCATCTGCAATGTTAGAAGTTGATGGTATGGTCACTGCTGCTCAGGTATGAGAGGCATTAGCCACTAAATATCAGAATAATTCTCATGCTCCTCGTCTTCATCTCTGTGATCGCTTGTATGGAATTCGTCAGGATGATCAATTTTTTTAGGATTACTTCTCTCGCTTTAAGGATCTTCTTGATGAATTGCCTGTTTTGGGTCACAACCATGCTAGTGAAGATATCGTTATACTGTTTTGTCCTGGCTTGAATGATAGATTTTCCAAGTTTTCATCTTCCCAAAAGATAAAGGATCGTTTACTTGCTTTGTTTACCATTGTGGCTGCTGTTGAGGCTTTAGAGTATTCTCTTAAAGTTCGCTCGTCTTCTGCTTCTGGACCAGTCCCTGCTGCATTTTCTGCTACTCAACGGGTGTCCGGCCGGAAAGCCCAACCACGGCAGGGGAGGTTGCGGCTTTGGATGAGGGAGGGGTGGCCGAGACCATGGCCGCGAGAGAGGTGTCGGCCACAATCCATCGTCGGCCAGCTTTGGTTACCTTTCACAAGGTGGCCGCGACGGTGGCACTTATATATGCCAATGGTGTCATCATCCTGGTCATCTTGCTGAATACTGCTGCAAGCTTTCTCATGTTTCCTGCAATGATGTTGCAAATATCGAGGACACAACTCAACCACATTATTATCAGCAATAAAAGGCAACTCCAGGTTGGTACTGATGTGTATAAATTTTATTGTTTATTTAATTGGGGTTTATTGTGATTTTACTGGATTAATGTGCACTTCAGATGTATTATTTGACACAGATTACATGTTTATGGGCTTCAGAGGAATTTGGAGGAGTTGGGGAGAATTATGGCAATTATGGCAAAAAGAAGCAGTCAAAATGTTGCGCAGAAACATTCCCTCGAGTGCCAAATCGTGGGAGCAGATTTGAATTTAGATTTAGAGCTGATTTGGAAATATTTTTGGGCTGATTTGATTAAATTTGAAGAAATAAGCATGGATATATTTTTGGAGATTTGATTAGATCTTATCTCTTAAGATTAGATTTCAAATTTGGAAAGAAGATATTTTGGGGACAGTTCATATTTTAGTTTGTTATTTATTCTCAGGGAATAACGCAGATAGGAACGGAGTTTCGGTTTGGTCATTAATTTCGCAGACTCAAAGTCCAGCGGAAGCAGTTTATTAATTTTGGAGATTGAAGCAGGCTTAAAGAGTTGGAGTTTTCCTTAGAGCATGTACAATGGGATTCTAGAGCGGTTCCAGTTCAGAACTGAAACAACTATGGAACCAAAGTGGAACTTTAGAACCCACAACGGGGGTTCCAAAAGGGTTCCACTCTTGTGGAACCGTTGCTCAGTTCGCCATTTGCAGAACCATTCCCGCCGTACTTTGGTGCAGAACCCATGTGCACGCTAGGCCTGCGCATTTTATTTGACCCAAAGTGCCACGTGTCACCTCTGGATTGGTACACGTGGTAGAAGGACAAACCTGTATTTTTCAATGTTCCAGCGCTATGACTAATTCTCCAGCACTACAAATTTAGATGAAAAAATATTTTTGAAAAATGAAATTAAATATAAAATTGAAAAATTAATTTGTATTTTTAAATTTAAAAACAAAATTTAAAATTTTGATTGTAAAATTAAAATTAAAGAACCAAATTATAAACAAAATTAAATATACAAAATTAAAATATAAAATTAAATATAAAATTAAAATATGAAATTGGATTAAAAAATTACAAATGTATTATTAAATTTCACACTTCAATTTATTTGGGTGGAAAATTTTATTTAAATTAAATGTTAAAGGTATAATTAATGAGTAGGATAGAGAAAATCAAGTGGGGCACATGGAGTGGTTGCAAAGTAGTTTCAACCATCGTAGAGAGAAAAATAGAGTGGTTCCCTTGTGGTTCCAATTGATGGAGTGGAGGAGAGTTAAATATTAAATATTGTATGAGTATGTACAATAGTAAAACCGCTCTGCAACCCCTCTTCTGGTTTCAATTTATTAAATATTAAATCTCTTTTATCAACCTCAGCAATTGGAACAACAAGGGAACCCCTCCATTTCTCTCTCTAAAATGGTTGAAACCACTTTGCAACCACTACATGGACCCTACTTGATTTTCTCTATCCTACTCTTTAATTACATCTTTAATATTTAATTTAAATAAATTTTTCTACCTAAATAAGTTGCAATGTGAAATTTAATAATACACATGCAATTTTTTAATTAAATTTTGTTTCTAAAATTTCATATTTAAAATTAATTTCAATTTTTAAAAACTTTTCCATAAGGATCAAAATAATGGCTCACGCGTCAGTGGGGGCCTAGCAAAACATGGGTTCTGCAACATGAACATACGTAATGTACGATGGGAATGGATCCACCGAATTCGAACAGAGCAACTGGGTCCCAAAGTTGCAATTGGGTTCCAAATCGGTTCCAGTTTGAAACTGGAACCAATATGGAACCCCATTACACATGCTCTTAGTCAATAGAATTTCGAATTCAAAGTTTTTTGTTCCTGCTCACTGCTTCCATTCAGTGGCGGAACCAACAATTTTTGCTATGGGAGGCTGATTAATAAAGATGTTTGGACAGTTAGGCGTCGGTGGGACGGCGGCGAAACGGCGGTCAGGCGTCGGTGAGTGTCAAGTGAGGAAGAAAATTGATGGTCAGTGGTCAGGGACTGCACCAATATGTTCTCATCCCGTTTTATGACTTTGGATTGGGGAAAATGGCCCAATCCAAAATGTCCAAACCCTCTTTAATGTTCAATTTTTCTTTATTTTTTTTGCCTTTAGAGTAAATGAAATGATATCGTTTCACTTAATTAAGTACTAAAACTACGTTGTTTTAGTACTTACTGGACCAAAAAAATAAAGGCCTAAGTGGCCTTATTTTTCGAGCTTTCCTGGACGGAGAGCCGATGGGGAAGCAAAACAGAGGCGGCACCTACGAGCTTCCACTATTAATACCTTCGCGCCTATAAGTCAGGTAGGGTTGAAGCCCTACTACGCTTCATAGTAGATCCGCCCCTGCTTCCATTGGTTTCTGTGCGCAGACAATTCTTTGGTTTGCATGCAACCAATTTTCTGTTGATCAACTTTAGTTTGTTTTCATTATGCTCGTATATTTTCATATTATTAGTTTGTTTAACTTAATTATTATGAGTAGCTAATTTGTTTATCGGCATGCAACGTGTGGCCTAATTGCTCTATAATTGATGCTTGCATGTTGTTGATTGTTCTTGGTTGAATATATTTCTAATATGTTTAAGTTTGTCCAACTAGAATGTTTTTAGAATATTGCTATCTAATTTTTGCCAATACGTAATTGTTGGATGGGATTAGTAAGTAGCACAATCTTGTGAAAAACAGCTAACTAGCTAAGAATATAATAGCAAGATAAAGAATAATTGAGTGTGCATTACTATTTGCTTTTACTTTGGTAAATGCTATATCGGGTTCTTTTATTTCTTAATGCTGTCAAAATGTGTTCTGGTTTAACGAATATTTTCTGGGGGCATTTTGGTAAGGGAAACAGTTAGTTATTTATAAATTGATTAACTGTCGATAAAGTAAGAAAGAATTGGGGAGGTTAAGCGTACCTACTTTCCTATAACTGATAGATTTTTAAGGATTGATTCATTATTGCGACTATGATCGAGTTATTCTTAGTCCACACACACACACGTGGGATCGAAAAAGGCGTGGTAGCATCACCTAAAGGGTTTTCAAAATTAGTTGGAAGAAAAATTAGAATTATTGCATTTGCTCCTCTTGGGATCGACTCTACTTACCGATATACTAATTAGTATTAATCTGAGTTTGTAGGTTATTTTTCGAGTAAAATGACGCTCACCAGATACATGGACTCTGGTGCTACTAATCACATGACTGCTTCAGGTTCCAACTTGGATAGCGTCGCTCCTTATAACGGTAATTGTCATTTTTATTTTGGCAATGGTTCTTCTTTGCATATTTCCCACACTGGCAATTCCCGGATTTCTTATTTACTCACTTTATCTGATGCCTTGGCTATTCCACACATCACCAAGAATTTATTATCTATTTTCAAGTTAACCAAGGATCTAAATGTTGTTGTTTGTTTTGATGACATTTCTTTCACTATTCATAACAAGGTTACCAAAGAGCTCATGGGCCGAAGACATAGTGAGGAAGGCCTCTACATTTTAGATTATGGTGGTGCTGTTTTAGTTTCTTTTGTCAATTCAAATATAGCCAAGGCCTCATTTGAGCTATGGTATAGTCGATTAGGACATGTTCCTTTTTCTGTTATTTCATCTTTGAATAAAACTGGTAGTTTAACAGTTACTAGTTTGATGCCTAAGCCCCATTTGTGTTCTTCTTGTGAGATGGCTAAAAGAAAGTGCCTTTCTTTTAATGATAATTTAAAATGTGCACCAGGCATACATGATTTTAGTTCATTGTGACCTTTGGGGACCCTCACATATTGTCTCTCATGTCGGGTACCTTTATTATGTCATTTTTATTGAGGATTTCTCTTGGTTATATCCTTTACGACGAAAGTATGATTTTGTGGAGGCTTATATGAAATTTAAAGCAGTTATTGGGAACCAGTTTTCTACCACCATTAAACTATTTCAGAGTGATAGTGGAACCAAGTTTGCGAATCATTGCATGCGAACTCATTTTGCAGCAAAGGGCATTCATCATCAACTTTCTTGCACATACACTCCTGAGAAAAATGATCGTGCAGAGATGAAGCATTATCATATCAATGAGGCAGGTTTGTCGATGCTCTTTCATTCTTGCATTCATCATTCATTTTGGTATGATACTTTTTCGACAGCAGTCTGCATCATCAATAGATTTCTTACTCCAGTTTTATCTTGTCAGTATCCACTCTCTATTATTTTCGGTACTACACCTTACGACTCACACTTTCTTCCATCTGGTTGTCGAGTTTTTCCGTATTTAAGGCCTTATGTTGCGTATAAACTAGCACCTCGGGGTATGACCTGTATATTTTAGGGTTATAGTTCACAGTACAAGGGTTATCGCTATTTTGATCCTTTCAGAAAGAAGGAGTACATCACTCGCCATGCTCGGTTGGATGAGTTATTTTTCCCAGCTAACTGTACTGGCTCTGTTACAGATAATCACTGGATGTTTCTGCATTTTTGGAACCTTCGTCAAGTCTGTCGGAGGTGTTTGAGTAATCTTCTATAGCCTAATCACCCATTATTTTGGAAAATTATTATTTTCATCATTTACCGGAAGTTCAGGGTTCTTCAGAAAATTTTGTTCATTTGCCACAGGATGACCATCACCCTGATCAACAGCAGCACGCACTGCCAACTTGGTTGTCCATGCAGCCACCGTCAGTTCACTCGCCATTCACCATCCCGGACTCTAGCTATCCTGCTGACTGTCCCGGCGAACCCAGTTTCTCTAGTGTCACATTTGTCGTCAACATCTCTAGCTCGGCCGCTGTCTCCTGCCTTGGGTTCTGAGCCCACCTTGGGTTCCATATCTACCTCAGGATCAGAGCTTTCACCGGTGATGGGTCTCTCTTCTCGTCATCCTATGGCTACTTGATCGAGCACTGGCTCGCTCCGGTATAAGTATCTCAATAAGATATTTCTAGCTTACTGAGTGCTTGATTTTCTAAGAATGAGCCTCATAGTCATCACTCGGCAGTAAAAAATCATGAATGGGTTACTGTTATAGACTCATAGATGGATGCTCTCTGCACTCAACAAACATGGGAATTGGTTCCTCGTCCTTCAAATGCCAATGTTGTTGGTTCAAAATGGATTTATAGATTAAAATACAAGGCTGGTGGCTCTCTTATCAGACAGAAAGCAAGGTTAGTTGCTTTTCATAATTACTTGGTTTTGATTACGATCATACATTTAGTCTAGTGGTAGAGGCATCTACTGTTCGTATTTTTTTTATATCTTATTGTCTATCGGAATTGGCCATTACGATATTTTTATCTTAAAAATGTATTTTTAAATGGCATTCTTGACTGTCCGGTTTACATGGAGAAGCCTAATGGATACAAAGACCCGATGGGTCGTAATTTTGTTTTTCGTCTGCACAAGGCCATTTATGGTTGAAGCAAGCTCCTCGTACTTGGTTTTTGCGGTTTAGTTCATTTTTTATTGGCCTGGTTTTGTATGCAGTTTCTCCGATACATCTTATTTGTATTTTCACAAGGTTCTCTTTGATTTACTTGTTTTTTTTATGTTGATGACATTATTCTTACTGGGAATGATGGTCGTCTCATTCAGAAGTTTATTGATCGAGTTAATTAGGAATTCAAGATTACCGATCTTGGCACTCTGCAGTATTTTCTGGGTTAGGAGGTTGTTCGTACTTCCGACGGCTTATTCCTTGTTCAGACCAGATATGCCAAGGATATTTTATTGCGAGCTGGCATGCACAACTCTGCGCCAATTTCTATACAGTTTGTGACTTTTTTACAGCTTTCTTGCTCTCCCGATAAGCCATTCGAAAACCCCACAATGTATCATTCTTTTATTGGTGCACTTCAGTATTTGTCGACTACACGTCCTGACTTATCGTATGCTGTGAATACGGTCATTCTGTACATGCAGGCTCCTTCTGATAACCACTACCAAGCTGTTACCCAAATTTTGCACTATTTGCGTGGTACACTCCACTATGGTCTTCAATTCTGTGCAAATTCGTCCATTTTACCATATCTGGGTTACTCTGATACTCATTGGGCTTGTTGTATAGAGACTCGTAGGTCTACACGTGGTTATGCCATTTTCCTTGGTGGCAACCTGGTTTTATGTAGTGCTAAGAAGCAACCTATAGTTTCTCGTTCTAGTTCAGAATCAGAGTACCATGCTATGGAAAATACTGTTGTGGAACTAACTTTGTTGATGAATCTTCTCCTAGATTTACGTGTATCGACTCGTGTTCCTCCAGTTTTGATGTGTGATAAAAATAGTGCTCTCTTTCTGGCTCATAATCCAGTTTCACACAAGAGAGCTAAGAACATTGATATTGACTATCATTTTGTTTGTGGGATGGTGTCTTCTGCAAAGCTCAGGGTCGCTAATTTTTTTACGGACTTGTAACTTGCTGACATCTTTACAAAGGGGTTACCTCGTCCTCAGTTTGAGTTTTTACGTTCCAAGATTTGCGTTGTGACCTGCAACCCTACGCTTCGCTTGAGGGGGGGAGGGTAATAGAGATGTAAATCAATTAGAATCAGGAAAAAGGAATACCCTTTTGATTAGTTTTGTATGTATCATGTTCCATATTTATTTAGGTCTTGTATACCCTTTGTACTCACTATATATATACACACACACATAACCAAAATTACCTGTGGATTTTTGTAGGAGATATTCTGTGAATATCTGCTGCAATATTATTGTATGCTAGATAGAATCATTTTCCATTTATGACTCTGTAAATATTGTCTACATAAGACCACCGCTGCAATCGTCCTTACAATAGTTTACATGGTATCAGAGTCTAAATCCTGAGAACCTAAATATTTTTCAGAATCATAAAAAGACCACCGCTGCAATCGTCCTCCCTTCTTCATCTGCCAATGCATTGAGAAGCCAGTGCCACCGCTTTGTCCATCCAGCACGCGTCGCTGCTCCGTTCACATGTCACCACATCCTGTCCGTACTGCCTTCATGCACCGCCATGATTCTTGCCCACGTGCCACCGCTTTTGTACAATAGATCCGCTGAATTAGGTTTTGATTGAAAACTTGGATGCCGAGACAGAGGCTTCCATCATTTCAGCCGTACTCGTCATCCCTGCCATCGATCCACCGCTCCAGCCTAAATCTCTGACGCAGCCAAATGATAACACCTCTCTCCACCGAGCCCTCCTCCAGCTCCTGCTCGGTGCCGATGGTTCGGCCTCTTTTGATTCTCAGCGATATGCCGAGAATGCCACCCCATTGCCTCCCTTGCATTCATACTATATTTATCCCTCAGATCATGCTTGTTTGCTTATTTCCTCTACGATCTTGAAGGGTGATAATTATAATGATTGGAGTGTTGCCATTCGTCTTGGTTTTAATTCTAGACAAAAGCTTGGTTTCTTGGATGGATCCATCACCAAGCCTTTGCCCGGTGAACCTTTTGCTAATATTTGGAGTAGTTTAAATTATATGCTTATTGGTTGGATAGTTCAGACACTCGATCCACCTGTTCGTTCAGCTATTATTTATTATGACTTAAATAGGGTGCTTTGGGATGATGTTCATCAATGTTTCTCAGTTGGGAATGACCCACATACGTGTCAGATTTGTGCGAACATTTACAACTGTCGTCAGAATGGTCAGGCCGCCAATGCCTACTTTGGTCGCTCCAAGATGCTGTGGAATGACCTGCTTGCTTAAATGCATCCACGTACTTGTATTTCATGTCCCGATGCAGCTATCATTCAGGTTGAACATGAGAAGGAGATGGTTTATCAGCTTCTCTTCGGTTTGGATGATGGTTATGCCACTCTTCATTCATATATCCTTGCACAGAATCCATTGCCTTCACTCGACAAGGTTTACTCCCTTGTTTGTATGGAGGAGCGTCAGAAGACTATCATCTCAGCACGTGATTCTGTCATCTCGACAGACACTATGGCCTTTGCTGCCCGTTGTCAGGTGCAAACCTCCACTCCAAAGTCCACTACCGCTGCTCTAGGATCCACCCCAGCCACCGCCATTGATCTTCAGAGTCTTACCTGCACTCATTGTGGCCGAAAGATTCATGATATTACTACTTGCTTCTGCATTATTGGTTATCCGGATTGGTTCACTGAGAATCGTCCACTAGCATCAGGCCCGAAGGCTTCATAAAACCTTAACACCCGCACCCCATTCGGTGCGCCTTTCGCCGGAGTTTCTCAGCCAGTGGCCGCCGCCACTCCACCAGTGGGGTCCACTGCCACTCCACCAGTGGGGTTCACTGCCATCATCGTCTGGGACTCCGATCGATCCGCCTTCGGTCCGGAACTGTCTAAGGAGTGGATTACAATTTTAAACATGTTCTCTAAGTTAAATTCTTCTGACAATATGTCAGGTAAAACTGCTTTACCTTGGATTCTTGATACCGGTGCTTCGTATCATATGCCGGCGACATGGATCTTCCTTATGACATTGAGCATGCTGCAAATGTTGATGTTGTCCTCCCTGGTGGTTCTATTTCAATTGCAGTTGAACGTCACAAATTTTTTTTTGGAGATGTTGTCGTGACTCATGTTCTTTTTACATTCTATCACTGCCGAAACTGAGCCGGGACAACTGCACTAGGTCGAACCTTCTTAGTTCCACCACTATCTCTCGGCCATTCCCTTCTCCCTCATCATCGTTGCGCAATTGAGCGACCATTGCACGATGATTGAAAATTATTTAAAAGAATTTTTAAATTTGAAACTGCATTTCGATGCCAGTTAATATAAATAATTTTGAGCCTAGTTACGATTGAAGTTGATAAAAAATATTAACTTTCTAGTTCACAATCATATTTTTTCCCATCTTGGTATCAAGGTAGATAGACATCCATCTTCAACACTACACAACCACCGCTATTCTCATCTTTAGCACTCATATCAACCCACCTACAATTAAACTCATAATAGTAAACATTCAAATAACAATCATCAGTTCACCTTAAACATTAACATACAAAAAATATTGTAGGTAGGTTTACCAACAACAAATTCAAAGTGGAGAAGACATGGTATTGGTGATAATATGAACTTTATCATCACATCACATTCTTCAAATTCGAAGTCGTCGGCGTAGAGTCGAATATAAAAGGGGATGGATGAAGTGTTAGACTAGGGGAAGGAACAAAAGGAGAAGAAGAAAGAAAGAAATGAAACATGGAACAAAGAAAGAATGGGAAAAACTTGGATGCTGCTGGAAGGAAGGGAATAATAAATGTGGAATAATTTTTTAAGGTTTCATTAGACGGTAGTTCAACTGCCGTTTACTTTAGTGCAGTCCAGACACATGTTTCGATGTCAAAACTAGCCTTCGTTCTGTACTCCAGACATATATTCCGACGTCTGAACTACCCTTCTTTCTGCACTCTTAGTGCATATATTTGTAGGATTTCTTTAAATGGCGATTCTTCCACCATTGTCTACTTTGGTGCATTCCAGATAGATGCCCTTGGAATTTCTACGGCTGACGGTAGTTGGTGAATAACCATCATTATCTACTTTGTGCACTCAAGACACATGTCCTTCTCTTATTCTTCTCCTTCTTGTCTTCTTGTCTTCTTGTCTTCGTCTCTTCTTCTCTTCTTCTCTTCTTGTCTTCTTGTCTTCTTGTCTTCTTGTCTTCTTGTCTTCTTGTCTTCTTCTCTTCTTGTCTTCTTGTCTTCTTCTCTTCTTCTCTTCTTCTCTTCTTCTCTTCTTCTCTTCTTCTCTTCTTCTCTTCTTCTCTTCTTCTCTTCTTCTCTTCTTCTCTTCTTCTCTTCTCCGCCAATTTGAGGCTAATGCAGTTCTTACTAGTTTCTTTGAGGATGGTAACCCTCTTCTTAAGAAATTCAGAGACAAGGGGTTTAATGCAAAGTAACCTACCGAGATCGTATCGATATTGGTATCTCCTTTTGTAGATTTTAACAAAAAGAGGAAAGAAGAGAAAATAGGCTTTTAAATTCTTGATCTTGTTTAAAATTGAGCCAAAAATCACCTAAAAGCGGCATAAAAATGATACCAATATCGAAACTAGTGACTTTTAGTTTTAATTTTAAACAAAAAAAAAAGTCAAAGCTAAAAGAAATTACGTTCACTACCAATCGTTCAAATTCAATTTATAAAGGCAGAAAACCAATGATAAAAGTCCCTAACAAAAGTTAAAGCATTGTGTTAAATTTAGAGTTTTCTTGCTCTTTCATCTAAAAATTAATTGGCAATAAATGTAGCTAATCCAATATATTATATGTAAGTCATTCAGTTTATAGGAAATCGATAGGGTATATATATTTCAACACGCTCTCTCACGTGCCCAATAATCCAACCTAAGTGTTAGAATAATTCAATGTGACGATTAGATTAGATTTGATTTGTGTTTATCTTGATGACTAGATTAGGGTTTTTTTTAGTCATAGTCTATCTCTTGTACTCAATTTATTTCATTCATTAATATCATAATCATTACGAGAAATACATTTTTTCATGGTAACAGAGCATTACCGATCCTGGCCCTGATCTCTTCCCCTTCTCTCTTTGTTTTATCAGTTTTTTCCCATCGTCGATACAGCCTAGCCGCCGACCAATTTCCGATAAAATTTCAGCCAGCTTCCGGCCAAATCCCGGCGAATTCCTAGTCTTCTTCGGCGCTCCTAAATTGCGGCCTCTCTCTCTCAAGTTGTCATCTCAGGTGTTCTGATTTGCCGGTGTCGTCCCCAACCATCATCTCCGACCATCATCTCCGACTTCAATTCTGGAAATACCAGTCTCATCACCAACGGATTCTCTGTTTCTCCGCGGCAATGCAAATCATCAGCAGTGGTCGGCATCTTTGGTTCCTCCTTGCACCGATTTCATATCTCTGGCAGGTATCTCCAGCACCAGCGACCTCCTTCGTCGATATCTCCTGAGAGGTGTCATATCTCAGATCATTCTTCTCAGTCTTGGTAATTATCTCCGGTACTTTCATAGTCGTCTCTTTGCTCTGCGGCGGTTTCCCTCGATGGAAGTGTCATCAACTTTAGAACCCTCGACGGCAGCGTTGTTCCGATGAGATCCACGCAGCCTTGTGTCTCAAGTGTGTGTCCTTACCCGCCCGTCATTTTCATCTGCGAGCCAGCTTTATTCGCGCGTGGTCTTCACGCTCAATCCAGCTTCATCCGCGCATCGTCTGCACACACTCACATTGTTTCACTTTGGGCCGATTGTTAAATTTGCTTCCCATTGGCTTCTATTTCACCTTCATAATGGCATATTTTGGAGGTTTTTCAGAGTTTAAGCTCAATGGTTTCAAGTGGATTTTAGATATCGGTGCAAAAAACACATGGCATCATCTCCCATGGTTGTTGATCAAGTGACACCTTATCATAGTTCTGTCAGCATCTATGTTTGTGATGGTTCTCAACTCTCTATTAGTCATGTTGGTGATTCTTGGATTTATAAGTCTCCTTCTCTTCATAATGTGCTAATTGTATCTAATATCACTAAAAAATTGCTTTTGATTAGCAAATTAACTCGGGATTTAAATGTTGTTGTTTTCTTTGATGACCGTTCATTTATTATTTGGCATAACATCACTAGGGAAATCTTGGGTCACAGTCATACTGAAGATAGGCTTTATGTTTTAGACTATGGTGCATCTGCTTTTTTGTCTACTGTGGAGTCAAATAAGTCGCGTGCATCTTTTCAAATCTGGCATGCTATACTTGGTCATGTTCCCCATTCCATTAATTTTGGTTTGCATGCTTCTGGATGCTTGTCTGTCTCATCGGTGTTTCCTAAACCCACCATTTGCGATGCATGTGAAAAGACTAAAGGGAAAAGTTTATCTTTTCATACAAATGATAAACGTGCTGCTGTGGTACTTTATCTTATTCATTGTGATTTATGGGGGCCCTCTCCTATTTTATCTGCTGATGGTTTCTCCTACAATGTTATTTTCCTTGATGATCACTCCTGACTCTCGTGGTTTTACCCACTGCACCGCAAATATGATTTTTGGGATGTTTATCGCATGTTTGAGGCTTTTGTGGAGAACCAGTTCTCTTCCACTATTAAGGTGTTTTATAGTGATGGAGGGATTGGGTTTATAAATGGTCTTTTATGCTCTCATTTTTAGACAAAGGGAATTCACCATCTGAATTCTAGCCTTTACACTCCTCAGCAGAGCGGTCAGGCTGATCACAAGCACCGTCACATTGCTGAGATGGGCATGTCTCTGTTATACCACTCTCATGTCCCTTTTTTCTCACTGACCTGATGCTTTTGATACGGTTTCTTATACCATAAATTGGCTTTCGACTCATGTTCTTGGTGGACGATCACCATATGAAGTTATTAATCGCTGGGTTCCCATATACACAAACTTCCGTGCTTTAGGTTGTCGGGTCTTCCCCTTTGTTTACCCCATTGCCAACCATAAACTGTCTCCTTGTAGTATTCCATTTGTGTTTATTGGCTACAGTTCACATTATAAAGGTTTTTCATTCCTTGATTCTTCTACAGGCAAGGTTTATATCACTCGCCATGCTCGATTCGACGAGACACATTTTCCATTTGCTGCTTCTACTATTTCAGCCCCTGGCTCCCCTTTGTCGACGATGGATGTCTCAGCATTCCTTGATCCTTGTGGCAATTCAGCTCCATCTTTGCCTGTTTCAGTCGCACCTTCTCCGGCTCCTTGCTCTATTTGTGCCACTGATCAATATCCTGCTCCTCGGTTGGTGGCGCCTGTCTCACCGCCGGCACCTGCTTCACCACTGCTCACTTTGGCTAGTCAGTCTCCGGCCAATTTAGCCCCTCCTTTTCCAGTTTTATCGGCAGATTCCACTCCACCGGCCTCACCTCCTTGACCTCGTACTCATCGGATGGCTACTGGGGCTTTACAGTGCAGGGATTATTTAGATATTGTTGCCTATGATCTTACTGCTGCTTTACTTTCTCGGTCTGAACCCACAGATTATCACACTACCCTTTAGGATCCAGCCTGGGTTTTTGCTATGGATGACGAGATGGCATCACTTCGAGTTTAACGCACCTGGGATTTGGTGCCTCGCTCTTAGAACGCTAACATTGTTGGCTCCAAATGGGTTTATCGACTGAAGCATCGTCAATATTTCACTATTGATCGTCATAAAACTAGACTTGTAGTGCAGGGTTCTCGCCGATTTTGGGTTTTGACTTTGACCACACTTTCAGTCCTGTGGTCAAAGCTTCCACTGTTCGGACAGTTCTCGCCATTGCTACGATGCACTCCTGGCCGCTTCATCAGCTGGATGTCAAGAACGCCTTTCTGAATATTGTCTTTGATGCTCCGATTTATACGAAACAACCAGTTGGCTACAAGGACCCTTTTTATCCAGATTATGTTTGTCGCTTGCGAAAGGCCATTTATGGGCTCAAGCAAGCGCCTCGAGTATGGTTTCACCGATTCAACATTTATTTGACTCACCTTGGTTTTTAGTGCTGCTCAGCCGACACCTTTTTGTTTGTTCTTTCCCAAGGATCATCATTACTGTATCTCCTGGTGTATGTTAACGGCATCGTTCTTACAAGAAATGGTTTGACTCTCTTTCGGCAATTCATCAATTGGACACATCGAGAGTTTGCGATTAAGGACCTTGGTGCTCTCCATTACTTTCTTGGCCTTGAAGTTTCACCTATTTCATCAGGTTTACTTCTTGGTCAGCAAAAGTATGCTCAGGACATTCTTACTCGTGTCGGGATGTCTGATGCTGCACCAGTCTCTACACCATTTGTGCCAGGTTCTCAGCTGCACAGTTTAACCAGTCCGCCTTTCTGGAATCTGAATCTGTATCGCTCACTCGTTGGGGCTCTTCAGTATTTAACTATCACCCATCCTGATATGGCATTTTCGTTCAATACTGTCAGCCAATATCTTCAGGATCCCAGAGACGATCATTTTTCTACTGTTACTCGGATACTCCATTATGTTCGGGGTACTCTACATTTTGGTCTTACTTTTCGTTCGGCTAGTTCACTAGAGGTGCTAGGGTACTCTGACACTAATTGGGCTCACTGTTTGGAGACTCGCCGATCCACTTACGGATATGCTGTATTTCTTGGTGGAAACCTTGTTTCATGGAGTGTCAAGAAACAGCCCACAGTTTCTCGTTCCAGTACCGAATCTGAGTATCGCGCTCTTGCCAACACTACCTCAGAAGTTGTTTAGCTTACTCATTTACTCTGAGATCTTCGAGTTCCCTTGTCTGGATCTCCGGTATTGTTATGTGACAATAACAGTGCCATCTTTTTGGCCCAGAATCCAGTTGCTCACAAGCGGGCAAAGCATATCGACATCGACTATCACTTCGTTCGAGAGTTGGTTGCTTATGGCAAGTTGCAAGTTGGTCGTGTTCTTACTTCACTTCATATTGCAGACATATTCACGAAAGATCTTTCTTGTCCGCTGTTCTAGTACTTCAGATCCAAGCTTTGCATCGGCGAGCAGCCGACGCTTCGCTTGAGAAGGGGGGTGTTAGAATAAATCAATGTGATGATTAGGTTTGATTTGACTTGTGTTTATCTTAGTGACTTGGCTAGAGTTATTTTAGTCGTGGTCTATTTCTTGTACTCTATTTATTTCATTCAGTAATATCATAATCATTATGGAAAATACATTCTTTCACTAAACTCTAATATCATGTTAAATTAAGAGATATCTTGGACTTCCACACCGATTGACACTAAGTGAAGGTACGTGACCCAAGATATGATATCAAACTTATTTAATCTATAAAAAAATTGATGTATGATATATACATATTGCTTCTTCCAATGAGCGATCCAATTATTTTAGGAAAACATTGCCATGTTTCTGGTATCAATCAGTCTTTCCTCTGATGAATATATACGTTATTATATAATAACTATTCGCTTGACCTATTCCGTTTGTTGAGGGGGCAGAGTACATTATTGAAGAAATCATGAGAAGCGTGTAGGAGAATATCAGCCAAAATTGTTGTGAGGGCCGGGGAAAAGTTGATTATATATAGTACACTAATTTCCTTTCCAGCAGTAACATGTTTATGGAAGATTCATGAAGTATAGAGGTGTCACTAATTAATTTATAAGAAAGACTCATATAATCTCACCATAAATTATGATGAGATATCGATCAATTATGATGAGATATCGATAATTATGATGAGATATCGATTTAAGTAAAATTTTAAATTATAAAAAATATCTTATGTCATCTTTCATTTTAAAATAGTTGTATTAAAACACCGTGTTGTTAGGATAAGTCAGATTGCTGACTAGATCAGGATAATGTTGATGACTAGATTAGAGTTAGATTGATACTACAACTCCCCTCTAATCTTCTCTATCTATGCCTTATCCGAATTACAAATCAATTATGGGAAATCATTCTTTCATGGTATCAGAACCTTCTTGTTCCTGATCCCTTCCCCCCTTCTCTTTCTTCTTCTTCCCGGCGGCATCCTTTTCCGACGAATTTCTAGTCAACTCCTGGTGAATTTCTAGCAGCCCACTGTTTCTCACTCTAGCACCGAGTCTGAATATTGAGATCTGGCCAACGCCGCTTCTGAGGTCATTTGGCTAACTCATCTCATGCAAAATCTCCATGTCCCGCTTTCTGGTTCTCCGCTTCTGTTATGCGACAATACTAATGCAGTTTTCCTGGCTCAGAATCTGATGGCTCACAAGCGGGTCAAACACATTGATATCGACTATCACTGCGTTCGGGAGTTAGTTGTTGCTGGGAGGCTACACATAGCCCATGTTCCAACTTCTCTTTAGATTGCAGACATTTTCACTAAGGGTCTCTTATCTGCTATTTGAGTTCTTTCGATATAATGTTTGCATCTCTGAGCATCCAATGCTTCACTTGAGGAGGTGTTAGAATAAGTATGATTTCTAACTAGATCAGGATAAGGTTGATGACTAGATTAGAGTTAGACTTAGATTGATAATACAACTTCATTGTAATCTTCTCTACTTATACCTTATCTAAATTTAAAATCAATTACGAGAAATCATCATCTCACCCTTTTTTTTAATGATTACATACAAGCAACCAAATTACATATTAACATCCTCATCTAGGACCTAAGTAGGAGACACTACCATTGAATTTATTGAACCTCGATGGAGCCTGAACTCCATCTCTTTGAATAGATAGGGACGCTCTCCTAAGAATACACAAATATCATCATTTCACCCGTTTTACCATAAGATTGTGAAGTGCTCTAATATATGTGCCGTGAAAACAATTATCATATTTTAAAATGTAGTTTTTTTCGTAACACCTGGAAATGCAATAACATGTAGAAGTACATAAAATTTTGTGAAATGAGTTATACTAATATATATTGATTAATGATATGTATATGTGCAGCGAAATTTTATGTAACTTAGAGGAATAATTTATAACACCTTCTCAAACATAATAATTGGTGTCACAATTCATATAATTAATTTTCTGAATTTTAATTACATAACACTACTAGTACAAATTAAGACTAACGTAACATTTTAAAAGTGTTACTTTAATTACTAAAAATATTAAATTGGACCTACTGCAACACTTTTACTAGTATTACCTCTAATGATGTTGCATTAGATCTAACACAACACTTTTCAATATTTAGACAATATTTTTCCAAGATTTAAATGACACATTTATAAGTTGTTTTACATTTTAGTAAATGTTACTCAAGAAAATGTTATTATTATACCCTTAATTTGTAAACAACCAATTATACGGGCGACCTTTTTCTTTTTTTTTCCTTTCCAAATAAAAATATCAAACACTGAGGGCGGATGAAAGTGTAATCGGGCACACACCTCCCCATAATAAACATTAAAATCCTTGTAAGAATTATTCCTAATATAATATTCCTACAGTCCTATATTATATTGATGAATGCCGACACAAACTATTTGAGATACTTTTCATTGGCCAATAGAGGAAAATAATCATGTGAGGTGTTGTAGACAGAAGGAAATGAGGCCTAAAAGAAAGGAAGACTTGGAAGAATGAGAACCACATATTCAAGATTCCGTCTCTTAAACTACGATCTTTCGATAAGGTACGAAAAGTTTAAAATTTAAATTATAAATTTAAAGAAGTTAAAATAAAATTTTTGGATAATATTAATTCGGTCATAAATTTTGAACTACTGCACATTGTATAATAAATTTTTGATATTATAACTAAAATATTTTACCTCTATAATTCTAATTCAACCATATTTTCTATATGCATATGAAAAGACGGTATTTCTCAAATCGTTTGCCAATATTCATTCATGCATTGGTTTCATATTTTGATTTTTGCATTTCAAGTTTTGGTGCTTTATAGTCGACGAAAAGAAATTGTTTTTCTCTTTTGGATGAAATGATTGAGGTTGTATGTTGTGAATTTTGTGCCGTTCATATATCTCTCAGTATACAAGAAGAAATCGTGCAAAATATGGCATAAAAAGCCAATCAATCTTAAAGGCCATGAAAATAGTAAGGGCACTAGAAATCTTGAAGTGATATGTCTACTAAAATTATGATTAAATTGAATCTAAACTAATTTTCCTAAGCTAAGCCAACTTAAAATAAATCAAATATTCATAAAATTGTTGGAAAAAATGTTCAGCGAAAGTTACAATAACCTAACTAGCTACGTACGGAGAATAACTTATCTTTTATGTGTTATTCTCATTGCCACATAGGTCTCTGGATTTAAATGTAATATTAACTGATGCCTTTGTGTATCTCTGATGGAGATGCCAAGACTATTACCACTATAGATGAAGACATTCCACGACTTGATCAAACACTTAAAGGTAATGTTAGACATCCTCTAAGTGACATGGCGGGACCTATGACTAGGTCAAGGACGAATATTAGAGATGTTGCTTTAAATGCTTTGATTGATCGACTTTATGATGAAGAATTGAAGGAGTGGTCATTGACACCTTGGATTTATTGTTCAAGAGTGTCGAGGAACTGAAAACATCATGAAGAACACTATACTCTTTTTTGCCACTGGATTTTTAATGAGGTGGTGTGATCACAGTAAACTATTGTAAAATTATTTTATTTTTAGATTTTGGACTGATGAGTTCGGCCATGTGGGCTTTGAAGAGCTTATTTTCAAACCTGTCCATTAGGTTTTCAAAAATATTAAGTTTTGATTAGTATTAGATTTGGTAAGATTGGATAAGACAATATTCATTCAATGCTTAGCTTGGAAGAATTTGGTCATATAGTTGTATTTTAGGTATTTTAGTTAGATATGATTTTAGCTTCTTAAACCTGTTATAAGTTGATTCTGATTCTGTTTTAGATTAAGGTTTTGGCCGAGATGTTCACCCTATAAATAGAGAGTATGACCGAGACTTCTCCTCACCTTTTTATCCATCAAACATATCAGTTTTTGAGTTATACTCATTGCTTACGAGCTATCTTCATTGTTGATTGATATGAATTTCCTTGCAAAGACTCACGATTGCAGAATTAATATCTTCGATCTAGTGAAGGGATCTGCAAACCCTCACTATCTCGCACGAAATTCAGGAGTCTAGCCCTCGGGTACGCCTGACTTCGACTTGCTCTCTAACTAGTCCTCAGGATAAGATTACAAGGTTTATTGATACATAACTAGCCCTCAGAGTTAAGGAACAATGGAATAGCTCGTAAGCAAAGAGTATGAGCTCAAAAGGGTGTATATTTGATTGATAAATCTGGTAAGAAATTCTTCCAAAGGCATCCCCTATTTGTAGGGTTACAATTTCTCCCTAAACCCTAATCACAAATGGAAACTGAATCAACTTATGGCAGCTTTAAGAAGCTAAAACCATATCTAACTAAAATACCTAAAATAAATGGTAATGTAAGGTAATATGGTCCAATTCATCAAGAAGCGACCTTGAAGAATATTACCTTATCTAATCTTACCAAATCTAAGTCTAATCAAAATAAAACTAAATATTTTTGAAACCATAATGGATTGGGCCAAAAATCAGCTCTTCAAAGCCCACATGCCCGAGCTCTACAGTCTAAAAAAACCTAAAATGAAATAATTTTACAATATTTTACAGTGATCATACTAACTCATTAAAAAACCCAGTGGGAAAAAGAGTATAATGTTCTTCATGATGTCTTCAGTTCTTCGACAGTCTTGAACAATAAATCTAAGATGTCGATGATGACTCCTTGTTCAATTGTTCATCATAAAGGCGATCAATTAAAGCATTTACAGCAGCATCCCTAAGCTTTGTCCTTGACCTAGTCATAGGTCCTGCCATGTCACTTAAAGGATCCCGAACATATCCTTTAAATGTTTGATCAAGTCGTGGAATGTCTTCATTTATGGTAGTAGTCATCTTGGCATCTCCATCATTGCTTAATCCAAACGGTTAATTAAGTATCAACACCTTCGATTTGTGAGCTAATCCCGCGGGCTAGTTAGAGTCATAAATCTCAAGATGTTTAAGATTCTGAGGCCTAGTTTTGATCAGTTTGTGCGGCTATACTAGGGTTTGCAAAATCCCTCGTTTAGTTAGAGATCTAAAATTCTGAAATCCAGAGTCTTCGCAAGGAGAATCATATTAGTTGGTATCAGAGCAAAGCAAAGGAACCATGTGGATGAAATCATCAGGGGTTTCGAGTTACTTGCATTATTTTATTTTCAAAATTTTTTCTTTTATAAACTCTTTCATGTCATATTTAACTATGTTTGTTTGATCTTTCTTACCAGGAGGATCGAATCTAGAGTCGAAGGACATTGAAGGGACCAAGAGTTAGAATAGTTCGATATTACTATCCACCTTCACCTTCATCAATTGAATCAGGAGGACGTCGAAGGGTCTGAATGTTAACAAGTACTATACCCCATTCCGGTCAGTTTTGTAGTTTTTAGGTAGCTTATACAGTTTATGTGCTTGTGATATTTTTTGTCCACTCTTCTGAAAAATTATTGCATGCTCATAATCCTATTTTTTTCTTTAATCGGTCTTTGATTCTGTAATCTTGAATTTGTTATTGAATTCTTGATTACACCTTAAACAAAAAAAAAGTATTTTGTGTCATTTTCCATATATGGTTTCATATTTTTGATCCTTAAGATCTTGAATATCTCGAAGTTCATTTGAATCGAGAGGAAGTTGTCGCAAATTTCTTATTCCAATTTTTAAATAGGCAAATTTGTTCTAAAAATTTTTTGAAAACAAAAGCAAAGAGAAGCAGATTTTTTGGTTTTGAAATCGAGATCTAGGGTTTTAAAATCAGAAATTTGGGGCTTAATTGTAACGTTTGAAAGTTTGGGGGCTGTTTTGCAATTTTAAAAGTTTGGGAAATTGAACTCAAAATTTTCTTGCTTGGGGAATAAGATTCTGATTGTGAGTGTTATATATTGTGTGAATTTCAAATTTGTGGCTGAAGAGAAAGAAGAAAAAGGGAATCTGATTTGAAAAAGGAAAAGGAAACAAAATCCTAAGTGGAAGAGGGAAAAAGAAAAAAAAACAACTGAGAGTGGGGTTTGATCAGGATTTTCCGACTTGTGCAGCAAGTAAGTCACTAAAATCTTTTTCATGAAAGGATATGGGTTTGAGTTTCTAATCCAATTTCATTTTGGAAAAGTTACTTAAATTTTTTGAACTTGTTAGTCGCCTATATGAATCATTCTTGTTTTAATCATAGCTCATTCATTACAGCTCCGATTCAAGTCATTAAAGTTGCGTTTTATTCCTTATTCTCTTAAGAATTTTGAATTCTAGATCGTAGAACTCAATTTTGATTTTATATATTTTTAAAATTCGAAATAACTTCTGATGTACTCATCTCCTACTTTAAGTTTATAACACTCACAACTCACAATTTCGAAATAGCTTCTGATGTAATCATCTCCTATTTTGCTTTGAATTTGCTGTGAATTGATCGATTGCCCTTGAATTAGCCTTCACCTTGTGAGTTGTGAGTGTTATAAACTTGGTGAGCGGCCTTACAAAACAAAGGGAATGGGGTGGTTTTTATACTGACCGTTTATTTATCTTAGCAGTTTAGCGGAGCTGGCGGACGAAAATCCATTCGTCCCGCATTTTGTTAGCAATCTTAACAATTTTCCATTGATGAGCACATCTGATGGTAGACGTGGTGAGAGTTCACGAGATGAGGCTCCAGAAATTTGGGAGCGACATCGATTCAAGCCTAATGAATACAATGATCCAGATCGGTTTACTGTCGCACTAAATGCACTCATGTATGAGGTGCAAATATTGGCGAGAAAAGTTGACAGCATGGTACTGCCTACACCACCATCATCGGCCAAGAATGATGATTCTCAGAGATTTATGTGCCAATTCCATGGTTCTAGCAGTTCAAATGAAGATTCTGATGATGGTTCGGAAAGACGATCACACCGAGGGCCTTCAAGAAGGCATCGCCACAACAAGCATCATTCCTAAAGGAGATTGAGGGCCAGCTTGGGATCTAGTTTGAGTTTATACTCTGCTCAAGACATCAAGGGGTTGAAGTATGACATCCCTCAATTTGATGGTCAACACAATCCAGTAAAGTATCTTGACTGGGAGCAACAGATTGAGAATCTGTTTGCTCTCAACAATTATCGGGAGAAAGAAAAGTCAAGGTGGTGCATTATTCCTTCACTCATTATACAGCTAACTGGTGGAAAAATATAGAGAGTCGAGACATATTGCCGAGAAGAAACCTATCTCCGCCTGGGAGAGAATGAAGTCCGAGCTTCGCCAATATCATGTTCCACCTACATACTTGATGGAACAACATTCTCATTTGGCCAATATGAAGCAAGGAAGTCAAAAAGTTGATGAATACTGGTAAGATCTCAAGTTGACCATGAGAAGGGTTGGGATGAAAGAAGACAACACATTCATAAAAAAAAGATTCATTGAAGGCTTGCGTGAAAACCTTCAAATGCCAGTCAAGCTTCAACGTCACATTTCAATGGTCAATTTATTGGTGAAAGCAAGGTTGGCTGAGAGTACCCTGTGGCGCAGAGAAATTAGGGCTTGACTTGGGAAACCCTAGCTTCAATAATGACCGAGGGTCAACCATGGGCGGTCGTGGTTCGATGCATTTCTATTCAAATCCTACTTATACTCCAAATGATAGAAGGATAGAACCATCCACTTAGTAGTCTTCGAAAATCCCAGGTAAATCCAATACTTCTTCATTAAATTCAGTTTTTGTTAATACTCCTACTTGTTTCCATTGCAAAGAAAGAGGACATGTCCGTACACTGCTGGAAAATAGGTACTATGGCACCAGTATGTGTCTAGCAAACCTCTATAACCGGTGTTGTCTTTATGTATGACACCATTATGAAGACATAATTCTACAAAATCGGTGCTGATTTTGATTACTAGCACTTGAATAATGGGACCGGTGCCCCAAGACGGTGTCATACATTGGAAATAGCACTGGTTCCATCCATGGGTGTACACATAACCAGTGCTGTAACAGGACAAAAACTAGGTAATAGTTTATTTCATGCCAAAAAAAGAAGGAAAACTAATAGCACCGGTACTAATCACTATGCAGGTTTCTATGTTAACTTATGGCACCGGAATCCATAAACATGTGCCTTTAAAATGGGACCCATTTTGGAGGCTGGACATTTTTTTGTTCCATTAGCACCGGTTTATGTACATACAACACCGGAATCAAGACCGGTGTTGGGTACTTAGACAAAATTTCTTAAATTAGCTCTCGGGTTGGTAAAATGATTTCAAAATCATTCAAGGCAGCCATACGCATCTGCTTATCTTGTTTTTGGCACCAGTTTTACTATTTAGCACCGGTTGGGGTACCGGTGCTGCTACTTGGAATAACTTTCCCAAGTTTGCTCTCGAGTTGGGTGAAAAGGCCAAAAAATTAATTCAAAGTAGCCTCAGGCAGTTGCTTTTTAAAAACCAGCACCGATATATGGCTTCATGGCGGTGGTAATTAATTTAAGTTCCAAAATCTATACAGATCGAGGGCGGCTTGTTCTGCCATTTCTAATTCTTGGAGAGAAAATCTAACCTATCTTCCCCATCGGCTCAAACTCACAAGCTCTGTAAAGGATTGAGGTAAGTTCTCTTTCAAACACTGCTCTTCATTCTACAAGATTATTAATCATAAACCCAAAGGTTTTGGAAAAATAACAACTTGAGGGTTGTTGGATTTGATTGACTCTCATTGAGGGTTTGTTGGATTTCATAGTGTTAATGTGTAATAGCTATGTATATGTATACATTCGATTTGATTAACTCCCATTGAGGATTTGTTGATGTTCATTAAAGAAAATATTCTATTGGTTTTTTTGGTTGCATGGACTGTGTTTGCTAAAATGTCTCATTTGACATTGTAGGATATGGCACCAAAAACTCCCTACAAGAAGACACACAATACATCTCCTTCCTCTCCGGAGTTGCAATCCAATATTCAACAATGGGAGAAGAGGTTTATTTTGGAGCAGGTAATGTTTATTGAATAAACGTACGGAACAAGGCAACATTTCCCGGAGAGAGGAATTGAAAATGCTCCCCACTGGAGAAACTATCCGGGCACTTGGGTGGGAGAAATTGTGTGACACGCCTCCAATGGTCAACCTCAGCATAGTGAGTGAGCTCTATGCTAATTTACGGTGTGGTGCAAGGGAGGATGAGGTGTTCTGTCATGGAAAAATGGTGAAATTGACTGATGAATCCATAGATGAGTTGTACACGTTGCCAAATTTCCCCCCCGAGGAGGATGAATTTCTTGCATCCCACTACTATACCGATGAGGGTTGGGATTTTTACGATCCTACAGGATGGGAGATCGTGAGGATGGTAATTAGGGAGGGAACCGATGTCGAGTCTATTGTGAAACCAAGTTGGAAAAAGATGCCAAAGAAGCTACTCACTCCCGAGATGAATGGATGATACTACTTCGTAGCATAAAAAATTGACCCCTATCACAGTGAACGCTAAGTTTCACAGTATGAGGTTGAAACATTTGTACGCCATTTAAAAAACTTCGATGGAATGTAGGTAGGCAAATAGTGAACGAGTTGAGACATGGTCCAGAGAGAACAGGTTGTTACAATTTCTGCAGCCTAATCTCCGAACTGTGCACAAAAGCAGGTATCCCCCACTATCAGCACGACATATACGGGCATCCAATGGGTAAGATTACAACAGACTCATTCTTCAAATTTCCTCAGGACAGTGTGGGTCTTACTTTGGAATCTAGAGTCGTGGCGTTGGAGGTGGGTGTACAAAGTCTGCTGACGGAATCATAATATCATAGGTCCTGGTGCGATCACATGGGTAAGGTTTTTCAATACCACTTCTCGGACGCTATGAAAGCAGTTGGACCTTTCCCTACATATCCAGGCCCGGGCGTTGGGCAGTGCGACGTTGGGACCAGCTCAAAAGATGCACAAATGTTGGATGTAGAGTTGTTTGTTAGATATTATTCATGAATTTCGATCCTCATTGTCCTAATACTATGGTTTTTTCACAAATTATTTTGTGGAGTATGGTTTGAAAAAATTCTATGTTATTTTGCAGATGGAGTATAATTATTATTCACTACTTCGAGGATTATCATGCTTTTAAATTAGGGTAATATGCAAATATAACCCTATATGTTGGAGAAAGTGCAAATATAACCCTGAGTTATTTTTTAGTGCAAATATAACCCTAACTATTATGCATATGTGCAAATATAACCCTAACTATTATACATATGTGCAAATATAACCCTAAAGTCATTATTTCCGGCATTGACTGACCAGGGTTATATTTGCACTTTCAATTATCGCAGGGTTATATCTGCACTTTCATTATTGCAGGGTTATATCTGCACTTTCATCAATTATATAGGGTTATATATGCACTTTTCTCTTTAAATTAAATTTATGGTGTTAAATATATATTATTTTCCGTTAATATTTCCAAACCTTTTTTCACAATTTAGTCTAGGACATGTATTACTGCTTTGAAATTTATAAAATAAAAAATTCATTTATTTAGAATTCATTTATTTATGTTAGAAAAAAAAATCAAATGTTTCAAATCCATGCTTAAGGTGAAACTTAGTTTTGGGCAACACTGCAAATTTTCAAAATGTAGCACTTGTTTTCTATTATCAATTTTGAGGATTTTCCATTTACCCAATCAAGTCGTAATTATGTAGTTATGATCATACAATACTCAGTTGCAATATTGAATCGCCAATTTCATGTTTTGCCCATTCCAAGATTCTTTGAGGGACCTAAGTGCAAAAAACAAAAACTTCACCTGGAGCCCCAAATTCAGTTCCGCTCGGATAAAATCCTACATTATGGAACCCAAAATTAATTTCCTAGAATGAATCAAAAAATGATTCATACTTGGTGGAAATAACTGACAAAGAAAACTTCTCGTTTGGACTTTCTAACTTCTAAGTCATCTAGAGTAAGATACTTTAGGACATATACTAGCGGTTTACCAAATTCTATTAAAACATGAAATTCTTTTTTAAAACATAAATTAACCCAAGAATACACGATATGGGGTTATTTGACTACAAAAAAGAAGGTGTAGTTAAGTTTTGGGCAACAGTGTTATTTTAACAAAGTTATGATCGGAGGGTTTTCGGGTATCCATTGGACACAATTTTGAAACACGAGATTTATTGAGTTTTTAATTGAATATTATTGAGTCCAATTTCATATTTAAAAACAATGGAAAACATTATCCCCCTTGAGAGGGACTTAAATTGAATATTGCACACCAGCACCGGTTATGTGTGTTGATGAACCGGTGCTAAGGTTTTTAAGGTTGAAAACCCCAAAAATATTGGTCTATTCCTGGGAGGGAAATTCAAATTTTCATAATTTCACTTTTGGCACCGGTTCGTCAATTCTTTAGGCACCGGTATAATAAACCGGTGCCGGGATTATGCCGCACGTCACGAGTAAGAAGCTCCACGTAGCTGCTTCATCATTGAAATGGCATCGATTTTCCTTAACCAGCACCGGTTCACCTACCGGTGCTCTGGAGTTAGACATAATTTCATATGTCTATTCTCGATTTGAAAAAATAAATACTTACGCAGCATCAAACAGCTGCTTCATAAATACTTAGCACCTGTTTTTCGGTTTTCTGAGCATCGATGAAATAAATTAATAAAGAGCCCAACTTGGTTTCATCTGAACCATTGATTTCTTTTGTTGATTTAATCTGAACCATTAAAAATTTTGCTGTATAAAGTAAAATTTAAACCCTAAGTCCAACCATCCATCATTATTCTCCCATCCTCCTACTTCTACCTCCTCTCCATCCTCTCCCTCCTACTCCACCACCACTCCATATCCGTCACCGCCATACCCCGCCTAACACCACCTATCCATATCCGACGAAGATAAACCTCTATCAGGCCTGCTCCACCATTTCTGAGGCGCAACATCGTCTCCGTATTGGCACTCTATGTGTTGTATTTTTTTATTTTACATATTTTTTGGGTGTGTTGGATTTTGTTCATGTTGTCTGTCAAGGGATGTGTTGGATTTTTTCCATTTTGGTGATTTTTGGGTCGTGTGAGATTTTTTTCATTTTGTGATTCAATTGAAAGTTTATTAGATATATTATTGTAGTTCAGTATGTTGATAGTTTGATGTTTAGGTGTTTGTCCTAAAATATGTTTTGTTGAAATGTGATATACATGATTGTGTCATGTTTAGGTGTTTGTCATAAAATGTGTATCATGTTATAAAATGTATGACATATTGTTGATTGTGTTATGTTGAAGTGTGATATAGTTGATTGTGTGATTTTGTAGTTTTTGTCATAGAGCGTGTGAGATATAATGGAGGTGAGATGTAATGAATCATGTACGATGGTGAAGGTTTTTTCTAAAATTAATTTGACATAGTTGATTGTGGGATGTTGAAGTGTTTATTATTGGTTTTAATTGCCTCAAACAACGACATTGTTTTGATTGAATGGTGATCTAGATTAAGGTTTACATGTCTCATTGCTTGTTTTGATGATTTCAAGTTGATGTTTGAACTGTGGAGATGCTGGGGTTTATAAGCACCAAGGAAACATGGGGTTTTTAACATGGTGTGTTTATCATTAAAACATAGTTAATGTTAAATAAATAGTCAAAAAATATTATACACGCCATGTTTCCTTGGTGCTTAAACACGACATCATTTCGACATTTAAATTGTTTCTATGACAAATCGTACTGTGCACATGGGGTTAGCGGAAGAAGCATTAGTTAAAGGGTAATGCATGCAAAACTTTTGCTTGTTTTGATGATTTGAAGTCAATGCTTATGCCTACTTTGTGATGAATCTTGATTTTTGTCTGGTGTATTGGTTGCTTTCTATTCATGTAGTGCCTTCTAACTAAATAATGATTCTTCCATTATGAAAAGTGCAGTAACATTTGTAGAAATCCACAATTTAAAATGTGGAGATTTTGTAGTGTATGAGCACCAAGTAGACATGGCGTGTTTAACATGGTGTGTTTTAACATTACATCATTGTTAATGTTAAATACATAGTTAAAACATTGTTATACACACCATGTTTCCTTGGTGCTTAAATGTTGCATCATTTTGACATTTTAAATCATTTTCTTTAACAAATCGTACTGTGCACAAACTTAAGGCAACAACTAAGGTTGAACAATACCTCTACAGATATTATTTTGGAGGTTAGTTGACATATTAGAAATTTAACGTTTCTTAACCTTACTTTTTGATTACTTTCACATTATTAATCATTGAGTTATTTTGTGCACAATAGATATTTCCCCCGACAAGAGGAGCGTACAATGGCAAGGAGATAATAGACGTCACAGTCACAAGGTGCGAAGCTTGGGTGAACGTGTCTTCCTAACAATCCAAGACTTCGGTGGACCTTTTTGGTCTCTAAGGAGGGCATAAAAGTTGACCTTCAACATGTATTTGATTCAGACATGTTTACCTTTTTTCTAAAATTATATCACATGGATGGATTCCTTTTTTTCACTTGTTAAGATTTGTACTTTTTCAAATGTTATTGCTTAGCATCAATTAAATTTTATATTGTGTTCTTGTCTCATCTAAGTTTCTTCTATGATTTTTCCCCGGGTTTCAATTCTGGGAAGGATTTGGATAAATTAAAAAAAGAAATTGCAAATTGATAAAAAAAAAACTAAGCACCAGTTTTACAAATATTACTAAGGGTGCTTTAAACATCCATCCTCCAAAATCAGAGCATTGAAAAATAAAAAAGAAACATGTGTTAGTATTTGTAATATGCACTAGTTTTAGACACCGGTTTATGTTCGTAAACCGGTGCTACGAAAGAACGGGTGATCATTATCAATGTGCCTGAACAACATTTTGGCAGCACTAGCATCTAAATACCGGTGCTAAATTAAACGTTGTTAGCAGTGGTTTTGTTTACATGTGCCATAGTAACTACGTTTCAGCACCACCCTACTTAGGCACCAGTTGTTTGCGGGCCCAAAATACCGGTGCCATAGCCCCCAAATACTGGTGCCATAGGGGGGTGCCTACAGCAATGGCACCCCCCAACATTTATCAATGTGCCTGAACAACATTTTTGCAGTCAGCACCGGCATTTAGATGTCGGTGCTGAAGTAAACATTTTTAGCACCGGTTTTGTTTACCGGTACCATAGTAACTATATTTCAGCACCACCCTACTAAGGCACCAGTCGACTGGGGGTCCAAAATACTGGTGCCATAGCCCCCAAATACCGGTGCCATAGGGGGGTGCCTGCAGTAGTGGTAGTAATTGCCCTCATGCTCGAGTATTAACAACAATTAAGGAAGGAGATGAAAAAGAAGAATATGTTGATATGCTAGCATTTTATGAAAGAGTGGAAGAACAGGCAGAAGAAGAGATCATCATAAATGATCATGGTGAACAAGGTCCAGAAACACAAAGTAACTTTGAGTCATTGAAACTCCTAAATTCTCAAATGGTCGTAAGTGAGGTATAGAGAATCATTATATTTCATGCTCGTTGTCTTGTGAAAGATAAGAATATTTTACTGAATATTGATGGTGGTTCTTGTGCTAATACTATTTCCAATCTTCTTGTTAGATCATTATCTTTACCTGTTACTACTCGTCCATCACCATATAAAATCATTTGGTTAAATAGTAGTGGAGATGTTAGGGTTAATAAAAAATTCATAATTAACTTTAAGATCGGAAAGTATCATATTCTATATTGTGAGATGTTATACCTATGAAAGCAAGTCATACTTTGTTAGGGAGACCTTGGCAGTTTGATCGTAAATCTATGCATGATGGTTACACTAACAAAATTACTGTGATTAAAGATAGAACCAGGTATTCTTTAACTCTATTATCTCCAGTGGAAGTCCTAGAGGCGCAAAGACGCATGAAAGTCCACATAGAGAAGTTTACGACTAATGTACAGATGTCCAAAAAAACCCTAGCCATGGTTTGAGGGAGCTCAACCACAAGGTGAAAATAGGAGGCAAAAACCCTGAAAATTATGACCAAAAGTTAGGAAGGGCCGATCCAGGTAAGTCAAGTAAATCCAAGAATGATTATGATAAGTTGCATAAAATTCTATCCTCACATCTTATTCCTTTGTCATCGATTTACATGATGCAATGTGAACTTCCTATTGATTCTGGTAGATCGTTTTATGCTTTGATTAGGGATGTGAATCATGCTTTTGCTAACTATTCTTATGTGCTTATCCTACATTTTAAATAGAGATTATTTGCCAATGATGATATTCCTATGCATGTTCCTCCACATTTTGCTAAAATGTTACATGAATTTGAGGATGTCTTTCCGGAAGCATTACCTCACGATTTACCACCATTGATGGGTATTGAACACGATATTGACTTAGTTCTAGGTTCAGTTATTCCAACCCATCTGGCGTACAAAGAAAACCCTTGGGAGACAAAAGAACTTCAACAACAAGTCGAGGAGTTACTTCAAAAAGGTTATGTGCGTGAATCTTTAAGACCTTCTGTTGTGCCTGTCATTTTAGTTCATGAGAAAGATAAAATTTGGCGTATGTGCATTAATTTGTGTGCTATTAACAAGATTACCATTAAGTATTGCCTGCCTATCTTAAGGCTAGAAGATATGCTTGAAGATTTGTATGGATCTGTGATTTATACTAAGATTGATTTAGTTTGGGGTTATCATCAGATTCGCATAAATGAGGGGGTGAATGGAAAACTGCATTTAGGACTAAGTTCGGGTTGTATGAATGATTTTTTATGCCTTTCGATTTGACTAATGCACCTAGTACTTTTATGCGGTTGATGAATCATGTCTTGAGAAATTTTATTGGTTGATTTGTTGCGGTTTATTTTGATGATATCTTATTTATTCTAAGCTGACTAATGAACGTATTGAGCATGTTAAAATGGTTCTTATTGCACTCTGTGAGTCTTGTTTGTATGCAAACATCAAGAAGTGCACCTTTTGCGCTCTGGGGGTTGTATTTCTTGGTTTTTTGGTCTCTAAGAAGGGCATAAAAGTTGACGAATCTAAAATTGAGGTCATTAAGACCTAGCCGAGACCTACCAATGCCAATCAGGTACGCTCCTTTCATGGTTTAGCTAAATTTCATAGACGGTTTGTGCATGATTTCTCATCTATTGTTGCACCTCTAAATCAAATATTTTTAAAGGATGTTCAATTTGTTAGGATGACCGTCAAGAGAATGCATTTAATGAATTGAAAGTATGATTGTGTAATGATTTTGTTCTTGCTCTACCTAATTGTAATGGTACTCTTGAGATTCATTGTGATGGTTCTGATATTGATATTGTGCTATTTTGATGCAAGAGGATCGGCCTATAGCTTACTTCAGTGAGAAGTTAAAGGGCGGTGCTCTTAACTATCTTGTTTATGATAAAAAAATTTATGCAATTGTGCGTGCATTAGAAACTTGGAAACATTATTTATTGCATAAAAAATGGTCATTCATAGTGATCACGAGTCATTCAAATATTTGAAGAGTCGGATGAAGTTGAATGAGCATCATGCTAAATGGTCTAGTTTTATTGAATCTTTTCCTCATGTGTTGCGATACTTGAATTTTAAACAGGGCAAAAACCTTGATGAAGAGAAGAAGGCCTATTTTGTGAAGCATTTACATGAAAAGGTGCGGTTGAAGATTGAACGGACAAATGAACAGAATGGTGACAGCCAATCATGGCCAAAAATCGGTGACATTCAAGGAAAGTGATTGGGTCTGGGTGCATCTTCGAAAAGAGAGGTTTTCAAATGCTCATAAATCTAACTTAAGTCTTCATGGTGATGGTCTTTTTAAAGTGATAGGACGTGTGAACGACAATGCTTACAAGATTGATTTGCCAGGAGACTATGGTGTTAGTACTACCTTCAATGTTGCTGATTTAAATCCATTCATCTTTGAAGATGATTTAGTTTCGAGGGGCGAAACCTTTCTACCACGGAGGTAATGATGGAGATGCCAAGACTACTATCACCATAGATGAAGACATTCCACGACTTGATCAAACAATTAAAGGTTATGTTATGGATCCTCTAAATGACGTGGCTGGACCTATGACTAGGTTAAGGACAAGCTTAGAGATGCTTCTTTAAATGCTTTGATTGATCGATATTATGATGAAGAATTGAAGAACGAGTCATCATCGGCATCTTGGATTTATTGTTCAAAATTGTCGAGAAATTGAAGACATCATGAAGAACACTATACTTTTTTTCCCACTGGATTTTTAATGAGGTTGTGTGATCACTGTAAACTATTGTAAAATTATTTCATTTTGGATTTTGGACTGGTGAGCTCGGCCATGTGGGCTTTGAAAAGTTTTTTTTAATCAGTCCATTAGGGTTTCAAAAATATTTAGTTTTATTATGATTAGAATTAGATTTGGTAAGATTAGATAAGACAATCTTCATCCAATGCTTAGCTTGGAAGAACTCGGCCATATAGTTGTTATTTTAGGTATTTTAGTTAGATATGGTTTTAGCTTCTTAAAGCTACCATAAGTTGATTCTGATTTTGTTTTAGATTAGGGTTTTGGCCAAGATGTTCACCCTACAAATAGAGAGTATGGCCGAGACTTCTCCTCACCTTTTTATCAATCAAATATATCAATTTTCGAGTTATACTCATTGCTTTTGAGCTATCTTCATTGTTGCTTAATCTCGGGGTTATTTAAGTACCAATACCTTCTATTTGTTAAGTAATCCTGCGGGCTAGTTAGTGTTATAAATCTTGAGCTGTTTAAGATCCTGAGGGCTGGTTTTGATCAGTTTGTACGACTTTACTAGGGTTTGTGAAATCTCTTTTTTAAGATAAAGATCTAAAATTCTGAAATCCAGGGTCTTCGCAAGGAGATTCATATCAATCTCTCTTAATTATTTCCATTGGGATTTTTATATCACAATTGTAATAATAGCTAGCGCTTATATAGGAATGAATTTATCCTACTAAATCATCTGTTATAATTGCACATTATGCAAAATTGAGCTTAGCAGAACAAAAAAAATGAAAACCCTATAAACTCTTGTCATAGAGACGATTTATTAGAAAAAATGGATTGAAGTTTCTCCCCGGTTATTAATGAGTAAAGAACTCCACGTACAAAAACCAAGGAGTTTGTCTCTTGAAAGACGATTTTTCCATTATGAAATAACCGGGGTTTAAAAATAAATTAGAAGAAATCAGGATAAAATTTTTGGGTTGCATTAATCAGGTCATAAACTTATAACTACTGCACGTTGAATAATAAATTTTTAATATTGCAACTAAAACCTATTATCTTTCTATAATTATAATTCAACCCCGTCTTTCCATAAACCTATGGAAAGACAGTCTTTTCCAAGACTATGTTGAAACCAAGTAGAAAATTAAAATAAAATTTAGAACTGCTAAATGAAAATAGGTTTCCTCCTCTCCAACTTAGAAAATGGGGAAGAAAAATGTTACTCCCATGACACAAATCAAGTTGCACTTTAATTATTTATTTGGTCAAATATCTTAATTTTAACCAAATATAATCATTTATGTGTAACTAAGAATATTATTTTAGGCAAGTTAGATTCGTTGTAATATATTTTTTTAGTTAATTTTTTTTATATTTTAAAATTATTTTTAATAAAATGTACTATTTTTATCTACTATTATTAAAATTTATGTGTATAATTTAGTTTGTAATTGGGTACGTATGGATGAAGATTGAAGACTAACATTTGACATAAAAGAAAGAAGGAGTGCGACGCTTGGTACGAGAGTTTTCTAAACTAGGCCTTCATCCAAGATCTATAACTTATACTAAAAGAGTAACTTTTTAGTTAAGAGTAACTTTTCTGCCCATCTGCTAGAATTTGTTAGAATTTGTTAGAATTGTTAGAATTGGGGATTGTTAGAATTTGTTAGAATGGTTACAATTGGTATCGTCGGAATGGAACGGAGGGAGATGGTGGTGCATCGGAAAGGTGGAGTCGGGCTGGAGGAGAAGGGGAGGCACGCCGGCGGAGAAGAGGCGGCACGCGGTGGAGAAGAGGCGGCACGCGGTGGAGAAGGACAGAGACTGCGGTGGAGAAGAAGAGGAGGTAACATCGAAGCGAAGGAGAAGGGGAGGCACGCCGGTGGAGAAGGGAAGGCACGCCGGCGGAGAAGAGGAGGCACGCGGTGGAGAAGGACGGAGGCCGCGGTGGAGAAGAAGAGGAGGTGGCATCGGGCGGCGGAGATGAGGCTCGCCGGCGGCGGAGAAGGACATCGACGGAGGAGAACGTTGGCGGAGAAGAAGGAGGACGGCGGCCGTTTAGGGTGTAGGCTGAAAATGAAGGGATGAAGAAGATGAGGGGTCTAGGGTGCAATTTTAAATTTTAAAGTTTTAAATGAAAAATTAATATTTTAATCTGCAAAATATATTTAAAATTGTAAATTAAAATTTTAAAAATTAAATATTATAAATTGATAAAACATTGGAATTAAAATGAAAAAATTTAAATTTTAAAAATTGTATAGTTTAAATTTTAAAATGAAAAATATTTTAATTATTTGAAAAGTAAATATAATATTATAGAATTAATATTATGAAAATTAATATTATGAATTAATGTTATATAATATTATGAATTTAATATTATATAATATTATAAAATTAATATTATGAAAATCAAATTTATGTATTTTTTAAAAATAAATGTGAAGTAAATTATGATGATATGATTAAATAATTATTTTAATAAATTTTAATAATAAATGACATAGTCAAATATTTATAGAAAATATTATATAAATGACATAGTCAAATGATATGAATCCCCTTGCGAAGAATCTGGATTGCGGAATTAAGATCTTTGACAAAACAAGGGAACTCGCAAACCCTTCAATGCCGCACGAAATTCAGGAGTCTAGCCCTCGGGGTACGCCTAACTTCGACTTGCTCTCTAACTAGCCCTCGGGATCAGATTACAAGGTTTATTGATACTTAACTAGCCCTCGGGGTTAAGCAACAATGGAATAGCTCGCAAGCAAAGAGTATGAACTCAAAAGGTTGTATATTTGATTGATGAAAGGTTGTAAGGTAAAAATAATGTTGAATACCACCCCTATTTATAGTACATAGGTATGGTCTTAAAAAAAATACAAATAAGAAACTGAAAATGATTATGGCAGCTTTAAGAAGCTAAAACCATATTTAACTGAACTACCTAAAATAAATGGCTATATTCTTCAAGATAAATCCTGAATGAATATTGGCTTATCTAATCTTACCAAATCTAATTCTAATCAAATCATAACTAAATATTCCAAACACTAAAATAAATGCATGACCGAAACATTAATTCTTCAAAGGCCAACATGGCAGAATTAATGGGCCTTTTTCTAAAATAAAATAAATGATCACACTACCTCATTAAAAAATCCAGTGGGAAAAAGAGTATAGTGTTATCTTCTAAAACTCCTAATAAATAAAAATAAATAAATAAACCTAATTCGTATCATCTGGCCTCCGTTCTCTCCATTTCTTCATCCGCCCGTTCTCCTTCCCTCTCCCGCCTCCAATTTCTCCTCTCCGGCGCGCAACATTTCTCCTCCCGCTCGAGTCTCCGATCTCTCCTCTGCGCTCGAGACTCCACTTCATCCCGCTTTCCTCTGTAACAGGCGAACCGGGTCTCCTTGACCGGTTTGCCTTAAAGAGACCCGGACCGGGTCTCCCTTCCTGGTTCTCTTCCCAAACCCCTTCCCGGTTCTCTTTCCAAACCCATTCCCGGTTCTCCTCCCAAACCCATGCCCGGTTTTCTTCTCAACCCCTTCCCCGGTTCTCTTCTCAACCCCTTCCCCGGTTCTCCTTCCCATATATTACCTCCGGTTCTCCTTTCATTCCTATTCTTCTTCTCCTTTCCTCTCATTTTCGGTTCTCCTTTCCCCATTTCAACTTTCTTCTCTTTCAAATTTTTGGTTCTCCTTTGCCTAACTACCATCTACCCACATTTAATGTCATTTACTTCATTAAATTAAAAAAAAAGTGAAAATATTTTTCTATAAATTATGCCATTTATTTTCTATAAATATTTGATGATACGAATTAGGTTTATTTATTTATTAGGAGTTTTAGAAGATAACACTATACTCTTTTTCCCACTGGATTTTTTAATGAGGTAGTGTGATCATTTATTTTATTTCAGAATAAGGCCCATTAATTCTGTCATGTTGGCCTTTGAAGAATTAATGTTTCGGTCATGCATTTATTTTAGTGTTTAGAATATTTAGTTATGATTTGATTAGAATTAGATTTGGTAAGATTAGATAAGCCAATATTCATTCAGGATTTATCTTGAAGAATATAGCCATTTATTTTAGGTAGTTCAGTTAAATATGGTTTTAGCTTCTTAAAGCTGCCATAATCATTTTCAGTTTCTTATTTGTATTTTTTTAAGACCATACCTATGTACTATAAATAGGGGTGGTATTCAACATTATTTTTACCTTACAACCTTTCATCAATCAAATATACAACCTTTTGAGTTCATACTCTTTGCTTGCGAGCTATTCCATTGTTGCTTAACCCCGAGGGCTAGTTAAGTATCAATAAACCTTGTAATCTGATCCCGAGGGCTAGTTAGAGAGCAAGTCGAAGTTAGGCGTACCCCGAGGGCTAGACTCCTGAATTTCGTGCGGCATTGAAGGGTTTGCGAGTTCCCTTGTTTTGTCAAAGATCTTAATTCCGCAATCCAGATTCTTCGCAAGGGGATTCATATCACCAGAGAGGGAAGGAGAACGGCGGGGAGAGAAGGGACGCCGGAGAGGAAATGAAGAAGGACGGGAGAGAAGGAGAAGGCCCGGGAGAAGAAAGGACTGGTGCGCCGCCACTCCGCAGGAGAACAAACGCACACTGGTGCACCGCCGCCGGAGAAGGTCCGCCCCCAGAGATGGTCCACCGTTGTGAAAGGTCCGCAGCCGGAGACGTCATGCCGCCGGAGAAGGTCCACCGCCGGAGAAGTTGCGCCACCTGTACAGCACCACCACTTCCTATAGCTGTTAATTAACATTAAAAGCTGCTACTTAACATTAATTTCACCATTAATTGTCACTGATTGATAATTATTAATGAAGATCATATCCTTAATTATCATTGTATTACAATTTCATTTAAATTAACATTAATATACATGTATTTAAATTGTATAAATACAGGGCGTAATCAATTAAAATATAGGGCTTGATTTAGTAATTCACAAAAAAAAATTATGTGACATTATTTATTTTTCAATTCCAATATATTTCTTGGAAATCGGTGATAATTAATGCAGCAACTCTACTAAAAGAGTAAGAGCAATCACAATGGTAGCTCCATAATCTCACTTATCTTAAAAAGGAACACTCCTTATTTAAAGAGTAACATTGTGGAGTTTTAAGAACAACTCATTACCTTGATTATAATCCTTACCTTAATTAAGGAGTTGATACCTCTTTATTTGTGAAAGGCCAACCAATCAATGAATGACTCTTAGCATGTTTTGTTTTGTTTTGTATATTTCATTTGATTGGATTATAATCAAGGTTTAATTTTGATTATGTATATTTTTTATAAATGAGATTATTTATTTTTTATAAATGGGATTATAATCGTTGCTTGTGAAGAAGATGCAAAGTTGTTGTGATGGCATGCCGAAAGGGAACAACCAGGTAACAACGTGTTTAGTCATACGTTGAATGGTTAATAGTGGGAGAAAATTTATACGATGTATCCCAATTTTGGTTCTGAACCGCGACATTTGAGATTAGGGCTTTCCACGGACGGAATGAATCCATTTGGTAATATGAGTAGCACATACAGCTCTTGGCCTGTTATGACTGTGATTTATAATCTTCCGTCTTAGTTGACAATGAAAAGGAAGTATTTTTTTATTATCCATGATGGTCTCTGGGCCCAAGCAACCCGGTAATGACATTAATGTATACCTCGATCTGTTAGTGAATGATTTGTTGACCTTGTTTAATAGTGGGGTACGTGTGTATGTTGGAAGTGTAAAAGAAGATTTCACATTGAAGGCCTTGTTGTTTTGTACCGTAAACGATTTTCCAACTCATGGAAACTTGTCAGGGTACTCCGTGAAAGGTGAGAAGGAAACAACATTTTGTCAGTTGAAACATTGGTGTAAAACTGCTTATCTTGGCCACAGACGGTTCCTTCCAGATGGTCACCTATGGCGTGATGCAAAGAAATGGTTTAACAGCAAAGTGGAGCATAGAAGCTCACCTTTACCATTGACCGGTGAGCATATTTTTGAAAGAGTGAAGGATTTACCTAATGATTTTGGGGAAAATGTGGAAAGCTCCATGCGAGGGTAATTGGAAGAAATGCTCAATATTTTTTAGACTCCCTTATTGGAAGCACTTGGAAATTAGACATTGTTTGGATGTGATGCACATTGAGAAGAATGTGTGCAACTCGTTGGTGGGGACATTGTTGAATACACCCGGTAAAACTAAGGATGGTTTGAAGGCTCGTCTTGACCTAGTTGAAATGGGTATTAAGAAAAATAAGAGTCCCGTTCAAAATGGTGATGATTATTATCTTCCTCCCGCTTGTTATTCCATGTCTGAGATAGAGAAGAAGTCATGTTGTGAGACCCTTAGTGGTGTGAAGGTGTCGACATCTTATTCATCAAATATTAGTTCAAGTGTTTCTTTGACCAATTTGAAATTGGTGGGTTTAAAATCACATAACTGTCACAACTTGATGCAAGAATTGAATGACATCACGATCAGTTCATCTCTTTCATCTCATGTTAGATTGTGGATCACGAAGCTCTGCTTGTTCTTCAAGTCAATATGTTCCAAAATCATAAGTGTGTCCAGGCTTGATCGCTTGCAGGCAGTGATAGTTGAAGTTATGTGCCGGATGGAAAAGTACTCCCCCCTTCTTTGACATTATGGTTCACTTGATAGTTCATTTAGTGAGGGAGATTAAACTCAGCGGGCTAAGGTGGATGTACCCCTTCTAGAGGATGAAAATTTTTAAACACTTTGTCAAGAACCAGTATAGGCCCGATGCTAGTATTGTGCAGTGTTACGTCGCAGAGGAAGTTATTAATTTTACATAGATTATATTAAGCATGTAGATTCAGTAGGCATTCTGACATCTAGGCATGAAGGGCGATTAGATGGACTTGGTGTTAGGCAAGGAAAGTTGTTAAACCTGAGTTCTGATTATTTGTGTACAACCAACCTTTATGCTCTTCATAATCATGATGATGTTATCCCCTATATCGAGATCCACATGGAAGCTATTTGGTTATCGAATCCTAAATTCAACGAAGCACGTGCTCTGCGACAACACACTCGTACCTATGCTTCATGGCTACGGGATCATGTGGAAAAGGGTAATAATCCCGCCACTATTAAATGATTGGCACACAAACCATTGGGCACTATTTTGTCACATGGGACCTTTGACATAAATGGTTTTACTTTCGAGACAAAATCTATGGATGAAAAGGTGTATCACAAAACAGTGGGGTAACCCTCATGTCTGAGGATTTACATGTTGCTTGTGGTAGCGATGACAATCCCATGTATGCCCATAGCAGCTACTTTGGAACCATAATTGAAATTTGGGAACTTGATTATGTGTTAATAAAATTCCCGGTTTTCAAATGTCAATGGTAGTTGTGAACAACGGTCTACGGAATGAGGATTTGGGTTTCACACTTGTAGATCGTAGCAGGGTTGGTTGGAAGGATGATCCCTTCATATTGTCTGCACAAGCTCAACAAGTGTTTTATGTAAAAGATCTGATAGACCCACAGTGAGAGATTGTTGATATGAATTAGGTTTTCTTTCTTTTTATTAATTAGGGTTTTTAGAAGATAACACTATACTCTTTTTCCCACGGGGGTTTTTAGTGAGGTAGTGTGATCATTTATTTTATTTTAGAATAAGGCCCATAAATTTAGCCATGTTGGCGAAGAATTAATGTTTCGGTCATGCATTTATTTTAGTGTTTAGAATACTTAGTTCTAATATGATTATAATTAGATTTGGTAAGATTAGATAAGTAATATTTATTCAAGATTTATCTTGAAGAATATAGTCATATATTTCAGGTAGTCTAGTTAAATATGGTTTTAGCTTCTTAAAGCTGCCATAATCCGTTTTAGTTTCTTGTTTGTATTCTTGAAGACCATACCTATGTAATATAAATATGGATGGGTTTCAACATTATTTTTACCTAAATATTCTTATCAATCAAATATACAATCTTTTGAGTTCATAATCTTGTTGCTTGTGAGCTTTTCCCCGAGGGCTAGTTAAGTATCAATAAACCTTGTAATATGATCCTTAGGGCTAGTTAGAGAGCGTGTCGAAATTGTGTGTACCCTGAGAGACGGACCTTGAATTTTGTGCGGGATAGTGAGGGTTTGCAGATCACTTCACTTGATCAAAGATATTAATTCCGCAATCCAGATTCTTTTCCAGGAGGTTCATATCAGTTGGCATCAGAGCAAAGCGAAAGAATTCCTGGTGGCCAAAAAATAAATGGGGTTTTGAGTCTTCCTTAATTTTATTTTCAAAAAACAAAATCAAAAAACAATTCTGAGGGCTTCCGCTGCCGCTCACAACCGTTGTCGTTTGCATTGCTCCGATCTGCTCTAGTTCTGTGATCAGTGTTACCCACAAATCAATCTCCGACTAGTCAATTCATTCCGATGACTTCAGCTCACCGTCCTAGGTTTTTTCCAACCTTCTTTGCCGCTCCAGTCTCCTTCGTGGTAGTCCGTCGTTCATCTCGTCCACAAATTCAGATCCAGTTGCTCCATTTTCTCCGACTGATTCCCATTGATAATTGGATCTTCGTAATCTCCAGGTTCCATGGAAGTGCTTTCAGAAACCATTCCCAGTTCAAGGAAAATTCGACAAAGAGAAGCACAACACAGAAGACCGTTCCTGTGATGGAGAGAAAGACATGTGACCACATGCGCGGCTCACACCCCAGGCACGTTAATTTCACCACCATCACTCTGCACGTGTGGGTCTCTAGGTAAACCTCTTCATATCATGATACTTTTATTTCTCACGAGCGAACTAGCATCTCGCGAGCGAACTAGTATCTCGCGAGTGAACAATCCAGATTCTTCGCAATCCATATTCTTCGCCAGGAGATTCATATCAGTGAAGGGATCTAGATTGAGAAGAATCTGATATGAATCCCCTTGCGAGGAACCTGGATTGCGGAATTAATATCTTTTATCTTGTGAAACGATCTACAAACCCTCACTATCTCGAACAAAATTCAAGGTCTAGCCCCGGGGTACACTCAATTTTGACTTGCTCTCTAACTAGCCCTCGAGATCAGATTACAAGGTTTTTTGATACTTAACTAGCCCTTAAGGTTAAGCAACAATGGAAAAAACTCGCAAGAAACAAGAGTATGAACTCAAAAGGTTGTATATTTGATTGAAAAGAATGGTTAGGTAAAAATAATGTTGAAAATCACCCATATTCATAGTACATAGGTATGGTCTTTAAGAATACAAACAAGAAACTAAAAAGGATTATGGCAGCTTTAAGAAGCTAAAACCATATTTAACTAGACTACCTAAAATATATGACTATATTCTTCAAGATAAATCTTGAATAAATATTGTCTTATCTAATCTTATCAAATCTAATTCTAATCATATCAGAACTAAATATTCTAAACACTAAAATAAATGCATGACCGAAACATTAATTCTTTCAAGGCCAACATGGCTGAATTAATGGGTCTTATTCTTAAATAAAATAAACGATCACACTACCTCACTAAAAAACCCAGTGAGGAAAAGAGTATAGTGCTATCTTCTAAAAACCCTAATTAATAAAAATAAAGAAAACCTAATTCACATCGATTGTTGTCGAAGGCAAGAGAGCTTTCATTGAGGAGTATGAATGTGAAGATTTCATTGGTTTTGGTCGACATTCCAAAATTTATTTGGACGAAATAGATTTTTTTTGCTTCAGGAAGATAATTCGAGCGTGTGTGGGTTACTTGATCGGAGTGACCACAATGGAGAAGTATGGGTTGATGGACGAGGAAAAGTTTAAAAAAAGAAGACAAAAGAACAAAACCGTCGAAGAAGAAGAAGTCGTAGGGGGTCACTTTCAGGCATGATCAATGTTGTATCTTATGGTTTTTTTGTTGGGATTGAAGGTGGGACAGGGTTCTGAATTTGGTATCTGGTCATGGGGAATGGTATTTATGTACTTAAACAATATGGTAGCATGTTTCTAATCTCCAACAGTTCCACTATTTGACATAGGCATAGTAAATTGAAATAGACCAAACCATAACATAATAACACTATTTGACATAAGCATAGTCAATTGAAATAGACCAAATCATAACATAATCACGATATTACATAATCCTAGTATCTAAACATAGTTCAAAGTGTCTAGGAAAACGTATTAGAATGAAACAGCAGATAAAACCTTCAAATTGACAAGCTTTACATCGAATTGGTGCGCCTTAGCATGTATGCTTGCTCATATGCCCGGAGAATACGCTCAAACTTCCAAATGTGTTTCCTTAAGCCTGCAATTTCCCCACGCACCCATTTGTAGCATGCTTTGAAACCCTTAACGAAGCTCAAATCAGATTCCTCCACCACATCCTCTACACAACAGAGAACTATTTTTTAGTACACAATCCATACATGTTTAACATTAGATATTAAAAACTCAAAATGAGACAGACCTTCTTGAATTCTTGGTCTCTTGTTTGCCGCACCCTTATTAGTTGGCTTGTGAACCCCCTTATGGTCAATCAACATCTATCCCCTCTTTGTGAAATTCTTTGTCAAACCACTTACATGTTTTTTCTTTCCCATGGAAAGAAAATCCCTCAACATCCTTCAAAATCCTTGTGATTAAGTTCCCATACGGGAGACTTTTTACCAGCCTTTTTGACATACCTACGTATAACATATGCCTGAAAATTGCTGCTCCCAGATTAATCCTCCTTACCCTCTATGATATAGTAAAATATCGTAAGGGTTGCAGTTGTAGGCTCGCTGACGTGGCTAGATGTGGATAAAATACTCCTAGCAATGATTTCATATACGATGTGTATGTCTCTGGGGAGGTCACGTTAAAACTCTTCCTTGCCCAGAGTTAGTTACCTTCTAGCGTCCACGACAACCTCGTCCACCTTGCTTTGATGATGAAATACTAATATCGTTGGTGAAATGAAGTGTGTTGATCTGAGGGAAATCATTCCATGCGCCTTACGTTCGTGTATATGAAATTAGGGTTCTCAATTTGAGCATTTTTAAATAGACTGTCTAAGTTCCAAATGAGGAACTCTGTCGGACAACAGAATTGAATGCACGAATTTAAGTTCCGGATGATGAACTAATTTTAATCACAAATAGATTTTTAAGACGCAACTACCAGTTTCATTCCGGAATTGACATCTCCACTTGAAACTCAATTTCTGAAGTGATGAAATTGAGTATCGATGGAGGAACCCTATTTCCATAAAAAATGCATTTAACTCATGCATAGGCAAGTTCATTCCGGAATTAACACCAGATTTTGGAACATGTAGTTCTGAGTCTGAAACTACATAGTGAACTCATCCATATTTTTTTATAAAAAAAAATTAAAAATGAAATTCAATGAATGGTTGTATATGGTTCCACATTCAGAAGCTCTTCGTTGAACCATCGCCATATATGCCCCGACTAAGTTCCTCATTCGGAACCATCATGTCATATGTATATGACTAACACCCACCAGTTCCTCCATCGGAAGACCGTCCTATGTTTTGGTAATAATCAACATGCACTCTTTGATTCAAAAAAATTCAGCTAGGACATAGATAATTGAAAAATACAAATGATCCGCGTTTGTTGAAGATTGCAACAACGACTATCGAAAGTTAAAAACTTAAACACATAATCTATTTCATAATTCTAAAAGATTCAATCCTTCAATCTTACATAATTCATTGTACTACACATGATTAATTAAAAAAAGGTTCAAAGACATCACAAATTTTGCTAATGCAAATAAAGGGCTAGTGATCTTCAAGGTGATTGTTAGTGGCATCTTTAGGGTCATCGGTGGTGAACATTTCAGCGAATTCTGGATTGCTTTCCTCTTGAGGGGGCTCTTCATCCATAACATCATCATGGTTACTGTGTGAGAAGTCCGAATTGAAGTTCAACATCATGTCGTCATCGCTCATCTCCAATTGTAGTCTAGTTGATTTTATGAACTTTTCTTGGAGGGCCTCAACTTTCTCCAGCTCTATGTTTGCCTTTCTAACATCAAAATGGATGCGTTGCAAATAGCAACTGGCGATGCTCTTCTAATTGCATCCACCACCTACAACAGTCGAATACAAATTTATCAACAAGAATGTATCAGACTCAAAAATTAATCACAAATTCAATAAAGTAATTATTGAACTTACGTGATCGAGACGACTCTGCCCTGTCAATTTCTGCATCCCTAGCTCTCTTAGCAGCAGTTACCGCCATGCCTGGACCCTTGAGTACCTTGTAACGCCACTTGTTGTCGTCCCCCAATTCCAGCTTCTTGTGCGCGAACCAACTCTCGCCATAGTACTCAATGCACAGTGGTCTGTCAATTGGAACGACGCCAAATTTCTTTAGCAAGCCTGTTATAAGTCCCATGTATAGTATATCCTTCTTCCCGACAGCGACCTTCAAAATATAGTTTACAATTGTGTAGCCCAGGTTAATTGGGATACCCTCCATGATGTAATAAAAAAACCATTAGGTTTCCTATTGTCAGCTCGCATGCATGTCCACTAGACGACAATAAATTCATGAAAATCCACTCGCACACAATCCGCTGGTCTACTATTAACTTCCCCACATTGTAAGTGTCAGCCCTAACCACCCCCAGCTCTTCCCCATGAAAGTACTTAACTGTCATTTCAACAGGGTCCAATGGTGTGGCCTCTGTAATAGCGGGCCAGCTTTGTTGATGAAAAATCTCTTATGGACCATCAAGGGTATCAGGACGGAGTTTGGAGGGGTTAATGTAGGGGCACTCTAAAACATCATTGATGGTATATTTTGTCACGATCACATTGATACCATTAACCCGAGTTAAGTCCCTATTGTTAATTTTCCCCCAAAATTTGCATAAAACTGGAAAACTTCATCACTATGGAACCCTTTCCTCTATTGTCAACAATTTATCCATATGTTGGTTTTTGAAATATCGCACTAAATATCCCAGGGATATGTCATCAAACCTATCTCCGGGAACAACTTTTGGATTTGAACACTTACGGACACGAAGGAACTTAACATACCTTTCTTCTGCATCGGTGTTAAAGAACTTTTGGCTCGTCCCAATATCCCCAACCAGTTGATGGCTCCTTGTCGATGCATTGTCGTGTTTGCTCATCCTTCTACCGCCTCTGCTTCTCGACATAGGTTTAGCAATTTAGGGTGACGAAATTGAAGAGAGTTAATTGGGCTAGGGTTTTATGTTCTTCAAACAATTGGGGTTTAAATCGGATTCCCATTTTTTATAAGATATTAAGTTCCGAATGAGGAACGTCGTCAATGGTTCATTTTTCATTTACATGATAAACTCTCGACTAAGGAACTATTCTTTTAATGTAAACATATAGAGCCCCAAGAGTTCCTCAATTGGAACTCTTTACTAGTGGGTTCCCCACACAACACATTAAAAACTTTTCAAAGAAGGGTATTCAATGCTCAAGGCGGGAGTTCCCCCAATTTTCCACACACAAAATCCCCAATACCCTATTTTCACACAAAATCACCCCAAATGTTGACCATATACCAACATCAATGTTCAATCCCCCCCCCCCTAATTCCCAGTTATTCTACTTTAGGTTCACTCTCATTGGGTTGATAAAGTTGGAAATGAAGTATGTTCATTTTGGTTGTTGAGGTACAAAAGGAGGGTTTCATATCAAAATCATACATCCAAGAGCAAGGAATTGGGTAAATGCTTCCACATTTTCAACATTCTTTTCTTACACATTTGATATGTTTATGCTTCATAAATGTTTGCAAAATTTTGATTTCACCTCTTATTTTTCGTAATATTTTATCAATGTTATTAAAATCTATGTTGTATTTGTTTTTATGTACGAGGAAATTTTTAAAAAATATATATGTGTGTGTGATTATTGGTTTCGATTTCATCGTTGTTGTTAGGTTTTAAAATGTCAAAAAAAAGGTCTCGTGATCATATTTCTTCAGAAAATGGGAATATGAAGACAATGGTTTCCGAAGATGAGGACGATGAGGCGTCCGATAAGGTAGTAGTTGCTAAAACCCATTGTAGAACTCTAGAAAGAAGAATGGCTAGAAAGGAATCTACCTTGTTGTTTTTCAATAGGAACGGGCGTTGCTTGTCTGAAGAGCGTACAAAATGGGGTAGTTGGGTTGGCAAAGTTGGTAGGACTAGAGTCGACATCAAATATGACAATTGGCACAAAGTTCCAAAAAATTACAAGGAGCGATTATGGTTGGAGGGCAAGGTTTGCAAACTTTTTAGTTGACAATCTTATTTTTAAGAAATTTATTTCATAGCGTTCAAATGGAAATCTTTTGAAGAATTAATCATTTGTGTCCCTTTAGAGACCATTTGAATCGATGCCCCTGACATGGACGACTTGAAGAAGAGGACCATGAATATGTTATACAAAACTTGGCGAGAACACAAATACACACTATCGAGGGATTACATCTTCTCCAACAAAAAGGGCAATAGACCACAATTAACATACACACACATACAACCGGAAAGTTGGGAGATCCACAAGAGAAGAGCATCAGAGATTGCTGAAAAATGTAAGTATTACCATATAGTGAATTATTAATTTAAATAAGTTTTTTTTAATTAACATGAAGTGTTATAATATCACGAAGGGGACTGGGGATGAGAAAAAAATGCATTTGTCGGCTTAACTTAACTCCGCATAGGAAGAGTCACAGCGGTTATGCATTGGAGGCACTTGAGATAATAAAGAAGCAATTCAAAAAAGATGTTTTGTTGGCAATGGAGGGGGGAATGACCGGGGAAAAGGCAAGAGCATCATTTGTTCCAATTGATGTGGAAAAAATTGAATGTTGTGATCTTTTTCCCAAGGATCTACAAGACAAAAAGTGTCGGTACATGAGAGAAGAAGCAACTGAAATTGCAGAGAAAATGCTAAGAATGTTATCATTTGAAATTTATTGTTTTTAAATTATCATTCTATTTTCACGTACACTATATTTGGGTACTCGTGTAGGCAAAATTAAAACAAGATGAATTGATGGCCAATTCATTCCATCAGGCAAGCACAACCTTTTGTGCGAGGCTACTGGTAAACCCGATCATACCAGATGCGCAAGTTGGGTGGGTGAATTCTTGATGCAACGAAAGGCTTTCGGAATCCTCCGTTCTTACATTGGGGCAAAGCCATATAGAATAAATAACTTGAAGAAGGAAGCAGGGGACAAGAGGTTGGAGCATCAAGAAATTTTAATTCGCAAGTTAGCCAAGCACACGGGTCTTCAGCTGCCCGATAATTTGGAAGATCTAACGAGTGATTGGGAACCCCCTATTGACCCCCACCAAGAGGGTCTCACCACGCTCCCGGTGACATTGAGGTTAACAAAATTGTGGCACAAAGGGAAAAAGTTGTTGGAACCCCTAACAAGTCCATATTATCCCCCACAAAAAAGGCAGTTGATGAAGGCCCAAACAAGAACATCTTATCCCCCAAGAAAAATCTTTGATCTTACACAAATTTTTTAATGATGCATTGGAACATTATTATTGATGGATTTTTTTTTCATTCTTAAAGGGTAATCAAGTATAGAAGCTTTTCGTAGAGGTTGGTGACAAAGCAACACCGATGCATGTGGCCGATGGTTTTTATTATGAATCAATGAGACACCGTCACTCCATACTTATCAAGAAAGGAATTGCAAGGATTTCAATCGAGAAACCATTAGTGCATAACGCAAGTTTGCCCATTCCCAAAGGAGATTACAAGAAAGTGGAACCGGCACAAGGAATGTTCCTCCAATATCCTCAGAATCTTATTTACGTCGATCCGGATAGGGACGGCCATTTAAAAAGCAATCCTGCTAATACCTACAAAGCCGACTGTACCAGCGGGAAAAGGTGACAAAACTCTAAAGCCAAGACCCCAATTGGAAAAAGGGGAACCACATTATGTTCGATTGTTATCCCACTGGATCTCGCCACACAGCCATAACTCAACATACAATTTTTTCGGGAATAAGTGTGTGTTTGGTAGAAAGCGAGATGTCATCGTCTTGTGGAGTGATTTCGATTAATTTTTTCAATGTGACCAAGTCAACCAACCGATCATGTCACTTTTTCTACTGTAAGTGCTAGTTAGGTTTTATTTGTTCACTATGTCTTCAATCAAAATACTTTTCCTAGTATAGAGCTAATCTATATAATATTTGGTGTAAGGTACATGTAATACTTTGCCAATCATAAGGGTAAAGAATAGGTGAGCTATTTGTGTCCATTGATGACTCAAGGAATTGGGTGTTCAAACCAAGAGAGGATCGAATACATACGCAAATGCTTGGGCTGGAAGGATATAAAGTTCTACATTGTGCCTTACATAGAGAGATGGTGTTCTCTATTTCACAATTAATAAACATGGTGATACATTATAAGATGCTCAAGTTATTAGATTAATATTTTAAAAATTCAATTTAGTTAGGGGTCATTGGTCAATGATATTGATTGTCCCGGAAGCTAAAACATGTATATTGGATGAATCCATTGCATTTTGAACCATCGGAACCATTTCTACATATTTTGAGGATTTCGTTTAATGAACCAAATGGTCTAAAAGACTTGCAAGTGGTTGAAATCAAGGTTGGAGTTTAATTATTTTATTGACATAATTTTTTAAGGTTAGTTAGTCTCAACTAATTCACATTCCAAATTATTAGTACAAGAAGCAAGCGAAAACATGGGAGTGTGGCTACTACGTAATGTTATATGCGGCCGAGTGCGTTAAAGATATACGGTTGGATTACCTAGAAATTGATAAGGTAAGTTTTTGGTGCATACGTATTTCAATTATTTCTATTTATTGACAAAGTACTAACCCACAAGAACTATTTTCTTATGTTCTAATGTCTACAGATTTTCCCAAAGGAACAAAAGCTGTATTCACAGGAAGACATCGATGTGGCAAGAAATTGTGTGGCAAGACATCTCGTAAATGTTTGTTCCCAAACTCCTGCAAATCCTAAAGTGGTAATATAGCACATATCTCAACACAAGTGAATTGCATTTTGCGGAATAGATATTGCTTGTTTTCTATTCTAATCTATAGATAGTGGCTTGATTAGCTTTGTCTATAGATTTTTGGTGGAACTACACTCATGTTGTGTACTATTCTGTTGGCCAATATAGGTAGACTTTATTACCAGAATAGAATCTAGATGATTTCTATTCCTATATATAGATAGGTGCTAGTTTAGCGGTATCTTTACATTTTTTAAACATTACAAAATCATGAACACATATGTTGCTGAAGCGGTTTATAACTTGTGGAAATCATTAAATAGATTTAAAAAAACTATTAAAATCTTTCCATTCCTCTCGACACATCTTCCGAACTCAGAACCTCTTCCTCAACATCCATGTACAAATTAGGAAGAGAGGATTGAAGCTTCCTCAATCGGAACAAGTTTTCACACATATAGTTCCTCCATCGGAACTAAATAACGCAATTAATGCAATTATAATCACAAAACATAGCTTAGATACGGATTTAACACACGAAGCGGGGACAACAATATCGGCTCAAACCACAGTTTAGGTACCGGAACCTAATCTATGTTCCGAGTTCGGAACCATCCTCCACCGTCCACGATGTAGAGTATGTCCCAAGCTCGGAACACATTTAAAGGCGGTTCCTTTGCTTCTTCAAAGATACAAAAAATGTGTTCTATCATGAATTTTAAAGGTGGTTCTAGGAACCACCTTTAATCGCGAACGATCAAAGTCAGGACCAGAGAAGTCACCCCAAAAGTGACTTCTCTGGTCTGAAATAACCATCTTTAATAACCCCACCCTCCACTAGTGAAAGAACATGAAAAATATGCTGAACATATTACCAATACGAACTCTTAGTATGAATTAAAACTGAGATTAGAGAAGAATCATACAATAGATTAAAATTTACAATGAGAGATATCTAAGGAAAGAGAGCGTTGGAGGCAAGTCTTAAGAAGAAGAATAGCTGCTATAAAATTTCTTTCTAAACATTCGTTGGCTTTTCATGGATCAAATGAGAAACTTTATCAAAATAATAATGGAATTTTTTTGGGAATAACTGTGATGATTGCTGAATTTGATGTTGTAATGGATGATCATATTAGGCGAATTCTGAGTCAGGAAATCCAGTATCATTATCTGGGTAAACAAATTCAGAATAAATTGATTTCCATTTTGGCTAATAGTGTAAGAGATGTAATCAATTAAAAATTAAAGAAGCAAAATATTTCTCAATAATTCTTAACTGTACACCAGATGTAAGTCATCGGGAACAAATGATTTTCATAGTACAATGTGTTGATGTATCTTCTAACAAAGTGAAAATAAAAGAATATTTTTTAGAATTTATAGCGGTGGAGGAAACAATTGGTTTAGAACTTTTTTTTTTTGGAAATAAGTAGAATTTCATTTCATCTCCAAAGGTAAGTTACAATCTCTCCATCTCTCTCTTCCTTAGCTACTTTCCTCCACCATAAGCTTTGCACAATGCATTTTAAGCTTTGGTTTTGTCCATGCTTGGTAACTACACTCTCCAAAATTGTATTTGCAACATCATCTACATCCACGCAATCAATTTTGCATAAAAATTATCATTTCTGATTCTCCAAATCTCATGTACAACTTCTGAGAAAGCAATCTTCAAGAGTCCATCTCTTCATCCCTTGCCTTTGCATATTTTGATCACCCATTCCATTTCCTCCTGCCATTTTTTTGGTTATCTGAGTACCTGCATCCATCTCAAAACCTTTGCCCAAAATTTTTCACTGTGCAGCACTCAAATAGCAAATGTTGCTGACTCTCCTTCTGACCACATAGTTCACATCTATCTTCATTAACCAGTCCAATTTTTTTATGTCTTTGCTTTGTAGCTAGTCTTCTATGACAAGCCAGCCATAACATAAACTGAGCTCTCGGTCTTGCAACACTCCCACAGAAACTATTACTCCATTTCTCCTTGCTCTGCTGCCCTCTCAGTTCCTGGTAAACCTTCCTAGTTCTGAACTTTTGTTTCCCCGCCTATTTCCTCCATGACTCCAAATCTTACACTTTCTCCTTACATTTGATTAGGTTCTTCAGCATCCAAGAGCTAGGTTATGGGAACTTCATTTCCAATACACCCCAGGCTTTGATGTAATTGTGCACCCACCTTGTCCACAGTATATCTGCCTTCATGCATAGATTCCATAGATTTTTACTCTGACATGCTATGCTCCATTCATACAAAACTATGACATTAAGACATCCTGTTTTTTTAATCACACCTTTTCCCAAGTAACTGGTGCTTTTTTTTTGTAATCTCTTTACCCCCACTCCACAAAAAAGATCTGCAAATTGCTTCCACGTGCTTCAGCACTGCCTTTGGTATTGGGAAGCACTGTAGCCAGTAGATGGCAATGTCAAACATCACACTCTTTATCAATTGTAGTCTTTAATCCTAGAGCATTATATATGTCATGTTCTTGTCATAGTCTTAATTTAACCCTCGGTGATATGGCCAGTTCTTGTGTTAGGGATATTTCCTTTTTTGGAATATTGCAACATATATACATGATATTTTTCAGGTTCTACTAAAAGAAGGAAATTGTTACTTGCTAATGTTAAAGTATTCACGGTCAAATCCTTGTCAAATACACGCTGGGAGAGTCGAATTAAAAATGTTCAAGCTATTAGATTTCAACTGGTTGAAGTGAGAGATGCTTTATTAGAATTATATAATATTTGTGTTGATGCCAAGTCTAAAGTGAAGTTGAAAGTTTAATTAATTTAACTGAAAGTTTAACTAACTACTCTTACCCATAATGACTTATTTTATCTGATGTTGAGTTAGATATTTATTTACTGAACTAAAAATATTGAAATCAACTTTGTCGAATGAGACGTTGTCTGCAATTGAAATCCTTGAATTTGTTAAAAGTGTATATTGTTATCTCAATGGTGCTATTGCATATAGAATTTTGTTGACAATGCATATTACCGTAGCATCAGCTAAGAGGAGTTTTTCAAAGTTAAAGATGCTGAAAACATATTTGAGATCAATGAGGTCACAAGAAAGATTTGATGGACTTGCAATGTTGTGCATAGAAAGTAAAATTTTAGAGAATTTACAAATAGATAGCATTATAGATGACTTTGCAAATAAAAATGCAAGTAGAACTCATTTTTCGTAATTACTTTAGGGTTTACCAAAATATTATGTTAAGTTTATATTTTATATATAAAGGGCCCATTTTTAAAATTTTGCTTGGGGCCTCATTTTCATCAAAATCGGCCATGCGTGCAAGCATGCGAGTGGGGGTCACCGCCGAAAACCACTGCTAGCCGGAAAAACTTTGCTCCTCTGAATCTGTTTGTATTTTTTATTTATTTTATGATGATGATGTGATGGTGTTATGTGATGATGTTATATTTTTTTTCCAAAGACGTGCTGAGGTTTAATATTATTTCATTGAAAGTTTGTTCAAGAATAGTTCTCTGATGCAGTGGTTAGTACTCTAGATTTTAAAATCAATGGCTTGGGTTAAAATCCCACCAGGACCTCTTTTTTAAGAATTTACATTTTTGGGGTACTGTAGTTTTTTTGTTGATGTTTGTAGTTTTTTTTCTCTCATGTGATGTTTTTCATTTTTTTTGTGAGGTTTAGTTGATATGAGTTGATGTTTGGTAGTCTTTTTGGGTGACATGGATTGATTTTTAGTTTTTAAAATTATTTCCTCATGTTGATGTTTTTCATTTCTTTGGTGAGATTTAGGTAATAGGAGTTTATGTTTGTAGTTTTTTTGGGGATATAGGTTGATGTTTGTAGTGCCTTTTTTCTCATATTGATCTTTATCATTTCCAGGTGGTTTTTAAGTGATATGAGTTGATGTTTTGTAGCTTTTGGGTGATATAGGTCGATGTTTGTAGTTTATTTATTTATTTATTTTTGATAATTTAAGTTTTGTTAATGTTTTACGATTTCCAGAGGGAATAATTTATACTCTTGAGGTATTATAACTTTTTGGTTAATGTTTCTAGTTTTTTTCTCTCATGTTGATGTTTTTTCATTCTTGGGGTGAGTTTTTGTTGATATAAGTTGATGTTTTGTAGTTTTTCTGAGTGATATAGGTTGATATTTGTAGTTTTTTTTTCCTCTCATGTTTGATGTTTTACATTTTCCGGGTGAGGTTTAGTTGATAGGAGTTGATGGTTGTAACTTTTTTGAAGATATAGGTTGATGTTTGTAGTGTCTTTTTTCTAATGTTGATGTTTTTCATTTTTCGTGTGCGGTTTAGGTGATAGGAGTTTATGTTTTTAACTTTTTGGTGATTTAGGATTATATTTTCCATTTTTTAAAAATGTTAATTTAATCTTTGTTAATGTTTTATGATTTTTCAATTTATGAGATTTATGATTTTCAGTTGATGTTTTGTTAGATGTAATAGATGTTTTTGAATTTCTTGTTGATTTTTTATATATTTTTGCTACAATTTTTATTTGATATTTTATTTATTTCAGTTAGTGTTTTGCTACTTGTAGCTAATGTTTATGATTTTCAAATCGATGACCATATTGATTTTTTGCAATTTTTAAAAAAGTTATTTTTGAATTTTTTTGCAGATTGCAGCTGAAGGAAAAATGATCAGAAAATTGGAGAAAAGTCCCTGGAAAAATATTGAAGATAGGTCCCTGGAAAATATTTGAGATAGGTCCCTGAAAAGTTATTAGAAAGTTATTAGAGATAGGCTATCTCAAATATTTTCCAGGCTTCTATCTTCAATATTTTTCCAGGGACTTTTTCTAAAAAGTGATTAGATATAGGTCCCTAGACATTAAATAAAATTAAAATTGCATAAAGGTCTCTCCCTAAAGTTTAGACTTCCTAACAAGACACTGTCTCTAAAATTTAATATAAAAGAATATGAAATAAATAATGCATGTAGTTTTCGTGTTTAATAAGTCATCATAGAAATTGGCACAATTTTTATTTTCGTCCGTCCCACAAAAATTGGCACAATTCAATTCTTACCTAAAGTGGCCAAAAAGGAGCATATACATTTACTATATTATCCTTCAAGTGGTTGATTAAATCTACTAGTCAACTCTTCTATTACCAAAATACCATTCCTTTATTTCCCATCAACACTTCCACCTCATCTTGCATAAAATATCGATCCAAAAGTAATTGTGTCAATTTCTATGGGACGGAGGGAGTATATGTGAAGTATATGAGTCTGTGTCTTGAAAGATGGAAAGACCAACATTTAACTACAAATTAAAAGAAATCAAGATAAAATTTTTGGGTTGCATTAATCGGGCCATAAACTTATAACTACTGCACGTTGCATAATAAATTTTTAATATTGCAACTAAAACCTTTTACCTTTCTCAAATTATAATTCAATCTTGTCTTTCCATGTGCCTATCGAAAGACAGTTTTTCCCAAAACTTTGTACATTTTGAAAAAAAAATACAATTTATAATGGTGAAAGTCTCTTGTTAGACCGACTAACGGTTAGACCAACAATGAAAAAATCTCATTTCACTAACTTTTAAGGTCAAATTATAATTATTTATATATTGCGATACATTCTAAAAGTTTTTAAGTTTATAAAAACCGCGTTGCAACAAGTAAAAACAAACATATAATCACCCTATTAGTTACATCAATTATTAAATAACTTTGTTTAACAGTTAGTCAATTTAAAAGAAAATTTTGCGTTAATAATAGAGCAAATGACGTTTGTGGCCCTCAAACTATCACAATCGTCCACATTTGGCCCTCTAAATTTTTTTCCCAACACTTTTGGCCCCTGAACTTACAAAACTGGTGAATCATGGCCATTCTGTCAGGTCAAACCATTAAAGTTGGTTAAAACGTTAATTTTAAGGGGGCAAAATTGACATTTTTCCTTTTCTTTTAGTTTTGCTTCCCTTTCTTTTGCTTTTACTTTTCTTTTCCCTTTTATTTTTTTCTTTTCTCTTTCCCCACCCCCTTCCCCTTCCCCTTCCCCTTCCCCTTCCCCTTCCCATTCCCGCTTCCCGCTTCCCTTTTCCCTTTTCCCTTCTGCCCCTGCATCATCTTCTTATCTGAAAAGCTTGCGCCGCCGATTACCCAGGCCGTCAGCCACCCTAAAATCTGAAATCCTAGCAAAATCTCCTCCTCTTCCACATGCTTCCTACGCGCATTGGCCTCTCTTCTATGATGAAGGGAAAACCAATACCAATACAATGAATAGAGTTTAAAGAAGAAGAAGAAGACAAGACGAAGGAGAACCCACAAACCTTCAAAGCAGACTCCCATTGGTTCCCTTTAATTGCTTCGTCCAAGGCTCCTAAAATCGCCTTTAGTGAGAGGTTATTGTACTTGTTTGAGTTGCCTTTTTTGTCAATGTTGCGAATAGCTGCCACTGTTTAGCTGTCAAATGTGGTTGAAGCAGCTGCGGCGGTTGTGTAAATCCGTTGTTAAAATCACCGGTGTCGAAACCACAAAGTCCACCATCTTTGGAAAGCCCTCCGATGCCAAAACGTAGAAGTCCCCGACGGCCGGTGGTTATGAGTTCACCACCACCGCCGCCTGAAACTGAGCCACCAAGCAGTTAGTCATAAACCAAGGCCTTTTCACCTCCGCAACTGTTAACATGTATAGATTAGATACACATCAATCCTCAAATCAATGGGATTGCATCCTATCTTGTAGATAGCATCATATCAATCCCCTGATCAATGAGATTGCATCTTATCTTGTAGATAGCCTCATATAAATCCCCTAATCAATGGGATTGCATTTGATCCTGTAAACTCTATAATTTCATCTTCTCTGAAATGAAAAGCAATACATAAACTTTTTCTAAACTCCTTCCATTCTTTACATGGTATCAGCCTAACATTCGATTCAACAATGTTGACCAAACATTCTTCAACAATGTTGATCGAACATTCGTCAACAATTGGCTCCACCAACGCCTTTATTGTTGCTTTCTCTAATTCTTATAATCCTAGTTTCAACTTCCCAAACTTAGTGATTCGTCTTGATCGCTCAAACTACTCGCTCTGGCGCAGCACCATTCGTTCGGTTCTTGAGGCATATGTCTTGGACGACTTCCTCACCGACGATACACCATCTCCGGAAACCTTCACCATTCCAACCACGCCTCCCTCTGATCTTCTCAACCCACTGACTGGCACTCCGACGACAATGGGATCAAACCCGGCGCTGCCAATTTTGGATGAAGAAGGACAGGCTTGTGCTCTTATGGATCCGCTCCACGCTCACCACTCCTCTCCTCGGCATTGTCGCTTGTGCAACCACCACCGATGAAGTTTGGACGATCCTTGCTCGGACTTTTCATGCTCAAACGAACGCCCGCCAAATGCACTTTTGCCAGCAACTACAGATATTATCAAAAGGTTCGTTGTTCGTTCTTGATTACTTTGAGAAGAAACGGGCCCTTGCAGAATCTCTCTCTGAATTTCAATATGAGGTCTCCAATGCCGACTTCATTGGTTATCTTCTTCACGTGATTGGTTCTCAGTTTGGCCCTCTCCGATCGGCTCTGTCTCTTTGGTCGGAACCATTGTCTTCCGACGAATTGTTAGGCATACTGCTGCAGGAGGAGACTTGGCAAGAGTAGGATCTCCAATCGCTCCAATCTCTAGCAGCCAATGCCATCAACCGCTTCTCTGCCAACCATCCACAGGGCCAAGAACGTGCACCTGACCGTATTGACCGTGATGGCCCATCGGTTGGTGACTACTCGGCTGATAAGTCTCGATCTCAGTGCCAAATAAGCAAAAAGCTTGGGCATGAGGCGCTCAATTCAAATAAGCAAAAAGCTTGGGCATGAGGCGCTCAATTGCTTGCAGCATGTGAACCTCCAGGCTTTTCCGGCGATGAATCGCAATGCCGCAGCGAGGCTCCGTGGTGCATCCAGCGGCAAGGCAGCATTCACGGCGTCTATGTCCAGCCCGTCCGACATTGAGGATCCTTGGTTCGTCGACTCAGGTGCTTCCTATCATGTGATGCTAGATATTCGCAACCTCACTTTTCAGAACACCTACAATGGTAATGATCGACTCATGGTCGGAGATGGTACATCTCTCCCTACTGCTCATTTAGGTCATTCTATGCTCTCTGTTGATCATGATGCTAAACCTTTACAACTTCGTAATATCTTACACATTCCAAATATTGCCAAAAATTTTCTTAGTGTCTCTCAACTATCTCGCGATAATAATGTCTATGTTGAACTTCACTCTGATTTTTGTCTTGTCAAGAACTCGCAGGGTCAAGCACTTCTAAGGGGAACCGTTGAGAACGGTCCATATCGCCTCCCACATCATCGCCCTTTGTCAAATCCTTCCAGTCCTGCTCCATTCGCCTATCCCAGTGAGCGTGCATATCTTCAATGTCGGCATCACCGAATGGCACATCCTCATGAGTCTATTCTTTGTCGTCTAGTTTCTAGTCAGAAATTACCAGTGTCTTGTAATAAATTGGATTCAGTTTACGGCTCTTGTCAACTTGGTAAGAGTCATCGACTTCCTCATCCAATTCGTATTGAATCCTCTTTGAAACCTTTTGATTCAATTCATTCTGATGTGTAGGGGTCATCCCCTGAACTTTCCACAAATGGTTGTCGTTATTATATCAGTTTCATTTATGATTGCACCAAATTCACGTGGCTCTACTTCATTTCTGCAAAAACACAAGTGTTTTCCATTATTGAGATTTTTATTAAACTGATTTACACTCAATTTTCCACTCAAATAAAAGCTTTTCAATCTGATTGGGGTGGCGAGTACCGCAATGTCTCCACCCTTCTCGAATCACTTGCCATTCGCCACAAAATTTCTTGTCCCTACACTCCTGAACAAAATGGTTCTGCTGAGTGACGCAATCGCACCATTGTGGAAAATGACCTTTCCCTTCGTGCTCACTCTTATCTCCCTATCAAGTTCTGGAAACAAGCATTTCACACATCTATCTACCTGATCAATCGTACCATAACCCCTGTTCTGAGTTACAAGTCCCCCTATCAATGTCTCTATGGAAAATCCCCAGACTACAGCCTTCTTAAATCCTTTGGTTGTCTTTTCTACCCATTCCTGCATCCCTACACTTCCCACAAGCTAGAGTATTGCTCTTTGCCTTGTATCTTACTTGGTTATAGCACTAAACATAAGGGCTATCCCTGTTATCATGTCCCGACTACTCGCATGTATATCTCTCGATATGCTATGTTTAATGAGTCTATCTTCCCCCTACCCTAGTCATGCCTCTTTCAACTCATTCCCTTCATCTTCTCCTCACACAATCCCTCTATCCACTCTCCAAGATGCCTCTTCCGATCATCCACCTCTTACGACCATTTCCCCATCCTTGAGTCAACCAGCTGCGTTACTTCCACTCAACCCCAATCCTACTCCCTCGACAGATTCCACCTCCTTTGAGCCTCAACCTCAGTCATCCTCACCATCCTCTCCTTTGTCCCCTTCTCCCTCGCCCTCTCTTCCATCATATCCCAATGCTCCCAGTTAGTTTCATCCGCCTAACAACTCTAGTCATCATATGACAACTCATTCCTCCATCCACTCACTCAAACCCAAAGCTCTTCTATCCACCAAATACCCTATCCAGGCTACCGTAACTGCCACTCTTGAACCACATCTTTTTCACCAAGCCTCTAAAGACCCTAACTGGCAGCATGCTAAGCAGCTTAAATATGATGCCCTAATGAGTAATAAGACATGGAAACTTGTCCCTCGTCCTTCGAGAGCTAATGTCATTGGTTGTAAGTGGGTGTACAGGCTGAAGCAGAAAGCTGGTGGATCGATAGAACGCTATAAAACACGCCTAATCGCCAAGGGATTTCATCAGGAGGCTGGCATTGACTACTTTGACACATTCTGTCCGGTTGTTAAGCCCACTACCATTTGTCTAGTTCTTAGTCTGGCTGTATCGGGTGGTTGTCTCTCCACTAGGTCAACGTTAACAACACTTTTCTCAATGGCGATCTTGCTGAGACTGTCTTCATGAAGCAGCCTCAAGGGTTCATTACTTTTGTCAAGCCGTCACATGTTTGCAGGCTTCGCAAGGCTCTGAACGGTCTCAAGCAGGCTCCCAGGGCGTGGTTCCACAAACTCGCTGCCTCCTTACTTCGCCATGGCTTCAAGTACTGTATCTCTGATCCTTGTTTGTTTGTAAAAAAGAATGGCTCTCATGTGGTTTATGTTCTTGTTTATGTGGATGACCTTATTATCACATGTTCTCATGCATCTTTCATTGATGAGTTTGTTTGCTCCTTACATCGTGACTTCTCTCTTAAGGGCCTTGGTGATCTGCACTATTTTCTGGGTGTTGAGGTTACCCGCATTGGTTTGGACCTACAGCTCTCGCAGCAGAAGTTCATCTGTGACATTTTAGATCGCAACCATATGTCCAAAGCTCACCCAATCTCATCTCCTGTAGAGCCTGGTTCTCGGTTAGTTGCTGATGGTAATCCTTTTTCTGATCCAACCTTATATCGGAGCATTGTCGGTGCCCTGCAGTACATCACCATCTCTCGCCCTGAGATTTCCAATGTTGTAAAATGTGTTTGCCAGTTCATGCACTCTCCCACGAAAGCTCATTGGGGTGTGGTCAAACGCATTCTTTGCTACCTTAGAGGCACTATATCCTCTGGCTTGGTTCTCCAGAAGGCCCGTGACTCATGCTTAGTGGCCTTCCCTAATGCAGGTTGGACGTCTGATCCTAATGACTGCCGATCTCAGCATGGCTTCGCTATCTACTTTGGTGGAAATATTGTCAGCTGGTTATCTCGCAAACAGAAGTTCGTTGCCCGATCCAGTACCCAAGTTGAGTATAGGGCAACTGCTTTTGCTGCGACAGAACTCATCTGGCTGCAACAACTATTATAGGATGTGCATATTACAGTTCAGAGACCCCCAATTCTTCTGTGCGACAATCTCAGTGCCACTTTCTTGTTTGCGAATCATGCCTTTCACCAGCGGTCCAAACACATCAAGATTGACTACCACTTTTTTGTGAACAAGTTATATCCGGAGACCTGGTTGTCTGTCATGTTTGTGCTCTGGATCAGATAGCTGATATTTTTACCAAGGCCGTTGGAAATCAGCATTTTCTTACTCTTCGAGACAAACTTCATGTTCGTGCCCGACCATAAGCGCGCGGGGGGGTGTTAACATGTATAGATTAGATACACATCAATCCTCAAATATATGGGATTGCATCCTATCTTGTAGATAGCCTCATATCAATCCCATAATCAACGGAATTGCATTTTATCTTGTAGATAGCCTCATATCAATCCCCTAATCAATGGGATTGCATCTTATCTTGTAAACTCTATATATTCATCATCTCTTAAATGAAAAGCAACACAGAAAATTTTTCTAAACTCCTTTCATTTTTTACAGCCACCATTCCACTCACCACCACCAGCGATCCACTCACCACCGCGACCATTCCACTCACCACCGCGACCAGTCCACTCTCTAACACCAGAAGTGGATCCACTCACCACCGCCTCTGACACCAGAAGCCGAGCATCTGTTCAGAGTCAATCATAAGTCGGTAATAAGCTGAGCCTCCACCGTGGGAATTAGGGTTCAGGGTTGGAGGTGGCGGAATTGGGAAGGGGAAGAGGAAGGGGAAAATTAAAAATAAAAAGAATAGGAAAGGAAAAGAAAAAGGGAAAAATAAAATATGAAATGTCAATTTTGTCCTTAAAAACTGACGCTTTGACTTAAGTTAATGGTTTGATCTGACGGAAGGGGCACGATTAGCCAGTTTTTCAAATTGGTGGGCCAAAAGTATTCAAAAACAATTAAGGGGCCGCAGGTGAAAGATCGTGATAGTTCAATACAGAAGTTATTTGCTCTTTATAATATATTACAATGCAAATTAATAATTTTATCATATACATTCAATATTTTGTTATGGCAGAGTATTGGGAAAGACCATCTTTCCATAAGCTTATGGAAAGACGGGTTTAATTAGAATTATAAAAGTTAAAAGGTTTTAGTTGCAATATTAAAAATTTATTATGCAACATGTAGTAGTTATAAAGTTTATAACCCGATTCATGCAACTCAAAAATTTTATCTTCATTTCTTCTAATTTGTACTTTAAACCTTAGTATTTCCATGACTTATGGAAAGACCGTCTTTCAAAAGACGGACACTTTTGTTATTTTATTGTTTAATACATAATAATAACATGAGTAAAGTGCATTTGTGCACCCGAGTTCTTTGTTTAGTGTACGTATATGCCTCAATTTCTCGAAAGTGCTCATATATCTCCCTCCTATGTTTTTTTAAAGTGTACATATACCGACCCAACTCCATATTTATCGAAAGTGCACATATAGTCAAAGATTGGCATAAAAAATTGAGGAGTATATGTGCACTAAACAAGGAACCGGTATGTGCATTTTTGAAAAACTAAAAGATATATGTGTACTAAGCAAGAAAATGGAGAGTATGAATGCATTTTACTCTAATAACATTACATACATTTCTCCTGTATTTATATGATAATAGAAATATAACTAATAATGATTAAGTAAATTATAGACAAAATTAAATTAAAAGAAAATAAATTTAAATAAATTGAACTAAAATAAATAAATAATTATATATATGGGATAGTAACTTCTTCGTCGTTGATTGTTTGTAGTTCATTTCCTTTAATTTTAGTGCAAATGATTTCTTTGATTCCTAAACTAATGTCGTGGTTCACCTTTGGCCCTCCATTTTTTTTTTGAATACTTTTGTCCTCTAAACTAATAAAAGTGTTAAGCCGTGTCATTTCCATCTTGACAAACCGTTAACTTTAACTTTTGTTGACACTTTGAGAGGCAAAATTGTCTTCTTCTATTCAACCCCATAATTCTTTGCAATTCATAAGAATTTATTTTCGATCCATGAGGGCGACGCCTAATAAATCTTAACTTGGATCTCGTCGTCGTCAACGACATCTGAACGGCTCAAGAAGACATCTCAACTCGGATCTCGCATGGCTCGAGAAGACATTCTTTTGAATTGGAAAAGAATTAAAAGGTTGAATAGGTAAAGATATTTTTGCCCCTCAAAACGTCAATGAAAGCTGAGGCTAACGATTTGCCTAGAATGAAGTGGCACGGCTTATCACTTTTGTCAGCTCGGAGGACAAGAGTATTTAAAAATAAAATGAAGGATCAAAGGTGAACCATGATAATAGTTTAGGGGCAACTAAAGTCGTTTGCCTTTAATTTTATTACTAAGAATCTTAAATATTTTACAAGTTTCACTCAATATAACATTTTTATTTATTTATGTAAATTAATTTTTCCTTATTGAATGTGTTTATTAATATACAAAGAGTCCTTATTAATTATCCATTAGTGTATCACATTACGTGACGATGAAATTGTTAGTACTTGATACTTCACTATAATTGGTTTGATGATAGTCTCGAGTCAATATGCATATGAAATGCTTCCTATTGATTGAGAAAAAAATTTAGCGATAAAAATAACCAGGTACGGTCCCCTAGCTTATGAGAGAATTGGAAATGGGTTGGATGAGGACAGACCGGATCTTTTGTGCTGGAATTGTATTTTCTTTTTTTTAGATTACCTTGGTGTTATCTAAAGTATTGATGGATAAGACTTTGTGTGGTCAATTTGATGGCTACTGTGACAGGTTGAGGTAGTTAGTTTCAAACCAGTGGACTTAGTTTGGTGGGATTGGGTCGAGTTTGCTTGACGGCTCCACTGTAGATGACCATTTATCATTTACATACCCATCCTAATTCCACTTAGATCATTGATTATAATTTAATATTTGGTACTTTTATGTAAATGACGTCATCTCATATCATGTTGTAAGTACTAAAATATACATTTTTGTTCAATCTTTTTTTGGAATGAATTTACTTTCATTACTACATCAAAACTGATCTTACATACTCCAAACTCCTATTCACCTAACATAAACATGACACATTTCTCCCTTAGTTTTGTTTTTTCCCAAGCTCTATAAACTATACATTTAATAATTCTATCAAAAATATCATTCCCTTTTTATTCCTTCCCAAAACTCTTCTCATTCCTCCAACTCCATAGAGCATATAATGTTTCCGCGATTGCTATTTTTAGAATCTGGACCCTGCTTCCCTTACCTTTACATTTCAAAGCCAGCCACTATTTTTCTTCTTCCCAAGCTGCTGGAAGGCGCCTCCACTGCATCCAGTTTAGGACCCTACACCATATTCCCTTCAGTGTAGGACACTCGAAAAACATATGTTGTAGTGTTTCTTCTATTGTACAAAATACACAGCCTCTTTCAACTTTCATGCCAAATTTCTTCAATCTCTCTTTGGTCGAGAACCTATTGTGACAGCACATCCAAAGCGTGAAGATAGCCCTCGGCCTTGCCTGATTAGCAATACAAATGTTCCTCGAAAACACAGCCTCCCGTTCACCTCTTAAGGCTCTGTAAATGTCTCCAGTACAAAAGTGACTTGCCCCTTTCATTCTCTGCCAGACCTCCATACCGTGAAGAACACTTCTGGACTTTCCAGCCCTTTTCAGAATCCAAGAACTATAAATCAAAAAATTCATACTCATGATATCAACATCCTTTATGTAATAGGAGTGAATCTATTTAATCCACATTCGATCTATTTTCCTGCACATATTCCACAATGTTTTGATCAAGTTTGCCTCATTCCATTCCACAAGTGCAATCATGTTCAACCATCCTGTTTTCACCAGTGTATAGATATTTTCCCAAGAGACTGGTGACTTCCTCGTGATGAATTCAGTTCCACTCTATAAGTACGACCGACATATTGCTTCTAAGTGTTTCAAGACATCTTTTAGTTGGGGGAAGACTTGCATCCAATAATTGGCAATCGCAAAGAGAACACTCTTGATTAACTGCAGTCGTTCTGCGTAACTGAGTAACCGAGCGCTCCAGTACTTTATCTTGCTTATCATCCGCTCAATAAGTGGTTGGCAATGCTGTACTTTGAGTTTTCTACTCATAAGAGTCACACTTAAGTATTTGAAGGGTAGTTTTCCTTCCTCAAAACCAGTAATCACCAATATCTCCTTCTTCAAATCCTTACCAGAGCCTCCAAAAAATACTTTACATTTAGCTCGATTCACCCTCGTGCCTGTGGAATCAGTAAACTTCTGAAAAGCACTCATTAGTGCCTAAACTGATTTAACATCATCCTTTGTCATCAATAGCAGATCATCCGCAAAACTCAAGCTAATTATCTTCAAACTATCACATATGAAATTATACTGGTACTCACATTTTCCATCTAGCTGCATCAAACACCTACACGTGTATTCCATGATCAACACAAAAAGCAAGGGAGACGGGGGGTCACCCTGTCTGAGCCCTCGATTTGCTTGAATGAATTTAGTGGGAGTGCCATTAATCATATATTTGTAAGTCACGGTCATCACACACTTCATAATCCAACTGATGAACATACCTAGGAAACCAAGCTCTCTTAAAACAGTCTCCAATGCCTTTCGACCGTATCATAGGCTTTTTGAAGATCAATTTGAATCATGAATCTTGGGCCTCCAGCCTTCCTATTGTAACCACTGTGATAATCTCATAAGCTATCATCACATGATCATGAATACTGCGCCCCGAAACGAATGTTGCCTGACTCTTATGGACAATATCACCTATTACACCACTCAACCTTATTGTCAAGATCTTCGATATAATTTTGTAGAGCGTTGTACAATATGAGATAGGTCTCAAATCACCCACTTTCTTTGTTGCATGATATTTTGGTATCAAAGCCACCAATGTACGATTCACCGCTTTATACAGCCTGCCTTCATCAAAGAACTCCATCACAGCCCCCATTATATCATCTTTAATAACTCTCCAATTGGCTTTAAAGAATTTAGCACTAAACCCATCAATGACTGGGGCTTTCTGATCCCCAGTCCCTTTTAAAGTAGCCCAAACCTCCTTTTCCATGACCCTGGCAATCAGTTGTTTTCTACCATCATTGTTCAGAGTTCGTCCACTTCTCATAGCTTTAACACCAATGCCCGCCAATCTCTCATTATTTCTGCCAATCAGATGCTCATAGAAATCCAATACTTTAGCTTCCATTCCTCCTTGATCAATGATCTGAGTACCATCCTCCTTTTCCATTTTCAGAATCTCCATCATATTATTCTTCATTGTAACTGACGCATTGAAATAGGCGTTGTTACCATCCCCCAGTCGTAGCCAGCCCACCTTCGCCTTTTGCTTTGATATTTTCTCGGCGATCTCAGTCCACTTCATCAGCTCTTCCGTACATTTGACTACCTTCACAATTTTCTCCCTGTCCAGTCTGTGCAAGATGAGCTCCTGTTGTGCCACTGATAACTCCTACCTTACTGCCACCATTTTTGTCCAATCTTATTAATAATATAAAATGTTGAATTCTCAAACATCTTATGACTGACGGTTAATTTTTAAATTAAATAAATCGGAACCTGTAAAATGAAAATGGATTAATCTAAATAATTATTTTTAAAATATAAAAATTATTACTCAAAATTGTCTAGCTATTCAAAGTTTGTTCATACCCTCAAAGCACACTTGGCCACCCGCTTTATTTTTAAATGCAAATTAGTTCATTTTTTCTAAAATATAAGAATTCATATTGAAAAGGAAAACGTGCAATGTAAAGTTTGCTCTCTTGAATGCTTCATTATCATTACTTCTTCATTATCATGAATTACTGCACAAAACACACTTAAAGTGCAAATTATATCCCAATAAAACTAATAAAATCTCACATTATAGCACTCATCATCATGCATGACATGTCCTTAAACTTCTCGAAACCATTCTGCACCGCCTCAATCAGCAAATTTAGTGCAGCTTGTGTAGCAGTTGGCAAATTTATTAGCGGAACTCGCCGTTTGGCCACGCTAACGTCAAGAAGACTTTTTGAAACAAGACATAAATTCGAAGATTTTCATGAAGTGACAAAAAGTATGGCTATGATATCACTTATTTCGGCTTCCAAGTTCATTCCAAATCTAAATTAATATAATATTGTTTGCTTTAATTCTGCCACACACAATTTTTTATTGGATACATTTTCAAAAAGTTCTCATAGTATCGAAGATAAATAGATCTTTATACTCAAGGATCATTCTTTCACTAATGGAGAACATGCCTATTAAAGACGGTTATACCGGAACAGAGAAGTCACCTTTTTGGTGACTTCTCTAGCTCCGCCTGTAATTGGAATCCAAAGTCAGTTCTGAATTTGGAGCTTGAATTTGAGGTCCTAAAAAAGCTGTTGGAAACCTAATTGTGAAACACAATAAGCATCTAAAACTTCTTCAACAAAACTTTGAATATGGACAAACCAAAAGCAATGAATCGGAAGCTTCTTAAAAATAATAAATTAGCTAGATCTGGCGGAAGGCGATAGGTGGAGGCGGAGCCCTTCTCCAAGCGGTGATGCGGCACAGGCCTTTTCCAAGAAAAGGCATGAGCGGCACAGGCCAGAGCGGTGGAGGCAAGAGCGGCGATGGCAATAGTGGAGGCCGACATGAGAGTGATGGGTGGAGGCCGCTGGTGGAGGGTGGCGTGAAGGTAGAAGGGTTGGAGGGAGACTGAAAAGAAAACCTAAGAGGAGACTTATTAGGCTAGGAAAAAACTAAGTATGGAACCAACCTAAAAGCCTAATTTTTATTTATATAGTGGGTCAAAAAGCCCAACAAATGCAGCCAATTTATCGATTTTCATGAAAGATGAAATCGCTTTTGATCGATTTAAAATCGCTTTTAAAATAAAAGGGGAAGATAGTTCCGATTTCATAACTTAATTCGGAACCTAATTAAAGGTGATTCCTTGGAACCACCTTTGATTGCTGCCTTTAATTAAACATTCTCCACCAGTGCTTGTGCACCTTTGATGTGAAACTTGGATTGACACACTCACAGTATACTATATCACCAATAAATGAAACATGAGGAAGGTCATATGATCTTTGTACAAGGTACAACTACTATATCACCTTCAAAACCTCTCCACACCTTAGTTCTTGTTGATTGAATTTAAGGCAAGCCGCGTGTTCCTCTATTGAGCATAAATTCAAAGTTCCCATTCTCATCACAGATTTCGCACCCAATATATTTTAACTTTTTTAATAATTGATAGAAAATATCCCAACATATCTCTGCACTTCTTTCCCTATATAAACTCTACCATATCTTTTCTGGACATCCCACTACATACGTTGCTTCATGTTTCTCCACATATAGTAATTCGCATTGTCTCCTTAGGTAACATGATCTCCCTTCTCCTTTTGTTTTAACCTCCATTATCTGAATGTGAAGAATCATGTTGTTTTAATGGCTGAATTATTAGAAACACGACTGTCTAGGTGACTGGAATATCAGAAGTACAAATGTCTATGTGACTTGACTATCAGAAACACAACTGTCTATATCTATGTGATTATGTGACTTAATTATAAAAAATATGTGACTGGATTATCAGAAATACGACTGTTTATTTAACTGGATTATCAAAAGCCCGATTGTTTATGTAACTGAATTATCAAAATTACGGATGTATACGTTATACTGTTATTTTCCCCTAGTTGTTTGATGGATTCACCCTTTGTGTTTCTTTCTTTAGTGTTGTTGGAAGCGGCACAGTGGAATTTGTCGCTAGGAAGACATAGATACAAAGAAAACAAGTAAGGCCCAAAAAGGGCAAAACATGATATTGAGCCACATATTCTTGTATGCACTAAGAACACATGCATATAAAAGTAATAAATATAACACGATATTAGCTTTGTTATATTTGTTTATTGGGTCAAGGCTTCCAACTTCGCCCCTTCACAATAGAGCTGTTAATTCGGTTATTCGGGTCGATTGGGTTTAGGCTGAAATAGATTGGATTGAAATGGGTCGAAATATGTTTGTCGGGTCGGGTCGGGTCGGGTCGGGTCGGATTGGGTTAAAACGTGTTCTGGTTGAAACAAGTCAAAACATGTTGGTCAATGGGGTTGAGTCCAGTAGGGTCAGATCAGATCGAAAATGAGTTCGAGTTAAAATGGGTCAAAGTCTATTTGTCGGGTTGGGTTGAAATAGGTTCGAGTTGAACGGGTCAAAGTCTGTTAGTCGGGGTCGGGTCAAAATGTGTTTAGGTTAAAACATGCTGAAGTATGTTTATCAGGTTGGATCGGGTAAATGTCAAATTAGGTTCTGGCGGGTCTGTAAAGTTTCTCGAGTCAGGTCGGGTTGGGTTACACTACTAGAAAAAGGTAGGCACCAATATGTCAGTGATGGAAGAGCAATACTGGTGTTAGGAATTTTATAAGCACCGAAAATATGGCAAATGAACCAAAAAAATTGCTCCTATGAATAAATCCAGCAACGGATCACTAAAGAAAAAAATGTTTGAATTTAATAATTTTCAGTATCGATTTTAGCTGAATGACATATACGGGTGCTAATATTAATGCCTATGTCCAGAATAGTAATTTTGGTGGATAAAATTGTGGTGGGAAAATAGCTAGCTACAATATAAGTTAAAATATACCGGCGCTAGGAATGCATTTAATTTTTAAAAAAATTAAGAAATGTTTTACCAGGTTAGAATCTGGTTACGGGTTAAGTTTGGGTTCTGTCGGGTCCCAATTATCTTGTCAGAATTGGGTTTTGAGTTGAGTTTGGGTCGAGTCGGGTATGGTTTTGGGCCCAGATTATCATGTTAGGATCGGGTTTTGGGTTGAGTGCAATTCGGTTCGGTTTGATTCGGGTTCGAGCCAATATTTTGCGGGCCAGGATCGGGTTTGGGTTGAGTTCGGTCGAGTCGAGTGAGAAATTCCGGTCAGAGTTGACAGCTCTACTTGATAGTAACCCCCATTGTCATATTATTGATGCCATGCTCCCTCTGTCCCACTTCAAATTACACAGAATCTTTTTCACGCTCATCAAGAAACTTGTCTAACTATTAATATGTGTAACCACATATAATAACGACAAATAAAAAGTTACTTTTAGGAAACTGTTTGTTACGATGAATCCAACCATATAACATATGCTAATATATTGTTTATATATTTATTCAAACATGTGATTAAAATTAAACAGTAAATAGTGAAATAAAGTAAAGTGTGCAGTTTAAATTTGGACGAACTTGGACGGAGGGAGTAGTGTCTTAAACGACCATTTCACATGTTCGGATTTACTACATTGTCACTATTTATCATTTAAAATGCTATTTAAACAGTCATAGTTTATTTTAAAAATAAAATTATTAATGTATTTATTAATTTTATTCTTTCACTTCTTAACTCTATTTACTCCATTCATTCTGCTCTCATACATTTATGCACAAAACTAAAGAACGACAATATTAAATAATTAAAGAAAGCATTTTATGATTCTGACATGTTAGGGTGGTGTACATATATAATACCTACTTAATTTCCAACTTTAAATTTAGTGGCGGATTTTGAAATTATAAAATAAATTTGTAAAATAAAGTTTCTCTTTTAACATATTGGGATACATAGATCTATGAAAAGTAAATTTATTTAAAATTAAATCCAAAAACCAAACTTTCTCCCCCATTCCCTCCAAGTGCATCCGCCCACGGATCAGGTGACTCTTCTATTCTTTTCTTTCTGGGTTTTTCTTTTTCAAATGCCACTTTTACTGTACAAACGATATCTCCAATTGCTTTCTAGTCCTATATTTTTACTCCTAGTCAATTTTGATAATTAGTGAAGGGCATCACATCTTAGTACATGTATGTGCTATAGAGGTAAAAACTTTAATCATGATTTTTCCTAGATGTGGTAATTGATGTAACATGTGATTAGTTCTTTAAAATGTGTTAAGTGCTTGTCACATCTATAGCTATCAAAAGATAAATTTATGTCAATATACAAATGTAATACTCCTACTTATGGAGTATAAATATTTACTTCCATTAACAATGGTGAATTATTTTAGGGATAAGTGTCGTATAATCCTACCTACTTGAGTAAGTGTCAATATAACCTTATGATAATTTTTAGTGCAAAAATAACCCTAACTAGTTAATGAAAGTGTCAATAAAACACTCAAACCCCATTTCCGGCATTAACCTCAATTTTTCGGCGTTGACTCTATGTAAATTTACCAAAATATCCTTTGGGCAAAATCTAAAAATAGGTGGACAATTTTACCCACTTAGTTCGCCGGACCGCCACGGGACCACCACCATAACAGGTAGGGTTATATCAGCACATTATGAAATCTTATTGGATTATACCAGCACATTCCTAATGTTTGTAGGGTTATCTCAGCATATTCCTAATGTTTGTAGGGTTATATCAGCACATTCTTAAAACTTATAGGGTTATATCAACACATATTATAAATATTAAGTGCGTGGTACTCGACTGGGCTTAACGGGCAACCACATCATCATATGCACCATTATCACATCATAACAATATCTTATACAACATAAAAACTGATATTGTGACACCATCATTAATATTCAATACAATTATCACATATCTTAGCCTCATTTCAAAAATTATCAACATTAAAAACCCTAGCTTGAAGAACACATCAATAACAATCACACACAACACCAAAGGTCATGCAATCATCGATCCGAACTAAACACAACAAAATAAACAAAATATCATTGAAACCCTTATATTCTATTGTATGTGCTGATATGACCCTACATTTTTTACTAATGTGCTGATATAACCCTACAAATTTTAGGAATGTGCTGATTTAACCTTACAAGTTTTCATAATGTGCTGATATAACCCTACCTAATACAGCGGCACTGTAGCAGTGGACTTGCAGCGGTCCGCGGTGGTCCGAAGATGGTCCGACAATAACAGCATTTCTTTTTTTTAGTATTTTTATTTTTTTCTGAAGGGCAAAAATGTAATTTTATAAAATTCCAGCTAAAAGTTGCCAGAGGGTTATATTGGCACTTTCACTGACTAGATAGGGTTATATTGACACTTTCGAATATTGAAAGATTATATTGACACTTGTGTCAATTAGATAGGGTTATAAAAGCACTTTTCTCATTATTTTATGGTTGTAAAAGTTTTTGTAGAAGCCTCAATGATCGTGATAAAATTGTATTCAGTTCAAATTAGATAAAAAGAACGAATTATATCCAATTTAGTTTAATATTTATATAAGTCGGCCTTCACCCAAATGCTATAGTTAAATTTAATTCAGTTCAGATTAGATGAAAAGAATAAATTATAAATAAAATAATAATTTAATTTTATTATTTATATGTAAGTGTCAGAATGCATAATCCCCTATCCGGTGATTCATTCTCATTGAATATTAATAGAGTGTACAAGGAGAGTCCTACCAGATATACAACAGAGCTATTCTAGGAAACCAAATATTTGTACAACTATTAGAAATAAATATACAGTTAATATACAACTATTACACCCCCTCAGTCGGAGCGGGAGGAGGACGGACGCTCAGGCTGGACCGAAAATGAGTAAAAAGGGGACGCGGAAGTCCCTTGGTAAAAATGTCTGCATATTGATACTCAGAAGGAATATGAAGAATGCGCACTAGGCCAACCTGAACCTTTTCACGAACGAAATGTATGTCAAGCTCAACATGCTTAGTGCGCTGATGTTGTACCGGATTGCTGGAAAGATATACCGCAGAAATGTTATCACAATATACTAGTGTGGCACGATGGATAGGAACGTGTAATTCAAGAAGAAGATTACGCAGCCAACTAGTCTCAGCAACGACATTAGCTACACCCCTGTATTCGGCCTCGGTACTGGATCGTGAAATAGTCGCCTGGCGCTTGGAAGACCAAGAAACCAAGTTGTCACCAAGAAAAACACAGTAGCTGGAAGTGGAGCGACGAGAATCCGGACAGCCAGCCCAATCCGCATCAGAATAAGCAGTGATAGAGCTGGAATGAGATTTGACCAAGTGAAGGCCAAAATCAAGAGTAACTTAGATATACCTCAGAATGCGCTTGATCAGCTGCAGATGAGGCTCCCGAGGTGCATGCATGAACAAACATACTTGCTGAACAGCATAGGAAATGTCAGGGCGTGTGATGGTCAGATATTGAAGTGCTCTAGCAAGAGACCGGTACAAACTGGGATCATCTAGAAGCGCTCCAGCAGTAGCGCTAAGTTTGGCGCCAGTGTTGACCGGTGTGGCTGATGAATTGCAAGAAGCCATGGAAGCCCGATTGAGAATACCCCTAGCATACTGTTGTTGAGATAAAAATAAGCCCGTCGACGTGCGAGCAACCGAAATTCCCAGAAAGTGATGAAGAGCTCCAAGATCAGTCATAGCGAATTCCTGAGATAGCTCAGAAATGATGTCATGCAGAAGCGTGGTGCTGGAAGCAGTGAGGACAATATCATCAACATATAAAAGCAAATACGCCGTGTGGCCACCACGACACAAGATGAAAAGAGAATTGTCACAAATACTGCTCTTGAACCCCCTGGATAAAACAAAAGTAGCAAACCGTTGAAACCAGGCCCGAGGTGCCTGCTTAAGACCATAGAGCAATTTTTTAAGCCGACAAACATGTTGAGGTGCCGACCGATCAACAAAGCCAGGAGGTTGATGCATATAAACCGTTTCTTGTAGGTCACCATGAAGAAAGGCATTCTTCACATCAAGCTGATGAATTGGCCAAGAACGAGAAACTGCCAAGCTCAGAACCGTGCGGATAGTGGTAGGTTTAACCACAGGACTAAAAGTTTCATCACAGTCAATGCCAACCTGTTGAGTTTTCCCATTGACCACAAGCCTGGCCTTGTACCGTAGCAACGAGCCATCAGAGTGAAACTTGTGACGGTATAACCACATGCACCGAATGACATGGGCATTGGGGGGGCGAGGGACCAACTCCCAAGTATTATTATCCTTTAAAGCACGATATTCGTCCTGCATGGCAGCATGCCAGTTAGGGTCCTGGAGGGCAAGATGAGGAGATTTGGGAAGTGGAAAAATAGAGGTGGTGGTTGTGGAGATGAGGGCTCGTGGCTTAAAAATGCCATTCATTGCACGGGTGGTCATGGAATGGGTAGGTCGTGGGGGAGGCGGTGGGCAAAGAGGGATTAATGAGGGAGGCTGAACAGGAGTGTGAGGTGGTGTGCTTGGAGGATCAGGTGTGGGAGTTGGTTGTGTGGCAGGGTTGAAAGTTGGGGTGATAACCGATCTCGATCATGGTCTCGGCTGATCACAGTAGGTACGGGTGATCGGTGTAGCTGGTCATGGACGGTATCGATTGGGTTTCGACTGGGAGTCGGTTGGGTCTCGGTTGAAACAAAGGAGTCAAGAAATATAGGAGAAATAGGATCAAAGGTCGGGTCAAGGAACCGATATGCAGATGAGGTAACGGTGACTAACTCAGAGAAGGGAAAGACAGACTCATCGAAGGTTACATGACGAGACAGAATGACCTTGCCTGTAGAGATATCAAGACAACGATAACCTCGAAAATTAGATGGATAACCAAGGAAGACACAACGAGCAGAACGAGGGGCAAGTTTGTGAGGGACTTTAGCAGAGAGGTTAGGGTAGCAAGCACACCCGAAGACTCGTAGATGATCATATGTAGGTTCTTTGAGGTAGAGAACTGAAGAAGGAGATCGGAATGCGAGAACTTTGGTTGGGAGAATATTATGGAGATGAGCAGCGGTATGTAAGGCCTCTACCCAAAATGTTGGAGGAAGGGAAGCATGGTATAGGAGAGTTAACATGATTTCGTTTAAACGGCGGATCATCCGTTCTGCTTTACCATTTTGTGATGAGGTTTGTGGGAAAGAAAAACGAAAGACGAGACCATGGTTCGCGGCAAAGTCATGGAAGGAGGAGCTGTCGAATTCACGACCAAGATCACATTGAAAGGATTTTATGTTACGCTGAAACTGAGTTCGAACAAAAACATGAAATTGTACAAACTTGGAGAACACCTCAGACTTAAACTTAAGTGGGTAAACCCACACAAACTGAGTAAAATTGTCAATAAAAACCAAATAATATTTATAGTTGCTCTGACTCAAAAGAGATGACGTCCATAAGTCACTATGAATGATATCAAACGGAGCAACCGTACTAGAAGTAGGATCAAAAAATGGTAATCATTTATGTTTACTAACTTGACACGAATTACACAAACTGGAGCTTGGCTCTTTATTAAAACAAATACGAGAATGAGAACGCAGATGACGAAGAATAGGAGCACCAGGATGGCCAAGACGGGAGTGCCATAAATTAGGGGCAAGGGCGACAAAAGACTGAGCCGACGGAGAAACTGGATTGGACGACTGAGGTGGAGACAGTGGATATAACTCGCCCGCACTATTGCTTTGCAAAATAATCCCCCCATTCTGAAAATCCTTCATAGAGAAACCATATGGGTCAAATTCTACAGTCACAAAATTGTCTTTGGTAAACTGGCAGACAGAGATAAGGTTTTTGACTATTTGTGGAGTATGTAAAACATTGGTGAGATGAAGGGTGCGGTCAGGGGTGGTGAGTTTGGAGTAACCAGAACCGTAAACTGGAATACTATTGCCATTGCCAACAAGTATAGATCGAATATTGCTCGTATTTAAAGGATTAATAATATTACCTGCATTAGAGGTGAGGTGAGATGAAGCGCCAGTATCCATGTACCACTGCTGATCACCACCGGGCTGAAGAAACATTGCCTGGAAAGCCTGTCCAAGGTCAGTCGCCTGAGGAGCATCATATTGAGTGAGGTTTGCCTGTCCATATCTGGGGCGCGGTGATGTCGGCCGAACCGGGTTCGTCATTGGCTGCCCGCGCGGAATCTGAGGAGACCAGGGCTGCCATGATGGCGCCCATCCAGAGGCAGTGGGGTATGGTGCAGGCAGAGGACCCCACTGTGACACCCAAGGCGGCGGAGGACCCCATGAGTTGTTGGAGGAATTGCGACGACCACGATTGTTACCGCTTCCATGGTAGCCACCCCCACGGTAGCCACCACGACGCTGTCCAGATCCTCGAGGTCTCGTTTGGGTCTCGGTTGGATCTCGGTAGGGTTCTGGTGCCTGCGGCGACGGCACGACCATTGCTGCCGCTGGTTCTTCACGTCCTGCTCGGCGATGCTGCTCCAACTCAAGCATGCTTCGTGCAGTGTCAAAAGTGGGCATGGTTTGGTGAATATAGGATGCAACTGTGTCGTATTCAGAAGGTAAACCGCGAACCAATTGAAGCACCAAACGTTGATCATTCACAGCAGCGTCAACATCCTTCAATTGACCAGCTAATTCATGAAGACGCTGGCAATATGCCTCAAGGAATGGCATATGAGATTGTTGAATTCATGTTCGAGGGACGCTGCCCGGGCACCCATGTTGTTGTGGAAGATATTCTTCACACGAATCCAAGCGGCATAGGCAGTGGAGTCGTCCTCAAGAACACAGGAGAGGAGATCATCATTCAATGTTCCGTAGATCCATTGAAGGACGTGGGCATCTATTTCACACCAAGCTTCATAGGTTGCATCGGTGTGGGAGGGAGGCGGCGTGCCGTCAATGTGAGCAAAAACCTTGTAACCTTTGGCGTGAAGCTTGAAGAGGCGAACCCATGATGCGTACGTGACTTTGGTGCCATCCAAGACGCGAACTTTATTCTGGATGTTGGTGACTGTGAAAACGGGGTGGAGGGAGGCTTTTGGCGGTGGAGTGTTGGCGCCGTTGTCCGAGGTATCGGAATTGGAGGCGGAGGAGTCGCTAGCCATGGTAGATATTGCCGTAGCAAAACTAAAGAAACTAAACAGAGAACTAAGGTTTATGGGTGGTGTCTCGATTGCCGTAGCAATGAGGAAAAGAAAGAAGAGAGAGAGAAAAAAATAGGGTTTAAGGTCTCAAGAAAGAAAGGCTCTTGATACCATGTCAGAATGCATAATCCCCTATCCGGTGATTCATTCTCATTGAATATTAATAGAGTGTACAAGGAGAGTCCTACCAGATATACAACAGAGCTATTCTAAGAAACCAAATATTTGTACAACTATTAGAAATAAATATACAGTTAATATACAACTATTAGTAAGTACCTTCTCCAAAATGTAACTAAGGGGTCAACCAATGGAAGAAGGAAAAGATGTGGCGAAACAGTTTTTATTTCTTCTGGTTTTTTCCGGTTCTTCTTGTCATGTTTCTATTTTAACCCGATAATTAGACAAAAATTCTTGTCCTAGCCTATGATCTTCCTTGACCTTTTCATTCATCTCCAATGTTTTACTATGACCTTCTCGTAAGGTACAAAATTCTCCAACTTTGTTGCATTGCTTTGGAGAGATTATGATGTCCTTTAATTTAGTCATGTACTTTGTTTTGGTCGATCCAATTATTTGATCTTGGTAGAATGCATGTACCAGAATTTTTTAATTGCAACAGAATTAATACACTCGATTTTCTGTATAAATGTGTAAATTCAAAACATTGTCCTGATTATTTGAAAGATGACTATTCCAAGAAAGCTAAATTGAAAGACGTAATTTTAAAAAATTACAAAATTACCCTAAATTTTCTGATGATTATATCCAAATTCATCAAACACTAGAATATTACTTCAACACATCTGAAGTCAAAAACAGTTGGACCGGGATGATGTAAACATATCATGAGTAAATCAAAGCACCTGGAGTAACATAATTTTGTATATTTTCCATGGATAATACTTTTTCCAGTTGTTAAGTTTGATTCACAAGCAACGAATCAAAACTCTAACAAGAGTTGTAAATCATTTTTATCATTTTCCTTTTAATCGTCTCGACTATTTAAAAGGTGTTTACCAAGAACTTGTTTTGTAAATGAAATTATTGAAACATTTAGAAACTGATTCATAATTTGTTTAAAAGTTGATGGACATGGATGTAATTCATTTATTTTTACAGGGCTAAAGCATAAATATAAAAATAAATACGAGAAAGAGCGTTCCCTATATAAAGAGAAGCTTTCTCAACGGAAAAAAACCAACCACAACCCTCGAAAATGAAAGACTACAACTCCCAAGTTGATCCTCCATTCCAAACGGAGTACAAGCACCTGTTCGCCACCGCTGCCGCATCTCCGCCGCAGCTCCCCGCCGCCGAGCATTTCACGCCGGAGGAGCGCGAGCTGCCGGTGATCGACCTCCAGCGCCTGAGCGGCGGCGCGTGGGAGAGGGAGGAGTGCAAGCGGTCCATCGCGGCGGCATCGAGAGAATGGGGGTTCTTTCAGGTGGTGAACCACGGCATATCTCGTGACATTCTGGAGACAATGAGGGTGGAGCAAATGAAGGTTTTCCGGCGACCGTTTAGCGAGAAGGCGGTGAAGGGCGGATTCGACGTGGCTTCCATTGATTCCGACTCGCTGGCCGGATGTTACCGGTGGGGGACGCCTACGGCGAAGCGTATCGATCAGTTGGCATGGTCGGAAGCTTACCATGTGCCGTTGAGCACCGTCATCTCCGGTTCTGATCGTAATGGTGGCGATAGTCTCCGGTGAGTTTGAATGTTTTTTTGTTTATAATTCTTAAAAACAGTGGTACCTAAGCGGTGTTTTAAGAGAGATGTTTCTGGAGTGTGCTAATGTTCGTATCCATGCTGATTTTGAAAATTTGGATATATATGTGGAAGACAGGTCCTTTGTATAAATTTTTTTAGCTGGTTAATGAGCTTGTATTTTTTTATATTAGTTTGACTGTGACGTGACAATTATTAGTTTTATAATATTTGACAATATATATTGTTAAGATAATGTTTAACTATTTTATTATTAAAATAATATTAGAAAGAATTCGAGAAATTAAGAGATCGAATCCATTTTTAATATATATATATATATATAGTTTATAATCATATAATATTTTTTTAAAAATAATACATAGAATAATATATTACTATGCGATTCGAGTTTATGTTTAAAATCATAATTTACTTTATTTAACTTTATCTTCAATATTTCTATTTAAAAATTTTAAATATCCAAAAAAAATTGACTAACACATAATATAATATATTTATTTTACATGGCATCTATCAACTATCAATTTCATAAACTAAATAGCATATGCTAAATTATTTTGTGGCTATATATTTTTTGATTAATGAATGAGAAATTTACCTTTTCGGTTATTTGTATCGTAAAGAAAGGTTTGAAAGAAATTAATGAGTTTTATCATTTGTAGATGTTGTATTATATGATGTGTTTAAAATAAATAGTGGTGATGAGATATTTCGTTGGTGTGTAGATTTATTTACCATTTATTCTTATGTGTTCAATTTTTAAACTTCTTTTTTCTTTTATAAAGTATAATGGGCTGTTGCGATGGATGGTATTGGTAGTTGGATTTTGAGAAAAAAAAAATGATGAGGGCGCATTACTCCACTTTTTCAAAATTTATAAAAACAAAAATGATGAGGATGCATCCCCTATTTTCCCAAAATTTTTTAAAATATATATAATAATGAAGAGGACGCATTCAGCAAATGCCTCCTTTATTTTTTCAAAAATTTTTAAAAAATTAATAATAAAGAGGACGCATTTCCTAATTGCATCCACACGGCGTTACTGTGGGCCAAAATATAAAATTTTCTCGTTTTAAGAAGGTTGGAATGATTGATGGATTCGTGAGTAAATGTTACTAGGCCCTTTAGTGGTTTTCCATTGAATCTCCCCTGACTCTTTGATTAAAAGTTATGTGTCGAATACAGAATCTCAATTTTGCTACGTTGTGGTATCACAATACCTTAACTCGGCACTTTAGTGGCTTAAAGTGATTTTAGTTTTATGATTTTTCATGACTTTTCATTGAATCTCCCCTGCATGTTCGATGAAAAATCACGTATTAATTTATTATAAAGTAACGATTATAGAATCTTAGTTTTAATGCATACCTTGTGGCATCACAAAGTCTTTCACTAGGCACTTTAATGGAATGTGATTTGGGATTTGTGATTGGTCTAATAAGTTGATTAGATGCATGTAACTATATGGGATTAGATTTTGAAAGCCACAAGTTTTGAACAAGAAGGACAATGAACAAGGGTAATATTTTATTAAGAAAATCATACTTCTTGGTCATTGTTATTTACCAACTTAACCACCCCCGCTTGACAAATGGGAGAAGGTTGGTGAGCAATGGTTCAAATATGCATTCTCAAAGTCAAAATTACTTATCATATATTTCTGCACATTTTTTTGTCAGATTTCTCGGGATTATGTTTACGTATACTAATAACGTATAAAATTATGATATTAAAAAAAATGTATGGTACATAGAATCCAATAATATCTAACATGATAATATTGAAACCTATATATTAATTAAAATTAATAGTCAGACACGATGTAAAAAAGTTGACAAAAAAATGTGAAGAAATAACTCAGATAGAGGGAGTAACTAAAATTCCAATGTTTTTGAGGGGATTTATACTTTGAACTCTATTATTTTAAAATATATACGTTGAAATCTTTCACGAGTCAAATATCATACTATACCAATTACTCCGCCTAAGAGAATTTAAACGTATAAATTTATTAATGACAAACTAATATAATTCCTTTGACTCTTGTGTTGCTTTGACTCATTGTCAACGGAAGAAATGCCCAATTTGAGAGGTCGGTCATATAAGTGTTTTCCCTCCCTTCGCCTGCCAACCCGTGACTTTTTCTTTTGTAAATGGGTTTTTTTTAAGAGTATACATTTTTCATAAGTAATATCTTATCGTTTAGTTACTCCTTTTGTCAATCATCAATTTAATTTTATTCGTTTATTTCATTTTATATAAGTTTACTTTTTTACAATAATTGCTACTCTTATGCAAACCGGAAATACTCCCTATGTTCCTCTATCTATATTACACTTTCTTTTCTGGTTAGTTCTTTTTTATTGATACACATTCTATTTTTTGCAATATTTATTCAATTTTATCGACTCATTCTATATTTACTAATGAAATTCAATTTCATTCACTCATTTCATTTATTTAAATCCAAGTATCCAAACCTATAATATCATGTACAGAAAGAAAGTAGTATTTAGCCAACTGATTTGGTAATTTTCTAAAATTACAGTTAGAACCAGTAGGTAGATTGTAAGGATTATAAAGATTGGTTTTGTGCAGGGCAAGTGCCAGAAAACAACTTGGTTGATTGTACCCCATTTTTCTAACATTGGTTCATTTTATCTGTTGGGATGAATTTTTAACATTGAATTTTTTTTTCCTGTTTGATAAATTCTAGATTGTTTTCATCCATTCAATTTAAATCTTACACTTCAATACATTCTCCACTATTAATTTTACTTTTTTTAAAAAAATCCAAATATCAAAAGGAAGCGAATCAACGTTATTAAATTGGAGTGAGTATTGATAGAGGAGTACCTTTTAGTTCGATGTAGGTCCTAATAAGGTGATTATTAATAGTAATGAATGTCACTAGTACGCATGTAGGTCCTAATATCCGAGAGAACAATCGCTGGCACCACAAATGTTGTACTTTCTTCAATTCTTGCCAAAAATTGTCGTAGTTGACCCCTTCCATTGCCTCCGATTAGGGTGTAAACTAATTGAACCGAGATCGAGTAGTGATGTGTTTGGGTTCTTATGCAAAAATGTCCGTGATTGAATTTGAATTTGTTCAAGTCCAGAAAATTCCTCTTAAGTGTGATTTTACATGTTTGTGATCTTCTTAAGTTCGACTCGTGAGTTTGATTGATTTCAAACTGGAGTTCGAATGAGGGTTTATGGTGTAGGATCTTGTTAAGTTCCACCCGTTACTTTCAAACTTAAAGAGAAATTTTTGTACGTGGCTATATGTGTAGGTCAGCAGGTGAGAGACCAATCAAATTTTGATAATTGTGTGATGAATTGTGTAATGATTGCTTCCCTCCATTTCGGCCTCGTTCGTGTCTTGTTGTATATCATTAATGTCACACATGTCCAAATTTGATTGGTCCCTCACATACACATAATTTTTTTCAAACTTAAGCCAACTTAGTGTGACTTCTAAATTTCTTTTGACAACTTACATAATTTACTAGTCCTTTCGGTCTACTAACATTGACTCAATTTCCCTTTTTGTTTGGTCTTTTAACAATGGCTCATTCCTTCTTTTCTGGTAAAATTTAGGTTATTTTTATCCACTCAATTTTCTTTTTATTCTCTCAATACAATCATCTTCACTCATTTTGCTTTTCATGAAAAAGTGTGTCATTTTGTTGGAAGTCAATGTTAGAAAACCAATGGGAGTATTAACATTCCACTACACAAAACTTCATTTTGTTCTTGAACATTTGATTTAAGAATTCAATTCATTTTTCTCAATTTTTATAAAAATCAAGGACATGGATTTTCTCGATCATATTTTGCCACGTTAATTTTCAATATGCCACGAGTTTTGTAGCTACGAATAATACCTACCATAAATGCTGGGGGGAAAAAGTGCAAAGTGACATCTGGCCAAACAAACAGCATTATAGTGAAACGACTTGAAAGATAAGAGAGCACATTTTGGCATGCAAAAACGGACCAATTGGGTAGAAAGGAAAGAAGAGAATGACCTGCAAAATATTAGGATAAGATAAGAAGTGATTGTGATTGTGTGTGATTTTTTAGGTTAAATTTCTATCAAAATGTTTACAAACAACTATTTTTTAAACCTATGTAATAGTTAATGTATTTTTAAACTTAAATAACATAAATTTAACTAAAGTATATTTTTTAAAAAATTAAATACATTTTATTACATATCCAATTTATAACATTTAATATTTAATTTAAAAATATGATAATTAGCTTAACTTATACAATGATTGTATCATAAATATAGAAGAGAATGTTTTTCCGTAAAACTTACTTCCTCCATCCCAACTAGATTCTAACCCGATAATTCAGGTGGACTGATGTGACGATGTACATGTGTTAAAAAAAAGGGTTACTTTCGTTCGCTGACACGAGTTAGAAGGGCCAATCTAAACTCTTCTTATATGAAATATAAGAAGGGATTAGTTGAGTATGTCATTGTTCAATTTTCTTAATCATTTTAACCAAGTTTCAAATTGTATCAATTTTATCAAGCGGATCAGGATTGAAATTCTGCCATTTTAATTGAAGATAGTAATTATTTTCTATTGGCTTAAGGAAGCACATTGAGAAGTTAGTCTTTCGCATTCTTTATGGTAGAGAATGTGCATATGAAAGAGGCCCTCCCCCTCTCACTAAGTAAAAGATACTGATAGCTAGTCTTTTCACGCACTCCCTCAGTTTTGTTATTTATCTCATACTTATTATAAATATTTTTTTTATTTAATACCCTTTTCATTTTCGATAAAATTTCTTCAATTTTTATCTACGCATTCTACCTTTTACTTTCTATATTTAATTTCATTTATTTATTTTTCTTATTTAAATTCAAACACGTAAACCTATGATGTCATAAATAAATAAAAGGGAAGGAGTATAATCATCATTTATCCTAGGAAAATAAAAGTAAAACTTTTGAATCTTTCAAAGGTTGATTGAAAGAAATCATTAGACATGAGAAATGAATGTTACAAATGGGCTATTCTTTTAGGCCTTGTTGCTCTTGACATGTGTAATGTAAAATTGTACTTGCTCTGACTTGAGTACTATGTACGCATTATTTCTCATTTATTACATTTAATTATTTTTTAAATTTTAATTTAGGTAAAATCTTTGGGAAAACTATTTTTCTATAGACTTATAAAAATACGAGATTTAATTAAAATAATAAAAGGTAAAAGATTTTAGTTGCAATATTAAAAATTTATTATATAACGTGTAGTAGTTATAAAATTTATAACCCGATTCATGCAATACAAAAATTTTATCTCCATTTCTTCTAATTTATACTTTAAACCTTGGTATTTCCATACTTTATGGAAAAATCGTCTTTCAAGAGACCGACTCTTTCATTTAATCTAATTTAATTTAAATTTGTCAATTCTAATTTAATAAATATAGCTCAACAAAATTATGTATTTCTCATTTTATTAATTTTAATTTAATTCAATTATTTCAATTCAGTTCCGTTCAAATTAATTGAAAATAAACTTTACCTCGCTCCCTATATTTTCTTATAAGAAGCATATCGACACTATTTAAAGCTATTATTTGTGCATGATTATGTAGAGGAAACTGAGGGTAGAAAATACATTTAAACAATTAAGTGATTGAAAATTATTTCTGCCCTAAAAAAAAATAGGGTACTTATAAAATGTAAAGTTAATTAGAAAGTGCACGCCATTAAAGAACGGAGAGCATTAGTTTTACCAAGCCGACCAGGGGAACCCATAACTATTCATCGATACATGTAATTTAGCCGAAGACTTGTCTTGTGATGAAAATTGAGTAACATTTTATATTAAAGTTAGATGACTAGTCAAATTGTGACACATGTCAAATTAATTATTTAAAATAAGAGGAAAATGGGTTGACATAGAGGAAAACAACAATTACACAATTCATTAAACAATTGTTAAAATTTGTTTGATCCCTCTCATCTTAGCATAATATATTTCCAAATATACAAAATTTTCTGAAAAATTAGCAACATGTTTACTAGGCTATAGTATAAAAGAAAAAATCCATCCTTAATAAGTAGAGACCACTAATGATCTTCTACGAACCATTATGCTTATTTTTTTATGATTACATCTTTAATTTCAAAATTCAACAGCTGAGTGAGACCTTAGAAATTTTACTTTAATACTACTGCTCCCTCTGACCCATTTCAACCTGCAATTTAACTATTTATTTAGTCAAAACTTTCTATCAATGACCTTAAAATTGAATTGGTATATAAGTACAAATATTATCGTGTAATACATTTTTAGATTCCTCATAACATATACTTTTAAAATATCAACTTTTCACGAATTCTAATTATCCTTAATGAAAATTATTAAGAATCAAATATTTTTTCAAGTCAACTAGTGAAAGTAAAAGCGTGCAGATTAAAATGGGACGGAGGGAGTAATATAATTGACATCTATATTGGAGAATAAGGTAATTAATCTGCTCTTGCATTATTATGTCTCTCTCGCAATCTATTTGATATATGTCCTTATTACCAGAAGAATACTTTGTATATTTCTACATTATTGACAGCAGTTATTTAAGCATAACCGTCTTTAAGAACATTTCAACGACGATTTGTCTGGATACAACACAGCATAGAAGAGTGTGCTCATGTTTAGAAATGGTCATTTCTTATATATATATATATATATATATATATATATATATATATATATATATATATATATATATATATATATATATATATATATATATATATATATATATATATATATATATCCTCTTTTATTTAGTTCTCTCATTCATGCATGCACCGTCCTAATTCAATTTTATTTTTAAAAATGAACTTCTTTCATCTTTATTATTATTAGATCATTTCATTTTCATTCATTTATTCTACTTTCTCAATTTTAAACTCAATTTTATTTTACTTATTCTACAATATGTCCCTCACGTGCCAATGTAGAAACACTTCATGATCCATTTCGGGCCAAATTAAAGGGGATCCACACATCGGCCTAATACCCAACCTAGGCTCTGATACCATGTTAAATTTCAAGGTATCCTAAACTTCCATCTTAAAACCAATTGGCACTAAGTGGAGGTGACCCAAAACCTTATATGTAAGTCATTTAGCTCTAAAGAAATCGATGTGAGATATATCTTTCAACAAAATTGAATTCATATACAAACTTAAAGAGTGATAATGTTTAGAAAATTGAATGGAGTGATATATACTTTTCCTTTTCCAATTTATAATGCTTTTACAAATATTATTATTAGTTTTACACAATTAGGTGCTCAATTTGAATTAAACTGAATCGGACTGAAATAAAGAATGATTAGAAAATCAATCAAGGTATAAATTCATACAATCCTAAACATAATTTTGTTCTTTCATTAATGTTGTAATTTAGCCGATAATTAATTTAGGTTTTGTTCACACTTTAATACTAGGTTTCAATAAACACAGATTCACCAACTTCTAGTCGACTGCCCCTTCAGAATAGTTAAATTACATTGCTAAATAAAAATTGTAATGATAGCTTATGTCCCTTTAACTTATTTTCCCTGTTTCTACGTGCCCTCACATGCATGCAAAACCCTCTATGTTTTCAAAATAACTATGAAACAAGAATAAATCAAAGGTCACATGCCCTTAGATTCCTCCACAGGGCATGGAAACCAAAAAATATTCCACAAGGTTCTTCTAATTAATGCACAATATGTATCGTGATTTTTCCACAAGGTTCTTCACATAGAATCATTTCTCCACATGTAGTGATTCTTCCCATGTTGGCATCAAATTTATTTCTCCATATCTAATCATGTCCCAAGAGATGGTACATTTATTAAATTCATGTCACCATTTTCCCCAAGTACTCTAATTAGTATTAAAATTCTTAAGAGGTTGACTTGATACACTCCAGTCTTCTGCTAAGAGTTACACACTTTTATTTCGAGCTTAGAAGAATAGAAGAATCGGCGTTGATGACATTCTTTTGTTAAGTTGACACAAGTTTGTTCTGGTCTGTTTCACTAAAAGTGATGCATCCAATGATGGCAAGAACGGACATTTGCATAAGTGGCGGAGCTAGCCCTGGGCAAACCAGGGTAGCTGCCCCACTTTTTTTATTTTTTAAAAAATTTATTTTAACTTGGTCAGATTTTGACTATTGCCCCATCATATTTTTATCTGTATTTTTTTATTTTCCTTATTTTTAATGATTGTTTAATTACTTATCTAGGAAACGATTTGTTCTTGAATGTTGTCGTGGATGATTTTGTTGCTAAATTTCAAAATATGAAACTCGATATGAGCGTGTTTATTAAATTAGTTGCATGCCATTATTTTTCATTAATTGTATTGTATAATTTTTTTTAATGTTAAATAACGCCCCACCGAAATAAAATTCCTAGACCCGTCCCTGATTTGCATCCGCTGACTTTACTTTTCATTATTTTCATTCATATCCTCGACATCTCATATAAATTCTTGTGTTTCAAAGAGAAATGTCAGTCTTAGTAAAAATGCTAAACACATATATGTGTACACACACATGGTTGTAAGGACTTGTTAGGGCTGTTTTCTTATCAACATGGAAGAACTATGAACATGCAATATGTTTTCTTGTAGTTGAATCAATGATTAGCACTGATTTGTAATATAATGTGCTATTCAACATGCAATATGTTTTCTTGTAATAGAATCAATGATTAGCACTGATTAATAACATAATGTGATATTGTCTGGATTCAGCTCAACAATGGAGAACTGTGGGAAGACAATGTCAGAGCTAGCACAGAAGCTTGCAGAAATTCTGGCAGAGAAGTTAGGGCACAAGTCCACATTCTTCAGACAGACATGTTTGCCAAGCACCTGCTACCTTCGGATGAACAGATACCCAGCTTGCCCCATATCCCCTCATCTCTTTGGTCTGATGCCGCACACGGACAGCGATTTCATCACCGTTTTGCATCAGGATCAGATCGGCGGTCTGCAGCTGATAAAGGATGGGAAATGGATCGCGGTGAAACCTAACCCCGATGCCCTAATCATCAACATTGGCGACCTGTTTCAGGTACTATAATAAAACCGGTATTAAAAAGTAGAGTTTGTCTCCTGAAACGCAGTACGTTCGAGAATGTTTTCATTTGTCACAATTGTGATGTGACATTAAATTTTGGGAATCTATTTTCTAACTTTAAAGTACCAGCCTTTTATAATAAATCATATTTTATCATTTCTGGATCCGCCACTAATCACATATAACTGTTATATCTCCATTTCAAGGAAGTGAGCACTATGTATTTGTGAGAGAGTCATATTTTAAGAATTCAAACCCTATTTTATAATCTCTGAATCCGCCACTGCGATCAACTGCATTCAAATGTTATACTCCCTACGTCTCATCCAAAGGTTCTTACTTTCCAGTCTCGTCTGTCTCAACCAAATGTTCCTATTTTGACCATTTCTTTATTTGAACTTAAATTTGTGGCTGAAACCTCCATTTTCCCTACCACATCAGCATGCACAAATGCCCGTGCAAAAATGTAATAGGAACCTTTGGATGAAACTGAGAGAGCATCTCTATTTCAAGCAAATGTTCTCACGTGAGTGTTTGATTAATTTCTAACCATTATTAATTTGCAGGCATGGAGCAATGGTGTTTACAAGAGCGTTGAACACAGGGTTGTGACCAATATGCTAAAGGAAAGGTTTTCACTTGCATTTTTCCTGTGCCCATCTCATGAGACCGAGATCAAAAGCTGTGTGGATCCAGCTCTCTACAAGAAGTTTAGCTTTAGGGAGTATAGAGATCAGATACAAGAAGATGTCAAAAAGTTTGGTTACAAAGTAGGGTTGCCTCAGTTTCTAGCATAATTAAATACTTATTTTCATGGTTTAAATAATGTTTATTTGGAAGAACTATGGTTCTTTAGCAGTAATATTGATCAGTTTTTATTGATATACAAAGGGGGTGATCGATGGCGAAAGTCTAGAAATTAAGTGATGGTGATGAGTATTGAGTTTAGTAGTGTTAGCCAGTGGATTCTGATTTTTGGATTTTGTTTTTTTTCAATTATATGCAAATTATGGTTGGATTATGAAGGAACTTTATAGTTGGTGGTGGTATTTGGAAAATGTGGGTTGCAAATTACTATTGGATTATGAAGTTATTTCATTATATTATTTATTCATATTTGTTTTTATACCTAGATCACCTAATTTTTTTTTTGTATTTAGTGACAAAGGAAATCCATAACTAAAAGTCTGAAAATCGTCACTAAAATCCTTTAGGCATGAAAAACACATTCGTCAATAATCGTCGATAAAAGATCATAGCTAAAGTATCGATTCGCTAGAAACAAAATCCTCGAGGCAATTGTTAAGGAAATAGAAAACCTTTCCTTGTAGGAAATGCTATAAATGGTAGTTGCCTTATAAAATTAGTTTCCTTATGGAATTAGTTATACATATTAGTTTCCTTATAGACTTAGAATCTTATTCCTGACAGACTTTGGTTTGTTGTAACTCTATATATTGTAACCCTCATCATTGATGAGATGTATCATTGATGTGATATCAGTGCACCATAATAAAGTCATTTATATTTTATCATGGTATCAGAGCCTAAAATTCTGAAACCCTAAGAAAATATTCTGCTGCCTTTCCGAGCCACAGCTGTTGTCGTCTACTCCGGTCCGCCGATCGCCACTGCCACCATCTGGCCGTGGTAATCCGTGTGCCGCCTCTCCTGATCCGATCGATCCGTGCGTTAAGCCACACACACCGATCATGAAGCTCACGCGTCTCCGCGTCCCCGTCACGCGTCGCCGCCGATCCGATCTGCCGCTGGTTGCTGCACCTGCGGGTGATCTGTACCTTATTTTACACTATGTCTGCCTCCGGAAGTAATCCCGAAGAACAGACCCATACTGATGTTGGTTTTGAGGCTACTGCGCTTCAGAACATTAATAGCCATGAGGTAATTGTGACTTTACTGAAACAATTGCAATTGCAATCTGGCCCTAAGATACCTATACATGTTGGTCGTTTGTCGACTAATCCCTACTTCATTGGCTCTTCTCATACGTCTGGTTTGGTTATTGCACCTACCATCCTGAAGGGTCAAGATAATTACTTTGAATGGTCTCCTACAAATACTGCTCTTACTGAATTTGAATACTGCTCTACCGGATGTTACTATTACTGTTGTTGCTGCTACTTCTACCCCTACTGAGATTTTTTTTTAATGATTAGCAATTTCATAATATTCTTTGCAAGTTGGGCATTCTTGTCACCATGCTCCAACTTGAGGGAGGGTGTTAAGGAAATAGAAACCTTTTCCTTGTAAGAAAGGTTATAAATGGTAGTTACCTTTATTATGTTAAGAAAATAGAAAACATATAAAGGACTTTATTATGGTGCACTGATATCACATCAATGATACATCTCATCAATGATGGGGGTTACAATATATAGGGTTACAACAAACCAAAGTCGGACAGGAATAAGATTCTAAGTCTATAAGGAAACTAATATCTATATCTAAGTCTATAAGGAAACTAATATCTATAATTAATTCTATGAGAAAACTAATTCTATAAGGTAATTACCATTTATAACCTTTCCTACAAGGAAAGGATTTCTATTTGTTGCCAACGGTTTTAGAGAACCGTTTCTCCAATATATAATTGCAATTGTTTTTTTTATTTTAGCGGTGTTCGAAGAATATGCTGTAAATGAGGATTGGAGACCATTGCCAAAATGATGTATTCATCATGTATTTCGAGACCAATTTAACCAATTTTGTCCAATCACTACTGGGAGAACCCTTCATAGGCACTGGTATTTTCACCCCATATTTTAAGAATTTTCATACCGTTGCCTAAGTAACCCGGTGCAAAAGGTGTATTGTCATAGGCACCGGTAAATAGGTGATCGTTTTAAAAAAAATCTGGCCAGTAAGAATAAACTCACCAGTCGGAATATGAAACCCAGAACGAACAAAACACAAAAAAATCGACGCTCTTGTAAAAAATTGGAAATTTCATACCACAACCTAACACTTCATTACATATAATTGAAAATACATAACAACTCTCAATACATAACAATTCATTACATATAATCAATCATCATAAAAACTAGAGCCTAATTTTTCAGAAACCCTAGATAACATCAAAGAACCAAAAGTGAGGTCGGATCTAAGTTGAACCAAAAATTTTGGTGGAGCTCGCAACACCAACCAGAACCACAGCGCCGCGGGGAGATGGAGTTGGAGCTGGTCCGGGAGATGGAGTTGGGGAGGCATCGAAGCGATGTCAAAGCGGAAAAGTCGGGGAGATGGAGTCGAAGCTAGTCCAGGAGATGGAGTCAGGGAGGCGTCGGCACTAGGCGTCGATGGCGTCGACAGAGAGGGAGAGTTGGTGGAAGAGGAGGGAGAAGATGGAGACGAGATAGATGAGAAGATAATGAGAGGGAAATGGGGGTGGGTAGATTTAGGGTTTTAGGGGTACTATATACAGGCAAAATTTTAACGGTTAAGATTCAATCAACAAAAGAAATCAACGATTCAGATTAAACAAAGTTGGGTTTTTTTAAAGTGTTGAGCATCGGTACCGGTGCCCAAAATGCTCATATGGTTTTTTTGAAAAAAAATTGAACCCGGAAGCAAACCTTGGAAAGTTTTTCTAAGTTTTGTGCACCAATACAAATACCGGTGCCCAAAATGCTCATACCATTGCCTAAATATACGAAACACAGCTGCTTAGGGCTTCTTTGAATGGTTTTTTTTAAAAAAAAATTTGAATCTGAGAGAAAACCTAGAAAATTTTTTCTAAGTGTTGAGCACTGGTACACATACCGGTGCCTAAGTAACTAATGCTGGTGCTCATTCCAAAATTTAAAAAATTTAAAAAAACCTCTACAAAATTTGGAATGAAAATTCAAAAAATGCATTATCTCACCATAACATAGCACCGGTATGAATGAAAAATAAAGTCGGTGCCAGTATTATTTGATCTCTAAGTTAACTTTATAATTTTTACTATTAGGTCCATTGATGAAATTTGGAGGTGGCGAATATCAAAATTGAAGATACCAAAATGCAATTAAATAAGAGATGATTGCGTTTTTAAAATTTGAGATACAATGGGTGAATGGAAGTGCCTCTAACATATTTTTGGAAATTTACGCTATGGCCCAAAAATTTGTTACAACATTATCATTCTGTCCAAAATATACGAATTTTGTTATTCTTGCATAAATATAGAAATAGAAAATAAATTATTTTTTGATAAAATTTTGAAAAACGCTTCTACATGTTCTATAGTAATCTAGAGTTGATTACTTAGAAGATAGAAAAGGAAATCGGAAGGATTATGGATATGTTCTTGTGTCGATTGTTGATAAATGTTTTGTTACGGACTTGGAAAATACAATGAGGGTGTATAGGGTAGCATCATGTTTGAGCGGATTTCAGTTTGGAGTTACGAGTAAAATTTTTACTTTTTGCACGTATGTCCCTCCAAAAAAGTTGGAGTCGTCGAATCGCGAAATTGACGGAACAAAAATGAAATTTAATAATATATGATCGCAACTCTGCAATTTGGGTATGTATGGGTGAACAGAAGGGTCTCGAAAGTCAATATTGATTACTTCTATAAACTCTAGGAAAATTACACCGTGGCCCAAAATTGTGTTACCTCATTACCCATTACTCTAAAATACATGGTTTTTTTTGTTATTATTGCCTAAATATAAATATATAAAATGAATAATTTTTTGGTGAATTATTGAAATACGCTAGTATATGTTCTAGAGTAACTTATGGTTGATTACTTGGAAGTTACAAAGTGAAATCGGAAAGGATTAGAGATATGTTCTTGTGCTCGATTTTTGATAAATATTCCCTTACATGCATGTAAAATACAATGGGGGTGTATAGGGTAGGATCACGTTCAAGCGAATTTCAGTTTGGAGTTACGAGTAAAGTTTTTACTTTTAAAACTTACGTCCCTCCAACAAAGTTGGAGTCGTCAAATCACGAAATTGGTGGAACTAAAATGTAATTCAATAATATACGATCGTAACTCTGCAATTTGGGAATGTATGGGGGGAACGGAAGAGTCTCGAAAGTCAAGATTATTACTTCTATAAATTCTTGGAAAATTACACTGCTGGCCAAAATTGTGTTACCGATGCTTAATTCATTCATAGGCACCAGTTTTTTGTGTACCAGTGCTGAATTTATTCATAGTCATCGGTTTTTTGTGTATCGGTGATGAATTTTGGTTTTGTAGCACCGGTATTTAGTGCATAGGCACCGAATTTTTTGTGTACCGGTGCTGAATTTTTGTTTGTTAGCATCGGTATCACTGACATACCGGGCTACTAGTACATTTGTACCGGTATCTATGTACCTGTTTTCCAGTAGTGAATAAAAAAGACGTTAGGGTTCACTTGTGAACATTAATAAATAAGAGTCCAGTGGAACCCCATCATCAACTTGAGATAGTATTCCACCCAGGGCCGGCCCTAGCCTTTAGGAGGCCTGAAGCAAATTAGAAAAAAAAAATGTATCTCACATATAATATTTAGAGTGTGTTATATTTGTAAAATGAAGTCTCACGTGTAAGAGAAAAAATTATTGAGACAGATAACTGAAAAAAATATATTTATTTTTCTTACATATATATAGTAATTAAAATTAAAATTTTGGGGGCCTAAGAAGAACAATTCAGTTGCCTCAAGGTTGGGCCGGGCCTGATTCCACCTTATAGTATGGGCCTTGTGTTAGTTTCCAAATATGAAACAAACACTTTTTGCACATTTTGATTCTTCCATTGTAACGCCATAGTAGATTAAAAAAATATTATAATCCCCGGCAAACTCTTAATCAAGTGCATTAGAAAAACAAATTCACAATTCTCCATCTTATCAATCAATCTAGGGTGTTGCTATATCCCGCCCTGTATTTTACTATCCTCGCCCTAATACGTATAAATACACTTATTTTGAATTTTTTAAAAAAAGAAAAAGAATGGAAGAATGGTTATAAATACCCCCTCCCCCTCTTCTTTTTTCTCTCCCACTTCTTCCTCTTTCTCTCCTTCTTCTTCTTCTTTCTCTCCTTCTTCTTCTTCTTTCTCTCCATTTCTCTCCCCCTTCCCTCTCTCCATTTCTGCCGGAAACCCGCCGCCGCTGCCCGCCGCCCGCCGCCGGAAACCCGCCGGAAAACGTAAGTTTTGGAGGATTTTTTTTTACTTTTCGTGCGAATTGTTGCCCGATCTATTCGAATTTTGTTGAACTTGTCGGAATTGTTAGAATTGGGGTTTGTTACAATTTTGTTAAATGTAGAATGGATGTTCGGTTGGTGGTTAGATGTTGGGTTGGTGGTTAGTATAGGAGATTAAGATGTAGAATAATAATTTGGAGAAATCTAATATTAGGAATTTAATGAATTTTGGAATTAAAACGAAGAAATTGTGTTTTTTAGAAATTATTTAGTTTAACTTTGGACATAATATTTTAGAAATTGTATTTCTTAGAAATTGTGTTTTTTAGAAATTATTTAGTTATGTGACATAATAGAAATTATTTAGAAATTATTTTTTAGAAATTGTGTTGTTTGGAAATTATTTAGTTATGTGACATAATTGGAATTGAAACGAAGAAATTGTGTTTTTTAGAAATTACTTAGTTTAAATTTGGACATAATATTTTAGAAATTGTATTTTTTAGAAATTGTGTTTTTTAGAAATTATTTAGTTATGTGACATAATAGAAATTATTTAGAAATTATTTTTTAGAAATTGTGCTTTTTTGGAAATTATTTAGTTATGTGACATAATTGGAATTGAAACGAAGAAATTGTGTTTTGTAGAAATTATTTAGTTTAAATTTGGACATAATGACATAATTGGAATTAAAACGAAGAAATTGTGTTTTTTAGTAATTATTTAGTTTAAATTTGGACATAATATTTTAGAAATTGTATTTTTTAGAAATTGTGTTTTTTAGAAATTATTTAGTTATGTGACATAATAGAAATTATTTAGAAATTATTTTTTAGAATTTGTGTTTTTTTGGAAATTATTTAGTTATGTGAGATGGCACACACTTGGCACGACGGTCAGCTTGCGGCGTTCCCGATAGCCACGAGCCAATCAGAATGTACCATGGATTACGAGGACTGGTACGCGACTCATTCGCACCCATTGATCGCAAATCCTGAACATGCTGCCGCGAGTGGACCGGACAGGACACATCATCAGTTATCGGTAAGTTTTCCCGAACTGTTTGCTTCGAGTAATTATATTACATTTTACTGTTTCGTTATTGTAAACTCTGTTTCCTGTGCAACAGATGCTGAGTGACATGATGAGCGCCCTGGATCCGTTTGACTCGGCGACCGTTGATGGACTTGCCGACCCCAGCATGAGGGAGTTGATGACGACTTTTGTCAGTCATCGCGATGAGTATCGCAGGCTCGGTTATGGACCCATTCCTTAGTCGACTGTTTGCTTATGTATGATCCCACAGTTTTGCCATATTCTGCTCATTTATGTAATCGGTAACTGTTTGTGCATATCAAATTTATAAGTCATCGATTTTTGCAACAGTAACGCTTTCAAAATAATTACTCGACGCTTCGATAATAACTGTAACGGTTGCGTACATGCCGAAATGTTTCGTTGGGTTGCAACAGTTAATTACTCTCAGAGTATGCTCTTCTCCAAGCCCTTATCCTCCTACGAAAGGGTAACTCCCAACCTACGACATCAGCCTTCCTCAATGTGGTCCACATATTAACCACGGGGGGCATGGGACAGTTTTCCTTCACGTGTACCCAGACGAAATGGCTTGCACTGCGAACGTATACAATGTGTAGCTCCCTACTTGTTCCATCCTCGCCCCCACCTGCCCTCAGTGGAAGGACTGTATAACAATGGTCCGCCGACCCATTCTCTGAAATGTAATATAAAACTACAACCGTGTTGTAGTAGGTGGCGACAGGAAACATGTCTGCAATGACCGTAAACCAATGCTCTGGACCACATGGACCGCTGGTGTGGTGTATACGGGCTCTGGCGAGTTCAACGTCATTTTGCGAACCGTATATGGGAACATAGTCAGGCCAATGAGTTGATACCTCATTGAATACTGCCCGATGCGCTGTAGACCATTCACCTTCACCGTCTACGTGGAACGCATCAGCAACGCATCTGAAGCCACAGTTTCCATCACTCACGACATCGTTCCAGCCTTCGATGTAACGCCGGACAATGTGGGGGACACTTTCGATGAACGGGAATGTCGCTGCAGGAGAACACATTAAGATAAATATCTTGTGCAGGCGGCGTTTCATTAGGAAGAATGGTGCTTGTACTTACCGTGCCGGCGACCGCTCCCTGAAGCACGCCCCGGGGACCTTGAACTACTCCCGTATCGCCTGTTCACGTACTCGTGGTAGCTCGATGAACGTCGGGTTGATCTTGATCGGGGGACCTGCTCGCTTGGTCTCCCACGTGCACTAGTACAACTGTCCGGCTCGCCAATGCCGCTCTCCTCCGGATGCAACTGCGCATCTATGTAGGATGAAACTCGTCGGCGGACCGAAGGGTCGCTGCGTGCCAGCTCCTCCAACAGAGTGTTGAACCGTGACTGATCTTGTTCGGCCCTCGCAATGTTTTCCGTGCTCCGCACGTGATCACCCAGTGCCAGGCTCTTAAACAGCGGATGAATGTCGTCCAAGTACAAGGGGATTCCTTCAGCAACTGCCCCTGCCATGACGCATGCACACGGTATTCCGTGTGTCGAGCGCAGCACACAGCCACAGTAAGCATATACCTGTGCTCCGAGTGCATCAATCCTCCCGGACTCGACCGTCAATTTATCCAGACAGTATTTGGACACGTTGTTGGTCAAGTTGCTGAAAAGGGCCCTACGGTGCAATCTTCCAATGCACGTTCTTGATTTCTCCAGGCCGGTCTTGATCATAGTAATCTGCTGGGCTATCTGCAGGTCGACACGCCTCCATACCGTGTCCAGTGAACCAGTCGACGTTTGTAACCACCCTTTCAATGACGAGTGTGCACTTTCGACCCTGCATGTAGTTGTGTTCCCGAAATGCAGAAATCTGTTCGTCCATGCCCGCACAAATTTCTCCTTATGGGGGGTGAGCCACGTCGTCTCAACGTAACTAATAACAGCCTCGCTCCAAGACCATCCAGCCCTCATATCTACCAAGGCGGTTTCGTACCTTGAAACGGTGGACGCATTGCAAACCCGGAACCATGCACCATTCTTGAACGCTGCCCCGTTCCTCTTATTCCCTGTCAGCACAGTAACACGTGCCTCCACATCCTTGTTAATATGCCAGGTGCAGAGCAAATGATTCGATTCTGGAAACACAGTCCGAAGTGGCCTAATCAGTCCCATCTCCCGATCGGTGATAACAACCTCAGGGAACGGTCCATCCACAAGCAAGTTCTTCAGCGCATTCAGCACCCACTCATAGGTATCTGCCGTTTCGTCAACGACAATTGCGTAGGCAATCAGGAAGTTTGTGTTGCAAGGGGACATCCCAACCATCTCAATGAATGGCATGCCGTAGCGATTGGTCTTGTACGTTGAGTCGATGGCCACAACCCACGGAAACGTGCGAAATGCCACAACAGCATCGGGATTGGCCATGAATAAATGAGTCAAAGTACCATCACCTGCTGAGCGGTGACTAGTGACATACCCTTTCGCGGTGGCCAGATGCAAACAATTCTCCGCTGTGTTGCGCCCGCCTCGCCTTTCTGTTACATATGCCGATCTCTCATTGTACACCTGCCTAATGTTCTGATGCAGGTCCGGAAACGAATTACTGAGGCTGGCATTGATATGCCTTGGGGCTGTTTCTGAATCTGTCAAATCTCTGATCATTTGCTTCGCGTCCGCATGGAGCTTGCTGCTCTGTCTATGACCCTCGGGGTACACTGAGAAAGAGTGGTTGTGCATCCCTCGTCTAGGATCCTTGCACGGCACTACATTCCAACCATCCCCCGTGATGCTCTGTTTCAAGACAATCGCGAATGGGCAGTCACAACTTCTGGTCGAGCTGCTACTCCGTCGGACTACATCAGATTCGCTCGTATCTACATCCTTATCCTTTCGGCCCCGATTGCAAATGCAATATAACCTCAGGGGACCATTCCTATTCTGTTTGTAGGACCCCGTGACAAGTTCAAATCCCACCTGCAGAGCAATCCGTTGCAGGTAGGAATAAGCCTCGGCAACACCTGGGAACACAGCTGAGGTGGCAAATGGAGAGTATCCATTCCGCCCTGCAGCAGCTTCACATGACTGATTGTCATCCTTAAACAGCAATAAACATCAAGTAATTAGTTACACTCAACTGCTATACCAATGACAATGATGTCGTCAATTAACGTTTACATATGAACGAATAAAGATAAAATTACAGTCAAAACGTTAAAACATATACTTAAAGAAGAGAACATAAAGATAAAATTATAGTACATGAAATGCCATTACAGTTATAAAATTCCCGTACACAAATTAACTCCCTAAACTAAAACTACATTCATCCATTTCAAGGGTGCACTCCGCCATTTCTCAATAACAGCTAAAACATACATGTAATGGAAAAAAAATGTGACAATTTTATTTTATTTGATGAAATAACGTTGTGGCTAGAATTAATATTACATTCTTACAGTTCAACAAAATTACGTAACTTAACGGTACAATAATTAACAAAATAACAAAATTAACAAAACAACAAAATTAACGTTACAATAATTAATAGGACATAAATTATTGTAGGTAAACAACATTACGTAACAAAATTAACAACAAAATTAACGTTACTGCTATTAATAGGAGACAAATTCATAGGAGATAAATGTGCAATAATTTCTACGTAACAGTTAATAAATTAAAACACAAAGACGAGCATAAATTTCTACGGCAAAAATTATTAAATTTAACAACTACTTATGGACAGAAAACTAATTAGTAAAATTACCTCCGAAGACATGGAATTTCTAACACCCTTTTTGGAGTAATTTTTGCTCGTCTTTGGATAGCAAAAATTTTGAGTGCCCTCAAAATGAGTAGAATTCGTGCTAATTTATAGCAGTACAAATTTGGGAGGCAGCCTGGCACGGCTCGCGCCCAGGCCACGGCGAGCCGAGGCGCGTCCGGCTCGCGCCCGTGGCCTGGCGACCGGACTCGGTCGGCCTCGCGCCCAAGGCGCGGCGAGCGGAGGGCTGTTCCGCTCGCGCCCAGGTCACGGCGAGCGGCGCCGGTCCGGCTCGCGCCCAGGGAACGGCGAGCGGCGCCGGTCCGGCTCGCGCCCAGTCGGTGGCGAGCGGGCTGAAGGCGGCTCGCGGCCAGGCGGTGGCGAGTGGCCCACCGGCGGCTCGCGGCCAGCCGGTGGCGAGCGGACCACCGACGGCTCGCGGCCAGCCGGTGGCGAGCGGAGACCGCCACGGCTCGCGCCCAGGCCGTGGCGAGCGGACCGCCGGCGGCTCGCGCCCAGGGCGTGGCGAACCGGAGCCGGCGGCGGCGGGCGGCGGTCCGGCGGCGGCGGAATTTCTTTTCCATTAATTCAGTTAATATTAACTAACTACAATTATCTAAATTAATTTAAATTCAGTTATTGAAATTAAATTAATAATATATACTGTATACGTATTAGGGCGAGGATAGTAAAATACAGGGCGTGGTATAGCAATCCACATCAATCTATTAGCTAGTATACAATATACAACTATTATCATCACTATTACGGTATTACCACCTTAAAACACATTTTCAAGAACATCTAATATGGTAATATTAGTCGACAAAGAGCCACAAAATGTGATCCTCAAATGTGTCACTTGGTCGTGTCAAGCTCATTTCTTGGTGAGTAACAATGATTTCAATTCTTGGTCCTTTGCCACTAACAATGTCTTCACTCTCCAAATCATCTAAACTTCTTTCATACTCCATTTATCTAATAAAGTATTTACACGAAATTCACGAGACATTCACAGTCATATTAACATATTCTAAAAAATCACCCACAATTCTGTTACACTTAACAATTCCAATTACTAGTTGAAGTTGATGAGAAAAACAATGAACATACATCGCAAGTGAGTTTTCCTTTAACATAAGAGCTTTCAGTCCATCAAATTTATCTCACGTATTTGAATCTCGATCACGATGTCTCCTGATATTTAGTTGGGGAGCATTAATTTACTTCATTTTTATTGTCCTCGTATAGATCATAAGTGTGGATGGATCATTTTTCAGGTGTCATAATATGATTCTTATTACTGTGATCAACTAAAGGTGGAATACTATCGCAAGTTGATAATTTTGTTTGGTGACTACGGATCGACACTACTAAACAACTACACAATGGAACCCCATCATTCGTATACCCTCTTTGTTATCACTTAGGCTTTTGATAGTTATTGTAATACTTAGTTAGTGCCCACGTGTAACTTCTCTTATTGCCACTAAGGTCTTTAGTTAGAACTAGAGCTACCAATTCGGTTATTCGGATTGGTTTCAGGTTCAGGGTGAATAGGTTCGGTTGAAACAGGGTTGAAATGGGTTTGTCAGGTTGGGTCGAAATGGGTTCAGGTCGAAACAGGTTCAGGTTGAAGCTGGTCAAAATCTGTTTGTCGAATCAGTTAGGATCGGAATGTGTTCGAGTTGAAACGAGTCGAAGTCTGTTAGTCGGGTCAGGTTGGGTCGAAACATGTTTGGGTTGAAAGATGTCAAAGTCTGTTTATCGGGTCAAATCGAGTAAATGTCAAGTCAAATTTTGACGGGTCTGTAATATTTCTCGGGTCAGGTCGGATTGGGTTACACTACTAGAAAATAAGTATATATGCATCGGTATGTCAGTGCTGGAAGAGCAGTGTCAGTGCTAGGAATTTCATAGGCACCGACAATCTAGCAAATGAACCAAAAAATGGTGCTTATGAATAAATCCAACATTGGTTCCCTGAATACCGGTGCTAGATACCGTTGCCTTTGAAGAAAAAAATGTTTGAATTTAACAATTTTCAGCACTGGTTTTGGCTGAATGACATATACCAGTGCTAATACTAGTGTCTGTGCCCAGAATAGTCATTTTGGTGGATTAAATTGTGGTGAGAAAATAGCTAGCCACAGTATAGGTTATAATATACCGGTGCTAGGACAACATTTAATTTTTTAAAAAAATTAAGAAATGCTTTACCAGGTCAAAATCGGGTTTCAGGTTGGGTCGGGTCAGGTTCGGGTCCCAATTATCAAGCCAAGATCGAATTTTGGGTTGAGCTCGGATCGAGTCAGGTTTAGGTTGGGGCCCAGTTTATCAGGTCAGAATCGAGTTTCGGGTTGAGTTCAGTTCGGGTCGGATTTGGGTCAGGACTAGGTTTGGGTTCGGGTTGAGTTCAGGCGAGTTGGTTTGGGTCGGGTCAGAAATTCTGGTAAGAGATTGACAGCTCTAATTAGAACTGTAATATTTGTTTTAGCGCCTTAGTGTAAATGAGCTTATCCCATAATTTGATATAAGAATCACTTGATTTTAGACTATTTGACCAATCTAATCAATATAAATGGTTGAATTCTCAAACATTCACATCATCGACTCATAGTCATGACCTCTCAACCTTGTCATTGACAATTTATGCTTAGAAGAGAATTACTACGAGTAGATGACATCTTTCAAAATAACTAAAGATGTATTAACCATGTGAACACCTCGTGATTAAGTAAATTTTTTTTTGGGTTGCTTGGTGAATGGCGAGCCCAAAGTCATAGAACAAAGACCAGCTTCACTTCCAAAACCCCAATCTTCAAAAACAGAGCACGTGTCCATTTACTGATCCCAAAATGATCCCTTCACTAACAACCTTAAGCTTAGCGAACCAGCCGCCGCCACCCGCCTCCACCTCTCCACCGCCATCCTCCGCCTCCCCTTCCCGGAGAATCAAGCCCAGCCCTCAACTGAACCGGTGGTCCAGAGCCCGCGCGGTCCGCTCCGGCCGGAAGCTCGACCGCCCGGTCCAAAAACCCGATTTCAAGAATCCCATCTCCTCCCCCTCCTACAGGGAAGCCGAGTTCTCCGGCGAGGCTTTTGACGGCGTCGACGAAGAGGAGCTGATGGGGTTCACCGGGAAGTCTATCTTCATGGTTTCTGACGGCACGGGATGGACGGCGGAGCATTCCGTTAGCGCGGCGTTAGGGCAGTTCGACTATTGTTTGGCTGACCGGGTTTGTGCGGTCAGCACCCATTTATTCTCTGGGGTGAGTAAGAATATTATCTCATTAAATTTGTCATTTTTTGGTGATTGCATTTTTTGTTATTTAAAGTAAAGTTCTTTTTGACTGAAGTGATCTGAACTGAATTGTGTATAATTTATTAGTACTGACAATTGAGCTGATTTGAACTGATCGCTTCACAGTTAATTCCATAAGAATGTGGCTTAAGTGTGATTGTTAAAGATTTTGGCTTATATCGTGCATTTTATCTTTTCATGATTTGGGTACTAAAATATTTTCAAGATTTGTTTTTTATTAACTGACAGAGGCCTAGTCTCTTCTACTCGATTGAATTAAACTAGAATTTTTATAATTTATTACTGAAACCAACTTAACTAATGAGAAATGGACTGAGTGGGAGTTGAGTTCAAAAGACGGTCTTTATGGAAAGTCAAAGTTAGTAACTTTGATTGGTAAAGAGGGATTGTTTTAAATTTCTCTTGACTGAAATGTTAAGTAAGACGTGATAATTTTTTAAATTTCTTTTGAAATGTTGAGTTCAAAAGATGGTCTATGTGCAAAGTTGGTAACTTTGATTGGTAAAGATGGTCTATGTGCCAAATTTGGAATGAGACACTTTTAGTGAAATATTGAAATATTAGAAAAGGGACACTTTTAGTAAATTCAAAGGAATTTTAGAAAGAAAGGAGTTTTCTTGGGAGTTAAGAATACTAGAGGCACATGCGTAAGATAGTTTGGACGTGTATGTACGAGAGTGTTAGATGCAGTATGATCCATTGAGATGTAGCAAGTAGAGAGAATATAGAGAGAACCATTGGAGAAATTCAACGGGAAACGGGGAGAGCTAAAAAGACTTGGAATGAACTCGTTAAAAAAGAAGTAATATTTGGATGCAAACTTTGTGTCATCGTGATGTGATCTATAGCGGATCTCACTTAGTTGGATTGCATAGCTGTTTTTCTTGTTTTGGTGGTATAGTGTCAGTATAATACTGTTATAATCCTTTTGCATAATTTTATATATTAGCGGTATGGGACTGCTGAATGTATGAGGAAAACCGACACGTGTAAATGAAAAGGGTAGATTTGGTGAAAATTAATTGCAGTTTGGGTTGGTGATTCGACATTTTCTTTAGAGGTCTTAAATAGGCAGCATTTGTCTGAGAAGAATTTCTCATATCGTCAATGGGAAAGAAAGATTTATGCTCAATGATGATGTTATTTGGCTATATTCTTCCAATGAGAGAACATGCAGTTGAATGGTTGCGTTTTTCTTCTAATCTGTGTTTATGTGTGATAGCTCACTGTTTTACTTTTTGTGGCTAATTTCTTACATTTGGTCATTCCGTGGCAACTTTCCTGAAATTTAAGATTGATGATATAGAAAGGTTGATGGAGGTTATAAAGCAAGCTGCGAAAGACGGTGCAATGGTTGCCTACACCCTGGCTGACCCGTCCATGGCCGAATCTGCCCGACAAGCGTGCGAGCTCTGGGGTGTACCATCGGCCGATATTCTGGGTCCAATAACCGAGGCAATTGCTAACCATCTAGGCGTTACGCCATCTGGCCTTTCCCGCTGGGCTCCTGGAAGAACCAGCTCCCTCGGCGAGGACTATTTTAAGAGGATCGAAGCAATCGAGTTCACCATCAAGCAGGATGATGGGGCCTTACCGAGAAATCTGCACAGAGCAGACATCGTTTTAGCAGGTGTTTCTCGAACTGGGAAAACGCCGCTTTCGATTTACCTGGCACAGAAAGGGTACAAAGTTGCAAATGTCCCGATTGTCATGAATGTGAATCTTCCGAATACTCTCTTTGAAGTTGACCCGGAGAAGGTCTTTGGTCTGACGATCAACGCTGTCCTTCTGCAAACAATCAGAAGAGCAAGAGCAAGGACCTTGGGGCTTGGGGAAGATTTTCGGTCCAGCTATTCTGATCTCGATCATGTAAAAGCAGAGTTGGAATATGCTTCCGGGATTTTCGCGCAAAATCCAGTTTGGCCTGTAATTGGTAAGCACCAACATAGTCTGTTAATATTTCTTTTTGGCATATATCAGTATAATCTCACGACTTACTGCATTGTCATTTGGATTTTTGCAGAAGTTTCTGGGAAGGCAATTGAAGAAACAGCAGCTATCGTGCTACGGCTTTTCCATGACCGAAAGAACAAGTGCTCAATGCCCAGAATATCCAAGCGATATTGAGGACAACCTGAGTTGTTTCCCGAGGCCAAAGCTGAGGTAGTTTGTTTTCCATGAGAAGGCAGTGGTGCTATAAACTGCATAAAGGCGTTGCTTGAAAGTAGCAATAACGTGGTACATATCTTTTGAACTTGGAGTACAGTTATATTTTGTGATTTTCTACGAGTCGCTTGCCATTAGGTTGTAATTAAATGGAAGAAGAGCACCACGAGCCGCTGTTCCACTGGGGAAACAACGTGCTCCTCGTGTGTATATCGAATCTCTATGTATTTGGTTGATTACTGCTTATAGTTGAAAACAAAAACAGGATGAGAAAGAAACCTTGTTTTGGTTTAGGTTTAGAAGTTCATTCATGTATTCTGAACTACAAACCAACCACTACAAGTGAAATCTTCAGAATGTAATAATGGTATATGTGTTTGTTTGCTTGCCTTTTAGGCCCATATTGTTGTTTGCAGTATCTTAATGTCTTTTGTGCTGGAACTGGACTGCATGTGACCTTTTCCCTTCTCTTTTGTGCTACCCAAGCAGTTTGGTTCAGTTTGACTAGAGCTATTTCCTGATCCTTGACAAAAGCCCAGTTTTCTTGGATATGTGATCACTTTAATACTTCCACCCTTAGTTCTGGGCCTGTAATGAAACTGTTGTTGCCTATAGTCTGGACTGTATATAGGAGTTGATGGGCCTTGATACTTTTTGATGGGGTTGATATTTTGGCTAAATTAATGAATCAAGTTATGTATTTATACCATTTTGTGTATCCTTAGTACTTTGATAGATCGAAATTGAGACTTTCTTATCGGAAATTATCTCTATTGAGTCCTGAGATATTCCAGCTAATAATTCCGGTGAAAACAACGGTGGTGGGTGAAAAGTTGAGTGAAATCAGTTGCGGCCATGTTGGTATTGCATATCCCACGACAGTGAGAGGAGATGGTTGTGGTGGGCGGTGGAAGAATACTGCAATTGGGATGGGTGAAAATTCTTTGTTGCGGTGGGAGAAGGGCAAAGCCATGGTGGGGGTCGTTTCACTCACCAAAATAATCTGCAAACTCTAATGATGAAATTAGTACAGTAGCAAGCAGAGTCGATCCCACGAGGAACGGAGCAAAATCTATAATAAAATACCTACTAATATAGAACACTTTTGGTGTAGCCACCACGCCTTAATTTTCAGATTTATCTAACTAATAATGCAACTAACTAATATAAAATAATAATGCAACTAACAGATATAAAAATCTAGTAAATATGTGATGAATGCAATCGGCTCGGAATAACTCACATTAGTTAAACATCGATCATAGGCGCAAAGATAAATCAATTCATATGCATCTATCAGTTATAGGAAAGTAGGTACGCTTAACCTCCCCAATTCTTTCGTACTTTATCGACAATTAACCAATTATAATTAATTAATTGTTTCTCTTACCAAGATGCCTCCGGAAAGTATTCGCTGAACCAGATACACACCTTGATAGCATTAAGAATGAAAAGAACCTGATATAGCAATTACCAAAGTAAAAGCAAATAGTAACGCACATTTAATTGTTCCCCATCTTGCTATTACAGTCTTAGCCAGTTAGCTGTTTTTTCACAAGAACTCGCTACTTACTAACTCTTTCCAACGATTACGTATTGGTAGAATTAGATAGCATTATCCCAATAATATTCAAGTTGATCAGGGTTAAATATATCAAGAATAAAATAAACTAAGAACAATCAAGAACACATAAGAATCAATTATAAAACAATTAGGCCTCACGATTCATAAACTAATGCTTGTTATTCCATGCCGATATATAAATTAGCTACTCATAATAATTAAACTAAACGAATAAATAATATAATAACCAAACATAATTAAAATGATAAAATACTAACGCAAATTAAATATCAAACCAGGAATATGTATGTTTGCTTGTAAAAAACAAATCTTTTCTTCAAGTCTGCGCCTTTCTTATCTATGTATATTCTTCCGTCTCCGTATTCATATATCTCTCCTTTTTTCCCTCTCCTCTCCCAAGATTCGGCCGTGTATTTATATACACCAAACCAAAACCAAATCCAAATCAACTTCTAATTACTTTTCTTATGGAAGAAATAAGGAAATAAGATAATATCTATTCTAATTCTAAATAACTAATTCCTACAATTAAGGAATTTTAAATGGAAGGAGATAATACAATCTTTATCAATATGGGCAGTGAATATATTTATTTCCTTCAAATCCACATGTCTTAAATAATTCACTTTTCACCCCATAACTTCAGCAATTCTGCTTTTGCCTCTCTTCCTTCATCCCTGGAAAAATGTCTTATAAAATAAGAACATTTTCCATTGGAGCACATCGCCTCATTAAAAACCTTAACCTGGAAAACCCAGTGGGAAAAAACTGTTGGTTAAGGGAAAAAGAGTACAATGTATAGCTCCCTCTCAATTCTTCGCAATCAATGAATTACTGCACCAAAAACACCTTAAAGTGCAAATTATATCTCAATAAAATCATAATAATCCCACAAAATATGAACACAATATAACACACATCAAGCCACGACGGTGGTGGGAGAAAGTCGAGGCCGCTTTTGGGCGAAAGACAAACCCTAGGAGTGGGGGTTGCTGCAATAGGCAAGCGCATGAGCGTGTATGCTAGTGGGTAAGCGTTTCGGGTGGTGGCAGGTTTTGTATGGGGTCGTCGAGGGATGGGTTACGTCGGAGGGTGGGTTTTTTTGGGGATGGGTAGGTTCGGATGGTGGTGGGTTGTTGACTTGTCAGGATAGTTGAGTCGGGGAATGTATGCTAGGAATGGGGTTGTCAAGGATGAGTTTAGAAAATCCAAAAATTGTACTCCCTATGTTTCTCTAATAGTGGCACATCACTTTTGGTGATAAAATTTAGGAGATGCTAAATGAGTGGATGCAATTGAATTGAAAGAAGAAAAAGTAAAATGAGTGGATGTAATAACCTTAAACTTGCTATAAATAGAAAATGTCAATATAAAAGAAACATTCTAAATTAGAAAGTGCCACTATTAAAGAAACTGAGGGAGTATTATAAGTAAATATACGTATTAGGGTGTTAGGTAGTAAAATAAATAAGACATTTTCTTTTTTGATCGGGTGTCTATGACTATTTGAGAAATGTGTTTGTAAGCAATTGTTTTAAAATCACATAAATCAAGTTATGCTTTTCTTTCCAAAACACTAGAAATCAAAGGAAAACAAGGTTATGCTTTTCTCTCCAAAATACCACCTGCTTTTAAACAGCAAAAGTGGTTTGTAAAGTCACGAGGAGTTCATTGATTAATTAATTGGAAATTTGATAACTAATTTAGAAGAGAAAAATATTCTATATTGGAACATACGGAAAGCTGTAGCCTAAAAGGAAAAGGTTTTTATCGTTCACAGAATAATGCGATGCTTGTGATTTATGGAAGATTGTATATTCTGTAATATATTATTTTTGGCGGTGTTAGAAGCATAATGAGTTTATGGAAAATCCCTATAACTATGGAATTGGATTTATGGAATATTATGGGAATTTGAGACAAGGAAAATCCCTTTATTTATGGGATTTGGATATGTTTCAGAAGCAGATAAGGAATATGAATATTATGGAGATAATCATGGAGAGTTCCGATCTGCTCAATGAACTATATAAAGAGGACATCATGACTGCAATAACTCACGAATTTAGTTGAGTGCATATTTTCTATTTTTCCGAGAGTACTGCGAGAGCTAGCACATATATGTTCCAACATATGTAAACTGTTGTTTAAAAGTTTATAACCGTATACCTTAATTTCTCGGGAGGAGATCCAACGTCGACGAGTTTTGAGGTCAGAGAGAGTTTGATCAAGGCAGATCGGTAGCAAGAGGAGCTTGCAGAATTCACACGTTATAATTAGATAAATAAGTATGATTGTATGGTGTACTTTGTACTGTATCTTTCTGATTAGTGGATTCATTCTGAACTGGGCCAGACCCCGTACATGTAGGTGGTTTCCACCGAACTACGTAACCAAGTCTCGTGTCTTTATGCTTTACATTATTGCATACTTGGTTAAATAAGTTATGTTGGAATATAGTAGTAATAATTAAGGATAATTCCAAATTTCAATTGGTATCAGAGCTAAGTCACTTACTCTTGCCTTGGTTGTGTGAAGGAAAGTGTGATCAAGTTTTACCATGGCGACCAAAGAAGGAGCTTCGGTGTCTCTGCCACCACTGTTGGAATGAACCAATTACAATTACTGGAAAACACACGTGCGAGTCTTCATCAACTCACTGGATGAACTAGCATGACGTTTTGTTGAAACTGAATGGAATCATCCTACTGAAGATGCTGAAATTAGCTCAAAGGAGAAAGAAGGAGAATCGAGTACAAAGACACAGAAACTCAAAGATAAGTCTACTTGGTCTCCAAATGAACTGAAGGCTTCATTGGCAAATTCAAAGGCGTTGAATGCTATCTTTAAGCGGTGGACAAAAATCAGTTCAAACTCATCTCAACATGTCATCAGGCAAAGAAAGCTTAGGATATTTTACAGACGGCTCATGAAGGAATAAGTCGGGTACGTGAATCCAAACTACAGATGTTGGCTACAAAGTTTAAGGAACTAAAGATGGAGGAGGATGATACTATTGTTGTATTCAATGGAAAACTCAGAGACATCTCCAATATGCATATCAACTTGGAAAAGTTTACAAGAAAGCAAAATTGGTGAAAAACACTTTGAAATCACTTCCTAAAATGTTTGCTATGAAAGTTGCAGCAATAGAAGAAGCAAGAGATGTAGCCACCATGACCTTAGATGAATTAATGAGATCATTACAAACCTATGAGATGACATTGCAACAACCTGCAAAGAAAGTCCAGAATGAGTTGGCCTTCAAAACATCATCATCAAAGGTCAATCATGAATTTGACAGTGATGATGAATTTGAAAAACTTGCTCTTATCATGAAGAATTTCTCAAGAATGCTGAAGAAGGTAGTAAATAAGAAATCACAAGAGAGATTTGGTGGAAGTAGACCTCGGGCACAAGACCTAGGTAATAATCGTGGACACGATTGGAACAAGGAAATCACTAACTCTCTAGAAATCAAAGTGTTGGAGCAAAGCATCCTGGAAGAATTCAATGCAGAGAATGTGAAGGATATGGTCATACCTAGGCTGAATGTGCAAATACTCGAAAGAAGCAAGGAAAATCATATGTCACCTCATGGAGTGAAGATGAAGAAGATGAGAAAGACGAAGAGGAACTTACAAGCAATTATGTGGCATTTGGAGCAAAGTTTCACAGTGGATTAGATGATGATGTATGTTCCAACATATCAGAAAAACACGAAGCTATATGTTCCAACATAGGTCTGATGACACTTCCAGTGATAATGACAGACTAGTTGTGAGTGATGAAGAGATCTACACTACATATGAAAAAATGTATGACATGTGGCTTAAAGTTGTTGATACAAACAAGGTGTTGAAGAAAGAGAAAAATCACCTGGCTGAAAAGGAGAAGGGGTTGATAGTTCTAGTTGTTGAGCTCAGAAGAGAGGTTGAAGAATTAAATTTGAAACTAATCTCAACAACTAAGAAAACTGAGATGGCCGAAGCAGCAATTACCAAGTTAAATATGGGTAAGGCAAAACGTGATGATATCCTGACCATGGGAAAGAACTTTGGAAATAGACAAGGAATTGGGTATGACAATTCAATAGGTAGCACAGTCAATTTCAAGTCAGAGATTCGAGAGATAAAGAGAAAGGTTATCAAGACTCGTTAAAGGAAAACACTCATTTGTATCTACTGTATGTATTAAGGCCACACTAAGAAACAATGTCTGAAGTTTCTTAGGGATGTCATGACTGGATGAAAACTATCTGTATGTTCCAATATAAACGAGGTCAACAATCAAGGATGGTCAGAAATGTATGGGTTATTAAATGTACTAGTACTTGCCTTGTTGCTCATACTTCACTTATTGCACATTCTAGAGACTCGTGGTACTTTGATAGTGGTTACTCTCGCCACATGACTGGAACTCAGGAATTTTTGACAAACATCAAACCATATGATAATGGTTTTGTTATGTTTGACGATGAAAAGAAGAGTCGAGTGGTTGGAAAAGGTGAATTGCACATTGATGGATTCACATTATTTACTAGTGTTATGTTCATTGAAGACCTAAAGGCAAATCTGTTGAGCATCAGTCAATAGTGTGATGACAGTAGAATTTTAGAAAGATAAATCATAACGAAACATGGTGAAGATAAAGTTCTTTCAGGCATTCGATCATTAGACAACTGTTATATGCTAGAATAGAAAGTGAAGTGCATGAGTTCAAAACAAGATGAGGAACCGTGGGGCACAGAAAGCTCGGTCATATCAACTACAAAACCCTGATGAAAATTGAAAATGTAAAAGCTGTGTGAGGTATGCCTACACTTACAAGCAAAAATGGACTTGTGTGCGGACCATGTCAACAAGATAAACAAATTTGATCCCCCACTCTTTAGTTCAGTATATAACTACCTCAAGATATCTGGAATTACTGCATATGGATTTGATGGGTCTAGTCAATACACCCAGTGTGAGTGGCAAGAAGTATATCTGTGCATGTGCTGATGATTTCTCTAGATACACTTGGGTATCCTTTCTAAAAGGAAATTTTGATACTGTGGATGTGTTTATAAGTTTGGTGATAAAATTGCAGACATTAAAAAGAAGTCTAGTAGGAAAGATTGTTAGAATTCGTAGTGATCATGGTAGGGAATTTGAAAATTCTAAGTTCAATGATTTCTGTGATGAACTTGCCATTCAACATGAATTCTCTGCTCCAATCACTCCTCAGCAGAATAACATTGTGGAAAGGAAAAACATGACACTTCAGGAGATGGCTCAAGTTATGCTAGCCGAGAAAATGATCCACAAAAAATGGTGTGCAGAAACAATCAATACAGCTTGCTATACGATAAGCCATGTGTATCTTCGTCCATTCACAAGCAAAACATCATACGAGATTTGGAAGGGAAGGAAGCCAAATGTGTCATACTTTCATGTGTTTGGAAGCAAGTGTTATATTCTCCGAGATAGAGAGCAATTGGCAAAATTTGACAATCGTAGTGATGTTGAAATCTTTCTCGGTTATTCTGTGAATGGTCGGGCTTATCGTATCTACAATCTTTGGACAAATTCTCTCATGGAATCCATAAATGTCATTGTGCATGATTCTAACTACCAACAAGTATCAAGAGAAGAACTAGATGAAGACCATGTTCCAACACAGAGCAGTCAACCTGGTGAGCCAGACTCTTCTGGAACATCGGAACAAACAGAAAATCTGGATGAACCTGAAGAAGTCGAGTATGTTGGAATATCCTCCCCACTATACCATCGCATGTTCCAACACAGGTGTAACCAAAACCAAGCATAAGGAGAACTTGATCAATCCCTCAGGTAAATTACAGAGAACTAGCAGGATTACAATGTTTCATCTCTCTTATTGAACCCAAGAACTACAAGGAAGCTTTACTTGATAAATATTGGATTTCTGCAATGCAAGATAAACTTGGTCAATTTGCACGCAATGATGTATGGTATCTTACTCCTCGCCTTAAAGGTATAAATATTAATGGCACTAAGTGGATTTTCAATAACAAATATGATGTTGATGGCCAAATCACTCAAAATAAAGCAAGACTGGTTGCTTCAGGGTATACTCAGGTTGAAGGAGTTGATTTTGATGAGACATTTACACCAGTTGCCAGGTTAGAGTCAATTCAAATTTTACTTGCTATTGCCTGCACTATGAATTTTACTCTATATCAAATGGATGTCAAAAGTTCTATTCTGAATGGTGTGGTTAGTGAAGAAGTATACATCGAACAACCTAAAGGATTTGAGGATCCTCGTTACCCTCATCATGTGTATCGACTCAAGAAGACATTGTATGGTATGAAACAAGCACCAAGGACACGGTATGAACGACTTACTAATTTGTTTTATTAAGACATGTTATCATCGAGGGGGAGTAGATCACACGTTATTTGTGCTTGAAAAATCATCAAGGATTTTGATTACTCAAATTTATGTTGATGATATTGTATTTGACTCTACTTCACCATCTATGGTACACGATTTCGTGACTTTGATGCATGCCAAATTTGAGATGAGTATGGTTGGAGAACTCACATATTTTCTAGGGCTTCAAGTCAAGAAAGAAAAGAATGGCCTGTTTATAAATCAGTGTAAGTACACCCTAAATTTAGAGAAGAGATTTGGCTTAAGCAATTCTCGAGCGGTTCGAACACCTATGAGGGATTCTGATAAATTGGTAAAAGGTGAGAAAGGAGTCAGAGTTGATCAGAAACTGTACAGGGACATGATTGGGAGTCTATTGTATCTGACAGTAAGTAGACCAGATATATGTTTCAGTGTTGGAATATGTGTAAGATTTCAGGCTGATCCTAAGGAAACTCACTTGCCTATAGTCAAAAGGATTATTCGATATGTTAGTGGGACTTCTGAGTATGGTATCTGGTATTCTAAGAACCAATACTCTGATCTGACTTAGTATAGTGACTCTGACTAGGGTGGTAATGCAGATGATCGCAAAAGCACCACTGGTGGATGTTTCTTGATTGGTACGAATCTAGTATCCTGGTATAGTAAGAAACAAAATTCGATCTCATCATCAATTGTTGAAGCTGAATATCTTGTTGCTGGAATTTGTTGTGCACAATTATTATGGATGAAACAGATGCTAAAAGATTATGGAATTCATCAAGGGCCTCTGAAGATTCTATGTGACAATACAAGTGTTATTGATATTTCTAAAAATCCAGTCTAGCACTCTTGAAGGAACACATTAATATAAGACATTATTTTATTCGAGACCTTGTTGAAAGGAAGGAAGTAGTGGTTACCTATGTTCCAACATTTGATCAATATGCAGATATTTTCACAAAGCCGTTGGATACTGCCACGTTTAAGCTCCTCAGACAATACTTAGGTGTTTGTCAGATTTGAAGTATTTCTTTAAAGATTTTATTTAGTTGTAAAATTTTTGTTTATTTATTTTGTGTACAGAAAATTAGAAAAATACAAAAAAAATTAGAAAGAAGAAAAAGTGAACAAAAATAAAAGTTGTGAGCTATTTTGAAAGTTCAAGAAGTTATGACATGAGTTGACAAGTGGGAAAAGACAATCATGGCTTCTCTTGGAAAGGGAAAAAACTTTGCACGGCTAATGAGGTGAAAAAGGAGAATAGTTATTTTTGGTTCAATTTTTTATCTCTCTACCTTCCCTCTCTTCTCGGCCTCCATACTCTTGCCTCTTGGTGTTTTTCAATTTTTGGAAGCTTTTGTTGAGAAATTCTTGCCAAAAATTTTGGGATTTTATTCTTACCCCTTGTTTGAGAGATTGTGTTGTGCTGAAACACATAAACCACTTCACTCAAAAATCCTTATTGCCGAAATCTCTCAAACCCAAATAGAAACAATGGTCGAACTCAAGAGTTGTTGATATTGAAGAGTTATTGACTGGGGACATGGAGGATCTTGATGATGTGGTAAAATTTAACCCTAGATTACTGAGAGGTGTGTATTCCATGCACAATGGCAAGGATATGTTCCATGTTTACTCTTATGCTCCTGGCCCCAGTAGTGTGAGAATTGAGCAGATAGATGATTCTACTGCTGAGGGATTTGAAGTGGTAAAATCCACCAATCGGATGCCATTTGGATTTTATGATGTTGATGCTGCCAAGAAAATTGAGGAACTTACAAGACCTCCTGATATTGTACTGAAAGATAGTGAGGATGATGAAAGTGTTGGGTATGTTTCAACACATAGAGCATAGTCAGAAGCTTGATGAACCAGTTTTGGGGTTCACTGATGTTGGTTTAGGTGGACAAGGTCAACAGTTTGATGACTATACATGCAGTGCTTATGATGATTTTGAGTACTCATAGGTAGGACAAACATGGGGAGAGGAACTGATGCATGAGTAGTCAGGGTATGTTGGAACACAGGATGCAGTAGCAGCAGAAACTGAGCTTGGTGATGTAGAGACTGAGCAGACAGAGCATGTTCCAACACAGGAACCTAACCTTACCTACGCCAATGATGAAGTCTTAGATGGATTCAACTAGACCGGAGTGAAAAGTGGAAAGAGAAAGGAGCCTACACCTGAGACATCCCAGCCACCAAAGAAGAGCAAGAAAAGTACTATAGAACCCAAGAAGAAGATAGCTCCCCCTACACCTCCTACTTAGAGGCACATAAGAAGAGTGATTTTTTATTTATTTTGTGGAGCTGATTGGGTTAAAGAAAGCTGCCACCTTGTATGAAGAATATTACAAGCAGCATGTTTGTGAAGTGTATAGTAATGTGATGGCTGTAAATTTGGATGATGAATCTCCCTAGTACAATAGGCTGTAAGTGAGAGGCAAAATAATCAATTTCTCTGCCGGGAAGATTAATAAGCTGTTTGGACTGAAAACCCCAGATTTTGATGGAGTGTTTTCGGAAGAGCTGGAATTTCATTTGGGATTAAAGCATAATAAGAAGACTTTTGAGATGCGGCAGGTAAAAGATCTCCCTTGGAATCCCAAGGTCTCATCCTTGACTATGCATGATAAAAAGGCCAGGATTGCACCAATGGAAGCTAAGTTGGGAGCCTTAACTATACAAATTGCTGCCTTGGAAGTTGAGAAAGCTAAGATTGAGGGGGAGAAGGCTTAGTTGGAAGCACAAATGTATGCTCTTGAACAAGGTTGGCGATTCTGAACAGACTATGTTCCAACATATATCAGGTGTTGAGTTCAGAGGGCATATTTTATTGCTATTTTTGGTTCATTCTATGCTTTTATTGTCTTTGGCTTATTCATGGCCACATGGGGAGAATATTTTGGAGTATTTTGGTGCTGTAATCTAATTTTTTTATGTTCTGGATTGCTAGTTTTCTTATGGTATTCTTATGAATTCAGATTCAGTAATTAGCATATGTTCCAACGTAGTGGATTTCTGGAAGACTTATGTTGTGAGATTGAAAGTTTTTTCTTTGTGTTCTTAATTCCAAAATGGCCAGGTCCACAAAATGCCAAAGGGGGAGATTGTAAAGTCATGAGGAGTTCATTGATTAATTAATTGGCAATTTGAGAACTACTTTGGAAAAGAAAAATGTTCCAAGTTGGAACATACGGAAAGCTATAGCCTAAAAGGTTTTTATCGATCACAGAATATTGCGAGGCTTGTGATTTATGGAAGATTGTATATTCTACAATAATTATTTTAGGCGGAGTTAGAAGCATACTTGGTTTATGGAAAATCCCTATAAATATGGAATTGGATTTATGGAATATTATGAGATATTTGAGATGAGGAAAATCTCTTTATTTATGAGATTTGGATATGCTTCAGAAGTAGATAAGGAATAGGAATACTCTTGAGATAATCATGGAGAATTCCGATCTGCTAAATGGACTATATAAAGAGGACATCACGGCTGCAATAACTCACAAGTTTAATTGCAAAAATCAGCACATGGATTTTTTTATCTTTCTGAGAGTACTGAGAGAGCTAGCACATATATGTTCCAACATACGTAAAATGTTGTTCAAATTTCAGAATCGTATACCTTAATTCCTTGGGAGGAGGAGATCTAGCGTCGACAAGTTTTGAGGTCAGAGAGAGTCTGATCAAGGTGGATCGGTAGCAAGGGGAGCGTGCAGAATTCACACGTCATAATTAGATAGATAAGTACAATTGTATGGTGTACTTTGTACTGTATCTTTTTGATTAGTGGATTAATTCTGAACTGGGCCAGGTTCCGCAGATTTAGGTAATTTTTATCGAACTGCGTAACCAAGTCTTGTGACTTTATGTTTTACATTATTGCATATTTGGTTAAATATGTTATGATGGAACATATTAGTAATAAGGGTAATATGCAGATATAACCATATATGTTGAGGAAAGTGCAGATATAACTCTCAATTATTTTTAGTGCAAATATACCCTGACTATTAATGAAAGTGCAAATATAACCATCCAACCATGATTCCAACGTTGACCTACGAATTCTAGCCATTGACCCACTTGAAAAGATAAAATACCCTTATGGCCCAAGCCTTAAATGAAAAAGATAATTATGCCCTCCACCGCTAGGCCACCACCACCCGCTCGCCTGGCTCCACCTCCACTGCTAGGCCGCCACTACCACCCGCTTCTTTGTTGGCTAATTTTCTGCAAATATAATCCCACCCTCATTTTCTTTGTTGGCTCCGTTTGCCTATATAATCTCCGACCGTTGAGCAGATTAGTGGCGCCACCCCACCCCTCCAATGTTCTGCCACCACAGCTCTGGTCAGACTAGCGGCGCCGCCAAGAACTGACTGCATCTGTCACCTAAATTTGAACCCTGCCACCCACATCTGAAACCGGCCACCCAAATTTGAACCCCGCCACCCGCATGTGAAACCCGCCACCTGACCCGCATACGAAACCCTTCGCCAGCATTTGAAACTCGCCATCCACCTCTGACTTCCAAGAAGAGGAGCGGTGAACGGAGTAGAGAACGTACAGAGAAAAGAACGAATGGAGAAGAGGACCCGAAGCTCGCCGGAGAAGACTTTGGCATCTGACCCAGCGGAAGAAGAGAAGCAGAGCCACCTCAACCTAGACCTAATCTCCACCACCACCATTTCCGGCATTGCTCACCCAAGCACCGGAAAATCAATGAATGAAGAAGAGGGCCTGGGAACGAAGAAGAGGGGCAAGATGGAGCTAAAGCAAAGAAGAGGGCTTGGGAACGAAGAAGAATCAGATTCACCGAGGGGCAATTAGAATAAGTGTTTTTTCAATTTATTTTTAACCGAGGGGCAAAATAGTCCTCTCACCGTATTCCGGTCTCAAACTAGCTGAAAATGTTATGTTTACACATAACCTGAATATATAGGGTTATATTTGCACTTTCGATTAGCGCAAAGTTATATCTGCACTTTATTCAATTATATAGGATTATATTGCACTTTTTTCTAGTAATAATTAAAGATAATTCGGTAAAACCAAATTTCACCTTTTATCTTATAAGCCATGTAAAATGCATTCATATACCATCTTGCTACTTGAATGGAGTCAGTAATCTAAAATGTAGAGCAGTTGGGAATAGCTTGCAGAAATGCTCACCAAGACTACATACTCCATAAACAAGGATTACTTTTTCCCTTTTCACTTAGCTGATTGGATCCGATGCATAAAGCTGGATTACACGATCCCTTTTTACAACTCTTCCACTAATTGTTAAACTGAAGTAAAGATTCCCTCTTCTTTGTCATACTGCATTCACCTCTTTTCTTCATCATCTATATTCTAACTTATATATGGTAATGTAGTTTTTGTATATATTCCCTCTCCTTCTCCCGCCACGCGCAACCCGAACAGCCGCTAAACGTCGGAAAAAGGCGTGTTCTCGATCTTTACCGGAAGGGCGTGGATCGTTGCCGGATAAAATCGATCAGTTGAGTCCATTTTCATCCCCATTGATCTTGTTCATGGACAATGTGCAGCATATCAGAATTATGGTCCCAATGCTTGATCTACAAAATTCAAAATTTAAGAACATTGAGGTTATGTTCTCCTTAGCTGATTTCATACAGAAATGAAATAAATTGGACTAAAATTAAATATAATTAAAAAAATGAAAATAGAATAAAATTAAACTAAATAGGATCAAGTAAAAACTTTAGTGATTGAAATAAACTGAATAAAAGTGAAATGCAGATAAGATCAGGAAAACGGGTATCGAGATCTAGGTGTTTTATACTATGATTGTGTCCATCTTTATGAATTTCTCCATAGTATGAGAAGGGCCATTGCTCCAAGATACCTTAATTTTCTTGGAGAAAAGCAGAAAGATTTGCATTAGTGGACAACAAGGCTTATATAATCTGGTAGGCTCCCACTACTTCTGGTTCCCTCAGCCTCAATAATAGGACCAAATTGATATGGCAGAATTTTATGGGCATGCTTCCATAACTTATTTGGTTATTTTGGCACCTCTATAACCTATTTCTTCTTTAAAGAATATTCTGTTAATTTATGGTTATGCTTCCATTAGTTATTTGATTATTTTGACACCTCTATATCCTTTTTTTTTCAAAAAGAGTATTTGATTATGATTGACTAATCGGGTTATATATTTGTATAAACTAGCGCATTATCATCGAGCTTTACGATATAATTAATTAAAATATTATAATTAAATTTTATGTATATTTTGTGTTTAACATTTAAATTAAAAATAAAGTATATTTAAAGGTTTAAAGTCAATTCATCTGAGGAAAACTATATAAGTTAGGAAGTGAAATAATTAATTTAGTAAGAATTTGTTAAATATTGAATACAATAAAAATTGATTATTTTTATAATATTTCATTCCATTTTTTAAAAGTAATTATTTATATGTTGAGATTCATTTTGAAATGTTATCATAATTATGTGTATCTCATTACAATAAATAAAAGTAGAGTGGGTCTCCTGACAGACGGTATGTCCATAATTTTATAGACATGTCACTTATTTTTTTACCTTATACACTGCATTTGTTAAATTACCTACAAAATCTAGAATTTTTGAAAATATTTTTTTATTGTATATTTTTATATTTTTACCTTCAAATACATATTATTACTTGTTTTTACTTATAAAATACAATATTTAAATTTTATAAAAAATTATAACTTTTAAAGTAATAGCCCCCATGGACTGTCCATAAGCTTATAGAAAGACCGCCTTTCCTAAGACTTTCTCATAAACGTAAATATCAAATAACCTTATTAGTCTCACTAATTATAAAATAACCTCATTTACGGTTAGTCGGTCTTAAACAAGACTTTGTCATGTACAATAAATAAATAATATGTATACATATTTCTATTAAAAGTACTCTATCATTGTATAGAAAATCCGAACATTTTGTTATTTCATATTATGTGTTTCTTTGAATTTTCTTTAATGATACATATATATAGATATTTAGTATGAGATATATATGGTTTTAAATATATCTTTAGAAGTTATGTATATTTTAACAAGTTATGATTGATTACATATAGTAAAAAAAATAAATTAAAATCGGTAACATATATAATATTAGTATGTTATTTTTAGACAATTTGGGCTTAGGCTCCCGGTTGACAGCACCAAGCAAACAATTTCTATTATATGTTGATTGGGAAGGTTAAAAATAATTATTAAAATAGCGATCGATTTGTCTCAGTAAAATGTATTGACTGAGCAAGAATCTAACAAGTATATACTACCCTTATTCCAAAAAAAATGACATGGTTGACTTTTGGAGTCAAACAGATCAAACTTTTATAATTATATTCTATTACCATGTAATATATTATTAAATTTATGGCAAAGTCTTGGGAAAGACGGTCTTTCCATAAGGTTATGGAAAGACGGAGTATAATTAGAATAATAAAAGGTAAAAGGTGTTAGTTGCAATATTAAAATTTTAGTATGTAACATGTAGTAGTTATAAAATTTATAACCCGGTTCATGCAACCCGAAAATTTTATCTTCATTTCTTCTAATTTACACTTTAAACCTTAGTCTTTCCATAACTTATGGAAAGACCGTCTTTCAAGAGACGGACTCTAAATTTATTATGACTTATAACATAAATAAATATATTAGTAGTTATGTATTTTTAGTGACCAGTATGATTTGTGTAGTGAATAGTGATGAAGGAGACTTACACGGTGGCAAAGAAGATGAGAATCTTCCTTGGGTCAAAGGACCATGTCGGAGCTGAAGATCGCCTAAAACTGAACCCTCTGGTGATTGTGGCGGCGCCGCCCTTGCTCTTGGCCACTGCGGCGGCGCCGGTGATGATTGTGATGGGGTTATGAACCTGAGGGCTGGGGGCGTGATGATCGGTGGGGCCCACCACCACCACCATTGTTGACTTTTCAGGCGTGCCACCGCCTTTCAACAAAGCGCCTGCAATATTTGTCCACACAAAACGTTATGGGTTTGTAATGTCCTCACCAAAATACTAACAACAATTTGCAGAATTGAAGTTTGTGGAGTGAATAAACTATTTTAACATTGAAAATAAGTGAAAATATCAAACGAACATCGAAACGAGAGTACTTTTGAACCTCTGCAAGTGTGTAAATATGGCTAAATAATAGAGAATGCATGTGCTAGCATAAAAAAAATTAGTGAAGAATGGCTCCATTCCATGTTCAAATATTCAACGCACTTTTGGTGGAAAAGCACTCATGCTTGGAAGTTACTTCAATTATTCCGTCACTTTAATACACAAAGGGAGGTATAACTTCTAATTTTGGATCATTTGAAAAGAGCTAAAAATATTGTTTCCCTTTTCTAGGTAAGACAACATTTATTCATAGTGATCTTATAGTGCTTCTAGACTTTTATGCTACTTTGTAATTTAAAGAACCTCCAAGTCTTTTTATATCTTAAATCAATAAATTATCGTAGTTTTCTAAAAGTACTTTTCATAAGTAGATCAAGGTTAGTGTGTGTTTGACAATACTTGAGATTCTTTATTTATAAGTCATGTATTTTTAATTATTTGATAAACGGTTTAAAAGCTGCTTATTTTTTTTTAAAAAAATGTACACATACGAAGTATCTTTAAACGGAAAAAGTATAAAATATTATCATAGAAGAATTTATATTTTTAAACACGGCAGTATATATTTGAGGGAAGGGAGACTAGAAAGACTTGTTAAATTGACATTAACTAGTTGACAAAATTATTTATAATTCAATTAGTTAAAATTTAGTTAGAATGGTTGATAATGCTACAAGAGTACAAAATTTTTGGGACCATAAATTTGAAACTGTTGTTATCAAAATTAAACTGTTTCTTTGTCTTCTATTAAATGTTCTTGTCAATTAAATGGATCGCCCATGAATAGACTCCATGTCCATTTATACATAAAAATTAGCTCACGTCGATGAAAAAAAACAGCAGAAAAAAAAGAGAACTTTGTTTTTGTGAAATTGAAAACAAAAATGTCATACTCGTATTTCACTTCAAAATCAATTTAGTTCCAAACTTCTAATTATCAATCTTCCATTTTCTCAAAGTCACTATTAATCTATTGTTAATATTGTTTTTACTTTCAATATTAAAACCTAGGTAAAGGTAGCTTGCATTTCATCATTTACACAAGTATCAATCAAATATTTTGTACTGTACACTACAACCTAACAAGTACATAGGCATCAATATTTGGCTACATAGGCATCATTTTTTGGCGGACTCGAGGGGGATCCAGCTCCAAAGAAAATTACTAGAGGTAATTTTAAAATTTTTCCAACAAGCTCCCGTCATAAAATAAATTATTGAAAGTAATTTTAAAGAATTTTCCTACCAACCCCTCTTATATGACAAAAAAATAATAATTTATCAGCCCTTCTGTATATTTTTTCTGCCTCCGCCTTGTTCCGATGTCTAATTTTTTAATTAAACTTTTTAATAGGTATGTTTTTTTATCTTCTTTTCTTCAATCGACCTCGACTTAAAAGTATTAACAAAGTGTCATATTTTTTTTTCTATAACTCTAAATCCACTACTCGTTGGGGATCTAATTAGTATGTGAAAATCTTTGGTTAAACAAAGAAAAATTGCTCACCTCTAGGTGAAATGGCCAAAGAGGTATGGCCCCTCTCATTATTAGTGACGAAATTTTGCTTCTTCTCCGCTCCTCTTTGTTGTTGTGATCCCTTCCTTGAAAGGCTCCTCTGCAACTTTTGATTTTGGGTACAAATTTATTAAACTATTTAGTCACAAAGCGTAAAGTATGGGAAACAAAAAGTATATTCTTATGAGGTAGACAAAAGCATAATTATTCTTTATCCCGCTTTAAAGTTCTAACTCATCATCTCCAAAGTTTCATCTTATCCACGGCCTCAATCTTTTGCTTTGTTTTGGATTCTAAGTTTTTAATAAAGATGTAAGCTAAAGTGCCGGTAACGACGGTATTTACAAATGCATATGCAAAGACGAGATTTAATTAGAATAATAAAAGGTAAAATATCTAACTTGCAATATTAAAAATTTATTATGCAACGTGTAGTAGTAATAAAGTTTATAACCCGATTCACGCAACCCAAAAATTTTATCTTTATTTCTTCTAATTTATACTTTAAACCTTAGTCTTTCCATAACTTATGGAAATGCCATCTTTCAACAGACGAACTCCACCCATAATATTAAGTTAAAGGGAGGTTTTACATTTTCGTTGGCTGAAGATTAAATAATTTTTATTATTGTGGCCAAAGCGTTTAGGGTTTAGGGACATACGTAATTTTTACAATATGCCACATAATAATATAATTACGAAAGAGATGATCTATTATTGTATTAGATTAAACATTTATAATGAAAGTGACTAAAATTCCAATAGACGAAGCTGAATCTTTAAAATTTGAATTTTCATATCAATCAAAATAATCCATTATTAATTTGTTATTTTGTACTCCCTCCCTTTTTTTTTCATTGGCACCTCTCTTTTGGTGTCAGAATTGAAAGAAGAGAAAGTAAAATGAGTGGATGTAAAAACCTTAAACTTGCCCAAAATAGCAAGTGCCAATTAAAAAAAAATACCACTTTTAGTAAGTGTGCCAATAAAAAAAAACGGAGGAAGTATTAAGAATGATCAGGTGGCATACGGTAAAATTCAGTGGTGACTTGGCAACTTACACCTTCTTAGTGAAATAAATAATGAATGAAATACCTAATTCTCAACAAGAACATGACCTTTACGTAACTTATGAATTGGAAAACCTCATCAATGGCTCTCTATTTTCAACGTTTTTGGTATGGACAAAAATTTCAAAACAGCCTATATGGATTAATCCAAATTTCAACATCTAAGGACCAAAATGCAATTCTGGAAAACTTACTGTAATTCTGGAAAACTTACTGTAATTCTGGAACTGGCATTTTTATCTTTATCCGAAAATGCAAACCGCTCGATATCAACTACGAAGCTGTCGGAACCATTTACAGAGATTTTCTGGGCGCCATTTTCTTCAAACTGATCGGTTTTTCCATCAAAAGAGCTCAAATTTTCAGACCCCATTTCTTCCTTCTGATAGAAGAAGCTTTCTCCTATTTTATTGGAATGGAAATATCAAAGCAGATAAGATTAAGTAATCCCGGATATTTCAATGTAACAGTGACAAAAACAGAAGATTTTCTAATAAAGAAATGACAATTACAAAGCAATAACAAGAGGGATTGTTTTGAAAATTTCCAAAAACACTCCGACTTTTGCAGAGTTGGAAGAAGATAAAAACAAGATATCGGGAGCTGGTGCTTTCGAGACTGAAAAATCCCGAAAATACCAGCTCCCGATATCTGCAGTACTAAAAACAGTACCAAAATCTTACCAAGTGTTGTTCTTTTTCTTCTTCTTCTTCTTCGAGTTCAACTACTTCATCACAGAATGAATGTTTATATATATATAGACAGAGATATTTGGGAGAAAGACAGAAGAGAAGAGAGAAGAAAAGAGAAAGAGGGGATCAGGGAAGAAGACAGTGGAATAGAAAAAGTTATAAGTGAAAATTAATGTAATAGTGATGTTTTGGTTTTTGTGTGGGGAATGGAGTTGTGGTGTCACCGAGTGGTTTTAATTGTTTATTCCTGGGTTCGTTTTTGGTTTGATGTTTCCTTTGTTGCATCCTTTGCTGTATTACTAAACTCCATTTAGAATTGTTTTATGTTGTGTACCAATAACATATTTCTCTAAGACAAAAATAGGAGTAAGAATGTATAAACTTTGTGGGGGTCTTTTTTTTTTTGGGTCACTAGATTTTCCTTAAGAATTTCCTTTATAATGTGTTTAACAAGTGGTGGAACCGTTCCGTAGTTTGTAATGTATCGAAGAGCATTTTTATAGTTGGACCGTGAAAGTGTGTAATTGACCATATTTGGTGTGTCTATCATAGATGAATAAATAGAGTACATGGAGCTAAGTACATCAAACCTAGACTGTTCTATATATGTACAATATCAATCCTAATTAAACCAAATCAATCAGGATATTCTATCATTTACTCTATCACCCCTCCTCAAGCGAAGCGTATGACTACAGGATACGCAAAGCTTGGAACGAAACAAATCAAAAAGATTACGTGACAGACCCTTAGTGAAAATATCAGCAACCTGTAGAGAGGATGGAACATGACTAACACGAAGCCTACCAGAGGCAACAAGCTCACAAACGAAGTGGTAGTCGATGTCTATGTGCTTGGCCCGTTTATGTACAACCGGATTTTGAGCAAGAAAAATGGCACTGCTATTGTCGCAAAGTAGAAGAGGCGACGATGAAAGGGAAACCTAAAGCTCCTTAAGAAGATTACACACCCATGTAAGTTCAGTAGCAGTGTTCGCCATAGCACGATACTCGGACTCACAACTAGATCGAGACACAGTCGGTTTCTTCTTAGCACTCCAAGAGACAAGATTGCCCCCAAGAAAAATGGCATAGCCATAAGTGGAACACCGAGTCTCGATATAACGGGCCAAGTCAGCATCGGAGTAGCCCAGAATGGAAAGACCACTATGGGATGATCGAAAAGACAGACCATGATGAAGCATGCTACAGGCATACCAAAGGATGCGAGTGACAGCCTGATAGTGATCCTCTTGAGGCGACTGGAGAAACTGGCTAACAGAGTTGACCGCATAGGAGAGATCAGGGCGAGTGATAGTCAAGTACTGCAAGGCACCGACTAGTGAGCGATAAAGCTTGGGGTTTGAGAACTCAGACCCCGAGGTGCTGTGAAGCTGAGAGCCAGGAACAAAAGGTGTGGAAATAGGAATATCATCTGTCATACCCGCGCACTGAAGTATCTCCATCACATACTTAGCTTGCCCCAAAAAAAGTCCAGATGAAGATCGAGAGACCTCTAATCCCAAAAAATAGTGAAGTGCACCAAGATCCTTAATGGAAAACTCACGATCAGTGCGGGTGATGAACCGACGAATGAGAATAGAATCATTACCGGTAAGAATGACGTCGTCCACATATACTAGCAGGTTTAGAATCATTGATCACTGGGAGAACACAAATAGGGAAGTGTCGGCAGAACTGCACCGGAATCCCAGATGAAATAAGTAGGAGCTGAATTGCTGAAACCAAGCCTGAGGAGCTTGTTTGAGACCATAGATAGCCTTGCGAAGACAACATACACAATCAGGATGAACGAGATCAGTGTAAGCTGCCGGTTGCTCCATGTAAACTGGTGCATCAAGAAGACCATTGAGAAATGCATTCTTAACGTCTAACTGATAAAGGGGCCAAGAGAAAGTAGTGGCCAAGGATAAGATAATTCTGACTGTGGAGGCCTTGACAATCGGACTAAAAGTGTGGGTGAAGTCAAAGCCGGGCAACTGAGAATATCCCTGCGCAACAAGACAAGCTTTGTACCGATCAATGGTACCATCCTGACGATGATTAAGACGATAAATCCATTTGGAGCCAACAATGTTGACACCAGTAGGGCATGGAACAAGATCCCAAGTGTGTTGCTGACGAAGAGAACCCATTTCTTCATCCATAGCGGCCACCCAGTGGGGATCCTTAAGAGCATACCAATACCCTCGAGGTTAAGTCTGTGTGAGCAATGCCGCAAGAAACCCTGTCATCACATAGTCTGGGTACTGTTTTGCTATGAGACTACCTGTCTGAGAGCGAGTGGTCATACAATGACTCACAATCGATGGAGAAGGCGGTGGAGCATCATCCGGAGAGAACCGCAATGGAGACACGGGTGTTGGAGAACTAGCAGACGGGGCTGTCGAGGGGGCAGCAGGGGATACATACAACTCATCCAAGTCAAAATCAATAAACGTTGAGATATCCAGAGATTCTGGGGCAGTGCGAGCAATATCATTCACGAATGGGAAAGAAGACTAATCGAAATGGGCATGGCGAGTGAGATAGACCTTCTCAGAAACAGGATCTAGACAACGAAAACCCTTATGGCGAGCACTATAGCCTACGAATATGCATAGAGTGCTGCGAGAGGCCAGTTTGTGAGGAGCAAATGGCCGAATGAAAGGATACACCCAACATCCGAATGGGTGAAAGTTGGAGTAGTCTAGATGATGACTATACAGTAGAGAATATGGTGAGGCATTACAAAGAACAGGGGTGGGAAGCCTGTTGATGGTGTAGGTAGCCGTGGCAAAAGCAACATCCCAGTATGAGATCGACAAGCCAGAGGAGAAAAGCATTGATAATCCAATCTCTGCAACATGGCGGTGTTTATGTTCCACTCTACCATTCTGCTCTGGTGTGGATGGATAAGAAATCTGATGAAGGATTCCTTTATTTGAAAAATGGGATCGTAGGCGTGCATTTGTGAATTCTGTACCACCGTCACTCTGAAACACCTTGATTGAACATGAAAATTGGTTTTCAACCAAGTTCTAAAACTGCAAGAATGTCTCAAAGAAATCTGATTTTCGTGCCAATGGATAATACTAGGTAAATCGCGAGAAATCGTCAACAAAAATGGCATAATAAAAGAATCCACCATCAGATAAAACTGGAGCAGGGCCCCACAAGTCACAGTGCACTAAATTGAGGAAAGCCTGTACCCGTTTAGGATTGTCCACAAAAGAAAGCCTTTTTCCTTTCGCCATTTCATAAGGCGAACAAAGTACGGGTTTAGGCGATAAAGAAACCACATAAACAAGGTTCAGTTTATTTAACAAAGAAATAACTGAAATGGAAGTATGCCCTAGTCTAGCATGCCAAACATTATAAGAAGCTTTATGTTTATTAGTTTTAACATGAGCAACAAAAGCATCACCACTCTTCTCAAGCACATAAAGGCCATGATCACATTGACTTTGGCCCACGACCTCCTTTGTGGACTGATTCTGAATCACAAACGAATCCTCATCAAAAGAAATCACAGCATTCACATCCTTTGTTAATTTACTAATGGAAAGCAGATTTTTTGTAATATCAGGGACCACCAACACATCAGATAAAGACAAATCACGAGAAAACCGACGATGTCCAATATGAGAAATAGGAATAGAATAGGCATTAGCAACAGTGACAAAACGATTATCAGAATAGGGGATAACACTGTCCATGCCAGAGGAAGTGGAAGCCATCTGATTCATTGCTCCAGAATCCAAATACCAGTCGGAGGCTGAATCGTCAAGGAAGACAGTAGACAGGAAAGCCTCAGCAAGATGAGCCGACTCAGAGTGACGAGCTACCGACGAGAGTCTAAAGCACTGTGGAGGTGGGTGACCAAAATTATTGATGATTTGGCACTTCGGATTCCAGCGTTTCCTGCGACCAGAACCAGCATCACCTTAGGAATGAATTGACCAGCTGGAAGTGGTGCCACGACCGCGCGTGGTGGTCGACGCGCCCAAGGGAAGCACGTGGGCTTCACTCCCCGGCGAGTAGAAGGCCTGATTGCCAGAAGAAGTCGCGGAGGAGACGACAAAGGCTACTGGAACTGAGTTTGAACCTGAATTTGCACCGAGGGAGTTCTGCTTGAAAATCTCATGGCTGCGGGCTCATGCGACCACGTCGGAGTATGTCGGCAGCGGCGATTGAGCCAACTGAACGGTGGTGATTTCAGAGAACCCGGTGCCGAGACCTTGTAGAAACAACATAACTCAATCTCTGGGAGAGACCGGAGCGTCCATGGTGGCAAGTCCATCGATAATGGCCTTGAAGCGGCAGTGGAAATCCATCACCGATGAGGAGCCACGCCGGATTGTATGGAGTTCGTCCCTGAGTTGTAACTCACGAGATGTAGAGGCATTTTCAAAAGCTGCTGCTAAGAAGGCCCACATCTCCTTCACTGAGCTGCAACCGATCGTCTCCAGCATAGCCTCCTCAGTGAGCGACGAACGAAGTAGCACCTGTAACCTTTTGTCTTGCGCCACCCAAGAATTGAACATGGCCTGGGATTTTACGACGTCGTCGTCGCTGGTCGGAGAAGAGGAACCATCCGAGGATACACCTCTGACTAAGAAAATAGGCTTTGGATTGGAGCCATCTAGAAAGACAAAGAAACCCTCTGATTCGAGGAACACTTGAACTTGTGACTTCCACATCATGTAGTTGCTGGAATTTAGTTTAATTGACAACATATGAATGAGTGTAGAGTAGCTTAATGGGTTGTCGGCCATTGAAGCTTCAGAAGGTTCAAGATTTTTCGAAATGGCGGAAGAGCAGGACGAAGCAAAAAATTGTTACCTGTCTGATACCATGAAAGTGTGTAATTCACCATATTTGGTGTGTCTATCATAGATGAATAAATAGAGTACATAGAGCTAAGTACATCGAACCTAGACTGTTCTATATATGTACAATATCAATCATAATTAAACCAAATCAATCAAGATATTCTATCATCTACTCTATTAGACTGGATGACACACACGTGGCTTGCTGTTGCAATGCCTCTTTGTATTCCAATAATTTTCACTTGTAATGCAGGGAGAGAGTATTTTTTCTTGTCTCTTGCCATGTGTGGTTGGGACCGACTATATTTATGCACCATGTTGTAATTGCTTCCCCAAATGTTGTGCGGGAAGCTGTTTCAGTTATCAGTTGTGTCCACCCATGATATAAATATTCATCACTCCATTTCTGTATCATTCGATGCAGCTTTATATCCCCTGCATATGAGCTTTCCTTGTACAATACATTCTAGGACGTGTTGTAATGAGGTTATAGATGGGTACCAGTGGCTCAAGTTGGCGTATGAGTCCGATTTAGTTGTAGATATCTGTGAAGTTGTACGCGCGATGGCCAATAAAGATAGAACTATTGTCTCTGTCCCTTCAATGGTTGCTTATTTTTGTTCAATTGTGGCTCGTTTCATCTCAAACTGACACTTACATAATTGTTTCGAAAGCGCATACACTGTTACAACATTATAAAGAGGTTGCTACTTAAGAAGATTGGCATAATCACAAAATGGAGTGATTTTTGTTTCACATTGCCAGGCAGGACAATCAGTACGCTCAAATTCGGCATCCCAATCGACTCTTTTGATATGGTGATTTGCAGCAGTACAAAAGGTTGGCAATGACGATTGACAGGCATTTTATTCGAAAACTAAATCCAGTGCACATGAACAAGCAACCGCTGTTGACAATCAATAATCTCTCGGGGATCAATTCTATAATTCTTGAGTTGCATCAAACTAATCAATCCTAACTGCATCTGTTCACCTTCCCAAAATATTTCAAATACTGCCAATGCATAATAAGTTCCTAGATGCCCTAAACTATGAGATTTTTCTAGCTAGTGAAAATTTTAGGTTGAACTTTCCTCCCTAAGAAAACCCATATGAAAATGGAATAAAATACAAGAATCAGTTACCAAAAACTATTCATGCACTAAATCTAACACATGAAAATTCACCACTCTCTTCATGTAAAATACAATGCTTCAGGATTTTCAGCCTCAACGCATTCTTTCATGAAATTATCGAATCAGTTGCTTGGATGCCACATAATAATGGCAATACCTTCTAACAACGCTTATTTTTATGTGAAGGGGTGTTTGGAAAGCTTGTAAAACCTATGGAAACTTCATTATACAAAATCAACACAAGTGACCAACAATCGAACCTTTATTTCACACATGCATAGGAAAAATGTTGGGACTAACACAAACGAAAACATACAATAGTTTTGCCCTCCGGAGGTTGAGCAATGAACTGGTCGCAACTTGGCTGAGGATGGAAACAACAATCCCATCCTATAACTTTTCAAATGGTGTATCCATAATTAGTTTTGTCGATGTAAATTTTGGATGAATATGATGGTGAACTGAGTGGGATGATTTGTTTGTGAAGTTGGGTTAATTAAAAATCACAGTTGAGAGGAATATATACATGTAATAATGAATAGGAATGATGATTCAAAAGATTTGTTACAAAATCCACTTGGGAAAATGAGACGCACCCCTTGGAAACCATTTCGCTAAATGCTAGGTGGTAATGTGCACATTACCAATTTTTTAAAATTTTGACACAGGTTTCGGGTCCGCAACCGGAATTGGATAGAAGATCTGATTTTGTAAACGTGGATTAGGATGGTGGTTAAATTTAATCCTCGTGTTTTTAACAATAGATGACAAGTACAATACAACCACCATAAATTGTACATGATTAAACACCGGTTAAAGTCATACCGCCGTCCAATGGAATTTCATAGCCGTCGAACGATTAGCCGTCCTTCCCACCCAATGTTCCAATGTTTGAATATATAAAGGACAGCGATTCCAAGCAAGAAATTCAGAGACACCGCACAAATATTGAGCCTTCAATGACCAAAATTGCACAAGTGAACTTTAAAACTGAAAAAAATCCTTTTCCTTTTTCGGATGTAGAAGAAGGTCCTTTCTAAGTAATAAAATGTTAATTACATATTAATCATGGAATGGAAAAAAATTCTCTCAATCTACCCCAACTATGAAATATACTCCGTATAGAGAAAGATTTACATGTCTTGCTATAATTTATAGTGAGACGAGAGAGTGAATACTGTTTTAAAAATTATGGAGAGTGTCTCATCACATCTTTCATTATAAATAATTATATTTAGCTTATCCATCTCTCCATAAGATTATAATATATCCCAACTGGCAATATTATTTATATTCCGGAGGGTTGTGATACTGTTCTATCTTTAAAATAATTTTGCCCATGATGTAAGCTTGAATCGCATTAGCGATTGTGCCATGATCTAATAATATAAAGTTGTGGCCACTTCGCTAAAGCGTAAACCAAACAAACATAACAATATACTTGGGCGGTGCGCGGACAGATTGGGAGAAAGGGTTGTTGAACTTCAATGGCACCAAACCAAATTACTAATCTTGCTATTAAAGTGATCCAATAATATTTTTTTACTGGGTTCTTCAATACTGCATTACTATTATAATAATGAGGAGGTATCGAAAAAGGTGATCTATTCATGAGTTTATGGGCAAAAAATAAAATACTCTCCGGATTGAACGCGGATCGGTGAAAGGCGTTTGAACGCTGATCGCTGAAAGATGTCAAGGAAAACAGAGGGAACATGCTTCTCTGGTCTCAGACGCCTGGTGTCTTCATCAGTGCCTGAAGACTCTCGCGGTGACGGAAACTACAATCCGGCATGGCGACCAGTGGCGAGGCGGGGCAACTGTGGTGGCGGGTTTTGTTTCAGATGGTTTTTCATTTTCCACCATGGCCGACGAGGCGGGTTTCATTTCAGACGACCCAACATCGACAAACCGACGTTCATTCAAACCGATGTTTCTCCAAAGGTGGGTTGAGCTTCCCATCGTTTTTCTCGATACCCTGCTGTTAGCGACCAGCGCCGTGGGATTCTGAGTCTACCTAGATCTGAGTCGGACAACTCAAATCCAGTAACGGCCAACTCGATTTCGACTCAGGTTAAGGTCAACTCAATGGGTTGATGAGTCAACAATGGGTCAACTCAACTTGTATGAGTCAACTCGGGTCAACTAGAGCCTATTATATTTCCGGTGATATCAAGGTTATGAGGGGTACTTCTCCATTTTTATTTTATTTTTCTACTTAAAATTTTTCTTTTAAGGTGGGAGGATATTTTTAATTTTAGTTTTATTTGCTTTTTTATTATTAATAGGGTAGTGTTTAAAAACTAGGTCTATTTTGCTGGAATATTTAGTCGCGCATGTTCTCTGCCAATTCTAGGTTTTCCTGATGGCTCCTTTTGTTTGGTTAAACCTAGTTGGCTTCTGATCTGGTCTATATGTTGGTATAGGAGAAATCCGAGTCAAGGTAGTAACAACAACTTACCTTTGGCGATTCTATTCATAATCTACAGTTCAGATTTTTTTTGTAGGCCGAGCAAGTTGAAAAATCTTTGATTGATAAACTTGTGTTGTGTTAGAGACTTTCGTACCTTCTCTTGAGTTTACTTACATCCATGAAAGACTTTTTTGGTGACCAAAATGACAGGGGTTAATGGGGATTTTAAAATAGACCATTTTAATTTAATGGGGATGAATCGGATCTTTCATCAGGAGCTATTCATTTTTATTTTGGTTGCTTTAAAGGTTGATTAGGACAGTGCTTTGGGTACTCTGTGAGAAGGTGAGTCATATTTGAATATTGTGATAAACTTCCAGTGGTTCGAACTGAATTAGTCGGAAGTGTATACAGTGTTTGACCATTTATCTTACTATGTTCAATTTATTTATACGTAAAGGTTTCAAACTTGTGATTTAATTTTTAACGCTTTTATGATACCCCTTTGGACCAACTGTTGTAAGCCTTCACGCAGTTGATGTAAGCCTTCAGGCAACTTGATGTAAGCCTTCGGGCAACTTAGCCAACTTTTGGCAACATATGAGTTTAATGAAAAGGGATGGACACCCTCCAAACCCCGTCCACAATGGTTTGAATTTCAAAAAAATAAATCCATAAGCTTATGGATAGACTCCCTAATTTTTTACTTTAAAAGTTGTAATTTTTTTAGAAAAATAAATATTATAGTTTATAAGCTAAAACGAGTAAAAATGTGTATTTCAGAGTGAAAATATAAAAATATATACTCCCTTCGTCCCATAAATAATGACACAATTATTTTTTCACATTTTTCAATATGATTGAATGATGAATATGGTGAAGGTTGATTTTCTTCATTATAATACACACCTATTTATACACAGCTAATGGCTATTCTAATTAATACATATGTGATAAGTACAGATCATGTCCATAATTAGATAATGAATCTGGACATGAAATGAACATGAAATGAACATGAAATGGATAGGATCAAACTACTTCCAAAGATAGATGATTCTTTTACATCAATACCCTCCCGCAAGCTCAAGATCGGGTGCGAACGAGAAGCTTGGTCCTCAGTGATTGAAACTGAGACGTACCAACAGCTTTGGTGAAGATGTCTGCAATTTGATCAACCGACCGGACATGTCGAACAATGAGCTCGCCGTTTTGAACTTGTTCTCTAACAAAGTGAAAGTCAATCTTGATGTGCTTGGACCGCTGATGAAAGACAGGATTGGCCGTGAGATACGTGGCACTAAGATTGTCACAAAGAAGAATGGGAGGACCGCATGAAGGAGCTGTCATTTCCTTCAGAAGTTGTTGTAGCCAGATGAGCTCAGTAGTGGCAAATGCAATGGCTCTATATTCAGCTTCGGTACTAGAGCGAGCAACAACGTTCTGTTTGCGGGATGACCAACTGACCAGATTACCACCAAGGTAGATGGCAAACCCATGCTGAGAGCGACAGTCTTCAGGATCAGAAGCCCAACCAGCATCAGTGAAGCAGACGAGACGGGAGTCACGAGTGTGGCGAAAGAAGAGACCAGTGTCAAGTGAACCTTTGAGATATCTGAGAATCCTCTTCACGGCTGCCCAATGATGATCAGATGGCTGATGCATGAACTGACAAACCCTGTTCACCGAGTAGGAGATCTCAGGACGAGTGATGGTGGCATATTGAAGAGCACCAACAATGCTGCGGTAAAGATGAACGTCAGAAAATGGATCACCACCAGAGACAAGACGCGACCCAGGAACTGCCGGAGAGGCAATGGGTTTGGCCCCCATCATCTTGCTTCGATCAAGAAGGTCCAGAATGTACTTCCGTTGAGAGAGCAGAAGTCCTGCAGAATTGCGGTGAACCTCAATGCCAAGGAAGTAGTTAAGATCACCCAAGTCTTTTAGTGAGAAGACTGAGTGAAGATATCGAATAAAGTCCTCAATGAAGATAGAGTTTGAGCCAGTGATGATGAGATCGTCAACATAGACCAGAACATACACAACATCAGTGCCATGACGCTTAATGAAGAGCGAAGTGTCAGAGATGCACTGTGTGAAGTCGTGTTGAAGAAGAGCCTGGTGTAGTTTTTGGAACCATGCACGGGGTGCTTGTTTGAGGCCATAGATAGCCTTTTTGAGTCTACAAACATGAGTTGGATATGCAGCCGAAACAAAACCAGGAGCCTGATTCATAAAGACAGTCTCAGCAAGATCACCATTGAGGAAGGCATTGTTGATATCAACTTGGCGAAGTGGCCATCCACGAGTGACTGCAAGACTCAGGACAACTCGGATGGTGGTTGGTTTGATAACCGGGCTGAAAGTGTCAAAGTAGTCGACCCCTTCCTCTTGATTGAAGCCTTTTGCCACTAGTCGAGCCTTGTACCTGTCAACAGACCCGTCTGGCTTCTTTTTGATCCTGTAAACCCACTTACAACCAACAACATTAGAAGTGGGGGGCCTAGGAACAAGGTCCCATGTCCCATTAGCAATCAAAGCATCAAATTCTAATTGCATAGCATGCTGCCAATTAGGGTTCTTTGTGGCCTGGAGAAAGGTTTTTGGCTCGAAGGTAGAGGAGTCACAAGTGATAGAGTGTTTGGTGGCAATGTGGATTTTGGGCTGGAGAGAATTAGTGGAAGCTCGAGTGACCATGCTATGCACAGATGAATCAGATGGCCGGAAATAAGATGGAGCCTGAGGATAAGGTATAATGGTTGTAGAAGGAGGCGAGGAAGAAGGAGATGGAGGTGTGACAGGATCAGATGTGGTATCTGGAGAGAGAATGACCGTGGGCGAGGAGGAAGTGGGGGATGGAGGTATGATCGGATCGGATGATGGATCAGGAGTAGGAGTAGGAGTAGGAGTAGGAGGTATGACAGGATCCGATGGAGTTAGAGAGAGATGCCTGAAGTGGCTGAAGAGAGAGATCCACGGTAGACAAGTCAGGTGAGCTGGACTGAGCCTGATCAGGATAAGGAAAAGATGACTCATCAAAGACAACATGACGAGAAATATAGGTTTTGGAGGTGGGAACATGATAACAGAGGTATCCTTTGTGTTTTGCACTGTAGCCGAGGAAGATACAGGCAGCAGAACGGAATTCTAATTTGCTGTTGTTGTAAGGACGAAGATATGGATAACAGAGACAGCCAAATGATTTAAGAAAGGCATAATCTGGTTGGCGATGGTAAAGACAAGAGTAAGGAGATTTGTGGTGGAGAGTGGGTGTGATGGTACGATTATTGAGGTAAACAGCAGTGTGAAAAGCATGTTCCCAAAAATTCATAGGAAGATGGGAATGAGCTAGAAGGGAGAGGCCTTTTTCGACAACAACTCGATTCCGACGTTCTGCAGCTCCATTTTGTTCAGGGGTATGCGGACAGGAAACACGATGAAGGATACCATTAGTTTCAAGAAGAGTGGAGACATTTCGAAACTCACCCCCCCAATCAGACTGAAAAGCTTTGATTTTAGTGGAAAACTGTGTTTCAACCATGGTTTTAAAAGATTGAAAAACAGACAAAACCTGAGACTTTGCAGTAAGGAAGTAAATCCAGATATACTTTGTGCAATCATCAATAAAAAACACAAAATAACGATTCCCATTAAGAGATGGAACAGAGGCAGGACCCCAAACATCTGAATAAACAAGGTCAAAGGGTTTATTTGAAACAGTATGACAAGAGGGAAGGTGATGTCTATGGCTCTTGCCTAACTGACACGCACGACACACAGAAAGTGACGTATTCAAAACAGGTAAATCAAATTCAGAAAGTTGACGTCGCAGCACAGACTCGTGAGGGTGCACAAAGCGATGATGCCAACATGCAACAGAGGCTCGTTCTCCTATAAAAGCACGAGGACTAGGAGAACGAGTTGGAATCTGATACAGACCATCTTCAACGATCCCATTTAGGACCATTGTTCCTTGTAAGGTCTTAACATAGCAATGATCAGCATGCAGTTCTACGAATACATTATTATCTCTGCACAACTGACGGACACTAAGGAGCTTTTTAGACACTTTAGGAACAACAAGGATATCATTAAGATGAACAGGATTAGCATCATGCTTCGAAATTAGATTAAGATTGCCTGTATGCGTAATAGGAAGAGACTGACCATTTGCAACGGTGAGATTGTCTGTGCCAACATAGGGAGCCGAGAGATTGAGGCCGGAGATGTCCGTCGTGACATGATTGGTGGCGCCGGAGTCTACAATCCACGGATCAGTGAGAGCTGACGGACTGTCCTGATAAGCGACAAAGGCAGCTGGCGGCGGGCGAGACACCACGGACTGGCGGAGACGATTAGCAGCCCGGCGGTTGGTCGGCGGGAACAGGGCCATGTTGAGGCGCTGATGACAGTTGCGTGCATCATGGCCAGCTTTCTCACATAACTGGCAGATGACGCGAGGACGATCAGCAGGCCCTATAGAGGTCCCCGACGCTGGGCGAGTGGACTGGCGGCGCTGGGCAGCGTAAGCAGTCGGAGCTCCGGTGACAGCGGCATAGTCGTTGAGGCGCTGTTCTTCCTGAAGCAGGAGGCCGAGGAGATCCGCTAACGAGACTGGCGTGATCCTCATGCTGATGGCGGTGCGGAAAGCTCCAAATTCTGGTCCGAGCCCAAATAAGATGTTGTCGACGAGCTCGGAATCGGAGACAATTACCATACACTCGGCGAGTCCGTCGGAGATAGCCCTCTTTTTCTCGACATATTCCAGCACAGTCATCCCGCCCTTCGACAACGATTGTAGCTGCTGCCGGAGATGCTGTTGACGAGCCCTGGACTGCGACTGGAAAGTAGAGGCGAGTGTCGACCAGCATTCAGCTGTGGACGATGCCCGAGAGACGAGGGATAGCATCGGCACAGAGAGAGTGGAGCGGATCCACAAGAGGATCAGTCGATCCTTGCGCCGCCACAATGCAAACGCCGGGTTCGGATTACCAGTGGTTGCACCTTCAGCAGGTGACAGCAGGGGAGCGGGAGCGCCGCCTGCGATGAGGAAGCCATCAAGATCATAAGCCTCCAATGCAGAACGGACCGTGCTGCTCCACAGAGTGTAGTTGCCGTGATCAAGCCGGATAGCCAACGCCGGAAAGGTGAGCGACGGGTTGACAGAGTCGCCGACGGCGGAGGGCAGAAGTTGGGATGCGGAAGCCATGAAAACCAAGCTTTTGGAATTTGCTGGGAAAAGGAAAATTCAGCAAAGGAAAACTGATATCATATGATTGAATGATGAATATGGTGAAGGTTGATTTTCTTCATTATAATACACACCTATTTATACACAGCTAATGGCTATTCTAATTAATACATATGTGATAAGTACAGATCATGTCCATAATTAGATAATGAATCTGGACATGAAATGAACATGAAATGAACATGAAATGGATAGGATCAAACTACTTCCAAAGATAGATGATTCTTTTACATCAATATTCAATGATTATGTTTGACAGTTAATATCTCTAACTACATATAATAATTATGCATATAAAATTGATATTTAAAAAATAGACATTAAGATGAATCTAATAGGAAGTTATTCGATGGTTCATGTTGGACGCCGGACGGAGCAGCATCGAGTGTTACAACAAGTTTAGCTAGCTTCAATGCTGCTAATCAATGGCCAGAACGTTCATCGCAAGAGCTCCATACACATTCGCTGCCACCGGAAGTTGGGCAGAAAATGATGTTTGACACCGACGCTGCAGATGGTCACGCTGGTGTTGGCGTTCTTCGCCTGGACGCGGAAGGAAAATTCAGGCGAGCTTTGGCGGTGCGGAAACCTGGGAGCCATGAACCCTCAAGAGCTGAAGCAAAGGTGCAGCAACCATGCCAAATGAGGTGTACTGGGAGTTATCCAAATGGCTTGGGGAGAAACTGGCACGTCACTTTCTTGTGTTGGTTTGATCTCGCAAATTCGACTCCTCTTCGACCAATGTGGAGTTAAACCACCATGCTGGATCCCTAGAGATAGGAACATTTTTGCGCATTCACTTGCTAGCTTTGCGAAGTCAAGTGAATCGCATGAAACTGTATGGGATACTCCCCTAAACTTCTTCTTGTCAGACGATACTAGACGTTTCTAGTAACATGAAATGAAATCCTTTTCTTTCAAAAAAAAAACTCATTTTATCTTAGTTTTATTTTTATTTTTTAAAACAATATTAAATGACATAAATTACATTTTCATTTCGCATAAATAGAGATTAATTTTACCATAGTTCAATGCACAACTTAATATTTTTCTTCTTTCTATTTTAATAATTAGTGTTAATCGCTTGCCGATAGTGTTAATCTTTATCAATGCACAATGCCATTTTTGTAGTTATTGATAATCTCTCTCAATTTTATTATATTTTCAATTATTGAGTACTTAATTACAAATTTAAAATTATTATATTTAAATATTATTCTTATTTATTTAATATTTTAAATTACACTACTATATAAAGATAAATTTTGATTGGATTGGATCATTGATAAATACAATAAGAAGCTATACAGTTATGACAATCAACAGTACTGCTTTAAGAAAATGTTCTAATTTTAAAAATAGTGATCAAGTTCCATTCAACCAAAAAGTTAGTCGCACAATCGAGACTTAAACGTGTTCAGGGGTAGGTGCTGATGTAGCCAAGTTGACCAAGGCAGGAAATTGAATTCATCTGCTTCAAAGCAACTAACTCTTAACTCAACATCAGGAACTAGACTATCATGATGAGGAATTGGGCACAGTATGAAAGATCTTTTAGATGGACTGCTTTCCTTCCTTACGAAGAGTGTTCAGTCCTAAGTTCTAAGAAGCTAGCTAACTATCTGACAAGACGATTCTCGCATCAAATCCTCTGCTTACTAAGTAGCGTAATAGTTAACAATTCTTGAGTGCTGCCATTGTTGCTAGCAAATATCACTTGTGAATCTTCCAAATCATTCCCACAAACTGAGTAACATAATAGGGGTCCGCCTACCTAACTCAACTCGATTAATAAGAAATGCTTGTAGCTCTCGCCGCACTATCTTTTGCCCGTTGATAGTAAAAAACAGAAAAACTGACAATAACAAGGGAAGATCCAGACATGGGACCCTTCCCTCTACACCAATCACAAGTTTTTCTCTATTCCTCTCGTATATCATCGTAACGCCCTTAATGCTAGGTTTTGAAAGAGACTTTTCATGTCATTCCCTTTCAGGTCCGATTTGGATTTCTCCGTTGTTTCCTTTTCCTTCTGCACCTTTTCCTCGAAATGAGAAAGAAGATGGTACACTTGAATTGTATTATTTAAGTACGTACTTATTGCTTGCCAAAAAATCCTACTCAGCGTTTATTGAAGAAAGCATAGAGTTGATTACAAAAAAGACTAATTTGAAGGCTCGTTACAATTGATCCGCTAAGGGATTTACATTATACGCAACAGAAGCACTGGAAATACTAAACACAATTGGTATTAGTTTTATAATGGTTGGAGCAAGGTGGGCAATACTAAAAGAGGAGGGGAAAAAGTAACTTTTCAATTGATATTCTTTGAGTTTTATGTTATAGAATAAGTATGGATCTCTCTCCATACATTAGTAATTTTCTTCGACTTGATAGATTAGATTGTTGTGTTCGTGATGATCACTCTATTTAGTTGTTCGCGTCGATGTTTTATTCTCGATCTAGTTTTACAGATCGTGTTTTTATAATTTTGTGTGTTTTGGTTAGGTTTTCCATTAGTTTGGATGCTTCAGATTTGTGTTTTGCAAGGTGTTTATAGTTTGAACAACATAGATATACTTTGGGTCAAGTGGTGTTGCAGTTCTGGAAGATCCCTATTTGGTGAAGAGATTGGTGTGTGATACGCTCCTCTCTACCAAGTGGTCATGATTTTTGCGGGAAGCGAGTTAATATTCCGATGACGATATTACAGTTTTTATTGGACCTTTAATTTGTAACTGTACAGACGATCAGTCTGGTTGACATGTAATTTAGATATCTTTGCAATATATTAATTATTACTAGAGGGCAATTGAATTGAATGTCAATTCCACTTATTGTAATCGATGTTGGACATTTTTCCCAGCAACTACGAATGATTATTTTCAAAAAAAAATAATAACTTAGTCACACAATCACTTGAAATCTATACTATTTTTCGTTGCATCTATAACTTTCATTTAAAACTCAATGGTAAGTTTGAAATTCTAACCGAAGAAGTGTGAGTGATGATTCATCAGTTAATGAGTCTTGACAATACATAGTCAGATCATTAATTAGTGAACCTTTGACTAAACATATTGATCTGACCTAATTAGTAAGTGCTTATCAGGCGAATCATTAAACGCGTTCAAAAATGAGAATCTACATAGGGTTCAATGGATAGCTATACACATATCATTTCATCATATTTAAAAAAAAAAATTATTTACCTTCGATAAATTTAATTTGAAATATGTCAAAGCACTTTGCAGGATAAGGTTATTAACAACGGTGAAATAAGGGGATAGCTGGCAGTTTCGAACCACTGTCTTTGGCCCTTCCATGCAACTTAACGATTGTTCCGACGTTGGTTTAATACGTCCAAAACTATCGCTGACGCCATGAGTGACCCCAAAAGTTAATAAAAAAAAGGACTTACTATTTCTATCAAAACTAGAAAATCTAGATCGGACATATCATCTCATCCTTCATATAAATGAAGATCGACATTTATCTTCAACACTACACAATCAACGCCATCCTCATCTCTTATACTCATATCAAACCCACCACCAATCAAACTCATAATAATAAAAATTCAAACTACAACCATAAATCTACCCTGAACAATAACATACATCAAATTTTGTGGGTGGATTAGCCAATAACAAATTCAAAACGGAGAAGAAACTATAACTAAATAATATGAAGTTTATCACCACACATACTTCAAATATGTAGTCGTCGTTACAGAGTCAAATTTAAAAGGAAAACAATGAAGTACATGTTAGATTTGAGGAGGGAGGGGGAGAAGAAGGAAGAAAGAAAGAAAGAAGAATGAAGGAAGAAAGAAAGGAGAGTGGAAGGGGGTGGGGGAAAGAAGTGTGTGAAAAATGACTGCAATCCATAATAATGGTGGAGTATTTTTGTAGGGTTTCTTACTTTATTGCAATCGAAACACCAGTTCTGAAGTTTGTTTCTCTTTCAAAAATGCACTTCAGCAATCAGTTGCTCGTTTGGAATGGCCTCGTAAGTGCCTTAAAACAATACTTTTTAGTGCATTGTTTCGTATGGTTCCTTAGACGGCGGTTCAACCACCATTGTCTACTTTGGTGTACTCCAGACACATGTTCTGGAGTCGGAAGTGCCCTCGAAAGTGCACTTTAAACACATGTTTCTCCTTTAAAAATATCCTTAAAAATGCATTAAAATAGTAGTTTTAAGTGCATTGTGGGGTTCCTTATATGAAGGTTCAACCGCCGTTGTCTACTTTTATGCACCCCAGACATATTTTTTACTTTGGAAATTCCCTCAATAGTGTACAAAAGTAAACAATGAAGCCATCATACGACACTTTCAACGGCGGTTCAAACGCAACCACCATTATTGATCATATACTACCTTAGATGGCGATTATTCACCAGTCGCCATTTAGAAAATTTTTGGAACCGTCTACCATTAACTTGACTTTATAATTACATGTATCGAATTCATAACATAGGATAGACGGTGGTTCCAAAAGAAAAATTCATGACTATCGGGCAACAAAGCCATCAATGATTCCTGCACTATTGAAGTCTCAATTTTCTTAGGAATTTAACCTTTCAGCCTTTAAGTATAAATATTTAGAGATAATTTTGTCACTGAAAATAATGACATAAATGTATTTGATTTACCATCCACAATTCTAAGATAATTCATATAATTTCAGACTGATTTCAAATCTTAGACTCGTAATTATCATGCATCAACTTCGACAACTACTTCAAGCCTTCAAGAGATTCATTATTTTTGGTTCCTATTTTGAATCCTAAAATAATTATGAAAGATTCAGATCATGTTCAACTTTGTCTTTAACAAATACCCCTATGGGGTGTTGGGGTTATTTATAAGATCCCCGAACCTGAATAAAAAAGTAACAGTACAAGAGGTTCAAGCCGTGCTTGAACGATGAGAATCAAAAGGATTAAGTAGTAATTTTTAGCTAAACTTGTGCTTGTAACCCCTCATAAATGATGTTTCCCCTAAAACTATCTCCACCCCCTGTGTGAATAGTTTTGAGCCCAGATAATTTATGTAAGTGTTACATGTATATTTCGTGTTGGTGGTATTAACAAAAGCCAAAAAGTAATGGAGCAGACCTTGGAAGCAGCAGCTTTGGAGCCTCCTTCTGTCCACGCTTCCATTATCCAGCATCATTTGCATGCGTGTAGATCAAAATCAAATGTCCTATGTCTTTGACTTGCTTCCTTCCATCCAGCATCCATGTTGCCTGATTCCAGAACCCTTCTTTGTTCCTTCACATTGAAGTAAAAAGACCTGCAAAGATTAAAGCAATAGAGAATCAGTAGCGTCTGACTCATATTCGTATAGCTAGAGTAACCTATTGATTAAGATGAATCAGCCCCATAGCTCTGGTGTCGAGCTGATCTCATAATATAAGAGTTCTGCAATAGGCTTTTAGAACCTCTTTTGCAAGGTGGTCATCAATCACATTAGCCTGTCTCAGAGTATGAACAAGTGTAATATTTCTAGTTTGTAGCATAATATGATTAACTGGTTTAAACAATGTCCATGGAGCTGCCATACAGTGTTTTATCCATTCAAGAGCTAATTTGCAGTCTGATTCAAGTGTAAATGTTCGAATGCCAAGACTACTTGCAAATTTGATTCCATAATAAATAGCCAATAATTCACCACGAAAGATGGAGGATGCAAAGATAGATCTTATGTAAGCATTGGGTATATTTTCCATATTGATCCCTGATTATAATTCCTATACTAGCTCTTTTATCTGTGCTGGACCAAGAAGCGTCAACAACCATTTTAAGTCCAGAAACTGGTTTAGACCATTTAAGAGCTTTGATTTTTGGCTTGGATGGTGGCCTTGGCTTTGGAAAGCAAGGAAAATATCTTGTTTGATTGATTGAATCATGACAGATAACGGTGGATTCAGTTTATGAAACATGTATTTATTCCTTGCTTTCCATAAGAACCAGCATATATATATGAGGAAATCACAGTAATCAGTTCTGTGTGAATTCTTGTACTACCCCTAGATAACCATATGTAAGACAATCTATCCCAAATAGTAGCAAAATATGGACAATTTAGGTGAAAAAGATTAAGAAAATTAATCCATATTGCAACAGCTATGTCATAGTCATTGAAAAACTGTGATATAGAATCAGAGTTACAACACCAAGGACATTTAGATGCAAGGGCCACATTGGAAAATACAATGATATTATCAAAGGGTAAAATCGCATTAGAGATTGAAAACAGAGATCTTCTTAGGGAATTTAGGGTGCCAAACCTTCTTGAGAGATCTCAGTTTATGTCTGCAATCATCTAGTAGGAGGTATGCAGATTTGAGTGTGAAACCGCCATTTTTATTAGGTTTCCAGATGAGTCTATCCTCTTTTTCCTGTCAATCTCGGCACCCTATAAGAAGAGGAGAATGTTAGCAGGTAAGGACTGAAGCTCAGTTAAAAAGAAGTCTCTTTGCTCAATGAACTCACCAATTGTGACAGAAGTATCCAAATTGGAGTTCTAGGATAGAGTGAAATCTTGAAGAGGTCCAAAACCCGTCCAATCGGAAGTAAAAACATTAGCTGTTCCTAAACCATGAATAACTCTAGATGAATTTTCAACCAAAAAGTTAACCGACATGATTCTGTTCCAATTATGTGACGTCCTCTTAGCTAGTGGAATATACCAAATAAACGGAGACCACAATGTTTTCCCAATTTGAAATTTCCACCATAGTTTAAGAGAGTAGGCTTTTATGGTCTTTTTTAGATCTCTAAACCCTAGTCCATTCTCTAGTTTAGGGCAGCACAATTTGTCCCAACTCTTCCAGACCTTTTTGCCCTCTATTTCATTTTCTCCCCAGAAGAATTTGTTCAGTTTTTTTGGTAAGAGCTATAACAATCTAATCAGGGGTTTTATGACGGACTAGAGATCCCGTGGAATGGATAAAATCACTGATTGTATTAGAGTAATCTTACCATCCATACTGATATATTTGTTTTTCCAATTCTTCAGTTTTTTATCATAAATTTCATACAGGTGTGTGAAATGTTCATTTTTAGTTCTGCATGTGTAAATGGGGCATCCTAGGCAGGTGAAAGGTAGGGTGCCCTGAGTCATTCCTAGTTTAGACCTAAGCAGATGTATGTGTTCATGTTTAACTTATTGCTAATGTAAAAGTTACTTTTTTGATAGTTAATTTTTTGACTAGAAGTAACTTCAAACATGGAAAAAAAAGGCCTTGGGCCTAATCACAGAATTCCTGGCAATCTGAAGGAAAATTACAGTTTCCTCTGTATATGTTAAATGAGAAATCTGATAAGCTCTACTAGGCAATTTAATATGGTTATTTTCCATTGTTAAAGATAATTTTCACGCTTCTTGTGAAGGCTTCTGAGAAGATGTTGAATAAACAAGGAGACGGTGGATCTCCTTGTTTAATCCCCCTAGAGGCTTTAAAAAATCCTGTAGGTCTGCCATTAATGAGTATGGAAGAACTTGCACTTGATAGATTATTACAAATTAATTTAACAAAATCCGAATGGAAACCAAACTTCTGCATAATTGAAGCTAAGAAGCACCCGTTGACTCTGTGAAAAGGTTTTTCCAGATCAAGCTTGATTATGCAGTTGGGGTTGGTTTGTTTTCTGCTAAGAAACCTGGTCATTTCTTTAAGATAGATGACATTTTCAGCTAGTTCCTTGTCTTTCATGAAGGCAGACTAGTTTTCTGAGATGATGTTGTGTAATAGGGTTAACAGTTTTTCATTAATAAGTTTTGAAAAAACTTAATTAATGAAATTTGACAGACTGGTAGGCCTATAGTCTGCAAAAGAGATTGGAATCTCTTTTTTAGGTATGATGACAATCCAGGTACTTGAGATATCTAGTGGAATCCTATTACCTTTCATGAAGTCTAAGACAACCTGTAAGATGTCAGACCATGTTATATCCCAGAATTCTCTAAAAAAACCAGCAGTGTAATCATCTGGTCCAGGTGAACCATTAAGGTTGAGAGAGAAACATTATTGATTTAATTTCCTCAAGGTCTGGATCCCTCATTAGCCTAATGTTATCACTATCAGTAATGCATGATGAGATCTGGTTCAGGAAATGGTCTTTAAATATGTGAGAGGAGGGGTCAAGGTTATCAGTTACTAGATTAGAGAAAAAGCTTATGGTTTTCTCTTCAATTTCATATGGTTTATCTAACCAGGTTCCATCAGAGGATTTTATCTTGGAAATTATTTGTTTGGCTCTTCTTTCCTTAACTGATTTGAAGCCACTTGATGTTAGCCTTCTGTTTCCAGAAGAGCTTTTCATTATGTAAGGCCTTAGTAAGGCAGGCCTGTCTCCTTTTTGGTTCAATCAGATCAACAGTAGAGTTAGAGTTTTCATATATTTTATCTTGTTGAAGTACCTCTTCCTCTGCCTGCTTTATATTAGCATGTATGTTCCCAAAAACCTCTATATTCCATGTTTTAAGCACTATCTTAAGTCTTTTTAACTTAAGGAATAGTATTATCATACCAGTTTCATGTAGAGGTTTATCCCAGTCATTTTGTACTAAATTCCTGAGTTCAGGTCTTGTTAGCCACATGTTTAGGAACCTAAAAAGCTTTGGATAAGTCTCTATGTTACTTTCAATGGCAAAAAAAGGGGCTATGGTTAGATGTATGTTTGTTTAGGGTGTGTATAGAGCTATTAGGGAAGGATGAAGACCATTGGTTACAACTTAGAGCCTTATCTAACCTTTCTAAGGTGGGATTTCTTCTAAGATTGGACCATGTGAAAGAATTACCTACTATAAATATCACAGTGAGTTGGTTCATGTTGATGAACTGTGAGAAATGTCTAATGCTAGCTCTATTAGGTAAGTTAGGGTCTTTGTATTCAGGACCAGATGTCATGGCATTAAAATCTCCAATAAATAAGTTATTAGCATTCACATCGGGTTTGAGATTATTCCATAACATTTTCCTTGTAGCCACAAAAGTAGAGGCATGTAGGTAAGTAGCAGACATTAGTTTCTAAAAAGATAATATGTTAATATTAGCCTGAATGAATTGATCATTATCAGAGATAATGTCCAATTGACATTCTGAATTCCAGAAAAGCCAAATATTACTAACGGTGGAGAAAAAGTGGGATTGGAAGTTCAGTTTAGTCCTACATAGATTTCCTTGGTTACCCACATGTTTTGGTTCTATGATACATAGAAGAGAGATGGAGTGCTTTTGACTAAGCCTTTTCAATCTATCCAAAGAAATGTCAATACCCCTAATGTTCCATATTAACCATTTAAAATTAGTGGCTTTACTAGCCATTAAATTTTTGGGGGTTTGGTTTTTGTTGTAGATCTAAGGTTCATTGAGTTAACCCTATTGAACCGAGTTCTCTTCCTAGATTTCTCATTGTCCAGGCTAATTTTCAGTTCTTGATCCTTTGTTTGGTTTCTATCCCGTGTTCCCAACTGTTCGTCATCCTAATCAGAAATGGAATCATTAACTAGATCACTTAGAAGGGCAAATCTATTCTTAGCTATAGGGCTACTTCTCAGTGAAATATTGTGAGGATTGTTATCATTTGAGTTTATCTATGTAGTGATAGCCAAATCATCAATTAGTCACTTGTTCCTGTCAGTATTATCGATCTTCATTTGGTTTAGAAGAGATATATCAGAAGCAGTTTAAGTGTTTGAACTTCTACTAGTCCTATTAGGCAGAATATCATTGTTCTTAGAGGGGGTAGGCATAGCAGATACATTCTCAGGAGTTCCAGCATTATTAGCATTCACAGCTTTGCTAGATCTTACAGAAGAAATATCAAGTAATGCATCAGAATTAGGCAGTACAACTAAAGGATCAACATGCATGGCAGGAACATTTTCAGCAACATTAATAATAGGTATGACAGATACATATTCAATACCAGGATTATCAGAGTTAGCCTGATTTTGAGCAATTTCAACATTATAGGCATCAACATCATTTAAGCCATTTATTTTATTAGGAATGTTCTTCTTTTGATTCCTACCATCTAATTCCTTTTGAGAAACAGAGATTCCAGAGGAGGTATCATTTTTATTGGCAAGAATCCATAACGGTTTAGCCCGGTTGCTTTTATGGGCTGCTAGGCTGGTGTTTTGGGTAGAAGTATTTGTGGTTTTACGATTAGTGTTTTTGGAAGCAGTGTTAGCTCTATGATCAGTGATCTTTGGGGCCATATTAGGATGAAGTGTTCTACATTTAGAGATATCATGGCCTAATTTTTTTGCAGTGAAGGCAATATGCAGGGAGGTTCTCAAATTCCAGATTATATTTTTCATTTTCCCGCAAAGAGCCTAGTCTAATGGTGGTTGGGATGGGAGATTACAAGTTAAGCTCTACACAGATTTTTAGGGCAAATGGCATAGTTAGTTTTTCTATGGCAAGGTCCATTTTATTGAAAATGCCTATCTGGTTGCCAATTGCCTCTATTGATTCTGTGTTATAGTAATATAATGGCACATTTCTAATTGTGACTCAAAGTGGGACTATAGAGGATCTAGAATTAGGTTTGAAACTAGGGGTCCATCATAGAACTCTCATCGTATTGCCATTTAGGGACCAAACTCCTTTAATCCAGCACCTCTGAAAATCATCAATCGAGTGGAATCAAATAAGGATGTTTTTTTTGAAATCTAGGGCGCCTACTTGAAACTTACCTGAGAAGTCGACTGTCTTGAAATCGGCTTCAATCCTTTCCATTGTTGGGCGTCCTTTGGGGAAATTTCTGATTAGGGCATTCTTGTATGGATCCGCCAATCTGTCAATTTGATCGTTAGTATAAAGACAAGAAAGTTCCCCTTTGTGTTGGGTAACCGGCATTAGGTTGGGGATTGATAGAAGAGTGGTGGCGATTGGAATGGATCTCATAAACACTGTTTGAGTAAAAGAGCGGGCATGGAAGGAGTTAGGATTAGATAAAACGGTGGATGGCGGTGGAGCCGCCATGGTGGCTTGGTGGATCTTGTCACCACTAGAGGTGGAGCTAGATGGGTGGTCAGACGGAGGTAAAATATTAGCCATTATCAGTGGTTGTTTGGAGCCAGTACGAGAGGAGGAGCGTTAGGGTTTTAGAGAGAGAGATTAGTTTGTTGTTAGGAGTACAAGATCATGTTCAACTTAACTATACTTAATTTCAATTTAGTTAAATATGCTTGATGGGCTATTTTCTTCCTTTTTCTTTCTCTCTCCCTCTCCTCTCTTCTCTGTTGAGACTTACCATTCATTAACAGTTTTTTAAAAATTTCTTCCCCCATCTCACTCACATCATGGAAGTTGAAAAAATAACTATTTTTATTAAATAATATTAGATTTAGTTTTTTTTTTACTGTTTCTCCATGCATTGAATTTTTCCCGAGTAATAAGTGTGGAGTTTCGATCCCTTTAATAAGCAGGCGTAGTGTTTCTTCCGCCTTAAATAAGTGTGGAGTTCATCTCACCATGGTGTTTGCTGTAATCCAGTTGGTTTCTCATTTTTTGAATCCAGGTTTGATAACATGTTTGTACTTTGGATCAAGTGAGTTACAAGTTTAGTAGATCTGTAATTGATAAAGTAATCATATTGATGCGGGAGACGAAACTCTGTACCAAGCAATAGTAGTTTTTGCATGAAAAAAATATCAACCGAATTTGATATTACAGCTATTATTGAATCTCTAATATGTAATTTTAAAGACGATCATTTTTATTGACATATAATTTAGTTATCTTAAAATTGGCTAGTTAGACTAGATGTCAATTCCACTTATAATATACGTTGATAAGCGTTTTTTCATCAGTTAAAAAAATTGCTTTATGTAATTCAGATGATTTTAACTCTATTATTCTATTTATTTTAATTTAGTTCAGCCCAATTTAATCAGTTTGGAAAATAATATAACCTTAGCCTAATGGTTACATGCGTGGGGATGTGTTTTAAAATTGGCTAAATTTTAGGAATGACGACCGTATATAAAGTTATGCAACAATCACTCTGTTAATTTAAAACTTTTTCGCCATATTTTTTTACAATTTAAATATAAGTCCGTCTCTTGAAAGAGGATTTTTGCATAAGTCATGGAAAAACAAGGTTTAAAGTGCAAAGTAAAGGAAATAAAGATAAATATTTTGGGTTGCATAAATCGGGTTATAAACTTTATAACTACTACACGTTGTAAAATAAAATTTTAATATTGCAACTAAGAGTTTTTATCTTTATGTTATTCCAATAAAACCCCATGTTTCTATAAACCTATGGAAGCGGACTTTCCCAAAACTTTGCCTTTAAATATTGTACTCCCTCCGTCCCAGCTCTATCTGCGGAGAGAGAAGCTGGAAGTTTTTTTAAGGATACAATATTTTATTGTGTTGAAGTGGGGTATCCTGAATTTGTTTAGTGTTTCATTTATTTTCGTTTAAATTAAGCCCAAGATTTGGGCATCTAATTTTTTCTGCTGGGCCAGAGCAGCCCAGCGCCCAAACACCACATTTTTGGAGGGAACTCCAAAAATGTCTTGATTTCACCAGGAGTGGTTAAAAAAATTTTGGCTCCAAAATGAAGAGCCAAGAACATGAACAGTGTCGAAAATTTTAAATTACAACAGCAACCCCACTATATTTACATTTACAATGCCCACAATCACCTTTCCAGACAAAACAAACTTTACATCTTCTTCCACATTTCCCTTTCCACAGACATGATATTCCCTCTGTCCTAATCCAACAAAAACTCCTACCAACAGAAAGTATTTTTTGTTCTATACCCTCAGGTCAAATGCAAGCAATCATCGAGCCCTACCAAGCCCTTGCGGACTGATTGCTCTCCTACTGCCAGATCTTCCCTTCATCATCGGGTATTCGAGAAAAGGGATGGGGGAGAAGAATATGACAAACCAGCAGAGGCAACATGTTGCTGAGTTCCTGTTGGACAACAGTAAGAACGGGAAGATACTTCAGGGCAAGAGAATCGAGGCAGCGATGAAGTTCAATTGCAGCCAGAGAACCATCAGTTACATCTGGTCAAGAGTCAAGCTCCAGCTTTCACTGGGTCAACCGCTGGACATGAGACATAGAATGTCCGGTCATCCGGGCTACAACAGGAAGGAAATTGATCTAGAGGCCTTAACATCAATACCTGCAACCAGCCGAAGAACAATCAGAGGGACAAGTGCATGTATGGGGATAGGGAAGAGCACATTACACCGAGCCGTGGCAGCAAAGGTTATCAAAAGCCATACAAACAGTATTAAGCCTGCACTAACATTTCAGCACAAGGTACTCAGGTTGAAATACTGCATATCTAAATTGCATAGCAACCTTCAATTCCAGCAAATGGACAATGTAATTCACATAGATGAGAAATGGTTTTACATGACTAGGCCAACTGTCCGTTACTATTTGGCACCGGGTGAGCCTGAGCCCTTAAGAACCACTCAACACAAATCCCACATTCCAAAACTCATGTTCATGTGTGCTGTTAGTAGGCCAATTTACAGCCCCGATGGTGTGTTACTATTTGATGGGAAGTATGGTGTGTTCCCTTTCATTGAGAGGGTTGCAGCCAGAAGAAACAGCATTAATCGTCCGAGGGGGGCTATGGAAACTAAGGCTGTGGAGAAGATCACTAGACTCGTGACACGTGCAAAGATCATAGATGAAATCATACCAGCAATAAAAGCACGTTGGCCACCATTCATGAGCAAGCACATTTGTATTCAACAAGATAATTGCAAGGCACACATAAAGAATTCAGATCCCGAATTCCGGGCAGTAGCTGACTCCGACGGGTTTCACATAAACCTGGTATGTCAACCAGCTAAATCACCTGATCTTAATGTGCTAGACCTCGGTTTTTTTAACTCGATACAGTCTCTACAACATGAAACCCCAACCACGACACTGGATGGGTTACTGTCGGCAGTGTACAATGCATATGACAGAGAAGATCCAGCAACAATCAATAAAGTTTTCCTCACCCATCAAGCTGCAATGATTGAAATAATCAGAGTGAAGGGATGCAACAATTACAAGTTGCCTCACATGTCAAAGGATGCACTGATAAGGAGAGGAGAACTGCCTAGGATGCTAAGTTGTGATGAGGGAATAATTCGTGAAGGCCTGGAACACCTTATCACAATTCAGGAAACTGAAGGCATGGGGGAGATGATGCAAGCCATGGGATATGAACAGCAGCAGTAAGGGATTTCAGTATGCACATTGGGTTAGACTAGGGTAACATTTTGAAAACCTGAAAACTTGTTTCTTTTGGTGTGAAAATACAAGTTTTTTTGTAACCCAAAAACTTAAGACTTGTTTCTTTTGGTGTGAAAATACAAGTTCTTTTGGTGCAGTAGCAGTTGTTTTAATGCACAGAACTGAAGTTCGCACAACATACGTCACAGCACAGCATAAATCAGCACACAAATCACAGCACAAAGCGCAGCACAGAGCGCATCACAAAGCATAACACAGAGCACAGCACAACACAAGGCACCGCACAAAATACAGCAAAAAGCTTGGCGCACAGCGCAACACAGAGCATAACACAGTGCGCTGCACAGAGCACAGAACATAGCAGAGCACATCACACATCACAAAACTCAGTACAGCCCCATACCACAGTAAATCAAACAAGAAGCACAGAACACACAAACATGAACCAGTATACTCCCTTTCTTTGCTGTTTACCAAAATGTGGAAGGGGCTTTCAAGGGGAGATATACATCTTCCTGGAGCAATCATGTGGCTCTGCAAGTCAACAAGGAAAGATCAAATTAGCAATCCAACATGGAAACAAAGAAACATTATAACAAGTTGAAGGGAAAGGACTAAACTTTTTTTAATCTACCCTTTCCCTTTTCTGGCCAAGTAGTTCCCTCAGACCCGGAATTAGTATCTCAGCCACCCGAAAAGGTGTATCGATCTGATCCAAACTCAGAGGTTTCATTTCCGGCATCACGTCTGAGGGAGACCTGGACTCGGCCGGCCAGGGAAGCGCTCGAATCGAAGGGACAGAAGAGTAGTGTTCATCATCGTTTCCAGAACCAACATCAGTAATTTTTTCTCGGGCCAGACACCCGCACAGACTGCACTGCTCAGCAGATCTGGAAACAGAGGCCGCAAGGCCGTGTTTTTCTTGGTTGGTGGCGGCGCTACCAACGAACCCACCGGGAGTTATCTCTCCTCGCCGGCGATTGGCCACCGCCACCTCCAAATGTTCCGACGGAATCAAGAAAGAGGCCGCGGACCGGTCGATAGCGGTGGCGCCGCCTACAGAACCGCCGGATCTGCGACTTCGAACACCGCGCCGGCGGTTGGGCAGCGCCTCCTTCATGCGTTCTTCTCCGGCGTCAGGGCCTCCGAAGGCCGGACCATCATCCGCCGGAGAGAAACTTCCAGATCGGGAAGAGGATCCAGAATCAGAGACATAACATGCCGAACAAAACCCATCACAAGTGAACCCACAACCAACGAACTCCCCCCTTTCCATAAACAAGTCAATTTTTGGAGAGCAAGGATAAAGAGAGGGACGATCTGGAATGGGAGAAGCTGTGGAATGGGATAAGCTCAGAGGGTGAGAGGGAAGAGAAAGGGGTGGGTATCAATAATGGAGTCAGAAACAAAGCCGAATGAATAAAGTTGAGCATGCTCGCGACTTTTAACATTTTTGCCGAATCTCGATGCCATTGGGAAGAAAAATCAGAACGCGTGAAAGAGTGTAATGAAGGTGGTTGGGTAGTTGAAGGGATTTTATGATGTGGTGGGAAGGGTTAGGGTTATGTTAAATTAAATGAGAGATTTTGAAGGGTTTTGGGTTAATATGGGCTAATAAGCTTGGGTTACAAAATCAGCATTTGGGCCCAATTGGAGTAAAAAAATATTAAAAGTAGTCCATTTATGGTAATAAATGGAGTAGTGCAAAAACAGCTGGGACGTCCAAAAAAGGAAAGAGTGCAAATAGAGCTGGGACGGAGGGAGTACATTATATGTTAAATGTGTAAAAAGACGTGTTCGAATGTGAAAATACAATATCATCTTAACAAGTACTATGATATTTAAGTTTTAAAAAATATGATATTTAAATTTAAGGTATAATATTCATCAATTTAAAGCACAACGTTTAAATTAAAGTACAAATATTGCTCTATAACTTAAATAGTTTAGAACATATTGCCCCCAACTGATAATCCAAGAGACAAAATCTTGTATAAGATCGTCTCACAATGAGACCAATGATTAAATTGTAAAGAATTTATTATGGGGTTTTAAATTGAAGTTTTAAAAGTTTAGGGGTTGAGTGTGTAATTTAGTTAATTTACATTTAAGTCCTAGTATAAATAATAAACTTTTCACCTTTTTCTCTCACTTTCCTCTCACAAAACCAACAGGCTTCTGCAACTTCTCTCCTTATTTCTCTTCGACCTCCAAATTTTAACTGCACATAACCGCTTTCTTCCTTCGATTTTATCGCACATATTTCTCCATTTTCTTTCATATTTCTTGTGCTTCATTTTCTGGCAATTTTGTTTTTCAATTTTAGCTTTGGTTTCTGGCGATTTAACACAATTCAATTTCCGTTTTGTGTTTATCTTTGAAGGTAATGTATTCACTGTGATTTTTTATGCACATTTTGTTGTTTTTTCTGATTTTTGTTTCATTTTTTTTATTCATGAGATTTTCTAGGGGTTTTATAGGTTATACTGAGTATTATTGTGCTTATTTTGTGGTTTTGTTCATTATGTAGTTCAATCGTGTTTTATGGAGCATTTCAGAGTTTATGACGTTAATTGTGCTAATATATGGGGATTTCTCTATTTTTTTTGTGTTTGGTGAATTGTTCTTACAGATTTGTGCTAATTTTTGTGCTACTATTGTTGTTTCTTGGATGTGTAAGGAGACTTGCCTCACTGCTATTGCAATCAAGAAGGAAGGAGGATTTGTAAGTTTTTCTTGTTTTCTGCTGTGATGTTTTAGATATTGTTGTTGGTGTTTCTGGTTTTCTATTTGATGTTTAGGTTGTATTGTTATCTGTGTGTTTGATGCTTGTGGTGTTTCCATGCTTAAGTTTGCTTTTTTTTTTATTGTGTGTTATCTTAGGGTTTTTTTACGATTTGTGCTAATTTTTGTGTTGTTGTTTCTAGATGTCTAAGAAGACTTATCCACTTATGCTGCAATCAAGAAGGAAACAAAATATTGTAATTTTTCCCTTTTTTTTAGCTGCGATGTTTAGTATACTATTGTTAATGTTTTTGGTTCTGTCTTTCATTTTTTAATGTTTAATCTCTATGGTTTTTTTTAATAAATCCACCTGTGATGGTGGGGGGTTTGGCAGACCCCTACCCGTTTATTAATTCAAAATGAAAGATACAGAAAAAGAGGGGGGGCTTAATACCTTACCTCTGAGAATTCAGCTGATGATCTGTGAAAAACGGTAATGTTTAATCTCTATGTATTGTTATGTGTGTTGGTGAAATGTTTTCATTTTTAATTTCAGTGTTTGATGGTTGTGGTATTCTCATGTTTTAGTATGCAGCCGATGACTAGTTTTGTTGTTTTGATATTTTAGTGTGTGTTGTTGATGTTTTTAAATTTTGAGTTTGATGTTTTAAATACTGTATGTGATGTTCTTATGTAATTGTCAATGATGTTATGTGTTCTATTGTGATATTTTAATATCAAATATTGATGTTTTTATTGTTGTATGTGATATTTTATGTTTATTCACAGTAATACTTTCCAAGTCAGAACTTCCATTGATGAGATAATAAAAAAACGAGGAATTATGCTCCCGAATGTGTTCCCTTGAACAAAGGACCGAGGTCGACCTTTAATCTATGCGTTGATGAAGTATGAGAGTTGTCCTCTTCAAAATTAGCAGGAGAAGGCAAGTCTGTGAAACAGCTAGCGGCAAAGGGAATCAAGTCGGGGAAAAAATAGAATTTAATTGTTTGAGGTGTATTGTTTGACATTGATTTTTAGTTATGATGTTTGATTGTTAGTGTTGAGTCGCTTGATAGTTATTGATGCTTTAGCTTGATTTGGACTTTTCAATTTTTTTGTTAGGGATTTGTTAAGACATTTGAACCCTTTTGTAATGAATGATGTTTAATGGTTTGATAATTATGTCGATTGATATTTTCACATGCTGACGTAAAACTTCAAATTAAATGTTGCTACTTTTATGTGCTAATCTTATATGTTTTGGTTGTGCTAGTGATGATTCATTGAATTCGTTCGATTTTGAGTTATCAGTGTTTGATGTTTTATGTCCTTTTCATTCATAATATACTTAAAGTGATACACGCTCCCTATGGTCCTTAAATATTGGCACCAAGCCAATGGGCACATTTTTTCAACAGTAAAATGAGTGGAGGAGATTATATTGGGAGAGTAAAAAGTAAACTGAGTGGATGGAAATAATTTTAACTTTACCAAAAAAAAGAAGGTGCCAGTATTAAAAGACCAAACAAAAAAAGTGTGCCAATATTTAGAGACCGGAGGGAGTATCATCTTACATATGTATATTATCATGTAAAAAAATAATAACATTAGTGGATAGAAGTGAAACATCAAAATAGTTTTTTCAAATGCAACAACAGTGGAATATACAAGTGCAGTAGAGCATAGGAATACCCTGTTTAAATCAACATCCTCATTAGTACGCTTTAGTAAAAAAAAAAAAATTTGAACCATCACAACGTACAGTGTCACATCACAATAAATAATGATCAACTCCCAACTGAGCATATGGTGTCTCTGTGTTGACTTTCATAAAGCAAATCCAAGTGAAGTTGCATGTGCGATAATGTTTCAATCTCTTCCCATGTATTTTTCACCTACTCCTTGAAGGGATTCAGTTTGATTTATCTCGAACAAGTTGTGTAAACTTGTATCTGAAACCCCCCCCCCCCAAAATACAATAAAATATGGTCTTGGTGTTATTCAGGAATTCAGTTAATTATGTTTATATTGAAACATCATGCCAAAAAATTTTAACTTCCAACATTATATGAGCAACATCATATGTTGATTTTTTTGAACTGTAATTTGAAAACAGAAAATTTGCCTAATGTATAGGCTCATTAAAGATTATGTTTGCAACATCACATAATGATGTTGAAATATGTAATGTTGAATGTTCAGTGAAGCTCCAGCATAATGTTGTATAGTTAAAACATCCTATCATATACTTGTAACATCAACCAGGTTAGAAGAAACATCACATCATGTTTGCTGCAAATTGTAATCCTGATCAGGCACAACCAATTTTTACCATCATGCTATACCGTTAAAACATCATGCCAAATTTAATGAACATTATCTGTTATATATAAATTTTATTTTAGTTACTTATAGTTATTTTTATACTGTGAAATAGACTGAAATACACTATTTAAAACTCCAAACTAACTACTAAAAACATGAATTCTAACATGTGAGAGCTAAGGCGTTTTAAATGAAACTTTATATATGAACGTGTGTATTCATTGATAGTACAAGGGTACAATATATGGACAGCATTTACAGAGTCAAGAAAGGAAAATGATTCTATCTAAGGTATAATAATATTTCAGATATTCACAAAATATTTCCTGCACTCCCCCTCAAGTTGGAGCATGTGGATCTCGAATGCCCAACTTGCCAAGCAAAATCCAAAATGTCTGTCGTCCAAGTGCCTTCGTAAACAAATATTCTGGCTAACTTGCAGTCCGAATATGATAAGTAACCACAGCACCAGACTGTATCAAATCACGAACAAAATGAAAATCAATCTTAATATGCTTCGTCCTCTCATGAAAAACTAGATTGGCGGCAATATAAAGAGCAGCCTGACTATCGCAGTACAAACACATCGGAGTAGGATGCGCCACTCCCAACGAATGAAGAAAGGACTTGAGCCATAACAATTCACAACATGCGACTGCCATAACCCTGCATTCGGCTTCATCCAAAGACCGAGAAACAGTGGGTTGTTTCTTCGTCTTCCAAGAAACCGAAGATTCACCCATCATCACAAAATATCCAGCCAAAGATCTCCTAGTGATTGGGTAAGCGGCCTAATCAGAATCACAAAATGCTGTAAGCTGAAGAGAACTCTTAGCAGATACAAACAAACCTTGACCATGATGACTCTTCAAGTAATGCAAAACACGCAAAGCTGCATGCCAATGTGCCAAATGCAGTTTCTCCATGAACTGGGCCAAGGTATAGATTGAATAGCTAAGCTCAGGATGAGTGATGGTAAGGTAAATAAGCTTCCCAACGAGTCTGCGATACTGCGTAGAATCATCAAAAAAGGACCATCATCTTACGGCAAATTGTGTTGTTGTTCCATGGGAAAATTTGTGGGCTTAGATGCCAATAAGCCAGTATCAGACAAAATATCCAAGGAATATTTCCGCTAAGATAGAAACATCCCATCAGACCGATGATCTATATCAATACTTGAGAAATACTTCAGAGCACCAAGACCCTTCATATGAAAACAATACCAGAAATACATTTTGAAAGTGGTCATCATCTCAGGAGAGGAACCAACATTGATAAGATCATCAACATAAACCATTACATGAAGAGAAACTCCATCCTTCAAGTAAGAAAACAAGGAGTAATTCGCCTTACTCTGAACAAACCCAAAAAGGTGGAGAGCCGCTGCAAGTTTAGCAAACCAATTCTGTGGAGCCTGGCATAAACCGTAAAGAGATTAGCAAAGCTTGCAAACCAACCCAGGTGTCGGAAATGTATAACTAGGAGGCTAATGCATGTACACCTCCTCCTCAAGATCACCATGAAAAAAATACATTATGAACTTCCATCTGATGATGATCCCAACCACGAATAGCAGCAATAGCAAAGAACAGACTAACAGAACTCATCTTGGAAACCTGAGCAAATGTCCCAGTAAAGTCTGCTCCCTCAATCTGAAGATTACCAAGAACAACCAAACGAGCCTTGTAATGCTTAATAGAACCATCAGACTTAAACTAAGCCCGATAAACCCACTTACAACCAATAGCCTTCTTGCCAGGAGGAAGAGGAGCAAGAACCCATGCATTATTACGCTCTAGGGCATTGATATCGTCGGACATAGCCGCACGCCAATAAGCATGGCGATAAGCATCAGGAAAAGTAATCGGATCAGCAACATCTGTCACTGCAGCCAAAAGTGTAGAATGCAAAACCAAAAAATTACTACAAGAAACATAATCAGCAATAGGGTAACGCGTACCTGAGGATAGTGAATCTAAGGATGCAGGATAAGTAGGGGGGTTATGGAGCGAGTAGCTGTGCAGATGTAGTTTTTAAATTTAGTTAGAGGCTAACGAAGACAAGTGCTGGGAGGACATACAACATATGGAGCAGCTGGAGGTGAAGCAGGCACCGTCTAGGAGAGGCCACAGAGAGCTGGCCGCAGTTCTAGGCAAGCGGTCGCAGATGAACGCGGCTGGAGAGCTGGTTGTGGTTCTTGGGGAGCGGTCACGGATGGTTGTGGGAGAAAGACAACCTTGTCGGCCCCGGTCTATGGCGATCGACCTCGATTGGCCCTGGTCTGTGATGATCGGCCTCAGTTTTCCCTGGTCCATGACGATTGGCCTCGGTCGGCCCCAGTTCATGGCAAACGGCCTTGCTTAGCCCCGATCCGTGGTGAATGGCCTCGATCTGTGGTGAATGGCCTCGATCAGCCCTGGTCAATCGACCACGGTTGGGCTCAGTTTTGTTGGTTGCATCACACCGGGACTGGGCGACTCCTTTGGGCTGAACGGCTCAAGCCCAGAGTCATAGAAGTTGGCAGGTGATGGAAATAACAAGGGACCAGCTGATGGTGAATTCGCAGAAGCAGGCGCAAATGGGAAACCATCTTCATAAAAAATTAAATATCGGTTGTCAAACACAGTTCGAGACTCCAAGTCGTAAACACGCCAAGATTTCTTGTCAATAGGGTAGCCAAGAAAGATGCACTTCTGACTTCTAGATGCAAACTTATCACACGACCGTGGAAGCTCAGAGGCAAAGAACAATGAACCGAACACACGGAGATGACTATAATCTAGTGCACGACCGTACAGGAAGTGATGAGGTGTTCAGCCATCTAACACAGGTGTTGGCGTGCGGTTGATGAGGTAAGCTGCTGTAAGAATGCATTCTCCCCAAAAGTTGATAGGCAAATGATCTTGAAAACAAAGAACGCGAGAAACATTCAGGATATGTGTGTGCTTCCATTCCGCATGCCCATTTTTATAAGGTGTGTAGACCATGGAAGTCTCAAAATGAACACCTTTCTCCGAAAAAAATGATCTGAGAGGCAGGAATTCAGTTCTGTTGTCTGCCTGAACTCATCGAATGGAACAACAGAACTGTGTCTAAACAAACGCAAAGAACTCCTTCTTAGAAACTAGAAGAGGGTGAACAATAAGGCCCTCAAACATCACAATGAATAAGTTCAAACAATGACTAGCCTTAGCATAACTAACAGGGAAACTATTTCTAGACTGTTTTGCTCGATAACATACCGAGCAGGGAACAGATTTATTAAAATCACTATCATGTAAAGAAATAACTAGGATAGAAGACAACACCGATGGGGATGGATGCCCAAAACATTGATGCCATAAAGACGACAAAGACACTGAAGCAGCAACAGACAAGGACGACTGTGTAGACTCAGAAACTCTCAATCTGCGCAACCAATAAACCCCTTCTCGTTGTTCACCCGTGCCAATCACTGTCCTCGTGCTGATATCCTGTAGTATACATAATTTTTCGGTAAGCAAAACTAGACATTTTAAAGCAATAGTTAACTTGGCAAACGATAGCGAATTGCATCGTAATGCTGGAATAAAAAGAACATGATTCACGACAATATTTCTGAAACAAATCTTTCCATTTTCAACAGCACTTGAAATAGAACCACCATGGAGGATAACATCATTATTTGCAGCATGCTCAATATCATAAAGAAGATCCCTGTTGCCGGTCATATGATACGATGCACCGGTATCAAGAATCCAAGGTAAAGTAGTCATACCTAACAGATTGTCAGAATAATTTAACTTAGAGAACATGTTGAAAACAGTACTCCATTGCTTCTTGGACAGTACCGGGCCGAAGGCGAATCGATCAGAGTCCGAGACTATGACATCAGCAGCGCCCGCAGGAGGAGGCAGAGAGCCACTATAAGTTTAGCAAACCAATTCCGTGAAGCCTGGCATAAACTGTAAAGAGATTTGCGAAGCTTACAAACCAACTCAGGTGCCAAAAGTGTATAACTAGGAGGCAAACGCATGTACACCTCCTCCGGGATGAAGACAGAACGTGGCAGCCTGAACTCATTGAATGCCCGAGACTGATGCAGGGGGATGATTCTTAGTGAACCATTCCAGATAACCAATAATGCGGAAGAAAGTAGTGATATCATGACCCTTTCGGCCACAATGAGTGCAAGTAAGATTCCAACGATCAACGACAATTGCTGGAGTGGATTCCAGAGCAGCGGCAGGAGACTTCAGAGTGGAGGATTGCGCCTGACGATGAGCAGCAAAGGCCATGGCATTTTCCAAAGTGATAGAATCACAAACTGAGATGACAGTCTTCAGACGCTCCTCCTAAAAGACAAGGGAGTAAACTTGGTTGAGCGAAGACAATGGTTCTTGTGCCAAAATATATGAGCGAAGAGTAACATAACCTTCATCCAGACCGATGTGAAATTGATGAACCCTTTCCTTCTCACGATCACTCCGAGCAATGGCGGCATCAGGGCAAGACATACAAGTACGGGGATGCATGTAAGCAAGTAGATCATTCCATAACTTTTTGGAACGACTAAAGTTGGCATTAACAGCCCGACCATTCTGACGACAGTTGTTAATGTCCGAACGAATCTGACACATGCGTGTGCCATTCCCAACAGAGTAACGGAGATGCAGATCATCCCAAAGTTCTTTAAGAGAGTCATAATAAGTAACAACAAAACAAACAGATGGTTCGAGTGTCTGAGCGATCCAACCAATAAGCATGGAGTTTAAACTACTTCAAATATCAGCAAAAGGTTCACCAGGTAAGGGCTTGGTGATGGAACCATCCAAGAAACTATGCTTATGTCTAGAATTAAAACCGTGAAGAAGGGCAGCACTCCAATCATTATAATTGTCAGTACCCTTCAAGATTGTAGAGGAAATAAGCAAACCTGTATGATTTGACCGGTGAACGTAGTACGGATGCCAGGGAGGCAGGGCACCAGAACGGGAAGAGGCCGAACCATCGGCGCTGAGCAGGAGCAGGCGGAGGGCTCGGCGGAGCAGGTTGGCATCGTCTGGCTGCGGTGGAACATCCTGCTGGAGCAGCTGGTAGACAGCAGGAATAACGAGAACGACATGAGCCCCGATCTTGGCATCAAGATTTTCAAGCACAACTTGATTAATCGGATCCATTTAGACACATGCAGCGATGGCGCGTGAAGGTGCGGAGCAGCAGCGTGCAGTGTCTGGAGCAGCGGCCCGACGAGGCTTGGAACAGTCTGGAGCAGGATGGAGCGCGGAGCGGGAGCGCAATGGAGTGGGAAGCAGCGGTCAGGAGCGGAGAACGGCCGTCTAGAGCGGGATGGAGTGCGAAGCGACGGTCCGGGAAGGAGCGTTGGTCCGGATCGTGGTGGGATAGAGCGATGGGCTGGAACAGCGAATGTTGGTCCGGGATGAAGATGGAATGCGGTGCCGGTGCTGGCTTCTCTACGGTGGTGGCGTGTCTAGCACAGCGGCGGCAGATGGAGAAGAGAGGGTGGCAGCGGCGATGGTCTTTATGAGTAAGGAAGATTTAGGGTCTCAGGATTTAAGGTCTAATACCATGTAAAATATGAACGTGTGTCTTCATTGATAGTACAAGGGTACAATATACAGATAACATTTACAGAGTCAAGAAAGGAAAATGATTCTATCTAAGGTATGATTCTATCTCAGGTATAATAATATTGCAGATATTCACAAGATATCTCCTACAGAAACTCTCAACAAATTGACAGGATGTTGCTATGTTTATACACAAATCAACAACATTTGTGGAAAATTAGCCATGCAAACTTGCCTTTTCAAACACATGTTGCTGCTCGTTCGATTTCAAATCATCAAATAGAAAGCTCGGAATCAATTATTTAAAGATCTGCAGTCTACCTTGAGAAATAGGTACGATTTATTCATCGCTTTCATTTGATTCAAATAGTTATCTTTTGACTCTGCTGTTGTGTCTCTGTATGAGTTCCCAGTGGTGGAACCAGAAAAAAATTTTAGGGGAGACTGAAAAAATTTTAGATGGTGGTGGACTGTGGCATCGGTGTCCGGCGTCAAGAGGCGGAGACCTCGCGGCTGGCGGTGGCGGCGGGAGAGAGCTTGCTCCTGCTTTGGCCGCTGCTTAATCCGTATTCGGATTTTGGGAGAGGAGATGGTATTGGACTAGGGGTTTTGGCCTAATCCAGTACACTTCAAAACCCATATTTCCTTTTTATTTATTTTTTTCCTAACGACAATTGAAACGACGTCGTTTCACTAATGTGAAAACGACGTCGTTTTAATAGTTTAGCAGCAAAAAAAGAAGGCAGCGAAGCGGCCTTCTTCTCTGACCTTCGCTCGACGCCATCGCCGGAAGACGCGCTGGATGAAGGCGAAGATGCACTGGACGCTAGAACTCGATACCTTCAACCTACGATCAGCGATTTAGGTAGGGCTGGAGCCCTACCTCGCGTACCACTGGTTTCGCCAATGTGAGTTCCTATTGATTGCAGATCATCTAATCTCCTTCTTTAGTCACTATTCAACCTTTGAATTTGCAATTTTTAAAATTTATTAGATTCACATATCTGAGATGATTAATGTTAGAATAATACCTGATTGTAGTTGTAGATTACTCGATTGATACTTTGTTGATGCCGATTGATGTTTTTCTCACTATAAAATAATATTTCAGTAGTGACGCATATTTTGCAACAGGTAAGTAAATGTCACAATATTTACTCTACTTTCAGGTGTCACTAAATATTTATGAGATGTGCACATGTCACTAAACTGAATCCATGTCATAAGATTTAATGACACTTCTAAATTGAACTGCACCTTAAAGCGTCACAAAAAAAATAATGATATTTAAATATGTCACAATATTTTAGTGACATATTGAATGAGACACCTCACAAAGCATCACTAACACTACAATTATGACACCTTGTGAAATGGCCATATTCAACGTGTTACTAAAATTTTGTGACATGTTAAAGTATCATTATTTTTTTGTGATACTTTAAGATGCAGTTCTATTTTTTTGGGATAATGGATATCTTGTCTCAGTTTGCGTGAGAGACAAGATTATTATAAATGCAATAGATGTTTGAATTTCTTTAAAATACAGCTAACTACAGTGATAGAAAATGCCAACCAATTTTGTAGTTTACGCAAAGAATTAAGTCTAAATTAGATAACATTCCAACTTGCCCTGGATAAGAGGGAATTGATGGAGTTTAGGGTAGAATTAGATATGTACTCTAAAAATTATTTTTACTGAATTAATTGAATTGAATTGAACTAAAGATAAATATATTAAATAATATTATAATTAAATTAAATTTTCTTGAATCAAATTTTTGTAAAATTAAATTGAATTAAAATAAACTAAACTAAACTGAATTGAAATGTATATAAAATTTGAAGAATATTTTAATTCATGGTGATGAAATTAAAGTAATGCTGAGAAATTTGGACGGGGCCACATGCATGCGAAAAGTCAACTCTGCCTTATGGTTGAGGGAATTGATTTTTTGTTGTTTGTGACCATTTGACTAATTATTATTAATTAGTATGAATAATTGGAAAGACTTGTTGCAACTAGTTGGGTCAAGTTGGGTTATCGTGTCACATTCGTATTGGATTTGAACTGTGTCGTGTTGAAACGTTTCGGGTTGAATCGTGTTGATTTCATTTATCGTATTGGGTTGGAAACGTGTCGTGTTGAAACATGTCGGGTTGAATCGTGTTAATTTCATTTATCGTGTCGGGTCGGGTTGGATTAGGTACTTATCGTGTCAGGTTGAAAACGTGTCAGTTTTTCTTGGATTGGGTCGTGTCCGGCTGAGTTAATATCGGGTCGGGTTAGTGTCGTGTAATTTTTATACTCGGATTAGATTGGGTCGGGTCAGAATATTGTCAGGTTGGATTGGATCGGGATATTGTCGTGTCATTTTTTGTACTGAAGTTTTGTTCGGGTCTGATTATGTCAATTATTTTTTATAATGTTTCACATTGAATTCAGATATATTTTGGGTTGGTTCATTTTAGATCGGGTTTTATGTCACCCAATTAAATCTGGGTTGATTTAGGTTATATTTCAATAATACTATTGTTACAACTGCACTATTATCAGGTATTGTTTCGTTGTAACTTGCAAAATATAAAAACTTGACTCGTAACTCCAAATTAAAATCCGCTTGAAAGTGATGCTACCCTATACACCCCCATTGTATTTTCCAAGTACGTTAGGGGTTGGCGTCGGTTCGGTTTTTTTTGGTTTTCGGCTTATTCGGTTTGGGTTATTCAATTTTTCCCCTAAAAAATAAAAAACCAAATCCAACCCAAATAATTCAAATAACCCGAATTATTCGAACCGAATTCAAAATTTAATTTCGGTATGAAACCGAATTTAACCGAATAAACCGAATTGATTCCAATCTTTATCAAATCGAATTCAATTCAATCAATTTTTTTGCCCACAACAATTGTGGGCCAAACCAAAAAACCCATAAGCATGTCAAAATTTTAACTTTAAATTAACAATTACGATCCAATAGTTCAAGACCAAGTGATTTGTCACTTAAGGCCCAATTGCATCTAATGCTTTGCTTTGAAGAAAAGGAGGAGTGATACCCTAGTATTTATAATTGATATCTAATGCTAAGTCTCCACCATCTTTCGATGTGGGACTAATGTAGTAATGCTAAGTCTTCTTTCATCATTTTAAAGTCTTGCTGCCCTTGCATGACTTCACCTGCAGATTCGTTTTCCATTTTCCAACTCCTTCAATTATTATTACCTTTTTTTGGTTGAATTTATTATGAGTCTATCTCTTGAAATACGGTCTTTCCATAAGTCATGGAAATATTATGGTTTAAAATGCAAATCAGAATAAATGAAGATAAATTTTTTTGGGTTGAATGAATGGGGTTATAAACTTTATAACTACTACACGTTGCATAATAAAATTTTAATATTACAACTAAGACCTTTTACTTTGTATTATTATAATTAAACCCTATCTTTCCATAAGCCTATGGAATAATGGAAAGACAATATTAATGAGACATCTCTCTTTATTTGACTATTATTAATTTGATTTATATATTTAGTCGTGTGCATTTTTAACTTAACATTGTGTATTCGCATTTGTTATGAATTGACTTTACGTACTAGTAATCATATGGCTAAAAACCCTATTTGTTATTAGTTTGACGCACAACCAACTTGACTTGGTTCCATATTAAATGTTAATCGACTTTATAACTGCATCTGTTTTGGGTTGATTACATGCAGGGTTATATAGTTGATTTATCGGGTTGAATTAGGTTCGTGTTAAATCGGGTTCGAGTTTATCTCGGGGTTCGTATTTAGGTCGAGTTCGAGTCCAGATTATCAGGTCATATTCGGGTTCGTATTCAGGTCAGGTTCGGGTCCAGATTATCGGGTCATATTCGGGTTCATATTCAGGTTGGGTTCGGGTCCAGATTATCGGGTCATATTCGGGTTTTGGGTTAAATTCGGTCGTGTCGGGTTCTGGTACAGGTCAATATTTCTCGGGTCAAAATTGGGTTTTGGGTTGAGTGTGGTCGTTTCAGGTCGGGTTTGGGTCAATATTTCTCGAATCAGATCGGATTTTGGGTTGATTCATTCGTATCGGTCCAGGTCGGGTTCTCGGTTCGGGTTAGAAATTGACAGCTCTAGTTGCAACTGTATGGATAAGGGTTATATACAAATATACCCTTATGTGTTGGGAAAAGTGTATATATAATTCTAAATTATTTTTTAGTGCAAGTATAAGTTTAAATATTATACATAAATGTAATATAATCCTACAACATTATTCCGGCATTGACTGACCATTTTCGGCCATTGACCGACCAAAAATAACCAAAAGGCCCTTCTAACCTATTACAAAATTTTAAAGACAAAAATGCCCCCACCACCCAACTCTGCCACCAGCCCCGCCATTCCACTACCAATCAACCACCACCACCAATCTATCACCAATCCACCAATCTGTTTCAGCCCAATCCATCACCACCACCAATTCACCTACTCCTCCCTAGTTGAGCCACCCAGATGCCACCTCAACTAGCTGCATCATTGCGTCACCGCCGGCCCAAAGGAGATTCGCACGACACCTAGATCCCAAGGAGAAAGTTGAGGTCCCATCATTCACAACCACCTCCTCCTCCTACCGTCCCATATCCCATCGACTCCCCCAACCACGTCCTCCTCGCCATCGGCCCTCCGTCCCAAATCTGCATTTCGGTGCAATTTGCAAGTAATGAAACTAAAAAGCAGACACATAAATATCTATATTCAACACAACAAAAAATATAATAATCTGCACATCTCTTCGATAGAATCTAACTTTGTATTCTACTTTCATCTATCAAATAAATGCACAGTGAAATTATGCAGATAGAAACAATCAAAGAAAAAATACCAAAAATTGTGGTGGACAAAAGCTCGGGGATCCCAGGAGATGACTTCAATCCACTGATCAAGCCTGCTGTCGTCATCGTGACCTCTGTGCCCCGCCAAATTTACGAATCATATTCAGATCAGAAAATCACATTTTGTAAAAATTGAAGAAAAAAAAACTCAAAACAAATCCAATTTTACTTTGTCTCTAAAGATGCCCGTGCGAGCGAGGTGAGATCGTTGGGCTTGGTGCCCCCCCCCGGGGGAATTGCTCAAAAATGAGAGCAACCCCATGACGAGCAGGATGAGGTGCAGAAATGAGAATCCGATGAGCACCGAGAAGATTAATGTTGAATACGACGCCATTCTACGGCCTCTCGTCGACCGCCCCTTCACCGCCATGGGGTAATCGTTGGTGGTTTATTTAATATATTTTTTTCTTCACTCCGTTGTTTCTTTTATTCTTCCTTAGGGTTAGCCCGACAATGGCGTGAATCTGAGGGAAAAGATAAGGGTTATGAACGTAATAAGCTTTTTGTATTTTTAATTTTTTTTACGGAAGAGTAAAATATTGTTTTTATTGAATTCCGGCCTTAAACTACCGGAGAAGGTTATATAAGCACATACACTAACTATCTGGGGTTATATTTACACTTTCAAATATCGTAAGGTTATATCTACGCTTTCATCAATTATGTAGGGTTATATATGCTATTTGCTCTATGGATAATAATTGTGAAACTCGAAAGTAGCTTAATAACACAAATTTAAACTACAGGAAGCTGCAAACAACAATGTGTAGTGTATTTTTAATCTTTCATGCTATAACACTTACTGGAAGCTTCAGCTTGAATGATAAGGGAGGAAAGTAGCTTCAGCTGGAACACTTACTGGAAGCTGCACCATATTTTGATCTTAATTTCATGCTATAACACAGATAATGTGTAGTATCTTTTTAAATGATCCGGCTCCTAAACTATTCACACAGGGGGTGGAGAGAGTTTACGGGGAAACATCATTTAAAATAGCTACACTACCTGTGGAGTTCTGTTTCCCGGTGGCTCGGATCATGAAACAAATAGAGAAATGAAAGAAGAAGAAAAAGGCACCGAAAAAGAAACCCCAAAAGATTGTTCAGGATAAGCCAAGAGTGAGGAACAGCCGTGGAGAGATGAAGATGAAGCTTGAACTTGGAGCACCGATACTAGGGCTGAGAGAGAAGATAAAAAACTGAAGCAGCATGAAAGCCTCGAGAAGGCATCTCTGACCGTGGCAGGAAGGAGCATTACACAGGGAGTGACTAGCAATGAAGACCAGTCCTACCCAGGCCAATGAATATATTGAGTTGAAACTTCCGCAGGCTTGGAAGAGCTCAGGCAGTTCTGGAGTTGCGTACCATGTTTGAAAAATCAATCTGATATTTTTCTTAGTGAAACAAAGTGTGTTGTAGGTGTTATTGATAGCTTAAAGTCACAATTAAATTACTTTGGTGTCGCTATTAAATTGCAAGGACGCTCAGGTACAATTGCTTTGTTATGGAGTAAGCAGGTAGTGGTAGAGTTAAAGTTGATGTCAAGTCATTTTTTAGATGCTATTATTATAATTTCTAGTAGTCATGTTTGTATCACTGGTATTATGGGTAGCCGGCAGTTGCACGAAGAAGATTGGGATGGCAGAATTTTAAGCAGCTGGTTGGAGAACCATCTATACCATGGCTATGCCTCGGCGACTTCAATGAGGTCCTGTCACAAGATCAATTTCAGGGAAGTAGGCACAAATTGGAGTGGAAAATTGATGCTTTTAGAGAGGCTCTTGATTTTTGCGGTCTGTTTGATATGGGATATACGAGACCGAAGTTTACATGGAGCAGATTAGCCACTCGGCCAGACATGAAGAGAGGAAGGCTAGACCGAGCAACTTGCAATCAAAGCTTCCATAAGCTTTATCCATGTTCATCAGTCGTAGTTTTGCGCATGGTGTACTCCGATCACATGTGTCTGCACGTCCGACTCCAATCACGAGATCCAGCAGCCAATCGTCTAAGAAGAAGGAGAAGGGTTTGTTTCGAGGTGTATTGAATAAATTCTAGTGATTGTGAGAAAATGGTGGAGGAAACGTGGAAAGAACTTGCAGCACCCTTGCCCTAGAGACTAGAAAACTACTCACCGGGATTAATGAAGTGGGGCAAAGAAACTTTCCCCGACATACCGAAGTGCATGGAGGAGATTAAGAAAGCTATTTTTGACCTAGAGAAGGGAGCAATAACGCAGGAGTTGAAAGAAAGGATAGCTAGGGTAAGACAAGACTACGACTTACTACAGGATGTTGAGGCTATAAAGTGGAAGCAACGAGCGAAGCAACATTGGTATAAGGAGGGAGATATAAATACAAGCTATTTCCATAGGTTTGCTTCTAAACGAATGGAAATCAACCATATAGGTGGTCTGAAGGACGAAAACATGGTGCTAAAGACAGACGATGCCAACATCAAGCGGATTATTGTCGACTACTATGAGAGGCTGTTCTCATCTTCCGAACCATCGGAAGACATGATCCGGCAAGTAGTACAACGGCTTCAACAAAGGGTGACGGAAGACATGGCCAGGAACTTGATCAGGCCTTACACGGAGTCAGATGTGGCAAAGGCCATGAAGTAAATGCGCCCCTACAAGGCCCCAGGTCCCGATGGTATGTGTCATGTTTTCATCCAAAAACTCTGGCATATCGTTAAGAAATATGTTACTACTTTTGTCCTGAATTTTTTGAACTGTGGAGTGTTTGAGCCAACGGTATTTCATACCCACATTGTACTGATCCCGAAGACCTAGAAGCCAGAGCTGATTACACAGTTTCACTTGATCAGTCTTTGTAATGTGGTATATCGACTGGAGTCAAATGCGGTGGCAAACAGACTCCGGCTGATCATACCAAAGATTATTTCTGAATCTCAATCGGCTTTCATCCCGGGAAGGTTGATCACAGACAACATTCTTATTACCCACAAGTTTCATCACACTATGAAAGGTAGGAGGAAGGGAGCTTTAGGTCATATGAGTATTAAACTTGATATGAGTAAGGCTTTCGAGAGGATTGAATGGAATTTTGTCTTCTCAACTCTATGAGCTATGGGTTTTCCATAGACTTTCATAGGCCTGATAAACAAATGTCCGTCTACAGTGTCTTCTCTTTTATCCTAAATGGTGGAGAAATGAGATTTTTGAAAACGAAAAGGGGACTGAGACAAGGAGACCCCCTTTCGCCTCATCTCTTTATTATTGGTTCTAAGGTCTTTTCAGGACTCCTCACAGACTTGATGAGCTCGGAAAAGATAAGAGGAATAGACATTTCTAGATTTGGCCTTAGAATATCTCACTTATTCTTTGCAGATGACACACTCCTCTTTGGCAAGGAAACAGAAGAAGAGGCAAAGCACTTCCAGTGGGAGATCACCTTGTTTGAAGGTGTCTCAGGGTAAAGGATAAATGCTGATAAATATGGTATATTTTTTAGCCCTAGTACAGCGGTAGAATCAAGAGCTAGGATATGCGATGTTATGAATATACCGAAGGTCACGACGCACGACACCTATGTAAGGAGTGCATGATTTTTGTGTGCTAGAAAGTAGGAAAATGGTCCCAATTGTGGCAGTTTTTTTTTGGACGTAGAGGGGTGAGGACGCATTTCGATAATGCGTCCTCTTGGAGGTTTAATTTTTTTTCAGAATTTAATTAGAGGACTCGTTTCGGAAATGAGTCCTCTCCTTTTTTGTTTCCGAAAATAGTTCCCCCTGTTTTTTTGAATTCAATTAGAGGACTCGTTTTGGAAACGAGTCCTCTCATTTTTTTCTTCCGAAAATAGTTAGGATTTATTTTATTTTTTCAAAAATCAATTAGAGGACTCGTTTTGGAAACGAGTCCTCTGATGTGGCATTATTTTATTTTTCCAGAAATGATTTTCATAGCACTCGTTTTGGAAACGGCTCCTCAGAACCGGCGAATTGTTTTTTTGAAAGTATTTGGCGGACTCATTTTTGAAACGAGCCCTCAGACCTGGCAATAATTTGATTTTTTATGAAAGAATTTAGAGGACTCATTTTTTAAAACAGTCTCCAAATCAGGCATTATCTAGCTCTTCGGGATGTTATGCGGAGGACTCGTTTTCGGAACGAGTCCTTGGAAGCTGCCTAATTTTATTTCTTGGGAAATTAATCAGCGAAATGTTGGAAATTAGTATAAATTTGCATAAATTTATTTCTCGGGAGCTCCTCGAACGAGTCCTGGAATGGGTATTGTTTCTTACAATTTTTTTGAAAATGTTGGAAATGAGATTTGCAATTAACTACGGTGCTAATCTAATATGTGAATGAAATAATGTTTATTATATTTTGTTATATTTGGTAAAGTAAGCATGAGGGGAATTTTATTTATTGGGGAGAAAGCTTATTATACTATCCTACCCTGATTTCAACAAGAGTGTGGAGTTTCAAATGAGTCGTGAATTTAAGTAATAAATTATCGTGGGTTGCTGCAGTTTGTAACTTACTATTTCTGGTCCACGTGTTTTCGGTCAAGATTGCGCATAAGCAGACTTTTGTTTGTTTGATGAAAATTTGGAAAATAGTCAAATGATGATTTAGGGTCACGCTATTTGATTTTTTTGACTAGTCTTGAATGTAGGTGCAGGAACGGAGTATTGCATAGTTAGAATGGATACAAGTTAGCATAAATATACAGTGTAGAACAGTACGAGTAAAATGTAATGCCAATTAGTGTTGACTTTAACTTTGACCAGAATTTTTTTAAAAAACAATTTCCACGTGGCATCACCCCCATCCGCCACGTGGCTTCATCTCCATCACCTAAAACATTATCCAGAAATTTTACGAAAAAATATTAATATCCACGGAGGACGCATTACGGAAATGCGTCCTCGCCACGTGGCATCACCAACACCCACCACGTGGCATCGCCTTATTTTTTTCTGAAATTTTTTTAAAAAAATATTTCAGCAGAGGACGCATTACGGAAATGCGTCCTCGCCACGTGGCATCACCCCCTTCGTCGCTTGACATTTTTGACCGAAAATTAACAAAAAAAAATAAAAAATGAGGGAACGCATTACGAAAATGAGTCCTCCACATGCATTTGCTGTTTGTGGCAACGGTAGCCACAAACTTAGCAATTTCTCCCTATGTAAGACCTCCGTCAGAAATTGGGCAATGCAAAACAGATGTCTTTCAGGACATGAAAGGCAGGAAAGCAAAAGATACATTGGGTGGCTTGGGCGAAGATGGCGCGAGCAAAGTCGAATGGAGGCCTGGGATTTCAGGACCTGAAGGCATCGAATTTCTCACTTCTGGGAAAACAAGCATAGAGGCCTTAGTAAACCCATCTGCCCTAATTTCAAGAGTCTTCGGGGACAAGTATTTTCCGATCTCTACGTTTTTTGAAGCGACTCTTGGCGACATACCCTCCTGGTCTTGGCGGAGTATTCTCAAGGGTGTGGAAGTGCTTCGACTTGGCTACATGAAAGAGATAAATTCAGGGTGGTATACGAAGATTTGCTACGAACCATGGCTCCCGAGAGAGGAGGGTTTCCACGTCAAGGAACCGGACCGGAGTTAACTTTAGTTGCTGATCTAGTGGACGCGGATACAAGGTGGTGGAAAACTGCTCTGTTGGCAGCGTGTTTTCACCCTGAAGACGCGACGATAACTCGAACATGTGAAAACTTTGGCAGCTGCGAATCCCGCAAAGGGCTAAGCACTTGGCATGGCGGATTATCACGTACTCTATCCCAACATGTGAGAATCTTCGCAATAGAACAATGAATGTTGCGGCAACTTGTTTATCATGCGACAAAGAGAACGGAACTATGGGACACCTGTTCTTCGAGTGCCCGTAAGCTCAGAATGGTTGGAAAATGGCGAACTTAGCAGAAACGGTAGATGCGGCAAGAAGGAACAGAGGGAATCTTTGGTTCAGGAACCTGCTGGAGAGTTGCACTGAAGATGATGCCGAATTATGTACCATGATATGCGATGGGATATGGTTTCAAAGGAATCAAAAAAATGTACCATGATATGGGCTAAAAAATAAGAATACCATCACTCACTCGCTAGCTAGTTTTGCGAAGTCGGGTGAGGACATGGAGATTGCATGGGAGAGTCCCCCCGTTTTCTTGCACTCAAACGATACTGGATGGTTCCAGTAGTATGAAATGATACCTTTATGTTTCAAATATATATATATATATATATATATATATATATATATATATATATATATATATATATAAGCACACACATTGACTATCTTTTGTGATAGAAGGTTCAAATATACTTTGAACTCATATGTAATGTTACAAACTCTTTTAACAGGTTCGGGGATCCTTAAAAAACCCCTCCACTTTGAGTGGAACTTACTAAAAAAAAGACAAATTTAAAATGATGATAACGTAAACTACTATTTAGTAAATAAATATGTATCTAACAATTATACAAGCGTAAATATAAATAGATCAAGTAATATAAGCATAAATTTCATACATATAAAAATATGGTATAAAATCACATGCTATATCTCTAAAAGAATAAAAGCTTGCTAAGTTTTGGGCCGCCCTGTTTTGGTGCGGTTACCGGTCACTATTTCCTCGTTCTTTCACCGACTACGCTACCATTACCGGTTGTCGTCCCTCTCCAGCTTGATTTTTCCAACCAACACCACCGCCTGATGTCATCCTCTCGGTGATGTTGTGGCTTCTTTTCCTGTTCTCACGCACCTCTCTGTATCACAGTTCTTCTCCTATTAGTACCATACTTTCTCGGCGTTTAATACCATTCAGCTTCTATGCTCAATTTCTTGCCGTCCTTACCCTTCAGGTAATCATTCCGTTCAATACATGTATATACTCTATTCTATTTGTTTTCCACGATTCTTCTTTTTCCCGATTACTTCAAACTTTTGTTTGCTGGATTCCGTTGTCCTGCAATCACCCGTCAGTGAAAAATCTAGCCACCTGAACTTATTTTCCAGCTTGATTTTCATTAACTCTATCTTGCACTAAGTGTTTGACATTTTACCTAAACCATTTTTTCACTTTCTTTTGTTCATGCTCTTTTGTTTTTTTGTTGAGTCATGTGCCCAACAAATATGAGGTTGAGGTCTACATTTATTAAATGCTTACTATTTATCTAGAAGTAGGGGATATGGGCTAGGGCTAGGGCTAGGGCTAAGCTCAAATTAGAGTGCAACAAAGGGTTCATTGATTTCTAAAAAGGCTATTTCGGCTAGCCTTGGGCCACCCACACCAGCCGCTGGAGTACACCCGTGGACGTGGGCTCATTGATTTCTAAGCTTAGGGAAAGATAGCGTGATTTCCTTCTGATGCATCTCTTTTTTATTTCAATTTAAAATTTGATTCATGTAATGCTCGTATTACCGTTGTACTTTTTTTCCTTTCACTTTTTCCTTCTGAATCAACGATCAGATTGCTGAAATAAACTTTGTGCTTGGTTTTGAACACAGATAAGTCAAGAGAGGCAAATTCTGGTATGCATGAAAGTACCTCCTTCAAGCTCTAAAGTTTGCTAATTTCAGGTTGTCTTATATGCCACTCAAGGCTTCGTTGATGAAGTCTATGCTATTTGTTCCAGCGTGTTATTCTTTTAATAGTGTTCTTGGGTGAGTCAAAATTGTTTCCCCTATTTTAAACCGAGTCCGTCTCTTGAAAGACGGTCTTTCCATAAGTTGTGGAAAGACCAAGGTTTAAAGTGTAAATTAGAAGAAATGAAGATAAAATTTTTGGATTGCATGAACCGTGTTATAAATTTTATAACTACTACATGTTGCACACTAAATGTTTAATATTGCAACTAACACCTTTCACCTTTTACTATTCTAATTATATCTCGTCTTTCCATAAGCATATGGAAAGACCGTCTTTCCCAAGACTTTGCCTTTTAAACCACTACATTTGGGGGTCAATTCAGAAATTCACTTATGTGATACTTTCCTTTTTGAAAGTACCACTATTGTATCTTATGCAGCCTATTCTTTTAAATATGTCAACCTTGTGTTTGCAGCCCAGGGAAAGTCTCAAGAAATGCGACATTTCCATAAATTTATTGACAGTTATTAGGGGCATTTGACTTAAATGTTGTAATTTTTTTATAAAATTTAAATATTGCATTTTATAAATTAAAATAAGTAATAATAAGTATTTGAAGGTGAAAATATAAAATTATATGATATAAAAAAATATTTTCAAAAATTTTAAATTTTGTATGTAATTTAAAAAATGCAGTGTATAAGGTAAGAAATAAGTGGTCTGTCCATAAGCTTATGGACAAGCCGCCTGTCAGGAGACCCACTCTGCAGCCTATTACTTGAAACCTTGTGTTTGCTGCGGAATTTTTTTTAAGTATGATTACTTTATCAACGTCCGCTAACTGAGAGATTTTATGAATTGTTATTTCAGTTCGTGTTCTTTGCACTTTGCAAATCGGTTCTAGTTAAACAAAATAAGTTGGGCTACTTTGTTCCTGGCGCCGGACCTTTTTTTCCCCAACTTTCCTGGTAAACAAGTGAATCTTTATATTTTGCAACCTTTCATTCCTTTCGTGTGTTATGTGCGTATAATTTTTTACCGTTGAAGTCCCCTCAAGCTTTGGTAGTTCCTCAGTATCTTACCAATAATGTCGTAAATGGATAAAGAAAACAACCTGGAAATTGAAAAATGAAATAGGGCTTGTACATGTAACAAGAAAAAGTATGCATCTTTAAATGACCGTAAACAAGTAAAAAATGCAAAACGTAGAAAACTAGACTACATACCACCTATTTTTCCAACCAGTGGAACAAACGTAAATGTCCCTTTAAATCGTATGCCAAATTGTCCGGATTTGTTACCTGCTGTTCATGATTGTATTTACAATGCAAAACACATTCATTTAGAACGCCCAGCCTTCTGTTGTTCATTAGGAGAAGTAAAGCTACTACAAAGTGAAATGCCTTCGGAATCACTTTAGCTCTACGCTTCAAATTCTGATGATAGTGCACACTTCCATGACTGTATCCATAGTTATAATTATATGTTTGCATTCACATCAATTGGTGTACGTAGTGATGAATCTTTAGCTAAGAGAAATGAAGGAATATACACATTCCGTGTCCAATGTCAGGTTTACCATTTTATGGATCAGCTTACACTACCAGACGAACACCCACAAAATCTTCAATTGTATTTTTATGATACAGAACATGAAGTTTCTCACCGTATGTCTATCAGTTCTAAATTCAGAGAAATTATCGTCCCAAAATTGATAAATCTTTTGGAACAGAACCCCTATGCTATTTTTTCAGAAGTTTAAACAATATACCTAATTTAGATGAATACAAAATTGCTTTATATGCTGACCCTGTTTTCAACAACCATGTCTTCAATAAACCTACTATTTCACAACTTGCTGGAATATAGTTAGAATCGAATTTAGAAGAACGTAACATAAGTCAACATATTCAAGTTTATTCAAAAGATAATCGTCCCCAAATTATTAAGTATTATTTTGGTTGCTATGATAGTATGCAATATCCACTCATTTTCCTTATGGTGAACTTGGTTGGCATAGAGGAATTATTAAAATTAGTAGAGCACCAAACAAAATTCAAAGTGCATGTAATGATGGCACCCCTCACATTCAAAACTATATAAACGTAGATGCTTTCTTAGAATTTGAAAACCAAACTTCTACAATAAGAACACTAAAAAAAGAGTTTATTGTTTGCATTATTATTGCTACAAGTTACAGATCCGAGAAAATGATAAATCTTTTTTGCTGCATACTGGCAGACTTTTACAACAATATGTCGTAGATATGTTCATTAAGATTGAAACATCAAGACTAGACTTCTTTCGAAATGTTAAAATGCAAAGCCGTTTACGAAAAGAGGTATACCATGACTTATTAAATGGTATAGCACAAGGGTGTCATATAGGTGCTGACGTTGGTAGGCGAGTCATACTACCAAGCTCATTAACAAGGCCAGATTGCTAGCTCAAGGATATATTCAGGTTGAAGGAGTGGATTTTGATGAGACATTCGCACCAGTTGCTAGGTTAGAGTCGATTCGAATTTTACTTGCTATTGCTTGCTCTGTGAACTTTACTCTATATCAAATGGATGTCAAAAGTGCTTTTCTAAATGGTGTGGTAAATGAAGAAGTATATGGTTAACAACATAAAGGATCTGAGGATCCTCATTACCCTCACCACGTGTTTCGGCTCAAGAAGGCGTTGTATGGTCTGAAACAAGCACCGAGGGCATGGTATGGATGACTTACTAACTTTCTACTTCAGAAAGGTTATCGTCGAGGGTAATTAGATTGCACATTATTTGTGCTAAAAAAGCCCTCAAAGATTGATTGCTCAAATCTATGTTTATGATATTGAGTTTGGTTCTACTTTATCATCTATTGTGCAGGATTTTGTTACTGTGATGCAAGTCAAATTTGAAATGAGTATGGTTGGAGAACTCACGTACTTTCTAGGGCTGCAAGTCAAGCAAGAAACGAATGGTCTATTTATAAATCAGAGTAAGTATGCCCTAAACTTAGTGAAGAGATTCAGACTAAGCAATTCCCGTGCAGTTCGAACACCTATGAGGATTTATGATAAACTGGTGAAGGATGAGAAAGGAGTTGGAGTTGATCAGAAATTATACAGGGACATGATTGGGAGTCTATTGTATTTGACAGTTAGTAGACCAGATATATGTTTTAACGTAGGAATATGTGCGAGTATTCAGGCTGACCCAAAGGAATCTCATTTAACTGCAGTCAAAAAAATTATTCGATATGTGAGTGGGAATTCTGAGTATGGTATTTGACATTCTAAGATCAAAACTCTGTTCTGATTGGGTAGAGTGACTTTGATTGGGCTGGTAATGCAGATGATCGTAAGAGCACTACAGATGGGTGTTTCTTTATTGGCATGAATCTAGTTTCTTGGTATAGTAAGAAACAAAATTCGATCTCTCTGTCTACTGTGGAAGCTGAATATCTTGTTGCTGGAAGTTGTTGTGCACAACTATTATGGATGAAGCAAATGTTGAACGATTATGGAATACATCAAGGGCCTTTGAAGACCTTATGTGACAACACAAGTGCAATTGATATTGCTAAAAATCCAGTTCAGCACTCTCGAACCAAGCATATTGACATCAGAAATCATTTTATTCGAGATCTTGTTGAAAGGAAGGAAGTGGTGGTGGTCTATGTTCCAACATCTGAGGAATTTGCAGATATCTTCACAAAACCGTTGGATACTGCCACGTTTGAACTTCTCAGACAACACTTCGGTGTTTGTCTGATTTGAGGTATTTCTTTATATAGCTTTTATTTAGCTGTAAATATTTTTTCCCCGCTTTATTTTTGTGTAAAGAAAATCAGTAAACCACAAAAAATAGAAAGAAAGAAAATGCTACGAAAATAGAGGTTGTGAAGAAACAGTATGTTGGAAGTGTAAGGAGGTGTGACATGAGTTGACAAGTGGGAAAAGTGAAATCAATACCTTTCTTGGAAAGAGAAAAAGGCATTGCACGGTAAAAGAGGTAAAAAGGAGGAGAGTTTAATTTAGGTTCAAACTTGTCTCCATCTCTCCACCGCCCTCTATTTTCGGCCTCCACTCTCACATTCCTTAGCATTTTCGGACTTCTTGTGATATATTGTTGCCCAAATTTTTGGGGGTGCATCTTGAAGAATTTGAGTTGAGTTCAAAAACTTTCCCTTCATAAGAAAACCCTTTGCCAAAAGACCTCTTCAAACCTAAAAATTACCATGGTCGAAAAAGAGACCCAAGAAAATTTTCACATTCCAGAGAATAACAATGGTGAGAATGAACTGAGGGAAGAGACCATGGATGGGAATCCAACTGGCAGCAGTAGACAGAAGGACGAATAAAAGGACAAGGGCAAATCTCCCTACCAAAAGGTAACTGCTCCAGATTCTCCAACCTTTAAGTTGCATGGCCGGGAGTTTAAATTGGTGGATGATTTTTTCTGAGTGGGTTGAAGCAAATAGGATCACTGTAGACTTGTCTAAGTTTAAAATTTTGGAAGGAGAAGTCCTTAATGAGAAGGTCAAAGAGTTGTTTACTGGGGATATAGGAGACCTTGAGGATATTGAGAATTATAATGCTAGGTTGTTGAGAGGCAAATATGGTGTATACAATGGGATGGATAGGTTCCATGTTTATTCATCTATTCCTGGACCTAGTAATGTTAGGATTGAGGAGATCAAAGATGATGAGGCTGAGGGATTAGAAGTAGTTAAATCTACTGATAGGACGCCCTTAGGGTTCTATGATGCTGATACGACTAGAAGAATTGAAGAACTTAGAATGCCTGTGATCATTGAGGTTACATACAGTGAAGAAGAAGAAATTGATGCAGAGTTGTACAAGAAATTCATTGATAACTATGATATGGGGGGAGAGAAAATTATAAATACCCCTCATGAATGAGATGGAAGAAGCGGCAACCATTGGAGGCCATGTTCCAACACAGGATGCAGTGGCCATGAAGATTGATGAACCCGCTTTGGAACTTACTGGGGATGATGTGGATGAGGAAAATCAGCAACATTTTGACCATGTTGGTAGTGCTTATGATGATTTAGAATACTTATAAGGAGGAAAGACGGGGGATTTGACCCGAGACAGGAGGAATCAGGGTATGAGCAGTATGTTAGAACACAGGGTGAAGCAGATACTGAGCAAGATTAAGAGGTTGAATAGGCTGAGTATGTTCCAACACAGAAGTCAAATTTAACTAATCCAGTGATGAGTTTTTAGATGAGTTCTTTCAAACTGTAAAGCCCAAGAGGAAGATGTTTGCTGTTGAGAATTCTCCACCAGCCAAGAGGTCCAAAAAGAAAACTCAAGCTGCTTTAAAGAAGAAGAAGAATTTGCTACCACCTTCTCTAGTAAGTGATGCTTTTTCTGAGAATTACTTTGATAATAATTGTGAGGAGATGGGAGAAATTTTTGCAGAGAGAAAGATAATTACTGAAAGGCCAGTGGGCTTAGAGGCTTACAGACCTAGTGGCTTTACGAATTTTTTGGAGTTGATTGGGATGAAGAAAGTTGTCACCCTGTAACTTCAGTATAACAAGCAGGTTGTTACTGGAGTTTACTCAAATTTGATGGCTGGAAACTTGGAAGATGATTCCCGTGATGTGATAGAGTAAGGGGAAATGTGATTGATTTCTCTACTGCTAGGATGAACAAAATATTAGGGTTGAGAACTCCAGATTTTGAAGGTGTCTTTTCTGGTGAGTTGGATGTGACTGATGACAGAATCCTGTAAGTGATTTCTGGTGGGTACAAGACTAAGTGGCCAGACACAGGGTATTCACATGCATGCTGCCTATCATCTAGACTTTTTTGTCTTTATCAGGTGGCAGTGAATTGTTGGATACCGTCTTTCAACACTATAGCTCTGACAAGAGATATGGCAAAACTGATGTACTGTGTTGGAACACAGAAACCAGTCAACCTGGGGTTGTTCATTCAGTAGAATATTGTTAGGTTAAGCATGCATTGGTTTATCCTTGTTTGATTTCTGCATTGGCTAGGAGTGTAAAGGCGAAGGGTAAAGCAAATGATGTAACTATAGATACTGAGTTCATTCGGCTAAATAAGAAGACCTTTGGGATGAGACAAGTGCATGATCTTCCATGAAATCTAGAGGCTTCCACTTCTGCAGGTGCTGAGAACACGACCAAGTTGGTTGTTCTGAATGCGAGGCTGGGTGCCTTAGCCATCCAAATAGCTGCCCTTGAAGCAGAAAAAGCAAAGATTTAGGGGGGGGGGGGGGCTCTTTTGGAAGCATAGGATGCTGCTCCTGAACAGGATTAATGGGACTAAACTAACTATGTTCCAACATAGGTCATGTGCTGAATTTAGGGGGAGCAGATTTCATTGATATTTTCGTTCTTTCTGTGTTTTTGTGTGCCTTTTGTGATTCATGGCCCCAGGGGGAGAATATTTTGGAGTATTTTGGATATTATTTTTATTTGATTTGGCGTTGTAATCTGAATTGTCTTGTTCTAGATTTATGGTATTCTTTGTATTCTTAAATAATCAGATTCAATACTTATATATATGTTCCAACATAAGTGGATGTCTGGGATACTTATGTTGTGAGTGGAAGTTTTTTGTTGAAGTTCTTATTTCCAAATTGATTGGGTCCATAACTGTCAAAGGGGGAGATTGTAAAGTCAAGTGGTTTTCATTAATTATTTAATTGGCAATTTGTGAACTACTTTGGAAACGAAAAACGTTCCATGTTGGAACATACGGACAGCAGCCACAACTGCCTAAAAGGATTTTACGAAAGAACAAAATATTGTGATTATGTTGATAGGCGGTGGTAGAAGCATATTAGGTTTATGGAAAATCCCTACTAATATGGAATTGGATTTATGGAATATATGGATATATTGTGATAAGGAAAATCCCTTTATTTATGAGATGCTTCATAAGCAGATATGGAATAGGAATACTATGGAGATAATCATGGAGAGTTCCGATCTGCTCATGGACTTTAAAAGGGGACATCACAGCTGTATTAAACTAACGAACTTAATTCTGAAAATTTGCACACAGATTTTCTATCTTTCCGAGAGTCTTGCGAGAGCCAGCATATATATATTCCAACATACGTGACCTGCCGTTAAAAGTTCAGAATAGTATACCTTAATTACTCGGGGGGAGGAGATCCAGCGTAGACAAGTTTCGAGGTCAAAGGGAGTTCGATGAAGGCGGATCGATAGCTAGGGGAACTAGCACAATTCACACGTTTAATTAGTAAAGATAAGTATTTTGTATGGTGTACTTTGTACTGTATTTTTCTTGATTAGTGGATTCATTCTGAACTGGGTCAGACCCGCAGATGTAGGTGAATTTCACCGAACTGCATAACCAAGTCTCGTGTCTTTATGCTCTAATTTATTGCATACTTAATTAGTTGGTTTATATTGAAAAATAGTAGTACTAATTAAGATAATTCGGTAAAACCAAATTAGAAGCAAAATAGTTGATCGAGTTGCTATGTTAGTTCACTGTCATTGAAATGAATTTGCGTCGTATGGGACTATGGACATCTGTTTACTAAGGTAACAATATGCATAAAGTCCAAATTAGTGCAAATTTTTATAACTTTAAAAGCTCTATTTATACTAATAAAAGAGATTCTAATTATTAAAAATGTGATATTTCACTTGATCAATCAAGGATTTTAATTAAAAGAAAACGTGATGTTTGATACTTTGATTGATCGAATCAAATCAATCCAAGTAAACGTAATATTTTTCAGCATAGCGTATTAAAATAAAGAATCAAGTGATAAAATGATTATAACTTTAAACTGAAAGTGTAAATATAATCATGCAAAATGATAAAAAGTTAAAATAACCCACTTTATGATAAATATGTGTCAATCTAATCTTGAGCGTCATTAACTTCAATTGTCAATGGAAAATATGGCCAGAATTTAATGAAATGACCATTTTACCCTTGCATTAAAAAAAAGGGGGGGGGGAAACACTTCTTACCCGCTTCACTTCACCGGCTGCCCGCCTCCAGTTTTTCATTCCGAGCGTGTCACCACCAGTGAGTCACCTCCGACGTTCAACCCTGTTCGGACGACAATAGTTCCGGTCATTTCACCATTGCATCCAAGCATTATCTCCGACGAAACCTCCAACACCATCTTCAATCGCACCACCTCCGGCCAATTTAGTCGCCGGCAAACCACACCGCCGCTAAAACCCAGCACACTACAGCAAACTCCAGCAAAAATCAAAGGGGCTTCGATTACAATCACTGGCTCATCTAATGAGAGGGCTCCGAGGAAAAGCTATGGTTCTCCCATTTCCGCTACACCTATTCAAGGGCTGTGGTTATAACCACTTTTGGCAAACCTATTTGGCGTAGCAGGGGGCGAGTGATGTTGGTGAGAAGGCAGTGAGTGAGTAGTGCTTCGGATGGCTGGAGGCGCTGGTTCGCCGGCGACTGAATCGCTCGGAGGTGGCTCGACTGAAGTGAGGTGGCGCTCCGGCGGGTGGTGGCAGGTGGTTGTGGGTAGTGGCGTGGTAGTGGCGACGGTGGCCGGGGTAAGGTCATGGTCGAGGGTATATATTTTTGTCATTTCAGGTTTGGTCAACAATCAAAATCATCACTCAACGTCGAAATTAGGATAAAATATTATAACTGCACAATTTGTTATAAAGTTATGGTTATTTTAGCACTCTCATTTTACAAGGTTATCTTGACACTCTCAACCGAAAGTTAGGGTCAGAAGTGTGAAAATCTTTTTTTGAAAAGGGCTGAACCGCATATTACTAAAGCACAAAATTAGATAAATTCAGAAGAAAAAAAAAGTGTCTTGTCACAAGCACACAAAGCCTGTTTCGAACCTAAGCCCAATTAAGTGAGATTTGCGAGACCCTGTTATTTTGCTAAGCCCAATTCAACTTCTGAAAATGCATAGAGCTAGTATCTTGACTTGTAATCTTCCTAAGTGGGTTAGCTACATTTCTGGAGCCAATTATTTTTTCATTTACATCAATATTTCATTCATATAGGATTCATTTTAGAGAAAGACTCGAGACCAGTAAGCAGGCAGACCCTAACATTTTGAAAAACTAAAGTAAATTAGGAAAAAGTTGGCCTCACATATAATATTAAGAGTATATTATATTTGTAAAATGGGGCCTCATATGTAAGGGGAAAAAATTTATTGAGCCAGTTAACTGAAAAATATAATATTTATTATTTTTTTCTTACATGTATATAGTAAAACTACAAAAAAAATGAGGCTGCTATATAATTTAAATTTTGGAAGCGTGAGGCAAACATTTCAATTGCCTCATAAGCTGGGCAGGGCCTGATGGTGAGACATGGTACAAAGTAAATATTTAGAAATTACAATAAGTTTCTGTTTCAATTCCATCTTTAAATAACTGTATTAAGACCAAGTCTCATCATAAGATTCGGGGAGACTGTCTCACCCAAACTTTTATATTCATATTAATTGAAATAAATTAAATGTCGCAATCCTCAAAAGAAAGAACTCAATTATACCATCTACATTACGTGTGCTAGACGAGCCCTACTCAAAATAGAGACTAAAAGTTGACGGAAATTCAACTTTCTAGTACTATATTTTAAGAAGGTAATTTAAATAGAGCCTTCGACTTGTTCGTAAGAACAAGCTGTACTATTATGGCTGAAAAATTTTGGACTCTAATATAGTTCAAAAGGTTGTTTTTGGACCCTAACAAAAAATAATTTATGAAGATTGCCCTAACATACTTAAAAAGTAGTAGTCTTTAGGCTCGGGAATATACGCCGTTATAACTTTCGTTAAATAATATTAGGACAAAATATTGATATGAACTTATGTTTTGGAGATTTGTACTAATATGATCTTGTGAAGTTGAAAAGTGTTATTGTAGTCCTGTGTTTTGCATCAGAAGTGCCAATATAATCTTTTGGCACTATTCTGTCGTTGACTTTATTATTTCCGGCATTAACCAAATACTAAAATACCCATAACCTTCAAATTACAAATCTATTGACTAAAATACCCTAGGTTCTTCTTCTTCTCCATAACCATAGCCACCTCCGCCGCCGCTCTGCCACCGCTTCGCCGGCGACGGCGGGAGAAATATGGAAACAAGCCACCAGATCACAACCAACAACGACTGCACCTCTGCCACCGCTCCACCACCGGCGGCGGCCGGAATTTGGAAACAAGCCACCGGACCATAGACCAAACGAGCCACCAACGCCACCGCCACCAGACCACAACCAACAATGATTTCACGCCAGAAACGAGACCACAACCAACAATGACTTCAACGCTATCGTCGGAATCTGGAAACGAGACCGTAGCGCCGGAATCTGTGTCATTGAACCTCACGCAGGACTTAGAGTTCGACAAATCCCCTTTTGTTGATGCCATGCCTTAGCTTCGGTGGGAACTCTTTGCCGACCATTGTTAAACCCAGATTCTGGCTCCGAAAAGAAGATAAAAAATGGCCAGTTCCAGCAAAAAAAATTGAAACCCATCCATTCGGATTCCTTGAGAATGAATCTGCAATAGCTAGCACACATAATCCAAACCCAGAAATCGACGATAAATCCGAGAGCACTCTAACCTTTTGAATCGTCGAGCTCAGTAGCGAGGGTTCAATCTCTCCGATTAATGCTCCGGAAATCCCAAATCCTGCGATGAGATATACCCCCATATTGTTGCCGGTCCAAAGATCCTTCCGCGCTATGGCCCACTTGATCGTTGTTGCGGTGGTACGGCGGCATGGAGATCTCGTTCGGCGGCGGGGAGATTTCTCGTACGGCGGAGGTGGCGAGGGAGATTTCGGCATACCTCTGGAGAGAAGAAGAAAGAAAGTGGAGAAGGAAAAGAAAAAATGGAAAATTGTTTAGGGTTAATAGACAATGAGGGCATAATTGTTCTTTTGCATTTTTTTTTATTTTTTAAAACAAGGGTACAATAGTCATTTCATGTATTTCCGGTCAAATTCAGACCCCCAGGGTTATATTAGCACATTCTAGCAAAACACAGGGTTACAATAGCATTTTCAACTTCATAGGATCATATTGGCATAAACCCTCAAAACATAGGGTTATATGAGCACTTAACTCATAATATTATCATGTGATAATTTTTCTCAATTTTTCAGGACTAATTTCGTCCATGCCAGTGACTTGTTCTCGGACGTCTTTGATTGCTTGGCTCGTCATTTTCTCCAGAACCGTGATAATTTTTGGAGTGTATTTTGAAAAACAGTCTTTCCATAAGTTATAAAAGGATAAATATTTAAATTGTAAATTAGAAGAAATTAAGATAAAATTTTATGTTGAATTATTTGGGTCATAAACTTATAATTATTTTACGTTGCATAACAATTTGTTAATATTGGAATTAAAATATTTTACCTTTCTATAATTCTAATTCAACCCAATCTTTCCATATGCTCGTGGAAAGATGCTCTTTCCCAATAATTTGCATAACTTTCAAATCATTTTGTAACTAAATATATCTTGAAACCTCACGCCGCAATCCTCTATTGCCCAACCCTTCTTCTTCAATTTTTCCCCATCTTCCCATTAGGGGAGATGGTTTACAAATATTTATTTTAATTCTTGTTTTTGTTCTTGAATAGGTGTGAGATCTATCTCCATAGATTAGTTTTTTGTTTCGACCTGATCGGTTAGATCGTTGTTTTTATGATGATAACTCGATTTAGTTGTTCATGTTGATGTATTGTTCTCGATCTGCTTATTCAGATCGTGTGTTCGTAATTTTGTTTGTGGTTTTATTTTAGGGTTTCCATTAGTTTGGATTTGTCATATTTGTGTTTTTCAAGGTGTTTATAGTTTGGACAACATAGATCGTGGTTGGATCAAGTGGTGTTACAGTTGTAGAAGATCCCTGTTTGGCGCAGTGATATTGATGTGTGATACGCTCCTCTCTACCAAGTGGTCATGATTTTTGCGAAAAGCAAGTTAATATCCCCGAGGGCGATGTTACCGTTTTTTATTGGATCTCTGATCTGTAATAGTACAGATGATCAGTCTGGTTAACATGTAATTTAGAAATCCTTGCAATATATTAGTTATTGCTAGAGGCTAGTTAGGTTGGATGTCAATTTCACTCATTGTGATTGTCGCTGGGCATTTTCCCAGCATATTGGAATGAGAATGAATGGTTGATTTTTCAAAAAATATATATATCTTGAAACCTAAACTATAGGGTTTAACAAAAAAATCTTGCGCAACCTCTCTCTACTCTTGCCATACCCTCTCCTTCTTCAATCATTTTTTCCCTTCTTCCCGTTAGGGGAGATGGGGAACAACATTTTATTTTAATTTATGTTTTTGTTATTCAATAAGTGTGAGATTTGTCTCCACAAAGTAGTTTTGTTCTTCAACCTGATCGATTAGATCGTTGTGTTCATAATGATAACTCGATTTAGTTGTTCACGTTGATGTATTGTTCTTGATTTGCTTGTTCAGATCACGTGGTCGCAATTTTGTTTGTGATTTTATTTATGGTTTTCCATTAATTTGGGTTCATCAGATCTGTATTTTTTAAGGTGTTTATGGTTTGGACAAAATAAATTATGGTTGGATCAAGTGGTGTTACAATTGTAGAATATCCCTGTTTGGCGCAGTGATATTGATGCGTGATATGCTCCTCTCTGCCAAATGGTTATGATTTTTGTAGGAAACCAGTTAATATCCCCGAGGGCAATGTTACGGCTTTTTTATTGGATCTCTGATCTGTAATAATACAGACTATAAGTCTGGTTGACATGTAATTTGAATATCCTTACAATAGATTGGTTATTGCTAGAGGCTAGTTAGGTTGGATGTAAATTCCACTTATTGTAATCATCGCTGGGCATTTTTTCTAGCATTTTAGAATGAATAATTTTTCATATATATATATATGCATGTATATATATGTATGTATGTATATATGTATGTATGTATATATATGTATATGTATGTATATATATGTATGTATATATATATATATATGTATGTATATATATATATATTGAAACTAAAAAATAGGTTTCACCAGTGTTGGAGTAAACAATTTTTGTTACGGGTGAAATTTATTTCGAACCATGTTAAGGATAAATAATGAGATTCAATCGAGCATTGAATCTGACTATTGATGTATCCATAAATGATTGTTTTTTGGTACGTACTAATGTACTATAAAAATTGTTAGAGCTATAACTCTACAAAATTGACGAAAGTGCAGATATAACTCTGCAATAATTGAAAATGCAAATATAACCCTAGATATTTAAGTTATATGAAATATAACCTTTTCCGACAATTTGAGGCAGGAATTAGATGAAAAGTTGATTTTAACCCTATCAATTTTTTATAAAATGAAAAATGATAAAGTTACTATTATACCCTTCTCTCCTTCCCCTTCTTTTAGTTTTTTCTTCCACTGAAATTGTTCGATCGCCACCCAATGCTCTCTGCTACCCTCAAATTCTCCGGCCCTCCAATTTTATCCAATCCCCAATTCCTCCTCTCTCCTTTTCTCCTCTCTATCTCTTAGGCCCTCGTCTAGATTCTGAGTTGATAAATCGCGCCACCATCAAAACCTCATTGTTTCTGCCGCCAAGAGCTTCTGCAAAACCGATCTTGTTGCAGTTCCATCCGAAACCGATGCAATAGCAGGAGTATTCTCCTCGAGCTCTGGCATCTACGTCCTTTACGATGGAAAGAACGAGATTCAATTCTTAGGCATCTCCAGAAACATCTCCGCCAGCGTTGTCACTCACCAGAAATATGTGCTTGAGCTATGCGCATCTGTTAAGGTTATAAACATCATTTTTTTCATTAACTCAATTTTGCGTTCATAATGATTAGCAATGGTATAACTGTAAATACGGTTGAAGTTAGGCTGGGGTCAATCATCTACAGTGTTGGTAGTTTAGGAGCTTCAGCGGTGCGTGATGTAGGCTCGGTCCAATTTCGATTCATCTCTCCGATTTCGGGGATTGTGGTGGCGCTGGAGGGGTGGGGTGGTGGCCAAGGTGGGGTGGACTGATGGCTGGCGGCGGGAGGTTGATGGCCGGAGGTAATGGTTGAACATGGCGGCAGACTGGAGGGTGAAGGTGGATTGGAGAATAAAAACACGGGCATAATTGTTGAAAATAAAAGGAAATTTAATTAAGTTTTTGTGGGGCCCACGGTCATAAGGGCATATTGTCCATCTGATGTAAGGCTTTCGGTATAAGGATATTTTAGTATTTATAAGTTGGCCAACGGCCAAAATTTCTTTGTCAACACCGGAAATATGGTTATAGGGTTATATTTGTACTTTCTTTTAATAGTCACGGTTATATTTGCACTAAAAATTATCTTAGGGTTATATCTACACTTTCTCAATTACATAGGGTCATATTTGCATATTTCCCAAATTGTTATCATTTCTATAATCAAAATATTAATTAATACAATTTAGTTGAATATTTTATTTTGTATTATTATCCGAGTCCGTCTCTTGGAAGACAGTCTTTCCATAAGTAATGGAAAGACTAAAGTTTAAACCGCAAATTAGAAGAAATGAAGATAAAATATTTGGTTGTAGTAATCGGATCATAAACTTATAACTACTCCACATTGCATAATAAATTTTTAACATTGTAACTGAAACCGTTTACCTTACTATGATTCTAATTCAACCACATCTTTTTACATGTCTATGAAAATGCGATTTTTTCCAAAAGTTTGCATGATTCTTTTCTATACATTTATCTTCCATTGCTTCCGTCAATCTATGACTTGATCGATCAAAATGATTTACCGATCCTTTGAATTAATTACCAATGAAAAAATACAAAAAGACGCACGTCCATGCTACAATTGGGAACATGCATGCCTGAATTTATAAATTTGGAATTCATATTGAGGGCTCATGTATCACTATCTTGCCAATCCGTATTTCAGCTTTGTACCGACATCGAATACATCCAATACGCATTAAATTGCTATGTTCTTAGCACATTCCTGATGTTGAACTTACTCTCTTTCCCAATTTTTTGTGAATGACCAATGGTAGTATAGTCAGGTAAAGGACATCTATAATTGCAATACATGGATGGTTGTGAATTATTGCAATTAGATTGAGAAATATTGCTAAATCACTTCTTTATTTTACTATCTTACTTCCTAAAAAAAACCAGTGTTGCGAATCACGTCCGACCCTTCACTAGCGATACCCACTGCCGCGAGCCACGTCTCGATCATTGTCGCTACTGATTCTCATGTTACAATAATATGATATGTGAGAATAATTTTTTTTATTCCCGTCACTACTGGGAGGACCCCCCATAAGCACCGGTAGAAACCCATCTTAGGCACTGAAATTTTCTCTGCTGGAATACCGGTGCCTAAGTAACCCGGTGCAAATGGTAGAGTTAATAGCACCAATATGACATACTGGTGCTAATGATTAGAACTAGTATATTATGTACTGGTGCTCATAAATTGTTTTACCGGTGCTCAACTCTGCATGTCTGGGTACAGTTATTGGGCACCAATAATAAGGATATGTACCGGTGCTTATTTTATAGCACCGGTTTGGAAGTGTTTCAGTGCATTTAAACCTGGGTTGGATGCGGAGAAATTGAACCGGTAAATGACTTTTTAGCACCTGTATAAAAAGAAGTGAGTGTTAAGTTTTTAGAACAGGTAGTAGTTAGATACCAGTGAAATTATTTTTCCATGTATTTTTTAGAACTGGTACTTTAAACTGTAGCACCGGTAGGACTGCATTGATTTCGGCACCGGTTTCGTAGGATGGTATTAATTTATAGCACCGGTTTTGAATGGAGTTTGCAACCGGTGCTAATTTTGTAAAAAAAATTGTATGGACAATTTTTAAATTCTTTTGCCATCCCGGATCAACTACGGGGAAAAAAATTATAAAAAATCTCATTGAACTTTCGGATAAATTACACGACAACTAATTCTGTAAATACGAATGAACACATTGTACAAGAAAAGAAATTATGAAATGTCAAAAACAAATAACACATATCAATCCATAACTCACAAATTCCCATCACCCACCCACACATATCAATCAACAAATTGGTTGGGATCATTCTTTGCCTTTTTTGCATACATATTAACCCATGCCTCGCACCATTTGCCTGCCACCCCCTGAAGCGCATAGGCGTTGTATTGGCCTTGGTTCTCTGGAAAAATCTACGGTTCGAGACCATTAAATGTTAGTTAGTATGGCGGGGTTACTGCAACAGAAGCCAGACACATATAATGTTATTTGTTTTGGAGTTTCGATACTTACATCAATAGGATTGTAGGAAGTTGTATTAAGGGTGAGCTCCCCAAGGAATCGCATGACATAGTAGGCTCATTCCCAACTACATCCTTGTTGTCGGTGCTAAGATAGAATAAAATAATTGATAATGTATAATCAGTGTACGGAAAGAAGAAAAAAGTATGAAGTATGTGTAACTATTTACATTGAATACTTACGTTGATGTTAATATCTCCCAGCTGAAATCAGGTGAGAGTTCATTCTTCCTCTTCAACCTATCATACTTACACGGAAGCCTGTGATATGTTTATTTGAATTAGTAACTCTGAAAATACTATTATTGAAAAAAGTAGGCTTATTGAATTGAAAGTAATACCTGGAAAGAATTTGTGTTTCTATGCAATCATCGGGTTTAATACCATCGATGAGTGTGTCCAATGTAAAGACATAGTTCATTCCGGGACAAATAAGGACGAGGAACCAATGTGACATGCGTTAGTAATTTAAAAATTAATCTATAAGTTGAATTTTACTGAAAAGAAATCAATTTCAATTATATTGGAATTTTTTTCTGACCTCCTCAGGTAGGACATCGAATAAATGGCGACGTTTGATCTGATCATTGAGTCCCAAATGAGGGAAAACCCAGTTATTTATGTCACAATCCACAAACAAGTTGTCATTTCTTCCCGTGTTGGTGACACAAAACTAGATTCTGTTCGTGGCCTCCATTTTACTCCATAGGTGCGTGTTAGAGCAAAAGTCATTTTATGTTATGAATATGTTAAAGAATGAGAAAAATGAATTGAATTGTTTAGAACCTACCCCATCCACAAATCCATCTGTGCATTCGATATCCATGTCATGCCATGACAATTCCCGAGCTTGCCTCCAAACTCCCTTAGTTGCTAGATGCAAATGGAAGTTTTGCATGGTGTGACAAAGGTGGATATTGGAAACTAGTTGTTATACACAACCTTCTTCGTAGCATTCATTTCCGATGCCTTCTCATTGCACATGAACTCCCTCGTAATTGGATGGTCCCTAAAGGCGCGGTTGTTTTTAATCTACACGTAGTTGGTAAAAAAATATGTGTTCAATGATATGTAAATTTTCCAAATATGTGTGGAGGATTTAGTCATGTACAACGATAGCATTACCAATTTTAGCAGCGAGATCGGTGTCGTGTCCTCCCCCCCGGCCTGTAACTTGTGGTCAAATCGGAAGGCTGCGTGGACAAAGTAGTGAGAATGTAAGTTGAAAAAATTACATTCAAACACTTAGGATATGCTAATAATAAAATATATATTAGGAATAGTTTATTTGATATACTTCGTCATTGGGGACTTCGAGGAATTCACATTCTTTGTCCGCACAGTCATTGACAAGCACATCCTTCTTTTCTTCATTAGGGATATCTAAATCATGGTCGATCAATGACTGTGGCCAGTCAATGACATGTCTGAGAGCCTCTCCAACATCGACAAATGTGTGGTTGCCAGATGGCTAGCCCGATTTGGCGTGGAACACTAGCTCAATACTTGGACACGAGTGATTCCACTTGCTGAAGTATGGGTGTGGCACTTTCTTTGGAGAAATCCCTTAGCCACCAGAGCCCTTGACCCATCTAATTGCTTCACAAACAAATTCACCCTCTCCCCATTCTGTCAGTGAACGTTGAACTTTGTTTGTAAGAAAATATTTATACTATAATTTGTAATAGACCAAGTAATTGATGAAATATATAATTAAGAATGGTAATCCATTTTTTACCTCCTCATCACTTAGAGCACCATTGGATTTTTTCTGGGTTGCGCTTACTTTGGCCAATGCCTTTTCTATGAAGGACTTGGGATCATTCAGGCCCGCTGGTATTTGGACCCCTCTCGCTGATGCGACCCCCTTGGCTAGGTGGCTAAGGCATGACACCATTGCCTTCACATTGGCTGGTCTACAGTTTGCTTCTTTTGTATTGCTGGAGAGGGGAACGAGCTATTACCACATTTGCTTCTATTGTGGGACAGATGGGGTACAACATCTTTAGAGAGGTTCGTTTGAGTATCCCTATACCTCCCTAGGTGATCTTGCTTGCCAGTTGCCCTTATCAGTATGTCCTCCCCGGGTTGGGGGGGGGGCAATGTGCCACCATGCAGCCTCCTCGTTCATTTTTATCTGTGATGAGGTAAAGTATTAACATTAAATATAGTTTGCAAAATAAGAAGAACATTAATAGTAGATTATAAACATTGGAAGGATTTATATGGAAAAAACTTACAATATTTTTTGCAATGGCCCTGTCAACGGGATTAGTGTACGTGGTTTTATTTTCCACCTTGAAGGACTCGAGGTAGACCAAGGAGTTGTCCATGTTGAACTCTTTGCTCTCAAGTTCAGTCTCGTCCTCTCCCGTCAAGCCCAATGCAGCCAGTTTCACTGTCTCTTCTTCTTTCTTTTCTCGATGATTTTTTCCCGAGTGGCCCGGTGTCCACTCCGTCTAGTCCGATGTGTGTAAACCTTTTCCTTTGAGTGCTCACTATCAGTGGCACTTATTTTCTATCCATATGAAAGTAACTATAAATGAAGCAGTGTTCACAAATCAAGAATGTTGATATACAGTCCACGCCATCCAATTCTTCTTGCAGACCATGTCAGATAAATTGAACCTTACCGGCACTGGTTTATTCTCCTTGGCCAGCATTACTGACTAGCATATGGCCAAACCACGCTTCATGTACCAATATCTAATTTTGAACCTATCAAAAGCTTTTCCATGCTCCCCCCCTCCTTGGAAACATTGTTTATCTTGTCGTCCTTCAAGGTCCCCTCTTCGACGGATGGAGACTCTTCATTATTTGTGGAGGATGGAGGCTCTTCACTGGTTGGATGCTTTCAATTGTCGCATCGGGCTCCTCGATTTGAAATTTGAGTGGAATGGTGGTTTGAGTATCATCTAGGATAGGTGTGGTTGTGTCAGTGGAGTCCACAACTTTTGGTGTTGCCTGACCCCTTTTTCTCTTCCCCCTTTCAACCACCTTTTTACCCTTGGGAGGAATCTTACTTAGGACAATGAAACCAAATGTGTGAGAATCACTATTTTGAAACACTTTACGCAAATCAAAACTCACAATCCCATTACAAATCACGATATCCAATTTACAATTCACAAATCATGCTCACATTACAAATCACATTACACATTTGGCAAGTCACAAATCATAACTCACAATCACAAATCACAATCATGTTACAAATCACAAGTACACATTTGGTAAATCATAAATCACAACTCACAATGCACAATTATCCCATCTCACAATCACAGCTCACAATCACAACTCACAATCTCAACTCAGAAATCACAACTCATGAACCACAACTCACGAATCACAACTCACATTCAAAACTCACATTCAAAACTCACAATCACAATCTAAGTGTACAATGGGGAATCACTTTTCAATCACAATCTAAGTGTACAATGGGGAATCACATTACAATCACAATGGTACATCAACAACCACATTACAACGGAATTCACATAACATAAGAATCAAATTACAAGCACTACTCTCAATCAAAATCACATTACGACGGAATCACAAATGACAATCCTAAATCAAAATCACAAATGACAACTCTCAATCAAAATCACATTACGAAAGAATCACACTACAAGCACTACTTAGTTTATAATGGCGGAAACTCACCTTGAAAGATATGGGAAAGATTTAACACCAAGTGAATTGCTTGTCTGGCGGAGGACCGGTGGAGGTCTCTTAAACGTTCTGCGGTAGACGACGGAGATGGTCAACGGTGGCTGACAACAGAGGTCCATCAATGGTGCGGTGGAGGATAGGTGGAGGATAGGCGGAGGACTGGCGGAGGTCGGTAAAAAGTTTGGAGATTGGCAAAGGTCGGAAAAATTAATAGGACTTACGTCGGTGGTGGAGGAGATGTGTGGTAAAGCCTGATGGGTGGAGATGGGGAAGATGGCTTAAGAGTGATTGCTGGTGGTGGAGGAGATGTTGAAGATGGCCGGTGGAGGATGATGGCCGATGGAGCGTATGAAGGAGGAGGTGGTTGTGGAAGTGTAAGCGTCTATGGACGTTTATATATGTAAGCTCATACCACCGATAAATTAATAACACGTGCCTATAATTGGTCAAAGAAGTTGCGCGCAACTGCTTTGAATATATATATATTTTTTTTATTTTGAACCGTTGGACAGAGAGCGACGTGTTTAAAACATTTCTAAGTGTTGAGCACTGATAAACTAAACCGGTGCATTTTTGTACAAAATGCAGTTGCTCCAGAGTCTCCCAATATGGAAAATCAAAGAATAGCAATATTTTCTTCCAAGGTCTATCATTTAAGGCAACCACTTTAGATCTCTTTTTCCTTGAACAACATTGAGTTTCTTCACCTTGTTGTGGATGGAAAACCCACTAAATATCATTGGCGCCGCCTTCCTCCTCTCCCTTCCTCCTCTCCCTTCCCCCAACAAAATGAATGTTATCATCTCGTAACCCGTGCTTCACTGGGAGGAATTTCTTATGACCAAGATACACAGTCTTCCGGCCATTTTCAGCTGCGTAAGTTCAGTTGCTTCCTCACACACCGGACATGCCTTGTGACCCTTGACAATGTGACCCGAAAGATTATCATTAGCCGGAAAATCATTAATAGTGCAGAACAGCATGGCCCTCAAATTGAACTTTGTTCCACGATAACCATCAAACATATCGACACCATCCGACCACAACAACTTCAAATCTTCAATGAGAGGGGCCAGATAAGTACCGATGTCATTTCTGGGTTGCCTCAAACCTGAAATCATTAATGGCATCAAAACATATTTCCTCTTCATGCATAGAGAAGGAGGAATATTGTAAATACAAAGCATAACAGGTTATGAGCTATGCTTCGATGACATATTACCAAAGGGATTCATACCATCAGTACACAGAGCAATTCTTATATTTCTAGGTTCAGCTTCAAACTTAGGATACCTCTTGTCAAAATTCTTCCACTAATCCGCATCCGCTAGTTGACTAATGATATCTTTATTAGCACAATCCCTATCCTTGTACAATATCATGTTTTTCGCATCCACAGCGTTCTTGAACAACATTTTCAGCTTGGGGACAATAGGAAGGTACCACATGCATTTTGCAGGGACCTGTTTCCTTACCTTCACAGCAACTTCTTCATCCACAACATCATTTCTTCTTTGCTTATAATGAGATACCTTGCATACAGAGCAAGCCACCGCTTTTTCCAAAGCATCCCTATACAAAACACAATCAATGGGGCATGCATGTATCTTTTCATACTCCATTCCCATTGGACACAAAATTCTCTCAACATCGTACAGGTTATCCGGTAAACCATTTCCGAGAGGGGGGGGAGCTTCTCATTCAAAAATTTCAACAACTTATCCATGCTAGTATCACTCCATGAACCAAAGCCTTTCAAGTTGAACAACTCCATCAAACATGACATTACAGTGTCTTTCTTCATGCAACCAGGATACAACAGTTTGTCCTTCTCATCCAGAAATTTGACAGAACCTCGGGCCTCCCCCTAAATTCATCCACCGCCTCCTCACACATGTCTCAATTTCAAATCCCTATAATATACCCCCTTGCTACCTACAACCATGCCCGACGGTGGTTTCTCCCTATGAAATTACAAACAAAATAATCCTTCAAGAACCCTCTCTTGTAAAATTGGAGTTGCAACATGTCTCGGTCATCAGTACACTTACGATTATTACAATCACGACATAGACATATACAGGATGCGCTTTTCACGACTAAAAGTATAGTCCAAGAAGTCCCCAACAAAAGCTATAAATTCATCACTCACCAAGCTAACATTGTGATACACATGCTTACGCCTCTCGATGGCACGGTAAATATCTGCAATGTAATCAATTTACAGCATTTAAACATCCAAAGCAATTTACAATTACACCAAAAATAGTAAGCTTATTCATAATACACCCTATAAACATACAACATGCAACACACACACGCCACTACAATCCTACCACACCCTATATATCAATTCACATGCATTCAAAGTCATTCATTACATCAACAATACTTGCTAAAAAACCCTATTCATCAAAAGTGTGAAGCAACATTACGCTGCTCAAACTCACAAGATATTTATTGCAATATATCATTCCACACATATTCCACCATAAATGATGAATTTAAAAAGAAACATGATGTACCTTCAAGGGAATTCATTTATGAGCATTCAATATCTTCTTCAACCCTAAATTTCCATTAATGAACTCCAAAACTCTCTCAATTCCTTTTTTTACCCAATTAAAATAGTGGTAGGTGAGCATTTAATGCATTAATAGCACCGATCAAAACCTATAAAACCGGTGTAAGAAGTGCCATTGAAGAAATAGCACCGGCAGATGTACCGGTGCTTAAATTGAACCCATTTCCCGCATCTTCCAGATCTTCACACAAAGGCACCGGTACATATGAACCGTGCTCTAAAATTTCCCGCATTTTAGAACTATAAGCACCGGCGTAAACCTACTAGTGCAGAGTTTTATACCGGTGCTTAATCCTTTCCTGCCATTTACATCGGTGCTTAAAACCGGTGTAAGAAGTGCCATTGAAGAAATAGCACCGGCAGATGTACCGGTGCTCAAACTAAAAGAACGAACTTTATCCCATTTCCCACATTTTCCAGATCTTCACACAAAGGCACCAATACATATGAACGATGCTCTAAAATTTCCCACATTTTATAAATATAAGCACCGGCATAAACCTACTAGTGCAGAGTTTTATACCGGTGCTTAATCCTTTCCTGCCATTTTGTTCCCAAAAGCACCGGTTCCTTAAGTTTACCAGTGCAGATTTTACAATTTCACGTGTAAATTTTTTAACATCGCTATTCCCCATCGGTATCCAACGTACCAATGCTCAAAACTACCTAAATATTCTCTTTCCACACGTAGGCACCGGTATTAAGCACCAGTATGTTTTTTTCCAGTTCTATTACTTTATAAGCACTGGTTGTTTATGGATGTACCGGTGCAAAAGGTAATAATTAGCACCGATATGTTGGCACCGGTACATGTCAACCAGTGCCTATGTACCTATTTTCCAGTAGTGCGTGGAAAGGTTCCAACCTAGGAATTTCTTGAAAGGCGGTTAACAAAACCATCGCGGGATGGATGGCGGAGTCAGAAACAACAGATGATTTCCACTGTCCATTGTCGCTAATAACCACCAACAACACCCTTGCTCTAGGGATGCTTTGTTTAGCTACTTACTAATTTAACAATTCATATATTGTATCCCTGGAGTACTATGTGAAAGTAATATTTACATAATAGTATATAGTAAAAACAATAATATTGCACAATCTCATATAAAATAATGTATAATCTTATAATTTAAAATGGACAAAATGTCCTTTGGGATACTATACTCATGGTAGTAGGATGATTTACCCAAATTGAATTGCTCTCTTAGATAATGTGCTCAATCACTTAATTATAATAACCATGTAAGGCTAACATGTCTTTGTATCTGTATTTAGTGAAAGAATCAAATTGCTACATTAATTTAATACGTTTTTTCCTCCTCTTATTTTTGGTTTGGGAGTTATCAATAATCCCCATCTCCTAGAAGGTTTTAATTTATATAAAAAAAGAAAAAACCAAAAACCATCTTAGAAAGAATGATTTGAGCTTGTTAAACCAAACTCTAGGGCTTGTTTAACCAAACTCTAGGGCTTGTTTAAGTCATAAAAGAGCTTTCTTGAGATTGCTAAGGCTCTGATTTGACAAACCTTATAAGATGCTTTGCATATAAGCTAAGCACGTTTTAGTGTTCGGTAAAGTACTAAAAAGTAAAAGTAAAAACTCGTCTATCTCTGCTTTAAAAAATAAGCCAACTTTACTTAAAAACACAACCCTGCCACACACACCCTAACATAATTGGATATAGTAAAATCAACGTATCCCTGCAAATCCTTAAAGAGATTTCAGTCAGATCAACATTCAAGAAAACATTGTTGCAATATCAACTAGACTGATCCAATATATATATATCGTCGTAATGAACAACCTCTTTTAGAAACAAGCGAGACTTATTTGTGTCATTGTGCATTCTGCTCTCATCTCCATCTTCTTCTTTATTCTAACTCATATCTTCTGATGAGTTCAATAGTTTTGTATTCACTCTTCTTCTCCCGGTGCAACGTGGCCGGCTTCTGGAAAAAAAGCGGTTTCTTTACCAGGAGGACATCGCGCCTACCTCCAAACTTCTTAGTGTCCGTATGTACATGGTAGAGTTCAGAGTGTTGCCTGGTATTTCTTTGATCAAATGAGGCCATTTTCATCCCCATTGAGCTTGTTCATGCATAATGTGCAGCATATCAGAATTATCGTCCCAATGATTGATCTGCAAAATATAAAAAAATATTGAGAATTGGAGCAAGCATGAGGAAAGAAAAATCGATCGCTTAACTGATTTTTTGAAAAAATTTAAGTGCATTTTGTTTTAGCTATTTATATATTAATTCGATGCATTTTAGATTAATCTAGTTCTTTAATTCAATTTACTTGAACTAAAAAAAGTGTCGAGAAAATAATAATAGGAAGACTAAACTAACATACATATAATTGTTATTTAATCAAATAATAGAATAGAATAGAATCAAACTAGATATAGATAAATTAAAAATAACCAGTTCAAATCAGTTCGGTTCAATTCAAATCAGTTCAAATAAACTCTAGAAAACATTACTACTGTTTGGTAACAGTTAAAAAGTGCTTATTTTATAACCATGATAATATTCAGAGCAAAAGCATTAGTTGGTGTCCCACAACTTTAAAAATAAGTAAGTTTGACCGATAAATACAACTCCACCAAACACGCCCCAGATATATCCAATTTCTGTGAAGTGAACTTACACGGTGGCAAAGAAGAAGAGAACCTTCTTGGGGTCTAAGGACCATGGTGTAGCTGAAGATCGGTTGAAACTGCATCTTCCGGTGATCGTGGTGGCGCCGCCCTTGCTTCCGGCCATGGTGGCAGCGCGGGTAATGAATGTGATAGGGTTGAGAACTTGACGGTTGTGGGAGCGGTGATCGGTGGCGCCCACCACCACCACCATTGGCTTTTCAGGCGTGCCACCGCCATGCAATAAAGAACCTGCAAAAGTAGACCGAACCCAAAATCATGGGTTTGGCCGGTTTTGGCCATAGATAATTCCATGCATGTGCAAACACGAGCAACACCATCACATATTTTTGTCCTTCAATTTGACTGCACTTCAGATCTTTTCGATTTAATTTAGTTTATTTTACTGTAATAAAATACAAAGACTTGGATGAGATGAGAGATTTAAATACAATTATTTAAAGATGTCAAATGATATGGGGTACATTATGTAATTTCTAAAACTAAATTTTGTACCTTGTCTCACCCTAAATTATTGTGTGACGGTCTCATATGAATCTTTCCAGTAATAAATTATGCTACTTCCTCCGTTTTGCTAATAACTTTCTACTTTCATTTTTGTTTATCCCCCTAATAATTTCTTATTTATGATTCTTTATATATAGTCATTATATCTATTAACGCTCTGTTCTTTTGATCTTATTTAAACTAAACTAAATTGAACTGAACTATACTAATTTGAACATATTTGAATTGAACTGAACTAAAATAAGTATGTTGAAAATTAATAATAATATGAGTAAATTATATTAAATTTCACCAAATTAAATTTTTGCTTAACTGAACCAAACTGATTTGAATTTAACTTAACTGAATTGAACTGAAGTGTTGATAAGCTCCGGAGAACATGGCTTAAATTTACCTTATTATAACTCCAAATTTATCATCATTTACTATTTTCATGACGTAACTCATGCCAAAACTTTTTTAAAAATTAATTGTTGACATAAGAAAATGGCAAAGCCTTAGGAAAGACCATCTTTCCATAGTATTATAGAAAGATGAAGTTTCATTAAAATGATAAAATGTAAAATATCTTAGTTGCAAGATTAAAAATCTATTATACAACATATAATAGTTATAAAGTGTATAACTCGATTCATACAACCAGAAATTTTTTTCTTCATTTCTTCTAATTTACACTGTAAACCTTGGTCTTTCCATGACTTATGCAAAGACCGTCTTTCAAGAGGCAGACTGTAAGAAAATACTACCATATCAGTTCGTAAAAAAAATTGAATCAAAAGCAATTAAGAAGTTAAAATGGGATGGAGGAAGTAGCTTAATTTAGTTTTATTACTACTATCTTTTCTATATACTCTCCCTCCGTCCTATAGAAATTGACACAATTTTTATTTTCGTCCATCCTACAGAAATTGGCACAATTCAATTCTTACCTAAAGTGACAAAATTAAGCTTATACATTTACTATATTATCCGTCAAGAAGTTGATTAAATCTACCAGTCAACTTTTTCATTACCAATATACCCTTCCTTTACTTCTCAATAGACTTCCACCCCATCTTGCATAAAATATTAATTCAAAAGTAATTGTTTCAATTTCTTTAAGACGTGGGAAGTATATTTTATTTATTATTTTCTTTCAATTCAAATCGTGTGGAAAGATGGAAGTCATTGCGTGTAAAACGATCAAGAATGCGTGTCCAACTATGGAGTCGGAATTGTTTTGTGACTTTTGTACGAAGGATGTGCTCTATCTGAGTGGCCAAGAACGTCTGGACTGGGGTTTTTATTTTGGATTCTTTGAAAACGCAACGAGGAACTAAAAGCATTGTTTTCTCATTTCCAGCTATAACTTTCTGCTTACTTTGTCGATATTATACATTCCCGTAGTCCCGGAATAATTGGCACATACATGTTTAGCTTGATATTTTATGCAAGTTAATGTGGCAGAATAATTGTGAAAGATTATGAATATTTTGGGAAAATAGTGGGCCTAGTTAAAAAGTTGTTGAAATTAAAGAAGATATTGTAGGAATTTTACAATATATTTTTTACTAGTTTGGATAAGAATTAAAATGTGTTATTTTTCACGTGACAGACGAAAATAGAAAGTGAGTCGATTTTTCCGGGACCGAGGGAGTATTAAATTACCCATTAAGGCATATCTCACTTTCAATCCTTCGACCAAAAGATTCTTACTTCCGTCTGTTCCAATGAAAATTTTCTATTTTAAATATTTTCTTATTTAAACTGTAATTTGTTAATGAAGTTTTATCAGTTAATTTCAATCTCTCCTATTTCATCAACGTACATGAATACACGCGTAAAAGAGTGATAAGAGCTTTGATTCAAAAGAATGTAGTATTATGCTTCTTCATTTTGTTCATATGATTTCTTCCTTCCTTAAACCATCTAGGATCACTGTCTCAATATATTCATGTCATTTAGCTATCATACTTTTTTCAATTTCTTCAGTAAATGCAGTCTTTTAATTTTCTTGATGTATCATTAGAAGAAAAACTTTCAGTTGTGACGTTTTTTTTTGGAACATTTGTGACATTCAAAAGCGTTATTGAAATTACTTGTGATCCTTTGTGAAATGCCTCCATTCAGCGTGTCACAAAAACATTGTGACACATTGAATTATCGATGTATCTTTGTGACATGATTATCAGTAGATACCTCTAGGGGAAATGGCCAACGAAGCAGTGTCCCTTTCATTATTAGTCACGAAATTTGGCTTCTTTTCCACTCCTTGCTGTTGTTGTGATCCCTTCCTTGAAAGGCTTCTCTGCAACTTTTTGTTTTTGAGTACAAGTTAGTTGACCTTTACCCTTTATCAGCTATGAAAAAAATACTATATAATTATCCTTGTAATATCTAGGTCATTAAATCCGAAATTTGAACCTCACCCGCAAACCTAAAATATCTGTGTGATAATATAAACAATGTATATTACGATGAATTTAATAAATTATTCGGCTCAAATAATAATAGACAGGAAAATAATGCTAATAGAGTATGATGAATGTATCAGAACCTACGAAATATTCCCTGCATATTTCTAATTATTTGATCTTGACATCAAAGAAAATTATTATTGTCGTTTCATTTCAAACGTCACTCTTTTATTTTTTATGGTCTAGGAATTATTTTTTATTACTAATATATTTAATTTTGTACTGGTTAAAAAATAGGAAAAATCAATATTTTATAAACACTTGATATAAAAATCAAAATTCTCTCAATATTTTTACATCAAAGAAATTTCATAATCAAAACCAATCTACTCTCTCTGTTCATTTAGTTTTGACACATTTTTCATCTTTCTATGCTCTTATTAGATTGTTATATTACCTTTCATGGTAATATTTGAATCATTCCTAACCTCTTAATAAGCGTTTTACTCTCTCATCACACATTTCATCTTTAAAAAAAAAAAAAACCATTACCTAAACTTAGTGTAATGGTATAAGTGACTTACTGTAATTCTGGAATTGGCATTTCTATCTTTATCAGTAAACAGATGTGAGGATGCGAACCGCTCAATGTCCACTACGAAGCTATCAGATCCCTTCTCCCTCTCCAAACCATTTACAGAGATTTTCTGGGCACCCTTTTCTTCAAACTGATCGGATTTTTCAACGAAAGGGCTCAAATTTTCCGACCCCATTTTGTCCTGATAGAGGAAAAACACGAAGATGATCAAGATTTCTGCTAATTTATGGGAATATGAAATGCTGAAACAGGAAAGAAAACCCGTACATTTCAATGAGAAATGCAGGGAGTTTTTTTAAAGATTTTTTTTCCACAAGGTTCATGACAATTTGATGAAGCCGAAGCTATCACGAGCAAGAATTTTGCATATATGAAAAGAAGAAATGGGATGGAATGATCCGTTTCAACTCGAACCGAGCACCCATGAAAAACAATATTGGAAGCCATCACGAGCAAGAATTTTGTGAATCCATGGATGTGCAAAATGATCTGTTTCAACTCGAACCGTACACTCATCAAAAAAGTATTGGAAGCCATCACGAGTAAGAATTTTGTGAATACGAAAACAAGAAATGCATGGATGTGCGAATTGGCCCGTTTCAACTCGAACCGGACACTCATGAAAGCAGCATTGGAAACCATCACGAGTAAAAATTTTGTGAATATAAGAACAAGAAATGAATAAAATATCCGTTTTAACTCGAACAAGAAACTCATGAAAAAAAGGTAATGGTAAAAAAGTACAAATGAGGAGCAATTGATGTTACCAAGTGGTGTTGGTCTTCTTTGTTTTTCGACTTAAAAATGGAGAGAATCGTGGTGAAATATTTATATATAGAAGCTGGCAATATATATTGGTTTCGGGTTGAAGTATGTGCGTGTGTGTTTGTGTATGGGGTGGTTATTATTTCTTGTGGGGCAAATCTGAAAACGTATGGTTGCTCTCAATTTTGGGGTGTTTTATGATTTAATTTCTGGATTGTTACGTGGATGTTGTTTCCTATGTATTATAGTGTTATCTCAAGTCAACAAGAATGTTTTTATGTTCGGTCCGGCTGCAAACCGGGCAAAATTTAAGTGGAGGGTAAATTATATAATCTAAAATATAACTACAGAGAGAATATTACAGTAAAAAAAATCCACTCAAGTAAAATTGATTATATTATTACTTTTCTAAGTTCTGCTTCACTCCTTCATCTACCACTGCCACCGTCATTGCACCCGTTAATTACCACCACTACACCGGTCTCCGCCGCTGCACAAACTATAACAACCGTCACCAGTTCAGCACCTATACTTAACGACTACAATCACCACCGCCACCACCATATTCGGTCAAATTAATGTTTGAAAATCAAAACTCCCAATCCGGAGTCGAATTCAAGATTCGGAATCCTCAATTTTGAATTTAGATTTTTATTTCGAGTTCAAAATCCTACCCTAGTTGTATTCAACAAAATTTCATAATCAAATTCAGCAAATCCCAAACCAAATCAAATTCACCAAGACCTCCACACAAATTAAAACTTAATCCCAACATACACTAGTTGAAAGCCTTACACTAAAGGCTACAATGGAAGGCGGTTTTCAAAAATTCGCCTAAAATCGTCTTCTTTTGAAGTTTTCAAACTCGGAATTTTGAATTCGTACCCCACCTTCCTATTTTAAGGCGGTTAAATTGCAATGGAAGACGGTTTTTGAAAAATTGCCTTTAATGACAATTGATAAAAGGCGGTTCCACCTTTAAAATCGCCATTAATTAAGGTCCGAAAACTTGAGAAATGGCATTTCCAACTTGGAAAATGGCATTTTCGAAGTCGAAAATGGCACATTTTCATTTTAAAGGCGGTTCTGCCTTTAATGAGCTCAAACCCATATATACTAAGTATTTTGTCTTGGCCCAAACCCATGTTTTTCATGAAACCCTACCCCTTGCCTTTCACTCTCTATTTTCTCTCCTCACACCCTCTGCCGTCGCCTCCAGGCTCACTGTCCCTCCGCCACCGCCTCCAGGCTCGCTGTCCCTCCGCCACCGCCTCTAGGCTCGCCGTCCCTCCACCGCCTCACCGTCCCTCCACCGCCTCACCGTCCCTCCATCGCTCAGCCCTGCCTCACGTCACCCTCCACCCACCTTTAGTTTCCCTCAACCCTCCGTCCTTCTAAGCTCCACTAGCCCAGCCACCTCTCCACTGCCGCTAGCCCCGACTCCGACTCTAGGCTCCAGGCTAGTCGCTAGCCCCACCTCCACCTCCAGACGCTCGCCTAAGGTTCTCTCCGACGCGATCCGCCAGTCGATTGGAGATCGATGGACCGTTCACCGTGAAGTCATACTTGCCGTTCACCGTGAAAGCCCCTGCCGCTCGCCGTGAAAACCTCTGCTGCATCGCCGCCGATATCCTCCGCCTGAGATGGCATTTATACTGATTTTTTGTACATCTATTGTTTAATAGTTGTTTTTTCTATAGCTATTGGAATGTTGTTGTTGTCTCGTTGTTGTTGTCTCGTCATTGTTGTTCTAAAATTTTGCCTTGAGATCGATCTAGCTGTCGGAATCCAATCGGCTGCTCTTTTTTTTCGGAAGCTAAGATATAGTTTCCAAACTCGGAAACTATTTAAAGATGGTTTTATCATTTTTTTTAAAGGCGGTTTTCAACTGCCTTCGTTGAGTTTTTTAAAGGCTGTTCTTGGAACCGCCTTCTATTGATGGACATTGGAAGGCAGTACCAAAAAATGTACAATGAAAACGCCTTTACTGGTTCGATAGATCCGCCTTCAGTACCCCTACACTATTAATAATTCGATGATGACATAGGACATGGGTCGGTGCTGATCGCATGGAAGATGGATAGATGATGATGGAGTGGGTTACGGGATTTCTAATTGGAAATTGTATAGATTTATTTGAGACGGAAACAAAAATATATAGTTATACCTAAGATACAAGGAGTAGTTTAATTCTATTGTCATATTCTTTTTTATTTGATTTGAATTAAACTAAATTAAATTGGAACAATTGAGACGCGGAATTGCATTAGTGATCATTGTTCAAATTGTATCTCACTAATTAATAGTGGCACACTTTCTAATTTGAGATGTTTCTTTTATATTGACACTTTAGATTTATAGCAAGTTTAAGGTTATTATATCCACTCATTTTACTTTTTCTTCTTTCAATTTAATTTCATCCACTCATTTAGGATCTCCTAAAATCTAACACAAAAAATGATGTGCCACAATTAGAGAAACAGAGCGAGTACTATGAGTGCAGGATGGAAACTACGTGGACTCCTCAGGTTGGATTGGGTTCACCATGCTTATTCGATGATTTTAGGCCAATTAGTTTATCCAATGTCCTTAATAAAATCTGTTCTAAAGTTTTAATGGAAAGATTGAGACCTTATATGGATAAATTGATCTCCCCTAATCAATCAGCCTTCATGAAGAATAGGGATATTTCGGATAATATTCTCTACCTACAGGAAATGATTAGATTTCTTGACAAGAAGGCTAGAGCCCCTAACTGCATTCTCAAGTTAGATTTACAGAAAGCTTTTGACAGAGTTAATTGGGATTTCCTCAAGAATGTTTTGATGAAGTTTGGTTTTCGTGGTCAATTTTTAAATGCTATTATGACAAATCTCTCTCAAGCTTATTTTTCAATACTTATTAATGGCAATCCAGTGGGCTTTTTCAAGGCCACAAGAGGAATTAAACAAGGTGATCCCCTCTCTCCTTTTCTTTTTAACATTTTCTCTGAAGCCTTTTCTAGAAGTCTATCATTTATTTTCCATAATAATAAACTCTCATATTACCAGTTACCAACTTCAATACCAGCAGTTTCTCACCTAATGTATGCTGATGATACAATCATCTTTATGCAATCTTCCAAGTCTAACCTCATTAGGATAAAAGCTTTCTTAGAAACCTTTGAGTACACTTCGGGTCAAAAATTCAATTTCCATAAATCTAATTTTTACATTAGTAAAAGGCATCAAATACTAAACTAAATCAGATGAAGATGGTTTTAAAAATGAAACAGGGCTCCTTTCCTTTCCAGTACCTAGGCTGTCCTATTTTCAAAGGTAGAACATTGAATAGGTATTACCAACCTCTGACGGAAAAGCTGGACAAGAAATTGCTAAATTGGAAAAATAAGTGGCTAAGTACAGGGTGTAAATTAATTCTAATCCAATCTTGTTTGTACTCAATGCCATAACATTTATGGTCTGTAACTAAACCCCTAAAACATATAATCAAAACTTTTGAGAAAAGATTAGCAAGATTCTTTTGGAGTGAATCAGAAGGAAAAAAACACAGAGTTTGGAAAAAGTGGGCTGGTTTAGCTACACCAATTTCACAGAATGGGTTGGGGGTTTAGATTTATCCGAGCTATATTAGATGCATGTTCCCTTAAATTGTGGTGGAAAAGTCAGCTAGGTATCACCTTATGGGCTAAATTGCTGTGGTCTCTGCCTCAATCCCATAGGAAATCAGTGACTTGGAAAAGAATTTGTTCTGTGAATCTCTTTGCTGAAAATAACTCTCTTATCATTCATGGTAAAGGTAGCTGCAATCTATGGACTGCTAAATGGTGCCCGAATGGCCCACTCCTTAACTATATCCCTAGTCATATATCTGCTGCATTACAACACTGTTCTGTATCAGATTTCATCATGAATAAAGCTGATATTTTAGCACAGATTTCTCCATTCCTGGAAAATGATACTCTATTATTTTTGCAAAATGCAGAAGTTATAGAGGACAGAGAAGACAGGCTCATATGGAAACCAGACGCATCAGGTACCTTCTCTTTCAAGTCAGCATACCGGGTTCTTACACGCTCATCAGTTAATTTTCCGGCCTATAAGTTTCTGTGGAACACAACACTTCAGAGAAAGGTTTCTATTTTTACATGAAAAATGTTACACTCATTTCTTCCTTTTGACGATGTGCTTATTAGTTGTGGCTATAGTTTAGCTTCGAAATGTCCAGTATGTTGTCATTCGGATTCAATTGAACATTTCTTTATATCTTGCCCCATGGCTCAATCTATATGGAATAACATGACATCTCTGGTTCAATTCCACCTTACTGAACATCATTCCATCTCTCAGAGATTTTTTATTTTCTGGAATTGTCTTGAACTCTCTAAATGCCACCAACTGATATGTAACATACTTCCCTCTATCATATGTTGGTGCCTTTGGAAAGCTCGAAATAGATATCTGTTTGATCAGGTGCCATTCTCTACTGAATTCATATGTAAGGAAGTACTAGACCTTATAAAATTATCTCTGTATTCTAATCCTACACATCTGTGCTCCCCTACTGCAATTCCACACTCACTAAAGCATCTAATCCCACACCTTAGACCACCTCCAAAGCCAATCATACGAACTGTTTTCTGGGAAAGGCCTAAGTTACACTCCATCAAAATAAACACAGATGCATCTTGGTTTTCTTATACGGCTGCAGTTGGAGTAATAGCTAGGGATAGCTCTGGTACTCCCCTCTTGATCAACTCAGTATCTATTTCAGCTGAATCTCCACTTCATGCTGAAATTCTTGCCATACAATTTGCTTGTCAAAATTTTCCTGGGTTAGATGATCTATTCACAATCGAATCAGATTCTTTGTTAGCAGTTAACATGATAAATGATCCATACTCTGCTGACTGGCAACTTTTCAATACTGCTTATAAAGTTAAAAGCCTACTACGAGGAGCTGTGCTTAAACATGTTTTTAGGGAATGTAATTCAGTGGCTAATGCAATCGCCAAACATCTCTCTTCCCTTAATCAGGCTCTTAATCTCTCCAATGTTCCAGTACATATAAAAGGCCTCATCTCCTTAGATAAGGAGCAAACTCCTCATATAAGAATGTATAAAAATGGCTAGGCTAAGGATTGATATTGCTGATGAAATAATTTTACATGCAGGTGGAGAGGCTCGGACCTGTACATTACTGATCTAATGTGACTTCATTTGCTGTGTTCCTCTCTCGAAGCACCGACATAGATTGGAATGATCTTTGGGAATCAGCCCGGAATAGCAACAAAGATGGTTCACTAGCTAATGTTTTTAGCATGCAAACTTACTGACAGGTTTCTCATGGTAGTTGTCTGGCCAAAGTACGAATTAACACGGGGTGTAGAGATTCGTTTACTTTGGAATCGCAACTACCTCACTTAGTTATTCACATTGATCTTGTATATATTTGATCCATGGTAGTTACTATCTCTTTTGGAGGCATGATGTTGTCTATTGTAAAAACTAATGTAACCTTCGATGGCTTGCTTCTTATTGGCTTGGGGTACCAATATACCAACCCCCACCCTCGAGTGTTTTCCAAAAAAAAAGAAGGTTGGATTGGGTTCCATGATTCAAATTAAATAATCATAGCGTTGAAGTGATTGATCCAATAATGATGTGGCTTCTATTAAATAATCTTGGAGTACGTTGTTTTGATGAATATAGTAAATAGAATACATATTGATGGTGTTTATATATATATATATATATATATATATATATATATATATATATATATATATATATATAATATTTGTTTTTAATAGAAATGTATTATTTATTAAAAATATTATTCCTCAATTAATTTATGTCGAAATATTATTGGACAAATATTATTAATAATAAAAGAATAAAAAACATACTCAGAGTATTGAAAAATTGAACGGAATGATAATGCAATATCATTTTATAATTTATAGATAACTTGATTTGATTTAGCATTTGAGACTTTTTATAAATATTGATGTTCTGTTATGTTCATAATTAATTCCAAGCATGTTATCATTACATAATAAAGTTTACTTTTTATATAATCAGTAATTTAGCATGTGGTTACCTTTTTTCTTAATAAACTATAAATATTGAGTGGCTCTCCTGACGGGCTGCATGTCCATAACCTTATGGACAAATCATCTACCTTATACACTGCATTTGTTAAATTACATAAAAAAAAATTAATTTTTTTGAGAAATTTTTTTATACCATATATTTTTTATATTTTCACCTTCAAATACATATTATTACAACATTTAAGATACTTATAAAATACAATATTTAAATTTTATCAAAATTAAAATTTAAGGTAAAAGCCCTTGTGTACTGTGCATAAACTTATGGAAAGATTGTATTTTCTGATACTTTCTCATAACCATTAATGCTTTTCTATTTTTATTAAACATTTAGCCTGATTTCTTAATTATTTGCTACATAACTCCATCGTCAAATCAACTTTAAAGTTAACTATATATAAGACTTGACCATGATAAGAGTAAAGTGATCGTGATTTTCACGGAAACAAGTTGATATCGCGATAGTAATGTTATTGTTTTGTTAGATTTCTAATTTGTAATATTGGTTGACATATAATTTCAATATTCTTGCAATAGATTAATTATTGCCAGAAACTATATAGATTGGATGTCAATTCCACTTATTATACTTTTGTTGGTCGTTTTCTCAACATTTATAAATAGTTCATTGAGTCAAGTGCTAAATTGATCCAAACTTCAGGCAGAAAAGGCCAATGTAACCCTACAATAGCAGAAAGTGCCAAAAATAACCGCAACTTTATGATGTATGTGCTAATCTTAACCATGGGTTCCATTAACTTCAATTGTCAATGGGAGATTTGGCTGGAATTTATGGAAATGATGATTTTATCCCTGGATTAAAAAATGAAAAATTAAAAAAATACGGTAACCCTCTTTGACGGAGATGCCAAGACGACTACCACTATAAATGAAGACATTCCACGACTTGATCAAACATTTAAAGGATATGTTCGAGATCCTCTAAGTGACATGGCAGGGCCGATGACTAGGTCAAGAACTAAGCTTAGGGATAGTTCTTTAAATGCTTTGATTGATCGCCTTTATGATGAAGAATTGAAGAAGGAGTCACCATCGACATCTTGGATTCATTATTCAAGATTGTCGACGAACTGAAGACATCATGAAGAACACTATACTTTTTTTCCCACTGGGTTTTTAATGAGGTAGTGTGATCACTGTAAAATATTGTAAAATTATTTCATTTTGGGTTTATTGGACTGATAGCTCGGCCATGTGGGCTTTGAAGAGCTGAATTTCGAAAATACAGCCCATTAAGGTTTAGTATATTCAGTTTTATTCTGATTAGAATTAGATTTGGTAAGATTAGATAAGATTAGATAAGGTAATATTCTCCAAGGTTACTTCTTGAAGAATTCAACCTGATTACCTTAGATTACCATTTATTTTAGGTATTTTAGTTAGATATGGTTTTAGCTTCTTAAAGCTGCCATAAGTCGATTCGGTTTCCATTTGTGATTAGGATTTGAGGCAAGATTGTTACCCTATAAAAAGGGAGGCCTTATGGAGGAATTTAACAACCTTTCATCAACCAAATATACAACTTTTTGAGTTCATACTCTTTGCTTGCGAGCTATTCCATTGTTGCTTAACCCCGAGGGCTAGTTAAGTACCAATAAACCTTGTAATCTGATCCTGAGGGCTAGTTAGAGAGCAAGTCGAAGTTAGACGTACCCCGAGGGCTAGACTCCTGAATTTCGTGCGAGATAGTGCGGGTTTACAGATCCCTTCACTAGATCAAAGATATTAATTCCGCAAATTGTGAGTCTTCACAAGGAGATTCATATCACTCTTCTTGGCCGGAAACTTCCAGCTTCTCCACCTTCAACCCTATTCTTCACATTTAACCCTCTTCTTTGCCGAAAACTTCTTCACCTTCACATGTCTTCTTCGTTGGTGTCGTTAGGGTTTTTGTTGGTGTCGTTACGGTTTTCAGGGGTGTTGTTTGGAGATTGGGGATTACCGTCCATAGCAAATGAATCGGAATACAAATTCAAGGGTTCAAGCTAGGGATTGAAGAAGAATGGATTATATTTATAGGGATTTGGAATTTTGGGTTCGATTTGATTCCACCCGAAACGAGAAGGATGACCGAACGCTGCAGGGGTGCAGAAGAAGAATATACAACAATAAGGGGTGGTGGTGGGAGGTGACGGAAGGAGGTGGAGAGAAGAGAGGGTGGTGGCGGAGAGAAGAAGGGGTGGTGGCACGCGGTGGTTGGAGTAAGGGTGAGTTTTGAAGAAGAAGAAAAAAGGTAAAACGGGAATTCAGCTTATAGGGCAAAGGGTATTTTTATCATTTCATGTCTAGTCAACACCTTAATTGATGAGTCAATGTCAAAATTGTGTCAAAAGGTTATAACTGCACATTCACCCTAAAATTACGGTTATTTTGGCACTTTCTCAATTTACAAGGTTATATTAACACTTTCAATCTAAAATTAGGTGTTAGAACTGTAAAAATTCCTAATTCATTTTAATTATAAAAAGACTCGAATTCTCAATGATTCGAACATTTTTAAAGTACTCGGGTTCGGTCCTGTTTTTCTAACTTAATATTACATCAAGTACTTCCTCTGTTTTTATTTATTTATGATATTTACTATAAATGGATGTTTTTTTTATTTGACATTTTTCTATTTTTAGCAAAATTCCTTCAATTTTATGCACTTATTCTACTTTTTTACTTTCTACATACAATTTCATATACTCATTTTCTTCACCTAAATCTCATCCGCTAGACCCCTGTGATGCAATAAATAAAAAAAACGAGAGAATAGTACTCTTACATTTACTGAAAACTTCCAAGCAGGAATTTACATGCATGTTGGAATGGATCCGAATAATGGAAAAAGTCAATCGGGAAGTGACTAACTGACCTCGTACGGAGCTACCAGTATGAAGTGAGTACCGCCGAGTAAAAGGAAACAGACTAACAGTCACGTGATAATTTTGTTTCTTAAAAATATCTTGTGTAACAAACGAATACTCCCTCAGTTGTATTATAATTCTGTCAATTTTATCAATAATCAATTTCTCAATTCATCAGCCTACCGATTAATTTTTTGTGAAGCATTCCCTGGAAATTCCATCCCTCAGTTGACTAAGGTGCTTGATAGAATTGTATTTCAACTGTATTACTAACTAGAATAAATTGAGTATAATACGAAAAGTTAGTACTAGTAGAACTCTACACTAGTCAACAAGTCTTATCTAAAACCAATCAAATCTAATGAGTAACTTGGTTTAATATAATATCCCCTCAAGCGAAGCGTCGGATGTTCGGCGATGCAAAGCTTAGGCCTGAAGAACTCGAACAATGGGCGAGAAAGTCCTTTGGTGAAGATGTCAGCAATCTGAAGACCAGTGGAGACATGAGCAGCACGCAGCTTGCCAGAAGCAACCAACTTTCGAACGATGTCAATATACTTTGCCCGCTTGTGAGAAATCGGATTCGGGGCCAAGAAAATGTTGCTACTGTTGTCGCATAACAGCAGCGGGGAACCCGAAAGCAAAACTCGAAGATCTCGGAGCAAGTGAGTCATCCAAACAACCTTTGAAGCTGTGTTGGCGAGAGCCCGATACTCAGACTCGGTGTAGGAATGAGAAACGGTAGGTTGTTTCTTGGCACTCAAAGTAACTAGATTTCCACCAAGAAAGGCAGCATAGCCATATGTAGATCGGCGAGTTGCCAAACAACAAGCCCAGTCACCCTCAAAGTACCCCAGTACCTCGGAAGAGTTGGCAGAGCGGAAGGTGAGACCAAAATAGAGCGATCCTCAAACATAACGAAGAATCCAAGCGATTGCAGCAAAATGGTCATCACGTGGATCCTGAAGAAACTAACTGACAGTGTTAGCCGAAAAGGCCAGATCAGGACGAGTGATCATCAAGTACTAGAGGGCGCCAACAAGGGATCGGTACAACATCAAATTCCAAAATGAATGACTGGTAGAACTGTGTAACAGCGAACCAAGTACAAATGAAGTAGATACCATAGCAGCATCAGACATCTCGGCACGAATGAGAATGTCCCTAGCACACTTAGCTTGACCGAGAAGTAGTCTTGATGAAGTTGGAGATACCTCTAAGCTAAGAAAGTAATGAAGGGCGTCCAAGTCCTTGATAGCAAAATCCCGATGTGTCCTATCAATAAATTTTCGAAGAAGCATCGAGTCGTTTCTTGTAAGGATGATATTATCAACATACACGAAAAGATACGAGCCATCCAATGAGTACGAGGCCGAGGAGGAGTGGTCAGAGGAGAGGAATGCATAGATGAGCTTGGGAACGAGGAAACCAAACTAGTTGGCGAGGACACGGTCGTGGAGACCGGGCTGGCTGGCGGTGACACAAGCGGAGCTGGCTGGTCGGAGATTGGTTGGTCGGAATCTGTATAGCAAATGGAGAGAGCGCAGTGATAGACTGATCAAGTGTCGGTAATAATGGACCAGAACTACCATCGGCATCAAGAAAGGCAGAAACATCCAAAGTTGACAGAGAAGCACCAATCGTCGAGGTTGGGGAGGAGGAAAAAGGAAAACAACTCTCATCAAATCAAGCTTGATGGGTGATATAAATCTTGATGGTGAAAGAGTTAAGACATCGAAAGCCCCTATAATGGCAGCTATATCCGATAAAAACACAAGGAATGCTCCTGGGAGATAACTTATGTTCGGCCATAGGACAAACAAAAGGAATTACTCGACAACCCAAAGGATGGAAGTTCGAGTAAATTGGGTCATGCTGATAGAGAAGGCCATAAGGAGATGCGCCTTGTAAGACCGAAGTGGGTAACCGGTTAATAGTATAAACTGCAGTGGCAAATGCGTCATCCCATCTATACAGCAAAAGATGCGAGTTAAAAAGCATCTGAAGGCCCATTTTTGTAACATGTCTATGCTTGCGTTCAGCTCATCCGTTTTGCTCCAGAGTATATGGACACAATACTTGATGGTGAATGTCTTTGGAGGAAAAATGAGACCGTAGACGCATGTTCATAAATTATTTACCACCGTCACTATGAAAAACCTTAATTTTGGATGTAAATTGATTCTAGACGAGGGCCCCAAACTGCAAATAGGTGTAAAAAAATTGGATTTGCAATGAAGCGGAAAAAACCAAGTAAAACGAGAATAATCATCCACAAATAGGCAAAATAAGCAAAACCATTCTCGGATAAAACTAGGGAGGGACCCCACAAATCACAATGTACCAAGTTAAGGATGTGTGCAACACGTTTAGGGTTCTCAATAAAATATAACCATTGTCCCTTCGCCATAACACAAGGGGTGCGGGTATGCGGTTTAGGTAATAATGAAGAAATAGAAAGTAAATCATACTTCTGCAAACTGGAAATGATCCCAGTCGGCACATGACCAAGCTTAGCATGCCAAAGCTTGTATGATGTTTGTCTGTTATTCTACTGCAAACAAGAAACAATTGTTACGTCCCCCTTATCCAACACGTACAGTCTTCCATCATTGTGACCCCTGCCCACAACTACCTTGGAAACTCTATTCTGAATCACAAAGTTTCAGTCATCAAAAGTAACAAAGACATTCAAATCCTGGGTTAGTTTACTAATACACAGTAAATTCTTAGTAATCTCAGGCACAACCAGAACATTAGATAATTTCAGAGTATCAAAAATTTGAGAATCACCAATATGCGAAATGTGAATAGAAGCACCATTACCAACGGAAACTTGAGAATTATCAGAATATTTAGTGACACTGTCAAGGCCTGAAGCTAAAGATGCTATATGACTGGTGGCACCAGGATTAACATACCTGTTTGAGGTGCGAGAGATGGTTCTATCTGCAGGAAGGTCTAAAAATTTTCAGCCAAGTGAGTGGAGTCGGAACGACAAGTTCACGCCGATATTTTGTAATAAGTCGCAGCATAGTGACCCGGACGACTACACCAAGTAAATTGAGGACGTCCGCGACCTGAACCAGCCCCATCCGTGGACTGACTAGAACCGGCAGTAGACCTGCTGCCTCGGCGACCGCCAAATTGGCCACCCCTGGTGGCGCATGCACCCCACGTGCCACTGCCCCTGGCCGGCGGTTGATCCCACGCGCGGCCGGGTGGGGGCTATTCTCTTGCAGAAAAAGCTACTGGCCCAGACACAGCTACATAATGGCCTTGCAAATTTCTCAAAAATGCCTCATGATTTTTAGCACGTGACGAAACATCGGCATTAAGGGGCATAGGGGATGGATTTATCAACGGAGCAGAGAAATATTTGAACTCAGAACCAAGAGCAGTTAAAACCAGACTATTTGATCATCATTATTGACTCTCATTCATCAATATTTGTCCTTTTGCCAGACTCTCATCCATGAAATATTTTATGGTAGAGATTGTCAAGGCCGGCCCTATAGTTTAGGTGTATGAAAGTTTGCATCAGGTCCTTCAATTTATTAATTATATTTTGGAAATATAATTACAAGGCTCTACAAACAACACCTATTACTTTTATTTTTCAGTCCTATTAACCTCGATCTTTTGGCTCTGAAAAACCAAAGTAAATGTGGCTGAAGAAAATGTTACTTTTTACCCCAGTTCAAAACTGAGGTAAAAAGTAATTTTTACCTCATTTTTAATAAAATAACTGAGGTGAAAAAGGAAACCTACCGAAGTGGGTGCGACATCGCTCCAAAATTTTGAAATTGCAGTAAAAAAAGTTTGGATCGACAATAAAAAAATTGGGTGCAATTCGCACAGAACCGCAGTAAAAAAACATTGGCACAACACTTTTGCGATGTCGCAGATTGCATTTCTAGAATTAAAAAAACTACCAAAATCAGAATCGATGTCGATTCTGCTTTTGGTAGTTCACAACCAACAAGGAGATTTCAATCACAAGACATACAGAACCGAGTTCAGATTATTACACAAAACAGATGACTTTCTAACCTATAGAAGAAAGAAATATCTACAAAGAAAAACAAAGACATTTCTACAAGACATATTATACAAAACAGAGAGGTTTGTTATACAGAAGTGATTATGCAAACATATCATTTCGGAGTGGTGGAGCGAGGCTGAGCAGTGGCTGAGCAAGGCGGAGGCGCGGCTGAGCAGCGACGGAGGCGCGGCTGAGCAGCGACGGAGGTGCGGCTGAGCAAGATAGAGGCGTGGCTTAGCATCGATGGAGCAAAGCTGAGCCAGCAGATGCAAAGCAAAGCTGAGCCATCTAACGGTAGGATGGAGGAAGAGGCGACAGTGGTGGTTTCTGGAGGAAGAGGCGCCGACTTCAAAATTTTGGGTGAAGGAGGAGGCTTCAAAAATATGGAGAAGGAGGCTGATTCAACATCTAAGAAAGGAGGAGTAGGGTTTGGGTTGGATTATTTATAGAGTTAGGGTTTAGTAATTGAGCTGAATTGATATTGGGCTGAAAACAATGTCAAGTATTTATTCTAATTTGTTCATTAATTTAATTAATATTAGGTTACATTCATTCATGAGTTTAATTAATTAATATAATCTATTTTTAAAATTCATCATATCATTTTAAATTAAATATTAAATTAATATTTATGAAATAAAATTTATAAAAAAGAAGAAATAATGAAATAACATTTAAAATAAGAGAATTTAGAAATAGGGAACAAAATTCCTTTTCACTAACTTTGTGCCTTTATGTTTTATATGGGTAACCATTGATTAGTTAAAAGCAAATCATTCTACTAGTAAGGATTAACTGTTGATTTGTTAAAATCAAATCATTCTACTAGTGTTCATAAACTGAAAGTCTAGTAAGGGATGCCCTTTAATTAGTTAATGTCAAACATTTTTAATAGTTTTTATGTATGGAAAGTCAAATAACGGTTTATCGTTAATTAATTAAGGTAAACCTTGGTTATTAGAGTTTATTTATGTAAAGTCAAGTAAGGGTTGACCGTTGATTAGTTAAGGTCTAGCCATTTCATTAGTGTTTATGTATGGAAATTAAGTCAAATACTTAAGGGTTGACCGTTACTTAGTTTTAAATATGCTTGAAATGTTGAAATGTTGGTGAAATGTTAAAATTAAGTAATTGTTTTGGTGAAATGTTGGAAAGCGCTAGTACATGTTTTATAGTAACTTAGAGTTGAATACTTATAAGTAAGAAACGAAAATCAGAAAGGATTACAAATATGTTTTTATACCCTATTGTTGATAAATATTCCATTATAGGCTTGAAAAATACAATGAGTGTGTATAAGGTAGCATCACGTTCGAGCGGATTTCAATTTGGAGTTACGAGTAAATTTTTACTTTTTGCACTTAGACCCCTCCAAGAAAGTTGGAGTTGTCGAATCACGAAATTGGCAACATCAAAATGCAATTCACTAATATAAAATTGTAAATTTCCAATTTTGGCATGTATGGGTGTACGAAAGGGTTTCGAAAGTTATCGTTGATTATTTCTACACAAACTTGAAAAATTACACCATGGCCCAAAATTGTGTTGCCCTATAATCCATTGCTCTAAAATACATGATTTTTGTTATGTTTGCCTAAATAGTGATATATTAAATAGATAAATTTTTTGGTGAAATGTTGGATAGCGCTAGTACATGTTCCAGAGTAACTTAGAGTTAGTTACATAGAATTAAGAAAGGTAAATCGGAAAAGATTACAAATATATTCTTGTGCATGCTTATTGATAAATACTATGTTATTGACTTGGAAAATACCACTCGGGTGTTTAGGGTACCATCACGTTCAAGCATATTTCAATTTGGAGTTACGCACTAGTGGAGATGCTTTCATTAAAGACACTCAATCAAAGGCACTTCTTTTTAACCGCCTTCTATTGAGATCCAATGAGTTCCAATACCGAAACCTCAGTTCTGATATCGAACTACTTTTGGATCTCAATAGAAGGCTGTTAAAAAATGATAGAATCCGGTTCTTGAGGAACCACCTTTGATTGCATCAATAGAAGGCGGTTCCATTGAAGACTTGCCTTCTATTAGGTGTCTTTGAATTGGCCTATATATAGAGAAACCCTAGTTTTTAAGCCTTAGAAATTTTTCTAACTCCCTCACCCAAATTCATTTTCCTTTCTCTTCTATCACAGCTCTCTCTCCTCTTAGCCTCTATCTCCATTGAACCACTGCCTCTTTGGCCATCGAACTACCTCGTCCCTGGCCATCAAACCACCGTGTCTCTTCCTCCCGCCGGAACCCTAACTACCATTGGCGTTTATCCCTCTCCATTGTTGCCCACAACACTCCTCTCCACTGTGACCCTCACCTCTAGAGCCATCACCAGTGCTGGTCTCACCACCGCTGGCCACAATTTCTGCCACCACCACTGGCCTCGCCACCACTGTCGGGACTTGCTACCACCGCCGGGCCTTGCCACCACCAACGCTGGGCTGCATGGCTCTCACCACCGTCGTGCCGAGGCAGAACCAGATTTGGGCTATCGGACTACCGCTGGCCTCAATCGCCACCACCGCCGGCCCTTGACATCACCTCCACCGGGCCTTGCCACCACCGTCGGGCCTCGCTACCACCACTGGTCCACGGCACCACCACCTGAACGTGTCACCTCCTGGAACATCTCATATTTGATTCATGTGTATTTTGTATAATTTTGATTATTTGATTGTTTTATTCGTGTGTAATATGATTCATGTGAATTTAGTTATTTGATTGTTTGATTATTTCCTGCTGTTCTTTCAAAATTTCCATATCTGGTATTACATCGCCGCCGGAAATCGATTGGTTTCTTCGGTTTTTGGAATTTTTTTGGGACATCAGAAACAAGTTCCAAATTTGGAACTGCTTTGGATGTCGATAGAAGGCGGTTCCACCTGTCGTTAGAGGGCGGTTTTGACTGCCTTCCATTGGTGCGTTAGAAGGCGGTTCCAGGAATCGCCTTCTAACGTCATCAATGGAAAGCCTATCCAATGAAGTCACCCCAAAAGTGTCTTCCAATGACCAATCGAACCGCCTTTAATAGAGGTGCCTCCACTAGTGACGAGTGAAGTTTTTAATTTTTGCACTTATGTTTCTACAAGAAAGTTGGAATTGTCGAATCACGAAATTGGCAATATAAAAATTCAATTCAATAATATACATTTATGATTTTACAATTTGGGCATGTATGGTTGAACGGAAGGGTCTCGAAAGTCAACATTGATTACTTCTACACAATCTTAAAAAAATACATTATTGCCCAAAATTGTGTTACCCTATTATCCATTGCTCTAAAATACATTATTTTTGTTATTCTTGCCTAAATAATGATATTTAAAATGTATTATTTTTTCCGTGAAATGTTGGAAAACGCTAGTACATGTTCTTGAGTAACTATTACCGGTGCCTCATAGCAACCAAATTTTATACTACTTAATTTATATACTACTTAATTTATATACTACTTATTTTATATAATTATGAATAAGTAGAATATAAATTTTATTCTGTGAAAAAAATTAAAATTTATTTATTGATATTCGACTTCGATCACATATTACTCAAACTCTACGTAACATAAAGTCATAGTTAAAAGAATAACTATAAATCTTTTAAAAGTTTAAAAGAAATGTAGTAGCATAAAAAATTTACAAAATTATACTATTTTAGTTTTATTTAACAATAAATTTTATTATTAAAATTACGATCATGTGTTGTTCGAACTCTACATTTAATTTATTTCATTTGAAAAAATATATATAAAGTCATAGTTTAAAATAGTTATAAAATCTGTTAAAAGTTTAAAAGAAATGGAGTTACATAATTTTTTTAAAATATTATACTTTTGTTTATAAAAAAATTACATTATGAATATATATATATATATATATATTCAATTATTTTAAAATCGTGCATCAGAAGGGTGTTTGCGAGAGGCACATGCGACTCCGGTAAGCCAGACATACTTGCGATATCGGTCATTTATGTCTACAAGAGTGACTTGCGATGTCGTTGTGACGTCGTAAGTTAGACATGCGCGAGAGTGACTTGCGATGTCGGTCTCAAACACAACCGACATCAGTAAGCCAGACATGCGTGCGACATCGATAATGGTAGGCTTTTACCTCAATTTTTTTAATCGAGGTAAAAAATATTTTTTACTTCAATTTTTTTTAACCTCGATTATTTACCCTTAACCAAAAAACCGAAGTAAAATGGGCGAAATAATATGTTCATTTTATTGTAGTGATTAGTTGTCTAAAGAATATTCATTTTCTCCCATTGTGAGACCTTATTTTACCAATATTATATAACCTAATTATTACCGGTGATGCCTATTTTTAAAATTTACTTCAGCCCCTAAACGTTTAGTACCAGCATTGAACATTTGTACATATTCTATAGATGCATGATACGCCGATGACGTTGGTATGAGCCATTTTTTTGCTAAGTGTCATACTCAATGATTGGAATAAGTGTTTCATTAAATATCCCACACCAACCCCTATCCACCAACGAGGTTGAAGATGGATGGGTCAGAAGAAGTGTCGTGGTGGAAGTGATGGTGATGATAGATAAATAAGAAAAGTTAAAATATAAAAATATTTTTACAATACATAAGACATGAATTTGATAAGTAAAATACAAGATAAAATCGCACACCACGTATAATTTTGAAAGCAGTAAAAGTATCAATTCTAATTTTGTCCCTAGCTAGGTACTTGTGAGTCACAAATTTGTGATCAGTTCTATTTTTGTCCCTAGCCATTACCCTATACATTAATGAATAGAAGTAATAATTTTAGGGAAAGGATTAGTAAAGGCAACTTTTTCATAAGGTTATAGACATTTTACGTATGTTTTTATCTTAAATATTGTAATTTTTTCTATATAAATACTGTATTTTATAAGTTAAAATAAGTAATAATATGCATTTGAACGTGAAAATATTATAAAAAAATGATACAAAAAATATTTTAAAAAATTCTAAATTGTGTACTCCCTCTGTCCCAGCCGAATCTGCACAATTTTTTGTCAACTTTATCAAGACACGCTTGACCATAAATACTAGTATATAAACACCAATATCATCATGTGAGATATTATTGGATTCCACGCATGATGTATTTTCTAAATATCAAATTTTAACAAATTGTTATTATACGTAACTAAAGTTATCGTTGGTCAAACATGAACTGAAAAGGTTGACAAAAAATTGTGCACATTCGGCTGGGACGAAGGGAGTATGTAATTTAACAAATGCAGTGTATAAGGTAAAAAATAAGTGGTTTGTCCATAAGCTTGTGGACAGTCTGTCTGTCAGAAGACCCACTCATAATTTTAAATAACTATTCTCTCCTCTCTTCCTATTTTTTTAATTCTACTTCATTCATTTCACTATTTGTGGAACACTTTCTAATTTAAGATTTTTTTTATATTGACACTTTTCAGTTATGACAAGCTTAAGGTTATTACGTCAACTCATTTTACTTTTTATTCTTTAAAATTTAATTCCATCCACTCAAACATTTTCCAATTTTTTACACCAAAAGTGATGTGCCACTCAGGGGCAGAGCTACCCATGTGTAAGGTAGAGCAATTGCCCTACCTTTTAAAAAATCAATTTTTTTTTTCAGTTAATCAATATTATGATTTTTTATTAGTGCCCTAGCTTATTTCTAATTTTAGATCCACTTTCTTCTTCTATATTTATTTTTTTCTCAAAATTTTAACTTACCGTCAAAGGCAGAGTAATCAAATTAAATTGTGACCCAGTAATTTTTTTTTTTTTGCTCCACCCCTGATGCCACTAGTGAAGAGATGGGGGGAGTGCATAAGTAGCTAAAACACAATAAAAAAACTAGCAAGGTACTATATTAAATTGATCATGTCTGATTCAAAGATCTATGAATTGATTAATGACCTAAAGAAGAATACAAAATAGGTGTACGTCCGTGTTACAGTTGAGAGAACATGCGTCTTGACTGAGTTATTAAATTTGCCAATAGTTTGAGAAAATGACATGTTTGTGGCTATAGTAGCCACAAACGGAAATTGCATGTGCAGGGCGCATTTCTGTAATGCGTCCTGCCATTTTTTTTTTCGCTTAATTCCGGTCAAAGTTTTCAAACAAGCAACGAGAGCGTGACACGTGGCAAGGACGCATTTCCGTAATGCGTCCTGCCTTTTTTTTTTGCTTAATTCCGGTCAAAGTTTTCAAACAAGCAACGAGAGCGTGACACGTGGCAAGGACGCATTACCGTAATGCGTCCTGCCTTTTTTTTTCAGTCAAACTTTCCGGAAGAAGAAAATGCGGCCAAATCGATGAGCGACACGTGGCAGTGAATTTTTTTTTAAAAAAAATCCGGTCAACACTCGCAAATGGGTGGTCGAATTGTTGGGCGCCACGTGGCACAGGTTGCATTATGGAAATGCTTCCTGCAGCAGCATAAATGTTGCAGCTTCTTTCCTCCTCTTCCAGCATTTTCCATCTTCCTCATCTTCCTCCTCACCCATTTCGCGAATTTTTTCATTCTGCTAGCCTCCATTCCGCCGGTGTGTTGCCATCCCGCCAATTCCCCTCCACTCATCTCCGGCATTGTGCTAACGGCGTCCCAACACTTTCGATGGCAGTTCGTATTTTCTAAAACATCCGGTATGGTTTCCTGGTTTTTTGCGCAATTTTTGTTTGGGTTTTTGTTTACTACTACTGATTTTCTGATGGGATTTTGGTTGTAGTTGAAAGAGCTTGACGTTGACCGCGTTGACCCGACGTTGACCGCCGTTGACTGCATTGACCCGGGCCTTGACCGCCGCGAATACACACTGAACGCCTCGAATCGGCTGCCCTGACGTTGACCCGGCATTGACCTGGCGTTGACCCGCCTTTGACCGCCCCGACGTTGACCGCTTAGCCCGGCGCTGTGTCTCACCGTTGACCGGATTCTCAGTAAGTCGCACACTCTCACCCACCACGTTATCCGTATGGATGTAGTTAATTGCGCCATGAATAATTATACGAATGTGTTCCAAGAGATTATGTGTGTATTACCCGCGGATTGTCAGTTGTTGGCTGTTGGGGTGGTTTATAATCCCTACAGATCCCGGAGGAATGTGGTTAATGTAATTGTATGTGTGCAATTGTGTGTGTACTTTGAATGATTAAGTCTGTGTCTGTAGTCTTGTCATAGTGGCCAGGTGTAGGAAATGTACGTACTTGACGATAGTGTGAATAGGAATGTCCGACGAGTGTGAATCTGAAGTTATGTGTTTTTGTGTTGCAGTTGGGCGATGTTTTTGGCGGTGTATATGTATAGAGGGGGTCAGATCAAGTTTGATTTGAGTGTCGGTGTGTATTATGATCCTCCAATACCGGAGCGAGTTGTAACTCTCGAGAGGCGGTTGAACCACTTAGAATTGGTTGATGTAATTGTAACGAGACTGGTCATTGTGAGGGAGAGTTGTTCGCTGAAAATGTATTTCCGATGTCCCGAGCTGATTGGTAATGCGGTATACTATCGATGTTATCCTGTGGAAGATGATGAGTCGACCACATTCTTCTTCAACATTGTTGATCGAATGTCATTGTCTTCTGCGGATTTTTACATTGTTGTGGAACAGTTACCAGTCGCTAATGTTGGGGCGCGGGGGACCACGTTCTTGTCATTGATGAGCAACGTGCAGAACTCCCTATCGGTACCCAGTATACCACCACCTGTTCGTAGCCGGGGTTTTGAATTCGGTGAGCCTAGCCAATCAGGTAGGTATACCCCCGTGGATTGTGCCCAGCCGTCCACAAGTGGTGTCCTGCATGTGGTAGACCCTGGCGAGCAGAATGTCTTCCGCAATGATTACGCGGGTGACGGCAGCGACCGCGACGCTCGCCATGACGGTAGCGAAGATGGCGGCGATGAAGCTGAACTTGACGGTGGAACTAATGATGATCGTACCCTATCAACCGATTCCAATCCCGGTGAAGAGGAAGAGCAATTGGCGAGGACGAATAGCATACCCACGTCGTTCCATATTCTGGCAAACCCGGACACGCAGGCCTACTATAGAGATTATGGGGGCCCCGATGAGGATAGCTATGACCCTACCCATTTCGGGTCCGGCATTTCTACCTATGTTCAAGAGACTGGTGAAGTGGACGTGGGTATGCGATTTCAGACAAAGCCGCAGTTGGTCGAAGCTGTTTCTCGGTGGAATTCTATGATGAACAGGGAACACAGGGTTGTGGAGAGCAGGTCACGCACATGGTATGCGAAATGCAAGGACGTCGTCGAAGGAACTGGGAATTGTGTTTGGGTTTGCAGAGCTTCGAAAAAGGCTTCGCATGGTATGTGGGAGATCACCAAATGGGGTAGAAGCCATGGGTGTGTCGGGGCTGGTCGCTCTACGGGCAACATGAATTTGACGTCGGTGATGATCGCCCGTTCAATCCACCATCACGTTGATGTAAACCCTTCGTACACCGTGAAAGATGTGCGAGCTCAGGTGAGCGATGAGTTCAATGTCACGATTTCCTACAAGAAGGCCTGGTATGCTCGGCAGAAGGCAATTGACATGGTATTTGGAACGTGGGAGAATTCGTTTGAACAGCTCCCAACTTTTATGGATGAGCTTGTAAGGGCTAATCCGAGCACTGTTGTTGATTGGGCTGATGTGCCTGACAGAATTCATGGTCCCGGGTGTAGGAAATTTAAATTTGTGTTTTGGGCATTCGCTCAGGCAATTGCAGCCTTCCGCCACTGCAGGCCAGTGATCAGCGTAGACGGGACTCATTTGAGAGGTGCATATAAGTCCACAATGCTGGTTGCCGTAACCCACGATTCAAATGATTACATCCTCCCCATCGCTTATGCAATTGTCGACGAGGAGTCTAACGAAAGCTGGAACTGGTTCATGGGGAGACTGCGTCTTCACGTTGTTGGTGGTGATAGCAGACCTATCTGTGTTATATCAGATAGGCATGCAGGACTTGTAAATGCGATGACGACCATGGAGGAGTGGATGGAGCCAGCCGGATACCACCGGATTTGCTTGTGGCATTTTCAGTCCAACTTCTTATCACATGATCGTGGGAAGTTCAAGAATGCGCTTATGAAGACTCTGGTGTGGCAGCTTGGTAGTGCCAGGCGAGAGAGCAGGTGGAAGGAGTACAAGGAGGAGCTAGAGAGTATGGATCCATCTGCTTGGGCTTGGCTGGAACGGCAAGATAGGAGTACGTGGTGTCTTGCCTTCGATGACGGTGATCGGCGTTGGGGAATTCTGACGACGAATCTGTCAGAGAGCTTCAACAACTGTTTAAGGCGCGCACGCCATCTCCCAATAACAGCGTGTGTCAAAGCAACGTTCGAGCGGACTGTTGAAATGTTTGCACAAAGGCTTACCGACGCTACGAACTGGAGGTATTTTCTCCATTAATTGCATTTTCAGATTTACCTGCATGCCGGTTTGCTAAATATGAGATATTGCCCGTTCATCCAGGTCCGTGTTCCCTGAGAGGATCTGGAAAAAGTTCCGGAAAGAGGATACATTGGCACAGGGACATATCGTCACCCTGTTCGGGCATGCGTCGCAGACTTACAGGGTTGTGGCGAGGAACATCGACGGGAGCATAAGTGAACGACATTACACGGTCAAATACCGAAGAAGAGAGTGCACCTGTCGCGAATGGGAAATTTTTCGTTTCCCTTGCTCCTATGCCTTGGCCGTTTGTCGGCACAGACGTGACGATCCTGCAAGTCTATGTGACAGGGTGTATCACACGACCACATATGTCCAACAATACAGTCAGGGTTTCATGCCCGTGCGAGATCCATCACTCTGGGAGCGTGCCCGTTGGAGGTTGATTCCGGATGCAGAAAAGTTTCGCAACAGGAGGCGTGGACAGTTTGCGGAGAGGAGGATAAGGAATCAGATGGATGAAAGGGTGGAGGGGGAAACCAGGGGCGTGCGTAGGCGTGGGCGTGGGCGTGCTTAGTATCGTGGTGTCATATGGTGTCTGTAGTACTACCTCTAACTGTCATTGTGTTTGCATTGTACATCGACAAGACAGGGCATGCTTAGTCTGCCCGTTCGTAGTGTGATATAGTATTTCTTGTACTAAATGATATGTGTAGCAGATTGCGTAGTATTACTTATATTTGCGAATTATGTCTCACACCACGCAGTGTTACTTTTATCTGTGCTATTCTTCCAGAAAAAACATCTAACTAGGGTTGATACTTGATCGCAGGAAAACACCATGTACCATCCGGGACCCATTGAGGAGGACTTGCTGTACCTCCATCAGGAGCACCGTGCTCGTGCCCTGTACAATGGATGTTTAGAGGACGAGGCACTGCAGGTGCGTCGGTGCGACGGGGCCGACTGCCAGAACAGGTTATGGGGTATGTACGGGACACGGGATTTCAGGGACTCTTGGACTCTGCCGCAATACAGATTGACCACTCCCTCATCAGCGCCCTGGTGGAGCGTTGGCGCCCGGAGACGCACACGTTTCACCTACCGATGGAGGAGGCTACGGTCACCTTGCAGGATATAGGGGTCCTGTGGGGTCTACCGCTCGATGGCATCCCAGTCACAGGTGTTAACACTGTTAGGCGTACGGAGGAATGACAGCTCATCTGCACAGACTACCTGGGAGCTACACCAGACCCCACTTGTATCAGGGGGGGTCGCATTAAGGCCAGGTGGTTAGGAACGATATTGCACAGTCCGTTCCCCGCTGCTCCCACTGATGTACAATGCCAACAGCGGGCTAGGGTTTTCCTTCTGCTACTTCTTGGGGGAATGCTGATGTCCGACACGTCCGGCCACCTCGTCTCATTGCTCTACTTATCCGCACTTACGGATCTGGGTGCAGTCCATCGGTACAGTTGGGGTAGTTCCATTCTTGCATGCTTGTACAGGTCGTTATGTGACGCGGCAATCCCACAATCTAAATCCATATCTGGGCCACTAGTCTTGCTACAGGTAAAATTATTGGTCAACATAGTCATTCGTACCTACCGTGCTTAATATTAACGGGCATTTCTATTGCATTTATTGGCAGTTGTGGGCATGGGAACGCATACCATCCATCCGACCTGCCGGGGCACTACAGGTGACAGTGACGATGAGTGCTCTTGGATCCCGGTACATGTCTTATTCCTCAATCCACGGTATTCATAAGTCCACATGCAATTCTGTAGTATGGCTAATGTATTTCACTCTGTTCCTCATAGGTGGAGGGCCCGTTACGATTGTTCACAGTCACCAATGCACGTTCTCAAAGTGTACCATGACCAACTGACGTCTCTCAATCACAATCAGGTACGGGAATTTGATTTCTGGACTTCGCACGAACAATGGTTTCATTTACCTAACCGCAACACATGCATGTTGTTCCAGTTCATCTGGCAGCCATATACGGAGGACGTCCTTGAGCAATTCCCGCGGTATTGTACAGCTGGTAGAAACAATTGGCTGCTATGCGTCGACCTCATCTGCTAGCATGTCGTGGAGTTCCATCATGCACATCGTGTTTTCCGGCAGTTCGGCCTCATCCAGCCAATACCCACCCAGTTGGTCAGTAGGGAAGAGTACAACTTACTCCACACCGGAGACCGTCGAGGAATGTCTGGCATGGATTGGCGTGTCGAGCTCAGAAGATATCTCGACACTTGGGAACATCGGTCCGATCGACAAGCACCTACACTGGGGAGTGCGGATCCATACCTACCTACCCGTGATTATTTGGAGTGGTACTTCCGCAAGACGGTGTCCTTCATTGATCAACCAGGGCGGCCTGTAACAGCTACTGAGGGTTTCCACGGAGACGGTGCAACCGCAGAGTACTTGGTATGTTCTAAATTTTAGATATTGTCAAGAAAGAATACAACAGAGCTCCTCAACATTACATATCTGACACGTTTCATCTCGATTCTGTAGTTGCAGGGAATGACACAGTTGCATGGCATGTCAGACATTAATTTGGATGGATGGCCCCCACATTGTGCGGACGTCGTAAGGGGGATGCATCGTGTTGTCACACGTAGTCTACAAAATGCGCATCAGGCCTCCAGGCTGCAACACTATCAACCGTTTGTGCACTGTGAGGAACCGCCCCCTGGTGTGAGGTACACTGACCTCAGAATCCACCGTCAGGCCCCACCGGGTCGACAGGGAGGTCGGAGGCCTCGTGCTAGGGGGCAGGCAGAACACATTGGTCCATCACAAGCGGGGCCCTCACATGTGAGTCCACCGATTTGCGGACCATCAACCGGGGAACCCTCACAGTACAACATGGATGCATTAGATTACAATGCATATGTCACTCCGCAATCCAGTCATCCATACATGTCGCATATCGATCCATCACATACAGGTACTATTCCATATGCCTTCTGTGATTCGAATGAGGAAGCGGGGTACGAAATGGAGGACGGCATGCCGGGGGAAGCTCCACATGAGGAAGAACATGTACCCGCACAGACGGTTGTACCACGGCGGACATCCAGGACCATACGCCCTCCCCCGTGTGGAACGGGTGGAAAGCTATGCAGAGACCATCGTTAGGGCAGTACATGCTGTTCGACACTAATTGGCATTACATTTCCAACGTACTGTTCCACACTGTATATTTATGCTAACTTGTATCCATTCTTACAAAATATAATAAACATTATTTCATTCACATATTACATTAGCACGGTAGTTAATTGCAAATCTCAGTTTCAAACATTTTCAAAAAAATAGCATGAAGCAATACCCATTCCAGGACTTGTTCAAGGAGCTCCCGAGAAATAAATTTATGCAAATTCGTACTAATTTGCAACATTCCGCTGATTAATTTCCCGACATATAATATTAGGCGGCTTCCAAGGACTCGTTCCATAAACGAGTCCTCCACATAATATCCCGAAGAGCTAGCTAGACAATCCCCCATTCGGACACTGTTCCAAAAAATGCGTCCTCCAAATCCTTCCGTTGAAAATCAAATTAACGCCAGGCCTGAGGGCTCGAATCAAAAACGATTCCTCCAAAATACTTTCAAAAAAATAATTCGCCGGATCTGAGGAGTCGTTCCCAAAACGAGTGCTACGAGAATCATTTCGAGGAAAATAAAATGTTGCCAAACCAGCCATTATTAGATTTTAGAAATGAGTCCACTAATTATTGCTACAAATAAAATCGTTTCCAAAACGGGTCCTCTAATTCATTTCAGAAACAAAAAAATTAATCGTGACTACATCCAAAACAAAAAAATTGAAAGGACAAATTAAATTAAAATAAAAAAAGGGGGGAAACATTTTCGGAAATAAAACAGGAGCACTATATTTAAATTCCGAAAATAACAAAAAAAAAACAAAAAAAAAAGGCTGGCCGGAGGACGCATTATCATAATGCGTCCTCGTTAAAGCCAAATAAAAAAAAATGGGGCCCTGGAGGACGCATTATGGAAATGCGTCCTCCCCCCTGAACGTCCACAAAAAAATCCATGCCCTATTTACGCCCAACTTTGCGTTTTTCACCATACAAAAATCAAGTACTCCAATAGTTTTGGATAGCTTCATACCGACATCGAATGCTTCCAATACTAATTAAATGGTTAAGGAGCGCTACGGCTACGGTCCCTTTCCCAGTTGTTTTCATAAATTAATGAGCAATAATACTACATCTGGTAAGCGACATCTATCATTGCAATACATGGATGCAAATTATTGCAATTAGATGAGATCAATTTCAAGCATAAACATGATCTAATTAGTGATTTTTTTCAGGTTGTCTGGCCCTTGTCCATTGCTATGATTCTTCCCAAGACAAGAAAAATCACCCTTTTCCAACGATAAATGGCGCTGTAAGAAGTTCATTTTTCGTTACAAAAAGGATTCTACAACGGGGGACGCATACATCCCCGCTGTATAAGGTTGTAAGAGGTTTGGTTATTTTAAAGCGCGGTTACTTTTACTACAATTTTAAAAATTAAATAGTAACTATCACGGCGAAGGTTTAGAATCTTAACATAAAATTAATTTATAATCAAATGAAAGCCTTCAAATAAGCTAAACAAAACTAAGGGTAATAGCTGGAGCATCCTTCGCATTTTTTGTCGCTGTCACACCACCTACTGCTTAATCTAAAAGATTTTAGAATACTGTGGGGTAAACTTTAACCCGTGAGGGTTCCATGTTCAAAACATTCATTACATGTATATAAAAAAATATGCATGAACGAAATTTCTGTAGGACATTATGTAGTCAAATACATTCGTCGATAAACATGTCATGTAAAAAATCATTGATTTACCAAAAACAATGCAGAAAAATAGTAAATTAAACAATAAACATTAACAATCTTATGGGTCACGGAGTGAACCCATAATATCAGTATTCAGTAACAGTCTTATGGTCACGAAGTGAACCCATAGTATCTGTATTCAGTACGATAATAGTCTTATGGGTCACAGAGTGAACATGTAATACATAATATCAATATTCAGTAACAGTCATGTGGGTCACAAAGTGAACCCATAGTATTAGTACTCAGTAACAGTCTTATGGGTTACATTGTGAACCCATAGCATCAATATTCAGTAACAGTGAAAAAATATTGAGAAAAGTGCAAATATAACCCTATGTAATTGAAGAAAGTGCAGATATAACCCTGCAATGTTCGAAAGTGCAGATATAACCCTATCTATTCAGGTTATGTGCAAATATAACCTTTTTAGCCGGTTTGTGGCTGGAATGAAGTGAAATGACGAATTTGTCCATGACGGAATCTTTAAAAAAACTGGATTCTTTAACAATTGAGGCCCTACCAATTTTGCCATTATTCTCTTCTTCCTCCGCTGCTCCTCCATTCTTCTTCCTCCGCCGCTCCTCCATCTTCTTCCTTCGCCGCTCCTCCATTCTTCTTCCTCCGCCGCTCCTCCATTCTTCTTCCTCCACCGCTGCTCCATTCTTCTTCCTCCGCTGCTCTTCCATTCTTCTTCCTCCGTCGCTCCTCCATTCTTCTTCCTCCGCCGCTGCTCCATTCTTCTACCCGCCGCACCCTTTTCTTTCTTCCACCCGCCACCCTCTCTCTGGCCACCACAATCACTCCTTCCGCCGCTATCCCTAAATACACCTTCGATTTCCCCCAATTTATCAAATTAGGTTTCCAAAATTGAGCAACAATTCCCAGAACACTACCCATCTCATCATCATCTTCACTACTTATCCAGAAGCCCACCAATCGATCTTCCTCCAGTTTGAACCCGGATAATCAAGCCACTCATCGATGGAAGGGGAGGGATTGGTGGTGGTGGGAATGGTTGGTGGTGGTGGCGGGGTGAAGGTGATGTGATGGAAGGGGAGGGATTGGTGGTGGTGAAGGTGAGGTGATGGCAGGGGAGGCAGAGGAGCTTCGGTAGTGGCTGGTGGTGGTGAGCCAGGTGGTGGCGGCGGTGCTAGCTGCTGGTGGTGTTGGTGGCGGGGTGAAGTTGAGGTGATAGCAGAGGTGGCTGGTGGTGGTGAGCCAGGTGGTGATTGGGGGGCAATTTTGTCCTTTTAATTTTGTAATAGGTTAGAAGGGCAATTTGGTCATTTCCGGTCGGTCAATGGCCGGAAATGGCCAGTCAATGCCGGAATAGTGGATTCAGGGTTATATTTGCACTTATGTGTAATAGATAGGGTCATATTTGCACTAAAAAACAATTGAGGGTTATATTTGCACATTCCTCAACATATAGGGTTATATCTGCATATTACCCAAAAATATTCTTGTGGGTCAAAGAGTGAACCCATTGTATCAGTATTCAGTAACAGTCCCATGGGTCACAGAGTGAACACATTGATTTCAGTAGCAGACCAGTCTCATGGGTCACAAAGTGAACCCATAGTATTAGTATTCAATAGCAGTCTAGTCTTATAGGTCAATCAGTATTTAGTAACAATCTTAGGGGTCACAGAGTGAACCCATATAGAATCAATATTCAGTAAGAATTTTATGCAATACAATAAAATTCCGTCTCTTGAAAAATGGTCTTTCCATAAGCTAGGGAAAGACTAGGAACTAAAGTGCAATTTTACCATAAAAAGATGAAAATTTTGCTGGTTAATGCAATTAAAATCTGGATCAAATTCGGGTTATAAACTATTTAGGTAAACACACACATTAGAAACATTACATATTTAGAGTAAAACGTGTAATTTATATGTTTTACTCTAAATGTGTAATGGTTTTAATAAAAACTCAAATGTTTCACCTGCAGTTACAGCAGAGTATAAACATCTAACTTTATATTATTCTAATTAACCCCGTCTTTTTATATGTTTATGAAAAGATGATTTTTCCCAAGGTTTTGTCATGCAATAAATGAATTTAAATAAATAAAAAGTTAACTAAAATAATATGAAGTAAATAAAATATGTTTTCAATAAACGGGGAAAATCGTCCTTCAAAACAGTTAAAAATTACAAATAATTTCATTTTTACATTCGAAAATTTCATTTCAAATGGTTTAGTTTGGAAAAGGTGGGAACTCTTACCCTTTATTGCTTATAGCGTACCATTCCATTCCACAAAGCTTGCAAATATCTTATAAACTTATTAAAACATATTCACTACATGGCATAATCATCTGAATATAACTGGTTTACATCATCTTTAGGATAATTAGGTTCACTGGTGGGTCAATTGTTTATATAATCAGCCCCGTTCTCTCGTCTCTCTCTTTTGAACAGTAAACTGCGATCCGATCATTTCCCTATTACTGCAGAGTCGTCGGTAACGGCTACCCCGCCGTCAACGGCTAATTCCCGATGGTACCAATTCGTGAAGAAGAAGGTAGCCTTAAGCCGGCCGCTATGGCCGCAATTAATGTCAGCCAATCCCCACCCAAATCCTTCGCCGCTGCTCTCCAAAATAAATCCCCCCCTCTGTCAAAATCGTTGCCTACCAATCCTGAACTAATTCCCAAATCCCAGCATTTAGGAGATCCCGCTTGTTTATATTCTGAAGATCAAATCGCTAAACTATCGGCACACTATGCAAATGCTCTGGTCGGAAAGTTCACAAAAGGAAGGCTATCAATGGAGCTACTCGAATTGGCTTTCAAAACTGTGGGTTTCACAGGTAAATACCAGTTAGGGTCATTAGATTATAAACATGTTCTTATAAGGTTTGAGCAACTCAACGACTATCAAAGATGCTGGATGAAGGGAATCTGGAACTTCAATGGTATCCACCTTAAGATGCTCAAATGGACTCATGAGTTCTCAACGCGCAAAGAATCCCTTATTGTCCATATCTGGTGTACAATCAGGGAAGTGCCTTTATATTATTACAACTCAGCATCTATTGAAGCAATTGGAAATAGCATAGGAAGTTTTATTAAAAATGATTTAGCCACTGATATGCTCACAAGGCCTTCTGCAATTAAATTCTGTGCTAAAATTGATCTTCAAAAGCCTATGTGTAATCATATTCGGCTGGGTTCAGTGTTTAATAATAGGAAATATCTAATTGAGTATGAAGATGTCCCACTTTATTGTGATCACTGTGCTAAATTGGGTCACTCTGTAGGACAATGTAGAGCTATCCCTCCTATGGTTAATGATAGGCCAATTGACAATATCATAATCCAGAGCCAAACTCATTCTCAATGGCAGGCAACGGGAAACATTTTCAATAAGCCTCCACTGATTTCCCTAGATAATCAGGATGATTCCACCTCCCATGTGAATGATAACGCAACTGATCATAGAGCTATAACGATCCCCACCTTTAACCTTCACTCCAATCCCTCCCCAGGGGTTAACAAAGCTACTGAAAAGGACAGGCTACAATCACCTGAAAAATTATCCATTTCCCAAACTCAGGAAAACTCTGATAAATCCATCTCAAAGCTGCTAAATGATACTGCTCTATCTAAATATACTCCGATGGTCTATGGAAAAGATGACATACAAATTGGAGAACTGAGCCTTAGCCTAAGCCTGAAAAGATTAAATCAATCCCCTTCTAATACCCCAACACTTTCCCTACATGGAAAGATGGAAAATAGGTTCTCTGTTTTGCAGGATGAACAGGAAGAGCAAGACTCTAATGATGAGGTTACTACCAACCACAAGGACATTACAGCTTCACCCTCTATGAAATCCACTGGTAAGCATCCCCAGCAAGGTAAGTCTAAAGTTAAAAAGAACAATTACTTTAGTCAACTTAATAAGATGATGTTGAGATTAACTACAAAAAGTTTCAAATCAAGTGAACAATGACAACATCTTTCAGTGTCAATTTTTTAGTATGGAATCTTAGAGGCATTCTTCAATGCTTAGACTAATAAACCTAGTTAAGCTTAAGAAAATCCAACTGTTATGCATCATTGAACCAATGCATGATAACATAAAATGTCAATCTTATATGGAAAAACTTAACTTCTGGCATAGTTTGACACTGTCTAATGGAAAAATATGGCTAATGTGGTCTAATCAAATGTCTATCACACTCCTTTCTTCCCATGAGCAGTTTATGCATGTTGACATATCTCATCAGTCCCTAAATTTACATATGGAAGCAGTCTTTATATATGCACTTAGGAATAGGGAAGGTATAAAGGCTCTTTGGAAAGAACTGACAGTCATTACCAAAGGTGATACTATATTTATAGGAGATTTTAATACCCTCACATCTCTCTCAGAATATAGAGGCCCTAGCTCCCCCTCCAATGGAAGTATTAGAGACTTCAATACCTGGATTAATACCACTGGAGTTCAGGAGATTAACACAGTAGGAAACCTCTTTACCTGGTGCAATTCAAGACTTAGAAACCCCACCTCCAAAAGACTAGATAGAGGTCTATGTACAATCACATGGAATCAAAACTTCCCTTCATCCTCTATCCAAATCTTGAATAGGAAAACTTCAGATCATTCCCCCCTTCTCCTCCAGATATCCAATTTGACTACTTCCCACCCTAAACCCTTTAGATTCATAAATACCTGGTTAATCGGCCAGAATTTATAACCTTAATTAGGGATAACTGGGAAAAACCACTTGCTGAGACTGGTATGCTTGGATTTGATCTAAAATTGATTAGACTTAGGAAGGTGATAAAAATCTGGAATAGAGACTGCTTCGGAAACATTGATACTAATATCATTAAAGCAGAGGAGTCATTAACATTTCAGGAACTTCTTTTTGACTTGACACCCTCAGCTTCTGAACTTATCAAACTAAATGAGAAAAAAGCTTTACTGCTTAGAGCCCAAAAAGAAAAGGAAAAATTTTGGAAACAGAAAGCTAGATCTAATTCACCAGAATTCACTAGAGTCCTGGCACATGAATTTTAGGACTAAAATGCAAAATTTAATGGAATCTCAAATGTAAGTCTTAACACATCAACTTTAGAGCATTAAGACACTAATATTGAAAAAACACATCAATATTAAAGTAAACAAATAATTATCCACACTATTAAAACATTTAATTATAAACTAGATAACAATCTAATATTCGAATAAGAAACGTCAACATTAATGTTAAAAATAACATGCTTATAAGCTAACAAATAAAATCGATGGAATACTGTGACCGGCTCGAAGTGGAACACTAGCTCGAGCTAATAGATTTTATTTGGTGATTTTGGGTCAACATTACTAGAAAACAACTACAATGTGTGGACCACTCATATACCATTTTTGCTGCCACTTAGACTATTGATGATTAAAATTGCAATATTTAGCTTGTGTATTTGTGTACCCTTCTTATTGTCACTCAAACCATTGATTATAATTGTTATACTTCACTAATGCCTTTATGTAAATGAGATCATCTTATAGTATGATGTAAAGATACCTGAATATAGACTATTTGACCAATCTAATCAATATAAAAGGTTGACTCCCAAAGTTTTCTAAACCCTATTGTTGCCACCTTTTCTCCTTCTTTCTCTGCAGTTTTCTTTTCCACATCTTCCCCTCACGGGGAGATGGGAAAACAATAGTTTTTCAAATAATATACTTCTAATGTTTATGTTATTGAATAAGTATGGATTCGACTTGATAGATTAGATTGATGTGTCCATGATGATCATTCAATTTAATTGTTCAGGTGGATGTGTTTTGTCCGATCTGGTTTTACAGATCGCGTGTTCGTGGTTTCGGTTGTGTTTCTCTATTAGGAGTTATGTTCTCGATCTGTGTTTTTCAAGGTGTTTACAGTTTGGACAATATAGATTATGTTTTGGATCAAGATCAAGTAGTGTTACAACTATTGTAGATCCCTGTTTGGTGTAGTGATATTGATCTTGATACACTCCTCTTTGCCAAGTGGTCATGACTTTTGCAGAAGCGAGTTAATATCCCCGAGGGATATGTTACAGTTTTTATTAGATCTCTGATCTGTAATAATATAGACGATCAGTCGGGTTGACTTGTAATTTAAATATCATTGCAATAGATTGGTTATTGCTAGAGACTAGTTAAGTTGGATGTTAATTTCACTTATTGTAATCGCCGCTAGACGTTTTTCCCATTATCTTGGAATAATTGATTTTTCAAAACAAAAGGGTTGAATCCCAAAAGAAAATAATCAAATCGAATATAAGTTAAAAGTTTAAAAACGAAGATAGTGAAAAATATTAAAAAGCAGTGTATCGGAGTAGTTTATCATATAAAAAATAAAATTTTATTTTAAATTATCAAAATTCAACTTTAAAACACATAATTTTAGTAAATAATGTATTTAAAAAATCATCCTAAGATTTGATTGATATATAGATCGTTTTAGTTGAAACGTCACAATTGATTCTAAAACATGCGTGGAATAAGAAAGAATTGAGTGAATAATTGTCCTTTCTGAACAGGGTTGAACTGTACGTTTACGACAAGGATCAACTTCATCTAGCATCAAAAACAGAAGAACTTCATCTGACATGATTGAAAACGGGTTTTACCTTTATTGCCGTTTTATTTATGCTGCATTGTCGTATAAAGTAATTCTACAGCATCTTTTGTTGACATTCTGCACGAATCAGACAGGAATCAAAATAAAATGGAGGGACAGAGGGAGTAACAGTTTTAAAACGGCTACTAATTGTTTTATTATGATTGGCCTCAGATTGCAAATAAATATAATTAAAATACAATTAAGGTACCGCTCACTTTTTCACAATGATTATTAACTTTAAGGGTCATCAATCACACACATGCTCCCTCCGTTTCTTTAATAGTGGCACATTTTCTAATTTTGGATGTTTATTTTATATTGACACTTTCTATTTATGGTAAGTTTAAGGTGATTACATCCACTCATTTTACTTTTTCTTCTTTCAATTCAATTTCATCCACTCATTAAGCATCTCCTAAATTCTAACACCAAAAGTGATGTGCCACTATTAAAGAAACAGAGGGAGTACATGACAAAGTTTTGAAAATTTTTAACATTCCATTAACATATAGAAAGACCGGTTGAATAGAATTATACAAACTTAAAATATTTTAACATATAGAAAGATTAGTTGAATTAAACTTATACAAACATAAAATATTTTATTTGTAATATTAAAAATTTATTATGCAGCATCCCGTAGTTATAAGTTTATGATCCTATTAATGCAAGTCTAAACTTTATCTTAATTTATTCTAATTTAGAGTTTACACAGTGATGTTTTCATAATTTATGAAAATACTGTTTTTCAAGAGACGAACTACTGATTATTGACCATTTAATTATATATATATATATATATATATATATATATATTTTAAACAATGATTATTGACTTTTACGGTCATTAATCACACACATATATTATAATATTAAGTTACCACCCATTTTTACACCATATTTAAATTTTAGGTCATCAACCACTCTCTCTCACACACGGATATAGATATATAACATTTCATTTTATATATTCCCTTTCAAAAATGATGATTAATCCGATGATTAATCTATTCTCCAATTAATAATATAATTATTTTTTTTTAAATTCAACTGTATTTTAATTTAATTTAATAAATATTAGTTAGTTAAATTATTATTATTATTTTAATGTCACTAATTTTATTTCACTTCAATTCAATTGAATAATTTTAATTTATTATAATTCAGTATAGTTTACTTTAAAAAAATTCAATACATTTCAAGCAGAAAATAACACATGAGTTAGTTGTGAGAAAAAAAAAACTAATGTTGCTAACTTGCCGTTCTTTCTTTGTAATAAGACTAAATTGGTTTTTTGGTCCCCTACAAAGAGTCTTTTACTATCTTTTGGTCCCCAGTTGCAAAACAACCCCAAACCCAGTTTTCGGAAAGATTTCTGGTTTTCAGCCCCACGTGCCGGTCATGTGCCATTTTTTCCGGTATGATAAGGGGCAATTTGGTAATTTCACAAGGTTGCAATTTTCTCTAAATTAAAAACATTTGTGGAAAATGATTTTCTCTGTTTACTCCGCCGTCGCACTGCGCCCTCCGTTGCTCGCCTCCGCTGGACAAGACGACGCCGGGGAGAGTTCGACGCCATCTTAGAAGCTGATGCCACCACTGGAGACTGACGCCACTGCTGGAGACTGACGCCACTCTGCCGCTCACCATCGCTGGAGATTAATGGCGCTCACCACCACCGTAGAAGCCGAAGCCGAGGAGAGTGCGATGCCGTCGCAGGAGATCAACGCTACCAAGCCGACGCTGGAGAGAGTTCGACGCTGACGCCGATGTCGAATGGATATTGTGTTCGAATTATCATTGTGTTCGAATTGATGCCGGAAAATTTATTGGGAGCACTGGCACTGGAATTGATGTCGTTCGAATCATCCTCAGATCTCATCATTGATTTAATGTCTGAGTTTCCTAGGTGTAACCGATATCAGTTTCATGTTTCCGATGATCTTTGGGAGCACTGGCATTGGCTACTGAGCCTCCAACCGACGATCTTATGCAGCGAACTCTAGTTGGTCGAAAGTGGTTTCTTCTTTTCCAAACAACTTCTTCTTTTTCTGACTTCTTCTTCTTCTTCATGGCCTCAAATTTCGATGAACTTTCAGGGAACCTCTTGTGACAAACATAATGTGGAGGAACTTAATCGTACTGTTTTAACACAAAAGTCTGATGAAAACGGAATGGATCTTACAGATACCTTTGCTGATTTCAGGCAATCTACCAAATTGGAGTGCTCCCGATTCTCAACTTCAAGGGGAGGAGTATTCTAAACTTGAACAATGATGAGACAAAACATGCAAGCATGGTTGTCAACACTCTTATATTCAATGCATTTGTCTTCTGCCAAGTATGTTTCCTTCCTCGGATGTTTGAATTACATGATTTACAGACAGTCATTGGATTAACCTATGGTACTGGTTGGTTTGCAGATCTTCAATAAGGTTAACGCGCGAAAATCGGAGAACATGAATGTGTTCACAGGGGTGACCAAGAACCCGCTCTTCATGGGGATTGTGGGAGGTACTTTAGTTCTCCAGATCATCATCATTCAGTTCCTTAGAAAGTTCGCATCAACTGTCAGACTCGACGCTTAACTATGGGTGATCTCCATAGCCATAGGGATTGTCATGTTTGTATCAATCAACATCCCATCATCTCCTTACAGCTAACTCACCTGATCATAAAGCACTCATCAGCTGATCAATGTTGTGTTTCTCTGCAGCTGGCCCCTGGCAATTGTCGGGAAGAAGATCCCAGTTCCAGAAACACCCTTAGCCAAGATCTTCATCAAGCCATGCCAGCAATTAATAGCTGCTCGTAACGCTTAAGTCTACCACCATCCAGGTCGAATCCTGCACATTTGATCTGTCGTTCGTGTAGTACATGTACAGATACTACTGATATACTGAATGATACACAATATTAATCATGTCCCAAAGATCTCTATCAATGCTAATGAAGGTATAAATGGAAGTCTCAACACAATGATTCAACCAAAAGCTCACATTCATTCACTGATGCAAAAAGTTTGTGGTACAATAAACACACTGATAATCGCTACTCGCTATAGTTATGGAAGTATACATGTAACCCCGACGGGTTGAGTATGCTCACAGAGAAAAATTCCATTCCCACAAGGGTGGAAACTAGCAATAACACGTATAAGCAAAGTGGTTTCTTTTCATGACATAATGAGACATGAAGTTGGCAGCAAAGGCCGAAGAACCAGGAATGTTTGCCGGCACAAGGATCTGAGTCTTACCAGAAGCGATTCTTTTACCAGCCACATTGGCATAGAAGAGGCCGGAAATGGTTGGCACAAAAATATCACTTTCGGAAGAAATGTAGAAGTCGATAACCTTCTCCACTTCTGAATTCTCAGAGCTGAGTAATTCTTCCTTCTTATCATCGGGTACTATGCGTTCCTGAAATGATAATAGTCGACAACAAAGCACATTAGACAATATATAACATATCCATTCGAACACAATAAATTTTCCAGCATCAATTTGAACACAATGAAAATACAAACACAATATCCATTCGGCATCGGCGTCGGCGTCGAACTCTCCCCGGCGTTGGCGTCGGCGTCGAACTCTCTCCGGCGTCAGCTTAGTAGCATCGATCTCCAGCGACGTCATCGCACTCTCCCCGGCTTCGGCTTCTACGGTGGTGGTGAGCGCCATTGATCTCCAGCGGCGGTGAGCGGCAGAGTGGCGTCAATCTCCAGCAGTGGCGTCAGCTTCTAAGGTGGCGTCGAACTCTCCCCGGCGTCGGCTTGTCCAGCGGAGGCGGGTAGCGGAGGGCGTAGTGGGCGGCGGAGTAAATAGAGAAAATCATTTTTCCACAAATGTTTTAAATTTAGAGAAAATTGCAACCTTGTGAAATTACCAAATTACCCCTTACCATACCGGAAAAAATGGCACATGGCCGGCACGTGGGCCTGAAAACCAGAAATCCAACCGGAAACTGGGTTTGGGGACCAGAAACAATGTTTTAAATTGGTAAGGTACCATCTAAGGGTTGTTTTGCAAATGGGAACCAAAAGATAGTAAAAGATACTTTGTAGGGGACCAAAAAAATAATTTAGTCTCGTAATAATCTTTAAGAATGGACATGAATTGTTAAATAGTCTTTTTTAACATCTATTACTATACTAAACACGTGAGTTGATTGTTTGGGAACAGATTTCGGTATGGTAGACCGTCATTTCGTGTTCAACTTGATTCTCCTCTCTGCTTCCTCTCAGTGGCTCCTTCAACTCAGCACCCAGTTATCGGTAGCCCACAGACGGTAGCAAAATAGCCGATACGCACTCCTTTATCCCTTTCTCCTGCCTGCTTTGTGGATCTCCTCTCTACTTGTTTTTTCCAATCAATTGTTCAAATCGATTGGCCTTTTATGCGAGTAGCAGCGGAATTTCAATTATATGGGGTGCCGGTCGCTTTCAATCCTTCCTCTGCCATTTAATTTCTTCGGTTTCATTTGATGGCTGCTTTTCACCAAAGCATGAGCTAAGCCTATGAAATTCGTCTTCATCCTGTTCTCTTCTTACCTCTTCGTATCACCATCGTTTTCCCCTTATAAAATGTCATTCTCCCTTGTTTTATCATCTTCAGACATTGGTGTATTGTGGGAATTAATTTACAAAGCTTTTTATGTTTATCGTTGGGCGGTTTATTTTTCTTTGATATGGGTAATTAATTATTATCTTTGCCATGGTATTCTTTTTTCACAATTGCATATTGGATGCTTGATGTTTAGTGTAACAAAACAGCTATCGTAGAGGTAAGGTGGAAGAAATTAGAGATGTATTTGTTTGACATGATTTCCTTTACTGTAATTTTAGTCAGGTTGCTTGTAGTTGAGCATATATGTATATATATTAACTGGAATGTCGAGTTTTCCATTTTTCTCATTTGTGGTTAATAGAACAATTTTTTGCTGGAGTAGCCGAGTAGGAGCTTGCGTGGGGATGAATTCTTAACATTCGACACCTTTACTGTCTGGCCATTTTTCAGTAACAAGCGTAAGGTTTGGATCAGTGGTTACTATAGTTTTGGCACTTTGTAAAGTTTCTTTAGCTACTGATATGGCTTGGAACCATGTTAAATCAAAACATTAACATCTTGTATGGTATCACATTTTGAAAAGAAAGTTTGAAAGATGTTCTTCTATAATTCAAGATTCTATAGCCTGCTGGTTTGTGGACTGGCATTTTCCAATATTCCTCCTCTAGATTTTCCATTTGAAAGTATTTTCATTGGATTTGGTGCTTCAGGTACAGGGCAGGACAAATGGCCTTCCCAGGCATCCTATGTTAGTATCTGGAGACAGAGACTAGGTTAAAGATGGCAGTACGAAGGTGTTTTCCCCTAATGATCTTCCCAAACCTGGAGAGTCCCTTTCCAGACAGAATATGCTTTGCAAAATGTTTGTTCTGCCTGTATCCACTGTTTTTTCTGTGCTTCAAATTTTCAGTTTATGGAGTATTGTTTTGCTTTTCCTTCTTAATCAGGAAGCTATATATGCTTGAGGGAAAATTTTGTATTCTACCCACATCATTCTTGTTAGGATAAGATGAGATATGATTGAGATTTGGTAGGGATCTTATGTCTAGATACATTGTATGTTTAGACTAGTATCTCTATATGTATTCTATTATTAACAAAAATTAATCTATGGAGAATTACCTTATTCACATGGTATCAGAATAGGGTTTACGATCTTTTTTTTTTCTACACAGCAGCCGAGTCTGCTCTCTTTTTCTCTTCTCCAATCCGCCGCCAACTCTCTTCTCCTTCTCAAGAATTATTTTTCTCCTCTCGCCATGGTTGAATCATCCAAGCTTCCCTACAATACTCTTCTACATATGTTTATCATCAAACTTTCTTCAACAAACTACTTACTATGGAAACGGCAAGTTGTTCATATTCTCAAACCACAGGTACTGTACGGTTTTCTTAACGGCACCAAGCCATGTCCTATTCTTCCTCCACCACCATCAGATTCCACGTTGTCATCGCCCTCCTATGCAACGGTTGCTGGCTCTTCTTCTGGTTCCACGAAGGAGGATTAGAAGATTGCTTATGAGCAAGCCTTGGTTGCACGCGAAGCATGGCTTGATGAGGATCAGCGAGTCTGTAGCCTTTTGTTCTCGTCCCTGTCTCCGGAAGCCTTGGCTGAGCGTGACAATTATAAGAATTCGCAACAAATGTGGGAGAACATTGCTGCTGTTCATCAGAACCAAAGTAAGTTGACCATTCTACACCTTCGTTCCACTGCCTTTACTATCCGTAAGAATGGTTTGGTGCTTATGCATCAAATAATGTGTTCGATCAACTTGCTGGTTTGGGTGCTTATGCATCAAATAATGATCAACTTCTTTGGTTTTTGACTGCTTTAGGTTATGAATTTAAAGATGTTTCTTCCCTATTTATCACTGCTTCTCCAACTCCTTTGTATGCCGAGATAGTTAATCGTGCAAAGGACCACAAAGCATTTTTGAACAATTTGCAGAGACAATACGCTTCTGGTGGTACTGCAGTTGGGTCGGTCGCATTCGCAGCGTTAGAATCCAACTCCGGCTACCGCACATGGTCTCACGTACCGGCGGGTGCAGCGTGTGACGGTGGTGCATCTAGCATACGCGCCGGGCATTCTGGTTGGTTCTCAGGCCGTAGACGTGGCAGGTTTTTGGGGCAGTTCTCAGGTGGTCAAGGTCGTGTTCTCCAATGTCAGTGGTGTCGCAAAATGGGTCATGGTGCTGCTCACTATTATCGTTTGGTTCAGCGTCCATCCGAGACTTCTAATCTTGCTCACCAATTTCAGTTTTCCCTTTAGCTTGAGCCGGCCGCCATCACCTCTGATTGATATCTTGACTCTGGAGCCTGTACTCATATGAGTTCGTGTGCTTCGAACCTTGAGAGTGTCATGCCTTACAATGGTATATCCTTTGTTTCTATTGGAAATGGTATTAGTATATATATTTATGCTATTGGTGATTCTCAACTTATGCCTTCATTGTGACTGTCTGATATTTTGGTTGTTCGTGATATAACCAAAAAATTATTATCTATAATCAAGCTTACCCGAGATCTTGGTGTACTAATAACTTTTGATGACCATTCTTTTGTGAGTCAGCACAAAGTCACCAGGACAGTCATGGGCATAGGCCACAGTGAGGATGGTTTATATGTGTTGGATCGTGGTGCAAAAGTTTTACTTTCCTTTACTAAGCATAATAAATCTCGAGCCTCTTTTGAACCGTGGCATGCCCATTTGGGAAATGTGTCCCCTAGTACCATTTCTTTGTTAGCTAAAAATGGTGAACTATTTGTTTCCTCTTTATTGCCTAAACCCAATGCCTGTGCCTCCTGTGTGATTGCAAAAGGCCATAAGCTGTCATTTGTTGAAAACTCTAAACGAGCTATGCATGTCTTGGATTTGATTCATTGTGATTTGTGGGGACCATCTCCTATTTTATCTGGTCATGGATTTGTCTACTATGCTCTTTTTGTGGATGATTTCTCGAGATTTACATGGCTTTACCCTCTTCATCGTAAATATGAGTTTGTTAATGCATATATGAAACTTGTGGCGTTTGTTGAAAATTAATTTTCCTCTCTGATTAAAGTGTTTCAGAGTGATGGGGCACAAAGTTTCTGAACACATGTCTATGAACTCATTTTGAGACAAAAGGAATCCTTCATCAGGTTTCCTGTCCGTACACACCCGAGCACAATGGGCGTGCGGAACGAAAACATCGTCATGTGGCAGAAATGGGGCCTACTATGCTTTTCCATTCACATCTGCCACTATCTTTTTGGGATGATGCATTTGCGACAGCTGTATATGTCATTAATTGCCTTCCCACCCCGGTGCTTGATGGTGCTTCTCCTTATGGTCTTCTATTTGATTGGGCACCAACATAGTCTAACTTCCATCCCTTTGGTTGTAGAGTATATCCATTTGTTTGTCCCTATGCTGAGCACAAGCTGTCACCTCAAAATATTCCTTTTGTGTTTATCGGGTACAGTTCTCAATACAAGGGATTTCGCTGTCTGGATCCTACTTTTGGTCGAGTTTACATCTCCCGTCATGCCCGGTTTGATGAAACTCCTTATCAAACCCTTGGTTCTTCATTGTTTTTCGCTATCCTTTTGCTGCATCTTCTTCGAGTTCTTCAGCTTTCTCTTCTCTTGATGTATCTTCATTTATTGATCCAGTCATTCCAAACACTATGCCACCATCACCATCGCCTTCTCCTTTGGCGCCTTGCTTGTTGTGTTCAGCTGACTCACCTATTTTGCCGGACCCCCCGTCTGCTACTCCTGATCAAACCCTTGGTTCTTCGCTGTGTTCTAAGTCTACTGCATATGATTCATATGACAATTCTCCTAGTCCACCATCATATTTGCCTTATCCCATGGTCACTCGGCCTCGTACCATTCTGTGTTGACCTCGATATCTTGATGATTATGTTGTCACTGGCCTTACTGTGGCCGTACTTGACCACTCTGAACCCCAGGATTATCGAGCTGTTCTTCGTGATCATCAGTGATTTGCTGTCATGGATGAAGAGATGTTTGCTCTTCGAAAGCAACACACTTGGGATTTAGTTCCTCGACCATCTAATGTAAACATTGTTTGCTCCAAATAGGTCTTCCGAGTCAAATATCTGCCCGATGGTACGGTTGACCATTACAAAGCTCGACTTGTGGCTTAAGGGTTTTTGCAGGATTTGACTTTAACCACACTTTCAGTCTGTGGTTAAAGCATCTAATGTTCGTACGGTTCTTGCCATTGCTACCCTTTGGAAATGGCCCTTACACCAGTTAGATGTGAATAATGCGTTCCTAAATGGTGTTCTCGATGCCCCAGTGTACATAGCTAAACCTGTTGGCTTCAAGGACCCTACTCGTCCTGATCATGTTTGCTGCCTGCGGAAAGCCATTTATAGGCTTAAGCAAGCTCCGAGAGCTTGGTTTGATCGGTTCAGTTCATTTCTTCGCTAGCTTGGTTTTGTCTGCAGTTTTGCTGACACATCTCTATTTGTGTTTTCTCGAGGCACTGTTCTGCTATATCTACTGGTATATGTGGATGATATCATCCTTACTGGCAATGACTCTGCTGCCATTCGTCAGTTCATTTCTCGCACTCATCAGGAGTTTTCCATTAAGGATCTTGGCTCTCTTAGCTCTTTTCTTGGTCTTGAGGTCTCTTCCATTGCCTCTGGTCTCTTCTTGGGTCAGGCTAAGTATGCTAGGGATATCCTCCGTCGAGCTGGTATAGCTGATGCTAAGCCAGTTTCCACCCCCTTTGTACCTTCTTCTCAGCTTCTCAGTAATTCGAGTGAACCTTTCAGTAATCCCACTTTGTATCAGCCTTTGGTTGGTGCTATGCAGTACCTCACCATTACTCGACCAGACTTGGCCTTTGCTGTGAACTCTGTTAGTCAGTTTCTCCAGGATCCTCGTGATGATCACTTTGCGGCAGTTACCCGGATTCTTCGCTATGTTAGTGGCTCTCTTCATTTTGGATTATCCTTTCGTTTTTCCGCCTCCATAGATGTTTTAGGATACTCCTATGCTGATTGGGCTCGCTGCCTAGAGACTCGGCGCTCGACTTATGGCTACGCAGTTTTTCTTGGGGGTACTTATTTCTTGGAGTGCCAAGAAGAAGCCTACTGTGTTCCGCACCACATCAGAGTCTGAGTATCGTGTTTTGGCCAGCACTGCAGTTCCACTTGCAGTGCTGGCTCACTCCAACGAAGTGTCGAGGTTATCTAGCTTTCTCACTTGCTTCATGATCTTCTCTTTTTGCTTTTTGAGTTGCCCATTCTGTTGTGTGACAACAACAACGCCATTTTTCTTGCTCAGAATCCGGTGGCTCACAAGCGCGCCAAGCATATTGATATCGACTATCACTTCGTTCGGGAGCTGGTTGTCTCCAGGAAGCTGCGTGTTCATTATGTGCTGACATCTCTCCAAGTTGCTGACATATTCACCAAGGGCCTTCTCGCCCTTTGTTTGAGATTTTCAGGTCCAAGCTTTGCATCTTAGCCAACCCGACGCTTTGCTTGAGGGGGGTGTTAGGATAAGATGAGATATGGTTGGGATATAATTGAGATTTGGTAGGGATCTTATGTCTTGATACACTGTATGTTTTGACTAATATCTCTATATGTATTCCATTATTCATAAACATTAATCTATGGAGAATTACCTTATTCATACTTCTTACCTCCTGGAAACGGGAGGATTAGCCAACTGGACTTTAACCTGATACTATATATTTTTCTTTGTGGTATTAGAATAACATTGATATACTTAACAGGACTTTAAAAATGTGTTGAGAAAAGATACGGTAGCAAATGTGTTTGTCATATGAAAAGGCATCAGAAAGAACAAGAAGGAAATAGCATAGCAAAAAAGATAAACTAAAGAAAGAATATCTTCGGAAAACTTCCTTAGTTCCAAGTAAAGTTCAGTATATTTACCTGGCACTGAAATAACAGGTGAAAGCATTAAAATGAAATGGCATAGAGGAATCTGACACAGAGGGTGAAGAAGCTTATTTCAATACGAAAGCCTGCATATTTCCGCGCACACACTCACTTTTGGTATTCATAATTATGGCACATTTATGTGGTAATTCAACATTTAACCATTGTGGTTTAGATTCTGGGGCCACAAAACACATTGCATCGTTTTTTACTGTCGTTGATTATTTGATACTTTATTATGGTTCATCCTGCATTTATGTTGATAATGATTCTCAACTCTCTATTACTCATGTTGGTGATTCTCGGATTTCTAAATCACTGTCTCTTTATGATGTGCCTATTGTGCCTGATATCACTAAAAAATTGCTTTCAATTAGCAAACTAACTCAGGATTTAAATGATGTTGTTTGCTTTGATGATCGGTCATTTATTATTAGGAATAAAATCACTAGCAAAACTTTGGTGTTTTAGACTATGGTGCATCTGCTTTGTTGTCTACCGTGGAATCAAATAAGCCGTGTGCATCTTTTGAAATCTGGCATGCTAGACTTGGTTATGTTTTGCATTCCGTTATTTCTAGTTTGCGAGCTTCTGGATCTTTATCTGTCTCATCAGTTTTGCCGAAACCTACCCTTTGTGATGCATGTGAAAAGGGCACCGTAAATGGTCGCTTACGAACTCATTTTCACACTAAGGGAACCATCAAATTTCTTGCCCATATACTTCTGAGAAGAATGGTCGGGCTGAGCGCAAGCATCGCCACATTGCTGAGATGGGTCTATCTATGTTATACCACTCTCTTGTCCCTCTCTCTCACTGGCCTCACGCCTTTGCTGCAACTGCTTATACCATTAATCGGCTGCCTACTCCTGTTCTTGGCAGACAATCACCATATGAAGTTATTAATGGTCGAGTTCCCATATACACGAACTTCCATTTATTGGTTGTCGTGTGTACCCTTATCTTCGTCCATATGCAGCTCACAAACTCGCTCCTCACAGTTTACCCAGTGTCTTTCTTGGATACAACTCTTAGTACAAGGGATATTGATGTTTGGATCCTACATCTGGAAAGATATATGTCACCAGGCATGCTCGGTTTGACGATACTTCCTTTCCTTATGCTGATGGCTCTACTTAAGTATCTTCATTCTCTTTCGATGTCTCTACCTTTTTGGATACCGTTGATGCATCAGTTGATATTCCTACTTCTTCCACGGTGGCATTACCTCCTGCTTGACCTGTAACTTTGGTTGCTAGTCATTCTGGCTCATCGATGGTATTGTCCGACCGGACTACGACACCCTATTCTATTTGCTCTACCAATTCAGACCATCCAGTGGCCGATCAGACTCATTCAGCTCCGCCCATCTCTCCATCGACTAGCTCACCTGGTCTGCCAACCAGCCCATTCAGTTTGTCAGCCACCTCACCTGCCCTATTGCCGGCTACGGCTGCTCCTCTAGTCTCTCCACCTCGGCCTCACACTCATTGTATGGCTACTTGATTGGTGACTGGGGATATTCAGTGCTGAGATTATTCAGATATCGTTGCTCTCGATCTTACTGCTGCCTTACTTACTCAGTTGGAGCCTACAGATTACCGCATTGCTATTCATGATCCGACTTAGGTCTCAACCATGGATGATGAGATGGCATCTTTTAGTGGATAACGTACTTAGGATTTGGTGCCTTGGCCATCGAACGTCAACATTGTTGGCTCCAAATGGGTTTGAAGTATCGACCAGATGGTACTATTGAGCGTTATAAAGCTAGGCTTGTGGCGCATGGTTTCTCACAGATTCTGGGTTTTGACTTTGACCATACTTTTAGTCCAGTGTTCAAAGCATCCACAGTTTGTATTGTTTTGGCTATTGCTACGATGCGCTCTTGGTCTCTTCATCAGCTGGATGTTAAGAATGCCTTTCTAAATGGTTTTCTTGACGCTACGGTTTATATGGTGCAGCCCATTAGTTACAAGGATCTGCTTCACCCAAAGTATGTTTGTCGCTTATGGAAGGCCATTTATAGCCTTAAGCAAGCTTCGCGGGCCTAGTTCCAACGATTCAGTTCTTATTTGCAGCTTGGTTTTAGCCGCAGTTTTGCTGATACTCCTCTATTTGTTCTGTCTCGGGGATCTGTTGGTCTACGTTGACGACATCATCCTTATAGGCAACGACCCGACTCTACTCCGACAGTTCATCGATCGAACCCATCTGGAGTTTGCTATCAAGGACTTGGGGACTCTTCACTACTTTCTTGGCTTAGAAGTTACACCCTCATTCTCGGGTTTATTTCTTGGCAAAGCTAAGTACGCCAGGGATATTCTTACTCGAGCTGGGATGTCGATGCTACATCAGTCTCTACTCCATTTGTGCCAGGATCGCAGCTACATAGTTCCACCAGTCCCGCCTTTTGGAATTCGACATTTTATCGCTCTCCTGTTAGGGCTCTGCAGTATTTGACGATCACTCGTCCTGATTTGGCCTTTGCGGTCAACACAGCCAGCCATTATCTTCAGGATCCCTGTGACAATCACTTTGCAGCAATTACTCGAATTTTTCGATATGTTTGATGAGCTCTTCATTTTGACCTTGAATTTCGATCAGCCAGCTCTCCTGAGGTTCCAAGTTACTCTGATGCTGATTGGGCTCGTTGTATGGAGACTCGATCATGCCCTTGCCAACATCGCTTCTGAGGTCATTTGGCTGACTAATTTGCTTCGTGATCTTTGTGTTCCGCTTGCTGGATCCCCGCTACTATTATGTGACAACAGTAGTGCTATTTTCTTGGCACAGAATCCAGTTGCTCACAAGCGGGCGAAGTACATTGACATCGACTATCATTTTGTTTGAGAGTTGGTTGCTGCTGACAAGCTACGTGTTGCTCATGTACCTACTGTTGTTCAGATTACATCTTCACCAAAGGGCTCTCTCGTCCGTTGTTCGAGTTCTTCAGGTCCAAGTTTTGCGTAGCTGAGCATCCGACATTTTGCTTGAGGGAGGCGTTATAATCAGTCAAATATCTGATTAGATATGGATATAGTTTGATGACTAGACAAGAGTTATATTAGTACTAGTATTCCTTATCTGTTTTGTACTCTATTTATTATGAGCAGTAATACATTTATCATTACATGAAATTATTCTTTCAAACCTAAGATAACAAAGGGAACTCTGTTTATAGTTCAATGTCTGTAGTGTTTTTAGCATTGTTGAATTCTTCATGAAATTCCAAGTGCAAATGGTAATTGTCCACAAAGAATATGCACATAAAATATGCAGCAAGTGTCATACTATGTTCAGAGGCTTCTTGGTTGTCTGACTTAAGACAAGTTTGACTTGGCTGTAGGATTTTGCTTTGATTTCTTTACATTAAACTGAAGTAGTAAAATCAAGCCTATTTAGAAAATGGTGCAGTCTATGTAGCATGAATTTGACCTGTTTACCTGTCATTACACCTAAGAAGAGCAGTCCTTTATATTTCTGCAGGGAAAGAGAACGAACATGAATTATGCTCCATGCTTAGTAAAATGCATATTACAGCAACTAACAGAACATGGCAGTGAAATATTAAGCAGGATGAAATTGATTGGTCCACAACTTCATGCATTTAGTTGCAACTTGTTAGATTGTTTAAAAATGGGATCACTGTATTTTACATTCAAAACTTGTTAGATGGTAGACTAATGATATTTTAATGCTACTATTATTTGTAACTAATGATCACTATGAAAGCAAGTTGAGAGTACAATGGATCCACCACTGGCTCCATTATGTAACTATTCAGATGAGAATTTTACAAATCGGACTTTTCGGACCTTGTGTCTTGAGTATATTTATCTTGCAGAAACGAACCTGAACTTCAGGCCCTTCGCCAGGTGTGCTCTCAACCGGGAAGTTACAAGCAACTAGGCCTTTTCTGGTAATAAATTGCAGGATGTTAATACCAAAATTTGTCATGGGCCGGGCCTGGCAGCTGGCTGTCAGGGGTCTGTCGAAGCTGCAGTGAGAGCTCTGATGTGGCCTCTATTCGGCCCTCCTTTCCGACATGATTCCGGAGTAGATAGGGTATCTGTAAAGATCACGGGTCAATCAGGGCGGGAGGCCTACGGCCGAGCCCGCTCCAATGCCCAAGTCAGGTAGGATAATATGAGTGTGGAGAAGGTGAAACTATAGTGTCGTGGAGGATGTAGTTACTTACCCTAAAATGAGGGGAAAACCCTCATTTTATAATTGTATGGTTTTCTTCTTTGCTTGGTGGATATTGGGCCTTTGGGCCTGACTGATAAAATATGGACTTCAAACCCATACTTTATCAAGTCCCCCTAGCCCGATGTCGCGCTGCTGAACAGCGAGGGGCATCAGGTTAATACATGTCTGAGCGTCGTGGACGTTTGTCAGAATGTCGTTGCTGGCAGGAGTACCTATTCATCAAAGTGAAATTCTTCATTTTGATTTCGTCTCTTGTGGTCGCTAATCTGTATCGCAGCCCTGCCGCTATCAACCTGGATAATGCCTAGCGACTTAGTAAATTCTTTTTCCTCAGCCTCGTTCACTATTCAGGCGGGACCTCACTTTGCTGCCTGTTGCGTCAACTTGGACTTTGCTGGCACCTTCGTGAGGTTCTGCCCAGGTCGCTCATGGCGACCCTTCTAGCGTCGACCTAGGCTCTACAACCAGACCTTCTAAATTATGACCGAACTCTCTCATTTTGGCCTCATTAATTCTTTCAGGCAGAACCGTACTTTGTTGTCTGCTGCGTCAACCTGGACTCTGCTGGCAGCGTCGTGAAGTTCTGCCCGGGTCGCTAATGGCGACCCTTCTAGCGTCGCTCTGGGCTGTGCAGTCAGGCCTCCTAAATTATGATCGAGCTCTCTCATTTTAGCCTTATTAGTTCTTACAGACAGAACCGTACTTAGCTTCCTGCTGCATCAACATGGACTTTGGTGGCACCTTCGTGAAATTCTGCCCGGGTCATTCATGGCGACCCTTCTAGCATCAGCCTGGGCTCTGCGGCCAGGCCTTCTAAATTATAACCGAACTCTTTTATTTCGGCCTCATTGATTCTTTTAGGTAGAATCGTACTTTGCTGCCTGCTGCGTTAACTTAGACTTTACTGGCAGTTTTGTGGAGTTCTGCCCGGGTCGCTCATGGCGACCCTTTAGGCGTCGGCCTGGGTTCTGTGGCCGGGCCTTCTAAATTATGACCAAACTCTTTTGTTTCAGCCTTATTAATTCTTTCAGGCAGAACCATACTTTGCTGCCTACTGTGTCAACCTGAACTTTGCTGGTAATTTCGTGGAGTTCTACATGGGTCGCTCATAGAGACCCTTCCAGCGTCGACCTGGGCTCTACGGCCAGTCCTTCTAAATTATGACCGAACTCTTTCATTTTGAACTCATTAATTCTTTCAGGCAGAATCGTACTTTGTTGCCTGCTGTGCCAACTTGGACTTTGCTGGCAGCTTCGTGGAGTTCTACCCAGGTCGCTCTAGTGACCCTTCCGGCGTCGGCCTGGGTTCTGTAGCCAGAACTTCTAAATTATGACCGAACTCTTTCATTTTGTCTTTATTAATTCTTCAGGCAGAACTGTACTTTGCTGCCTGCTGTATCAACTTTGACTTTATTGGTAGTTTCGTGGAGTTCTGCCTGGGTCGCTCATGGCGACCCTGCATCCGGCTCCTCGGCCAGGCCTTCTAAATTATTACTGAACTCTTTCGTTTTGACCTCATTAATTCTTTCAGGCAAAACCGTACTTTGATGTCTGTTGCATCAACTTGGACTCTGATGGCAGCGTCGTGAAGTTTTTCCCGAGTCGCTTGTGGCGACCCTTCTGGCGTCGACATGGGCTCTACGGCCAGGCCTTCTAAATTATTACCGAACTCTCTTGTTTTGGCTTTATCAATTCTTTTAGGTAGAACCGTACTTAGCTGCCTGCTGCGTCTACCTAGACTTGATTGGCAGCTTCATTAATATCTGCCTTGGTCGCTCATGGAGACCCTTCTGGCGTCTGCCTGGGCTACGTGGCCAGGCCTCCTAAGTTGTGACCGAACACTCTTGTTTTGGCCTCATTAATTTTCTCAGGCAGAACCGTACTTTGCTGCCCGCTGTGTCAACTTGGACTTTGATAGCAGCTTTGTGGAGTTCTGCCTGGGTTGCTCATGGCGACCCTTTTAGCGTCGGCCTAGGTTATGTGGACATTCTTTCTAAATTCTGACTGAATACTTTCATTGCAGCCTTAATAATTCTCTGAGGCAGAACCGTACTTTGCTCCATGCTGGTCAACTTGGACTTTGTTGGCAGCTTCATGGAGTTCTGCGCGGGTCGCTTATGGTGACCCTTCAAGCGTCGGCCTGGGATCTGCACCCAGGCCTTCTAAATTATGGCTGAACTCTTTCGTTGTGGCCGTATTAATTCTCTCAGACAGAACTATACTTTGTTGCCTGCTGCGTCCACTTGGACTTTTTTGGCAGCTTTGTGGAGTTCTGCCCGGATTGCTCATTGAGACCCTTCTGGCATCGGTTTGGGCTCTGCGGCTATGCTTTCTAAGTTATGGCCAAACTCTTTTATTTTGGCCTCATTAATTCTTTCAGGCAGAATCGTACTTTGTTGCCTGCTGCATCAACTTTGATTTCTATCGAGTGTGGCTCGACTTTTTGTTGGCTCGCCGGTGAGAGTTAGTCGATGTATGCGGTGAGCCCTGGTCACCTAAGCTACTAGGTTGACTGTTTGTCGGAGAAGATGGTCAGCTCGGCTAGGTCTAAGTTGACTTGTCGGAGGAGATTGTGAGTTGGGACGAGTCGGCTTGTTGAGGTTGACCGAGTTGACCCACTGAGTTGGGCCGAGTCGACTCGGCAGATCTGGGTTTGCTTGGTCTGCTTGCAAACATCACCTTTTTTACTTGTTCTACTTTTTTGTTTTGCTTTTCAAAAAAGGATGAACATTTGAGTTTGGGAAGTGAATATGTTTTTCCCCTTAAAAAATGAAAATGATTGACTCTGTGGACAATAAATTTGCTTATTTGTGTAGATACATTTATTCGGGCTGTTGTGCAGGTTGCATCTGTTAGAGCTGCGTGAGCGACTGGCTGTCAGGGGTCTTTCGGAGCTTCGGTGGAAGCTCTGGTGTGGCCTCTGTTCGGCCCTCCTTTCCAGTATGATTCTAGTGTAGATAGAGTACCTGTAAAAGAACATGGGTCACTCAGGGTGGGCATCTTACGGCTAAGCCCACTTCGATGTCCAAGTCAGGTAGGATAATGCGAGTGTGGAGAAGGTAAACCTACAGTGTCGGGGAGGCTGTAGTTACTTACGCTAAAATGAGAGGGGAGCCCTCATTTTATAGCTATAGGGTTTTCTTCTTTTCTTGGTGGATATTGGACCTTTGGGTCTAGTCCATAAAATATGGGCTTCAAACCCATGCTTTATCACAGGGCTTAGGAGTGATGCCACTGGAAACACCTTCAATGTTGGTGCAGTTCCAAGGTAAGTTCTTAGAGTCCTTGGCCATTCCAATAGTGACATTAGAGAAGCATATTTTGGTAAACTTATTATTGGGAAGTCCCTCCAACTAAGCAGCCATGCTAATATTCTCGGCTACAATGTCGTTATCAGTGGTTATGTTGCAGGTGGTGCAATGGAGGAGGCTTGTAAGGTCTTAGATGAAGCCAAAGAAAAGCATTCCAAGCTAAGTCCTATTACTTACCATTCTATGATTCATGGATATTGTAGACTTGAGCAATTTGAGGAGGCTTTGAAGTTGGAGGAGAGGAAAAGCTCTGGTGTTATGCAGAATACCTACATGTTTGGTAACCTGATAAAATCTCTTTGCACAAGGGTTTTAGATTGGAAAACATCAATAAAGCTCCTGAAAGAAGTGTAGGAGAATGGAGTGCATCTAAATGAGAAGACAATGAGTTTGAATGCTTGATTAGGGCAAATAAGGAGTTACAAGAAGAGGTGGTAGAGAGCGGAGCAATAGAAACAACAACGTTAAGTTAGGTTTCTATAAGTGAGTTGCTTTAATTTGCTTCATTTTTCTTGTTTCATTATCCGTTTTACATAAAGATGCACGACATGCGACGTTTGTGCACTCTTATCAGCTTTGAAATTCTTGCCAATTTGAATTCGTACACCCTTGAAATTGTGTCAATTGTTGCATGATTTGACTCAAAGTAGCTTGATGTACGAAACTGTAGCACGTTATTGGATTTTACAAGGTTGTTGAGAGCAGTCAAATTTTCCTTGTACCACCAGACAAGAAGCTTGTCAAAGAGAAAGTCTGCTGAAGTTCAGGCATCTAAGGAGGCAGAAAGGGAGTTACCAATGGAAAATTTGAAGAAAAGAGAATTTGGTGAAGTTCAGGCATATTGCTTCTCCTAGAATGTTTCAGCTATACACAAGTTTGCGATGAACTAAACATCTTTACCAATACGAAGAACCTAAAGATTAGAGCATTAGGATGGATCTAAGTCCGGGTTCAAGTTGCAAAGAGTGCAACCACATTATCCTAGTCTACTTTAAGGAACTACTGATTTCTAATAAATTGGACACAATCTGATTTTTGCATTGGTATTTCTTCCCCTCGCTCTTATTTGTATTCATTTTGCTAGTTTCATCTCATCTCATCTCAATCACCCTAAAATAGATAGTGTTTGCTTTCTGCTTGTCAATCGGGAGTATTTGAGTCATTTTAACGACCCTATAATAAACACCCCATAATAGATATTATTTATTTTCTGTCGGTCAACCGGGGGTATTTGAGTCATTTTGACCGCCCTAAGCCCAAAAAACTTTATAAAAATAACATATATACCAATATTATAACATGTTACTGGTTTTATTCTTTGCTATGTATAATCAATAATAACTTATTAATATGAAAATATTATAATATGCTATTGGTTTTAATTATATACTATATATGATCAATCATAATTTGTTAATCTCAATCACCCTATAATAGATATTGTTTGTTTTCTATTTGTCAACCGGGGTATTTGAGTCATTTTGACCACCCTATAATAAACACCATAATAGATATTTTTTATTTTCTGTCTGTCTACCGAGGGGTATTTGAGTCATTTTGACAATCATAAACCCAAAAAACTGTCTAAAAATAACATATATACTAATATTATAACATGTTACGACTTTTATTCTCTACTATGTATAATCAATAATAACTTATTAATATGAAAATATTATAATCTGCTACTAGTTTTAATTCTTTACTATATATGATCAATCATAATTTGTTAAAACTTAAAATATATAGCTTCCAAAGGTAATTGAGTCAATTCAAAACCATAAACTTAAAATATCCAAAGAAACACATAATCTGAAATAATAAAATGTTTAGATTTTTTATACAATGATAGAGTAATTCTGATAAAAATATGTATACATATTTATTTAATTATTTATATCCGACAAAGTCTTATTTTAGACAGACTAACTGTTAAATGAGAATATTTTATAATTAGTGAGACTAATAAGGTCATTTGATATTTATTTTTATTCATTGCAATGAGATATATACATATAATTATGATACTCTTTTAAAATGAATGTCAACATATAAATAATTACTTTTTAAATAATTTGAAAGAGATATTATAAATTAGTTAATTTTTATTGTATTCAATATTTAACGTTTTCCAACCAAATTAATTATTTCACTTCATAACTCATATAATTTTTCTTAAATGTTACTCCACTAGTTTAACATTAAAGGGAATGATATGTATGTAAATAACATAACTACACTATAAATACACTAGTAGAAAACAAGCCAATTAAAGGCGGTTTTACTGGATCAAAGAAGTCACTTATTGGGTGACTTCTCTGATTCCGCCTTTGATCGCTATCGATCAAAGGCAGTTCAAAACCCGCCTTTAATTGGGATCCGATTCAAGTTTCAAATTCGAAACTTAAATATGAGGTATTAAAAAACTATCGGAAACCAAATTAGGTTTTTGGCAGCTTGCGGTGAAACACCATCGATGGAACAATCGACGGAGTTGTTTTAACAAAACATCAGATCCATCTAGAACTAGCATATGCACTTTCCCCAATCTACATCTATCTGGAAAAAAAGAATCACACAAAAAAAGACTAATCTAGAACTTCTTCACTGCGGCGATGGAGCCACTCTCTCACGGCAACGATAGAGCTATTCTCCCACATCAGCGAACTTCTCCCATGATGGCGCCCTTCCCCACGACGTCGAACTTCTCTCATGGCGGCGCCCTTCCCCGCTCAAACCAACAGCGATGGAGCCCTTTCCCCATGGCGGAGGAGTCCTTCTCCCGGACGGCAGAGCCCTTCTCTAGCGGCGATGCGATGCCCTTAACGCGGTGGAGCTTAGATCTGTGGAGGCAAGAGAGGCGGTGGAGAGTATGGTGGAGGCCAATGCTGAAGGAAAGGAGGGAGAGTAAGTGACAGTAAGAAGGGAGAGCGGTGGAGGGCGGGTGGCGTGAGAATGGTGGCGGAGGAGGTTAGGGTTTAGGGTGAGGAGAGAGTGATTGGAGAGAGGCATTGAGATTGGAGTAAAAACTTAGAAAATTTTTGAGTGTAGACCATGGTGAGAAAACCCTAATATTATGGGTTTTCATATTGGGCCAAGGAGATAACCCAAGAAGCACTTCTGAACTTGGAAGTTCTTTTGGCTCTTCATTAATCGATTGTCATTAAAGGCAGTTCCACCTTTTATTGATTTTGAACCACCTTTAAAACAAAAAAAATGCAACCTAGGAGGTAGTTTCGAACTTGGAAATTCTTTCGGCTCCACACTCAAGGCAGTTCCTTAGGTTCCGTCTTTGATCGCGGCCTTTAATCAAAGGCTTTCCACTAGTGATATTTGATTTGGTTTAATGGTAATTTTTTTTTTTTCATTTTGAATGAGTCATTTCAAAATTTCTATTTTTTCAATACTTTCTTTTTCCATTTTTCCACTATGAAAGCTATATTTAACTTTGTACTATTGAGATGGGAGCTGATCTCTTTTGTGGTCTTATATAACCCCCTCACATTCCAAGCAGGTAACATGGTATATACCCTAGGTCTTCCCCTAGATCAATTCAAACCCTGAGGGGATCCTCTCCTTCTCTCCCTGCACTACCAGATGTTCCAGTTGTCATGTCAAACTTCTGTACCTCTTTATGCTTGACCGTTGAACAACTAGCCAGTCAATTGCTCAACTCTGCATTTTTCTTCTCATTCCCTTTTGATCTCACCACAATCCACTTTCTGTCATTCTCAGTGGCTCCCTCTTCTACATCAGTAAATTTCTCCTCTGTCTCTCTAGTTGTGTTCATTTCTTCTTCGTGTTTTTTCTGCCATTTCTGCACCATCTTAGTCTCCTTGCATTTATGGTCTCCTTTCTGACATATATCACAGAATAGTGGCTTGTTTTCAATCACAATTTTTGATCAATCACACTACCTTCTATATCCTTGATCTTCACAGTTTTAGTTATCTTTTAAGAGATATCAACCTCCACTAACATCCTGGCATAAGAAATTCTGATTTTGTTTGTTGTGCACTCATCTGTAAACATATTACCAAGGATTTTTTGTCCCCATAGGCGCAGTGGTACTTTTGACATGGTTACCTACACTGGTACAGTTTTCACCATATCTTTATCCATAGAGAAACAAGTCGTCCATAGATGGAGAAAAACAGACATATTGAAGATGGTATATGACCCCCTCTTCATAACCTCATCTCTGTTTATTTTAGTTTTGAATTTAACCACAAAATATTCATCATCATTATACAACAAATCAGGGAGAGTGACAGATGTCCAGAACTTCATCATTAATTGTTTCACAGCATTCATTGTCAGATATGCTCTTATGACATACATGATCAATGCATTTTCCCAATATACCAATTCAGATTTTACATCATCTAGCTCAATTTTAACCTCCAATTCACCATTAACAACTTTCGGTGCAACAAATTCAATGTTCATACCATTCTGCTGAACTCCCTTTCCACTTATAACATCTACCCTCAGCCTATTTTCTGGTGCATTAGTAACCACAGTGGGATTAGGTTGCAGGATTACCTCATCCGCAGGTTGCTCCCCAATTTTGGTCAATTCCCCAATTTCAAGTTGCTCCTCAGCTCCAATCTAATTTGCATCCTCCTTCGTCGTCTCACTTCGCTCTTCCTTCATATGACTGGTGAAAACAACACAGCTCTCCTGAACTGCTTCACTCCATTCCTTCTCCGATGAGAACACCTTCTTGTTTGGCCGCCCTTGTCCCCTTTTCATGGTTGCTTCCGACACAGCCACACAGCCATCTTCCTTTTGGCTACGTGAAAATCGCCCACACAGCCATCTTCCTTTTGTTCCTTTGTTGTTATAAAAGTCATATTTAAAAAACAGATGTTGTTGGAAATGTTATTATTACCTATATACTAATTAAAATTATGAACAAAAGTTATTTGAAATATTTTAATTAAAAAGTATATATGTTCAGTTATAATGAAGGAGAAAGTCTCCGGAAAGGCAGCATATCCATAAACTTATGGAAAGGCCATTGTACTTGTTGCTTTAAATGTTGTAGTTTTTTTTATAAAATTTAAATATTTGTATTTTACAAGTTAAAACAAGTTATAATGTGTATTTAAAAGTGAAAATATAAAAAGGTTCATTTCTTGAAAGGCAGTCTTTCCATAAGTCATGAAAAGACCAAGGTTTAAAGTGCAAATTAGAAGAAATGAAGATAAAATTTTTGGGTCTCATGAATGGGGTTATAAACTTTATAACAACTACATGTTGTATAATAAAATTTTAATATTGCAACTAAAACTTTTTCCTCTTTATTATTCTAACTAAGTTAAACTAAGTTAAACTACCCTAAACTTCACCTACTCGTCGGCGGCCAGTTGAATATTCATCTGATTATGACGGCTAAGTCATATTAATTGGCTCACAATTAAGTCAAGTTAAGGGTTTTTTTTATTGTCTTTCCCTTCTGAAATTATTATTTTTAAATAAAATAAAAATATATTATCTTACTATCCTTCGTACTAGCTCGCATGCCTCAATATAATTATGAGTGAGTCTCGTGACAGGCGGCATATCCATAAATTTATGTATATGTCATCTATTTTATTAATCTTATACATAGCATTTGTTAAATTACATACAAAATTTAGAATTTTTAAAAATATTTTTTTACATCATATATTTTTATATTTTCACTTTCAAATACATATTATTATTTGTTTTAACTTTAAAAATATAATATTTAAATTTTATAAAAAAAATATAACATTTAAGGCAAAAGTCCATGAAAACTGTGCATAATCTTATGAAAATGGTTCCTTTCATAAGACTTTCTCTATAATTATATAACCGTAAGTCACATACTAGTTATTGGCAATTTGGCAGACCGAATAGAAATTCTACCAAAAGTCATTTAAAATTTTACAATAAGACAAGAGATAGAAAGACAAACTCGATGGCTGGAGAAAGAGGGAATTTTTTTTAACCATGTGCTGAAATTACTGAAATTCATCCTTCCAGTTTAAATTTCACACAATTATAACTAATTTTAAAAATTATAATTGTATAGGTGCCAAAAATTAGTGAATAAGATTAAGTATAAAAATGATGTAAGGAAAACTAATGTAAATTACTGAAGGGGAATGAATGTGAAAATGATAATTTTGATATAAAATAAAAGTGTATACCTGGACATCAAGACAAATAAAAATGAATAAGTGTTAGAAAATGTGTCATTTTTAAAAATTAGTCAATGTACTTTTCAAAACTTAAAATACCACATTTTAAATTTAAATATCTTACACTATAAATTAAACATGCAATAAAATATACTCCGTATTTGAATGTAAAAATATATTTAAAATTATATAAAAAGTATAATTTTAAAGTTAAAATTATAATATTTAAATAAAAAATATAATGTTTAAGTTAAAAGTACACATGAGCATGTAAGTTAAGATATTGTAATTGCTTCGTAAAATTTTTTTTTTTAAAAAAAATCAATATTCAGAATAGTTTTTTTAGTAGAAAGGTGTGAACTCCATCCTTTCAGCTTTGTTTGACACACTTTTTAGTCAACTATTTTAAGTTATGTTTTATCATAAATTTCACATAGCATATATAATTAAGCAGCACTGTTATTATGCAGTGTATTGTTAGATTTTTTATAACATGTACTTTATAAATATCAAAATTTTATATGTAGTTGAAATGTGTAACAAAAAATTTATTAGTGATCAAACGTATCTTAAAAAATTGGATAAAAAGTGTGTCAAACAAAACTAAACGGAGGATTAGGTTAAACTGGCACGTCTAATCAGTAATGATAAGATGGCTAAGGCTGCGCATTTATTACCAAAAAGCTGAAGAATTACCAACTTAATTTAGTTTTGTGCACGTGTTCATCAGATTCCTCTACAAATGGCCCCAAATCAAAAATCCAAAGCTTGATTATAATAGTCTTGATTGTAACATTGGTTCAACATGCGGCAGCAGCCAGCCAGAAGAATTGTCACCTAACTAACCTTGTATAAATAGGTAAAATGAATGCATAGTATCATACACAAAAGAGCTTAGTGAATTAAGTTCATCAGTTCAACAACATAGACATTTACAAGTTGAAATGGCTGTTTTCAGAGTTTCATCCTTCACAATGATGCATTTCTTGGTCTTTTTCCTTGCTTTTGTTGCCTTCAATCCAGCGAGCTGCAAGGGCTTGAAGCCCGATTTCTACGACGCAACGTGTCCTGGCTTCAAATCTACGGTTAAGACCGTGATCAAGCAAGTCATATCCACTACCCCGACTCTTGCAGCGCCACTCATGAGACTACATTTTCATGATTGCTTCGTCAGGGTGCGTATTAGAGTCATGAATTTTTATTATAAAACCAATTGATACTGTTACATGACATTCAACAATAGTTTTGTCCTGGACATTATAAACTCTTTATGAAATATACTTTTACATGGCCAACATGAACCAACTATAAACTCTTATACCATACTTAAAATTAATGGAGCTAACTTAATACTAAAACCACTAGTACTATCACAGGAACATGGAAGGAAAAGAGTTGAATAGAGGAACTTTCGAACATTTTTCTCTCGTCCAAGTAGCATTGTCTTACTTACCATATTTGTAGTCCTACTGGTTGTGTTCGTTGAATTGTAATGGATTTTATACTATGTTTAATTTTTTTTTTTTTTTGGCATTTAGGGTTGCGACGGGTCGCTTCTCTTGGACAATCCAAACTTGTCAGAAAAGTATGCCGTCCCAAATTTGAGCATTAGAGGATATGAAGTTATCGATAGAGTGAAGACCGCGGTGGAGAAGGTTTGCCCTGGCATTGTTTCTTGTGCAGACATTGTAGCCCTAGTAGCAATGGATGTTACTGCTGCAGTAAGTTAAAAATACGGTGTCTAAGTTAAAAAATACCATATTAAGTTATTTCATAATATATAAAAATGTATGTCTTTCACATAATGAAATGTCATTTGTTCTAGTTTTATGTAACATGTTATTTAATTTGTTTAATATTGTGTTATATAACAGCTCTATGGACCATCATGGGAAGTTGAATTTGGAAGAAGGGATGGAACGGTGTCCTTAGCCACGGAGACAAATGGCAATTTGATAGCACCTTTTGCCAACATTACAGCTCTTAAACAAAGATTTTCCCAAAAGGGCTTAAGCGTCAAGGACCTAGTCGTATTATCAGGTACATATAATTTCTCAATTCACAAAGCATACTCTTGATTTCCACGAAATATGTATACTGCATATAAATGGATAAAACCGTTTAATATGAAATTCTAAAATATTACATGTAAGTCAGTCAATGGTAATATTATAACGTTAACCGCGGCTTAAAATTAAGGGACGTAATGATTCATGGAGTTGAATGTTATCACCTTAGTATCAAATTAAATGTTATTATTATATATATATCAAATGAAATGTCATAGTATTATTTTAGTTTCTAGTTGTGTTTTGTTGCTGGTTTATTTCTAAGTTAAACAGTTTTTTTTATGTTTGATAAATAAATTTAGAAAAGGTTTGTTTTAATCGTAGAAGGTATTTTGGGAAAGGCAAAGTTTTGGTAAAGACCGTCTTTCCATATGTCTATGGAAAGACGGGTTAAATTATAATTATAGAAAGATAAACTGTTTTAATTACAATATTAAAATTTTATTATGCAACATATAGTAGTTGTAAGTTTATGACCCAATTAATGCAACTCAAAATTTTTATCTTGATTTATTCTAATTTGCAATTTAAACCTTGGTCTTTCTATAACTTATGGAAAGATCGTCTTTCAGGAGACAGACTCGTTGGGGAAAAATGTCATGCATCTACGTTTAAAACATGTCAAATTTCCTTATGAACACAACGACACCATTAATAGTGGAGTTACGTTTACAAGTAAAGTTGACTTATTTTAAAGGTTGAGAGAGACTAACTTCTGATTTTACTTCAACTTATCTTGTACATCTAAAAGAAACATTTTTTAACTGTTTACTAATGCTAAAAGCTAATAAATTTAACAATTATAAATTCTGTCAAATACACCTGTATAGAGCCCTAATAAATGGACCCTCCTACCCTATGCTAGACGCCTTTAATCTATTTTTGACTGATTTAGAAAGATTAACAACTTCCTTTTTCTCATTTACTTTCCTCAAAAATATAGGATCACACACCTTAGGAACATCTCACTGCTCATCCTTCAACAACCGTCTCTACAACTTCTCCGGCAAGGGGATCGAAAATGACTCCGATCCAACGTTAGACCCCGCCTACGTGGCGACCCTGAAGTTGAAGTGCAAGCCGAGCGACCGGAACACGTTGGTGGAGATGGATCCGGGGAGCTTCAAGACGTTCGATGCGTCCTACTATGCATTGGTGGCCAAAAATAGAGGGCTTTTTCAGTCAGATTCAGCTTTGCTTGATGATAGTGAAACCAGAGCTTATGTTGAACTTATTGCAAAGAATGGGAAATATGGGGCTACTTTCTTCAAAGACTTTGGAGATTCCATGATCAACATGGGAAGGATTGGTGTTCTTACTGGTTCTCAGGGTGAAATTAGGAAAGTGTGCACTAAGGTTAATTCATAAGTAGTACTTGTGTTTGTTTGATTTTTAAGATGAAAGTTTGTTTGAGGGTAAATGAATAATGAGAGTGAAAGGGTGATTCTTGGCATTAATCATGGATGCCTACTCAGTAATAGGGTTTTGTTTTTTCCTTGCCAATTATTTGTTGGACGACATTCAGTCAACAATTCTTTTCGCATGAATCGAATCGAAATAAATTTTAAAAAAGAACAATCAGATTATAATAATAGGACTAAATTAATCAAGTTAACTTTCATCAAAGTGAACGGAACTAGATCAAGAAAACTAGATTGAACTGAGTTTAACTAATTAAATTAAAGTTAATTACAACTATTTATTGGGCGCAATACATTCTAATGAAAAAGTAAGTTGGATTGTACATTCCTCTTATATCACACGACTTAGTTACGCAGTTCGGTGAAATTCACCTACACTAATTAGAAAGACACAGTACAATATTACAAAATACTTATCATTACTAACTATAATGTGAGAATTTCGCTAGCTCCCCTATCTACCGATCCGGCTTGATCAGACTCCCTCTGACCTCGAACTCGTCGACGCTGGATCTCCTCCTCCCGAGGAATTAAGGTATGTGATTCTGAATTTTGAACAGCGGGTCAGGTATGTTGGAACATAGGAATCTGGTTCTTAGCGATTCTCAAAAGTCTCAAAAATCTGTATGCAGATTTTTGCTCTATTAAATCCGTACAGAACGCAGCCGTGTTTGTCCCCTTTTATATCCATGAGCAGTTTGGAATTCTCCATGATTATCTCCACAATATTCCTATTCCAAATCTGCTTCTTGAAGTATATCCAAATTCCATAAATAAAGGGATTTTCCTTATCACAGTATATCCCACATATTCGCAAATATCAACTCCACATATGTAGGGATTTTCCAAAAATCAATTATGCTTCACACACCTCTCATATAGAAGAATATTCATATTTTCATAAATCATAAATGCCATAATCTTCTATCGTGAATATGCTTCTTTCGAATGTTCCAACATGGAAAATTTTTCGTTTCCAAATATGTTCACAAAATTGCCAATTAAATATCCAATGCAAATCTCTGACTTTACAATCTTCCTCTTTGGCATTTTATGAACCCATAATGTTTTGGCCATGAACCTCACGACGAAAAAACTTATCACACACATAGGTCTTCCAATATGCACAGTATACACACCACTGAATAAAAAAAAACCAGAATTCCCACAAAGTATGAATATCATAAATCCAAAATCCAATCAGAAATCCAAAATCCATCAAAAGAAGCCCATGAATAATTCAGCCAGATTACAGAGCCACAACAAAATCCAAAATATCCAAAATACTCCCCCTGGGATCACACATATGCCAAAGGCTGGAAAAAAATAGAAATTTCCTAAGCATCAGTAGACTCCCCCTGAGTTTGACCTCTATGTTGGAACATAGAGCAGAAATCCAGATCAGGTTCAAGCGTCCAACCGTGCTTCTCTTTCTCCAGACTTGTCTTCTCTGCCTCCAGCGCTGCCATTTGAATGGCAATGGCTCCCAATCTTGCATTCAGAGTCACTATCTTGGCCTCCTTTCCTGCTGTTGCTGATGTAGAGCCTTATGGTTTCCATGGTAAATCATGAATATGCCTCAACCCAAAGGTTTTCTAAGTTGGCCTCAGAAAGTCTACATCTATGATCAGATCATCAACCTCGCCCTTCACTTTTGCAGTTTTAGCTATTGCTGAAATCAGACAGGGATATATAATGGCATGTTTAGCCTTGGGAGCAGTAGCTTGTGTGACCAGATTTTGCTGAATAAATAGTCCAAGGTTTACAGGCTTCTGTGTTCCAACATAGAACACAAGCTTTGCCATCTCCCTGGTCAGTGCAGTAGTATTTGAGGACGACATCCAGTAATTTACAGCAATTTGATACAGCCCAAAAAATTTGGAAGTTAGGCATGAAGCCTGTGAATATCCCGTCGCAGGCCACACTTTCTTATATCCACCTGAGATAGTCTCTAGGATTTTATCATTTGAGACTTCCAAGTCATCAGGAAAAACTCCATCAGTCTCTGGCGTTTGAAGACCCAACAGTTTGTTAATTCTAGTAGCAGACAAGTCAATTATTCTCCCCCTCACATAAACCCTTCCAAACCAAGGGGAATCGACTTCTAGATTTCCAACCATTAGGTTAGAGTATACCTCTATAACCACCTGCCTATTATACTGCAGTTGAACCGTGGCAGCTTTTGTCATTCCTATTTCCTCCAAAAAAAAATCTGAGAAGCCACTCTCCCTGTATGACTAAGTCCACTGGTCTCTCAGGGATACATTTTCTTTCAGAAAATACTTCTCCCATTTCTTCACCTTTTAAATCAAAGTAAGTAAATGACAATGCATTACTTACAGGAACAGGTGGCAAGAATTTCTTCTTTGGTAATTTCTGATCTCTCTTGAGCTTCTTAGCAGGTGGAGAAATCTTTGAAGCATTCACTTTCCTCTTTCCTTTTGTCATCTGAAAAAATTCATCAAGCACTTCATCACTTGAATAATTCAAATCAGGAAGATCCTGTGTTGGAACACACTCATGACTTTCAGCTTCTTCCTCTTTATCAGACAGTGCTTGATCCGAGTCATTCTGACCAGCCATTGGTTCTTCATACTGCTCTCCATCATATTCATTACCAGATATATTATTCTAGTCTTCTCCTCCCATGTTAGCATCAGAATCCACCTCCATGTGATTTCCATCTTTAAACTGCTGTGTTGGAACATACACAGCACTGTCTTCCTCATCACTATCAGACAACTCGATTATCACTGGCTTTCTAAGATCTTCCATCCTCTGGGTAGCATTTTAATCAAAGAATCCAACCTGTAATCTGTCTCCATTCTTTGTAACTTCCCTTCCAGCAACTTCTTCATCAGTTATTTCTCTAAAAAATACATAACTGGGATAGAGCATCCGACAATAAACATGAAATTTATCTTGTCCTCGGTACATCCCATACTTTCCTCTTAAAAATACTACTTTCCAATTTTCAATACTCCAAACATCTTCAATATCACCCCTTACCCATTCTTCTACCTTAATTGACAAGTATTCTCCCTCTATACTCCTGATTTTGGTTAGATCAACTGCAACTCTATTGACCTCTAACCATTTAAATATCTCATCAAAGTTTTCAAACTCCATTCCTATCAATTTTATAGTAGGGGGATCAGGACCAGTTACCTTCCCAAACGGCCTCTTCCTGGTGGTGCTGGTGTGTTCTGATTGACCATCGTCCTCCTTTTTCTTCTCGCAGCCATCCATTGCCTCGGGCTCAGCATTTTCGGCAAAAACTCTATCATATAGGGACAGAGCCATCTTCATATTGGTCGTCAGTTGTTCTTCTTCGACAACATTCTCTTCACATTGACCTTGAATTTCTTCAGGAAGTGCTTCGGCCCCAACTTGGTCCATCATTAATTCATCCTCCATGCCCTCTGAGGTAGGCCCGTCAAACGGGTTGGGTCACCCGTTGGATAACCGTTACCCATATACTAATTTCACTTATTGGATAAGACTTATTGGATAATGACCCATTGGGTTAATGGATATAATTGGGTTGTAGTTATTGAGTTTAGTTGGGTTGGATAATTGGTTATCCGTTGGATAATTTTGGGTGGGTTGAGTTGGGTTGGATAACGGGTGACCCGTGGATAATTTCATATCATAAGATAACAAAATTTTCACAAATTTGATTACGAATAATTTAATTTTTCCCTAACACATATAATCAACTTAGAAACGATCAAATTCTCGATTCATCATATTTGTCGATTTCGGTTCATGTTTTAATCAATTTTAATTTGAACCAATTAAAATTTGATAAGTGATCTTGACGAAAGAAGTAGAAGTAGTATTTAAGAAACTTTTACTAAATTTGAAAAATCTCGAAATATGAAGATTTTTAAAAATATTTTCTTTTATTGAACATAAGAAAATAATAAATGAAATTCCCACATTTGGCCACTCGAATAAATATTTCTTTTTTTTGTAGTTATGTACACGATTCAGCCTACATCAAAGAATGATTACGGTTAATCGTAAATTTTCACTCTAAGTAAAATGTTACGTGGCTTATCCATTTAAAGTTTAAATGGTTGAAAACACCAATTATCCATTGAGTATATAATGAATTATCCATTGAGTATATACTAATTATCCATTGGGTCTATACTAATTATCCATTGGGTCTATACTAATTATCCATTGGGTCTATATTAATTATCCATTGGGTCGAACTAAATGACCAATTGGGTATATGTCATTTATTTGGGTGAAACATGAATTACCCATCAAGTCCGCGTTCTTTCTCAGTTCTCACTTTCCAGACTGCGTTTTGTTTCATCAGTCCGCGTTTTGTTCATCAATCAGTCGGCGTTTTGTTCATCAATCGGTCTGCGTTTTGTTCATATTCGAGTTCATAATATTATATTATGTAATATAATATTATGTACATTATATTATATTATATTTAATAAAAATAAAAAATATATAATATGTTGGCTTTGTAAACTCGGCGAAACTAACGAACAATATTACTTGGGATCGAGCTCGAGCTCAAATACTGTACGAACTCGAATATTGTACGAACTCAAATATTGTACGAGATTGAACTCGAATACTGTACAAACTCGAATAGTGTACGAGATTGAGCTCGAATACTGTACGAGATTGAGCTCGAATACTGTACGAGATTGAATACTGTACGAGATTGAGCTCGAATACTGTACGAACTCGAATACTGTACGAGATTGAACTTGAATACTGTACGAGATTGATCTCGAATACTGTATGAACTCGAATATTGTACGAGATTGAGCTCGAATACTGTACGAACTCGAATGCTCTATGAACTCGAATACTGTACGAGATTAAGCTCGAATACTGTATGAACTCGAATACTGTACGAGATTGAGCTCGAATACTGTACGAACTCGAATACTGTACGAGATTGAACTCGAATACTGTATGAACTCGAATACTGTACGAGATTGAACTCGAATATTGTACGAACTCGAATACTGTACGAGATTGAGTGCGAATTTTGTACGAACTCGAATACTGTACGAGATTGAGTTCGAATACTGTACGAGATCGAATACAGTACGAACTCGAATATTGTACGAGATTGAGCTTGAATAATTTGTGAATTATAATTTGTATAATTTGTGAATTATAGTGAATATTTATGTTAAATATTACACATGCATTTAATTGGGTAATTTTAGATATTTATTGGGTATTTGTTACGTTCTTATTGAATTAACATAATATGGGACCCATGGAGATCAAAATTTTCCATTAACACAATTATTTTCATCCCGCTCAATCACAAAAACTAATGAGCATTTAATACCTAATCCCATTGGATAATGACAACTTGTAACCCAAATCGATAGAAAATGTTTAATGATAACTTATTGGGTTAATTATATAATGATTTATTGGATAATGACTTATTGGATAATATATTTTAACCCATTGGGTCATATGAATATCTCATGGGTTATCCAATGGGTTATCCATTTAATGACCCAACCCATTATGACCCATTTAATAAATGGGTTAATTGGATAATGACCCATTGGATAATGATCTATTGGGTTTGGATAACGGGTTTATCCAATTAACCCATTTGACGGGCCTACTCTGAGGGTTGAGAAATTTCTGGAAGCTCTTCTTCACGTGTGGGAGAGTTGGGGTTAGAAATTCTTTAGCACAGAGTTGCTCAAATTTGACAAACACCTAAGTGTTGTCGAAGGCTTTCAAAAGTGGTGGAATCCAATGGCTTTGTAAAGATATCAGCAAATTGCTCTTGTGTTGGAACATAGACTACCTCCACTTCCTTCCTTTCAATTAGATCTCTAATAAAGTGATACCTTATATCAATATGTTTGGTTCTCGAGTGCTGGACTGGATTTTTTGAGATATCAATTGCACTTGTGTTGTCACATAAAATCTTCAAGGGGCCTTGATGAATTCCATAGTCTATCAACATTTGTTTCATCTACAACAATTGTGCACAACAGCTTCCTGCTGCAAGATACTCAGCTTCTGCAGTAGACAAGGAGATCGAATTCTGTTTCTTACTATACCAAGACACCAAATTCGTACCAATAAAGAAACATCCACCTGTAGTATTTTTTCGATCATCAGCATTGCCAGCCCAATCAGAGTCACTATACCCAAACAATTCAGAATCTTGACTCTTAGAATACCCGACACCATATTCAGAAGTCCCACTTACATATCGAATAACTCGTTTAACTGCAGTGAGATGCAACTCCTTTGGTTCAGCCTGACATCTTGCACAAATCCCAACACTGAAACATATATCTGGTCTACTAGCTGTTAAATACAGTAAATTTCCAATTATGCCTCTGTATAATTTCTGATCAATTGAAACTCCTTTCTCATCCTTTACGAGTTTATCGGAAACACAAATAATGAGGATCGAATAATGGAGTGGTGACAAAATCACGTACCATAGAGGACGAAGTGGAGCCAAATACAATATCATCAACATAAATTTGAGCAATTAAAAACTTTGAAGCCTTTTCAAGCACAATTAAAGTGTGATCTACTCCCCCTCGACGATAACCTTTCTTCAGAAGAAAGTTAGTAAGTCGTTCGCACCATGCTCTGGGTGCTTGCTTTAGACTGTATAGAGCCTTCTTGAGGCGATACACATGATGTGGATAATGAGAATCCTCAAAGCCTTTAGTTTGTTCAACATAAACCTCTTCATTCACCACTCCATTTAAAAATGCACTCTTAACATCTATTTGATACAACATAAATTTCATAGAGCGGGCAATAACAAGTAATATTCGAATGGACTCTAACCTGGCAACTGGTGCGAATGTCTCATCAAAATTGACCCCTTCCACTTGTGTATATCCTTGAGCTACTAGTCTAGCCTTATTTCGAGTAACTAGACCATCAACATCAGACTTATTCTTGAAAATCCACTTCGTGCCAATGACATTAATGACTTTGGGACGAGGAGTAAGATACTAGATGCCATTTCGTGCAAACTGACTTAGTTCTTCTTGCATAGCGGCAATCCAATATTCATCCAACAAGGCTTCTTTGTAGTTCTTGGGTTCAATGAGAGAAAAAAAGCAATGCAATCCCGCTAGCCTTCAGTAATCTACTCGAGGATCCGATTGAGTACTTCTCATGTTGGATTCAGGTTGATTATGTGTTGGAACATAGGGTTCAGTTTTGGCAGTTTCAGAACTGCTCAGCTCAGTTGTTCCAACATGTTGACGTGGTTCAACTTCAACTGATGGATCTGCCTTGTCAGGTTGATAAGGTTGTGTTGGAACATGAGTGTTGTCGGGTTCTTCTTCTACAACATCTGGCTGTCGCTCTTCCTCTAAATCATCCACAATAACATTTATAGATTCCATGAGAGTTTTGGTTCGATGATTAAAAACTCTATAGGCACGGCTGTTGATAGAATACTCGAGAAAAATTCATGTATCACTCCGATTGTCAAATTTTGCTAACTTCTCTCTATCTCTGAGAATGTAGCACTTGCTTCCGAACACATGAAAATATGAGACATTTGGTTTCCTGCCCTTCCAAATCTCATAGGATGTTTTGCTGGTGAATGGTCGCTGATACACTCTATTAATTGTGTAACAAGCTGTATTAATCGCTTCTGCCTATCATTTCTTGTGAATTTCTTCCTCAGCTAACATAACACGAGCCATCTCCTGCAAGATTCTATTTTTCCGTTCTACAATACCATTTTGCTGAGGGGTGATAGGTGCCAAAAATTCATGTTGAATTCCAAGCTCGTCACAAAAATTACTGAATTGAGAATTCTCGAACTCTCTACTATGATCACTACGAATTCGAACAATCTTCCCAACTGGACTTCCCTTTTCTGTTTGTAACTTTATAACCAGACTTCTAAACACTTCCAACGTATCAGATTTATCTTTCGGAAAAGCTACCCACGTAAATCTGGAAAAATCATCAACATAGACAAAGATAGATTTTTTTCCACCTATACTTGGCGTATTGACTGGACCCATCAAATCCATATGCAATAATTCCAGATTTCTAGAGATGGTTATATACTGAACTGAAGAGTGGGGAGATCAAATTTGTTTACCTTGTTGACACGGTCCATATACAATTCCATCCTTGCTGGTTAAGATAGGCATCCCTCGTATAACTTTCACATTTGCAATTTTCACCAATGTTTTATAATTGATGTGACCGAGCTTCCTGTGCCACAGAACTCCTTCATCTTGCTTCGAAATCATGCATCGTACTTATTGCTCCAACAGATAGAAATTGTCTGATGATCTTATGCCTGAAAGAACCTTGGTTACTCCGTGTTTCACAACACATTTGTCCTTCTGAAATTCCACTATTATATTGTCATCACACAACTGACTTATACTTAAAAAATTTGACTTCAGATCTTCAACATACAGTACACTGGTGAACACTGGGAAACCTTCAATCCTCAATTCACCCTTTCCAATCACTCTACTCTTTTTTCCATCACTGAAAGTCACATATCCGCCATCGTATGGAGTGATGTTCATGAGAAATTCTGGAGTGCCAATCATGTGGCGAGAACAACCACTATCAAAGTACCACGAATCTCTGGAATAAGATATGAGCAAAGTGTGTGCCACCAGACAGGTGCTTGATCATTTGACAACTCAGACCTTTCTGATCAGTTTTATTTTCTGGACTTCGCCTATGTTGGAACATACCAAGAGTTGTCGTCCAGACATTTGGTCTCTGATCAGTTTCCTGCATTGTTCTTCTAAGTGACCTTGATATGTGCAGTAGCTACAGATGAGCAGTTTTCTTTGATAAGGCATGCCAAGCTTCCGTTTCACTTCTCGAATCCTGGTCTTGAGAGTTATTGGATTCTCGTGTGCTTCAGACTTGTGTGTGTTGCTGTACCCAATACCGTGTCGATCACCAAAGTTCCTTCCCATGTCCAGAATATCGTCAATCTTTGCTTTTCCAGCATTTAGCTTGGAGATTGTTGCTTCAGAAGTCTCAGCTCTCTTGATTGCTAATATCATTTTCCCATTTATTTCTTCATTCTTCTTTTCAAGTTCAGCAACTTTCACTCGCAAATCTCTTTCTGTTTCTATCAAATTCCTTTTTTCTTCTTTCAGCTCTTTGTTTGTGTCAACTACTTGAACCCACATAGCGTACATCTTTTCATGAGTGCTGTAGATTTCTTCATCACTTACAGAAAGTCTATCGTCTTCATCACTGGGTGCTTCATACAGATCTATATTGGAACATACATAGTTTTCATTAGCCTTGGCTTTGTTCAGTATGTTAGAACATCCATCCTCCGCTGTATCATGGAATTTTGCTCCGAATGCAACATAGTTACTGGTAAGTTCCTCTTCGTCTTTGTCTTCTTCTTCATCTTCACTCCATGAGGTGACATATGACTTTCCCTATTTCTTCCAGGTATTTGCGCATGCAGCCTGTATATGTCTGTATCCTTCACACTCTCTGCATTGAATTCGTCCAGGCTATTTTGGTTCATTACTTTGATTTCTGAAGAACTGCTGATTTCCCTGCTTAAACCTCGTTCCACGATTATTTCCAGAATCTTGTGGTTTTGGTCTATTTTCGCCAAACCTTTCCTGAGCTTTCTTGCTAACAACCTTATTCAGCATTCTTGAAAAATTCTTCGTGATAAGTGCAAGTTTTTTAAACTCATCATCACTCTCGGATTCATAATTGTCTTTTGATGAAGATGTTTTGAATGCCAACTCCTTAGGGACTCTTTTTGTAGCTTGTTGGAAAGCCATCTCATATGTCTGTAACGATCCCATTCGTTCATCAAGACTCATGGTGGCTACGTCTCTTGCTTCTTCTATCGCCGCAACCTTCATTGCAAATCTCTTAGGAAGTGATCTCAAGGTTTTTTTCACCAACTTTGTTTCTTTGTAAACCTTTCCAAGTTGATATGCCATGTTGGAGATGTCCCTAAGTTTCTCGTTGAATATAACAATAGTGTCATCCTTCTCCATCTTGAGTTCTTCGAAATTTGTAGCCAACATCTGTAGTTTGGACTCACGAACTCGACTCGTTCCCTCATGAACTATTTGAAGAATATCCCATGCTTTCTTGGCTTGATAGCATGTAGAGATAAGTTTGAACTGGTTTTCATCAACTGCAGTGAAGATTGCATTCAATGCCTTTGAATTCTCTAGAGATGCTTTGAGGTCATCAGGCGTCCAACTCGCTTTGTCTTTGAGTTTCTGCTCCCTTTTACTCGACTCTTCTTCTATCGCCTTAGCATCTTCAAAAGGGTGACTCCATTCATTCTCAACATAAAACCATGCAAGTTCATCCAATGAGTTGATGAATACTCTCATGCGTGCCTTCCAATAGTTGTAGTCGTTGCCTTCCAGCAGGGGTGGCCGAGACACTGAAGCTCCTTCTTTAGTTGCCATGGTAAAACCGGATCACACTTTCCTTGACACAACCAAGGGAATAATAAGTGATCTAGCTCTGATACCAAAAGAAATTTGGTTTCACCTAATTTTCACTAATCCTTATTAGTATATTCCAACGTAACCTATTTAACCAAGTATATAATAATTTAAAGCACAAGCGACACATGACTTGGTTACGCAATTCGGTGAAATCCACCTACATCTGCGGGGCCTAGCCCAATTCAGAATGAATCCACTAATATGAAAGACACAGTACAATATTACAAAATACTTATCTTTACTAATTATAATGTGTGAATTCCGCTAGCTCCCCTAGCTACCGATCCACCTTGATCAGACTCCCCCTGACCTCGAAACTCGTCGACGCTGGATCTCCTCCTCCCGAGGAATTAAGGTATGTGATTCTGAATTTTGAACAGCAGGTCAGGTATTTTGGAACATAGGAATCTGGCTCTTAGCAATTCTCGAAAGTCTCAAAAATCTGTATGCAGATTTTTGCTCTATTAAATCCGTACAGAACGCAGCCGTGTTTGTCCCATTTTATATCCATGAGCAGTTTGGAATTCTTCATGATTATCTCCACAATATTCCCATTCCAAATCTACTTCTTGAAGCATATCCAAATCCCATAAATAAAGGAATTTTCCTTATCACAATATATCTCATATATTCACAAATATCAACTCCACATATGTAGGGATTTTCCAAAAATTAATTATGCTTCACACGCCTCTCATATAGAAGAATATTCATATTTCTATAAATCATAAATGCCATAATCTTCTATCTCCTTTTTCCGTAAAATTATCTTGGTGTGAATATGCTTCTTTCGAATGTTCCAACATGGAAAAATTTTTGTTTCCAAATATGTTCACAAAACTGCCAATTAAATATTCAATTCAAATCTCTGACTTTACAAGTTGATTGGTTTGTTATGAAAAAAGTAAATAGAAACACTGAATTGGTGAATCAAATAGAGCAGCACCAATCAAATTTCTCAAATTAAACCACATTTGATCATTAATAATTTTATTTTATTTATTAAGTGTATATACAAAATAAATATATAAAAGTTATTATTATAAAAAAATTAAAAATATTTACATGATTGAAATCGTTACTTACAAATTCATTAATTTCTATAATTTAAATAAAAATTAAAAAATTGATAAAAATTTGTGAAGTTTCAAGTCGAATAGAGGGTAGTATTTTCACTTTTATTAATTATTAGTGGGGAACAAGTGACTATGTCCGCGACAAGATATGTCGTTTTGACTTTTGAGCACACTTTTGAATGGCTCTTTTTCCATTTCCCCAAGGTAAGGGATCCATTCAACGATACTTTTAGTTGCCTTGCTACCATTTAATGATACTTTATCAGTTATGGATATCCAATATGCATCAAAGGGCCATATGTGTGCGGACAATTCAGCTTCAAATCGAATGATTTATTAACACGATGCTTTAATTTATTAACACAATTTTTTTTAAAGAGAAAGTCTCAGGAGAGCTGGTATTTCTGTAAGTTATGGATAATTTACGGTAGCTTTTACATTCCACGAAGTTTTGTATTAAGCAGTTTAAACTTTAGGCATGAGTTTATTGTGCTATATCTGCCAATAAATTTAGGGACCTGTTTGCAATTATCAAACTACTATAAATATCACCAAAAATTCAGATTTTCTATTTTTCCTTTTCTAATCAGAATCCTCCTCCCTCCGATTAGAAATCTGTAACCGCCGCCAACCCCGCAGTTCCAGCGGCTGTTCCGGCGAGTAATGCCACCATTCCGCCGCTCTTCCACCACCGTTCCACAGGCGAATCTACACCGTGAGGCCTGAAACGACAACGAATCCAGAAGCCTCCGACGACGAATCCAGATCGAAGATCGAAGCCTCTGAGGAATGTACACCGTGAAGCCTCCAGAGAAGTCTTGCGATCGTCGTATCTGTTGTCGGAGCTAGGTGTTCAGTGTCGCGACGGAAGGCGCAACCATTTCCTGCGGCGGAGCTAGGGTTTGGCATCACGACTGAGTTAGGAGACCGCCGGTTCATGAATCGGCGGAGCTTGTTGATTGAAGTCGTCGCAGCAGTTGATTGTAGAGTCATCGCGCCGAAGGTAGGGTACCGGCATTTCCGGTGCTGCAATCGAGAAGAATATTTGCACCGCAGCTTGTAGGTGCAGAACATCGGAAAAGAAGCTCGCGCGGCAGGCGGACGCTGATGACGGACGGTGGATGGCGACGTGGATGACGGTGGTGGACGAGACTGAGGTTCTGCTTCCGAGAGAGGTGAGACTCCATTTCTTGTTTTATGTTTTTCAAATACATGATGAGGTTTATATGTATTTAATTAAGATAATATTCACCTAAAGTTGTCTGGCGTAGTGGTTAGGATTCTCAACATTGAGGTTTATGGTCAGGGGTTCAAGTCTCGCTGTGGCCATTATTTTTGAAGACTTTTATGTTCTTGATGTACATGCTGATGTTTGATATTATTTGACTGAGTCTATATTCAATAAGAGAGTCTTTGGTGTAGTGGTTGTTGCTCTAGGCTTTGAGGTTAGAGACTAGGGTTCAAATCCCATCCGGTCCTCTTTTTTTATTTTTTTCCCCTTAAGGTATTTTAGCTATTTGTTGATGTTTCTACTTTTTTTTTCTCTTATGTTGATGTTTTTATTATTCATGTGAGGTTTAATTGACATGAGTTGATGTTTTGTAGTTTTGGTGATATTGGTTGATATTTGTAGTTTTTTTAAAAATTTTCTCATGTTCATATTTTTCATTTTCCGATTGAGGTTTTGGTAATAAGAGTTGATATTTGTAGTGTCTTTGGCGTGTCGTTTTACACCAAAAATAAATCAAGCTCTAAGCTGAATTTTTAGTTCAGGATTCTGTGGTCGGTATGGGCATACCGACCAGTATAGCTGCGAGCAGGTTCGTTTCCCAAGAGATTGGTGTGACCTTTTCTTTAATCTTTAATCTGCAAATTTGTAACCGAAAGAACCAGATGAGTGTCGTGAATAAGAGAAACTAAAACTCGAGTAAAAACAAGAATGAGAAATTGATACAGATTGCAAAACAATTCAACTATGATGATAAGATTTCGGTTTCGATCAATTCCATACTGGCTTTCTATCTCGATCCTTGATGCAAAAATGTCTTTAAATGCATGCACACAAATTGGTTATAGTTGCAAGCAACCAATCTTTCCTTACCTTGTCGATAATCAGGAGGACGCCTCACCAACTATTTCTCGAACTAACATACAACCTAAGAGACGCTCTATAGATTTAATATGCTAGCAGCATTAAGAATGAGAAAGACCCAATTCATAACCAACAGACTCGGACACCGGAATGATAAATTAAGACTGTTGTTCCCTACCACTTATTGAACTGAAATCACAATTACGGACGATTGGTTCAATTGGCATTAAATTAACTAACATGCTATCAAATATTGGCCACTACTCAATAACATGAAAGCAATTATAATCATTATAATCAAGAACAGCAGATGCAAGCATGCAATCAAAGTATTAAAACTAATTAGACCTCACGAGAATCGACGCCAGTACTTCCTTGATCTTTACCGGAAAAGAAGAATTTGGCTAGAATGCATAATTAAATTAACAATCAAAAGTATAAAAATAAATGATGAAAATTGTCTGAATAAAAATACTGAGAAACCCAAATCGTAAATACTGTCTGCGCAGATGGACTGTGCGTGCGTAATTCTGTTCTGTCTTCTTCTGGCCGTACGCTATTCGTATAATATATCCAAGTCTCCAAAAATATTACTACAACCAAAAGATAGATAAGGAATAAAATATGTCTTTCCTTATCTAATTAGAACTCTAAAAGATAATGACAATATTTTCTCCTAAAAATTAGGAGTCTTTAAATCAATCTGATTCTTCTCCAACTACATTTGTAATTGCCATAATTCAGCACCAAATATCTCCATTATTATTTCCTCTTCCATCTCCAAGCATTAATGACCATAAACTGCACCAACTTGCCAATTCAGCATCTAATTCTTTAAACTGCAAGAATATTACGAATAACATAAATATCAAGCATTTAATCAACCATTTAACTCAATAATCAGCCCAAAATATATGGTAAAATCAACCCCATCAAAATACCCCACACTTAGATAATGCTAGCCCTCGAGCATATGCAGATGCAAAACATAAATGTAAACGTGAGACTCAAATTTAGAAAAAACTATAGCAGCCCTCAAATAGAAAACCATCATAGTAGAGTCAAAACACAATCAGCCTTCATACCACAAACCATTCCCCTTTAGGAGATCACATGTCCAAGTACAATGCCTTCTCTGACCATAAAGTGACATTTCTCATAGTTCAAAACAAGGTTAGTATCAGTGCATCTTTGCAAAACTCTATCAAGATTATCAAGACATTGATCATATGAGTCACCATGTACAGTAAAATCATCCATGAAAATTTCAATACAACTTTCAAGCATGTCAGAAAAAATGCTCATCATACACCTTTGAAATGTTCCTGGAGCGTTACAAAGACCAAAAGGCATGCGACGATAAGCAAAAGTTCCAAATGGACATGTAAAAGTTGTTTTTTCCTGGTCTTCCTGAGCCACATAGATTTGAAAATAACCAGAATAGCCATCAAGGAAACAAAAATATAATTTCCCAGCTAATCTTTCAAGCATCTCATCGATAAAGGGCAAGGGAAAATGGTCTTTCCTAGTCGCGTTATTCAACTTTCGATAGTCTATACACATACGCCAACCAGTTTGAAGTCTCATGGGTATTAGCTCATTGTTATCATTTTTAACCAATTGAAACCCGGACTTCTTAGGTACCACATGCACTGGACTCACCCATGCACTATCAGATATAGGGTAGATAATCCCTAATTCTAACAATTTAAGGATTTCTTTATGCACAACTTCTTTCATAACTGGATTCAACTTTCGCTGAGGATCTCTAGAAGGTTTGTTATCATGCTCAAGTAAAATGCGATGCATACAGATAGAAGGGCTAATACCTTTTATGTCTGCCAGCGTCCATCCTATTGCAGATTTATATGTCCTCAAAAGTCTTACCAGTTTATCTTCTTGCTCCATGCTCAGGTCCTTACTGATGATGACTGGGAAAGTCTCGTTCTCCCCTAAGAATGCGTACTTGAGATGTTCAGGTAAAGTCTTCAGCTCCAGCTTTGGTGCTTTCTCAATCGAAGGAAGGGTGTGTTCAGGAGTAGGTGGAATGATCATCCCGACTGATGTAGGTTGTGAGATATGGTGAACTTCTGGACTGGATGTGGGCGGTATGGGCATACCGCCCAAAAGTGGCTGGGGGCTGTATTTCTGAATTTCTGAGCAGAAAACGGACGGTATGGGCATACCGCCCAAAAGTGGCTGGGAGCTGTATTTCTGAATTTCTGAGCAGAAAACGGGCGGTATGGGCATACCGCCCAAAAGTGACTGGGAGCTGTATTCTTTGGTGGAGTAAAGCTGCATGATGACTTCACAAAATGTTTCGTCTAAACCGTCCATCATATTCTTGTCAACCCATCTATTGAAAATGACCTGTTCCAACTTGTCGTCCCTGGAGTATCTCTCTATATATTCATCAACCAACGGGTCAATTACATCAAGGGTAAACATGGATTCAGGATCATCTACATGTTTCATGGCATCAAAAATATTGAAAGAAACTACATCTCCATCAAACTCAAGACTAAGGATTCCCTTATCAACATCAATTTTGGCTTTCGCCGTTTTCATGAATGGTCTTCCTAGAAGAATTAAGGATCTATTTGCAGAGAATGAGTCATCCATATCAACAATGTAGAAATCTACATGAAACATTAATTCATTTACTTTCACAAGTACATCCTCTATCATTCCCTCAGGGTATGCATTAGACCTATCATCTAATTGGATTATCACACGAGTTTCTTTCAATGGTCCTAATTGCAAGTCATTATACACAGATAAAGGCATGACATTAATTGATGCACCTAGATCTAACATTGCTTTTTCAACAGTTTTTGTGCCAATTATGCATGGAATAGAAAACATTCCTGGGTCCTTACATTTTTGTGGCAACTTACGTTGAATGACAGCAGAAACATTTTCCCCCACCCTAATTTTAGCATCTTTCCCATACTTCATCTTCTTTGAACAAAGCTCTTTAAGAAATTTTGCGTACATGGGAACCTGCTTAACAGCTTCAATCAAGGGCAAATTTATCTCTACCTTCTTGAAAATCTCCAAAATCTCTTTCTCATCATCTTCCTTCTTGTTACGAGCTAATCTGGATGGGAAAGGTGGAGCGACATTTGGGTTAGAAATAGATGTCATAGGTTCAGGGTTTACCTTTGAGGACTCATTTTTACTCTCTTTGGCTTCTTCATGATTGCCTTTTTCCTTATGAACTTCTTTTGGCACAGAATCATCCAATATCTTCCCATTTCTTAGTGTGACTGCACTTGCATTCTCCCTAGGGTTCGGTTCCGTCTGGGATGGTAACCTCCCAGAGTTGAACTTCAACTTGTTTATCTCCGCAGCCAGTTGAGTCATTTGTTGCTCAATGTTCCCTATAGCAGCCCTCGTCTCTTGCTGGAAAGCATTTGTGTTTTTGGCTAAATTTTGCACCACTTCGCTGCTTTGGGTCATTGTCTTAAGAACTTCATTCATGGTGACCTTCTGTTGCTGGATTTGCTTCACGACCAACTTGTGCTTGTTTCGGAGCATACATTCCCGGGCCCTTTTGATTCCATCTAAAGTTTGGATGATTCCTCCATCCTGGATTGTATGTATCTGAAAATGGATCGTTCCGTCTCGGCCTTTGTGGGTTATCTTCAAATCCAAAGAAGGCTTGTTCGGTCTAAGGATCTTGAAGAGTAGGGCAAGAATCAGTGTAGTGTCCCATGTGCAAGCAAATTTTGCACTTGGCTCCTCCAGCACTCTTCATGGCTAGATCTTTTACAATTGAAGTGAGAGCATCTAGCTTCTCATCCAAATGTGAGTTACCGGCTACCTTGACTGGTCTAGATCTATCATCATCTTCATCATACTCATGAGTGACCATATCAAGGATGATCTCTTTTGCTTCATCCATGGTTTTGTTCAGCACATTTCCTCCACAAGCTGCGTCAAAAATCTTCCTGTCAATAGAGGACATACCGCCATAAAAATAATTAGTGATGAGCTGATACTCAGTAAAACCATGGTTAGGACACTTGCGACACAATTGATTAAATCTATCCCAATAACTCGCGAGACTTTCTCCCTTCTTTTGTCTAATACCACTTATTGCAGATCTCAAATTAGCTGCTCTAGATTCGGGAAAAAACTTTTGTAAAAATTTCTCCTCCAAATCTTCCCAGGTTCGAATTGAACCGGGTGGGAGTTCGAAAAGCCATTCAGCGGCTTTTCCCTGCAATGTGTGTGTAAAGGTGAGTAGTTTAATATGATCCTCCGAAAAACCTTGTGGTCGAAGAGTTGCACAGACGAGGTCAAATTCATCAAGATGGTTATGAGCACTCTCACCTGGCATATCACCAAATTTAGGTAATACTTGTATGAAACCTGGTTTAATTTCGAAGTTGCGGTTGATGTTGGGAAGGACAATGTACAAAGGACGATTGTGTCTGTAGCGTCCCATGTCTCTTATACGCTGGGCTGGTGGTTCCTCCTCACGTCTTTGTTCGTCAGCCATGTTGAAATGGGTTTCGGTGGCAGTTGACTCAGACGAGGAAGGTCCTTTCAAGGCTTTTGTCTGCTTCGTTATACTTCGTACAAGTTTCTCAATCTCTGGAGTGAAGATCAATTCTCCTGTACGAGAAGAACGAGGCATAAACCAAGAAAAAGTGAAAATAAACTAAAGAATTAAAAGAAAAAAATACTGCTTAAAACTAATCCCTGGCAACAGCGCCAAAATTTGGCGTGTCATTTTACACCAAAAATAAATCAAGCTCTAAGCTGAATTTTCAGTTCAGGATTTTGTGGTCGGTATGGGCATACCGACCAGTATAACTGCGAGCAGGTTCGTTTCCCAAGAGATTGGTGTGACCTTTTCTTTAATCTTTAATCTGCAAATTTGTAACCGAAAGAACCAGATGAGTGTCGTGAATAAGAGAAACTAAAAATCGAGTAAAAACAAGAATGAGAAATTGATACAGATTGCAAAACAATTCAACTATGATGATAAGATTCCGGTTTCGATCAATTCCATACTGGCTTTCTATCTCGATCCTTGATGCAAAGATGTCTTTAAATGCATGCACACAAATTGGTTATAGTTGCAAGCAACCAATCTTTCCTTACCTTGTCGATAATCAGGAGGACGCCTCACCAACTATTTCTCTAACTAACATACAACCTAAGAGACACTCTATAGATTTAATATGCTAGCAGCATTAAGAATGAGAAAGACCCAATTCATAACCAACAGACTCGGACGCCGAAATATTAAATTAAGACTGTTGTTCCCTACCACTTATTGAACTGAAATCACAATTACGGACGATTGGTTCAATTGGCATTAAATTAACTAACATGCTATCAAATATTGGCCACTACTCAATAACATGAAAGCAATTATAATCATTATAATCAAGAACAGCAGATGCAAGCATGCAATCAAAGTATTAAAACTAATTAGACCTCACGAGAATCGACGCCAGTACTTCCTTGATCTTTACCGGAAAAGAAGAATTTGGCTAGAATGCATAATTAAATTAACAATCAAAAGTATAAAAATAAATGATGAAAATTGTCTGAATAAAAATACTGAGAAACCCAAATCGCAAATACTGTCTGCGCAGATGGACTGTGCGTGCGTAATTCTGTTCTGTCTTCTTCTGGCCGTACGCTATTCGTATAATATATCCAAGTCTCCAAAAATATTACTACAACCAAAAGATAGATAAGGAATAAAATATGTCTTTCCTTATCTAATTAGAACTCTAAAAGATAATGACAATATTTTCTCCTAAAAATTAGGAGTCTTCAAATCAATCTGATTCTTCTCCAACTACATTTGTAATTGCCATAATTCAGCACCAAATATCTCCATTATTATTTCCTCTTCCATCTCCAAGCATTAATGACCATAAACTGCACCAACTTGCCAATTCAGCATCTAATTCTTTAAACTGCAAGAATATTACGAATAACATAAATATCCAAGCATTTAATCAACCATTTAACTCAATAATCATCCCAAAATATATGGTAAAATCAACCCCATCAGTCTTTTTTCTTATGTTGATGTTTTTATTTTCCGGATGCGGTTCAGGTGTCAGGAGTTGATGTTTATAGTTCTTTTAAAAAAATATAAATAGTTGATGTTTTATGATTTTCAGAGTGAATAATTTATACTCTTGAGGTACCGTAGCTATTTTTGTTAATGTTTTTAGTTTTTTTCTCTCATCTTGATTTTTTTTCATTTTCTAAATGAGTTTTATGTAATAGGGTTGATGTCTGTAGCTTTTTTGATGATATGGTTGATTTTATTTTTGGTAATAGGTGTTGATTTTTGTGGTGTCTTTTTTCTTATGTTGACGTTTTCATTTTTTGTTAGTGCTTCAAATGTAGGTTGTAGGTGTTTATTTTATGACTTCTGTGTGTTATGAAAACAAACTGGTGCTTACAGTACAATTTGTAGTGCTTCAATCGTTGCTTGTTAGTAGTTGATGTGTGTAGCTTTTTTTGATGACATGGTTGATTTTTTGTAGTGTTTTTTCCTTACGTTGACATTTTTCATTTTTTGTTAGTGCTGTAGGTTGTAGGTGCTTATTTTATAACTTGTAAGTGCTTCAATCGTTGCTTGTAAGTGTTTCAATCGTTGCTGGTTAGGAGTTGATGTTTAGAGCTTTTTTGATGATATGACTGATATTTTGTAGTATTTTTTTCCTTACGTTGATATTTTTCATTTTTTGTTAGTGCTTCAAATGTAGGTTGTAGGTGCTTCTTTTATAACGTGTATGTGCTTCAATAGTTGCTTGTTAGGAGTTGATGTTTGTAGCTTTTTTGATGATATGGTTGATTTTTTGTAGTGTTTTTTTCCTTACGTTGACATTTTTCATTTTTTGTTAGTGCTTCAAATGTAGGTTGTAGGTGCTTATTTTATAACTTGTAAATGCTTCAATCGTTGCTTGTTAGGAGTTGATGTTAGTTTAGCTTTGTTGAGGTTTTTATGATTTTAGTTTATTTTTTGTTAGTCGTAGTCGACATTTTTTTCCATTTTTTTTGTTGATTTTTATTTTCTTTATTGTTTTATTTAATTTTTTTAATGTAATTTTTTGCTGCCATTTTTTAATTGATGGTTTATAATTTATCATTGATTTTGCTATTTTTTGCTGATGTTGCTGCAGTTTTTTGCTGCAGTTGTTTTATTAATTTTTTGAATTTTTAAAATATTTTTTTGATTTTTTTTTTCAAATTGCAGGTGGTGGGAAAATGATAGGAACAAATTGGATGAAAAAACCTGGAAAGTTATTAGCAATAGATCCCTATAAAATAATTAGAGATAGACCTATGTAAAATTATTAGAGATAGGTCCATGGAGCTAGAATATTGTTAGAATTGAAGAAAGACCCCTGCCTAAAGTTTAGGCTGTCTCACAGGAGACCATCCCTTCACATTAAATGTTGTAATTATTTTTTATAAAATTTAAATATTGTATTCTAAAGGTTAGGACAAGTAATAATATGTATTTGAATGTGAAAATGTAAAACTTATAGTATAAAAAAATATTTTCAAAATTTAGTATGTAATTTAACAAATGCAGTGTATTAGGTAAAACATATGTGGTATGCTCATAAACTTATGGTTGTGTCAGGAGACTTACTCTTTTTTAAAAAAATAATTTTATTTATTAATGATAAATAATTTTTCACTTCATGATACACTAGAGCAAAAAATGAAGCTAAGAAGAATTGTTATGGAAAACAAATTCAAATTTGCAAAATAAATTAACTCTTAAAAGATAAAATCAAATTTCTAAAAAAAGGTTAAAAAATCTCAAATCTCAAACCTCTTGCAAAATCAGGATTTTGTAAAACCAAATGAAAATCCAATATTTTACAAAACTCAAAACTCAAAATTTTCCTTACTAGGGAGAGCCTAAGGCCCTGGACTGATACGAAGATGGTATGAATGGTGGCAGATGATAGTATGATATGATATGGTGGTAGATGGTGGTAGATGTAGGAGATTATTGAGGGTGTTTGGAGCTGAACTGAATTTAAATAAATATAATAAATTGAACTGAATTGAATTTAAACAAATATAATAAAATAAACTGAATTGAATTGAATTTAAATAAATATAATATGTTGAACTGAATTTAAATAAATATAATATGTTGAACTGAATTTAAATAAATATAATATGCTGAACTGAATTGAATAAAAAAGATAATAAACTGAACTGAACATGAATAAATATAATATACTCAACTGAATTGAAATAAATATAGTGTACTGAACTGAATTTATATATATATATATATATATATATATATAATGTACTGAACTGAATATAAATAAATATAATATACTGAATTGAACTGAAATGAATTTAAATAAATATATTAAATGTAACTGTATTGAATATAAATAAATATAATACACTGAACCGAATTGAAATGAATCAAATAAATATAATAAATTAGACATAATTGAATATAAATAAATATATTTTATTGAACTAAAACTTATTAAAATAATTATAAAAAAACTGAATTAAACTAAATTTAAAAATATAACTTACTGAACGAAACTAAACTGTATATAAATAAATATAATGAACTGAACATAAATTAATATAATATATTGACCATAAATTGAATAAATATAAAAAATTGAAATGAGCTGAATTTTAGTACATATAATTTACTGAATTGAACCTTATTGAAATAATTAAAAATACTAAATTCAACTAGATTTAAATATACTAAACTAAATTTACTAAAATTAAATATAGTTAACAAATATTAATAATAGAAGAACTGAACTGAACTAAAATATATAAATTAAATAATGTAAATTCGTTTGATCTAAAATTTTAACGTGTGAATTTTGAACTACACAATGAAATATGAGGGACCATTTGATAAATATACTAAAACCTAAGTATATATATAGAAACGGACTAAAATGTCAGCTTCATTTTGGAGACCCTTATTCTGTGAACTAAACTCAAATGATTTAATTAAAATTTAAAATATTAATATTTAAAATAAATATGAATGAAACATTTACTAAAATATTAATGTATAAAATAATAATATTAAATAACCATTTATTGAAATATTATTATTTAAAATATTATTTAAAAAATAAATATTAAAATATGAATTTACTAAAATATTATTATTTAAAATAAATATTTACTAAAATATTAGTATTTAAAATACATATAAAATGAATATTTACTAAAATATTTACCAAATTTAATAATTAATATATTAATATTGAAAATAAATATTTAAGACAAACAATTACTAAAATATTAATATTTAAATTAATTTGCATAGCAAATTGAATTGAAAAAAGTTAAAAGGAGTTGAAAGTAGTGTGGAGGTGAAGGTAGATGATGGTAGATGGTATAAGATGGAGGTAGATGATGGTAGATGGTATAAGATGGAGGTAGATGATGGAAAATGGTATGTGATGGAGGTAGATGAAAGTAGATGATATGATATGAAGGTAGATGATATGAGATGAAAGTAGATTGTATGATATGAAAGTAGCTGATATAATCTCTACCGGACATGTTTCCCAAAAATTCAAAATATTAGCACAACATTGTATTCCCTAAAAAACAAAAAGATGAATAGTAGGGAGTGGGTTCTTGGTACGATGGATTAGGAAGTTATGAGTCCAGTTTCAGAACGGGCCAGTCATCTTCTGCCCTGGGCCTTTGCCCACTATATAAATGAAGTCCATTTGCAGATGTAGATTTGACAAAATATACCTGAACCCGAATATGATCTATATTGAATTCGAATTAAGACTCGAATAGCGATACTTGATTAATGACGTGAAATATATTATTTAATTGAACTGAAAGGATCCGACCCGAAAGAAAACTGTTAGAACAAAAACTTGAACAAGGCATGTACCTGAATCAAAATCGAACACAAATTCGAGAAGAATTCGTATTCAAAATAAACACAAAATTGTGCTTATTTATATTGATGACACGGTAGAGCCAAAACCTAATTGGGCTGATGATCCCATCTCTTAAACAAGAGCCTAAAACTCAAGACACTTATTAGTGGGCTCATTATTGGGCCATTCACTTGAAGACAAAAGAAGCTAGGTCATAGACCAAGGATATTAGGGTTTAGGAACAATATAAATAGAGAGGCATGTCTTCTATTTTTGGTGACACTTTCATTGCCTACTTTTACTCTCTACAAAATAGCTGACTAGATCATCGGAGAATCTTCCCCCGGAGTTCCTGGGGTCTGTATCTTTTATATAACACAGGCTACGTTGATCAGATCCGGGTTGGGTTGTAAATGAAGGTCACCATACGCATCAAGTGGCACACCCAGTGGGACTTGAAGTTTAAAGCAAATCTGGATCTTACAACATATGTCTGAGTCGACGACTTCAACTCATCGGAGTGAAAGGTTGAAAAGCAAAGGGACTGGTGCAGGCGTTGAGGTTAGATCTTCGTACAGGTCGAGGGAAGGGGAGAAAATGTTCCTTCCCATCGTAAGCCAAAGTACGCCCACAACACCGGTCAAATTCATCAAGGCAGGACCTGGCCTAACGACCATTGTGATCGAAGGGCCACAGGCCAGGACCTTACCCGGAGCTTTAGGAGCACAGGTTTCCATCGAACAAGTTGAAGGAATTGGCACTGCGATACCATAGTTAGGTTGCAAGGTGTCGATAGTCATCTCACGGAGTGCTCTAGAGATTCACAAGTGGAAGCTCATGAACAAAGACCCCAGGATAAGGGATTCCCGCGGAGCTTCGACCACTTCACACAGATGTTGGTAGCGGCATGTTATCATGTCGTCCCCCCTCATAATGGCCCCTAACCTTCGAAAACTATGATACCTTCGATGACTTGTTTTCCTCCAGTGATGCTTGACGTATAGGTCTGAACACTACCCCTGGCCAGCCAGGCATGCGGAATCCCATACATGGGGTACGCAAGGGAGCAACACCTCAGATGCCCTAACCCTTCTTTCCAGACTACATGCAGGTAATTTACCCTATGTCTTCCCCGATGATGATTTATCCTTTCCAGGGTGTCGAGCATGGTCGAGGAGTCATTCCTTGGGCAAGGGTCCCAGACCTCACTGGCGGTTAGGGAGGCGCACCCTTCGTTCATCCTGGAGACCTTCAAGGACCCAATCCAGGCGGGGAATACCCGTATGGTGGAGCCAAGATGGCCCTAGGTAGGGAATTGGACAGATTGATAGGGCCGATGGGGAAAATTGCCGGGTCCCTCGTTCAGCTCAATAGTAATGACAGCTCAATGGCCCTAGGATATGAAGCCACCAGAAGGACTTCCTACATACTCGGGAGATTCAGACCCATGAGAGTTTATCCAAACTTTCCTCGGGTTGATGAATTCTTGAGATTTCGATGAGAGGTTGACATGCAAGTTGGTTGGTAAGCTACCTTTGAGGAAAAGCTCAGGAGTGGTTCAATAAGTTACCAAGGGATTCATTGCATTCGTATCGAGACTTCAGTAGGGCCTTACTGATTCAGTATTGCTAGAAAAAGAAATTCATCAAGACATTAACAGAGCTATACTAAACGAAATAGAAGCCAGGGGAATCCACTGCTGCCTTTTACCACAGGTTTGCCAATGACAACCTGGGGGTGGTCGAAGGCACATAGAATGAAATTATCCAGGGGTACCTTCTGGGAATGGAGGATTTGAAGTTATATAGAAAAATGATAGTGAAGGCCCCAAAATCACTGCAACAGCTCCAAGAGGTTGTAGAACAGCATTCAAAGGTGGAGGAAGCCATTCGAAAGAAAATAGAAGGGCTAATGGCCAAATAGTCAAAGTCTAATGACCCCTGGGGCAAGAGACCTATCGAAAGACCAACCTTAAAAAATACATTCCCATGCGTCGTTCCCCAGTAGACATATGGAGTATTCACAGAGGGATTTTCAAACAACCCCCTCCCATGAATTATAGCCAACAAGCTTCCGCAAATAAGAGAGCCACCAATAAATACTGTGATCACCATAAGGATTATGGGCACAACACGAATAAATACGCCCAGCTTTGATCCAAAATTGACCAGTGTGAGAGAGAAGGCCTCTTAAAAGAATCTATTCGCCAGTCCTATCGAGATGACAATGCAAGGTATAAGAATGAAAGAGGAAATAGGTGCCCCCCTAAAAAGAACTTTAACGCTCAAAACAGGGGAGATCATGGCCCCTAAGGACGGCGCCACGGGCATCATGATGAGCCGCAATGAAACCTCTAGGCATAAAACAAAAATGAAGGGAATTCTACTATTCACAGGGTGGTCAACGTTATCAGTGGTGTTGTTGGATAAAGTCTTCAAAAGCAGTTATGAAAGCACAACCACGACGTGTTCTAGCAGGAGAACCAATGGGGAAGGGGCTTCGGCTGGATGAAACAATCACATTCTCTGAGGTAGATGCGGTTCCTAACCAAACTCCCAATGCTGACCCCATGGTCATCTCTGCAGTGATTGGGCCCACGCTAGTGAAAGGGGTGTTCATTGATGATGGAAGTGGAGTGGAGATCATGTTTGTAAATTGCTTCGATCAACTTGGAATTGGGCGTACGAATCTGAAAAAGTCCACTTCACCCTTATCAGGATTCACTGGGAGGACGGTCTAACCGATAGGAGAAATAACCTTGCATGTGAGGGTAGCAGATGGAAACAATGGGGTCACAGTACAATGCAGCTTTGCAGTTATCGATGCTTTCTCTCCCTATAATATCATCTTAGGGAGACCATGGATGTGATAAGCTCGAGCAGTGTGGTCACTATACCATCTGATGATGAAATTACCTACGGACAATGGAGTGGCATCCATCCGAGGGGATCAGGCAGTTGCTTGAATTTGTAACTATGAAACAGTAAAAGTTGCGGGGAAAGTAAGGAATGTATCTTCGGTACACGGTGAAGCAGGACCAGCCAATACTAAACCGCTCTCCATTCGAGATGTGGGCTGTAGCGATGGGAAGCATGATGCCTAAAATAGTAAGACATGATTTGAAGGATTTATTGGATCATTACTACGATGTGTTTTCCTGGGATACTTCAGATTTGACAAGGGTACCTGCAGAGTTGGCAGTCCACAGATTGAACATTGACCCCTCGATAAAGCTTGTTAAGCAGATTTGGAGAATATTGGCAGTCCACAGATTGAACATTACTACGATGTTTTTCCTGGGACACTTCACATTTGACAGGGGAACCTGCAGAGTTGGCAGTCCACAGATTGAACATTGACACCTAGATAAAGCCTGTTAAGCACAAAACGGAGAATGTTTTCCCCTGAGAGAGCTGAAGCAATTAGATCGAAGGTTGATAAACTTCTTAGTGCAGGGGTTATCAAAGAGGTGTTATACCCTCGGTGGTTGGCACAGCAGCGGCGGTGAAAAAGAAGAGAATCAAGGGTATTACAGGTCAATTTTTTAGCTTCTTAGTCAAGGATATTTCTGTCATTTAAATTTTTTTGTCGAGTTTGGCAATATCAGCACAAAATTTTTGAAATTTTGGGTTATATTGGCACGTACAATAATTAGTTAGGGTTGGAATGACACTTTCTGATATTGTAGGGTTATTTTGACACTTTCATCTTAAAGTTAGGGTTATAAATATATATATATTCCTAAATTTTATTTAAAGGTATAAATACAAGAAGTGCCACATAAAAAAGAATAATATTCAAATAAAAAGTACCATGTCTATATTTAAAATATTATATTTAAATTAAAAGATACATAACTATTTAATAATTTATGAAATGATTAATTTTTATAACTAAACCGTTGAAGACACATAATTCGAAATATACTTGTTTCTTTTCATAACACTACACCTCTCGCCTCTTTAATTCTAACTTTCTAAGTGAGGACTGAGGAGAAGACTCATGTCGTTTTTTGGTCAATGTATAGTATATGTGCGACTTTAGTCGTTACGAGTCGGTGATAATAATGTTTGTCATTAACGAAAGGTGTTCAACGAATACAATACTGCCACGTTACTCTCTTAAATTTTACATGCAATTTGCGCACAAATTTGGCCGATCCTTTTGTCATTAGCCAATAGTTAATGCTAGTAATGATTCTGCTGGAAAATCGTGGCAATATTCATTCATTTTTATCCTTTTAAAGTTTTGATTTGAATACTCTCTATCCCACTACAATTCTCTTTAACTAGAATTTCATCAAAATTTTAAAAATGATAATATCAATATAAGTGCTGAAAATTAATTATTTGAAGAAAGTGGTGTGAACGCCCAACAACAATACAATATATAAATTCTTATATAATCTAATAATTTGAACATAAGATAATTAAAATATACATCAATCAAGTTAATTGTCATATTAGGAATAAGCGAGTCAATAAAAACATGTAATATTGCACTCAGGGCATTTAACTAGTAACCATTCACTATCGCAAGATTGCTGTTTTAATGACGGTTAAATCTCATTTATCTTTTCTCTCCGCCTTTCTCTCAAAACAAAACTTTCCTCCTCCTTCTCACTAAAAACCCTAGTTTCACCGCCTTGTGAGGAGCCGCCGCCGTTGGAAACTTTCGCCTCTGGTGGCTCCCCCTTCCCAATTTCACCCCCCCCCCCCCCCCCCCCTCAAACATCCCTACCCCCAGTTTTTCAGCAATACCCGACATATCTGACTAGATTTGATGAATGACAATCAAGATACGCTGTTGGTGCAGGTGGCACTCTTGGGCACGCGACAACATTGCTCCGGTAGTGCTACGTGGTGGAGCTTCCTTTAGTGGTCGGAGCTCCCTCTGGTGAACGGGAGCTTCTTCTGGTGGACGGAGCTTCTGGTGGGCAGAGTCTCCTCTGATGGTCGGAGCTTCCTCTAGAGGTTGGTGGTGCGCCACGATGCGGCGGCGGCGGCTCTACTAGGCACGCGACGGTGTTGCTCTGGCAGTGCTCCGTGGTGGAATTGACGCCGACGTGTTTCTGAGGTGGCCATCGCTGAGTTTTTGCCGAGTTTACTCGGATCTGAGTCGGTCAACTCAAATCCAGTAGTGGCCAACTGTGTCTCAACTTGGGTAAAGGTGAACTCAACTCAGAACCGAGTTAACTCGGGTATAGCAAAGTCACAAAGAGGTTATTCTCCATTTTTAATTTTATTTTTCAACATTTTAATTTCTCTTTTTGGGTGGGAGGCTTTTAATTTATTTCAGTATTTTTTTTCTTTTTCACCTTTTCAGATTTTAAATTGGGCAGTTTTAAAAGGGTTTTTTTTTAATTTAAAGTGTTGGAAGGAATTTATTCTATCAATATATATTTTTCCAGCAGCCTAAGTCGTTAAAATAAGATTGATTTCAGATTTGATATCCATATGAGACGGTGAAGTGAAATCCAAGTCCAAGTTGTATTATTCGAACTTATGGCGATACTATTCTTATATGGAGGCAAATCACATCTGTAGACCTTGGTCCAAAAGGAGGTTTAGGACATCTTTAAGTTGGTCCCTAATACCTTTTGGAGTCAGGTTAGGAAAAATTCTACGCATTATAAGTGATTTCACTACACTCATAGCAGATATTTATGGCAATTAAAATAATGGGTCTTAGTCTTCTACATTAGGGGGTGATGGAGGCGGACTTGATCTTTAGTTGGGGAACTTCATTTAATTTATTTTGATTTCCTTGGGTGTTTGATCAAAGGTGTTGATGGCTCATTTTGGATGCGTATCTTGCTATACTTCTCTGTGTTTGTTCTGATGATAGCCTTGAGTCGATTTATTATGGCTGCACTAAGGCGACATGGTGGAAACCACTTATCTTACACGTGCCCTTATCATTGTCACATAGGCTTTTGCTCACTATTGTAATAGCGATTAGGGCCTATGTGTATATCTCTACTTATGCCACTGAAACCTTAGGTTAGAATTGTAATATTTTAGCCAGATTTTCAGTGTTAATGGGTCTATCTCATTTCATATGTTGTAATAGCACATTGTGCAAATTTGAGGTTGATATCAAAGGGAGGGAACCCTATAAACCCTCATCTTTGAGACGATTTATTTAAAAAAGAAATGACGGTTAAATCTGGCATTGTACGATGGTCACAAATCATCATGCAATAGGATGACCGTTGCATGGTGGATGAAGAATCGCCTTATAAGAAGTTCTGAGTTCTGACGTCGGTTACATACTTCTAAGGTCGAACTGATCTCAGAAGTTAAATAAAAATCTGGGTTTTCTGCTTCTATTGAAACCACAAAACTTAGATCTACCATATTGTTCTTATCTTCATATCAACACAAATCAACATTCATCTTCAACACAACACATCTCTTATACTCATATCAAACTCACTTACAATCAAACCCATAATAGTACATTTTCAAACAACAATCATGAATCCACCGTGAACAATAACATTCACCAAAATTTGTTGGCGGGTTTATGAATAACAAGTTCAAAACGTAGCAGAAAACCATACCATAATAATTTGAAATTTATCACCTCACATTCTTCAAATTTGAACTTACTGTCGCGGAGTCGAATTCAAAAGGAAAAGCAGGAAGTGCCAGACTTGTGGAAGGAAAGAAAGGAGAAGAAGGAAGGAAGAAACAAATGAAAGAAAGGAAAAAATGAAGGAAAAGAAAACGCATGGTGCTGGGATGAAGGGGGAGAATAAAGGTGTAATTGTTTTTTGAGGGGGGTTCTTACTTTAGTGCAGCCCGGTCTCCAATTGCAATGTCATAAATGTCTTCGAAAGTGTACTTGAGACACATGTTCCTCCTGCGGAAGATCCCTCAAAATTCCCTTAAAATAGTAGATTTTAGTGCAAATATTTGTAGGGGTTTTTTAGACGACGGCTCAACCGTCATTATCTATTTTAGTGCATTTCAAACACATGTTGTAATATTAGAAGTTTTCCCGAAATTGCCTTAAAATAGTTTTTAGAGCATATTTTTGAAGAATTTCTTAGATGGAGGCTCTATTGTTGTTGTCTACTTTAGTGAACTACAGACACGTGTCCAAAAATCGCGACTATCCTCAGAAGTGCATGAAGTAAACAATAGAGTCATATTAGGGCACTTTCAACGGTGCACTAGTGGAGAAAGGGCCTATTAAAAACGGTTTTATTGGACCAGAGAAGGCCAAGTGCCTTCTCTGGTAGTGACTTAGAACGATTCAATTAAAGGCGGTTCTAAAAACCGCCTTCTATCAGATCCAAAATAGGTTCCAAATTCATAACCTTTTTATGGGGTAAAAAAAAAGGGCCTCCGAAAACCTAGATTTCCGGCGGTAAGCAAGAACATAGATCTGGAAACTACTACCGTTAAAAGACAAGAAATGAATAGAAATTTTAAACCACTATAACAACAAACAAAACTATTACACATATCTAACCAGAAACAAGAAACTAAGAATAAAAAAACAAACATTAAAAAAAGTAACAACTCTTGAAACTATTGTACACATATCTGGAAAGTTGCGATTGTGACTTGTGGGAGGACTATGCGAAGGAGGTCAGGCGCGGTGAATAAGGCAAGGCGCAACAGAGAGGCCAGGCGCGGCGGAGAGGGGGACCCGGCTCCGGTGTTGAAGGTGACACGATGGAGGGATTTTGTGGTGAGGGCAACGATGGAGAGGAGGTTGCGGTAGTGAAGACAACGGTGGAGAGGGGGCTGCGTGGTGAGGGCTCCGGCGGGAGTGAGAGGGAGAGAGAGAGGGGTGGCTGAGTGAAGGAGGGAGCCACCGAGAGTGGAGGGAGGGAGAGATTCGATCGGAAAGAGGCGGATGTGTGAGAGGAGATAGAGAGGCAGGTGTGTGAGAGGGAGGGAGGGAGAGAGGTGGGCGATTTTGGTGAGGGAGTTAGAAAATTTTCTAAGGCATGGAAAACTAGGGTTTCTCTTTACATAGGGCCCAACAAAGACACCCAATTAAAGGCGGTTCTACAATAGAATTCCTTTTAATTGATATAACCTTTGATAAATTAGGAACCACCTTTAATCAGATTTGAAACTAGTTCCGAGTTCAGAACCTCATCCGGATCTCATTCAAAGGTGACTACTCAAAAGGTGACTTTGATTGCTACCTTTAATCAAAGGTTTTACACCAGTGGTGGTTCAAGTTCAATCGTTGTTGATAATACTACGTTACACGTCAGTTTTTCACCAACTGCCATCTAAAGGATTTTCGAAGCCGCCTATCGTCAATCCAACTACTGAAACACATGTTTCGAGTTCAGAACATAGAATAGGCGGCGATTCTGAAGAAGAAAAATCCATAACCACAGTGCAACAAAGCCATCAATGACAATTCCTGCTCTAGTGTATAAAAAATTATAAACAATTTAACTAGGAAACACATCTTAAATATCATTAATCCATCATTTTAATCATGAATTAGCAAAGAACACATGAATCTATGCCATACCAACTATGAACACTTTGGCTTGCTAGTTGTCCACTCTAGTGCATGTTAGAATGTCACATTATAAGTTGGAACATATATAAGCTACTCTGATTTTGCATGATCAAAATTTTCAAATGTCATTAACAATGATAATGACAGTTCGTGTGAGTTAATTAATATCAATCTACAATCATTAGTTACCTCTAACAGCGACGGCTAAATTTTATCAAATCACAACTAATTCCTACTAAACATATTCGCCTAATCACAGGCGGCCGGTTGAAAATTAGATGATCCGTTCTACTAGTATTCAATAATATAAGCGCGCTTAGTGGCTAGTAATTCATATTGGCCCATAAGCCAAAAATTTAAAGGTTTGAGATCCTTCTCCTTCTTCTTAATATTTTCCTTTTAGAAAATTTTTTTGAGCTTCTGTTTTTTGGATTTTTTTTTTTAAGCGTGCAAAGCTAGAGAAAATCTCCTATTAGATCGACTAACAGTTGGATCAATCATTAAAAAACCCTCGTTAAAATAACTTTTAGGGTTGGATTATAATTATTTGTACATTGTGATATATTTTTTAAAAATTTCAAAGTTATAGAAATATCATTGAAATAAATAAAAACAAACATCAAACCACCAAATACTTACATAATTATTAAAATGACTATGTGGAAGATTTAAAACAAAACTTTGTGGCGAAACTAATTTGTGTCAACTACGGTATTTTCATTAATTAGCAAGTATTTATTTTATAATTTAATCCATCCCATTATATTATTCTTACCTTCATTTTTCTACATCACACAATTTATTCATATTAGGCTTCATTTTTTTAAAAAAAAATTACAATAATTCTCCTCCATTAATTTAAATTAATTTTTTAAAATTTCTTTTTATTCCTTCATGTTTTTTACATATTTACTTTCTTTTTATTTTTAGTCAAAATGTGTCATTTTTACTAGGATGGAGATAGTATGTAATATAATAAAATTTAATTAAGGATGAGGCTTCAAATAAAATTTATAGAAAGTTTGTGGTATATACTATTTTTGGGTGGCTAGGTATAAATAATTGGCAAATTCTTGGGAAATACCGTCTTCCAACATGCTTATGGAAAGATGAGGTTTAATTAGAATAATAGAAAGATAACAGGTTTTGTTGCAATATTAAAAAACTATTATACAACGTTCAATTGTTTATGACCCGGTTAATGCGACCCAAAAATTTTATCTTCATTTCATCTAATTTGCAGTTTAAATCTTGGTCTTTTCATAATTTATGTAAATATCGTATATCAAAAGAAAGACTCTAAATAATTAGGGAATTGATGATTTCCGATCATAAAAATCTCGCGTGTCAAGAAATTTTCAAATTTTAAAAAAACATCTGTGACGTTTTTTTCAGAATTATTTATTTTTCCACTAAAATATTGTGTTTAAAATTTGAAAATTTATTTTCTTTAAATGTGAAATATTGTGTTTACCTGTTAAAATTTTGACATTTTATACATTTTAACAGTCTATAATTATATTTTATAATCTTAGTTTTCATATTTTTAACTTATATTTACATTTTGATTAATATGTTAGTTTTTGAGCATGTTGTTTTTAACATTAATATCGATGTTTTATATTTTCAAATATTATATTTTTATTTGATGAAGTGATGCTTTAATGGTGTGAACTGATTTTATAAATTTTATTACTAATGTTTTATTATTTCGCTATTAGTGTCATATTTTGATGTGGAGTTTGATACGATGTGCATTTTAGTATTTTTATTTGACATATTTATTTATTAAATTAATTTAACTATTCTATTTTGATGTGTATTTAATTTTTTATTTAATGTTTATCTATTTTATCTATGTATTAACCCAAAATTTTTAAAAGATCCTAATCTATATTTCTAATATATATGTATAATTAGCTTTAATTTTATAATAAGATGATCTCGCATGATACTGCCCCTATAATTTATACTTAGGCCTTTAATTTCTTATGAATCACACCAAGTGGAAAAATTAAGCCGCATTAGAAAGTCATCAAAAGCCGGGAGTTTTTGATACCAGAATTGAGCAGAGGGCATAGAAAAACATAGCCGCCATGCTTGAGCGTAACTAACTAATATCGCAAAAGCATGACAGCAATTGTTCAGCAGACAGCTAGAATAAATTAAGGCCAGCCAAAACCTTGTATAAATAATCCGATTAGATCAATAGTTATGAAACACAAAACAGCTTGATTAGTTCATAAGTTCATCTTCTAAGCTTTTCTGATCGACTCTTTGTGCATGCGTGCATGATTAGTTTCAGAAGATCATCCAAAATGAAAAACATCTTTCTTCACCACTCCATCTTTTTTCTAGCTCTTGTTGCCTTCAACCGGGCGAACGGCCAATGGCTGACGCCCGGTTTCTATGACCAGAGATGTCCAGAGTTCAAATCAACGGTTAAAGCCGTGGTTGATGAAGTAATGGCCGTTGCCCCGACTCTCGCAGCGCCACTCATGAGGATGCACTTCCACGATTGCTTTGTTAGGGTACGTAATTGTCGGGTTAATATTTAAACCAATAGTCTCCGTTTCACATGAAGAGTCTTGTTTTTACGCTTATTTCAGTTACCAAAACACGACTCTTCAATTTTATTAATGTTATTTCCGATCTTTGGTGTGTAGGGTTGCGACGGGTCGGTTCTATTGGATACTCCAAATATTACAGAAAAATACGGGCCTCCAAATCTGAGCCTGAGAGGGTTTGGGACTATAGATAGAGTGAAGGCTGCAGTTGAGAAAGTTTGCCCTGGTGTTGTTTCTTGTGCAGATGTACTTGCTCTAGTAGCTAAGGATGTTACCGTTGCGGTAATAAGCTAGATTCATATTCTTTTTTCTTACAAATACTTAATTTCTGTTTTTTTTTGGCATTTCAGAAACATATCAATTGGTGACAAAAACAATTTTAGTAGAAATGCAACCTTTTTTAAGGGAAGGAGTGAGTATTATTTTTTTAAATGAAAAACATGCATGTTAAACTTCTTTTTTTATATTGGTAGTAAGCTAAGTTACGCTGTTTATATATAAGTTCACGGGTCATCAACACTTAGTATGGGTTGGTTTTAAGATAAAAACTCAGAGCTGTAATATGATATTAAAGTTCAATTAGTCTTATATTCCTATTATATGGTTCTTGGAGTGTCTTGGTTGTGGATTAATTTAAGCATCTCTCCAACTATGCTAACTAAATTTTGAGCTATTTTAACAAGTCAAATCACTAACTTATTTAGCTAAACGGTTTTGCATAAGAAAATATTAAATCATGATTAACAACTATTTAGTATCTACTAATACTTTGTTTGATTGAAACTTTTGTTTAATTTTGTGATGAACAGCTATATGGACCATCATGGGAAGTTGAATTTGGAAGAAGGGATGGAACAGTGTCCTTAGCCTCAGACACGATAACAGGCAATTTATTACCACCTTCTGCCAATATTACCACTCTCAAGCAAGGGTTTTTCAGAAAGGGCTTAAGCGTCAAAGATCTAGTTGTGTTATCAGGTATCAATCCGTATATGGTGTCCCTAGAATACAGTAAAAATCAAAATCGTACCCTCGGTAATTCATATCATTACATGTACTTGATATTAAACCTAATTCACCACTCTTAATTTTGGGATTAAACAAGTATCCACGTTTTAAGAAACTACAATTACACTTGGGGGTACAATGCGGAATCTATCCTTAGGATAGGATGCAGTGCGTGCTTGACAGAGTTGTGCTTCAGCCCCCCACCCCCAAAATAGTTTTAATTCACTACTCATAATTTTGGGATTAAACAAGTATCCATGTTTAAAGAAACTACAATTACACCCGGGATACAATGCAAAATCTATCCTTAGAATAGGATGCAGGGCATGCTTGATAGAGTTGTACTTCAGGGTCCCCCACCCCACCACCCAAAATAGTTTTTGCTTTTTAAATTAGTATTTTTTAGAAATTTTCCAATACTAATTAACAATGTCCTTAGTTTATAAGAAAAACTCTTATAAACCCTGCCAAACACTCTTATAAACCCTGCCAAACGCACCCATAATTTTCGATCAGGTATGTATACATAAAAATTTATCCCTTAAATCAGTTCAGATTTCCATAAAATACAAATTCTTCCATAAAAACCGGTGAAATAAAAGTTCACTCGTCAATATTTCACCGGGCTTTCAAAAAATCAATGAAACTGACCGGTGAATAACAATACAAAAATCAAGAACTTCTTTGAACTTTGTGAAACTTTCTCGCAGGATCACATACGCTAGGCACTTCTCACTGCTCATCCTTCAGCAACCGCCTCTACAACTTCACCGGCAAGGGAATCGCGAATGACTCCGACCCCACACTGGATTCTGAGTACGTCGCGAGACTGAAGCTGAAATGCAGGCCGGGAGACCAGAACACGCTAGCGGAGATGGATCCCGGGAGCTTCAAGACATTCGACACGTCCTACTACACGTTGGTGGCAAAAAGAAGGGGACTTTTCCAGTCAGATGCAGCTTTGCTTGATGATAGTGAAACCAGGGCTTATGTTAAGCTTACTGCCAAGTATGCAAAATATGGGGGGACTTTCTTCAAAGACTTTGGGGATTCTATGGTCAAGATGGGCAGGATTGGTGTCCTAACTGGAAATCAGGGTGAAATTAGAAAAGTTTGCACAAAGGTCAACTCATAATATGTGTTTGTTGAGTTTTAAGATATTGTTATGTGAATTATGTTCTTCTTTTCATGAATTATGTTTGATTTGTGAGGTTGTTAGCTTCCCTATAGGGTAAGTTAATAATGAAGTGTGTAAGCATAAGGGTGCAAATTGAAAGTTAGATTTGCACTTGTTCAAGAGTGTTTTGGCATTAATCATGCCGAATCAATAAAATTGAGTGTGTTGTGACACAAATTTAGCTTGTTCTTGTTGGAAAAATAAAAATTCATTGCTATCATTGTGGTGTGTTCGTACCTCTTGATTTATTTCTATGGTGAAGAAATAGTGAATGTGTGTGGGGTAAAGCATTAAATGCTTTTAATTATCCACGACATCAAGTATATAGTACTTGAGAATAGTGTATAGTTTAAGGAACTACTCTTAAGCCAAGAATCACTTACGTAAACGACAAATGTGGCCTCTTCAAAAGATAAGTGTTGGAATGCAAATCTTTAGGAAGCTAATAGAACTGGACGTGTGTCATGGCCTAATTAATGGACACAGTCGAGGAAAGTGCAAAAGTTTGGAAAGATACCTGCGAGAAATGCATTATCGTTCACAAAAGTGATAGGGAAGTTAAAAAACAACGCTTCTATACTTTCAAATCAGTTGACTAAATGTACTTTCTCAAGAAAAAGTTCAAAGGGTAAGACTTACTTGTTTTCCAAAAATAGTACAATATTTAACTTACAAGATACATTTTCCAGCTTAAAAGGTATAATAATAAGGTCCATATATAATTTATAAACAGAATACCCTAAAAAAGTAGCCTTTTTACATGAAACGCTGTAACAAATATTATCTCAGATGGATTATGAGTTGACAAATAGAGTTGGTCGTATAATAACGAAGTGCATTATCATATCCTGGAGCGTGTATTAGGTGACAAAATTAAGGAGCAGTTAATATGAAGTAAGTATTTTATTATGAGCCGTCTCTCGGAAGACGGTCTTTCCATAAGTAATGGAAAGACTAAGATTTAAAGTGCAAAATAGAAGAGATAAAGATAAAAATTTTGGGTTGCATGAATTAGATTATAAACTTTATAACTACTACACAATGTGTAATAAATATTTAATATTGTAACTAAAACATTTTACCTTATATTATTCTAATTTAACCCGGTCTTTCTATAAATTTATAGAAAAACTATTTTCCCAACATTTTACCTTTTATTAGTTGGTTGGAGATCAATTATAAGTATTATGAGAGAAAATCCAAAGAGTTAGTCGACGCATAGAACATAATTCAGTTTCTGATTAGCTGTTATAATAATGTACTCTAATGGTTTTTTTTACGATTAAACATCCAATAATAGTGGATGGGAGAATTTATTGGGCTCTCCAAACTCGGAAAAGGCTAAAAAAAAAAGAATGAGTTGAATGTTACAGTGAGTACTATGATGTTCTAAGTATATACTAAAGTTGTAATTTTGCTAAGAAGCCTGCAAAAGAGGAGTGCCTCTAACCATAACCTCCACCCCTTGTTAGCGAGATATAGGACCGGCATCCTAAGAAAATCCTAATCCTAATAATGTACTCTAATGACATACACGTGTACGCAGTTTCTTGCATGTGCTAATTAAAGACTATCCAATTCATGTTAGGTCGCGGTTTGGGGTGGGTCAGATAAATCTGGCTTAAATTGATCCAAAATTTAAATGAGTTAGGTTGTCGGGTTTAAAAGTCTCAAAGTTTTAGATCAGGTCGGGCTGGGTCATAAAATCGACCCAAATCAACACATATTAACTTAGATCCTGATAAAAAAAATTATAATTATTTAAATAAAATGAATAATTTTAAATAATAAATAAGTCTTGGGAAAGACGGTCTTTTCATAGCCTTATGAAAAGATGGGGTATAATTAAAATTATAAAAGGTAAAATGTCTTACTTGTAATATTAAAATTTTAGTATGCAACATGCATGTTGTAGTTATAAAATTTATAACTCGGTTCATGCAATCCGAAAATGTTATCTCCGTTTCTTCTAATTTACACTTTAAATTTTGGTCATTCCATAACTTATGGAAAGACCGTCTTTCAAGAGACGGACTCTAAATAAAATGATAATTTATTTTCACATAATATAAAATAAGAATATTTTATTTAATTTAATTAAAAATCTTTCACTCAATAAAGAAAAATAAAATATTATATAATTTTATTAAAATTTATTTATATAATTATGAATATATATTTCATATTTTAATCAATATATTATTTATAATGAATAGTAGTTTTACAAAATTATTTTTATTTGAATAAAGTTATTCATGCCCCCCAATTCTTTGTTTAGTGCATATATACCCCTCAATTTTTCAAAAGTGCACATATACTCCCAGTTCCTTGTTTGCGCACTTATACCTCTCAGTTTTTCAAACGTTGATCTCCGACTATAGGGGTATATGTGCACTTTGAAAAAATTGAAGGATATATGTGCATTAAACAAAGAATTCGGGGGTATAAATGCATTTTACCCTTTCTATTATTATAAATACATATATTTTCAAGAATGTTAAACTTATTTATGAAATTTTTTTTATCTATTCCCTGACATAGCATCTTATGTATCTTTTGGTCCCCAAGGCCAAAACCACGTTTGTTCAGCAACCAACAAATACAAAATGATTTGTTTGGTCCCTGAAGGCGGTTTTCAGGTTAAGTCCACGGTAAAACTGGTTGAAGCATGTGAAAATACCATTATACCCCTGCATTTTTTTAAAAGGCAGGGTTTCAGCTCTGTTCGTTGGTGGTTTCGTTCAGCTCTGCTCGCCGCCGACGGTTTGCTCCTTGTTCAGTGCCACTCGTGAAGCTCGTCGACGGTGCCGTGTCTACTCTGCTCACCGGTTTGCTCCCCCATTCCTTCCATTTAAGGATTGGCTGTGGAAATGAAGTGCTCAGAATTCATAAATTCGTGTATGGCGGCGCAGCGAGGGTGTGGCATAGGCACATGAGGGCAGATGGCGTACGACAATGCAACGACGGGAAGGCAGCGGTTGGCAGCGCACCAATAGCAGACGACGACGCTGAATGAGGAATGTGTTAGGCTTAACAGGAGGAAGAAGATGAGTACTTGGGTCTAAGACGACGGCGTTTGGTTTAACGAAGAATAAAAGAAATTAGAATATGGGCCAAAACATTTTTGCCTAAGTACTCATCTTCTTCCTCCTAAGCTCGAATGCTGCTCCTGCAACCTAGAGGTTAGGCGGGGTGGCACATCTTCATTTGTCGGTCTCTACCTCATCTTCAACCATCATACCACCATCGGCAGTTGCCCAACTCAACGGAAATGGGTTTCTGGAGTTTGGTTTATGGAGAGGAGGCATCACGGGAGATGGATTTAAATCGCAATCCCTAACTCTGCCATCGTTCGAGCTTGTCATTTTTGCCGGAGTTCTATTTAATGGGCAGCGTCTTCTTCATCATACCTCGCTGTAGCTGCAACCTAGGGTTTAGGTGGGGTGGCGCAACCTTACTAAGGGTTTAATTGGTTAATCCCCGATCATCTCAAGCTCGTCGGAGTAGGCGCCACTATGTTCGAGTTCTTCTGTTCAGCGGCGGCGGTCATCTCAAGTTCTGTTCGAGGCCTTCTGTTCAGCGGCGGCGGCGTGGATTAGTAAAATTAAAATAAAAATTCAAAGTAAAAAGGTTTAAAAGAATAAATTAAAAGGAAATTAAAAGGAAAGAAAACTTAAAATGTTTTTAATTAGTGAAATTATGTAAATACCCCTAATCCTATCAGAAAACAACTCCAATTCACCTGAAAATTGCCTTTGGGACCAAACAAATCATTTTATATTTGTTAGTTGCTGAACAAACGCGGTATTGGTCTTGGAGACCAAAGGATCGTATTGCATTATATTTAGGATTCCAAAAAAATAATTTAGTCAGTAAATTAATGGTGGATATGTTGAATTAAACTAATGACATTTTTGTGATTTTTTAAATGATTTTTTTCTCAACAAAATGGGACAAAAATACGAATGGGTCAAAACAGGTCGATAATGTCGGCCTCGTCGAGCCCTTAACCGCTCTCCTCTTCGATGGCGATGACATCATCGAGCCCTTCACCATGCTTTTCTTTGATGGCGATGGCGATGACGACGGCATCATCGAGCCCTCCACCGCGCTCATCTTGGACAGCAACATCGTTGGCCAGGCCGCTCAGCTCACCCACTAGCAAACCCTACCCGCCATGCCACTCGACCTCTCTTAGCCCCACGCCGCCTTGCCACTTGCTCAGTCTCTCCACCGGGAATGAAGAAAAAAAATGGAAGCGGGGGAAAGAAAGGGGGAATAAGGTGGGAGGAAGAAAGAAAGGTGGATTTTTTTTCTTTTTTTAACAAGGGAAAAATCATCTTTTCCAAAAAATCTGGACATTAAAACATTGACTAAAAAGTCAGTGGAGTTAAATGTGAATGGTATTTTCTGAGATTGCAGGGTCATATGGGCATTTTCAGCCAAAAGATAGGGTTATTTTAGCACTTAACTCTTAGAATTATGAATGTATTCTTGCAATAATTATTAAAATGTTACAACATCTTATAAAGTGTTACTTAAACATTTGAAAAGTGTTAAACATTTGAAAAGTGTTACCTAAATCTTGAAAAGTGTTGTGTTAAATCAAATGCAGCACCACCTAAGGTAATACCACTATTGGAAAATAGGTACTATGGCACCGGTATGAGCCCTAGAGGCCATCCAAACCGGTGCTAATTTTGTATTTGGTACCAGTATTTCAGAAATACCAGTGCTAGAATTTATTTCTAGCACTAGTATTTGGTGCACCGCTGCCTTAAACTGGTGTCATACATAATACATAGCACCGGTATCGCGTATAGGTGTACACATAACCAGTGCTTGAACTGGAAAACAACTAAGAAATAGTGTATTTGGCACCAAAATAGGAGGGAAGCTCAAAGCAATGGTTTTGAAAAACTGGTGCTAAAAATACTAATGGTCGTGAGTACCGGTGTAGGGTGAAAAACAGAGTATGTGCACTGTTTTTTTAATGCACCGGTTGTTGTTATTTCAGCACCAGTTCAAAAAACTGGTGTTGTGTACTTAGACAAAAAATTGCATTAACTCTCGGGTTGAAAAAAGAATTTTAAAAATTCAAACGAGGCAGCCATAAGTAGCTATTTTTTTATAGTGGCAGAGATTTTGGTAATTCATAGCACCGGTTTTGATACTGGTATTGGCCCCTTAGAAATTATTTTACAAGTATGTTCTCGGGTTAGCAGTTGTGTTTAGTAGTTGTAGCACTGGTTTATTGGCTCCGTACCGGTGCTACAAAATTTAAGTTATGAAATTTGTACAACTCCACGGCAGGTTGCTCTTCATTTTCTAAATTTTGGAGAGCAAATCTAACTCATCTAAGCCATAGCTTCAGACTCCCAAGCTCTCCAAAGGATTGAGGTGAGTTTTTTTTTCAAACATTGCTCTTATATTCTACTACATTATTAATCATGAACCCAATGTTTTTGCAAAAATGGCAACTTTTTTCAATGTTGGTTCACTTTGCTCTCCAACATTGTTCGATATTGCAATCACGTACATAGCGATAATGTGTAATAACTACATGTTGATGTTCATGAAAGCACTGAGGGTTTGTTGATGTTCATGAAAGCAAGTATTCTATAGGTTTTTTTGGTTGCATGGTAGGTGTTTGTTGAAATGCCTCATTTGACAGTGTAGGATATGGCACCCAAAACTCAGTACAAGAGGATACGCGATGCATCCCCTTCTTCTCCGGAGGTGCAATCCAATGTTGAACAACATGAGAGGAGGTTCATTTTGGAGCAGGCAAAATTAATGGCACAAACCCACCTCCCTTTGAAGAAACTATCCGGGCACTTGGGTAGGAGAAATTGTGTGACACACCTCCAATGTTCAACCTTAGAATAGTGAGTGAGTTCTATGCTAATTTTCAGTGTGGTGGAAGGTGGACTGAGGCATTCTGTCATTGGAAAATGGTGAAATTAATTGCATAATCCATAAATGAGTTGTACGGGTTGCCAAATGTTCCCCCTGGGGAGGATGAATTTCTTGCATTCCATTACTATACTGACGAGGGTTGGGATTTTGACGATCCCACTAGATGCGCGATCGTGAAGACGGTAACTAAAGAGGGAACCGATGTCGAGTCTATTGTTAAACCAGGTTTGAAAAAGAGTCAAAGAAGCTAATCACTCCCGAAATGAATGGATGGTACCACTTTGTAGCATCTAGAATTGACAGCATCACAGTGAACACTAAGGTTCACAATATTAGGTTGAGCCATCTGTACGCCATTAAAAAACTCTGATGGAATTTGGGTAAGAATAGTGAACGAGTTGAACATGTTACGGTTCTGCAGCATAATCTCCGAATTGTGCACAAAAGCAGGTGTCCCCCACTATCCGCACGACATATACGGGCATCCAATAGGTAAGATTATGGTAGACACTTTCTTCAAATTCCCTCAGGACAATGTGAGTCCTACTTTGGAATCTAGAGTCACGGCATTGGAGGTGGGTGTACAAAGTCTGCTGATTGAATTACAATATCAAAGGTCCTGGTGCGATCACATGGGAAAGGAATTTCAATACCAGTTCCCAGACGCAATGAAAGTAGTTGGACCTTTTCCTACATATCCAGGCCTGGGCATTGGGGAGAGCGATGTTGGGACTAGCTCTGAAGATGCACACATGTTGGATGAAGAGCCGTTTGCTGGATATTATTCATGAATTTTGATCCTCATTATCCTTATAATACTATTGTTTTTGTAGTGATTATATTTTTTAGTACGTCTAGAAACATTTCTATGTTATTTTGCAGACGAAATATAGTTATTATCCACTACTTCAAGGAGTATCATGCTTTTATATTAATTGCATGGTATTAAAAAATATATGATTTTCAATTTATATTTTCAAACCTTTTTGCACAATTTAGTTTAGGACATGTACTACTGCTTTGAAATTTATACATTCAAATGTTCCATTGAACAAAATTCATATATTCAGGAATTAAAAACAAGAAACAAGTGTTTCAAAACAATGCTCAAGGTGAAACTTAGTTTTGGGCAACATTGCAATTAATGAAAGTGTAGCACTTGTTATGTATGATTAGCTTTGAGGATGTTCCATTCACTCAATTAAGTCGTAATCCTGTAGTTATAATCATACAATACTCAATTGCACTATTGAATCACCGATTTTGTGTTTCGACAATTCCAAACTTTTTGGAGGGACCTAAGTGCAAAAGGCAAAAACTTCACTCGGACCTCCAAATTCAATTTCACTCGGATGCAATCCTACACTGTTTAACCCAAAAGGGAATTCCTATAACGAATTATAAATATATTCAATATTTGGTGTCAATAATTAACAAAGAAAACCTCCCTTTAGGACTTCCTAACTTCTAGGCCATCTATAGTCAGATACTATAGTACATATACTAGTATTTTACCAAATTCTAATAAAACATGACATTCTTTTTGAAAACAAATATTAACCAAATAATACACAATGTGGTGTTATTTGGTCACCAATAAGGAGTTGAATTTATGTTTTGGGCAACATTATTATTTTAACAAAGTTCGGATCGGATGGTTTGCGGGCATCCATTAGACAGAATTTTGAAACACGAGATCTACTGAGTATTGATATGAATATTTTTTAGCCTAATTGGATATAAAAAACAATGGACAAAACTTTCCCCCTTAATAGGGACTTCAAATGAATATTTAGAAATAGTTGTACAAAAAATCAGCACCGGTTAGGAGTGTTGATTAACCGGTGCTAAGTTATTTTGGATGTACCAGACGAAACAAATTGGTCAATTTTTGGGCAGGAAATTCAATATTCTGTATTTTTAATAATCAGCACTAGTTCGACTATGCCATCAACAACGGTTACAAAACACTATGCTAGGATTCTACAGCTCGTCGAGATTAAGCAGCATGAAGCAGCTGCTTTAACCATGTTGTAGCACCGGTTTTCCATCTAGCACCGAGCTCCACAATTAGAAAAAAAATTATATGTCTGCTCTCAGGTGGTAAAAAAAACTATTACCCAAGCAGTACAAGCAACTGCTTTAACCATATTTCAGCATCAGTTTTCAGTTCTAGCACCGGTCTGACATTCAGTGCTCTGTAGTTAGAAAAACATTTATATCTGTGCTCTCAGGTTATAAAATAAATTAATACCCACGCAAATCAAGCAGCTGCTTCAACCATATTTTAGCACCGATTTTCTGTTCTAGCACCAGACTGACATCCGTTGCTCCACAATTAGAAAAAAATAATTATATGTCTGCTCTCGGGCTGTATAATTTTTTAATTGCAAAGAAGCATCAGGCGGCTGTATTAATCTGAAGATAACACCGGTTTAGGTAATCATAGCACCGGTCTCCATCACTAATGAAGATCTCATTTAGGTATAATCTGAACCCTTGATTTCTATATGTTGATTTAATCTGAACCCTTCAAAATTTGTCTATATGAAGCAAACTTGAAACCCTAAAGCTACTCACTCCCTCATTTGCCTCTCATCCTCCCACTCCACCACCTCTCCATTACCGCCGCCGCCTCCTCCTAAACGTCCAACCATTACCGTCACGGCCTCCTCCCTCCATAACCGCCTTCTTCCTCTCCATTACCACTGCCACTACCTAAACATCTAGCCATTACCGCCGCCGCCTCGCCCCTCCTCCCTCCTCCCTCCATAACTGCCTTCTTCCTCCTCCCACCTCTCCATTCATGTTTTTATGATTTTGTTTTTTTTGTTGTGTTAGATTTTTTTCTTGGTTATTCTTTTTTTGTAGGTCATTCTTTTCTTTTCTTTTTCCTGTTTTGTTGGGTGTGTTGGATTTTCGATCATGTTGTCTTTCAAGGGGTGTGTGAGATTTTTTTCATTTTCGTAATTTTTGGGTTGTGCAACATTTTTTGCATTTTGTGATGAAATTAAAGTGTTACATATGTGTATATATATATATATATATATGTGTGTGTATATATATGTGTGTATACAAATAGTTCCTTGTGTATGGTTTGATGTTTAGGTTTTTTTGCATGAAATCATTTTTTGGAGCACCTGTGATATATAGATGGCTGTGTCATATGTATCATGTTGAACGTTTTTGTACATTGTGATATAAATTGTTCTATAAACTGTAGAATTTGTACCACGTAATATAAACTGTAGAAATTGTACCACGTGATATAAATTGTAGAAAGTGTACCCTGTGATATAAACTGTGATTTTCTATTTAACTACATACGACTTTGGAGGTTTTTTCTGTAATTAATGTGATATAGTTTATTCTTGGATGTTGATGTGTTTATGTTTTAGTTTTAAATGCGTCGAAAAACTACAATGTTTTCAATAATGACGAACTAGTTTAAGGTTTACAGGTTTTTTTCCCGTGTTTTGATGATTTCTAGTTGATGTTTAAACCGTTGAAATATTGCAGTCTACCACCGCCAATGAAACGTGGAGTGTTTGCCATGATTTTCTTATACACACCACGTTTCCTTCAACCTGTGTAACTGCTTCATTTCAACATTTAAATGAATATGCATTAGTGAAATGGCATTGCATTGCTTGCCTTTGATTTATGTATATCCCTCTAATTATATAATGCTTCTTCCATTACGAAAAATGTTGTAACATTTGTACAACACCGAAACTTAAATTGTGGAGAACTTCGTAGTTTATGAGCACCAAGGAATATGGTGTGTTTATCTGTTTAAATAATAGGTATACACACCAAAAGCCTTGATACTTAAATGCTGCAACATTTTGACATTTTAAATCTTTTTTAAGTTCATGTTTAAACTGTGGAGATGTTATGGTCTTTCAGCTCCAGGGAAACATGACGTGTTTGACATGGTGTGTTTGTACACACGATGTTTCCTTGGTGCTGTAAAATTGCTTCATTTCTACATTTTAAATGGTTTTCGATGCCAAATCGTGTTGTGCACAAACTTAACAGAAGTAGCATTAGCACCGGTTTAATTATCTTTTTGCTTGTTATGATGATTATAATTTAATGTTTAAACTGTGGAGATGTTGCAGTCTATCAACATCAAGTAAACATGACGTGTTTCACATGGTTTGTTTATACATGTCATGTTTCGTTGGTGCTATAAAATTGCTACATTTTGATATTTTAAATAATTTTCCATGCTAGCTAGCTAGCGAACAACCTTAACGGAAGGAGAATTAGGTAAAGGGCACTGAATTGCTTGCTTTTTATTCATGTAGTGCCCTCTAACTAAATAATGTTTCTTCCGTTATAAAACACTGCTATAACATTTGTAGAACTCCACAATTTTAGATGTGGAGATTTTGTAGTGTATGAACACCAAGTAGACATGGTGTGTTTATCATTAACTGTTTAAAATTGTGTGTTTAACATTAAATCAGTGTTAATGTTAAATACATTGTTAAAACATAGTTATGCACCCCATATTTCCATGGTGCTTAAATGTTGCATCATCTCGATATTTTAAATTGTTTTCTTCAACAAATTGTAGTTATTTTTGTGCACAATGGATATTTCCCCCGGAAAGAGGAGCGTACAATGGCATGGATATAAACGTCACAGACACAAGGTGTGAAGTTTGGGTGAATGTGTCTTCCTAACAAACCAAGACTTCAGTAGACCTAGTATATTTTGAACGTGTATTTTATTGGGACACAGTTTTACCTTTTATCTTAAGTTATATCATGTTAATGGATTAATTTTTTCCACTTAAGATTCTTACATTTTCAAATTTTTTTGCTTACAATCAATTCAATTTCCCCCGGGTTTCAATTTCGGGAGGGCTGGGAATAATTTAAAAAGGATATTGCAAATTTTAAAAAAATAAGCACTGGTTTAACAAATAACAAGACCGGTGCTTAGACATCTATCTTCAAAGCAATAGCATCGAAAAATTAAAAAACAACCATGCGCTGGTTTTTGTAATCTGTCATGTTCAAGGCACCGGTTTATGTTCGTAACCGGTGCTGTGTAAGAACCGGTGATCATTAACGAGGACTCCGCATTCAGCACCGGCATCTCAAATACCGGTGCTATAATATCAAACTTTCAGCACCGGTCTTTTTAATGCCGGTGTCATAGCAACTATGTTCCAACACCACCCTACTAAGGCACCGATCGATAAGAGGCATAAACAACCAGTGTCATAGCCCCCAACAACCAACATAGTATTATTAGCCTATAAAGTAACACTGTTTTTAAAGTGTTACATTAGTCTTAGTTTGCGCCACTGACCGATATAGAGGAAATGGACCGTATTGTACCATCAAATATACCTCGCGTGTACAAGTGACATTAGCATCAGATACACATACTTTTCCCTTTACTTTGTTGCCGCGTGAGGTTATTCATCACTTTACATTTTGTCATCGTTTGATTAATTTATTTTTTAATAACGATTTGCCCTCTGAAATGATAATCTTATCCATACTTCCATTGATTGTCATAACTTCTTCAAAAAGAGCAAATGTGACCAAGAAATGTAGGTATATACTAATTGAATCATAACTTTGGGAGTTTTTAGCCAACGTTGATTGTTTTTTCTCGAATATGAGATCGTAGAAAAGATCATTTTTCAAACGTTGAATTTTAGAAATGTAAGATCATATCTTTTACTATAAGTATAATACTAAAAGCGCCAATCTTTTTCTCAGGTTTAGATAATACTAATTGACACTTTAAAAAAAACTCGAAATTTAATTAACTTACACTTCTAACAAAAACTCAAATCAGTGAGTTTATCTTAAAGTTTATAATGCTCAAGGCATACAATTGGCAAATGTAATTCATCACCCCAAATAGTGCATTAGTTCGTTTGAGGGATATATGGTGGAATCAATACCCCACCGTTCAATTTATTATGACACTTTTTTCAGCCAATTTTTTTAAAGTATGTATGATCACTAATTTTGCTATGTGTACTAATGTTTTGTAAAATTTTGATATTTAAAAATAACACGTTATAAAGAATATAATTATTCACTACTTATATATTGTTGGTATGCCTTGAATACGTATTAGCCGCTTCGACAAGTTGTTACGGGGGTCTCGCTGTCCTCTGTTTGGACTGTTATTAGCATTCTGTCTCCTGTTCTGGTTTGGGCCAGATTGTTTTTGGGCCCAAAGCCGTTAGGGTTTAAGGTGGAGAGGACTATATATAGTGCGTCGTCTTTTATTGTAACTCTTAAGAGATAGGATTGGTAGAGAGTAGGAAATCTGTAATTCTGGCATTTCTCTCTAGTGGAATCCGATCTTGGTCGGCCGTGGATGTAGCCAATTGGCAAACCACGTAAAAATCTCGGTGTCTTTTTTTTCGTTATATTTTTCTTTGCTTGTTCTTTCTCGGGTATTCCGTACAACAAACTGGTATCAGAGCTTCTGGTTAGATCCGCGGTGGGTCTATCGGATTTTGGGTTTATCGGATCTGGGGTGGTCAGATTTCTAATCTGATCGGAGAGAAAGATGGCTGCGCTAAACGTGAAGGTAGACAAGTTTACTGGGAGGAACAGCTTCAGTTTATGGTAGATCAAGATGCGAGCTTTGTTGAAGCAACAAGGGTTGTGGACGCCGCTGACGAAGGATTTCTCGGTCGTTGGCACTTCAGACATGGTGGGTCTGGAAGAAAAGGCGCATTCAACAATTATGCTGTGTCTCGGGGATGAAGTCATCACTGAGGTCTCAGATCAAGAGACTGCTGCGGAGCTGTGGTTGAAGTTGGAGAGCTTGTACATGACGAAGTCTCTGACGAACAAATTGCTTCTGAAACAACGTCTATTTGGACTCCGAATGCAGGAAGGTACGCAACTCAGAGATCATCTAGAGCAATTCAATACTTTGTTATTAGAACTGCAAAATATAGATGTGAAAATTGATGATGAGGATGCTGCTTTGATATTGTTAGTATCTCCACCGCTTTCATATGAGAACTTTGTTCAGTCATTTATTGTCGGGAAAGATTCTGTGTCTTTGGAGGAAGTTAGATCCTCTCTTCATAGCAGGGAGTTGTGTCATAGTGCTAGCAGTTCAGGAACAGATAATCAAGCATCTGGTTTGTTTACTAGTTGCGATAAGGGAAAGGGATACGGCGGAAAGAAAAGGGGTAAGAAGTCAAAGGTTCCCAAGCCCGGTGATATCTGTAGGTACTGTAAAGAGAAGGGAAAAATGAGTGTCCAAAGAAGTTGATGATGAAGCAATCAGGAAACAAATCCAGTTCTGCTGCTCTAGCGGAAGGAGACGCTGATTCAGAAGAGGATATTGCTCTGGTTACTGCTGGACACACTCATCACTCCGATGTGTGGTTCCTAGATTCTGGGGCATCCTACCACATTTGTCCAAGGAGAGAGTGGTTTTCGACTTATAAGCAGGCACGGGGTAGCATTACTACGGCTAACGGTACTGTATGTGAGGTAGTTGGGACAGGTTCGATCAAGATCAGGACACATGATGGTAGTTTCTGTATTTTAAACGAGGTTAGGCACGTTCCATCGATGACGAAGAATTTGATTTCTCTTAGTCTGCTGGATAGAAAGGGTTTTGTCTATTCAGGGAAAGATAGAGCTCTAAGTGTCTGCAAGGGTTCTAAGCTGGTTTTGAAAGGTCTTTTGCATGGTACTTTGTATCTTCTACAAGGTTCCACGGTTATGGATTCGACAAATGTTGCATCGTCAGAGGTTCGCCATGAGGATATGACTAAGTTATGGCACATGAGGCTTGGTCACATGGGTGAAAGAGGGATGCAGATTCTTTCGAGGGATGATCTTCTTGGTGGCCACAAGGTCAAGGGTTTGGAGTTCTGTGAGCACTGTGTCTTTCGGAAACTACACCACAGTAAGTTTCCAAAGGCTATTCATAGAACAAAAGGCACGCTAGATTATATCCACTCTAATTGTTGGGGGCCATCCCGAGTTGAGTCGTTGGGAGGGCACAGGTACTTTGTGTCTTTGATTGATAACTACTCCAGAATGACTTGGGTTATTATGATGAAACATAAAAGTGAAGCCTTCATGAAGTTCAAGCAGTGGAAAGCTCTGGTGGAGAACCAAACAGGGAAGAAGATCAAGAGGCTGTGAACTAATAATGGTCTGGAATTCTATTCGTTTGAGTTTGATCAATTTTGTAGAGATGAGGGGATTGTCCGACATCATACAGTCAGGAATACGCCACAGCAGAATGGTGTAGCTTTGCGGATGAATCAGACATTGCTGGCGAGAGCGAGGTGCATGCTCTCGAATGCTAGGTTAGATAGAAGATTCTGGGCAGAGGCAGTGAGTACAGCATGCTACTTGATCAATCGTGGACCTCATACGGGTATACAGTGTAAGACACCTATTGAGGTATGGTCAGGTAGAGTTGCTGATTACTCTAATATGAAAGCTTTTGGTTGTACAACTTATAATCATGAGAGCGATGGTAAGTTAGAGCCCCGAGCCAAGAAGGGGGTCTTTGTGGGTTATGGAGATGGAGTCAAGGGATTAAGGATTTGGTCTCCATCCTAGAAGAAGGTTGTTTTGAGCAGGGATGTTGTCTTTGATGAAAACTCTTTGCTTAGATCAATGGTGAAGTCCACGTCTACAACAGAAGTTGGTAGCATTGATAAACAGGTGGAGCTTCAAGTCACTCAAGGTGAGAGTGGTTTGAAGGAACTTGAAGGAGATCAAAAGCTATAGACAGAAAGTGAGTTGCCAGAGCCTCCACCATCAGATCATCAACCATCAGGAGCTACAGTTCATTGCTTAGCTAAAGATCGACCAAAGAGGGTTGGAGTTGGTCCACCCAAGAGGTATGGGTTTGAGGATATGGTGGGTTATGCACTATAGGTTGCTGAGGAGGTGGATACTCATGAGCCATCCACCTACAGAGAAGCTGTTTCAGGTACTGATGTTGACAAATGGTTTGTAGTAATGGGAGATGAGATGGAGTCCCTCTAGAAGAATCAGACATGGGATTTGGTTCAACAGCCTCAAGGGAGAAAGGTTATCACTTGCAAATTTCAAGAAAAAGGAAGGGATATCACCTACAGAGGGAGTCAAGTACAAGGCTAGAGTTGTTACTAGAGGTTTCAGTCAGAGAGATGGAGTATATTACAATGAGATTTTCTCACCAGTGGTCAGACACACTTCCATCAGGGTGTTGCTAGCTATAGTGACACATCAGGATTTGGAGCTTGAACAACTTGATGTGAAGACCGCTTTTCTACATGGAGAGTTAGAGGAAGAGATATACATGACTCAGCCAGATGGTTTCCAAGTTCCTGTCAAGGAAAAGTATGTTTGCAAGTTGAAGAAGTCCTTATATGGGCTTAAGCAGTCTCCGAGGCAGTGGTACAAGAGATTTGACAGCTACGTGCTTGAGTTAGGCTACACAAGGAGTTCATATGATTGTTGTGTCTACTGTAGCAAGTTGAGAGATGAGTCATTCATTTATCTGGTGCTTTATGTAGATGACATGTTGATAGCCTCTAAGAGTAAGCATGAGGTTCAGAAGCTGAAGGGTCTTCTTAGTGCTGAGTTTGAGATGAAGAAATTGGGTGCAGCTCGGAAAATACTAGGAATGGAGATTCTCAAAGATAGAGGTCAGAGAAAGCTTTTCTTGTCACAGAAAGGCTACATTCAGAAGGTGTTGGCTAGGTTTGGCATGTCTTCAGCCAAGCCTATTGACACTCCTAGTGCTGCAAATATCCATCTCACTTCCATGTTTGCTCCTCAGTAAGAAGAGGAGAAGGAGTATATGTCTCGAGTTCCGTATGCTAGCGTTGTGGGGAGCTTGATGTATGCTATGGTGTGTACGAGGCTAAACTTAGCACAGGCGGTCAGTGTTGTGAGCAGGTTCATGGGGCAACCAGGTAGAGAACATTGACAAGTTGTGAAGAGGATCTTTAGGTACCTTAGAGGTACGTCTGACGTGGGTCTTATTTATGGGGGTGATACTGAGTGTCTGGTTACGGGTTATTCTGATTCTGATTAGGCTGGGGATGTTGACACGAGGAGATCTATGACCGGCTATGTCTTTACCTTGGGTGGTTCTTTTGGTAGCTGGAAGGCGACTTTGCAACCTACAGTGACTTTATCTACTACGGAAGCAGAGTACATGGCTCTGACAGAAGCTGCAAAAGAAGATATAAGGCTGAAGGGGCTAGTCAGTGACCTTGGTCTACACCACAGTCAGGCTACTGTGTATTGTGATAGCTTGAGTGCTATCTGCTTAGCCAAGGATCAGGTCTATCATGAGAGGACCAAGCACATTGATGTCAGATATCATTTCCTGAGGAGTGAGAGGAGAATCAGGGTGAAGAAAGTGGGAACTATCGATAATCCTGCTGATATGTTCACCAAGCCTGTTTCATATAGCAAGTTTCAACACTGTTTGAACTTGCTTAACACCAGAGATCAGTAGTTGCCCGGTGGGGTAGTCCTAGGAGTGGAGGGATAAGTCTGCTGATCTGGCACTGTAATGGTGCGTCTGGAGTTTCTGCTTTGAGGATTCAAGTCAAGGTGGAGATTTGTTGGTATGCCTTGAATACATATTAGCCGCTTCGACAGGTTGTTACGGGGGTCTCGCTGCCCGGTCAGCGAGTTGGGGGGTCCAGGGGAATCTTAAGAGATATGATTGGTAGAGAGTAGGAAATCTGTAATTCTAGTATTTCTATCTAGTGGAATTCGATCTTGGTCGGCTGTGGATGTAGCCGATTGGTGAATCACATAAAAATCTCAGTGTACTTGTTCTTTCTCGGGTATTCCGCAGAACATATATTATACTCAAATGTGACTTGAGATAAAATTAACTAAAAAAAGTGCTAATGTTAGGTGAACAGTGAGTACAAAAATGGTCACGTGGTAGCATGCAGGTTACAGCCCATGATTCTTTTCTTTGCCCCATGCAAAAGCAACACAAAGAATACCACTTCGCATAACTTTCAACTCATGCCATTCTCCAAACCATACATACACTATCTATATATTTTGTCACTATTTATAAACCTCTTATAATCCGTTCATCTTCAAATACCTTTGTAAAACATTCTCATTTTCCCATCCAACAAATCAACCAAGAGAAAAACAAAACATGCATCCTTCATATCAACTACCAATTCAAAACAACCTCCGCAGACCACAGTCGCCGGTTAAACGCCACCACTCCGCCCGATACATCGCGCACCGAGTTCAGGAAAGCCTAGGCACTAGACTTTCCAAACTCATATGTGCGATCTTCCTCTTCTTCCTCTTCGTCGTCGGCCTGATCACATTCATCCTATGGCTAAGTCTCCGCCCCCACCGGCCGCGAATCCACATCCAGGACTTCTCGATACCCGCGCTCCCGGCCGATAATGGGTTCCAGAATGCCGAGATCAACTTCAACATTACGGCGCGCAACTCGAACCTGAACATCGGGATCTTCTACGAAAACATGCACGTCGGGGTGTGGTACAACGACCAGAGCGTCGGGGAGACCCCCGTGCTGTTCCCGTTCTACGAGTCCCCGAAGAACACCACGGTGATCGCCGGGAGCTTGAGCGGCGCCACCCTCACGGTGGACAACAAGCGGTGGCAGCAATTCGTGGCGGATCGGGGTCAGGGACGGGTCGTGTTTCGCGTTGAGTTGACGACGGTTATTCGGTTTAAGATTAGCTCGTGGAGTAGTAAGCGTCACACTATGCATGCGAATTGTGACGCTGAAGTTGGGGCGGATGGGTTACTGTTGACGACTTCCAGAGACAAAAAATGTCCGGTTTATTTCACCTGATTTGTTAGCTTGAATTTTCCTAATTGTTTTATTTTTTATTTTTTGCATTTGTATGAATTTTATGTAAGTTCTTGCTGATATACATCAATCGTCACATATATTAAATTACTATGATTAACATTTACCCTCTGCAACATATATATGGTGATGTTGTGATATTTTAAAAATAATAATGAAAACACTCTGCTCCCTCTGTCCCAGTCTATTCTGGACATAATTTTTTTTTGTCAAAGATGTCAAACTTTGACCACATGGTTGAATAGGCATGTGCACAATAATTTTATCGTATGAGATATGGTTAAATTCGTCGTAACATTTAGTTTCTAAATATCAAATTTTTGCGTGTCATTATTGTCCGTAGGTACACATATTTACAGTCAAACATGTTTATTAGAGACAGTGAAATAATTTTGTGCATAATAGCATGGGACAGAGGGAGTAATAAACATTTGGTCAACATTGATTAATTTAACGGTAAAATATTATTATTATATAACTTTTAATTACACATAGTTATAACAAAATTGTTTAAATACTTCGTGCTTCTATGTTAAGAGTTTCATTTATTTGGATGCATTGTTTAATTTGTTTAAAATTGCCCAATTTGTGTTTTTTAAAGATATTTACACATCCCCCGTCTCATCGTAAATTGCACTTAATATTTTTCACGGTTATCAAGAAACACATGTTTAACCGTTAATATGTTTAACTACGTATAAGAACAACAAATAAAAAGTTGATATTTGAAATCTACTTACTACAGCAAATCCAACAATATCACATATGCTAATATTATTGTTTATGTATCTATTCAAATATGTGGTCAGGATTTGACAATGTTGACTGTCAAATAGTAAGTGTGCCGGTTATGCTGTGACAGAGGGAGTATTAGAGAACATAGATTGTACATTGCATAAAGTGGTATTATAGTTGAAGCAAATGTCACTAATACAAATTAGAGTTATCGTAATACTTATTAAAATGTTACAATAGTTTATAAAGTGTTATATAAACCTTTGAAAAATGTTATTACTCCATCCCAGCCGAATGTGCACACTTTTTGGTCAACTTTCTCAGGTCATGTTTGACCAACGATAACTTTAGTTACGTATATTAACGGTGTGTTAAAATTTGATATTTAGAAAATACAGCATGCAGAGAATCCAACAATATCTCACATGATGATGTTGGTATCTATATACTAGTTGAAATTTATGGTCAAACGTGTCTTGAGAAAGTTGACCAAAAAGTGTGCAGATTCGGCTGGGACGGAGGGAGTACCTAACTCTTGAAAAGTATTGCATTAGACCTATTGCAACATCATCTAAGGTAATACACATTTAACAATGTTTGGAATAGGTTTAACTAAGCATTTTAAACACCTAATGCAACACTTTTAAAGTGTTACATTAACGTTAGTTTGTAGTAGTGTGTCTGTTTCCCTGATAGTGATGCGTGATGTGCTCATTTTTACCAACCAACCTTGATTTTGCAAGAAACAATTTTATATTTTGGGCAGAATACAGATATAACCCTATATTTTGGTCATAAGTGTCAATATGACCATGTGAAGTTAAAAAGTGCTATTATAACCCTATGTTTTGCATCAGAAGTGCCGATATAACCTTTTTGGCTCTATTCCGACGTTGACTTTGTAATTCTCGGTGTTGACCTAATACAAAAGGACTAAAATACCCCTGGTCTTAAAACTAAAAAAATTAAAGACAAGAATACATCCCCGCACCACCTTCTTCATCTTCATCTTCATCTTCATCTTCATATTCAAAACAACCTTTAGCACCACCTCCGCCTGTTCTGCCACCACCGCTGTCCGGTCTCCGCCACTCCACCACCACCGCCACCAGATTGCCGCTGCCGCCGGAATCTGGATTTACGCTGCTGGAATATGTGCCATTGAATCCACACCAGTGCCTGCCACCACTCCACCTGATCTCCCCTACTGCCCCTCTCCAAATACTTCACGTAGGGTCCGAACGACCAGCACTTCATTATCGGGTCCCTCTGCAGCCCAACTCTCCTTCTTCTCTGACACTAGTGTCTCTGAAACCCTCATCCCCAATCCCTCACTCCTACCTAATTCCAACATCCTCAGCATCTCTCTCGACCACCGCCGCCACGTGCTTGCCTGCATCATGCCTCATCCTCCCCAAACTTCAATGGCCTCGCCGCCTATGACCTCTCCACCGGCCGGTGCATCTTCCTGATCCCGTTAATTTCTCTGGCAATGCCTACGTCACCAACTCCGGTGCCGACCTAATCTAGAAAGTTAACGTCGATCGAGAAGCTTCGATCCTATCAAATTCAATGCTCTACCCATCAAACACTTAGGTTTCCACCCCGCAACAGCTCACCCCTATCTTCATTCCTTCTCGCCACCGCTCGCCATCGATTTACCGCCACCATCCCCTAGCCCACCTCACTCTAGCAACACCATCACCATTAAACACCCCTAGCCCTGCCACCACTCGCCCCCATCTTCTACCCTAGCAACGCAACCACTTGTCACCGATTCACCGCTACTATCCCTTAGCCCCTCACCCTAGCAACACCACCAGCTATTCAACACCCCTAGCCCCGCCACCGCTTGCCACCGATTCACCGCCACCACCCCCTAGCCCCTCACCTTGGTAACACCACCAACCAGCCCCACGCCACCATCCGCCATCATTTTCCGATGCTACTCAGCCAAGCGTCGGAAAGTGGAGACCTTGACTGTGGTGAACGGAGTCGGATGGTGTGACCGAGAGAAGAGAAGAAGCTCGAGAGAAGAAGAAGACAATGGAATCGAGAAGAAGGAAAAGAAAAAATGGAAAATTGTTTAGGGTTAATAGACAATGAGGGCATAACTATCCTTTCACATTTTATGAACTTTTTCTTTTTTTTAAATATGGGTATAATAGTCAATTCACAGAATTCCGGCCAAATTGAGGCCACCCGGGTTATATTAGCACTTTCAAGTAAAACATGGGGTTTTAATAACACTTTCTAACTTCACATTGTCATATTGGCACTTTCGACAAAAACATAGGGTTATATGGACACTTTACTCTTATATTTTCAAGAGCGATATTTTAGTTTCTTTTTACGGCATCTCTAATCTATAATAAACGTGTCAACCTATAGCTGGAGAAGTCAAAATTCTGATAACTAGAAAAAGAACTTCTAATTCACCAAAGAAGAATGATCACTTTCCAACACCCACAAATATTTAATGGGCAAAATACTCATATGACCATATGTTTTGTTCATATGTGCCAATATGACCATGCAAGATCAGAAAGTGCTATTATAACCCTATGCTTTGCATTAAAAGCGCCGATATAACCTTTTGTCACTACTCCAGCATTGACAAGGTAGTTTCCGGCATTGACAAATATAAAAAGGCTAAACTACCCCAGTCTTAAAACAAAAAATGTAATGATAAAAATATCCCTAAGTTCTTCTTCATCTCCATAACTACTGCTGCTCCCACCACTGCTCCGCTACTTCCACCGCCACCCGACGCTTCTCTATCGCCGCCTGCCGCCGCCCTAGCACCGACCACCACCACCTCTCTTCCTACCACCACCACCACCTTCACCACCGCTAGCCACCACCTCCGCTTCCACAACCACTCTCCCCAGCCACTGCCACCACTCGTCCCAACCACCACCACCACCCGTCTCAGCAGCACCACCTTAGAACACAACCCCGGCACCACCACCTTAGAACACAACCCCAGCACCACCACCTCTACCACCGCCAGCCACCAAATCCGCCACCACCATCACTCTCCCCAGCCACCACCACCACTCGTCCCAACCACCAAAACCACCCATCCCAGCACCACCACCTTAGAACGCCAATTGGAAACCCTAGGCCCGCCACAACAATCTCCACCACTAGTGAACGTCGTTTCACTCACCAAAATAATCTGCAAACTATATAGATGAGATTAGTACAGTAGTAAGCAGAGTCGATCCCACGAGGAACGGAGCAAAAACTATAATAAAATACCTACTAATATAGAACACTTTTGGTGTAGCCACCACACCTTAATTTTTAGATTTATCTAACAACTAATAATGCAACTAACTAATATGAAATATGAAACAATAATGCAAACTAACATATATAAAAATCTAGTAAATATATGATGAATGCAATCGGTTCGGAATAACTCACATTAGTTAAACATCGATCATAGGCGCAAAGATAAATCAATTCATATGCATCTATCATTTATAGGAAAGTAGGTACGCTTAACCTCCCCAATTCTTTCGTACTTTATCGACAATTAACCAATTATAATTAACAAATTATAATTAACTAATTGTTTCTCTTACCAAGATGCCCCCGGAAAGTATTCGATGAACCAGTTACACACCTCGATAGCATTAAGAATGAAAAGAACCTGATATAGCAATTAACAAAGTAAAAGTAAATAGTAATGCACATATAATTGTTCCCCATCTTGCTATTACAGTCTTAGCTAGTTAGCTGTTTTTCACAAGAACTCGCTACTTACTGACCCTTTCCAACGATTACGTTTTGGTGGAATTAGATAGCATTATCCCAATAATATTCAAGTTGATTAGTCTTAAATATATCAAGAATAAAATAACCCAAGAACAATCAAGAACACATAAGAATCAATTATAAAACAATTAGGCCTCACGATTCATAAACAAATGCTTGTTATTCCATGCCGATATATAAATTAGCTACTCATGATGATTAAACTAAACAAACAAATTATATAATAACAAAACATAATTAACGAAATCAAATAAATAAAAGACAACAAACTTGTGTAATGCTGGACACGAAACAATGAAACCAAATAATTGCTTGTCTGCGAAGTACTTCCTCTCCCTGGAACCAAAGTTACAATACTCAACTAAATACTTTTAGAGTGTCCTGGACAGGCCACTTATTTCTTACCTTATATACTATATTTCTTAAATTACATACAAAATTTAAAATTTTTGAAAATATTTTTTTATATCATATATTTTTATATTTTCACCTTCAAATACATATTATTACTTGTTTTAACTTATAAAATGCAATAATTAAATTTTATAAAAAAAATACAACATTTAAGATAAATGCCCCTGAGCACTGTGCATAAGCTTATGGAAAAGTCGTCTTTCCTGAGACTTTCCCATACTTTTAGGCGTAACTACTGTCCCTCTCTTTTTGGCCGTGTATATATTTATATACACAAAACCAAAACCAAAATCAAAACCAAATCAAAATCAACTTCTAATTACTTTTCTTCTTATGGAAGAAATAAGGAAATAAGATAATATCTATTCTAATTCTAAATAACTCATTTTTAAAATTAAGGAATTTCAAATGGAAGGAGATAGTACAATCCTTATCAATATGGGAAGTGAATATATTTATTTTCTTCAAATCCACATGTCTTCAATAATTCACTTTTCACCCCATAACTTCAGCAATTCTGCTTTTGCCTCTCTTCCTTCATCTCTGAAAAATATCTTATAAAATAAGAACATTTTCCATTGGAGCACATCGCCTCATTAAAAACCTTAACCTGGAAAAACCAGTGGAAAAAAACCGTTGGGTAAGGAAAAAAGAGTACAATGTATAGCTCCCTCTCAATTCTCCGCAATCAATTATTCCTGCAATAAAAACACCTTAAAGTGCAAATTATATTTCAATAAAATCATAATAATCCCACAAAATATGAACACAATATAACACACATCAACCACCGCGCTCCCAACCACCACCACCACCCTAGAACGCCGATTGGAAACCCTAGGCCCGCCACAACACTCCCTGCCATCGCACTCCCAACCACCACCACCCTAGAACGCCCACCACCGCGCTCACCACCACTAACCAGCGATCCCCACTACTGTGCTCCCAACCACCACCACCCTAGAACGCCCGCCACCACCACCACCAACAACCAGCGATCCCCGCCACCGCCCACCACCGAGCTCCCAACCACCACCACCACCTTAGAACGCCAATTGGAAACCCTAGGCCCACCATAGCAATCCTCGCCACCGTGCTCCACCACTTCGATTCACCCCCTACCACCTCATTCGATTCACCTCCGCCACCATTTTCGGCGCCGCTCAGCCAAGCAGCGGAAAATGGAGATGAAGAATAAGGATATAAACTGCAAATTCAGGGGATCAAAGATGCAGAAGAAGGGTAGGAAGCGACGAAGAAGAAGGATAGGAAGAAGAAGGATATAAACTACAAATTCAGGGGATCAAAGATGTAGAAGAAGGATAGGAAGCGACGAAGAAGAAGGATAGGAAGAAGAAGGATAGGATGCGGATGGATAAAGGCTATCCTCTAAAAGTGGAAGGGCATAACTGTCCTTTCACATTTTTGGATTTTTATTTTTTTATATCAGGGGTATAATTGTTATTTCATATTTTTTTGGGCCATATTCAGGCATCTAGGGTTATATTAGCACATTTCAGCAAATCATAGAGTTATAATAGCACTTTTTGATCTTGCATGATCATATTGGTACATATGACCAAAACATAGGATCATATGGGCACTTTACTCATATTTAATTTTAATAAAACTAGTTCATTTTGATATAACCACTCTGTAGACAACTGTGACATATAACATCAAATTAAGGTAATTATTCTTTTCTTGGTCATAATAGAGATGTACAAATTGTACTATCTAAATCAATCTGGTGTTGGATGGGGTCAAATTGTTAAAACATTCAGGTTGGATCCTGACACGTTTATATTTTAATTGTTTTAAAAGTTTATGTATTTGATTTTGATTTGTCTCGGACTCGGTCAGGTCAAAAGTATCTGCTCGTTCAAAATTTTAAAATTTTGAATAAAATTTTACCGTTCCTACCCAGTTCCGCCTCAGCCCCAGTGACTTCCTCAATGCATGTTCGAGCTGCCAACGTGCTGGATGGACCGTTTCTGAATTCGAAGGAAAAGAGTGATGAAACTTGATAGCCATTGCAAAATAAAGCATCAACAATAAAGTGAGGGACTGAGAAGAAAAGCATCACTTGGATTGGGGCCTAGCATATGTGCGAGCAAAGCAAAGCAGAACCATCTGCAGTAATAACTTCCTCTTTTTTCATTCTAAACAAGATTCCAGATGTCTTCTGCAACTACTGTATTAATACAAAGAAACACCAATTTTAAAACAATTCTCCAACCCGAAACCCTCCGAAAAAAAATGGTAGATGTCACAAGCTTCAAGCTCTGGATTTCCCAGATCATCGTCCTTCTCGGCCTCCTGGTCTTCTTCATATGGTTAGGCATCCGGCCCAAAACCCCGGGCTACACCATCACTAAGTTCTCAGTTCAGAACAGCACAATCACATTTGCAATAGAGTTCGAAAACCCCAACAAGGATTCGGGCATTTACTACGACGATGTCAGCCTGACCTTTTACAATGATCAGGACATCCTTGGGTCGATGAGCTTCCCACGGTTCTACCAAGATAAAAGTGAGACTACCCCCGAAATTGGGACAGTCGAGATAAATGCTAGCCTCAGGAAAAAAGTGGCAGACCAGATATTGAATGGAACAGCTCATTTTAAGGTAGTTCTAATCACGAGGATCAAGTATCGAACCTGGGGTGTTAGGAGTACGCGGCATAAGATGAAGTCGGAGGCTCAGCTACCGCTTGGTAAAGATGGCAAGATTCCAGGCAAGACCAAGCTGCATCTCAACTGGAAGAGAAGATCAAGATCATTGTAATTTATGTACATTCAGATAAGTATATCATTCTGTATTTCCAATGAACAGCCAAATAGTTCACAATTCTGTAATGATTTTCTACAGCCCCGAAATAGGAATGAAATAAATAACGAAACATTTTCCATAAATCAGGCACAAATATACACGTGCTAATCGTTTATACTTGGATTCTTGATGTATGAGGCGATACGAAAGCCCTTACAGAGTGTCTTCTCTAGAGTAAAATACACTGTATGGAAGGAATGCAGCAGAAAATTCAGGGTGGCGTAGTTTAAGATTATAGTTTCACAAAGAGAAAAAAAGCACACATGATCTAAACATGCACACTAACCATATTGATTGTTCGACAAATCGCCAATAATATTGTAGCAACTACAGAGCTTAACAGAGATGGAAGGTAAAAGTGTTCCACGAACCCCAAAACTCATCATGTATGATATCAGTCCTTGGAATGATGCTTTCACAAATCAAGGTGGCATCACCATAATTACCAATAAGCAGAAAATCTAACCCTGTCGCAGAATACAAGATGTAAATTTTGACCTTGTATAAACAGAAAGCATATGAGTAACAGCTTTCTCCAGAAATTTTTTCTGCTTGCAACTCTAAGCTGTGGCCTTTAACAAACGTAAAACATCATCCCCAGTCCACACTCAGTTGGTCACTATTAAAATTTGACAACTTATGCTGTGTATAAGAAACAGAATAGTTTCCTATTTCAGTGACCGATGTTGTGCAGCAACTACTCTTCTCCACTTCCCAATTGGCATCTGCAGTAAAAAACATCATAATGACAACTAAAATCCTTTTCTTGCAAACTTCCAAAAGGATTGGCAATTTCATAACTCCTAAATAAACGTGGCACCAAAAACATAAGGATAGCATGCTTACAGCAGGAAAGCCGCCAAAGTCTCCTGGTTCTTTAATGTCTTTTGTTACACAGCTATTAGCAGCCAACCTGACCTGCAGAGTGCATAGGTCAATTATTACTTAGCATCTAACCAGCAAAACATGACGATGGATGAACTGAATCACAGAAATGATGCACTAAAGTCATACGAACTCATGAAAACAATCCCAATTTTGAAGGTTCGCACACAAGTAATAGGCTTGTTGAGATAAAATTAAAGTTGAAAATATATATTGATTATGATATCAGTCAGAGATTGGGGCTCAAGAGCATCATAAATTTTGGCTTTGCTGAAATGTATTGTCAGGAACATCTATTTGCACATTCAGTTGAGGGAGCACACTAAGACAGACCAAGACAAGCTTTGAAGTCAACAAATTGGGTTAAGATAACTGGATTAGACGTTTAACAGTCAAACGAAAGTAACATAGGGAAGAGTAAGATGCAAGAATTAACAATGTTGTAATACTATGGCAATTATATTACCTTCGATGCGATGGAAACATGATCACGAATGGCAACTCTTCCCCCCATTGTCACACAGTCATCGATCCTGCAGATGTTTCATAATTCTCATTAATAATCGTGGTTCAATTTATTCAAAGATGACCAAGCATGAGGAGATTTCTCAGCAGTAGAAAAAGAACTAACATACGTTGCTGAACCAGCAATTCCCACTTGCCCACAAATAAGGCATTTATTACCGATTTGCACATTGTGACCTATCTGAAAGAAAAGGGCTACATATGTCATCATGAAATGGTAGGTCAACATATCCCAATGCAGTAATAAAAGTACCTGAACCAAATTATCAATCTTTGTGTGATCTCCTATTACAGTATCTCTCCAACTGAAAGGTCAATTTCGAAATGATTACCTATCTGAAAGCATTTGCAGAAGCCATGTTCTGAAACCACACGCAAAAGATAAATTAAGGACATCATTCGAAAAGACATACCTCCCTCGGTCAATACACGTGTTTGCTCCAATTTCTACATGGTCACCAATCTTCACTTTCAAAAGCTGGAGAGAGTATTCAAAACGAAGAATATTGGTAAATGTATATACAGCTCGTAAAATGCAAAGAGAATGATATGAAATGCAAGGATTTCCAGAGCACGATATAACACAAGTAACACAGATAAAACTGAGAGCATGGATACTTGATAATGGTGATTAGATGACTAAAAAAGGAAAGAACTTAACTTTGTTAGCTCTATATGAGTATCATTACCTGAGGCTTCTTCACCATGTTTCCTTCTTCATCCATAAAAAAACCAAAACCTGTAGAGAGAAAAAAAAGTAAAGCCATTGAACACCTTAAGTCTGTTACAAAAATCAAGATTATGCATAGAGATAAGGGCATTCAATCAAAATCTTCCTTACCATCCTGCCCAATGCAGACCCCATTATGGATGATGCAGTAATCACCAATGTTGCAGTTGGAAAGAGAAACATTATAACTTTAAGAAGAAAGATGAGCAATTGTGAGTTCGAGATGCTAGAATTCCAAAAATCCTATAAGTTCAAAATTACTTGTTATTCTTGTAGGCACAAATTAGAACATCTCAACTGAAACATTAAAGACTAACAGGGTTTGAACTGGCAATTTCTCTCCCTAGATCATTGTTTTTACTCAAAGAGCATCTCAATGTATTGATCGAGATTATAAAAAAAAAGCAAAAAGATAACAACTTGGAAAATGCAGCAGTACCCAAGTCTAGTAGATCGGCCAATTGCAACAGCGGGTCCAACAATTGCTCCAGAAGCAATAATGGCATTCTCACCAACAAGAGCAGCTGAATGAACAATAGCACCAAACTCCACAACCGCCGTTCGGTGAATTACAGCTGACTCGTGAAAACTTCCACCGCCATTATCCCACTTCCGGAACTCGTGCTTATCCTCAGAACCATCTTCTGAATTTAAAAATAAATTTCAAAGGTATTCATTCAGAAGAGCATAGGAACAAACTGATACCTTTAAAAAAAAAACAAGAAGAAGAAAAAAACCCAGAATTCATATGGCCACGGAGAATTCAAATCTAGAAAATGCAAACAACAGTTCTCACAGGCATTTCCACAAACATCTGCCACTCGTAATGATATTGCCCGAGTAAACAGTATCTAACCGGGTTTAGGAGTATCCACATGAGGAAGTGAGGTGGTTTGATCGGTGCAGAAGTTGTTGAACATGAGAGTTTTCAATGTGGGTATTAGCGGACTGTCAAGATTATAATACTGTTTTTTGGTGTTGGAGTACGATGAGGAACAAAGTTTCATCAATTTCCTCGAGCGAATTGCCATGATGGCTGAAGGTCAATTCTGAGCAGATTAATGGAGTTGGATTCAGCTTTTTTGAAATTCAGATTAACGTTTTGACGAAGAAGTTGATTTCCTATGGGGAAAAAAGGCGGGAAATTTTCTCTTGATTTCTTAAATTTGAAAATTTATCCACATTGCTTTTGGGTTAGACATCCATTTAGGAGAAAATGACAATTATATTAAGATTCCGTCTCTTGAAAGACGGTCTTTCCATAAGTTATGGAAAGACCAAGGTTTAAAGTGTAAATTAGAAGAAATGAAGATAAAATTTCCGGGTTGCATGAACCGGGTTATAAAATCTATAACTACTACATGTTTCATACTAAAATTTTAATATTGCAACTAAGACCATTTACCTTTTATTATTCTAATTAAACCCCGTCTTTCCATAAGCCTATAGAAAGACCGTCTTTCCCAAGACTTTGCCTTATATTAATCAGATTCAGGTGAAATTACATGTTTTATTTCTCTTTTTTCATATTGTTTTCAAAACAATTCATATTATTATGAAATGTTCTTAATTTATTTTGATATACTATTAGCCAGTTTAAATTAGTCAACATTGAATAACCTTTATAATTATAATTTAATTTAAAAAATTGTTGAATTATAATATTGTAAATTCCGGAAACTGTTGGCAGATCGATTAACATAATTAAAATATGGTATGTCCAATAAAGGAGCTTATTAGAATATTTCATAATAATCTAGGAACCATACATAATCTAGCAATTTTCCGTATATTTAAAAATGACACTTGAACTAATTATCGAGGTTGTCCTGCAATTAGAAAGTCCGTTCCCGCAGCGACCAAGCCTGTGGGAGGGAATATATGACATAAAATGATTGCGTATAAAATATTTTTGTATCATATGAAATGTACATTACTCAACTTCCTAGCGGTACTCAAATTTGGAGTAAGATTTAAAAATTTTATATTACGATCAAGAGTCCGTCTCTCGAAAGACGGTATTTTCATAAGTTATGAAAAGACCAAGGTTTAAAGTGTAAATTAGAAGAAATTAAGATAAAATTTTCGGGTTGCATGAACCGGGTTATAAATTTTATAACTACTACATGTTACATATTAAAATTTTAATATTGCAACTAAAACCTTTTACCTTTTAATATTCTAATCAAATCTCATATTTCCATAATCCTATGGAAAGACCGTATTTCCCAAGACTTTGCCTACTATCAAATAGGTAACACCGCTCATTAGAGTTTAAGTAATTATATCTTATCTTCATGATCTACTGTAGAATTTTTGATAAATTATATACACTTTCTTATAGCGTTTACTTTGAATAGGATTTGGCTAAGTATAAAATTCTAAATTGGGACTAGATATATAAGTTTGACTAAATTGTTTTTATACCATATTTTGGTCCCATTTGTAAATCAACACTTACACATTATCAAACAAATTTAGAACGTTTTATTTGATCCCCAAAGATAGTTTCCAGGTACACCGAAACTGTTTTCCGATATAGGCAGGGGTATTTTTGTAATTTACTTATTAAAATATTTTAATTTTCCTTTTCTTTCAATTTTAATTCCTAATTTCTATTTCTATTTCTATTTCTTTTTATTTTTCCTTTTCTATTTCTTTTACCTTTGGTCATCTTCTTCTCGACGCCATCTCCTTGAATTCATCTCCTTCCCGAGCTCAAATAGATTCAGGCGGCTTGTGTTATCGTCATCATTTCATCTTCTCGTTTCACTTGCGCCAGAGGAAGCATCATCTCCAGCTACGAGGACGACACATCGGGACGAAAGATCCTATACTGCCTCGGGGAAATCGCCCTCCATTTTCCAACTGGATTGCTCGGTCTAGCCTTCTTCGGCGCTGGCAGACAATCTGTAATCAACAAAATTTTCTGATTCGGAGTCTTGAAACCCTCACTATCACCTTCTCTGGCGTCGAATTCCCCCAAGGAAGGTTGATTCTTCACCGATTCCGTCGACGAAGCTGACGTTTCTCCGTCACTGTTATCTGATGGCGGTGCGGCTTCGGGAATCTTTGAATCGGATGAACCTTCTTCGCCGTCGTATCCTTCCTCCGCTAGCTAAAAGTGAATCATTAATTTAAGTTTTAATAAATTAGAAACGTTGCATATTTAAAATAAAACATATAATTAAATATGGTCTTAGGCCTCCAAACGCCCGTGTTAATAAAGAATCGATCAGGCATTTGAAGAGTTCCATTTACACTATAACCTAAAGAAGATTAAGGGGCAAAATACTGATATGACCCTATGTTTTGGAGGTTTTTGCTAATATGACTCTATGAAGTTGAAAAGTGCTATTGTAGCCCTGTGTTTTGCATCAGAAGTGCCGATATAACCCTGTGGCACTATTCCAGCATTGACTTAGTAATTTTTGGCGTTGATCAAAATTAAAAAGACTAAACTACCCTTAGCATTCAAATTACAAATGTATAGACTAAAATACCCTAGCATTCATCAGAAGCACCACCACCACCGCAGCTCCACCACTACAACTGCTGCTCCACCACCACCGCTCCACCATCACCATCACACCTGCTCTACCACCACCACCACCACCACCACCACCTCCACTCTACCACCACCACCACCACCACAGTTGCTCCACCATCACCACCGCCGCCGCCACAGCGACCACCGCTACCGCCACCACCACCACCACTGCTGGTCCACCACTGCTCCGCCACTTCCACAGCCGCCACCGCCCGCCGGTGGCACGACAATCGAAATCTGGGAATTCACTAACAGACCTAAGATTTTTTTATAAAAAAATCACAGAATCAAAGCATTTCTCCAGCAATAGTACCGAAAGTTATGTCTTTCTCCATCAACAAGCTATAAAGAGGCAAAAATCAAGAGAAATCTCAACGTAAACATCGAAAACATAATGCCTACACCTTTCCATTTCGGATAAGCAAAACCTATATTATAACATCAGTTAATAACACATAATCTAGTAACAAAATCCATCGTCAGCTCAAATTTATACATCCAAATTGAAGGCAAAGAAAAAGAAGATTTCAAATCCACAAAACTTCACCATTGAAATACAAAAATTTATCAGAACTGCAAATTCCCAGATCTCACCTCACATTCAACCTTGGATGAAGAGAGCTGAACCGGGCTGGATCGAACATACATAAAGGAATGACCCAGGTCATCTAAAGGGTCGGATCCCACCGTAGCAAAATCCTTCCTCCGGTGAGCTCCGTACCGGCCACCGCTGTCTCCGGTGAAGCACACATGGCCGCTGTCGTGCGCCACCATTTTAACCCCTGCCACCCCTGACCCTAAGCCATCCCCGCTACCCCTAGCCCTAAGCCCCATCGCCGCTCCATTGTGCGCCGCCATCGCTCAGCCGTACACTGCCGCCAACCCCAGCCTCGCCTCCGACCACCAAACCCTAACATCTGCCCCAGACGACCACCAACCATCCACCTCCTCCTTCGACCACCAAACCCTACCCTCTGGAAATTGACGGGGATTTGCAGAATATGAAAAAATGGAATCTTTGTTGGAGTGTGAAGAGTGGAGCTAAGGGATTTGCAGAGTGTGAAAATGGGGTTCAAATGAGAACAAAGAAGAAAAGAGAAGAAGAAAAGAGAAGAAGAAAAGAGGAGAAGAAAAGAGAAGAAGAAAAGAGGAACAGAGAAGAAAATAGCAGAAGAAAAGAGGAGAAGAAAAGAGGAGAAGAAAAGAGAAGAAGAAAAGAGGAACGGAGAAGAAAATAGCAGAAGAAAAGAGAAGAAAATTTCTGTGGTTAATAAACACTGAGGGCATAATTATCTTTTAACATTTTTTATTTTTATTTTTTAAACAGGGGTGTAATAGTCATTTCATGTATTTCCGGAAAAATTTAGGCCTCCAGGGTTATATTAGCACATTTTAGCAAAACACATGATTACAATAGCACTTTCCAACTTCACAGGGTCATATTGGCACAAACCCTCGAAACATAGGGTCATGTGAGCACTTTACTCAAGATTAAGAGAGCAATCCATGGATATGCATGCATGATCATATTCAGGGATGGAACCGGGGGGCGAGGGCGTGCTAGTGCCACCCCTAGGATCCCTGGCCCAAAATTTAGGCCTGGGCACCACTGGAATCCATGGATTCCTCCCCCCCTTGACCTAGTTGCAGCGGTGAAGGGCTGAGGAAGACGATGGGGCAATGTCTGATTTTCTTTTTGTTTCCTAATTAAACAAAACATCGTCATTTTGGTATACGTGAAACGACTCGTTTTATTTTTATCAAAGGCATAAAAAAAGCTGGCCATTTGGGCTGAAACCCAATTGGCCCAATCACAAATACCCCTGATTAGCAGTGGATAAAAGCCTCAAACATCAAACCCTATATTGACTACTGGGTCCAAAATTTCAAACCTTGGCAACTCCTTTTCCCACCGTGACGCCATCGGCCCACGTCCGACGTCCCCGCCTCCGCTAGTCTCCAAGAGCCTTTCAGGTGTCTCCGCCTCTACCGAGAGAAGAGAGCTATTTATTTTGAAATGATTATTTCTATCCATCTATGTGAGGAAAAATGGGGTTGTTTTTTTCTTTTTTTGGTATGGATATATAGTTATATGGAAATGCATTGACAATTACTAAGGGGCTCGTGAGATCTTGGGTTCTAAAACAGCTGTGAATAGGGAAATTATGGACTTATTGAGAGATGTGTCGACATAAAACATGGGGAGAATGTGTTGTAGCAGTTAATACATTGTTTCTTCTTATTCTTCTTCTTCCTGATAAAGAGCCAATTTTGCAACATTATAAACATGTGCAACATTGTAGGATACAGTTGTCTCCGATTGTTAGTAGTTCTACTTCTAGCAACTCAAGTATTAGAAAGTAATTTTTTACGCAGTGATTTGTCGTATTTGTAAAAATTGAATTATTATGTATTCATCTTATCAAGTAAGCGTTGTTTTATCGTATTAGGCGTTCAATTTTTTTTGCCTCTCTTCTTTAGCCCCGTTACAAAATGTCCTGGTTCCGCCACTGATCATAATGATCTTTTTGATTTAGCCGTTCAAATCAATTTTTTATTGTCCAATTGACTATATAGATCGTGATTCTGCTTGTGTGTTTCTATTTGAGGTTATAGTTATTTGCACTATTAAAACATAAAGATATTGTAATATTTTTCTACCAACATTTAATAAAATGTTATAGCTTATTATTATGTGTTACCTAAACTTTAAAGATGTTACCTAAATATTAAAAAGTGTCGCGTTATCATTACCTAAGGTAATACTTTTTAAAGTGTTAGCATTTTAGCACCTAAAAAAGCACTTATAAGTGTTACATTAGTCTTAGTTTGTAATAGTGTTGGATGATATTTTCGTGACATATAAATAAGTGTCACAACTGTTACTGCACCTTTATACGTCACTAAAATATTGCTGCACCTATGCATGTCACATTTCAAATCGCACATCAACTCAAAATGACCAGCCAGTAAAATTTTAATGACACATAAATGTGCGGATAATATCATGACATCTTCTTTCTTGTGTCACTAATTTGAGCTTATTTTTTATTGCACATAGCCGTAATGTCAACGAGTTACTCATATTCTTATCCGGCAAAATGATCAGCCCGTCTTATTACTAACCCAATTTTCAGAATACCGGTTCTGGTGTCATGGGTGGAAGTATTATGGCGCGTGGTAGGGCTCCAGCCCTATCTGAGATTCCGGTGCCATGGTAGTAGTGGTCATTTGCGCTTCCCGGTTGGAGCTCCGCTTTTCCGGCTTTCTTTGGTGTTTTCTGGCCAGATTCAGTCGGAGAAGAAGGCCGCTGAAGGCTTTTTTTTTGCCCATATTTCATCAAAACGACGTCGTTTTGGCTCAAGCCGAATGACGTTGTTTTGATTAGTACTGAAGAAAAAAAAATCAAAATTCAAAATCCGAGGAGTTGGATTGTGACAAAACTCAGGATGAAAATATCAAACAATTACCAAAATCCAAAAATACCAATCTCATTTCCTCCTCCAGCCGCCGTCACTGCCGTCTCGCCACCGGCAGGAGAATCCAGACGCCGCCTCCAGTCCGTCTCTTCTCCAGCCCCACCTGAGAAAATATCCTGATTCGGCCACTGTCTGGTGTATATCCGGCTGCCAGGTAGCGGTCACCAACTGTTTTCTCAACCACCCTTTGGGTAATTTTATACAAAGTTCACTACGACACAAAAAATCTCTATCAGGACACTAAAAAGTGTCACAATAGGTCTATATGGGGACGTGTTCATTCATGAGACGCTTCTAAACGTCCCTTTACCGCGAGTCCCCATAGATTTTGGGTGACTATATTAAGCGACTCTAAAGATGTTAGCATCCTATTATATTATGTTGCTTTTTAGTGTCCTAGTTACATATGTAATGGGACGTTTAATTCATCAGCCCCCTAATATACATTTATTAAGACACTTATAAATGTCCTAACAGTTTTGATATTAAGACCGTCGTTTACTTTCAACAAACGTGTTCTTTAATTTAGACTACATTAATGGATTTATCAGTAATGAAACGAGTAGGCCAATTGCACCTTCTCCCCATAGTGTAATATCATTTTAAAATCTTGATGATAAAATGATGGTAAAGCAATTGGGAGTTTGATAAAATTCCAGAGATCAGAGGATGATAAAATCTTGCTTAAAATGATGGTAAAGCAATTGGGAGTTTGATAAAATTCCAGAGATCAGAGGATGATAAAATCTTGCTTAAAATGATGTAAAGCAATTGGGAGTTTAATTTAGTGAAATCTTGCTTCTACTTGCAGGCATGAGATCAGAGGATGATAAAATTCCAGTCATTATCTAGGACATGGACTAGGGTCCAGTGATCATAAACTAAATTAATTAATCCGTCAATGCAAAAAATTATTTTTTAATATCCACCATCAAATTGATAATTAATTGACAGTGAATGTTTACTTATTTTTTGCAGGTTTTATATACTAAGTCTAAAGATGAGGAAATGGAATATAGAAGCCCTTCTTTTAAACAATCCTTGGCTCCTGATTCTTAATCTGAACTCAACGAGAAAGGATGATCTCAAGAATTTCGATGTACTTTTCTTCCTTTATTCTATACTTCTTGATTTGTTCCCATGTCGGAAACGCGAATCTGGTGGCAACTTATTGCATCGAGGAACCAGTGTACGACGTTAACACAACCAGTGGCAGTCTTTACCGGAACAACCTGGTATCCCTTCTCTCCGTCCTGGCTTCCAACGCGTCTCAGCCAAATGGTTTCTACAATTACACCGCGGGTGGAGGAATAGATGGACCTGCCGCGTATGGTCTGTTTCTGTGCCGGGGTGATGTGACAGCCACGGAATGCCAGGCCTGCTTGGCTAGCGCCATACCTGAAATTCTCCGGAGCTGCCAGAATGAAACTCGAGCCGTTACCTGGTATTTTGAACATTCTATTTCATAAGTTCCGTCTCAATGAAAACATCTTTCTGTTCAAAATCTGTTACTCCCTTTGTCCATTTCAACCTGCACACTTTGACTTTCATTAGTTGACTAGAAAATGTTTGATTCTTAATATCTTTCATGGAGAATAGCTAAACCTTGTGAAAAGTTGATATTTTGAAAACATATATCACAACGTATCACACAATAGAATTCATCCTTACATACCAATTTAATTTTAAGGTGAAATTTAAAAAGTGTTGACTAAATGAATAGTTGAATTGCAGCTTGAAATGAGACTAAAGAAGTTTTGAAGGGAGTGATGACATGTCAATTAGACTAATCGTCTGTACTTTTACAAATTAGTGATCCAATAAAACCGTAATATCGTCCTCAAGGATATTAAATTGCTTCCTGCAAAAACCATGCCCACTTGACAGAGAAGAACGAATCACACATCAATATCACTACGCCAAACACTTATAATGGCAGAGTGATTAAAAATTTTAAAATATCATTTATATGTGAAATCCAAAATTGAGAGGCTGTGCATTTTTACCAGGTACGATGATTGTATGTTGCGATACTCGGATCTGCCCATCTTCTCCAAGGTGGAAACAAGCGGCTCGTGGTTTTCTTGGGATCTATCAAATGTCACCGATGGGGTGCTGTTGAGTAGGGTGTTGGGTGAAGTATTTGATCGAGTCGCGATAAGGGCAGCATATGGTGATGTTCCAGGCAAGAAATTTGCTGTTGGAGAAGCCAATTTCACCGCGTTCGGGAGGATATTCGCGCTGGCTCAGTGCACGCCCGATCTTTCGGATCTGGACTGCGAAAATTGCCTAAGAGGAGCTATTCTGGATCTTCCGATATGCTGTAATAATCGACAGGGAGGTAGTGTTCTTTACCAAAGCTGTAATATTAGGTACTCCACAGCTCCATTTTACAGTGCGATTCCATCTCCGCCACCGCCTCCTCCTCTTCCACCACCACCACCGCCACCACTGCCCTCGCCTCCGCTTCCTCCTCCGCCACCACAGCAGCCCGCGCCTCCTCTTCCTCCTCCTATTCCGCGTCCTACAAGAAATGAAGGTAAGAACATAAGACTTCATTTTTTTTAATTGGCTCAAAATTGGAAAAGGTTATGTATGGTGAATGAGAAAGTGTAGAGCTTCTTAAACTTCTAATGAATTACATAAAAAAGAAAAGTTTTCCTCCCTACTTTGGTTTACTCCCTACATCCCAGATTAAATTGCAAAGAATCTTTTCCTTAGTCTCCAACACACACGTTTGACCGTAACAACATATAATATGGATAAACAAAAAAGGAATTAGAAATTACTTGTTTTGATGAATCCAACGATATCACATACAATAACATTATTGTTTATATATCTATTCAAATATGTAGTCAATTTTTTTTTAGTTTGACTGAATATTTTTTTTTGTTGCAATTTATTCAGGGACGGAGGGAGTATTACAATTTCGGACAAAATTTCATCCATTTTTCTTCAATCATTTCAATTAGTTCATTTCAACCTCTTCTTTTCATTCTTTCCATTACTTTTCCTCGATGCATTCACTCCATTCTTAATCACTATACCAACTGATGCTGAGAACCAAAATAGTAGAACAGAAGAAGTATATTTTGTATCTGTTAAAAAATCCATATAATCTCACACTGCAATCATCAATTTTCTTTTCTAGACGTCTCACAATATTACTTTTCCATCTTTTAAAACATTAAAAAAATATATATATACTCCACTTTAAGTATAACAATATTCTCTGAAAATGCAGTCTCATTCTTTTTCTCATTCTCTGGTCACTTTTTTTATTCTGAATTCTAAGTCAACTTGTGGAGAAGTTAGTGGGGATGAGGGAGAACAAGAAGATAATAAACTATACATGAAGTAATATTGTCGGAATTGATAAAATAAAAATTCAACCGAAGTGTATCTAATTTTCTTACACTACTTGTGTTATCTTTCACATTCAAATTAGGTGCATCTCAATTTATATTATCTTCAAAGTTGCAGTCTGCTCAGAATGTACATTTTCAAAAGTAAAGTCTGCTTTCTAATGTTAATGTTATATATGTAGTGTTTTATAATCAATTTTAGAAGATAAAAATGTCTATTTTCATAATTTCTTTATGCAACACGACCCATTCAACATGATATTTTTTCATAGACTATCAAATATTTACATCTCTAACTTCATTATATATTTTTTTATATATACGTAGATGATGGGGGAATCTCAACAACATCATTAATTGCAGCTATTGTAAGCCCAATCAGTGCTGCGGCTGTAGCATTTGTCGCGGTATGCTTCTGCATAGCAAGGAAAAGAACTAGAAAGCCACAAAATGTCGCGAACAAAACTTCAGGTGCTTACATTTCAGGTTATTCTAATTAATATTAAGAAAATACATTTTTTTTGAAAGAATGTTAAGAAAATACTTTGTTATTATTTGCAATAACATCAATCTGAGCAAATTTTGTATTAAACCGAGTACGCATAAAAGCAATTGAGGAATAAAAGGATGCAACTTAAACCTTTCAGACTGAATTATAGCAAATTTTACAATAGATTTCTAATCAAATGCAGGCGAGAACAATATCTCAACTGATACTGAATCCTTGCAGTATAACTTCAGTCAAGTTCAAGCTTATACAAATAATTTTGCAGTTGAAAACATGATCGGTGAAGGTGGTTATGGTCTGGTTTATAAGGTACTCTTTGCTTTTGTTGCATTTTCTAATATTATGCAATCAAAACTTTGGTCGGTAGTGAATGTATAGGGTTAGTTTTATACGATAATCAAACAAGACATGCAAAATCACTTTATTATTAAAAATGATTATTTTACATTTATTTATAAATGTAATGCTAGGGTACGCTACCAAACGGGCAAATAATAGCTGTGAAGAGGTTGTCGAAAGGCTCACCACAAGGCGGGGAAGAGTTCATCAATGAAATTGCACTGGTTGCGAAGCTTCAACACAGGAATTTGGTTCGACTTCTAGGATATTGCTTGGAAGGAGAAGAAAAAATGCTCATCTATGAATTTGTTTCTAGCAAAAGCCTCGACTACTTTCTTTTTGGTAGGTTTACTTTGGTCCCGAAAAATAATGAGAATTTGGTCTTTCCTTTTATATGTCACAATAGACTTTGTGTTTTGTTCATGTAGATCCAGAGAAGCAGCCATTGTTGGACTGGTTAACGCGTTATAGGATCATAAGAGGAATAGCAAGAGGACTTCTTTATCTTCATGAAGATTCTCGCATTAAAGTTGTACATCGCGATCTTAAGGCAAGCAATGTACTACTAGACCAGAATATGAATGCCAAAATTGCAGATTTTGGCTTGGCAAAACTTTTTGAAATCGATCAATCTGAAAGAAATACAAAAAATATTGCTGGCACATTGTAAGTTCAATTTCTCCCTCTCCTCCCATATTACTACATACTAGTAGTTCTCTAAGATCTTTATATGCACATCATTCGTCGATCTTACTATAGGAAGCACGACTTTTGTTTTGTGAAAGTGTTTATATAATTTATACGATCATAATGGTTGTTTTGTTTTTGAAGTGGTTATATGGCACCGGAATACGTGTCTCATGGCACGCTCTCAGTAAAGTCAGATGTCTTCAGCTTTGGTGTTTTAGTTCTGGAGATTATAAGCGGCAGATGAACAGTAACTTACAATGCTTTGGTGCCGATGACCTTCTAAGCTATGTGAGTTTTTTTTCTCAATTAAGAAAAGCCCTACCACAATATTCAGCATAATGTAACATCATATAACAGCTACTAGAATTGTTAGCAAAAAATATGATACAACATTGCTTCAAACACTACATTTAGTACTTTCAACATCTTTAAGGTTATGCAAACATAACAATTTTCAATTGTATGATACTCGTGCATCGATTTTGTAGGCTTGGAAACAATGGCGGGATGGAACACCATTAGCAATGACGGATCCCTCAATTCGTAAATCTCTCGACAAAAATGAAGTGATTCGATGCATTCATATTGGCCTACTTTGTGTTGTGAAAAGTGTGGATCAGAGGCCTACCATGGCTTCAGTAGTTACGATGCTAAACAGTTTTTCCGTTCCACTTCCAAACCCAAATCCACCTGCTTTTTTTGGTCGGAATAAAAGAGGGAACTTACCAAGAGAAATTCCAGTTGTTGCGCGTTTAGACAAATCATCATCACATTAAGATGCATCCAGAAATGAAACCTTCAGCATTGACCTCTATCCTAGATAATTAAAGTTACCTTTGAGTGCAATTATCTGATCAATTCTCATGTTTCATTTGTAATTAAGTTGTTTTTGGATTGTCTGTATTGAATTATATGTACACCCATATATATATATATATATATATATATGTATATATATATATATATATATATATATAACATTATCACGTATCAGTGTATCAGTGTATCACCCACATGTATGAATCACTACAAAAAGAAATCCAGCAGTGACGCATTTTTTGTGACATGTAGGGAAGTGCCAAGAAATTTACTTTACCTTTAGGTGTCACTAAATTTTAAAGACACAAGTATATGCTACTAAACCAAACTACTACATCAGTTCATGTCACAAAATTTATTGACACTTCAACATATCAACGCGTAACAAAAATATAAAGATACTGTAACGCGTTACAATATTCTAGTGACATGCTAAATAGAGGCAATTCCACATACATCACTACTAATTTTAGCAGCGCCTTTGAGTGTTACTAGTATTCCCCAAAAGCGTCACTATTGGAAGATTTTTTGATAGTGAATGTATGATCTTGCAATTAAGAAAGGATATACTACTATGTATATTATTATTTATCGCCATTAATTCGCTAATACATCTATAAATTGGTTTGCCGACGATACTAATTATAAAAGGATCTCTAGAAGAGCAACATCCCAATAAACTTCTAATGGGATACTAATCAGTCAACATCACTTTAAGCACTCACATTGTAGAACACTAGTTCAGAGAGACCTAACATCAGTACTTATAACTAGGTTAAGCAGTTGTGCACTAATGTGCACACTATTGTTGAGCAGTTGCAACAAGGAAAGATGTGTGGATTTGTAACTGAAATTGGTTTTACTGAATTTTCTAATTATTATTAGTATGTTCCAACTTGACCTATTTAACCAAGTACGTAATAATTTAAAGCATAAACAACACACGACTTCGTTACGCAATTCGGTGAAATCCACCTACATCTGTGGGGCATGGCCCAGTTCAGAATGAATCCACTAATTAGAAAGACACAATACAAAGTACATCATACGGAATACTTATCTTTGCTAACTAAAATGTGTGAATTCTGCTACCTCCCTTAGCTACCGATCCGCCTTGATCACACTCCCTCTGAACTTGAAACTCGTCGACGCTGGATCTCCTCCTCCCGAGGAATTAAGGTATACGATTATGAACTTTGAACAACAGGTCAGGTATGTTGGAACATAGGAATCTGGCTCTTTGCAATTCTCGAAAGTGTAAAAAATCTGTGTGCAGATTTTTGCGATTCAATCCGTATAGAACGCAGCCGTGATTTGTCCCCTTTTATAACTCTGAACAGATTTGAATACTCCTTGATTACCTCCACAATATTTCTATTCCAATTCTATTTCTTGAAGCATATCCAAATCCCATAAATAAAGGGATTTTACTTATCAAAATATATCTCATATATTCGTAAATATCAACTCCATATATATAGGGATTTTCCATAAATCAAGTATGCTTCACACACCTCTCATATAGAAGAATATTCAGATTTCCATAAATCATAAATACCATAATCGTCTATCTCCCTTTTCCAGTAAAATTATCTTGGCGTGAATATGCTACTTTCGAATGTTCCAACATGGAAAGTTTTTCGTTTCCAAATTTATTCACAAAACTGCCAATTAAATATTCAATGCAAATGTCTTGACTTTACAATCTCCCCCTTTGGCATTTTGTGGACCCATAACTTTTTGACCATTACTCACACATCGAAAAACCTGTCATCATATGCATTGGTCTCCAAAAATCCATCTATGTTGGAACATATGCACAATATGCATACTACTGAATCTGAACAAAAATTTGAATACTAGAATTCCCATAAAACATGAAAACCGAATATCTGAAATCCGAAATCCAAGAATTCCACAAGATAAAATTCATATTACAACCTTCAAAAACATCAAAATTATCCCCCTGGGAACACACATATGCCAAAGAAAGAAAAAACCAATAAAAAAAAATACAAGCATCCAGTATGCTCCCCTGACTTTGACCTCTATGTTGGAACATAGAGCAAAAATCCAGATAGGGTTAAGCTTCCAAGCGTGCCTTTTCTTCCTCTAGACTTGTCTTTTCTGCCTCCAGCGCTGCCATTTGAATGGTGATGGCTCCCAATCTTGCATTTAGAAGCACAAGTTTAGCCTTCTTTCCTGCTGCTACTGATGTAGAGCCTTCTGGATTCCAGGGTAAATCGTGAATGTGTCTCACTCCGAAAGTCTTCTTATTCGGCCTCAGGAAGTCTGCATCTATGATAAAATCTTTAGCGTTGCCCTTCGCCTTTGCACTTTTAGCCATTGCTGAAATCAGACAGGGATATACTATGGCATGTTTAGCCTTGGGAGCTATTGCCTGCTTCACCAAGTTTTACTGAATGAATAAGCCAAGATTCACTTGCTTATGTGTTCCAACACAGACCAGAAGCTTTGCCATGTCCCTGGTAAGAGCAGTTGTGTTTGACGAAGGCATCCAGCAATTAACAGCAATTTGGTACAGACCAAAAAATCTTGAAGATAGGCATGAAGCTTGTGAATATCCTGTTTCATGCCATTTGACTTTGTACCCCCCCGAGATGATTTCCAGAATTTTATCATCAGTTACATCTAACTCATCAGGAAATACCCCTTCAAAATTTGGTGTCTTCAACTCAAAATTTTGTTTATCCTAGCAGCAAAAAAATCCACAAAAATTCCCTCTTAAATAAACTCTACCAAACCAGGGAGATTTAATATCTAGATTCTCAATCATCAAATTTGCATAAGCCTCTATCACAACCTGTTTATTATACTGGAGCTGAATGGTTGCAGCTCTCTTCATTCAATTTGTTCCAGACAGAAAATCCACTTGCCCTATAAGCTTCTAAGTCAATGGGTCTCTCCGAGATATACCTCCTCTCAGCAAAAAATTCACCCATCTCCTCACATTTTAAATCAAAATAAGTGAATGACAAAGCATCACTTACAGATACAGGTGGCAGTGTCTTCTTCTTGGGTAATTTCTTACCTGTCTTGAGCTTCATAGCAGGTGGAGAAACCTCTGAAGCAGTCACCTTCCTCTTGCCTTTTGCCATCTGGAAAAATTCATCAAGCACCTCATCACTCGAGTAGTTCAACTCAGGAAGCTCCTGTGTTGGAACACACTCAAGACCATCAGCTTCTCCTTCTTCATTAGATTATGTTCCACAGTGCTTGTCTTGATCTGAATCATTCTGGCCAGTCATTGGCTCTCCTCCAGGTTGCTCAGCATCACTTTCCATTTGACTTTCTTCTCTGTCATCATATTCATTACCAGATATATTATTCTGGTCTTCTCCTCCCATGTCAGCATCAGAATCCACAACCATATGATTTTCATCTTTAACCTGCTGTGTTGGAACATACACAACCCTGTCTTTTTCATCACTATCAGACAACTCAATTATCACTGGCTTCCTAAGCTCTTCCATCCTCTGGGCAGCATTTGAATAAAAGATGCCAACCTGTAATCTGTTTCCATACTTTATAACTTCCCTTCCAGCAGCTTCTTCCTCACTAATCTCCCTAAAAAATACATAGCTTGGTTAGGGAATACGACAATAGACATGGAATTTATCCTTTTCTCTGTACTCAGCATACTTTCCGTTTAGAAATTTCACCTTCCAATCCTCTATACTCCTCAAATCACCTATATTCCCCGTCACAAGTTCTTTAACCTTAACAGTCAGGTATTCACCCTCTACGCTTTTGATTTTGGTTAAATCAACTCCGACTCTGTTTGCCTCTAGCCATTCAAAAATTTCATCTATGCTCTTAAACTCCATACCCATTAGTTTTAAAGAGGGGGGATTAGGACTAGTTACCTTTCCATAAGGGCCCTTTCTTTTCGTATTGGTGAGTCCTTCTTGTCCCTTACCATCAATACCAGAACAACCAGGCTCTTTACCGCCATCTGTTGCCTCTTCCTCAATGACATGCTCTTCACCTTGACCAAGATTCTCATCGGGAAATGCTTTGGCCCCAACTTTGTCCGTCATTGATTCATCCTCCATGCCCTTTAAGGGTTGAGAAATTTCTGGAAGCTCTTCTTCTCATGTGGGAGAGTTGGGGTTTGACATTCTCTAGCGCAAAATTGCTGTGGAGAAGGATCATGGGGATAGTGTATTGCTAGTCTCCACGAATACCAAGAAAAATGGTAGATGGCTGAGAAAGAGGGATTCGAAAGGATTTGGACAATTTTGAATCCAACACCAACTCTTCAACTCTCCTTCTCTTTTCCCTCGAAACTCCTTTTTGGTTTTCTAAGAAGTATAATGATGACCCTTTTACCTCTTGTCAACTCGAGATATTACATCAAAACTAACTTTCAACATACCATAAAACCCATCTTCTATTTTTGTACACTTTTCTTCTTTCTAATTTTTTTGACTTTTTCGATTTTCTAAACAAAAATAAACAGAATATTTACAATAAAATTAAGGCAAGAATTACCTCAAATTTGACAAACACCTAAGTGTTGTCTGAGACTTTCAAAAGTGGCCGAGTCCAACGGCTTTGTAAAGATATCAGTGAATTGCTCGTGTGTTAGAACATAGACTGCTTCCACTTTCTTCCTTTCAACCAGATCTCTAATAAAGTGATGCTTTATATCAATATGTTTGGTTCTCGAGTGTTGAACTGGATTCTTCGAGATATCAATAGCACTTGTGTTGTCACATAAAATCTTCAAGGGACCTTGATGAATTCCATAGTCTTTCAACATTTGTTTCATCCACAACAATTGTGCACAACAGTTTCCTGCTGCAAGATACTCGGCTTCTGCAGTAGACAAAGAGATCAAATTCTATTTCTTACTATACCAAGACACTAAGTTCGTACCAATAAAGAAACATCCACATGTGGTACTTTTTCGATCATCAGCATTACCAGCCCAATCAGAATCACTGTACCCAATTAACTTAGAATCTTGACTATTAGAATACCACACACCATACTCAGAAGTCCCCCTTACATATCGAATAACTCGTTTAACTACAGTGAGATGCGACTCCTTTGGATCAGCCTGAAATCTTGCACAAATCCCAACGCTGAAACATATATCTGGTCTACTAGTTGTTAAATACAATAAACTTCCAATCATACCTTTGTATAATTTCTGATCAATCAAAACTCCTTTCTCATCCTTTACCAGTTTGTCAAAGACACCCATAGGAGTTCGAACTGCTCGAGCATTACTTAGACCAAACCTCTTTACTAAGTTTAGAGCATACTTACTCTGATTTATAAACAGACCATTCCTTCCTTGCTTGACTTGAAATCCCAGAAAGTAAGTGAGTTCTCCAACCATGCTCATCTCAAATTTAGATTGCATGATGGTGACAAAATCATGTACCATAGAAGACAAAGTAGAGCCAAATACTATATCATTAACATAAATTTGAGCAATAAAAAATTTTGAGTACTTTTCAAGCACAAATAAAGTGCGATCTACTCCCCCTCGACGATAGCCTTTCTGAAGAAGAAAGTTATTAAGTCGTTCAACCATGCCCTGGGTGCTTGCTTTAGACCGTATAGAGCCTTCTTGAGGCGATACACATGGTGTGGATAATGAGGATCCTCAAAGCCTTTAGGTTGTTCAACATAAACCTCTTCATTCACCACTCCATTTAGAAATGCACTCTTGACATCCATTTGATACAACATAAAGTTCATAGAGCAAGCAATAGTAAGTAATATTCAAATTGACTATAACCTGGCAACTGGTGTGAATGTCTCATCAAAGTCGACCCCTTCCACTTGTGTATATCCTTGAGCTACTAGTATAGCCTTATTTCGAGTAACTAGACTATCAACATCAGACGTATTCTTAAAAATCCACTTCGTGCCAATAACATTAATGTCTTTGGGGCGAGGAGTAAGATACCAGATGTCATTTCGTGCAAACTGACTTAGTTCTTCTTGCATAGCAGCAATCCAATACTCATCCAGCAAGGCTTCTTTGTAGTTCTTGGGTTCAATGACAGAAACAAAGAAATGCAATCCAGCTAGCCTTCGGTAATCCACTCGAGGAACCGATCGAGTACTTCTTATGTTGGATTCAGGCTGGTCCTGCATTGGAACATAGGGTTCGTTAGCAGGGGATGCTGTTCCAACATATTCAGCTTCAACGGGTTCAGTACCAATCTGCTCAGTTGTTCCAACATGTTGATGAGGTTCAGCTTCAACTAATGGATCTGCCTTGTCAGATTGACGCAGCTGTGTTGGAACATGAGTGTTACCGGGATCTTCTTCTACAACATCTAACTTTTGTTTCCTCTGAATCATCCACAATAACATTTATGGATTCCATGAGAGTGTTGGTTTGATAATTAAAAACTCTGTAGGCACTGCCGTTGATAGAATACCCAAGAAAAATTCCTGTATCACTCCTATTGTCAAATTTTGCCAACTTCTCTCTGTCTCTGAGAATGTAGCACTTGCTTCCGAACACATGAAAATATGAGACATTAGGTTTCCTACCCTTCCAAATCTCGTAGGATGTTTTGCTGGTGAATGGCCGCAGATATACTCGATTAATTGTATAACAAGCTGTATTGATAGCTTCTGCCCACCATTTCTTGTGAATGTCTTTCTCAGCTAACATGACTCGAGCCATCTCCTACAAGGTTCTGTTTTTCCGTTCTACAATACCATTCTGCTGAGGGGTGATAGGTGCGGAGAATTCATGTTGAATCCCGAGCTCGTCACTAAATTGAGAATTCTCACTCTCTACCATGATCACTACGAATTCGAACAATCTTTCCAACTGGACTTCCCTTTTCAGTTTGTAACTTTACTACTAGACTTCTAAATACTTCCAACGTATCAGATTTATCTTTCAAAAAGGCTACCCAAGTAAATCTGGAGAAATTATCAACACATACAAAGATATATTTCTTTCCACCTATACTAGGTATGTTGACAGGACCTATCAAATCCATATGCAATAATTCCAGATTTCTAGAAGTAGTTATATACTGAACTGAAGAGTGGGGGGATCGAATTTGTTTACCTTGCTGACATGGTCCACAAACAATTCCATCCTTGCTGGTTAAGATAGGCATACCTCGTACAACTTTGATATTTGCAATTTTCACCAGTGTTTTATAATTGATGTGACTGAGCTTCCTGTGCCACAGAAATTCTTCATCTTGCTTCGAGATCATACATCGTACTTCTTGCTCCAACAGATAGCAATTATCTGATGATCTTATTCCAGAAAGAACCTTGGTTTCTCTGTGTCTCACAAAGCATTTATCCTTCTGAAATTCCGCTGTCATATTGTCATCACACAACTGACTTATGCTCAACAGATTTGCCTTCAAATCTTCAACAAACAGCACACTAGTGAATACTGGAAATCCTTCAATCTTTAATTCATCATTTCCAGTCACTCTACTCTTCTTTCCATCACCAAAAGTCACATACCCGCCATCGTATGGTGTGATATTTGTGAGAAATTCTGGAGTGCCAGTCATATGGCGAGAACAGCCATTATTAAAGTACCATGAATCTCTGGAGTATGATATAAGCGAAGTGTGTGCAACCAGACATGTGTCAGATCGTTTGACAACCCATACCTTTCTGACCAATTTTATTTTCTGGACTTTGCCTATGTTGGAACATGCCAAGAGTTTCCGTCTTGACTTTTGGTCTCAGATCAGTTTCCTGCATTGTTCCTCTGAATGACCTTGATATGTGCAGTAGTTGCAGATGAGCGGTCTTCTTTGATAAGGCTTGCCAAACTTTCGTTTTACTTCTCGAATCTTGGTCTTGAGGGTTACTGGATTATTAAGTACTTCAGCCTCGTGTGTGTTGCAATACCCAATACCGTGTCCATCACCAAAGTTCCTTCCCATGTCTAGAATATCGTCAAGCTTTGCTTTTCCAACGTTTAGCTTAGAAATTGCTGCTTCAGAAGTCTCAGCTTTCTTAATTGATAATATCAGTTTTCCATTTATTTATTCATTCTTCTTTGCAAGTTTAGCAACTTTAATACGCAGTTCTCTTTCTATTTCCATCAACTTCATCTTTTCTTCTTTCAACTCTTTGTTTGTGTTAACAACTTGAACCCACATAGAGTACATCTTCTCATAAGTGCTGTAGATTTCTTCATCACTTATAGAAATTCGATCGTCTCCATCACTGGATTTTTCATACGGATCTATGTTGGAACATATAGCTTCAAATTTGTCTAGTGTGTTGGCATATTCATCCTTCGATGCATTATGGATTTTTGCTCCAAATGCCACATAGTTGCTTGTAAGTTCCTCTTCGCCTTTCTCATCTTCTTCATCTTCACTACATGATGTGACATATGATTTTCCCTATTTCTTCTGGGTATTTGCACATTCAGCCTGAATATGTCCGTATCCTTCACACTTTCTGCATTGAATTCGTCAAGGCTATTTTGGTTCACTACTTTGATATCTGAAGAACTGCTGATTTCCCTGCTCAAACCTCATTCCACGATTATTTCCAGAATCCTGTGTTTTGGTCTATTTCCACCAAACCTCTCCTGAGATTTCTTGTTAACTATCTTCTTTAGCATTCTTGAGAAGTTCTTCGTGATAAGTGCAAGTTTTCCAAATTCATCATCACTGCCAGACTCGTGATTGTCTTTTGATGAAGATGTTTTGAATGTCAACTCCTTAGGGACTCTTTTTGTAGCTTGTTGGAAAGTCATCTCATATGTCTGTAATGATCCCATTAGTTCATCTAGGCTCATGGTGGCTACGTCTCTTTCTTCTTCTATTGCCGCAACCTTCATTGTAAATCTCTTAGAAAGTTATCTCATGGTGTTTTTCACTAACTTCGTTTATTTGTAAACCTTTCCAAGTTGATATGCCATGTTCGAGATGTCCTTGAGTTTCCCGTTGAATATAGCAATAGTGTCATCCTCCTCCATCTTGAGTTCTTCGAACTTTGTAGCCAACATCTGAAGTTTAGACTCATGAACTCGACTCGTTCCCTCATGAACTGTTTGCAGAATATCCCATGCTTTCTTGGCTTAATGACATGTAGATATGAGTTTGAACTGGTTTTCATCAACCGCAGTGAAGATTGCATTCAGTGCCTTTGAATTTTCCAGAGATGCTTTGAGGTCATCAGGCGTCCAACTAGCTTTGTCTCTGAGTTTCTGCTCCCTTTGACTCGACTCTCCTTCTATTGCCTCAGCATCTTCCACAGGGTGATTCCACTCATTCTCAACATAGAACCACACAAGTTTATCCAGCGAGTTGATGAAGACTCTCATGCGTGCCTTCCAATAGTTGTAGTTGTTGCCTTCTAGCAGAGGTGGCCGAGACACCGAAGCTCCTTCTTTAGTCACCATGGTAAAACCAAATCACACTTTCCTTGACACAACCAAGGGAATAATAAGTGACCGTGCTCTGATGCCAATTGAAATTTGTTTTACCAATTTTTCTAATCCTTATTAGTATGTTCCAACTTAATCTATTTAACCAAGTACGTAATAATTTAAAGCATAAACAACACACGACTTCGTTACGCAGTTCGGTGAAATCCACCTACATCTGAGGGGCCTGGCCCATTTCAGAATGAATCCACTAATTAGAAAGACACAGTACAAAGTACATCATACGGAATACTTATCTTTGCTAACTATAATGTGTGAATTCTGCTAACTTCCCTAGCTACCGATCTGCCTTGATCAGACTCCCTCTGACCTCGAAACTCGTCGACGCTGGATCTCCTCCTCCCGAGGAATTAAGGTATGCGATTATGAACTTTGAACAACAGGTCAGGTATGTTGAAACATAGGAATCTGGCTCTTTGCAATTCTCGAAAGTGTAAAAAATCTGTGTGCAGATTTTTGCGATTCAATCCGTATAGAACGCAGCCGTGATTTGTCCCCTTTTATAACTCTGGACAGATCTGAATACTCCTTGATTATCTCCATAATATTTCTATTCCAATTCTGTTTCTTGAAACATATCCAAATCCCATAAATAAAGGAATTTTACTTATCAAAACATATCCCATATATTCGCAAATATCAACTCCATATATTCGCAAATATCAACTCCATATATGATATATGTAGGGATTTTCCATAAATCAAGTATGCTTCACATGCCTCTCATATAGAAGAATATTCAGATTTCCATAAATCATAAATACCATAATCTTCTAACTCCCTTTTTCCGTAATATTATCTTGGCGTGAATGTGCTACTTTTGAATGTTGCAACATGAAAAGTTTTTCGTTTCCAAATATGTTCACAAAACTGCCAATTAAATATTCAATGCAAATCTCCTGACTTTACAGTAGCATATATGGGTGTATAGATTCTAGAAACAGATCTATAGATACCAAATGATCCTAAAAAACAACGAGCAGTGATGGGGTTCTGTATAAAAACAGATCTTCCATCAAATGGTTCTAATAACCACAACCAAGGTCCTGTTTCTACTATACGATTTGGTCCGTAAGAATTTTGTTTTTGACATTATAAGTGATGCAATCGGAATAATCGAAAAAAAGATTCGCATGCACGAATTCTAGGGTTTGGTTCTGGAATCCACCAGGGAGAAAATTATTCTCAAAAATATTATTATGAAAAGATGAAATCTCCAAAAATACAATGGGTCCTTAAATGCTGAATTCGGAAGAAAAATGGAAAAAATAAAAAAGGAAATTTGGGAAAATTTCTTAAATAAAACAAAAATTGGAAAACACTAAAAAAACAGTAAATTATTGTTTTGAGGCCTTAAACGACCTCAAATAGGAAAATGTATCCACTATTTTCGCCTTCAGCATGAACCTTGTAGTGCTCATCGAGACGGTTCCAATGCATCCGAAATCGCCTGATTCCGAGTCCAGACGCAAAAGTTATGCTCAAAACCGTATCGAACCTTTGCGTGATCCATCACTTCTTCAATTTTTGCCGTCATTCGCCTTGCATCAGTAAGTACAAGAAAAACATACAATAATACTTTCACCACACTTGTGTCACTTAAATGGATATATAAAAGAGAACATGAGCTATTAAGATCCACCACTTCTCTGGTCCCGAGTGACTTCTCCGGTCTTGGAGAACCGCCTTTAATAACCCTGTTTCCACTTGCGGCCGAAATTGTCCTTACGTTATTTTGTTATCTTAGACTACATTAAGGGCATCCATATTAATTATTATGAGACTAGTGGGCAAATATTTCACCCACCTTACAGTTGTGTAATTTGATTCTCGAATCTTGATGATGTAGTATATGGGAATTGGCATACGTATAGGCTGCTGGTTTCTACTTGCAGTGATGAGATCAGAGGCAGATTAATTCCATGGTCATTATCTAATGTGTTGACTACGGATTATAAACTGATTAGTCAATGGCAAGTACTCCCTCCGTCTCACTATTAATAGATGTTAAGATAAATCTAACAATATCTCACACGATATTTTTATTATATATAGATTAATTTATATTTACGGTCAAAGTTGGACTACACAAAAATCAATTAAGCAATTAATGGTGGGACGGAGGGAGTATTCATTTATTAAGAACCACCATCTATATTGTAGTGTAATTTAACAACGAAAGTTTGGTATATATATTTTTGCAGAATTTACATAAAAAGTCTAAAGAGTAGGAAAGGGACAGCAGTTTAACAAGTCCTAGCTCCCTATTCATATATAGCACTTAAAACATATTGTTCGTTAATTTCAACTAGCAAAGATGATCTCCAGAAAAACAATGTACTTTGCTTCCTTTATTCTGTTCTTCTTGATTTCTTCTCACGTCGGAAACTCGGATAATCTGGCAACTAATTGCAACGAGGAATCAGTGTACGACACGACAACTATCAGTGGCAGGCTCTACCTATTAAACTTGCAATCCCTTTTCTCCGTGTTAATTTCCAACGCTTCGCAGCCAGATGGTTTCTACAATTACACAGCCGGGGAAGGAAGCGGGGGAGCTCTCGTGCACGGCCTGTTTCTATGCCGGGGTGATAAGACCGCGGCAGAATGCAAATCCTGCTTGGAAAGCGCCACCACTGAACTTCTCGGGAGCTGCTCAAACGTAACTCGTGCGATTACCTGGTACTCATAAAAATTCTTGCGCGCTCCATCTCTAAACCAATTGATATCGTTAATTTATCCTAATTGATATTGATTATAGAGTGGAATTATTCAAAATTAATTACTCGTTAAGTCTATTGTTGGCACTGTGGACTTTTAGAAGGCAAAGTTTACAAACTTTAAGAATGAAATATCATTCAACTAAAAATGCTATCACTTGTGATGAAAGTAGATTTTTTATGACACGCTACTTTGTTTTAGCATAAGCTGCACTGGCATTATTTATTCGGTCAAAATTGACTAACTTGAATTAGTGTTAGATTCGATGCAACGTGTATTAATTTTGTCAACGCGCGCAAACTTTTCATGATTCTTTATTATACATAATAGCGATGATATTGATATAATGATATTGGCACACACTTTATAAAAAAAAATTGAATTTGATTGGATGTGAAATTGGACATTGAAACCCTCCGCATATTTTAACAGGTACGACGATTGCATGCTGAGATACTCAGATCTTCCTATCGTCTCCAAGCTTGCAACCGATGGTGCGTGGTTCCTATGGGACCGTACTAACGTCTCAGACGGGGCGCTGTTGAGTCGGGTGTTGGGTGAAACATTTAATCAAATATCTATGAGGGCTGCACATGGTGATCTGCCTGGCAAGAAATTTGCAGTTGGAGAAGCTAATTTTACAGCATTTGGGAAGATATTTGCTCTTGCTCAGTGCACTCCTGATATTTCAAATCTAGACTGCGAAAATTGCCTAAGAGGTGCCATTGCAGATCTCCCGACATGCTGTACTAATCGCCAAGAGGGTAGAGTTCTTTACCCAAGCTGTAATATTAGGTACTCCACATCTCCATTTTACCAAGCTGTGGCTCCTCCACCACCGCGGTCCACACCTTTCCTCGCTCCTCCACCACCACACGCCACGCCTCTGCTTCCTCCGCCATCACAGCCTACGTCTCCTCCTGCAAGCAATAAAGGTAAGTCCTTGTGGTATGTTAAGGTTTCTTGATTTTATACTCCCTCTGTCCCAGCAGAAATGATAGTTTCTATTTTCGTCCGTCCCAACAGTATTGTCATGGTTTGACTATTACCTAAAATGACAAAGAAATGTGTTATTAAATTCCCACATTTCCTGTTTAAGTTCAACAACTTTCAGATATGGCCCCATGCTTTTTAAAAATACTCCTGCTTTTCCACACTTATGCCCGGCCACATTAGCTTACTTAAAATATTGAGTCAAAAGTAATTGCGCCATTTCAAATAGGACGGAGGGGATGTATTTCTTAAGCTTCATGGCTTTTTATTGATTCATGTACTCTTCATGTCCCACTTGTTTTTGCACATTTGCTTTTTGCACACTGTCTAAGACATATTTGACCGTTAATATCTTTACTATGATAACGGCAAATAAAAAAGTTTAATATTTAAAAACTACATGTTACGGCGATTTGAACAATATCATATACGATAATATTGTTGTTCATATATCTAGTCAAATATGCAGTCAAACTTTGATAGATAGTGTGCAAAAAGCAAATGTGAAAAAACAAGTGGGACGGAGGAAGTATAGAAAATCAAATCCTTAAATCTTTTGACTCCTGAGTAATGAAATTCAATGCATACTCATTTATATTTTAATACGCAGATGGTGGGGGAATCTCGACGACAACAATTGCAGCCATTGTCGCCCCAATCACTGCTGCTGCTGTAGCGTTTGTGGTAGTATTCTTCTGTATAGTAAGGAAAAGAACTCGAAGATCACACAATGTCGTACACGAAACATCAGGTGAGTGAAATTGAAGGTTAATGTAATTGCGAGGTCAACAACTTTTTTTTACAAGAAGTACTCAGATATGATTTTGAATTGCTCTAAATAGTGAATTATGGTTTCGACAACAAGAAATTGAAACTGAGAGAACGTGATTCAAACCCTCAAACTTGACCTAATGACTGATTTCACAATTATTGCAGAACCAAATGCAGAAGTGAGAAATATCTCAACTGATAGTGAATCCTTGCGATATAACTTCAGCCAAGTTAAAGTTTATACAAAAGACTTTGCAGTTGAGAACATGATTGGTCACGGTGGATATGGTCCTGTTTATAAGGTACTAATTTGTTTTGGTAAATTTTCTAAATGTCAGATAAAATATTTTCATTTAATAAAAACCTCATCACACCTTGCAATGTCAATTGTTTTTTAAAAAATATAACATTTATAACTTGCACAATAACTTATTCCATAGGCTAATTTGATTGGTATCTAGGGTTTCCGGAATGGATTGTTTTAGATCATTAGCTAATCCATACAAAATATGAATGTCGTATTTGCTAGGGCACGCTACCAAATGGGCAACTAATAGCAGTGAAAAGGTTGTCAAAAGGCTCAACACAAGGTGGGGAAGAATTCATCAATGAAATCACACTGGTTGCAAAGCTTCAACACAGGAATTTGGTTAGACTACTGGGATACTGCTTGGAAGGAGAAGAAAAGATACTAATATATGAATTTGTTACTAACAAAAGCCTCGACTACTTTCTTTTTGGTATGCTTATATAATTTGATTGTGAAAAATTATGAAAAACTTGCCTTTTCTTTCAGCAATGGGAACATGCATGAACTCACAATGTAATTTGTCATATAGATCCAGAGAAGAAACCATTGTTGGATTGGTCAACGCGATACAATATAATACGAGGAATTGCAAGAGGGCTTCTCTATCTCCATGAAGATTCTCGCATCAAAGTAATACATCGTGATCTAAAGGCAGGAAATGTGCTACTAGACCAGAATATGAATGCAAAAATTGCAGATTTTGGCATGGCAAAACTTTTCGAAATGGATCAATCTGAAAGAAACACAAGCAAAATTGCTGGTACATTGTAAGTAGAACAATCTTTACTTCCAACTTACTTCTGTCTTTTTTTTTTAAAAAACAAATATTGGTCTATTTAGGTAATTGATTCCTGTTTCTATGGTATGCAACTACATATTACTTTTGATCAATTCTTATATCCTGTAAAGTTAGCTCTTGCTTTAATTTGTGAAAGAGTTGATGTAATTTAATTGTAATGTCAAATTTGTTTTTGAAGTGGTTATATGGCGCCCGAGTATGTGTCTCATGGCATGCTTTCAGTGAAATCAGATGTCTTCAGCTTTGGTGTGTTAGTTTTGGAGATAATAAGTGGCAAGATGAATAGCAACTTAAAGTGCTTTGGCGCAGATGATCTTCTAACTTATGTAAGTTTTTCTCTCGAAAACTCACAATACCACAGTATCCAATCTAATGTAACACTTTAACTTGTTACAATATCTATTAGAGCTGTTTCAATGAATATATATTACATAACATTACATCAAACAATATATCTAAAAGTGTTGTCTCGTTATTTTTTTCCGCACAGTTTTGGTCAATGCAACTGTTTCTGAATCACGTGTCACCTTCACTTTGTAGTTATGAGAGTGAATTGATGAAAAAAATATTCTAACAAAGCAACTGATTTTGTAGGCTTGGAAACAATGGAGGGACGGAACACCTTTAGCGATGACAGATCCAGCAATAAAAAAATCCCTCGACAAAGATGAAATTATTCGGTGCATTCAAATTGGCCTACTATGCGTTGTGGAAAGCATGGATCTAAGGCCTACCATGGCTTCAATTGGTATGATGCTGAATAGTAACTCTGTTCCACTTCCAACTCCAAATCCACCTGCATTTTTTGGTCGGGATAGAAAAGGGAACTTTCATAAAGAATTCTCTGATAACGCACATTCAGATAAATCATCATCATATTCACAAACCTCCCGAAATGCAACCTTTAGTGTTGATCTTTATCCAAGATAAAACGAGAGGCGCTGAAGGCGAGCATTCTCCAACAATTAGTTATTCATTAGTTATTGAACTATTTTTAGATTGTCTGTACTAAACAATAATATATGTTGTTGATTGTTTCATTTTGAGAGCAATTATTTGCGTTAATCAGGTGTATGCCTATTCGTAAATTGTAAATGTGTTAATTATTGTTATTTACTTACCAAAATAGTTTATGTACCGGTGCTAAAAATGAAAGATTAGAATATGAAGTAAATAGAGTTGATACCACACATAGCAGCATAAAAATTCAACAATGCAATTCATTTTGTTAGTTCATTTTTCCGCATGCTCTGGTTTGCCTAATTATCTCCAATCATCCTCCGGATCTTGTGAATAAACACCTAAAGCACACATTATATCGGCATACATTACAGACTTCCAATAAAAGAAAAATGACTTATTACTTCACCCCTTTTACCTTGGTTTTTTTTGTTTAGGTCAAATAATCGAGGTAAAAAGTTTTTTACCTCTGTTATCTTAAAAAACAAAACAAAAAGTATTATTTACTTTGGTTAAAAAAACCGAGGTAAAAAGTATGTCTAGAATGATCGACGTCACAGACCTTTCTCGCTTACCGACGTTGGTCAATTTCGTGACCGATGTCGCAAGTCCCTCTCGCAGACATGACGGACCGACGTCGCACGCATTTCTCGCTTACCAACGTGGGTTGTCTTTGTGATCGACGAGTGACGTCGCACGTACCCTCGCAGACATGAAATAACTGACATCACACGCCTCTCTCGCTTACCGACGTGGGTTGTCTTTGTGACCGATGTCGCACGTACCCTCGCAGACACGAAATAACTGACATCACACGCCTCTCTTGCTTATCGATGTCTGTTGTCTTTGTGACCGATGTTGCATGTTCATCTCGCAGACATGAAATGACCGACGTTGCATGCATTTCTCGCTTAGCGACGTCTTTTGTTTTGCACATCCCTCTCGCAGATATGGGACATATTCCTACTTAGGCCATATTCACATTCACCCTTTGTATTTTATTATTAATGTTATTATTTTTTTACTTGTATATGTGAAAGAGTGATTTCCCGTAATTAATCATGTAATATTTCTCAGAATAAATAGATTACAAAGGAAGGCTAGTACTAGTATGGCTCTAATCTAGTCAATAACTCTATCTATAAAATATTAAATCTAATAAGATACTTGAATTATTTTAACAACCCCCCTCAAGCAAAGTGTCAGATGCTCAGCGACGCAAAGTTTGGATCGGAAAAACTCGAACAACAGATAGGAGAGCCCTTTGGTGAAGATGTCCACAATCTTAAGAGCAGTAGGAACATGAGAAACACGCATCTTGCCAAAAGCAACAAATTCTCAAAAAAGTGATAGTCGATGTGCTTCGCTTGTGATCAACTGGATTCTGAACCAAGAAGATGGTGCTACTGTTGCCACATAACAGCAGCGGAGAACCAAAAAGTAGAACTCGAAGATCTCGAAGCAGGTGAGTCAGCCAAACAACCTTGGAAGCTGTGTTGGCTAGAGCCCGGTACTCAGACTCCGTGTTGGAACGAGAAACGGTGGGATATTTCTTGGCACTCAAGGAAATAAGGTTTCCACCAAGAAAAATATCATACCCATAATTAGATCGATGAGTCTCCAGACAACGAGCCCAATCACTATCAGAATAACCCAACATCTTGGGAGAACTGGTAGATCGAAAGGTAAGACCAAAATGCAGTGTACCTCAAACATATCGAAGAATCTGAGTAACCGTAGCAAAATGGTTGTCACGAGGATCCTGATGATACTGACTGACAATGTTGATCGAAAAGGCTAAGTGAGGATGGGTAATGGTTAGGTACTGAAGGGCCCTAACTAGAGAACGATACAATGCCAGATTCAGAAATGGAGCAATGGTGGAGCAATACAACTGCGAGCTCGACACAAAGGGGTAGGGATTGGACTAGCATCAGACATCCAGGCACGAGTAAGAATGTCACAGGCATACTTAGCTTGACCGAGAAATACGCCCAATGAAGTAGGTGATACTTCTAAGCCAAGAAAGTAATGAAAGGCGCCTAAGTCTTTGATGGCAAACTCCTAATTTTTCCGATCAATCAATTGTCAACGAAGAGTCAAATCATTACCTGTAAGAATGATGTCATCGATATAAATATGAAGATATAGTAGCGATGATCCTTGAGAAAGAGAAAATCAGAGAAGTGTCAGTGGAGCTGCATAAAAAACCGAGCTGAGTCAAATAAGTGTTGAATTGCTGAAACCATGCTCGAGGTTCTTATTTAGACCATAAATGGCCTTCCGCAAGCGATAAGTTAATTGGTTTTTGATGGATCGAACAAGTGCCCACTAGTGTAGGAGGGGGCCATTGAAGGCTATTGTATTGGACCATTAAAGACACTTTCATTGTGCCTTCTCTGGCCTTGCCTTCTATTGTTCATCAATAAAAGGTGGTTCCAAGAACTACCTTTAAAATTGCAAACGAATGCGGTTAAAAACCGCCTTTAAAAAGACAAGAAAATCGCCTTTAAATAGTTTTCAAGTTCAGAAACTATATCTTAGCAACCCAGAACAACAACCCAACACCGAATAATCAATAAAATTATTCCAATTTTTTTCTAGTACAAAGAAAAGAATAGTAAGAAGAAACAAACTCCACCGGAGGCGCACGAGTGTTCACGGTGAACGGCGGAGGCGCATGAACCTTCATGGAAAATGGCGGAGCCACACAAACCTTCACGGAAAATGGCAGAGCCACGCGAAAATTCATGGAAAACAACGGTGTAGATCGATCTCCAGTTAGCAGCGGCGTCAATCATCCCCAGAAACTGGCGAGCTTCATGGAGGAGGCGAGTTTCACGACGAAGCTTCCAATAAGAGGCGAGCTTCCAATCTAGCGGATCTTCATGATGAGCTTCCAATCGGATCAGAGCTTCATGGCGATGGTGACATCGATTGAGTGACAGTGATGGTGCGGTGACAATGATGGAGTGAGGACAACGACAGTGGCAAAGTGAGGACGACTGTAGTGGAATTAGGGTGGCGAAGGGATTAGGCTGGTGGAGGGTGGGAACGGGAAGGGTCAAGTAGGGTTTCACCAACTAAGGGAATTGGGCTTCAGAATTTCTTAAGTGTGGTTTTATATTGGGTCAAAAGGCAGAGCCCATTAAAGGCGGTTCTAATTAAAACCGCATTCCGTACCTAAATTAAAGGCAAATTTATAGGTGGAAATACCTTTAATTGATCGCAATTAAAGGTAAAACCACCTTTAATTAATTAGAATCACTTTTAAATGAAACAAATAGCCTAAGAGCTATTTCCGAATGCGGAAATAGCTTCTGAGCTCAATTAAAGGCGGTTCTAGGCGGATTTTTTAAAACTGCCTTCCATTGACGCCTTTAGTAGAAGCCTCTCCAATAGTGGTCCTACTCCGCCAATCGGTTCTGCCTGAAAGGGATATACTAACAAGGATTCCAATGAGGCCGAATGAACAAAAGCTACCACAGAAGCTTATGATGCTTGGATTCAATTAGATCACCTAGTCCAAGTATCCATTTTTCATCCCTAAATCCGTCTGCGATGTCAGTAGTTGATGGTATGATCACCACTGCTCGGGTATGGGATGCTTTGTCTACTAAATATCAGAATAATTCTCGTGCTCATCATTTTCATCTCTATGATCGTTTGTATGACATTCGTCAAGATGACCAGCCTGTTCAGGATTACTACTCTCGCTTTAAAGATATTCTTGATGAATTGCTTGTTATGGGTCACACCCTTACAGACGATGACATTGTTTTGCTATTTTGTCGTGGTTTGAGTGATAACTTCTCCCAGTTTTCACAAGCTCAGATGATTAAAAATCCACCACCCGAGCTGTTTACTATTATGGCTGATGTTGAACCTTTGGAGTATTCTTTTAAAGCTAAATAGACTTCTGAGTCTGGACCTGCTACCTTTACTGCATCCCAGCAACCATCCTGACAGTCCGCCCGCGCCAGGGGAGGCTGCAAAAATGGACGTGGCAGGGGCGGCTGAGGCCGCGGGCGTGGAAGAGGCGCCAACCAATCGTCGGAATCTACGTTTTGTATTCTATTTATTCTCATCAGTAATACCAGATTCAGTACGGGAAATATTTTCTATCAACATGTACACTAGAATGATTGAATCTTTTCACTATATCCTTCCCATTTTATTGTTTTCTCTATATCCCATTCCTCAAAACTCTCTCTAACTTTGTTGTATTATCTTCTCTCCATCGCACTTCTTCATATCAGCTTCAATTGTTTTATGATAAAAATAGTAAAATTGAGAAAATTATTAGTAACCATTATTAGAATATAAATCCCTCGTTGAAAGTGGAGACATAAGGTGCCTAATATGTAAGCTTAGTTTCTCCCAAGCACAATGTATTATAAATTGTTTGGATGGTTTTGTCAATTGGGGATATTGAAGTTCTTTTGATTAACCTAAACCCAAGTTGTCTAAAAATAACTTACTAATATTATAATATATTGCTGATTTTAATTATTTACTATATATAATCAATTATAACTTGTTAAAATATATAACTACTTAAGATATAATTAAAATTATAAATATGTCATTGTAATATATATACACACACATATATACATAGCATTGGGGGAAAATCCAATGAAAAACATAATCTAAAATAAGAAAATGTTCGGATTTTTTTATACATTGATAGAGTAATTTTAATAGAAATATGTATATTATTTATTTATTTATTAATATATGAGAAAATCTTATTTTAAACCGACTAACTGTTAAATGAGGACATTTTATAATTGGTAAGACTAATAAGGTCATTTGATATTTACTTTTATTTACTGCAATGAGATACATATAATTATGATAGCCTTTTAAAATGATCTCAACATATATATAATTAATTTTAAAATAATTTGAATGAAATATTATATATATAAATAATCGAATTCCATTGTATTAAAATTTTAGCGATTTTTAACCATCTCAAATAATTTTCCTTTGATGACAAAACTTTAAAACTTTAAATAATTTTTAAATTTATTTTCAGTTTAAATGTAATACACAACATGTACATACAATATAATTCTAATATTTTAATTAACAATATCGTGCAATGCGGGTTAGTACCTCGCTAGTATTACTGAGAGAATAATTTTCCATTATGATTCTGATTAGTTAAGAAGAGTATAAATAGAGTACCAAGTAGACTATTCTAAACATAACTCTAGCCTAGTCATCAAGAATAAAATCTTATCTAATTATCAACTTGCTTTATTCTAACACCCCCCTCAAGTGAAGCGTCAGATGCTCGCTGGCGCACAACTTGGACCTGAAGAACTTGAACAGCGGACGAGAGAGTCCTTTGGTGAAGATGTATGCAATCTGAAGAGAAGTCATGACATGAGCCACACGCAGCTTGCCAGATGCCACTAACTCACAAACAAAATGATAGTCAATGTTGATGTGCTTCGCTTGCTTATGCGCCACCGGATTCCGAGCCAAGAAGATAGCACTGTTATTTTCGCATAACAGCAATGGAGCACCAGAAAGCGGAGCCCTAAGATCACAAAGAAAATGAGTGAGCCAAACCACCTCTGAAGCAGTGTTGGCGAGAGCACGGTATTCAAACTCAGTGCTGGAGCAAGAAACAGTGAGTTGTTTCTTGGCACTCCAAGAAACTAGATTCCCACCAAGGTAAACTGCATAACCATACGTGGACCGTCGAGTCTCCAGACAGCGGGCCCAGTCAGCATCAGAGTACCCTAACACCCCAGGAGTACTAGCAGAATGATAGCTAAAACCAAAATAAAGGATGCTACAAACATACCGAAAAATTCGTGTCACTGCAGCGAAATGGTCATCTCTGGGATCCTGAAAATATTGGTTCACCGTGTTGACTGAGAAGGCCAAATCCGGACGAGTGATGGTGAGATACTGGGGGGAACCAACAAGGGAATGACAAAGTGTAGGATCTTGGAATGGAGGACTGGTAGAGATGTGAAGCTGAGAACCAGCGACAAATGGCGTAGAAACAGGGGCCGAGTTAGACATACCAGCTCGAGTCAAAATATCTCAAGTATACTTTGCTTGGCCAAGAAGTAACCTTGAGGAGGTAGGCGAAACTTCAAGACCAAGAAAGTAATGGCGAGCACCAAGATCCTTGATCGCAAACTCTCTGTGTGTCCGATCAATGAACTGACGAAGAAGAGTTGAGTTATTTCCTGTAAGAATGATATCATCCACATACACAAGTAGAGACAGTAACGATTACCCTCTCGAGAGAACAAATAAAGAAATATCAGCTGAGCTGCATTGAAACCCAAGTTGTGTCAGATAACCACTAAAGCGCTGAAACCAATCCCCAGGAGCCTGCTTAAGACAATAAATGGCCTTCCGCAAGCAACACGCGTAGTCTGGATGAGCAGAATCCTGATGACCAATGGGCTACTTCATATAGACCGGAGCATCAAGAACACCATTAAGGAAATCGTTCTTAACATCCAACTGATGAAGTGGCCAGGAAGGCATGGTGGCTATGGCTAGGATTGTCCGAATAGTGGAGGCTTTGATCACTGGACTGAAAGTGTGGTCAAAGTCAAAACCTAGAATTTGTGAGAAACCCTATGCCACAATCCCAGCTTTATGATGCTCGATAGTGCCAACTGGTCGATACTTCAGTCTGTTAACCCATTTGGAGCCAATAATATTAACGTCCAATGTGCGAGGCACCAAATCCCAAGTATGCTGTCCATGAAGAGCTGCCATCTCATCATCCATGGCAGAAACCCAAGCCGGATCCTGAAGAGTAGTGCGGTAATCCGTGGTCTCTGATTGAGCAAGTAAAGCAACATTAAGACCATGCGCAATGATATTAGAATAATCTCTGTGCTAAATAGCTCCAGTCACCGATCGAGTAGCCATACGATGAGTGCGAAACCGAGGTGGAGAGACCGGAGGAGAAGTTGCAGCAGGCAAAGGGGTCGGTGAGGTGACTAGCAAAGGAACCGGTGAGGTGGCAGATGAATGGGCCAGTGAGGTGACCGACAAAGGGGCCGGTGAAGTGGCCAACGACATTAAGACCACAAGCAATGATATCAAAATAATCTCTGTGTTGAATAGCTCCAGTCACCGATCGAGTAGCTATACAATGAGTGCGAAACCAAGGTGGAGAGATCGGAGGAGCAGTCGCAGCAGGAAAAAAGATCGGTGAGGTGACTAGCGAAGGTGTCGGTGAGGTGGCCGATGAATGGGCCAATGAGGTGGCCGATGAATGGGCCAGTGAGGTGGCCGATGAACGGGCCAGTGAGGTGGCCGATGAACGGGCCAGTGAGGTGGCCGATGAACGGGCCAGTGAGGTGGCCGATGAACGGGCCAGTGAGGTGGCCAATGAACGGGTCAGTGAGGTGGTCAGCAAAGGGGCTGGTGAAGTGGCCAGAGAATCGAATGGGCTGGTGGGTGGACCAGGTGAGCTGGTCGATGGTGGAATAAGCGGAGCAGGTTGAGTCCGAACGGCCACTGGATGGTCCGAATTGTCAGAGCAGTCAGAACATGGTGTTGTAGTTGGTGGGGACAATAACATTGATGAATCAGGAGGGCTGGAAACCAAAGTGGCAGACCGAGCAGGAGGAGATGCCATCGTGGAAGAAGTAGGAGTATCAGCTGATGTATCAGCAGGATCCAAAAAAGTAGAGACATCCAGAGTGAACGGAGATATTGAAGTAGAACCATCAGCATAAGGGAAGAAAGTATCATCAAACCGAGCATGTCTGGTGACATATATCTTTCCACACATAAAACATGGATAACCCTTGTACTGGGAGTTGTACGCAAGAAAGATACAGGGCAAACTGCGAGGATCATAATTCTTAAATCCTGAAACACCAATGAAGTGAACTATACTACAATGTAGAAGGATACCAAATTTCAGCAAAACACAGGCAACAAATGGGTCCTAACTGAAGCAAGACTGACGCGCCAAAGAGATGATACGCGCGTGAAACTAACGTGCAAAGGAGATAAGCCACGCATGCTGGTGAGTCACAAGTGGGTCAATGCGCCAAAGAAGGCTTTTGTTGTTGAAATATGGAACTCGGGGAAGACTAGTTCGCTGAAATACTTGTGCCTCGGCAGCGGGTGAGAAGTTCAAGCGGAGAAAAGAGACCACCAGAGATCTTGAGAAGCCGGCGAAGACCCGAGAGAGACTGAACGCTGCTGCCGGTAAGAGATGGCCGTAGGAATTGGAGTAGTCCAGACGGAGAAACGCCTGAGAAGCTGGAGGGCAGAGGAGAGGGACGACGCCGGGAGAGGCCAGGGTCAGTCGGATCTGAAAATTGTTTGTCGGAATATTTGGCTGGAGAAGATGACTAGAAGCTGCAAAAATATCTGCCGTGATATGGTCAAAAATTGATCGGAAGCTTGCCGGAATCAGGTGGTAATTAAGTCGGCCGATGAAAAAGAAAAAGAAAAAAAATTAGGGTTTTAGGTTAGGATCAGAACTTGCTCTGATACCATGATAGAATAATTTTCCATAATGATTCTGATTAATTAAGAAGAGTATAAATAGAGTATCAAGTAGACTTATCTAAACATAACTCTAGTCTAGTCATCAAGAATAAAATCTTATGTAATCATTAACTTGCTTTATTCTAGCAATTATTAATTGATATTATGATGCCACATCAATGGACTTATGTCTTGGGCATATTAAGCCTCTTTGCACTAACAACGAACAAAACTAAACTGTATATTTAAACATCTAAATAAATCTTTGACAATATTTTGAAGATACTATTTAAGACCGATACATTTTTGAAAATGATTTTTTTGGTACTGTTGGATGAAGTCCCTCACTGCTAAATATGTCACATGACTATTCCATGACCTATCTCCTGCAGTGTAAATTTTATTTAATTACTAAATATAAAAAAAAAACATTTGGACAAAAATAAAAATACAGCTTTCTCTTCCCCTAACCATTGATCAATGCAATTTCTAATTTAGAATACTTTCATACACGAAAAAAAAAATAGTAGTTAGAATTTTTTGTGTGATTTTAACAAGACTGAAAGTCTTTTACTCCCTCCGTCCCAGAGGCATCTGCAGAGAGAGAAAGTCACTTGCAAATTCCCCCCTAATGAAAAGAAAAGACCAATATGCCCCCTGCCTTCTTCACCTATTTTTTTTTGCTTTCTCTCTACTTTTCCTCCTCCTCTCGCAGCCGCTCACATCTCCTCCTCCTCCTCCGTTGCTCACATCTTTTCCTTCTCTGCCACCTCCTCTCTCCACCTCCTCTCGCCACCCCTCCGCCTCAGCGACCCGCTCTTTATAAACTCTCCCATCATCACTAGCGACGAGATCGTGCAAGCTCAAGCAACCACCTCTCTCTGGTTGTAGGTGGGGATAAGTTAGGGATATGGAGAAATTAAGATTGGGGTTGGGGGCGCGGAATTAAGATTGGGCTCCAACGAATTAAGATTGGGGTTTGAAGGTGACGCAGATCAAATTGGGGGTGACGCTAGGGTTTAGAGGTAAGGCGGAGGGGTGGCACTAGGGTTTAGAGGTGAGGCTGAGAGGTTGCATCGTGGTGGAGACGAGGGCTGCATTAGGGTTTAGAGGTGAGACGGAGGGGTGGCGTCAATGGTGAGGCAGATGGGTAATGGAAGGAGGGGCGTGAGAGGGGTGGCGTTAGAAGCGGTGGCCTTGAGATGCGATGAGAGGGCTGGTGCTGCCCGTGAGAGGGTTGGCGTCAATGGTGAGGCAGAGTGGTTGCGGAGGTAGAGAGGTGTGAGAGTGGTGGCGTCAGAAGCGATGGCTGTGAGAGGCGGTGAGAGCAGTGGCGCTGGCCGTGAGAGGGGTGGCGGAGGCAGTGAGAGGGGTGGAGCAAAATGAGAGAGAGGAGAGAAAGAGGGTTTGTGAGCATGGGGGGTGGGGGTATAAATTTTTAATTCTCTAAGGCAAATAAATCTTTTGTAATGTTAAGTTTTACTAAAAGAGAAAAGTGTATAGATTTGAATGAGACACCCATAAAAGGAAAGTGTGCAGATTCCCCCGGGACGGAGGGAGTAGAAGAGCTTATTATTAAGGGCCAATTGCCTCACCTACCTATAATTTAATCTCATTATGGAATTTTGAATTACAGATGATGATGAAAGTATTTGGGAGTTGACATACTTGCAGCCATGATCAGAAGCGGACTAATTCCATAATCATTGTCCAAAGTAGTTGCATCCATGAACTAATTATTCAATGGAAAATAATATTAATTAAGTATTAAGAACAACCACCAACATTATGGAATAAATGACGATGAAAGATAGGAATATTAATCAACAAAATCTTATGATCAGCTTCCTACACTTATATAGTTGTCAGAACTGAAAAGAAGGGTACCTGACCTGCATTAATTTCATCCAACAACGATGATATCCAAAACAACAATGTACTTTGTTTCTTTCATTCTCTGCTTCTTGATTTCATCCCATGTCGGAAACTCAGCGAAGCTGGCAACTAACTGCGATGAAAAATCAGCGTACAATGTTACAACCCCCACTGGCATGCTTTACCTACGCAACATGGTGTCCCTTTATTCCGTTCTCTATTCCAACGCGTCTCAACCCAACGGCTTCTACAATTACACTGCCGGGGGAGGAAGCGCTGGACCCGCTGTGTACGGCTTGTTTCTCTGCCGGGGCGATGTGACAACCACTGACTGTCAAGCCTGCTTGGTTAGCGCTGTCGCGGAAATTCTCCGAAGCTGCCCTAACGTAACTCGCGCTGTCACCTGTGTTGGTATGCCTTGAATACTGTAATAGCCGCTTTTGCGATCCTGGCCTGGAATACAACTACATCTACAATTATGATAAGAATATAATTCCAATTCCAATTTGGACTGATATTGATTTGGGCAGAATTGTGTTTTGTTCCAATTCCAGTTTGTTAGGGTTTAGTGGAGACAATATATAAAGTGTCTCTCTTCTCTCTATAAACATTAAAATTCTGTTCTGCACTTAGATAGGTAGAAATCTGGCCAATTTCTTGGCGTCTGTAACCTGCTACCTATTATAGTGAATCTGTCTCCCGTGGATGTAGCCAAATTGGTGAACCACGTAAATCTTGTGTCTTGTTATTTTCGTTCATATTTTCTGTTCTTTCTCCATTCCGCACAACAAACTGGTATCAGAGCCAGGTTTCTTTTTCCGGCGATATCTGTAGTGGGTATATCGGATTCTGGGCTCATCAGATCGGGGCTGATCGGGGAGAAAGATGTCTGGGTTGAACGTGAAGATCGACAAGTTTACCGGGAGAAACAGTTTCAGTTTATGGCAGATCAAGATGCGAGCTTTGCTGAAACAGCAAGGTTTGTGGACTCCGCTGACGAAGGATTTCGCGAGCAGTTCTGGCGATGTTGTGAGTCTGGAAGAAAAGGCACACTCGACGATTATGCTGTGTCTCGCGGACGAAATCATCACTGAGGTCTCAGATCAGGAGACTGCTGCGCAACTGTGGCTGAAGTTGGAGAATTTGTATATGACGAAATCTCTAACCAACAACTTGCTTCTGAAACAACGCCTCTTCGGTCTCCGAATGCAGGAAGGTACGCAACTCAGAGACCATCTAGAGCAATTGAATACTTTGTTATTAGAATTGCAAAATATAGATGTGAAAATTGAAGATGAAGATGCTGCTTTGATTTTGCTAGTTTCTTTACCACTTTCGTATGAGAATTTTGTTCAGTCATTTATTGTTGGTAAAGATTCTGTGTCTCTGGAGGAAGTAAGATCCTCTCTCCATAGTAGAGAGTTGCGACATAAGGCAAACAGTACAGGTACAGAAAGTTAGGCCACTGGCTTGTTTGCTAGTGATGGAAACACAAAAGGCAAGGAAACCGGCAATAAGAAGAAGGGCAAGAAGTCATCTTCAAAGGGTCCCAAGGCCAATGATGTTTGTAACTACTGTAAGGAGAAGGGGCATTGGAAAAAGGAGTGTCCGAAGAAGGCTAGTAAATCTGGGAGTACATCTGGTACTGCTGCTGTGGCTGAAGGGGATTTCAGTTCTGAAGATGATTTTGCTCTAGCTGTTACTGGGCAAAATAATCATTCTAATGCGTGGTTTCTTGATTCTGGGGCATCTTACCATATATGCCCAAGGAGAGATTATTTCTCAACTTATGAGCAAGCTGAGGGCATCATTACTACGGCAAATGGTGTTGCGTGCAAGGTAGTTGGGATTGGTTCAATCAAGATCAGGACGCATGATGGTAGTTTCTGTACTTTGAACGATGTCAGGCATGTTCCATCGATGACAAAGAATCTGATTTCTCTTCCTACATTGGATAGAAAGGGTTTCGTCTACTCAGGGAGTGATGGAGTTCTGTGTGTCTGCAAAGGTTCTAGGCTGGTTCTGAAAGGTGTTCTGCATGGTACTTTGTATTTTCTACAAGGTTCCACGGTTATGGATTCTGTTAATGTTGCATCTTCGGAGGTTCACCAGGATGATATGACTAAGTTATGGCATATGAGGCTTGGTCACATGGGTGAAAGAGGGATGCAGATTCTGTCGAAGTATGATCTTCTTGGTGGCCACAAGATCAAGAGCTTGGACTTCTGTGAGCATTGCGTCTTTGGGAAGCATCACCGCAGCAAGTTTCCTAAGGCGATTCATAGAACAAAGGGCACATTGGATTACATCCATTCTGATTGTTGGGGACCTTCCCGAGTTGAGTCACTGGGAGGTCACAGGTACTTTGTTTCTCTGATTGATGATTACTCAAGGATGACTTGGGTTATCATGATGAAACATAAGAGTGAAGCTTTCTCGAAGTTCAAGGAGTGGAAAGCTTTGGTGGAGAATCAGACCGGGAAGAAGATCAAGAGGCTTCGAACTGATAATGGGCTGGAATTCTGCTCGTCTGAGTTTGATCAGTTTTGTAGGGATGAAGGGATTGCTCGTCATCATACAGTCAGGAATACGCCACAGCAGAATGGCGTAGCTGAGCGGATGAATCAGACATTGCTGAACATCAGAGCTGATTAGGTGCTCTATGGGCAGTCCCGGGAGTGGAGGACAAAGTCTACTCATCTGGCACTGTAATGGTGCATCTGGAGTTTTCTACTTTGAGGATTCAAGTCAAGGTGGAGATTTGTTGGTATGCCTTGAATACTGTAATAGCCGCTTTTGCGATCCTAGCCTGGAATACAACTACATCTACAATTATGATAAGAATATAATTCCAATTCCAATTTGGACTGATGTTGATTTGGGCCGAATTGTGTTTTGTTCCAATCCCAGTTTGTTAGGGTTTAGTGGAGACAATATATAAAGTGTCTCTCTTCTCTCTATAAACATTAAAATTCTGTTCTGCACTTAGATAGGTAGAAATCTGGCCAATTTCTTGGCGTCTGTAACCTGCTACCTATTATAGTGAATCTGTCTCCCGTGGATGTAGCCAAATTGGTGAACCACGTAAATCTTGTGTCCTGTTATTTTCGTTCATATTTTCTGTTCTTTCTCCATTCCGCACAACAACCTGGTACTTCTAGAAAATCTTATGCCTTCCATTTCTAAATTCACCTATCATTCACACAGTTGACATTCGGAAGTCAAATAAGAATCTTATTCGCGTGAGATCTTGTCAGATTCCTTATGTCATATCGGATGTCATTGAGACAGTGAAAAGTCTACTGTGCCAACCAACTATAGGTGGATACATGAAGTATATTATTCAATTTTGTGAGAATTATCGGATGCAAAATTTATTATAAATTGAGATTCTCCACATATTTTAACAGGTACGATGATTGCATGCTGCGACACTCCGATCAGCCTATCTTCTCAAAGCTGGAAACCGAGGGCGGGTGGCTGGTGTGGGAAACCAAAAATGTTACCGACGGGGCATTGTTGAGCAAGACATTAGGCGAGGTGTTTGATAAAATAACAATCGAAGCTGCATATGGTAATGTTCCGGGCAAGAAATTCGCGGTTGCAGAAGCCGATTTCATAGGATTTTCGAAGATATTTGCTATGGGTCAATGCACTCCTGATCTTTCGAATGTTGACTGTGATTACTGCCTAAGAGATGCTATCACGGATCTTCCCGAATGCTGTAATAATCGTCAAGGTGGTTACGTTCTTCACCCGAGCTGCAATATTAGGTACTCGACATCTCCATTTTACCATGCCGTGGTTCCAACACCGTCTCCTCCTCCTCCACCGCGACAACCCACGCCTGTACTTCCTCTTCCGCCATCGCAGCCCGGGCCTCCTCCTCCTCCCGCTGTTACAGGTTTCGGGAGGAATCAAGGTAAGCCAATATGATTTATATAATTTTTTTCTCAATATTATTTTTTTAAAAAAAATCTTCATTGCATTTTCACTGATTCTTTTATAAAGTATCAGATCCTTACATCTAAATTATAATTCGCTGTGAATCTGACTTCAATACTTTTAAATTATCATCTATGCAGGTGGTGGGGGATTCTCGACCGCGACTATTGCTGCTATAGCAAGTCCAATCGCTACTACTTCTGTAGCGTTTGTGGTGGCTGTCTTCATTGGTTCTTTATAATCGGACCGATTAATAAAGAGTATCGCGGTTTTTTATTCATTATCCTTTGTTTTCCTTTTCTTGATATGAATACATTCTTGTAATTGCGAGTTTATTTCGTTAAATGACGGTAACATCATTCACTTTTTTAATGAAATTACAAATTTCGCACTCCCTCTGTCCCAGCTTAAATTGAAAAAAAAAAATTCAGACAAAGTTATCGAAATTTGACCATATATTTGGATAAGTAACTGACTATTAATATTATCGTACGAGATGCGTTAGATTCACCGTAACATGAAGTTTTTAAAATATCAACTTTTTGTGTGCCGTTATTATACGTATTTACAGTCAAAAGTGTTTGTTGGAGACCGTGAAAAAAACTCTGTGTAATTTGAGCTAGGACGGAGGGAGCACCCATTTTTACGAAAAGTTGTCCAACGTTGTCTTATCTATATATATGGAATTAATGTTGCCACATCATGCATTTTAAATAATCCAAAACTTATGATTACAAATTTCCATTTGTAAATGTAAAGGAAGGGCATAGAATATAAACCAAATCCAACCCCAAAATAATTAGCGGATCGATCAATTGAAGAGTTCTTGGAATGACGTCATCCATTTTAAATTAAAAATACCCGTCTTTTTAAAACTAATTTCTCTTTGTTTAAACCTAACCGAGGAATGCTTGGAATGATCTCCACTTAACTCTAGACCACTATGCAACAACCACAATCCTTTACTCTCCAACACTTTCACAACAAGTCGTCAACTGCGCACTACCAAAGACGATTTTTTGGAATACTAGTGACACACAAAGGCGTTGCTAAAATTAGTAGTGACATTTGTGGAAGTGCATGTATTTAGCATGCCATTAAAAAAATGTGACACATTAAATTGTCTTTATATTTTTTGACGAGTGGATATGTAGAAGTGTTAATAAATTGTGACATGAACTGATGTAGTAGTTTATTTTAGTGACATATATTTGTGTTAGTTAAATTTAGTGACACCTAAAAGAGTAGTAAATGTTGTGACACTTCTCTACCTGTCACAAAAAATGTGTCACTGCTTGAATTTTTTCCCCACTGGCGCGTGTATTGAGTGGCAAGATACGATGAAACCAGTGATGGGTTTCTGCCTAGAAAAAATATGCCATCAAACAATCCTGAATCAGTAACTACGATTGATCAAGGCCGTTTTCTACTATACTCTGGTGAGTGAAAATCAATTTTGATATTTTCACTGTTACTACATATTAGTCAAATGTACAAGAAACAACATAGAATAATCTTTGGACCACTTGCATAACTTAATAAAAAAGGGAGAGTAGGACTACCCAGATCCACCATTAATGAATAACCAATGACTGAAAAATTGATCTTTAAAGTATTTTGTTATTATTTTGTTATATAGTCCTACTTTTATTCTCGAATGTTAATGATGATGAAGCATATGGGTGTTGCTATATTTATAGTTGAAGCCATCAGATCAGAAGCGGATTAATTCCACCATCAATATTATAGTCAATTAACATCTAAAGTTTGGTTATATTTTTGGGTTTTATATACAAAGTCTAAAGTATAGGAAAGGGACAGCAGATAACGTGGTTCTTATATAGCACTTGAAGATGTACTACATTATAACGAGAAAGAATGATTTCCAGAATAACAATGTACTTTGCTTCATTTATTCTGTGCCTTTTGATCTCTTCCCATGTCGGAAACTCAGATAAGCTGGCAACTGCTTGCGACGAGAAAGCAGTGTACGACACGACAACCACCAGTGGCGGGCTTTACCTACTCAACATGCAATCCCTTTTCTCCGTTTTAGCTTCCAACGCTTCGCAGCCAAATGGTTTCTACAATTACACAGCCGGGGGAGGAGATGGGGGAGCCCTCGTGTATGGCCTGTTTTTATGCCGGGGTGATAAGACCGCCACAGAATGCAAATCATGCTTGGAAACCGTCACCACTGAACTTCTCGGGAGCTGCTCAAACGTAACTCGTGCTGTTACCTGGTACTCATAGAAATTCTGATGCATTAATTGATGTCGATTATCGAATAGAGTTATTCGAATTTAGCACAATTGACATTTAGATGTCAAAGTTACAAACTTTAACAATAGAACCTCACTGAACTAAAAATATTATCACATGTGATCCAATTAGATTCTCTATAGCATGCTACTTTGTTTCAGGATAAGTTCACTTGAACTATTCATTTGGTCAAATTGAATTACTTTAATTATTAAGATAGTGTCAGATTCGACATAACACGCATTTTCACTATAGAAACTTTCCATGATACTTTGTTATGCGTAATTAGAGAAAATATCTAAGATGGTACATGCTTTTAAATGAAAACTTGATACTTAGTTCACTCTTTCCAAGGACATAATTGCTGTTTTGGTGTTCTAAGCAAACGAGTCAATTCCTTAAATTTAATAAAAAGCTGTTTGGGCACTTTTAAGCAAACCGGTGTCATTTAATCCCCGGACAGGTGGATCAGGCTATTCTTGAATAATGAATCCGGCCTAGCATAGAGAGAGAGTTATATTTTTTAACTTCTCCTGACAGGCGTCTTGTCCATAACCTACTACGTATCCTTTACCCTATATAGTGCATTAGTTAAATTACACACTCCCTCTGTCCAAGATATTTTTGCGGAGAGAGAAAGAGGAAATATTTTTAAGAATCCATTATTTAATGCTTCTTGCCCATGTGTTGTGGGGTACCTTGATTTTATATTCCCTTTCCATTTAATTTCAGCTTAAAAATGAATAAAAATTGGTCAAAAAGGGAAAAAAGTGAAGAGTGCAAAAACAGTTGGAACGTCCCAAAAAGGAAAGAGCGCAAGAATAGCTGGGATAGAGGGAGCACTAAATTTAGAAATTTAGAAATATTTTTTTATATTTTCATATTCAAATACACACAAATATTGTATTTTAAAAGTAAAAACAACATTTAAGGTAAACTTATGGACATACTGCCTTTCCCGAGACTTTTCCTTTTGATTTTGCTATGATAGTCGGATGTTTCAACAGGTACGGCGATTGCGTGTTGCGATACTCAGATCTTCCTATCGTCTCTAAGCTCGCAACAGTTCCCGAGTGGTTCACGCAGGACCTTGCTAATGTCTCGGACGGGCCGTTGTTGAGCCAGGTATTGGGTGAAACATTTAGTCAAATAACTGCAAGGGCTGCACATGGTGATGCGCCTGATAAGAAATTTGGTGTTGGAGAAGCTAACTATACAGCATTTGGGAAGATATACGCAATGGCTCAGTGCACTCCTGATCTTTCAAATGTGGACTGTGAAAATTGCCTAAGAGGCGCCATTGCAAATCTTCCCAAATGTTTTAGGCGCCCCGGGGGTAGAGTTCTTTACCCAAGCTGTAATATTAGGTACTCTCTATCTCCATTTTACCAAGCCGCGACTCCTCCACCACGTCTCCGCCACGTACAACACCTATGCTTCCTCCTCCGCCATCGTGGCCTACACCTCATCCTCCTTCTGTGCCGGAAACTGCGAGAAATCAAGGTATATATGTCCTTATGGTATGTTAGGGTTTTCTTGATTTTAAATATTTCTTGAGCTTCTTTGCCTTTTCATTGATTCTTCTACGGACGATCAAGTCCTTAAAACTTACACTCACGGTTACAAATCTGAATCTAATACCACCGCTAAAAACTAAGACTAATGTAACACTTTGAAAGTGTTGCTTTATGTACTAAAAATATGAAGTTGGACTTATTGCAACACTTTGAAAGTGTTGCTTTATGTACTAAAAATATGAAGTTGGACTTATTGCAACACTTTTGAACATTAAGGTAACATTTTTAAAAAGTTTAACACTTATAAGCTATGGTAACATTTTAATAAATGTTACTAGAAAAATTATACGTTAGCTCTAATTTATAGAAATGTACCATTTCTTTACATGCATCAGGTGGTGGAGGAATCTCGACGACTACAATTGCAGCCATAGTCAGCCCAATTACTGCTGCCGCTGTTGCATTTGTGGTCGGATTCTTCTGCCTAGCAAAAAAAAGGGCAAGAAGGTCACACAATGTCGTACCCAAAACATCAGGTGAGCAAAACTGAAAATTATTGTCGGATTAACAATGTTTTGTTTACAAGAAGTTCAGAGCAAAGTTGTATTGAGTTTCAGTACAACGCTATCACCCATGATCTGTTAATGTTGTGCGGAATGGAGAAAGAACAGAAAATATGAACGAAAATAACAAGACACAAGATTTACGTGGTTCACCAATTTGGCTACATCCACGGGAGACGGATTCACTATATCAGAATTAATGTTTACAGAGAGAAGAGAGACACTTTATATGCTATCTCCACTAAACCCTAACAAACTGGGCCAAAATACAATTCGGCCCAAACCAACAGCAGTCCAATAAAGAGACAGCGAGATCCCCGTACTAACCTGTCGAAGCGGCTAATACATATTTAAGGCATACCAATAAATCTCCACCTTGACTTGAATCCTCAGAGCAGAAACTCCAGACGCACCATTACAGTGCCAGATGAGTAGACTTCGCCCTCCACTCCCGGGACTGCCCATAGAGGACCTAATCAGCTCTAATGTTCAGCAAGCCCAAACAATGTTGAAACTTGCTATGTGGAACAGGTTTGGTGAACATATCAGCGGGGTTATCAGCAGTTCCCACTTTCTTCACCCGGATTCTCCTCTCACTCCTCAGGAAATGATATTTGACATCAATATGCTTGGTCCTCTCATGATGAACCTGATCCTTGGCTAGGCAGATTGCACTCAAGCTGTCACAGTATACAGTAGTCTGATCATGATGTAGACCAAGATCACTAACCAGCCCTTTCAGCCATATTCCCTCCTTTGCAGCCTCTGTCAGAGCCATGTACTCTGCTTCCGTAGTAGACAACGTCACTGTAGGTTGCAAAGTCGCCTTCCAACTAACCACAGAACCTCCCAAAGTGAATAAATAACCAGTCATCGATCTCCTCGTGTCAACATCGCCAGCATAATCAGAATCAGAGTAGCCTATAACTAAGCACTCGGTATCACCTCCATAAATGAGGCCCACATCAGACGTACCTCTAAGATACCTAAAAATCCTCTTCACAGCTTGCCAATGTTCCTTTCCCATTTGCCCCATGAACCTGCTCACAACACTGACTGCCTGTGCTAAATCTGGCCTCGTGCAAACCATAGCATACATCAAACTCCCCACCGCGCTGGCATAAGGAACCCGAGACATATACTCCTTCTCCTCGTCTGACTGAGGAGCAAACATGGTGGTGAGATGAATATTTGCAGCACTAGGAGTGTCTATAGGCTTGGCTGTAGACATGCCAAACCTAGCCAACACTTTCTGAATGTAGACTTTCTGTGACAAGAAAAGCTTCTGCTGACTTCGATCCCTATGAATCTCCATTCCTAGTATCTTCCGAGCTGCACCCAGATCCTTCATCTCAAACTCAGCACTAAGAAGTCCTTTCGACTTCTGAACCTCATGCTTGCTCTTTGAGGCTATCAACATGTCATCTACATAAAGCACCAGATAAATTAATGACTCATCTCTCAACTTGCTGTAGTAGACACAACAATCATATGAACTCCTTGTGTAGCCCAACTCAAGCATGTAGCTGTCAAATCTCTTGTACCACTGCCTCGGAGACTGCTTAAGCCCATATAAGGACTTCTTCAACTTGCAAACATATTTTTCCTTGCCAGGAACTTGGAAACCATCTGGCTGAGTCATGTATATCTCTTCCTCCAACTCTCCATGTAGAAAAGCGGTCTTCACATCAAGTTGTTCAAGCTCCAAATTCTGATGTGTCACTATAACTAGCAACACCCTGATGGAAGTGTGTCTGACCACTGGTGAGAAAATCTCATTGTAATCTACTCCCTCTCTCTGACTGAAACCTCTAGAAACAACTCTAGCCTTGTACTTGACTCCCTCTGTAGGTGATATCCCTTCCTTTTTCTTGAAAACCCATTTGCAAGTGATAACCTTTCTCCCTTGAGGTTGTTGAACCAAATCCCATGTCTGATTCTTCTTGAGGGACTCCATCTCATCTCCCATTGCTACAAACCATTTGTTAGCATCAGTACCTGAAACTGCTTCTCTGTAGGTGGATGGCTCATGAGTATCCACCTCCTCAGCAACCTGTAGTGCATAACCCACCATATCCTCAAACCCATATCTCTTGGGCGCCCCAACTCCAACCCTCCTGGGTCGGTCCCGAGCTAAACTGCAGACTGTAGCTCCTGATGGTTGAGGATCTGGTGGTGGAGATTCTGGTATCTCAGATTCTTTCTGTGGCTCTTGATCAACCTTAAATTGTTCCAATCTATTTTCACCTTGAGTGACTTCAAGCTCCACCTGTTTATCAACTCCACTAGTTTCTGGCACAACTATAGGCTTCAACATAGATCTAAGCAAAGAATTTTCATCAAAGACAATGTCCCTGCTCAGAATAACCCTCTTCTCAGATGGAGACCATATCCTGGAGCCTTTATCTCCATCTCCATAACCCACAAAGACACCCTTCTTGGCTCGGGGCTCTAACTTACCATCACTAACATGATAATAAGCTGTACAACCAAAAGTTTTTAACTTGGAGTAATCAACAACTTTATCTGACCATAACTTCATAGGTATTTTTCACTCTATACCCGTGTGAGGCCCGCGGTTGATCAAGTAACAAGCTGTACTCACCGCCTCTGCCCAGAATCTCCTTTCTAAACCAGCATTAGAGAGCACGCACCTCGCTCTTGCCAGCAATGTCTGATTCATCTGCTCAGCTACGCCATTCTGTTGTGGCGTATTCCTGACTGTATGATGATGAGCAATCCCTTCATCCCTACAAAACTGATCAAACTCAGACGAGCAGAATTCCAGCCCATTATCAGTTCGAAGCCTCTTGATCTTCTTCCCGGTCTGATTCTCCACCAAAGCTTTCCACTCCTTGAACTTCGAGAAAGCTTCACTCTTATGTTTCATCATGATAACCCAAGTCATCCTTGAGTAATCATCAATAAGAGAAACAAAGTACCTGTGACCTCCCAGTGACTCAACTCGGGAAGGTCCCCAACAATCAGAATGGATGTAATCCAATGTGCCCTTTGTTCTATGAATCGCCTTAGGAAACTTGCTGCGGTGATGCTTCCTAAAAATGCAATGCTCACAGAAGTCCAAGCTCTTGACCTTGTGGCCACCAAGAAGATCATATTTCGACAGAATCTGCATCCCTCTTTCACCCATGTGACCAAGCCTCATATGCCATAACTTAGTCATATCATCCTGGTGAACCTCCGAAGATGCAACATTAACAGAATCCATAACCGTGGAACCTTGTAGAAAGTACAAAGTACCATGCAGAACACCTTTCAGAGCTAGCCTAGAACCTTGGCAGACACACAGAACTCCATCACTCCCTGAGTAGACGAAACCCTTTCTATCCAACGTAGGAAGAGAAATCAGATTCTTTGTCATCGATGAAACATGCCTGACATCGTTCAGAGTACAGAAACTACCATCATGCGTCCTGATCTTGATTGAACCAATCCCAACTACCTTGCACGCAACACCATTTGCCGTAGTAATGATGCCCTCAGCTTGCTCATAAGTTGAGAAATAATCTCTCCTTGGGCATATATGGTAAGATGCCCCAGAATTAAGAAACCACGCATTAGGATGATTATTTTGCCCAGTAGCAGCTAGAGCAAAATTATCTTCAGAACTGAAATCCCCTTCAGCCACAGCAGTAGTACCAGATGTACTCCCAGATTTACTAGCCTTCTTCGGACACTCCTTTTTCCAATGCCCCTTCTCCTTACAGTAGTTACAAACATCATTGGCCTTGGGACCCTTTGAAGATGACTTCTTGCCCTTCTTCTTACCGCCGGTTCCCTTGCCCTTTGTGTTTCCGTCACTAGCAAACAAGCCAGAGGCCTAACTTTCTGTACCTGTACCGTTTGCCTTATGTTGCAACTCTCTACTATGGAGAGAGGATCTAACTTCCTCCAGAGACACGGAATCTTTACCAACAATAAATAACTGAACAAAATTCTCATACGAAAGCGGTAAAGACACTAGCAAAATCAAAGCAGCATCTTCATCTTCAATTTTCACATCTATATTTTGCAATTCTAATAACAAAGTATTCAATTTCTCTAGATGGTCTCTGAGTTGCGTACCTTCCTGCATTCGGAGACCGAAGAGGCGTTGTTTCAGAAGCAGCTTGTTGGTTAGAGATTTCGTCATATACAAACTCTCCAACTTCAGCCACAGTTGTGCAGCAGTCTCCTGATCTGAGACCTCAGTGATGATTTCGTCCGCGAGACACAGTATAATCGTCGAGTGTGCCTTTTCTTCCAGACCCACCACATCGCCAGAACTGCTCGCGAAATCCTTCGTCAGCGGAGTCCACAAACCTTGTTGTTTCAGCAAAGCTCGCATCTTAATCTGCCATAAACTGAAACTGTTTCTCCCAGTAAACTTGTCGATCTTCACGTTCAATCCAGAGATCTTTCTTCCCGATCAGCCCCGCTCTGATACCAGTTTGTTGTGCGGAATGGAGAAAGAACAGAAAATATGAACGAAAATAACAAGACACAAGATTTACGTGGTTCACCAATTTGGCTACATCCACGGGAGACGGATTCACTATATCAGAATTAATGTTTACAGAGAGAAGAGAGACACTTTATATGCTGTCTCCACTAAACCCTAACAAACTGGGCCAAAATACAATTCGGCCCAAATCAACAGCAGTCCAATAAAGGGACAAGCTATACCGTCGGACCGGGGGCGACTCCGCCCCCCAGGCCAGGGTGCGCTCAGCCCCCTGGACCCCCCGACTCGCTGACTGGGCAGCGAGATCCCCGTACTAACCTGTCGAAGCGGCTAATACAAATTTAAGGCATACCAACAGTTAAAACCAATTGGAACTGAGGGAACGTGATTTAAACCTAGCTTCCAACTTGACCAAATGACTAATATCCTAAGCTAGGTTTCAATACATTGTATGAATTGATTTATCTTTGCGCCTATGATCGGTGTTTAACCAATGTGAGTTATTCCGAGCCGATTACCTTATTCATATATTTTATAGATTTTTATATCTGGTAGTTTGCATTATTATTTCATATTTTTCATTAGTTAGTTGCATTATTAATTGTTAAATAAATCTAAAAATTAAGACATAGTGACTACATCAAAAGCGTTCTATATTAGCAGATATTTTATTATAATTTTTGCTTCATTCCTTGTGGGATCGACTCACACCACGCTGTACCGTATACTAAATGGATAATAAAAGCCTTCATTACTTTAGCACGTATGTGTGGCCCATGGCATGCTTTTGCTAAATCAAATTTTGCTACGTGTCACACAAATATTGGAGTTGGCTTTTTCACTAGCTGAAAAACTTGTTTGTCGCCAAATCAAAAGGTAAGAGCAGTATTTGAGTAGTATTTATTAAATTTTGCATTAAATAGATGATCAACTGAACGACATTTACCAAACACAAATTAAAATAAAATACCTAACCTAAACAACTACTAAAACATCTAATTAAACCAGTCGAATCAAATAGCTAATAATCAATTGTCAAACAGGTCCGTTGTTTTTCTACCGTTTTCCACGGGATAAAGAAATATAACAATAGCAAGATTTATAAACTTTTCAACGATTTCACCTTGACTGAAGTTTTTTCAGAAGAGATGATTTGTTGACCTACTTTATACATAATGTTTTGCTATTTGTCTACTTTTTTCCCTTATGACATGATTGATATTACATTGTTGAGTCTACAATGATTAATGTTGCACTAATTTTAGGATGATTGCATTGTGTGTTTAGGCATCTACACACAAATCGTTGATCTAATTAGACAAAAAAAAAATTAACATCTTTTTAAGACAAGCATTTTGAATTTTAGAGACCAACTACCCTCCTTCACATAGTGAATTTTCACTATCGAATCTAAATTAGGACCACAAATCACACTACAAAAAAAAGTCCAGTAGTGATGCATATTTTGTGACAGATCCGGAAATGACAGAATTGTTGCTCTACCTTCAGGTGTCAGTAAATATTTCTGACGTGTACACATGTCACTAAACTCAATTACTACATCATTCCATGTCAAAAAAAGTGATGACACTTCTAAATTGAACTGCATCTTAAAGTGTCACAAAAATATATCGATACTTTAAAGCATTACAAAAATATAACGATACTTTAAAGTGTCACAATATTTCAGTGACATACTAAATAGAGACACTCACAAGACGTCCCTAATAATTTTCGGGACGCCTTTGAGTGTCAGGAATGCTCCAAAAAAGTGCCAGCTCTTATTTATTTATTTTTGTACTGGTGTCCCTATCTAATTAGTCAATGGATAATATCATTAATGAAGAAGTAAGAGCCACCACCAACTTGATTGGAATGAATGACAATGAAAGATAGGTTATTTTTGTAGGTTTTATATGCAAAGTTTAAAGAAAAGGAAAGGGACAGCAGAGATGACCTAGTTTTTAACCAAGTCTATCATCTTCTTACACGTAGATAGTTATATAAAACTGTAAGAAAGGTACCTTGCATTTCAAAAAGAAAGAATGATAAAAATAATGTACTTCGTTTCCTTCATCTTATGCTTCTTGATTTCTTCTCATGTCGGAAACTCGGAGAATCTGGCAGCTAGATGCGATAAATCATCAGTGTACAACGTTACAACTCCAAGTGGAAGCCTTTACCTGCGTAACATGGTGTCGCTTTTCTCAGTTCTGTATTCCAACGCTTCTCAACCAAACGGCTTCTACAATTACACAGCCGGGGGAGGAAGCGCTGGACAACCCGTGTTTGGCCTGTTTCTCTGCCGGGCTGATGTGACAGCCACTGAGTGTCAAGCCTGCCTGGCTAGCGCTGTCGAAGAAATTCTCCAGAGCTGCTCAAACAAAACTCGGGCAGCTACATGGTACTTCTGGAAATTCTTACGCACTCCATTTTAAAATCAATTGGCATTAAATGTTGTTTTTCATGTTTAAACAAGCTTTCATTCCACGTATCATCGGTACAGTTCATGTCTGGCAGGCGATCAGCCGGTCCTGTAAGCTAGATAGAAAAGAACATCAAAAAGTTTAAGGTCCAAATTTTTAAAAATTCCACTGCTACAAATTATCGCAACACTTATGAAAATGTTACAATTGCTTATAAAGTGTTACTTAAACCTCTGAAAAGTGTTACCTTAGCTTTAAAAAGTGTTACAATGGGTCCAATTTTATATTATTAGCATCTAAAGCAACATTTTCATATTGTTATACTAGCCGTAATTTGCAGCAGTGAATAAACCTCCTAAAAACACTCTATTTTATTTAGTCCAGGCAGCAACAATCTTAGAAGGATGACTCTATTTAAGTGAAATTTTAATGTTTACGATTTGGTTGAGATATAATAGATAATAAGAACTACGTAGTATCATTATTTTGCTTCTAATCCCTATATCTTTTATTAGGTACGGTGATTGCATGTTGCGATACTCTGATCTACCCATCTTCTCCAAACTGGAAACCGGAGGAGGTATGTTAGTGTGGGAAACCAAAAATGTCACGGACGGGGCGCTGTTGAACCAGACGTTAGGTGAAGTATTTGATAAAATAACAATCGAGGCTGCATATGGAGATGATTTTCCAGGCAAGAAATTTGCTGTTGCAGAAGCCAATTTTACAGAATTCACGAAGATATTCGCTTTGGGTCAGTGCACTCCTGATCTTTCAAATTTGGACTGTGAATATTGCCTGAGAGAAGCTATTATGGATCTTCCGGATTGCTGTAATAATCGCACGGGTGGTAACGTTCTTTACCCGAGCTGCAATATATGGTACTCCACAACTCCATTTTACCGCGGTGTGGTTCCCCCGCCTTTGCTGCCCACCCCGACTATTTTCCCTCCGCCCACGCTTCCTCCTCTTCCATCGCTCCCCACGCCTCCTCCTCCTGCGCTAGGTACTAGAAGGGCAAGGCGATTTGATTTATGTTAATTTTTTCTCGATACTAAAACCTCTGTTTTGTTGAGTGTGACACCATAGTCGTAGGTGTTTGGATTTAGGTGAATGAAATCAGTGGATAGAATTGAGTTCAGAAAGGAAAAAGTAGAATGAGTGGATGAAATTGAAGGAACAACTAAAAAGGAAAGTGTGCTAAATCCAAAGAAGCAGAGGGAGTAGTTCTTTAGCTTCAATGCTTGTTTATTGATTCGTGTAAAAAACAACCAGATATTTGCATCTATTTCTACCTCGTTGTGAAACTGAATTCAATAGTTTTAATTATCTATGCAGGTGGTGGAGGAACCTCGACGACTACAGTTGCTGCCATTGTCAGCCCAATCGCTACGGCTTCTGTTGCGTTTATGGTGGCATTCATCATAGGTGCGGTATAATAGGACTAATTAAAAAGAGTACTCTCTCTGTTTCACTAATAGTTACACTTTCTAATTTAGGATAATTATTTTATATTGACACTTTCTATTTATGGAAAGTTTAAGGTTATTATATCCATTCGTTTTAGTTTTCAATATTATAATTCAATTTCATCCACTCATTTAGCATCCTCTAAATTCTAACACCCAAAAGTGACGTGCAACTAATAGAGAAATGGAGGGAGTATCATGGTATTCTATCCATTGTCCTATATTTTTTTTTTCCGGTTCTTGAAATAAATCAATTCTTGTACTGGTTTCTTTCGCTAAATATGACAGTATTAGTGCTTATTTCTTAAAATTAAAACTACAGATTTTGTGTCTTTTTTTTTTTACAAAATGTTGTCCAAACATTTATTTTCTTTACGGAATTGTTATCATTTAGTGAATCTTTAATGGTTATAACTTATTATGCGCTTTATATGAGTAAGCACTTTAGTCAAGGATATAATTGCAAATTTCTCTTTGTTAATGTAAAGAAATGACACAACATGTAAATCAAGTTCAAAGCACCACATCACCGGGTGGACAAAAAACCATTAACCAATAATCATCATCGGCTGATCTAATTAGAATATTCAGTTTTGATATGATTAAAATTAGATTTGGTATGATTAGATAAGACAATATTCATTCAAAATTTATCAGCGAACCAGCTGATCAAAACAGACTAACCACCACATCATCGGGTGGACGAAAACCATTCCCCAATAATCAGCATCGGCTAGATGATTCTTGTGATGTTGCTGTCGAGATTCAAGCTTGCAGAACAAAAATTTTGCCCCGTAAAGTTGGAATCGGAGCCAAATTTTGACCCTTTAATTGTTACTATGTAGTCAATTGTGCGTAGTGGCGGAACCAAATATGGACGAGCCTAGCTAGGCGCTCAATTTTAAAATTTATGTCATTTTTCTGTTGTTTTCTATATAGTAAATTAAAAATCATATGAGATTTATTCGGTTTTTAGCGATGTTACCTAGATTCAAGTTTTCCAAAATAGATCGACGAGACCAAGTTTGTACATAAGATTTTGCTATTTTTCCTACATTGAGTTTTTTATTTAGAGAAAATGAAAGCTTCCTGTAACCGTTGATCTACTATCCAGACACTACAAAAAGGATCCCAGTAGTGATGTATATTTTGTGACAGGTAGGGAAGTGTCACGAAGTTTACTTCGCTTTTAGGTGTCACTAAGTTTTACTGACATGAATATATGTCACTAAATCAAACTATTACATTAGTTCATGTCACAAAGTTTATTGACACTTTTACATTAATGCGTCACAAAAATAAAAAGACACTCACAAAATTTAAGTGACATGCTGAATAGGTGCAATTCCACAAACGTCAATACAAATTTTAGCGACGTCTTTAAGTGTCATTATTATTCCAAAAAAAGGGTCACCACGGAAAGATTTTTTGGTAGTTAGAACTCCACAGCTCTTGTTTCCTAACCATTGCAAATTTTTATCTTCGTTTTTTTATTGTTTCCCACATAAGGAAAAAAAAGCGAGATCTATGCGTTCTTTTGTGATTTTTCTTAGACTAGAGTACTTTAGAAGAGATAATTTTTATTTAAAAAATCTTCCCTAGCTCGATCGACTGGATTTTCTGGCACGGCCATATGTACAATTGTGCATACAAGAAAGAGCCTTTACTAGGAGATTAGATCGTCTAGTCTCTGTCACAATTCAAGCTGCAATTTAACTATTTATTTAGTCAAAACTTCCTTACTTTGACCGTAAAGTTGAATGGTATACAAGCATAAATATTATTGTGTGATACCTTGTTAGATTCGTTATAACATATATTTTTAAAATATCAACTTTTTAGAAATTGAAAATATCTTTAGTTAAAGATATAAGGATCAAATATTTTTCAAGTCAACTATTAAAAGTAAAAAGGTGAAACTTGAATGGGAACGGATATGTATATTTAGCTCTATCTACTGATAGAATGATTTACCATAATGAATTGTATTATTGATAACTGAATATATAGAGAGTAAAATAGAGGTGTAATAAGGAAAGAACTCTAATCATAATAAATCATAATCTAATTAGGAGTCTGATTTATTCTAACACCTCCCTCAAGCGAAGCGTCGGATGCTCGCCAACGCACATCTTGGACCTGAAGAACTCGAACAGCGGACGAGAGAGCCCCTTAGTGAAGATGTCCGCAATCTGAAGAGAAGTCGGAACATGAGCAACGCGCAACTTTCCAGATGTCACCAACTCATGAACAAAATGGTAGTCAATGTCGATGTGCTTCACCCGCTTGTGCGCCACCGGATTCTGAGCCAAGAAGATAGCACTACTATTGTCGCATAACAGCAGTGGAGAACCAGAAAGCGGAACCCAAAGATCACGAAGCAAATGAGTGAGCCACACCACTTCTGAAGCAGTGTTGGCGAGAGCACAGTATTCAGAATCAGTGCTAGAGTGAGAAACAGTGGCTGTTTCTTAGCACTCCAAGAAACCAGATTCCCACCAAGATAAAAATCATAACCATAAGTGGACCGACGAGTCTCCAGACAGCAAGCCCAATCAGCATCAGAGTACCCTAACACATCAGGAGTACTAGCAGAACAAAAATGAGGCCAAAATGAAGAGTGCCACGAACATACCGCAAAATCCGTGTCACAGCAGCAAAATGGTAATCTCTGGGATCTTGAAGATACTGACTCATTGTGTTGACCGAGAATGCCAAATCCGGGCGAGAGATGGTGAGATACTGGAGAGCACCAACAAAATAAAGATAAAGTGTAGGATCCTGGAATGGAGGACTAGTAGAGCTGTGAAGCTGAGAACCAGCGACAAATGGAGTAGAAACAGGTTTCGCGTCAGACATACCGGTAAGATTCAAAATATCACGAGCATACTTTGCTTGGCCAAGCAGTAACCCTGAGGAGGTAGGCGAAACTTCAAGACTAAGAAAGTAATGAAGAGCACCAAGATCCTTGACCACAAACTCTCTGTGTGTCCGATCAATGAACTGGCGAAGAAGAGTCGAGTCATTTCCTGTAAGGATGATATCGTCCACATACACAAGTAGGTACATTAATGATGATCCTCTCGAAAGGACAAATAAAGAAGTATCAGCTGAGCTGCACCGAAAACCAAACTGTGTCAGATAGCTACTGAAACGCTGGAACCAAGCCCGGGGAGCCTCTTTAAGACCATAAATAGCCTTTCGCAAACGACATACATAGTCTGGATAAGCAGAGTCCTGATAACTAACGGGCTGCTTTATGTAGACTGGAACATCAAAAACATTATTAAGGAAAGGGTTCTTGACATCCAACTGATGAAGTGGCCAGGAACGCATGGTGGCTATGGCGAGAACCATCATAACAGTAGAAGCTTTGACCACAAGACTGAAAGTGTGGTCAAAATTAAAACTTGGAATCTGCGAAAAACCTTGTGCCACAAGTCTAGCTTTGTGATGCTCAATAGTACCATATGGTAGATACTTTAGCCTATAGACCCATTTGGAGCCAACAATGTTCACATTTGGAGGTTGAGGCACTAAGTCCCAAGTGTGCTGACCATGAAGAGCGGCCATCTCATCGTCCGTGGCTGAAACCCAGGCTGGATCCTGAAGGGTAGAGCAATAATCAGTGGGCTCTGTCTGAGAAAGGAGTGCAGCAGTGAGACCGTGAGCAATAATATCTGAATAATCTCGGTGCTAAATGGCACCAGTAGAAGATTGAGTAGCCATCCGATGGGTACGAGGTTGTGGTGGTGAAACTGGAGGAATCGAACCAGCTGACGGCGTAGAAGAAGATCGAGTATAACTGGCTGGAGAGTGGCCTTCAGAAAACTCTAGAGAGCGTACGGTCGAGACTGTCTGAGGCGTGGGGGGCGATGACTGAGGTGTGGTGACCGACAGATGGGGCATGGTGGCCGGCAGCTGATGTGAGATGGCCGACGGTTGAGGAGCCGGGTCGGCCGTCCAGATGAAAGATGGTGGTGAAGAAGGGGCGGCTGGAACAGGCACAGACGTGGTGGCCCCAATCGATGAAGAAACAGTTCCATAAAAAATGATGAAATCTCCAGATCCGAATTAGAACGACTATCCATGGAAGATGGGACATAAGGGAATAAAGTTTCATCAAAACGAACGTGGCGAGAGACATAGATGGGCCCAGAAGTTGGGTCGAGACACTGGAAGCCCTTGTGATGAGGGCTATAGCCAATAAAAACACATGGAATGGATAGGGGTGAAAACTTATCAGTAGCAGTGGCACGCAAACATGGAAATACACGGCAACCAAACGGGTGAAAGAGGGTATAGTCAGGCACATGACAAAAAATAACCTCAAAAGGTGATTTTCCACTAAGAACTGAACTAGGCAGATGGTTAATAATGTAAACCGCAGAGGAGAAAGCTTCCACCCAATAACAGTGCGGCATAGAAGAGTGAAAAAACATGGCAAGACCAGTCTCTGTGATGTGACGATGCTTTCGCTTAGCCCGACCATTCTGAGCAGGTGTATAGGGCGAGGACAGCTGATGATGAATGCCACATGATATGAAGTGAGCCTGAAGTCAGTGATTAGTAAAATCGGTGCCACCATCGGTCTAAATTTTTTTAACCCTAACAGAAAATGGAGTTATGTGAATCGCAAAACTAGATACATGTGTCATAGAAATCTGAATTATGCTGCATTGAGAGAAACCATGTGAATCGCAAAAAATTATCGATGAAAACGGCATAATAAAAGAAACCAGAGAAATGACATTGACCGATGTGAGAAATAGATAATAATTTACCATTTCCAACAAGAATAGCATCAGAACCATGATAACATTGTACCTCATCAAGATGACTGGTATGAGCAGTGATATGGGATGTAGCACCAGAATCAATGATCCACTGATTCGACGAAGGATGACGGTTGGAACCATTCAAACTGGCCTAAAACAAAGCTTTGTCCGTAATCCAATTAGCGAAACAATCTTCCCGAGATAAGGGCGCCAAAGAACCCATAGCTGGAGCTGAAATTTTTGCTCTAATATTCACATAGGCAAACAAGAAATCTGCAAGAGGACAAAAAATGTGAACAAAGCCGCCAGACGCGTGTTCCTATGCGCAGAGAGTGGCTAGGCGCGTGACTTCACGCACCAAAATTGGGGACTGCACAAGCTTGGTCAGACGCGCGTGACTCCCATGTGCTGGAGTTTCTCCTTCACGGACAGAGCGTGTAAATTTCACTCGCTTGAGGAATCAGTCGAATTGAAACCGGGCTCGGCTTCCTCTGTATCTGACGCCAGATCTGGAGCGTTGGTGAATCCGGATGCCGGTGGCAAAACTAGAGACTCAGCGGTCTGAGCTCGACAGCGGGAGGGGGTCGATGTCGCGACTGGACACGCGACTGGAATGGCGGCGTGGCGTTGTAGTGACGGCGTTGGAGAGGCGGAAGGAACTTGAAGACAACGGGGATCTGACGAGATGGAAACGAAGCCGCTGCCGTTGTTGAAAATGAAGCTGCTGCTGGAGATGACTTAAATGCTGGTGAAATTTGTTGCCGTGAGAGACGCCGGAAGTTGCCGGAAAATTAAAATAAATTTATGATTAATGATTCAGGATCAAAACTTGCTCTGATACCATGATAGAATGATTTTCCGCAATGAATGGTATTATTACTAACTGAATATATAGAGGGTATAATAGAGGTGTAATAAGGAAAGAATTCTAATCATAATAAATCATAATCTATTCAGGAGTTTGATTTATTCTAACATCTACTCTGTATAATGTTTGGAAACAACGTTGTCCATTTAAATGCAAAAAAATTGTCTGTGTAAAAATAATTTTTCTTAGCCTGTCCATCACCAGAATCCCACCCATTTCCCGTTGGTGGTTAATTAAGGAAAATTAATTTCAACACTTATCAACAATCCCCTACAAATAACCAGTTGAGTATTCTTACCCAAAATCAGAAGTACTCCCTTCATCCCATCTGTATTTACATATGTTGACTTTTGCAAGTTGAACAAAATTATTTTTGACCGTTAATATCTTTACTTGTGCACTTTTAAAAATAATAAAAAGTTGATATTATGAAAATAGATGTTATGACAATTCTAACAAGATCCCACATAATAGTATATTATCTTATATATTACTCAAATTTAACTTTTCTAATTAATCAATTATGACTAAATGAATAGTATTTGTGCAAGTACAGATGGAACAGAAGGAGTACTAAAATCCATCATCAGTGATAAAAACCCACAAAAGATACGTCATTCTTCATACTAGCTAAGACAATATTGATACGATATCAAAATATCATTTATTTACAATTTTCTTAGTTTAGTATTTTTAGTAGGATAACACTATATTCTTTTTTCATTTGATTTTTTCAGAAGGAAGTGTGATCATTCGTAATTTATTTCATTTTAGAATAAGACCCATTAACTCTGCCATGTTGGCTTAGAAGATTTTTGGTTATATCTTAATTAGGGTTTAGAATATTCAGTTCTGATTTGATTAGAATTAAATTTGGTAAGATTAGATAAGGCAATTTTCATTCAATATTTATCTTGAAGAATATAGTCATTTATTTTAGGTATTCTAATTAAATATGGTTTTAACTCTTAAAACTGTCATAAGTCATTCCAGTTTTTATTTGTACTGGCCGAAGTATACCCTATAAATAGGGGAGGTCATTTACAAACTGTTTATCACATTTTATCAATTAAATATACAAACCTTTGAGTTCATACTCTCAATGCTTGCGAGCTTCTTCCATTCTTGCTTAACCATGAGGGCTAGTTAAGTATTAATAAACCTTGTGATCTGATCCCGCGAGCTAGTTAGAGAGCAAGCCGAGATTGAGAGCATTCCGAAGGCTTGGTTCTTGAATTTCGTGCAACTTGGTGAGGATTTGCGGATCCCTTCATTTCGTCAAAGATTTAAATTTCGCAATCCAGAATCTTCGCTAGGAGATTCATATCAGTTGGTAACAAAGCAAAGCAAATTTTCATCAGGGGTTTCGAGTTTTGAAAATTTTCATATCCGTATTTTTATTTTCAGAAAAAATTGAAAATTTAAAAAATCATAAACCCTACCTGTAGCTAAAGCCTTCTCCGCCGCCGGACATTCTCACCGCCGATCAGTTTTGTCTCTGGCTAGATCTGATTCTCCATCAGTGATTGTCTCCGTCCAGCCTCCAAGAAGCACGTCATTTTTCTCGCCACCACTCAACATCTCCGATCGACTCCGACAAGCTCTTCCTTGTTCCAGGTTTTCTTCTTCTCCGACAGCTCCGCAGTGTTCTCCACCGCCGATGAGTACACCTCCTCAAGCGACTATTTTTCCGATGTCTCCGATATTATACGGTAGCATCTGAAGTCCCAGATTCGTGCATAAGAGAGTAGCAGCGCAAATGACATTTTTGCAAGGAAGACGCTCGACGCGTGATCATACGTGCGACTCACACCTCAGGCGCGTGAATTTCACTGTGCATCCTTTTGAAGAAGCGTTCCACATGCGCGGTTTTGTAGTCCATTTCATCATATTGTGAGACAACCCGTTTATTGCGAATTGATCCCATTTTATCGCTAGCATTTGCATTTTCTCGTCAGCTCTCTTCTTTTCACGAGTTGAAGTAGCTTTTGCCACATCAGCATTCTAGTCACTGCCTATTTAGCATCCCGTCAGTGTTTATTAGCAGAATTTTGCAGGGATGGGGTGGGATGTTTATCTCCATTTAATTTTTGAAGATCGTTCACGTTTGGATGATGAAACTTTTTGACTTTAGAGAGAATGATACGATATCAAAATATATCATTTATTTACAGTTTTCTTAGTTTAGTATTTTTAGTAGGATAACACTATATTATTTTTCCAATTGAGATTTTTAATGAGGTAGTCTGATCATTTGTAATTTATTTCAATTTAGAATAAGGTCCATTAACTCAACCATGTTGGCTTAGAAGAGTTTTGGTTATATTTTAATTAGGGTTTACAATATTCAGTTCTGATTTTATTAGAATTAGATTTGGTATGATTAGATAAGACAATATTCATTCAAGATTTATCTTGAAGAATATAGTAATTTATTTTAGGTATTTCAGTTAAATATGGGTTTAACTTCTTAAAGCTGTCATAAGTCATTCCAGTTTCTATATGTACTGGCCAAATTATAACCTATAAATACAGGAGGTCATTTACTAATTGTTTATCACCTTTTATCAATCAAATATACAAACCTTTGAGTTCATACTCTTGTTGTTTGCGAGCTTTTTCCATTGTTGCTTAACCCCAAGAATTAGTTAAGTATCAATAAATTTTGTGATGTGATCCCGCAGGCTAGTTAAAGAGCAAGTCGAGATCGAGAGCATTTCGAGAGTTAGGTTCTTGAATTTTGTGTGACTTGGTGAGGGTTTGCAGGTCCCTTCATTCCGTCGAAGATTTAAATTTTGCAATCCAGAATATTCACAAGGAGATTAATAGCAGTTGGTAACAGAGGAAAGCGAAAGATCCTTGGCTGAAAGGATTTCATCAGGGGTTTCGAGTTTTGCAAATTTTCATATCCGTATTTTTATTTTCAGAAAAAATTGAAAATTTAAAAAATCAGAAACCCTACCTGCAGCTAAAGCCTTCTCCGCTGCCAGACATTCTCGCTGCCGATTAGTTTTATAATTGGCGAGATCCAGTTCTCCATCAGTGATTGTCTACGTCCGACCTTCAAGAAGCATGGAGTTCTGCTCGTCGCCGCTCAGCATCTCCGATCGACTTCGGCAAGCTCCTCCTTGTTCCATGTTTTTTTCTTCTCCGACCACTCAGCATCGTTCTCCACCGCCGACGAATCCACCTCCTCCAGCGACTATTTTTCCGGTGTCTCTGGTATTATCCGGTAGCGTCTGATGTCCCAGATTCGTGTAGAAGAGAGTAGCAGCGTAGAAAACATCTTTGCGTGGAAGACGCTCGAGCGACTCACACCTCAGGCACGTCAATCTCACTACACGTCCTTTTGAAGGCGCGTTCTTCACAAACGCGGTATCGTAGTTTGTTTCTTCATATCGTGAGACAACCCTTAATTGCAAGTTGACCCCATTTTATCGCGAGCAGTTGCATTTTCTCGTCAGCTCTCTTCTTTTTGCGAGTTGAAGTAGCTTTTGCCACATTAGCATGTCAGTCGCTGCCTACAGTTAAACCTCGATAAATGAATGTTCGATAAATGAATAAACTCAACAAATGAATAATTTTTTACGGTCCCGACTTGGGCTAAGGGGCTAAATGAATAACCTCGCTAAATGCATTAATGAATAATTTTCTTGAAATCCTTAAAGACCCTATGTAAATATAAATGAATAATCATCACATTTCACTTATTGTACTTAGTCCACATACATACTGTAGTTTGTAGTGTAGGTTAGATACATTTTCTAAGACTCTAGATATTCCATACAGTACATACTATCTTATTAGTAGTCTCAAATACAATGTACATATGTACATTTTTGTACTTAGTCCACATACATACAGTTCATGTATTACTAATATAATTTCTTCAATACTATCTAGATGAATAAAATTCATTTATCGATAAATGAATAATATATTCATTTATCGATAAATAAATAATCTCGCTAAACGAATATTTTTTCCTGTTCCCAAGAGTATTCATTTATAGAGGTTTAACTGTATTTAGCATCCAATCACCGTTTATTAGCAGAATTTTGCAAGGATCACATGGGACATTTATCTCCATTTAATTTTGAATATCGTTTACGTTTTGAGGATGAAACTTTTTGACCTCAGAGGGAATGATACAATATCAAAATATTATTTATTTACAACTTTCTTCGTTTAGTATTTTTAGTAGGATAACACTATATTTTTTTTCCATTGGATTTTTTAATGAGGTAGTGTGATCATTGTAATTTATTTCAATTTAGAATAAGGCTTATTAACTCAGCCACATTGGCTTAGAGGAGTTTTGGGTATATTTTAATTAGGTTTAGAATATTCAGTTCTAATTTAATTAGAATTAGATTTGGTAAGATTAGATAAGACAATATTCATTCAAGATTTATCTTGAAGAATATAATAATTTATTTTAGGTATTTCAGTTAAATATGATTTTAACTTCTTAAAACTGTCATAAGTTATTCCAGTTTCTATTTGTATTGGCCGAATTATACCCTATAAATAGGGGAGGTCATTTACGAATTGTTTATCACCTTTTATCAATCAAATATATACAAACCTTTGAGTTCATACTCTTATTGCTTGCGAGCTTCTTCCATTGTTGCTTAACTCCGAGGATTAGTTAAGTATCAATAAACCTTGTGATCTGATCCCGTGGGCTAGTTAGAGAGCAAGTCGAGATCGAGAGCATCCTGAGGGCTAGGTTCTTTAAATTCGCACGACTTGGTGTTGCAGATCCCTTCATTCGGTCAATAATTTAAATTCTGCAATCCAGAGTTTTCGCAGGGAGATTCATATCAAATATTTTTATTGCAAACTTGATTAAGTGCCAGTTGCAAACCCCCCTCCCAAAAGTGTATAATTTCATTCTAGAATCTTGAAGATGACGGATGCGTTTGGCCGTTCGGGAGTTGGCATACGTAATTTTCTTGCTTCTACTTGCAGCCAAGGGATCATGAACTAGATAGTCAATGGAAAGTATCATTCATTAAGAACGTACAACATTTTTATGGTCATTGATTAACAATGAAAGTTTGGTTATTTTTGCAGGTTTAATTAACAAAGTCCAAAGTTTTGGAAAGGGACTGGAGATCGATGACCTTGTTTTTATACAAAGTCTTGTTATCTTCATATACTTATATAATTTCATTAGTCTTATAATCTTCACCTTTCTACCTGCAATGATGATATCCCGAAAAACAATGAACTTCATTTTCTTTATCCTATGCTTCTTCATTTCGTCCCATGTTGGAAACTCAGAGCTTCTGGTAACTAGTTGCGATAAAACAGCTGCGTACAACGTAACATCTAACGGTGGCAGGCTTTACCTACGTAACATGGTGTCCCTTTTCGCGGTTCTAACTTCCAACGCCTCTCAACCAAACGGTTTCTACAATTACACTGTCGGGGAAGGAATCATTGGACAAACCGTGTATGGCCTGTTTCTCTGCCGCGGTGATGTTACAGCCACTGTGTGCCAGGTCTGCTTAAACAGCGCGGTCGCTGAAATTCTCCAGAGCTGCTCAAACGTAACGCGGGCTGTGACCTGGTAATTCGAGAAATTTTTATGCGCTCAATCCCTTGATCGATTGGAATTCAATAATTTTAAAAAAAATTTAATTGCTCCTTCAATTCACGTATCACTCACATAGTTGACAATCGAAAGTTAAATTAAGTCTTTGAAGTTTGATGAATTATAAAATCCCATTACTCATTAGACCAGTGTAAAAATATTATCACTTGACATTTTGTTAGGCTTGTTATGCCGTATTGTTAAGGAAATAGAAACCCTTGTAGGAAAGGTTATAGATGGTAGTTACCTTATAGAATTAGTTATAGATGATAAAATATAAAAACTTTATTATGGTGCACTGATATTAATCAATGACACATCACATCAATGATGAAGATTACAATATATAGGAATACAACAAACCAACGTCTAATAGGAATATAATTCTAAGTTTATAAGGAAACTATCATCTATAATTAATTCTATAAGGTAACTAACATCTATAACTAATTCTATAAGGTAACTACCATCTATAACCTTTCCTGCAAGGAAAGGGTTTCTATTTCCTTAACACTCTCCCTCAAGTTGGAGCATGAAGACAAGAATGTCCAACTTGCGAAGAAGAATATGAAATTGCTAATCGTTAAAAAAACTTAAAAATCTCAGTAGGGGTAGAAGTAGCAGCAACAACAGTAACAGTTGCAGCTGGTAGAGTAGTATTCAAATCCAGTAAGAGCAGTATTTGTAGGAGACCATTCAAGGTAATTCTCTTGACACTTTAGGATACATTATATAGTAGTACATGATACCTATACAAGCTAGGAAAAGGTAATAGAATATAAATACAATTACAAGTAATATTCTAATTCCTTAACACGTATATCTTCATAATATCAACAAGTGTGATAAAGAAATAGAAATCATTTCCCTTGTAAGAAAGGTGCCTAGTAGAACATGAAAGTCGATTGCACCAACCACAAGTGGACACAAGGGTTACTCCCTTCGTCCCAACTATTTACTTTTCACTTTCCTTGTTATGTCGTTCCTGAGCTTTTTTCCCCACTTAATTTATTTTTCTTTTGGTAAACTTCTAATCAATATCACCCCTCATTTATATTACTTATCAACTATCTTTCCCTCCACTCAATTTCTGCCCTCTTCCGACGCGTGCTTCAATACATGTGAAGTAACCTCTTGGACGAAGGGAGTATATTATATAATTTTTTTAAAAAAATAATCTGGATTTGAAATAATTGAAAGTTGAGACACTCCATACTTTTTATCAGGTTCGACGATTGCATGTTACGATATTCTGATCTACCTATCTTCTCAAAGGTAGAAACCAAAGACGGATGGTCGTTGTCGTCTGAAAATAATGTTACCGATGGGGCGTTGTTGAACCGAACGTTAGGTGAGTTATTTAACAGAATAACTAACGAGGCTGCATATGGTGCTGTTCCGGGCAAGAAATTCGCTGTTGGAGTTGCCAATTTCACAGCGTTTGCCAAGATATACGCTCTTAGTCAGTGCACTCCTGATCTTTCAAATTTGGACTGTGAATTTTGCCTAAGAGACGCTATCACGCGTCTTCCGTCTTGCTGTATCAATAGACGGTTTGCATACATTCTTTACCCGAGCTGCACTATTAGGTACTCCACATATCCATTTTTCAACGCTGTGGTTCCCCCGCCTTTGCAGCCAACGCCGACTCTTCCTCCTCCTCCGCCACAGCCCACGCCTCTGCTTCCTCCTCCGCCATCGCAGCTCACACCTCCTCCTCCCTCTGTTCTAGCCACCGGAAGCAATCAAAGTAAGCCATTGTAGTTTTTGTTTAGGTTTTTTCGATTTTAGTTATTTCTTGAGCTTTAATGCCTTTTTATTGATCCTTTTATAAAGTAGCAGAACCTTACATCTTCATTACTCCGTATACTTTGTTGTGAATATGACTTTAATACTTTGTTATACCTATTATGCAGATGGTGGGGGGATCTCGACTGCGACAATTGCTACTGCTTCTGTAGCCTTTACTGTGGCATTTTTCATAATTTCTGTATCATGAGACCAATAAATGAAGAGTATCATGATTTTTTATCCATTATCCTTTGTTTGCCATTGCTGAAATAAATCCATTTTTGTGATAGTTTCCTTCGCTGCATGACGGGAACAGCTTCTCATTTTATTAAACTTACAAATTTTGTACCCATTTTTGTAAATAAAATGTTGTCCAAACATGTCTTATCTTTAAGGAGTTATTTCCATTTGTGAAGAAATGTGGTATTCACCCAATTCTCCATGAACATTCACTTCTTTGAAGGATATTAAAGACAATCATTCAAAGCATTAAATTGCAACACTATTCTCATTCCATGCTTAGCAGGATGAAACATTATTTCTTTGACTATTGGGTTTCAACTATCATGGTCTTTTGGCAAGAACGATTTGGAAGCAATGTTCACAACCCATGCTTGAAGCAAGAAGGAGGATTCTTGGGATATCGGGATAAGTTTTGTTTGAAAGCTCTTGGCCAGTGATGAACTTGGAGTAGTATAAACAGGGGATGAACTTAGTAGTTCAAACACACCCCAAGCATAAGCATTCCTTTGCTACTTGCTTTCTTCTCCCTTTGGCTCTCATTTTGTAGTTGTAGAAGCCAAAACCCTCTTCTTTATATTTTGCCACATAATTCCTTTATATGTGGTAGGCAAAGCCTTGTAATACTTTCTCCACATATAGTGAAGTTTCTGGTCTCCTCTGACCGTGGATATAGGTCAATTTGACCAAACTAAGTAAATCCCTATGTTCATTATTTCCTTTATTTTCTTTACGTTGTCTTTTATCCATCTTTTCAGGCCAATAGATATCTCGTGGGATTCGTATTCCTAACAAATTGGTACCAGAGCCATATCTCATTTTTTATCTATTAGCCACCATGACGGTAACAAGGACTTCTATTGAAAAATTCGACCGGAGTGTAAACTTCGGTATATGGCAACTCAAGATGGAAGTCATCCTAATCCAGGATTGATGTGAGATAGCCCTTGAAGGAGTAGAGGAAAGGCCAGCGGACATGTCGCTGGAAGATTTTGGTGATCTAGATAAGAAGGCTAGATCGACCATTATTTTAAATCTCTCTAACGAGGTTTTGCAGAAAGTTGCTAGTAAGAGAACTACCAAAGGTATGTGAGATTAGTTGAAATCTACATACATGAAGAAGACAATGGAGAATTGCCTCTATTGGAAACAAAAATTGCACATGTTGAAAATGGCGGAAGGTACATCTATACTCTCACATCTTGATAAATTTGATTTCATCATTTTGGATTCGGAGAATGTAGATGCTAATGTTGATGAAAAAGATCAAGCCATTTTATTGTTATGTTCCCTTCCCTTGTCCGTAAAGTATTTTCGAGTACTGTGATTTATGGGAAAGAGTCGGTCTCATATAATAGTATAAAATTGGCATTAAAATCTAAAGAGCTGATTGATAGGGACATTACGGGGGAATCAAGTGGAACTCATGCTGAGGGTTTTTTTGTGAGGGGTAGAGGTGAAAATAGAGATTCTGAAGGTGGTAGATCCAAAGGGAGGTTGAAGTCTAGATACAGAAATAAAATTTGTAACTACTGCAAGAAAAAAAAGGGCACATTAAGGCTGTCTGCTTTAAATTGAAAAATAAAGAAAAATATAAAATTGAGCAGAATAGCAATAATGCTGGTGAAGCTAGTGTAGCAGAAGATGAGAGTGATGGAATCATATTTGGGCCCATGGATAATAAATCAAGGTCTTCTAGTGAGTGGCTCTTAGATTCGTGATACAAATTATGTTTTATTTATTTATTTTTATTTATTAAGATTTTTAGAAGATAAAACTATACTCTTTTTCCCATTGGGTTTTTTAATGAGGTGGTGTGATCATTTATTTTATTTTAGAATAAGACCCAATAATTCAGCCATATTGGCCTTAGAAGAATTAATGTTTCGGTCATGCATTTATTTTAGGTGTTAGAATATTCAGTTCTGATTTGATTAGAATTAGATTTGGTAAGATTAGATAAGACAATATTCATTCAAGATTTATCTTGAAGAATATAGTCATTTATTTTGGATAGTTTAGTTAAATGTGGTTTTAGCTTCATAAAGCTGTCGTAATCCTTTTCAGTTTTTTATTTGTATTTTATAAAGACCATACCTATGTACTATAAATAGGGGTGGTATTCAACATTATTTTTAGCTGACACCATTTTTATCAATCAAAACACAACCTTTTGAGTTCATACTCTTTGCTTGCTAGCTATTCCATTGTTGCTTAACCCCGAGGGCTAGTTAAGTGTCAATATACCTTGTAATATAATCCTGAGGGCTAGTTAGAGAGCGAGTCAAAATTTAGTGTACCCCAAGGGCTAGACCTTGAATTTCATGCGGCATTGAAGGGTTTACGAGTTCCCTTGTTTTGTCAAAGGTCTTAATTCCGCAATCCAGATTCTTCGTTGGTATCAGAGCGAGTTCTCACCAGTGCTCCTTATCTCACGAGTCAAGCCACTTCAGCATTCTAGTCACTGCCTAGTCAGCGTCCAGTCACTGTTTATTAGCAAGATTTTGATGCTCTCGAGTACAGATATTAAGGTGATGTTGGAATTATGAAAGTATGTTAAGGATCCCTTGTGCTAATAAAGGTTTGCAGAGTTGTCACTTTGTATGTTTTGCAGGGATCTACAGTTACTGGGGCAGTGGCTGTCTCAACTTCCTCAGACGAAGACATCACCAAATTGTGGCATATGTGGTTGGGACATATGGGCAAGAAAGACTTAACACTGTTAAGCAAGAGAGGTCTACTTTGTGGTCAAAGTATTGGTAAGTTGGACTTTTGTGAACATCGTATTTTTGGAAAGCAGAAAAGAGTTGAGGATTATTCCATTGCAAGAGATAGACCGACATGGGACCTTAGACCACCATTGAGGTATGCAAATTTGGTTGCATATGCTTTAATAGTGGCACAAGAAATATGTGGAGATGAGGAACCTCCCACACATTCAGAGGCATTTTCAGGTGCAAATTCAAACAAATGGTCGGGGGCTATGAATGAAGACATGGAATCTCTACAAAATAATGGAACATGGGATCTTGTGGTGACACCAAAATGAAAGAAAATTGTTGGTTGCAAATGGGTTTTCAAGAGAAAGGAAGATACTTCAGGTGTTGATAATGCAAAGCACAAAGCACGATTGGTGGCAAAGGGCTACCGTCAAGTACAAGGTGTATATTTGAATGATGCTTTCTCACCTGTTGTGAAACATAGCTCTATTTGTGTATTGCTAGATTTGGTTGTCATGTATGATTTGGAGTTAGAATAGCTGGATGTATAGACAACTTTCTTGCATGGTGAATTAGATGAGAATATTTATATGAGTCAACCTGAAGGTTTTGAAGTTCAAGGTAAGGAAGACCGAGTTTGTTTGTTTAATTAATCCTTTTATTGATTAAAGCAGTCTCCAAGACAATGGTTTAAGAGGTTTGATTCGTTTATGTTGGGTCATGGTTTCTCTAGGAGCACGTATGATAGTTGTGTTTACTTTCTGAAGTTACAAGATAATTCATTCATTTATTTTCTATTATATGTTGATGACATGCTAATTGCGGCTAAAAATGATATGAATCTCCTTGCGAAGACTCACGATTTGCGGAATTAATATCTTTGATCTAGTGAAGGGATCTGGAAACCCGCACTATCTCGCACGAAATTCAGGAGTCTAGCCCTTGGGGTACGCCTAACTTCGACTTGCTCTCTAACTAGCCCTCGGGATTAGATTACAAGGTTTATTGATACTTAACTAGCCCTCGGGGTTAAGCAACAATGGAATAGCTCGCAAGCAAAGAATATGAACTCAAAAGGTTGTATATTTGATTGATGAAAGGTTGTAAGGTTAAAATAATGTTGAATACCACCCCTATTTATAGTACATAGGTATGGTCTTCAAAAAATACAAATAAGAAACTGAAAAGGATTTTGGCAGCTTTAACAAGCTAAAACCATATTTAACTAGACTACCTAAAATAAATGACTATATTCTTCAAGATAAATCTTGAATGAATATTGCCTTATCTAATCTTAAGAATTCTAATTCTAATCAAATTAGAGCTGAATATTCTAAACACTAAAATAAATGCATGACCGAAACATTAATTCTTCCAAGGCCAACATGGCTGAATTAATGGGCCTTATTCTAAAATAAATGATCATACTACATCATTAAAAAATCTAATAAATAAAATAAATAAAGAAACCTAATTCGTATCAAAGAATCTTGCAAAAATTCAGGAGTTGAAGGCCTTGTTAAATAGTGAATTTGAGATGAAAGATTTGGGTACAACTAAGAAGATTCTTGGTATGGAGATAAGAAGAGATCAATGAGGTAGAAAGTTGTGCCTGACCCAAGAGAGTTACCTTAAGAAATTTTTGAGCAATTTGGCATGCATGATGCCAAACTAGTTAGCACTTCTCTTGGTAACCATTTCAGGCTAACTGCTGCCCAATCACAAAAAATAGAGGAAGAAGAAGATTATATGGCTAAAGTTCCTTATTCAAATGCAGTTAGGAGTATTATGTATGCAATGGTTTGTACTTATCCTTATATCTCACAAGCTTTTAGTGTTGTTAGCAGGTATATAGCCAATCCGGGCAAGGTTCATTGGTAGGCCATAAGGTGGATTCTTAGATACGTAAAGGGTACTTTGAACATGTGTTTGGATTTCAGTAGAACCAACAACACTCTAGTTAGTTTTGTAGATTCATACTTTGCTGGCGATCTCAATAAGAGCAGGTCTTTTACAGGTTAAGTATTTTGCATTGGAGGTTGTGCAATTTGCTCGAAAGCTAATCTACAACATGTAGTTGCTTTATCTACTACTGAGGCATAATATATGGCAGTCACGGAGTCTATGAAACAAGCTTTATGGTTCAGAGGTCTCTTCGGAAAATTAACTCTACAACAAAGGGTTACTACCATTCATTGTGATAGTCAAAGTGCAATTTATTTGACTAAAGATCATATGTATCATGAGCGGTTGAAGCATATCGATATTAAGTATCATTTCATTCGTGATACCATTGCACAAAAGAAGGCCCTTGCTCAGAAAATCAATACAAAGGATAATCCTGCTGATATGTTCACGAAGACTTTCCCTATTTCAAGTTCCGGTAGTGCTTGGCCTTGATTGGTGTTCATTGTTGGTAATTCGGCCCATTAGGGCCATGCTTGAGGAGGGTGAGTAAGCTATTTCTTTTGGGGTTCAGACCAAGGTGGAGATTTGTGAAGAACTGTGGTCTTCACCCGATTGTCAATGAACATTCACTTCTTTGGAGGATAGCAAAGACAATCATTCAAAGCATTAAATTGCAACACAATTCTCATTCCATGCTTAGCAAGTTGAAGCATTATTTCTTTGACTATTGGGGTTCAACTATCATGGTCTTTTGGCAAGAATCATTTGGAAGCAATGTTCACAACCCATGCTTGAAGCAAGAAGTAGAATTTCTTGGGATATTGGGATAAGTTTTGTTTGAGAGCTCTTGGTCATTGGTGAACTTGGACTAGTATAAATAGGGAACGAACTTAGTATTTCAAACACACCCCAAGCATAAGTATTCGTTTGCTACTTGCTTTCTTCTCCCTTTGGCTCTCATTTTGTAGTTGTAGAAGCCAAAGCCCCATTATTTATATTTTGCCACATAATACTTTTATAGGTGGTAGACAAAGCCTTGTAATACTTTCTCCACATATAGTGAAGCTTCTGGTCTCCTCCAGCCGTGGATGCAGGTCAATTCGATCGAACCACGTAAATTATTGTGTTCATTATTTCATAAATTTTCTTTACGTTGTCTTTGTTATCCACCTTTTTGGGATAATAAATACCTTGTGAGATTTGTATTCTTTACACCATTTAGTTTCTTAAATGGCTATCACGTGGTTTAAAAAGTCAACGCAATCCAACAGTTTGGTTGCAAATTTCCCTTTTGTGAATGTAAAGGAAAAGCATAAAATTAAACCCTAATAGAATCTGCAGATCGATCAATCAAAGAATGCTTGGAATGAAAATTCCCTTTTGTGAATGTAAAGGTAAAACATAAAATGAAACCCTAATAGAATATACAGATTGATCAATGAAAGAATGCTTGGAATGACGCACATCATCCATTCAATTATGTTAGGAATACAAATCCCACGATATATCTATTAGCCCAAAAAGATGGATAACAAAGACAACGTAAAGAAAATAAAGGAAATAATAGACATAAGGATTTACGTGGTTCGGTCAAGTTGACCTACATCCACGGCCGGAGGAGACCGGAAGCTTCACTATATGTGGAGAAAGTATTACAAGGCTTTGCCTACCACCTATGAAGGAATTATGTGGAAAAATATAAAGGTGAGGGCTTTGGCTTCTACAACTACAAAGGATAGCTAAAGGGGGAAGAAACCAAGTAGAAAAGGAATGTTATGCTTGAAGTGTGTTTGAACTACTAAGTTCATCCCCTATTTATACTACTCCAAGTTCACCAATGGCCAAGAGCTCTCAAACAAAACTTATCCCAACATCCCAATAAATCCTCCTTCTTACTTCAAGCATGGGTTATGAACATTACTTTCAAATGGTTCTTGCCAAAAAACCATGATAGTTGAACCCCAATGGTCAGAGAAATAATTCTTCAATTTACTAAGCATGTGATGAGAATAGTGTTGCAATTTCATGTGTTGAATGATTGTCTTTGCTATCCTCCAAAGAAGTGGATGTTCATGGACAATTGGGTGAAGATCACATTTCTTCACAAATCTCCACCTTGGTCTGAACCCCAAAAGTAATAGCTTACTCACCATCCTCCGGCATGGCCCTAATGGGCCGCATCACCAACAATAAACACCAATCAAGTCCAAGTAGTACTTGAACTTTAAATAGGGATGAACCTTCGTGAACATATGAGAAGGATTATCCTTTGTATTTTGTGCAATGATATCACGAATGAAGTGGTACTTAATATCAATATGCTTTGTCCGCTCATGATACATCTGATCTTTAGTCAAGTAAATTGCACTTTGACTATCACAGTGAAATGTAGTAACCCTTTGTTGTAGAGTACATTCACCGAATAGACCTCTCAACCATAAAGCTTCTTTGATTGATTTTCCCGGATTGGCCATATACCTGCGAACAACACTAACAACTTGTGAGATATCAGGGCAAGTACAAGCCATTGCATACATTATACTCTTAACTACATTTGAATAAGGAACTCTAGCCATATAATCTTCTTCTTCCTTTGTTTTTGGTGATTGGGTAGCAGATAGCCTGAAATGGCTACCAAGAGGAGTGCTAACTGGTTTGGCACCATGCATGCCAAATCGCTCCAAACTTTCTTAAGGTTACTCTCCTGGGTCAGGTACAACTTTCCAACTCCTTGATCTCTTCTTAACTCCATACCAAGAATCTTCTTAGCTGCACCCAAATCTTTTATCTCAAATTCACTATTCAACAAGGCCTTCAACTCATAAATTTCTGCAAGATTCTTAGGCGCAATGAGCATGCCATTAACATATAATAGCAAATAAATGAATGAGTTATCTTGTAACTTCCGGAAGCAAACACAACTATCATACATGCTCCTGGAGAAACTATAACCCAACATAAATGAATTAAACCTCTTATACCATTGTCTTCGAGACTGCTTTAATCCATACAATGATTTCTTCAACAAGCAAACCCAGTCTTCCTTACCTTGAACTTCAAAACCTTCAGGTTGACACATATAGATATGTTCATCTAATTCACCATGCAAGAAAGCTGTCTTGACATCCAGCTGTTCTAACTCCAGATCATACATGGCAACCAAAGAAAGCAATACACGAATAGAGCTATGTTTCACAGCATGTGAGAAAAAATCATTGAAATCTACACCTTGTACCTAAGTGTAGCCCTTTGCGACCAATCGTGCTTTGTACCTTGCATTATCAACAACCGAAGCATCTTCCTTTCTTTTGCAAAACCCATTTGCAACCAACCATTTTCTTTCCTTTTGGTGGCACCACAAGATCTCATGTTCTATTCTTGTGTGGAGATTCCATCTCTTCTTTCATAGCCACCAACCATTTGTCTTAATTAGAACCTAAAACTGCCTCTGAATATGTGGAAGGTTCCTCGTCTCCCCATGTTTCTTGTGCCACTGATAAAGCATATGCAACCAAATTTGCATACCTCAATGGTGGTCGAATGTCACGTCTTGGTCTATCTCTGGAAATGGAATAATACTCATCTCCAGGTTGATCTTCTGCACATTCATGATCAGATTCTTCAATCACTTCTTGGGTTGGGTTTCTCCCAGAAGAACCACCAATCTCTAACTCCACCTGCTTTTGTGCACTATCCTCTTTTTCTGAATCACAGGGATTACAAGACTCTTTTCCAGGATGTAACATATAAGATTCATTAAATGTAACATCTATACTAATCACAAATTTGGGTGATTTGGGATCAGGATACCACAATCTATATCCTTTCACCCCTGAAGGATAACCAAGGAAAATACATTTCTTAGCCCTAGGCTCTAGCTTTCCCTCGTTAATATGCATATAACCTGGACACCCAAATATTCTTGAATTAGAGTATCAGTAGGAGTACTTGACCAAACTTCCTCTGGAGTCTTGAAATCTAGAGGTGCACATAGAGAACGGTTAACGATGTGACAAGCCGTAGATATGGCTTCTGCCCAAAAGTCTAATGTCAACTTGCCATTTGAGATTATGCACGAGCTCTTTCCAAAAGAGTGCAATTCATCCTCTCTGCCACACCATTCTGTTGAGGCATCATTCTAAAAGTACGATGTCGAGCTATTCCTTCATTTTTGCAGAACTCATTGAATTCTTTTTTACAAAATTCCAACCTATTGTCAGTCCTCAGTCGCTTAATTTGTTTTCCTGTCTATTTTTCAATCAAAGTCTTCCATTATTTAAATGTTAGGAAAACATCACTTCTAATCTTCAAAAAATATACCCAAACTTTTCTTGAATAGTCATCAATAAAAGTAAGCATATATCTTGCACCACCCTTAGAAGGAACACGAGAGGGCCCCCAAAGATCATTATAAATGTAGTCCAACGTACCTTTTATTTTATGAACTGCAGGTGAATGAAAGCTAACTCTTTTTTTGGTTTCCAAAAATACAGTGTTCACAAAAGTCTAACTTACCAGTACTTTGACCACAAAGTAGACCTCTCTTGCTTAACAATGTTAAGCCTTTCTCACCCATATGTCCCAACCTCATATGCCACAATTTGGTGATGTCTTCATCTAAGGAAGTTGAGATAGCCACTGCCCCAGTTACTGTAGATCCCTGCAAAACATACAAAGTGCCAGCTCTGCAAGCCTTCATTAGCACAAGAGCACTTTTACAGATTTTCAGGATTCCTCTATCACCTGAATATTTTTACCTGAGAGCATCAAGAGTGCCAAGAGAGATGAGATTTTTCTTTAAGTCAGGAACATGCCTAACATTAGTGAGTGTCCTAATAATGCCATCGTATATTTTGATTTGAATTGTTCCCCTGCCAACAACCTTATAAGGAGCATTACTACCCATCAAAACAATTACACCATCCCATTCTTCATAAGTGGAAAAACACCCCCTATCATAACTCATGTGGTAAGAACAACCTGAATCTAAGAGCCACTCACTAGAAGACCTTAATTTATTATCCATGGCCACAAATATGATTCCATAACTCTCATTTTCTGCTACACTGGCTTCACCGGCATTGCTTCTACTCTGCTCATTTTTGTATTTTTCTTTATTTTTCAATTTAAAACAGTCAGCCTTGATGTGCCCCTTTTTCTTATAATAGTTGCAAATTTTATTTATGTATTTCGACTTCGACCTCCCTTTGGATCTACCACATTCAGAATCTCTATTTTCACCTCTACCCCTCACAAACAATCCATCAGCATAAGTTCCACTCGATTCCCCTGTAATGTCCCTATCAATCTGCTCTTTAAATTTTAATGCAGCTTTTATACTATTGTATAAGATCGACTCTTTCCCATAAATCATAGTATCTCGAAAATAATTAAAGGACATGGGAAGAGAACATAACAATAAAATGACTTTGATCTTATTCATCAACTTTAGCATCTACACTATCCAAATCCAAAATGATAGAATCAAATTTATCAAGATGTTAGAGTATAGATGTACCTTCCATCATTTTCAACATGTACAACTTTTGTTTCAAATAGAGGCGATTCTCCATTGTCTTCTTCATGTATGTATATTTCAACTGATCCCACATACCTTTGGCAGTTCTCTCACTAGTAACTTCCTGAAAAACCTCGTTAGAGAGATTTAAAATAATGGCCGATCTAGCATTCTTGTCTACATCATCAAAATCTTCTAGCGACATGTCCGCTGACCTTTCCTCCACTCCTTTCCATCCTGGATTAGGATGGCTTCCATCTTGAGTTTCCACATACCGAAGTTTACACTCCGGTCAAACTTTTCAATAGAAGTCCTTGTTACCGTCATGATGGCTAATAGATAAAAAAATGAGATATGGCTTTCATACCAATATTTTAGGAATACGGTCCCACGAGATATCTATTAGCCCAAAATATGGGTAACAAAGACAACGTAAAGAAAATAAAGGAAATAATGGACACAAGGATTTACGTGGTTCGGTCAAGTTGACCTACATCCACGGCCGGAGGTGACCGGAAGCTTCACTATATGTGGAGAAAGTATTACAAGGCTTTGCCTACCACCTATGAAGGAATTATGTGGCAAAATATAAAGATGAGTGTTTTGGCTTCTACAACTACAAAGGAGAGCAAAAGGGAGAACAAAGCAAGTAGCAAAGAAATTCTATGCTTGAAGTGTGTTTGAACTACTAAGTCCATCCCCTATTTACACTACTCCAAGTTCACCAATGGCCAAGAGCTCTCAAACAAATCTTATCCCAATATCCCATGAAATTCTCCTTCTTGATTCAAGAATGGGTTGTGAACATTACTTTCAAATGGTTCTTGCCAAAAAACCATGATAGTTGAACCCCAATAGTCAAAGAAATAATGTTTCAACTTGCTATGCATGGAATGAGAATAGTGTTGCAATTTAATGCTTTCAATTATTGTCTTTGCTATCCTACAAATAAGTGGATGTTCATGGACAATTGGGTGAAGATCACATTTCTTCACAAATTAAATTAAAATACTCGTCTGTTTTAAATTAATTCCCCTTAGTTTAGCAATCCAACATCGTCATCTCACTCTCCACCGCTCTACAACCACCACTCTTCCTTCCTTTTCCGTTGTTAACCCACAACTAGCAACTATTTTCTATCACATCGGTAGTAGATCAAAGGGAAAAAATTCCAAAACCCATCAACTACTAGGGCTCCTTTTCTCACCCAAACTAAGAAAAAATGAGTGAAAAACCAAAAATAGACAAGAACATCATAGGGAATGAGTGTTATGGTGGTTATAAACATTGAAAGATGAGATACACTTAAGTTATAACCAAGAGGGAAAAAAAGTAAAAGTTGTGCAATGCGACGAAGTTTTTTATTTACCGAGGACGGATGAACCCTAGACTCCTATGTTAGTCCTTCGACCAAATGTGTCTTTTTACGTACCCAAAATCAGAGCTACCAAATGCATCGTCAGTGAATCAAAAACTCACAAAACATACGCCCTTTTTTCATAGAAAATATTTTTATTTTTAAAGGCCGTACTAGTTACATGACTATTTCATGCAATATTTGAGGGGTATCATTGTTATTATATAACTCAAACAATATTTTTTGGGGAAAAATAAACTTTGTATTCCCCTAATAATCGTTGATCTATCCACAACCTTACAAATCAATGTTCCTAGTCACCATCATTCCACTCTCCGCCGCTCTACAACAACCACTCTCTTCTCTCCTATCCTTGTTATAGTGCTCTTTTTCCTGAGCCCAGCAAAGTACACAGATCTTTCCTTTCCATTTTTTGTTTTCCATCGAAATTGAAAATGAAAGGGTGAAAATCAGAAAATAAACGAGCACACCATAGAGAATGGGTGTGGCAATAGATTTAAATAAGGGAAGATGAGATACATTTTGAACTTATTACCAAGAAAAAAGGAATTTTTTTTTAAAGTAAACAGAAGATTCGGACTCATATGTTTTTTACTGAAAACACCCATTTATCATGGGTGAGAAATATTCATTAAGGCTCCCAAATCTTATCAAACCCAAAAACATAGTTGTCTTTACAAAATGATCAAGATGTGTGAAACTGAGCTGTAGAGCTGAATTTGTGGTGCCATGATCGGAATCCCTTAATTGTGTTTCCTTCTCTGAACCCTCCACCATGTGTTAAGCTCATGAAGGCCAGCCAATAAAGAGTTTTCGATCATCTAAAGAAGTCATATCTAATTAGACAAATGAGATTTCCATCTAAATTGAGGGAATGAGACTTCTCTTCGATTGAGGAACTAGCTTGATATCTTCAAAAGAAGTGTTGCTACCTCGTCCTGTTTCTAGTTTGCCCAGAAAGTCATCGGTTTGATTTCCTTCTCTTTGTATGCGGTTGTAACTAATCTCGTCAAATATTGATGCTGCATTTGTGATCTAGTTTAGTACCAGATTCAGAATCCATGCGCAAGGAGCACCCTTTATGTGAAGAAATATGGTCTTCACCCAATTGTCCACGAACATTCACTTCTTTGGATAATAGCTAAGACAATCATTCAAAGCATTAAAATGCAACACTATTCTCATCCCATGCTTATCAAGTTGAAACATTATTTTTTTGACTATTGGGGTTCAACTATCATGGTTTTTTGGCAAGAACCATTTGGAAGTAATGTTCACAACCCATGCTTGAAGCCAGAAGGAGGATTTCTTGGGATATTGGGATAAGTTTTGTTTGAGAGCTCTTGGCCATTGGTGAACTTGGATTAATATAAATAAGGGATGAACTTAGTAGTTCAAACACACCTCAAGTATAGCATTCCTTTGCTACTTGCTTTCTTCTCCCTTTAGCTCTCCTTTGTAGTTGTATAAGCCAAAGCCCGCATATTTAGTTTTTGCCACATAATTCCTTCATAGGTGGTAGGCAAAGCCTTGTAATACTTTCTCCACATATAAAGAAGCTTCCGGTCTCCTCCGGCCGTAGATGTAGGTCAACTTGACCAAACCATGTAAATCCTCGTGTCCATTAATTCCTTTATTTTCTTTATGTTTTCTTTGTTATACATCTTCTCGGGCTAATAGATATCTCGTGGGATTCGTATTTTTAAAAAATTGGTATCATAGCCATATCTCATTTTTTATCTATTAGCCATCATGACAGTAACAAGGACTTCTATTGAAAAGTTTGGCCGGAGTGTAAACTTTGGTATGTAGCAATTCAAGATGGACGCCATCCTAATCCAGGATGGATGTGAGCTAGCCCTTGAAGGAGTGGAGGAAAGGCCAGTGGACATGTCGCCAGAAGATTTTGGTGATCTAGACAAGAACGCTAGATTGGTCATTATTTTAAATCTCTCTAACGAGGTTTTGCAGGAAGTTGCCTGTGAGAGAAATGCCAAAGATATATGGGATCATTTGAAATTTACATACATGAAGAAGACAATGGAAAATCGCCTCTATTGGAAACAAAAGTTGTACATGTTGAAAATAGAGAAGGTACATCTATACTCTCACATCTTGAAAATTTTGATTCCATCATTTTGGATTTGGAAAATGTAGATGCTAAAGTTGATGAAGAAAATCAAGACATTTTATTGTTATGTTCCCTTCCCCCTATCCTTTAAGTATTTTGGAGATACTATGATTTATGGGAAAAAGTCGGTCTCATATAATAGTATAAAATCTGCATTAAAATCTAAAGAGCAGATTGATAGGGACTTTAATTATGGGGGAATTGAGTGGAACTCATACTGAGGGTTTGTTTATGAGGGGTAGAGGTGAAAATAGAGATTCTGAAGGTGGTAGATCCAAAGGGAGGCCAAAGTCTAGATACATAAATAAAATTTGCAACTATAGCAAAACAATAGGGGCACATTAAGGCTGATTATTTTAAATTGAAAAACAAAGAAAAATATAAAAATTAGCAGAATAGCAGTAGTGCTGGTGAAACTAGTGTAGCAGAAGATGAGAGTGATGGAATCATATTTGTGGCCATGGATAATAAATCAAGGTCTTCTAGTGAGTGGCTCTTAGATTCGGGTTGTTCTTACCACATGAGTTATGATAGGGGGTGTTTTTCCACTTATGAAGAATGTGATGGTGGAATGGTTTTGATGGGTGATAATGCTCCTTGTAAGGTTGTTAGCAGGGGAAAAAATTCAAATCAAAATGTACGATGGCATTATTAGGACACTCGCTAATGTTAGGCATGTTCTTGATTTAAACAAAAATCTCATCTCTCTTGGAACTCTTGATGCTCTCGGGTATAGATATTCAGGTGATGGTGGAATGCTGAAAACCTATAAAGGTGCTCTTGTATTGATGAAGGCTTGCAGAGTTGGCACTTTGTATGATTTGCAGGGATCTACAGTAACTGGGGCAGTGGCTATCTTAACTTCCTCAAATAAAGACATCACCAAATTGTGGCATATGAGGTTGGGACATATGTGCGAGAAGGGTTTAGCATTGTTAAGCAAGAAAGGTCTACTTTGTGGTCAAAGTACGGGTAAGTTGGACTTTTGTGAACACTGTATTTTTGGAAAGTAGAAAAGAGTTAGCTTTCGTTCACCTACAGTTCATAAAATAATAGGTACTTTGGATTACATTCATTTAGATCTTTGGGGGCCCTCACGTGTTCCTTCTAAGGGTGGTGCAAGATATATGCTTACTTTTATTGATGACTATTCAAGAAAAGTTTGGGTATATTTTTGAAGTCTAAAAGTGATTTTTTCCTAACATTTAAACAATGGAAGACTTTGGTTGGAAAACATAGAGGAAAACAAATTAAGCGATTGAGGACTGCCAATGGGTTGGAATTTTGTGGAAATGAATTCAATGAGTTCTGCAAAAATGAAGAAATAACTCTACATCGTACTGCTAGAATGGTCCCTCAACATAATAGTGTGGCAGAGCGGATGAATCATACTCTTTTGGAAAGAACTCGGTGCATGATCTCAAATGCCAAGTTGACATTAGACTTTTGGGGTGAAGCTATATCTACGACTTGTCACATCGCCAACTGCTCTCCATGTTCACCTCTTGATTTCAAGACTCCGGAGGAAGTTTGGTCAGGTACTCCTGCTGGTTACTCTAATTTAAGAATATTTGGGTGTCTAGCTTATATGCATGTTAACGAGAGAAAGCTGCCAAGGAATGTATCTTACTCGGTTATGCTTCAGGGATAAAATGATATATATTGTGTTATCCTGATCCCAAATCACCCAAATTTGTAATTAGTAGAGATGTTACATTTGTTGAATCTGATATGTTATAGCTTGAAAAGAGTCTTGTAATCCTTGTGATTCAGAAAAAGAGGATAGTGCACAAAAGCAGGTGGAGTTAGAGATTGGTGGTTCTTCTGGGAGAAAACCAACCTAAGAAGTGCTTGAAGAATCTGATCATGAATGTGCTAAAGATCAACCGGGAGATGGGGATTATTCTATTGCCAGAGATAGACCGAGACGTGACATTCGACCACCATTGAGGTATGCAAATTTGGTTGCATATACTTTATCTGTGGCACAGGAAATTGGTGGAGATGAGGAACCTTTCACATATTCAGAGGCAGTTTCAAGTGCTAATTCAGACAAATGGATGGTGGCTATGAACTAAGATATGGAATCTCTACACAAGAATCGAACATGGGATCTTGTGGTGCCACCAAAAGGAAAGAAAAGTGTTGGTTGCAAATGGGTTTTCAAGAGAAAGAAAGATACTTCAGGTGTTGATAATGCAAGGTACAAAGCACGGTTGGTCGCAAAGGGCAACAGTCAGGTACAAGGTGTAGATTTCAATGATGTTTTCTCACCTGTAGTGAAACATAGCTCTATTCGTGTATTGCTTTCTTTGGTTGCTATGTATAATCTGGAGTTACAATAGCTGGATGTCAAGACAACTTTCTTGCATGGTGAATAAGATGAACATATCCATATGAGTCAACCTGAAGGTTTTGAAGTTCAAGGTAAAGAATATCGGGTTTGCTTGTTGAAGAAATCCTTGTATGGATTAAAGCAGACTCCAAGACAATGGTATAAGAGGTTTGATTCATTTATGTTAGGCCATGGTTTCTCCAGGAGTATATGTGATAGTTGTGTTTACTTCCAGAAGTTACAAGATAACACATTTATATATTTGCTATATATGTTGATGACATGCTCATTGCGGCTAAGAATCTTACAGAAATTCATGATTTGAAGGCCTTATTGAATAGTGAATTTGAGATGATATATTTGGTGCAGCAAACAAGATTCTTGGCATGGAGATAAGAAGAGATCGAGGAGTTGGAAAGTTGTACCTGGCCCATGAGAGTTACCTTAAGAAAGTTTTGGAGCGATTTGGCATGCATGATGCCAAACCATTTATCACTCCTCTTGGTAGCAATTTCAGGCTATCTGCTGCCCAATCGCCAAAAATAGAGGACGAAGAAGATTATATGGATAGAGTTCCTTATTCAAATGTAGTTGGGAGTATAATGTATGCAATGGTTTGTACTTGCCCTGATATCTCTCAAGCTGTTAGTGTTGTTAGCATGTATATAGCCAATCCAAACAAATCACATTGGTAGGCTGTGAATTGGATTCCTAAATACTTAAAGGGTACTTCGAACATGTGTTTGGAGTTGGGTAGAACCAATAACACTTTGGTTGGTTTTGTAGATTCAGACTTTGCCGGTGATCTTGATAAGCGCAGGTCTCTTACAGGTTATGTATTTTGCATTGGAGGTTGTGCAGTTAGTTGGAAACTAATCTACAACATGTAGTTACTTTATCTACTACTGAGGAAAAATATATATCAGTCACAGAGGCAATCAATGAAGCTTCATGGTTGAGAGGTTTCTTCGGTGAGTTTACTCTACAACAAAGGGTTACTACCATTCACTGTGATAGTCATAGTGCAATTTAGTTGACTAAAGATCAGATGTATCACGAGCGGACGAAGCATATTGATATTAAGTACCACTTCATTCGTGATATCATTGCACAGAAAAAGGTCTTTGTTAAGAAAATCTTGCTTTTGGGATAATCCCGCTAATATGTTCACGAAGGCTTTTCCCTATTTCAAGTTCAAGCAGTGCTTGGACTTGATTGGTTTTTTTGTCGGTGATTCGGCCCATTAGGGCCATGCCGGAGGAGGGTGAGTAACCTATTACTATTGGGGTTCACACCAAGGTGGAGATTGCTGAAGAAACGTGGTCTTCGTCCAATTGTCCATGAACATTCACTTCTTTGGAGGATAGCAATAACAATCATTCAAAGCATTAAATTGCAACACTATTCTCATCCCATGCTTATCAAGTTGAAGGATTATTTCTTTGACTATTGGGGTTTAACTATCACAATTTTTTGGCAAGAACCATTTGGAAGTAATGTTCACAACCCATGCTTGAAGCAAGAAAGAGGATTTCTTGGGATAAGTTTTGTTTGAGAGCTCTTGGCCATTAGTGAACTTGGAGTAGTATAAACAAGGGATGAACTTAGTAGTTCAAACACACCTCAAGCATAGCATTTCTTTGCTACTTGCTTTCTTTTCCCTTTAGCTCTCCTTTGCAGTTGTAGAAGCCAAAGCCCGCATATTTATATTTTGCCACATAATTCCTTCATAGGTGGTAGGCAAAGCCTTATAATACTTTCTCCACATATAGTGAAGCTTCCGGTCTCCTCAGACTGTGGATGTAGGTCAACTTGACCGAACAACGTAAATCCTTGTGTCCATTATTTCCTTTATTTTCTTTACGTTTTCTTTGTTATCCATCTTCTCGGGCTAATAGATATCTCGTGGGATAACACTGGATTATGCCCCATATTTTTATCCGGACTCCTATTTTGGTCCTTCAACTGTTTTTACCTTCTTACCCGAAATCGGAGCTACTAAAATCCATCATTAAGGAATAAAAATATTATAAAAATATATGTAATTTTTCATTCTAATCACACTACAAAAAAAAAGTGTCCTGCAGTGATGCTTTTTTTGTGACAGGTGAGGAAGTGACACAAAACCTATTATGCCTTTATGTGTCACTAAATTCTATTGACACGAGTATATGTCACTAAACCAAACAACTACGTCAATTCATGTCACAAAATTTATTGATATTTCTACATGTCAACGCGTTAAAAAAAATATAAAGACACTTTAACGCGTCACAATATTTTAATGACAAGCTAAATAGAGGCACTTCCACAAACGTTACTACTAATGTTAGCGATGCCTTTGAGTGTCCCTAGTGTTCCAAAAAAGCGTCACTACTGGAAGATTGTTTGGTAGTGTCAAAACAAAAATTTTCATTTCAGACTTGATAAGTGCCAATTACAACCCCCCAACTACCCACAATAGAGTATTTAAATTCTCGAATCGTGGGAGTTGGCATACGTATGTACTGCTTGCTTCTACTTGCAGCCATGAGATCAGAGGTGGATCAATTTCCATGGACCTAGTTAGTCAATGGAAAATATCATACAAAAGAACCACTATATCAACATGGTAATTAATTAACAAAAATGTTTGGTTATATTTGCAGGTTATTGTACGAAGTCTAAAGAGTTGGAAAGGGACAGGAAACTGACCTGGTTTTAGAAGAAAAAAAAAGACTTATTAGCTTCCTATACTTATATAGTATCATCAGTCTTATTTGCTTCCTTTCAACGACGTCCAAGAATGATATCCAGAAAAACAATGTACTTTGCTTCCTTTATCCTATGCTTCTTGATTTCATCCCATGTCGGAAACTCAGAAAAGCTGGCGACTAATTGTGATAAAAAATCCGCTTACAACGTTACATCTCCCAGTGGCAGCCTTTACCTACGTAATATGGAGTCGCTTTTCGCAGTTCTAGCTTCCAACGCATCGCAACCAAATGGTTTCTTCAATTACACTGTCGGGGGAGAAAGCGGTGGGCAAGCCGTGTATGGCCTGTTTCTCTGCCGGGGTGATGCTACAGCCACCGTGTGCCAAAGCTGCTTAAACAGCGCGGTCGCTGAAATTCTCCAGAGCTGCTCAAACGTAACTCGGGCTGTTACTTGGTACTTTAAGAAATTCTTTGAATTCCATCTCTAAATCATTTGACATTGAATGGAGTTTTTCAAATTTAATTACATTCCACCTATCACTGGCACAGTTCACATTCAGAAGTCTAAGTTTCTGATCTTTGAGTATAAATATCATTGCTCATTGGTCTATGAAAGTATTTTATCACGAAATATTACATGATATTTTCATATTATTAACATGTAGGAATGTTTATTGGTCCAAGACCAGACCGAACTCGAACCGGTTTGGACTGAAAATGGCATCAGTAAAAATCATGGACCAAGAACCGGATCAATATTTTAGACTTTAAAACTAGGACCCACTACGACAAACTAAGACTGATGTAACACTTTAAAAGTGTTACTTTTGGTGCTAGTATACTAAGTTGAACATACTTTTACAAGTTTTACCTTAGGTGATGTTGCTTTAAATCCAACAGAACACTTCCCAAGATTTAGGTGCTCCCTCTGTCCCAGCTATTTTTTTACTTTTGTTTTTTGCATGCTGTCCAAGACACATGTTTGACCCTTAATATCTTTATCTAAGTATAATAATGACAAATAAAAATTTAATATTTTAAAACTTCTTGTTACAACGATTTGAACACTATCATATATGATAATATTGTGGTTCATATATCTATTCAAATATGGGGTCAAACTTTCATAGAGAATAGTGTCAAAAAAGCAAAAGTGCAAATACAGTTGGACGGAGGGAGTAACACTTTTCAAGATTTATGCAACACTTTTCAAAAGTTTAAGTAACACTTTATAAGCTATTATAACATTTTAATAGGTGTTGGAAGAAAAATACTACGATATTTAATTGTTTGTTCGATACATGTGTAGTGAACACTATGGTGGCGAAATTGAAAATTGAGACCCTCCATATCTTTTACCAGGTACGCTGATTGCATGTTGCGATACTCTGATTTACCTATCTTCTCCAAGCCGGAAACCAATGGCGGGTGGTTGGTTTGGCAAACAAATAACGTTACCGACGGGGCGTTGTTGAACCAGACATTGGGTGAGGTATTTAATAAAATAACCAACGAGGCTGCCTATGGTAATGTTCCTGGGAAGAAATTTGCTGTCGGAGAAGCCAATTTTACAGCGTTTGCCAAGATATTCGCTATGGGTCAGTGTACTCCAGATCTTTCAAATTTCGACTGTGAATTTTGCTTAAGAGATGCTGTTGAGAATCTTCCGGAATGCTGTAATAATCGCCAGGGGGGTTACGTTCTTAACCCTAGCTGCTATATAAGGTACTCCACATCTCCATTTTACCATGCTGTGGCTCCTCCGCCACAACAGCCAACGCCAACTCTTCCTCCTCCGCCACGACAGCCTACGCCTCTCTTATCTCCTCCTCCACCACACTCTATGACTCCTCTTTCGTCTGTTCCACCTATTGGAAAGAATCAAGGTAAGATAACAGGCAAATTATATGGTATCCTTGGGGTACTATAAACACCGTATCCTAGGAATATTTTGTACCTATCATATGTAGGGAGGGGCATTATTCTTATGCATGAATGTTGTATGCACAAAAAATGGTATGAAATGCATGTTTTGCATATATATAATACACAGTCATGGTGCCCCAGGGATACGGTATAAGAACTAAAGATAATATGATTTATGTTTAGGGTTTCATTTTATTGTTTCTTTTATCAAGTATTAGATATTTATATCATTGTAAATTTGACTCAAATACTTTTTACCATTTATGAAGATGGTGGGGGAATCTCCACGACGACAATTGCTGCCGTGGTCAGCTCGATCGCTGCTGCTGCTGTAGCGTTTGTGGTGGTATTCTTGTGCATAGCAAGAAAAAGAAGCAGAAGGTCACACAGTGTCATACACGAAACATCAGCAAGTTTAATTGAAGGTCAATGTTATTGTCGGATAAATAAATTTATATTTACAATTGATAACTGATAGAATGGGATTTAAGCCTTTCATCTTTTACCTAATGACTAATTTCACAATATATAATCAAATGCAGGTGAGAGAAATATCTCAACTGATAGTGAATCCTTGCGGTATAACTTAAGTCAAGTTCAAGTTTATACGAAAGACTTTGCAGTTGAGAACATGATTGGCCAAGGTGGATATGGTCCTGTTTATAAGGTGATGTTTTGTTTTGGTAAAATTTTGTAATCAAATTCATCAAAAAAGTAAATTCTTCACACACCATACAATGTTAATAACTATTTTTTATTATAACAATATTATAACGTGTACATTATCAAATTCTTTAGGCTAACTAATTTGATAGTTAGCTAGGGATTCGGAAATTGATTTTTTTTAGATGATTTGCTAATTCATGCAAAACGTGAATGCTGATAAAGTTGTATTTCATTATCAAATTGAGCGAGACAAATGAAATTCAATGTTCATTTGTACATATTGCGTATGTAATGCTAGGGTACACTACCGGACGGGCAATTAATAGCTGTGAAGAGGTTGTCAAAAGGCTCAACACAAGGCGGGGAAGAGTTCATCAATGAAATTGCACTGGTTGCGAAGCTTCAACATAGGAATTTGGTTAGACTGCTAGGATATTGCTTGGAAGGAGAAGAAAAGATCCTCATTTATGAATTTGTTACTAACAAAAGCCTTGATTACTTTCTTTTTGGTATGTTTCAATAATATGATTGGGAAAAATTATGAAAAAATAGTCTTTTGATCTTTTAGCAATGGGAACATGAATAACCTGTGTTTTAATTGTCTTATAGACCCAGAGAAGCAACCATTGTTGGACTGGTTAACGCGATACAATATCATAAGAGGAGTTGCAAGAGGGCTTCTCTATCTTCATGAAGATTCTCGCATCAAAATTATACATCGCGATCTAAAGGCAGGAAATGTGCTACTAGACCAGAATATGAATGCAAAAATTGCAGATTTTGGTATGGCAAAGCTCTTCGAGATGGATCAATCAGAAAGAAATACAAGCAAAATTGCTGGTACATTGTAAGTTCAAGAATCTTTTATCACCTGCTTTTTCTGTGTTATGCTACTACATAATATTTGTGATCAATATTTATATCCTGCAAAACAACTCTTACTTTAATTGGTTAAAGAGTCAATGTTATAAAGTTGTAATGGTTAATTTTTTTATTGAAGCGGCTATATGGCACCGGAGTATGTGTCGCATGGCATGCTTTCAGTGAAGTCAGATGTCTTCAGCTTTGGTGTTTTGGTTCTGGAGATTATAAGTGGCAAGATGAACAGTAATTTACAGTGCTTTGGTTCTGATGACCTATTAACGTTTGTAAGTTTTTCTTTCGAGAACAATAAGCGTAGCACTTTAAATTGCTACAATATTTATTAAATCTGTTGCAGTGAATACTATACAATGTTTGTTCAAACCATACACAGCTTAGAGTGGTGTCTTATACAAATTTTTCATAGTTTGTGTCAAGTGAAACCATTTTCAGATTATGCACTACCCTGATAATTTTGTCGCAGCGAAAGTGAAAATGTGATATCTTCATTAAAATAAATCTTCTAAACAAGCCATTTATTTTGTAGGCTTGGAAGCAATTGAGGGATGGAACACCTTTAGCGATGACAGATCCAGCAATCCAAAAATCCCTTGATAAAAATGAAGTTATTCGGTGCATTCATATTGGCTTACTATGTGTTGTCGAAAGCATGGAGCGAAGGCCTACTATGGCTTCAGTGAGTATGATGCTGAATAGCAACTCTGTTCAACTTCCAACCCCAAACCCACCTGCATTTTTTGGTCGAGATAGAAGAGGAAACTTTTCCAAGGATGTCTCCGATCATGCACATTTGTATGAATCATCATCATATTCACAAGCCTCCAGAAATGTAACCTTCAGCATTGACCTTTACCCAAGATGAAAAGAGAGGCATTGAAGGCGAGCTTATATGTATCTTTTGGTATTGAACAGTTATGGATTGTATGTACTAAACAAGGTATACTGTTAATCCACAAGTGGAAAATGGCCGATTAAAGACACCTGGTTAAAGGATGTTTCGCTTGTTTTTTAAAAAATTGCCTCTCAGAGAAAATTTAGAGCTTGGAACTAGTGTAAATTGGACCCCCCCTGTTTACAAAGGAGGTTCAAAATCGTTTGAAGGAAAATCATTTTGAACCGCCTTTAATTGACCAAAAATAAAGGCGGTTCGAACAAGAACCGCCTTTGATTGATCAATTTAAAGGTTGTTATGTCTGGGTGAATTTTATCACCCCAGGTTACGAACTCAGAACCAAAAGTCCGACCGTGTCTTGAGTTTGGAAAATATGGTCTGGACCAGTGTTGAACGCGCAAATGAAGTTCCGAGTTCTGAATTTGGTCTGTTCTAAGTTCCGATATTGGAACTTTTTCATCGAATATACTTACCATTAAACATTGAGTTCCAAACTCATAACTGAAGAAACTTGACATTACAAAGTTGGATTTAAATGGGTTTTGACTTAAAAAATTTGGAAGTTGAAAAGGAACCAAAATTTAGGGATTCATGAAGAACTAATTGAGTAAGGTGTATGCTACATTCATTACTTGATTGATTATACTGGTATATAATATATTTGTGATAAATTTATGGGTTAGGTTTCATCGTATATTTAGGGTAATGTGTTGTATGAATGGGGAAGGTTTGTTTACTCATTCGTTTCTTAATTGGGAATACTGTTCAATTTATGGTGCATGTAGGGTTTAGGGTTTTTTTTTGGCTAATTTGTTAAATTGTACTAATAGATGACATAAGAATGTATATGGGTGGTAATGGATCGTATTGAACTCATTAGTAACGGTATTAGGAAATTGCCCAGTTACACTCCTTTGATTGAATCATTTATTATGTTGGCATTCGATATGCAGCGAAGAATGGCGTTGTGCGTGCATGATGTCCATGTAGGGTTTGTAAGAATGATGATTTTTTGGGGAGAAAGAAGTTACGTGTACATCTTGTCACACATGGGTTTGATACTTCCTACACTAATTGAGTGTGGCACAGGGAGGTTGCGAGCTTTGAAGCTAATAAAAGAAAGGAAGTCAGTGATTTAGATGGTCATGGTGTATTTGATGTGATAGTAGAGGATGTCGCAAGAGAATTTCACATTAAACCCAAGGTTCTAGGAGCCTTGCATAATGACAAAAGGACGGCATTGTATGAGGGCTCTAAACATTCAGTTTTGAGTGCGACTTTCAGAGTGATGAAACTTGAAGGCCAAATTTGGGTGAATGAATAAAGGGATGACGGAGACTCTAGACTTAATTAAGGAGCTACTTCCTGGAGGTAATCTTATGCTTGATAAATTGTATGTCGTGAAATGGATTATTTGTCCTATGGATTGAAATTGGAAAAAATTTATGCATGCTCGAATGATTGTATGTCGTACAGGGGAAGGAGGATGCGTTGCAAGATAGATGTTGGGTTTGTGACAATCAGTCTCGTTACAAGATGAAAAAGGGTGATATTTCCATTGGTACAGAAGTAGGATCTGGTTCAAAGATAAAGACAGAGGATAAAGTGTTGTGGAATCTCCTAATCATATCATGTTTAAAGAAGTTGTTCGCGTGGAAAGAGGACACCAAGTTGCTGCGTTGGCATTCATAAAGAGTTAGATTGGACGGTTATGTGATTAGAGATACTTCAAACAGTGAGCAATGGAAGAAGCTTGATACCATTTATGCTGAGTTTGGAGACGATCCTCGACATTTGAGGTTAGGTTTATCGGCTGATGGAGATTCCTTTGGTAATATGAGCAGCACATATAGTTCTTGGCCTATTTTTTTAGTGATCTACAATCTGTTATAAATCACAAATAAAGTCTTAAAATCCATGGCTCTAAGATTGACTAAATTTAGAAGGAGAGGCAGCCGAAGTCTAGATAATAATCCTCCTTGCTTGCATATTGTGTAGAGCCTTCAGTATTCAGATCATCCTTAGGGTTTGCATTGACATCAGGATTGGAAGGGGGTTCAGATATACGAAGCTCAGAAGAGGAAGAGCTAAAGGGAAGATCCTTAAAGTAGTCAATCGCACATTTCTTTAACTCAGCCGCAGAGGGCTGACAAGGAAGATTGGCAAGATGGGATAGCGTGGCATAAGAAAGGCCACCATAAAAAATGCTGCTAATGTATTCTTTGTTAAGTATAGCCTTCTGCTGCTCCAACACTTTCTCAGACTTGGACAGCCTTGGCAGCTTATCAGCTTTTATAGTAGGATTCAGTTTTTGAAGCTCAATCAAAGCCTCACAATACCCAACGTTGTAAGAGCAAGTTGACAACTCCTCAAAAAGAGCATAAAAAGACTTCGTCTTCACGAGCTTATCAACAAGAATCTGAGGATACCCAAGCAAAACAGGGCCAGTAGTATGCATTTCTTCTAGCTCGGAATGTAGCTTATCCATTTTATTCTCAGCGGCCAAGGCACGCTCTTCAGCATCACGAGCATGACCTTCAGTAGCTTTAAGAGAAAGATTCAGTGCATCGTACTTCGCTTTGACAGCCTATAATTTTTCTAGTGCTGACCCATCTCCTTTGGCAAACTCGGCAACCCATTTGCTGACAAGATGAAAACTCTCACCAACCTTGTTTTCAAGATACGCAAATAAATATAATAGTTACACATCGCATCGAAAGAAATTCCAAATTAAATCATAATACCATCCTAACAAATGTACCAAAACCATTGTCTCATGAAGAGACAGTTTAGAGAGGGTAGCAGGAATAGTTCCTTCTACCATTAAGTCATGGATTTGTGGTAGAAGGGTGCGATGAGAATGACTAATATGCCCCCTCTTCTTAATAGGATCCAAGATGGTTGAAGAACTATCAGTGTGATCCTTTCTCCTTCTCCTTTGGGTCTCATTAGAACTGCGATAAGCCCCCTCCTTAATTTCTTTCATCACGACACTGGAAGTTTTTTCATGAGCATTGGCTTCGATAACAAATTAATGGGGGACAACAATCTCAGTGTTATTGTTTGTCTTAGTGACCATGGTCTCTATATCGTCATTTTAGTCGCCAGATATAAAATTTCTATCAGCGAAGTGCTTAGTTAGATCCATATACGCAAATTGGCAGATAAAACAAGTTAGAATAATACACAAACATACAAGGGAAACAATAGCAACAAGGGAGAAGAACAAGTAGGACAGGAGTAAATCAAAAAAACAATGAGAAATAAACACCTTCGCTCAAAGAACCAGCAGGGTGAAGACCAATTGAATGTTGGTTGAGTGGTATTACAGCTTTGGATTCAGCATTACGATGAACACCAACCTTGGAAAATTTTGATTTTGGAACATTATAGTTCAAAATTGGAAAAACAGGTTCGCTAGCATTACCAAGGCTAAGAAAAATTTTTACGCCATACCTCACAGTTATTCAAAAATCCACTAATTAGCTCCATGGTTGGGATAACAGGATAAATAGTGAACTCATCAGACAATTTTTTCACCTTTCGAAGATGATAAAGATTACAAAATAAATCAATGGGAAAAGGCACCTCAGTTGCCTTGCACGCATGATTGAAGACAATTATAATTGAAACATCTTTAGGATGAAGCTAAGATAAAGTGACTCGGTAATGCGAACGAAATTCTAGGACATGCTGAGGCAAAGGGAAAGAAAGTCCAAACTTGAGATAATCCAAGTAGAAAGATATAAAATGAGGAGAAGAAGTGTGAACTCTTTCAGAAGGCTCATGCGCCCTAAGCTCATACGAAGACAAAAAAGAGAAATTATTCTTTAAACTCTCCAGGTAACTATAGGAAAGAATGTTACTAACAGAAGAAGAGCCAATGAACTTGTCAGAATCTTGTAAAGAAGACTCGGGAACATTATCATCGGGAACATTTTGTAAAGAAGACTCGGCAATGCTAGAGGTAGACATTGAAGCAATCGAAATCCCTAAGATTCGAATGAAATCTTGTCAGTTGCAATCACAAAGTTAAAAGATGGAAATTCCATAAAAATTAGAGAAGATGACCACAGGAAAACACAACGGAAAAGTACAAAGAACCTTTACACCATAATTTAAGGAGAAAGCTACTACAGAAGAAACACCCCACAGATAAAGATTGTTTCAGAAAGGGAAGAAGAGAGAGAGAAAAGGAGAACTTACGAGATTAAGTGAATACGAAGGAAGATCTGAGAAATAAAGAATAAGAGAGGCAGATGAGGAATTCTTATAGTCGAGGATTATAATTACAAAAAAGTGAAAAAACAAAAGGAAAAATAATAACTCATAATGACAGCCTGACAAAAAGTGAATTACCTTTTTAGGAATTCGAGAAGGTGGCGGCGTATGAGTGGAGAGAATACACTGAATACTAACAGAGTTCAATTGCAAAAAGTAAAGCAATTATAAAAGAGAAAATTTAATGGCAGGGGAGGAAAACTCAGAATATTAATAGCGATTAAGAATGAGAAGATCTTGTATCCAGGATCGCAACAACTAGATCTCTACCACAATAACTGTATTTTTAAATTTTGGAGATTAGGCAATTCCGAGGAATAACAAAAGACAGCCAATTAGCACACAACACTTCGCAAAAGCAGTTCAAGTCGTTGCAAAAATGAACATATTAATACATTTCAGGAGTAAATGGACCAATAATTCGTGTGCATCTTCTGATCACAGCCATAGCTTCATTTTTTAGTGACTCCATGGCTGGGAGGGTGGGGCATATGGGGTTATACCTAGCCTAGCAACTAAAAGGCCACTGGCCTTTAGGCCCAACCCAACTCCATCCTACAGTAGACAAAGCCATTTCAGCCCAAAGGTACAAGTCAACCACAAACCAACAAAAGCGGAGCTTGGTGATTGTGGATTCAATTATGAACCAAGAAAGAAGGAATGAGTGGAAACACTCAGCCATTCATCCGAAAAGGTAGTGATCATGGCACACCCCACGATCTTAGTCCTTAATAACACGGAGCCACTATTACAAAAGTAGGGATAGCAGTGGGGTGGGTTTTGGTTCATGGATGTAGTTTTTGTGGGGATGAGGTGAGTATGGGTATAAAAATTAATACCCATCATGGGTAGTGGGTCGGGCGGGGATATTAGTTCATGCCCGCCCCATTATACCTGCTATGTACACACACATTTATTATATAATAAACTATTATTTATCCATAATACACATGTTTTACTTGTAATATTTTCATGTAAATATTATTGAACTTTTAATATTAAAATAATTAATTTTAAAGAAAATTTTTGGATTTTTGGTTTTTTTGTAGATATAAATAAGGTGAGTAAAATTGATGCAGGCAGAAACCTCGTAGAACAAATTTGACTCCTACTGTTGATTCGCGTCCGAATTCCAATTGAATACCCTTCCAAAACATGTTGATTCAAGACACTTGAATACCAGATTTGGGCATCAAGTTCATGCTCTTCAAGAATAAGAAAATATAAAGCAAAAGCGTTTGTTTTTTTTATCAAAGGCCGGGCACAAATCCAACACAGGAGGTTTAAATACCTCTGCACCACAAACAAGTCCTAAGGGCTAAAATGGAAAACCACAAAATGACAAAACAAAAAAAATGACAAAAGGAAAGATACCAAACATCCATAATCATGCAACTACGTCTAAGCATGCAAAAGGAAAACAAAGACTCTAAAAACTTCCAAAAATATGCATGCTCGTCTTCAGTAAACAAATATGCTTCAAAGCTTGCCCGTAAGTCATCTTCAACTTTAGCCCTTGCTGCACTTCTCAAACCGCTCCAAAAATGTCAAAGCTTGTTCGTCTATCGCTCGACCCGCATTATACTCTCCGGGATGGAAAGAATTTTTCCTCGAAGTCAGGTCCACATTGTCTTCGGAGGATTCACCATGGAACATAATGAGATGCTTCATTTTAAACACGTTGAAAGTGTGGAGGTAACTTGGTAGCTTGAGATGGTAGGCGTTGGGGTTGATCTTGGCGACAATCTCCACAGACCGATCTTCTTGGATGCGATCATATTTTAGTCACCAACAGAGAAGCGTTTCTTGGTCAGCACTGCCCACATGTAGTCACCCACATCAAACTCCAAGTGGTGGTAATGCTTGTCCTTGAGCTCCTTATAGCAAGAGTTAGCTAAGGACAGGTTCTCATACACGGCTTTGTGAACATCATGAAGGGTGTGAATAAAATCAGAAGCTTTACCAGGCACCTTGGCAATGGTCGGAAGAGAAAGAAGGTCAAGCAGTCTGTGGGGTTGAGCAGAGTACGCGACTTGAAATGGGCTAAAACCGGTGCACTGATTAGTGCATGGTTGTGTACGAACTCCGCCTGACTCAACTTCTGATCCCAGCTCTTGGTGTGGTAACCAATGAGGCAAGGCAGCAAGTTTTCGAGCACTACCACAGAGACCCCCCTCTAGCACCAATTGTTTGGCACCAGTTGTTAAAACCGGTGCCAAAATTGTAATAGCACCAATTTTTTTATTTGTTAGCACCGGTTTCTAAACCGTTGTAAATTTAACACCATTTTTTGTACTGGTATCACTGGGTTTTTTCTAATAACCGGTGTAAATTTAACGGTCAAAAAACCGATGCTAAAAATGATGAAAACTCGTGTAAACCTAACACCAGTTAAAAACCGGTGCTAAAAATTACAAAAACCGATGTTAAATTAGCACCGGTAAAAAAATTGGTGCTAAAAATCTCTAAAACCGGTGAATTGAAAATTTTGGCTAACCGGTGCTAAAAAATTACAAAAACCGGTGCTAAATTGGCACCGGTTTGAAAACCGGTGCTAGAAATTAAAGAAAACCGGTGAAATGTAAATATTTGGCACCGGTTTTAAAAACCGGTGCTAAAACATTAAAGAATCCGGTGTTAAAATAATTCCAGAAAAAAGTGGGAAAAATGGCACTGGTTTTTTTTTAGCACCGGTTAAAAACTGGTGCTAATGGGAAAAATGGCACTTGTTATACATACTATTCACAAAAACCGGTGCCAAATAGAGCATTTAATGCTCCAAACTATCCCTAAAAAATTATATCTGAACTTGTAGTTCCCTTCTCTTTTCATTGATGGAAGAATTTTTGGATGGTGAGCAATAACCCCAAGCAGTGAAGACCCATGATGTAAGTTTTCCTTAACTTTTTTGAATTTCAATAAAATAGTAGTTATATTAACCATTAATGCATGCATGGAGAGAGTTTATTTTCATTTATTAATGGTTTCTATGCTTTAAGTTAGTTTAGTATCATGCATGTTGTCAGAGTGTAAATGATTGTGGATGTAAACATGGTTGTGTTTGTTTTGGTATATGGTATATATATATGTATATATATATCCCAAGAACAAGTTGATCGATTCACATACATATACACATACACATGACACTTTTAGTATTGTGTAGCAAATTGATTGTGTTTATTTTCATTATGTTTGAACGGTGAATATTTGTTTAATTGTTGGTATTATTTTGTTTAGATACAATGGACCGAGAATCGATACTTGCGTGGAGAAAAAAATTGTTAGCTATCCAAGTGTAGCTAGAGGGAGTGGTGAACATATTGCATTTATTGATTGGTTTCTTGATTATGCCTTTGGTCGGGAGGAGAGGATACTTTGTCCATGCAAAAGATGCTTGTGTCATGAACGGTTTGATGAATGTGGGCTTGTTAGATTTCACTTTCTTAAGAATGGATTTGATAGAGGTTACATTGTATGGACATTTCATGGAGAGGTTGAGCATCAACATAAGGGTGGTGGGTTTGACCAGGTAGATGGAAACAATTGTAACATTGATGCCATGTTTGATGTCATTGTAAGAGATTTTTAGGGGAAGCTTAAAATTTTGAGTGCTTTGCTCGATGAAAAAGAGAAGCCATTGTATCCGGGATGTAAAAGTAAGGATGCCATAATCTCCTTTTTTATGGAGGTTTTCAATTTGAAAGCTTTGAGTTATTGGAGTGATACAAGTGTGAATTCACTCCTAGAGCTTCTAAAGGATAAGTTTCCAGAAGGGAATGGAATACCAAAAAAATTTTACGAGGCTAAGAAAATATTGTGTCCACTCGGTTTGAAATACAAGAAAATACACGCATGTCCTAATGATTGTGTGTTGTATGACGGTGATTTGAAAGATGCGGTTGAATGTCCCGTGTGCAAACATTCAAGATATAAGGGTGTGAGGAGTGATGATGATGGGTGTTTGGCTAAGAAGAAGAAGAAGGTCCCATTGAAGTGATGGTGGTATCTTCCTTTAATTCCTAGGTTGAAGAGGTTATTTGCAAATTCAAAAGATGCAAAGAACTTGCGATGGCATGGAGAGCAGGAAAGACCAAGTGACGACAAGATAAGACATCCGGTGGACGGTGAACAATGGAGAAACTTTGACAGGCGATATCCTTCATTTGGTTTACGTCTTGCATTATGTACTAATGAGATGAATCTATTTGGTAATATGTCATTGAAACATAGTTCTTAGCCCGTGACGTTGGTTATATATAATTTGCCCCCTTATTTGTGCATGAAACGTAAATATGTTATGATTCCCCTGTTAATCTCAGGTCCAAGACAACCTAGGAACAAGGTTGATGTGTGTTTGAGACCATTGATTGGTGATTTGAAGATATTGTGAGAATAAAAATGGGTGTTGGCATTTGATGCCCATATGAATGTGAAGTTTCCATTGCCTGCCATGCTTTTTTGCACAATCAATAATTTTCCAGCCTATGGAAATTTGTCGGGGTATGTTGTGAAGAGGTACAAAGCATGTTCTATTTGTGAGGAGAAGACAAAATTCAAACAGCTAAGACATGGAAGAAAGACAGTGTATCTGGGCCATAGAAAATGGCTGCAAGGAAACCATAAATACTGGGATGATGTGGTCAATTTTATTGGGGGAAAGAATGAAGGAAATCCCTACACCACTAACTGGTGTGCAGATTCACAGGAAGGTTAAGAAATTGAGAGTGGTGTTGGGAAAGTATAAAGGCAAGGACATAATACATTGTGATGGTCCATGGAAGGAAAGGTCAATATCTTTTTTATCTACCGTACTGGGAGCATATTGAGGTTAGGCATTCCTTATAAGTGATGCATATTGAGAAAAATGTTTGTGAAAGTTTGATAGGTACCCTCTTGAATATTCTCTGGAAGACAAAAGATAGTTTGAATGCCTGGTTGGACTTGGTAGATTTGGGAATCAGAAATGACCTCGCTCCAGAAGTGAAGGGTAAGAGGATTACTTGCCCCCTGCACCTTGTACATTGTCAAAGGAGGAGAGAATCTCAGTTTGTGATAGTTTGAAATCAGTGAAGGTCCAAATTGGTTATTCATCGAATGTTAGTCGGGTAGTTACAAAGGATTGTCAGATGATTGGGTTGAAATCTCATGATTTTCATGTTCTGATACAACAACTGTTACCTATTGCTATTCGTGAGGTAATGGAGGCTGACGTAAGGTACTCAATCAATAGATTTTTTTTTTGGTTCCATATGCCAGAAGTCTATTGACCGGGACCACTTGGATGTCCTACAAAAAGAGGTTGTTGTGCTATGCAAGTTGGAAATGTATTTCCCTCCATCTTTTTTTGATATAATGGTTCACTTGGTTGTTCATTTAGTCCGGGAGATAAAGATATGTGGTCCGGTTGGTATGCATTGGATGTATCCTTTTGAGCGTCACATTAAAGTATTCAAGGGATACGTGAAATTTATGAGTAGACCGGATGCTAGTATTGTTGAGAGGTATGTTACCGAAGAAGTATTTGAATTTTGCTCTAGCTATTTGGAGGAGCATAGAAATTTTGGGGTTCCCCAGAATCGACATGTTGGAAGGAAGGTGGGCAAACCGAGGTCAAGGGGAATGTTATTTACTCCATTGAATAGTGATATGATGTTAGTTCATTTGTATGTCTTGAGGAATTGTAGGGAGACTACTGTTTATGTGACCGAGCACCTTAATTCAATCACAGAGTCTCATCCCATGTGACCCCCAAGTAAAGTTCAGTTGGAGCACAATGACAAGTTTGTGAATTGGTTATATGATCGATGCAATGTAGGTGATTACGACCCAAAAATTAGAGCATTTGCAAGGAAGCCTAACTGCACGGTTTTGAGGTTTTCAAGATATGACATGAACGGTTTTTCTTTTCCTACTAGGGACCAAGATTTAAAGAGCACAACACAAAATAGTGGGGTATACATTGAGTCGGAGACATTATGGCAAGCAAGCAAGAAAGACAATAAACTTGTCCTAGATGTGATGTCGTTTTATGGTGTTATTGATGAGATTCGGGAGCTTGACTATGGAGAATTCAAGATTCCAGTTTTCAAGTGCCAATGGTTTGATAACACAACTAGAGTTAGAAGTGATGACCCAATGGGATTTACCCTTTTTAAACAGCGTCATGAAGCATATGACAATGATCAGTTTATTTTGGACGAACAAGCAAGACTAGTTTTCTACGTTAATGATCCGTGCAATATAGGTTGATCTGTTGTGTTACATTGTAAGCAATACTCTTTCCGTGACGAAATTGATTTTGAAGTTACAAGTGAAAGGTTAGAGTTCCCCTCTATTTCCCCTCTACTTATTAACGACGGGATTGAGACGGGAGCAATACGGAGGAAACACAGAGATGGCATTTGGATAGATGAAGGTGGCCAAAAAATTGGAGACGTTCAATCCAAAAAGAGGAAGATGGTTGAAGACTAGCGGGTGAAGAACAATGAATTCGTGGGCTAAAATTTATGTATTTTTGTAGTATGTTGTGTTTTGTATGACTGTTAACTATTCTACAACTATGTTATTATTGGTACCTATTTTGAGCATCTCTGAGAGTGGCAGCGCACTGCCTCTCTTTTGGTAAAGCTTGGACAAAATAAGCATCATTTTCCTAGCGCGCTGCAGCTCTTTTGGTAAAGCTTGGACAAAATAAGCTTCATTTTCCTAGCGCGCTGCAGCTCTTTTGGTAAAGCCTGGACAAAAAAAGCTTCATTTTCCTATGGTAGCAGTTGCCAGCTGTAGCACGCTGCAGCTCTTTTGGTTCAGCACGCTGCAGCTCTTTTACACACACATTACCTGTTTTGAGTTACTCGTTCAGTTCTTCTAAGACAAAAAAAATGAATACACATTCATAAAGTACCAAGTCAAATCCACATAGAAGCAACATATGTTTTGGAAATCAAAAACCCGATAAAACAGAGATCCATATAAACTAAGAAAAATAAACAACTTGAGAAAATCAAGATGTGAGCACAATGAAGGTAGTTAATCCCCGCACGAGCTGTCCACCCCAGTGTTGGAAGATGGTGAATCTATAGTAGGGATTGGACCCAATTCCTTGATTTTGTCACCACACATGCCTGTCAGGATCTTCCCAACCTGCTCACTCCATCGTACCAAGTGATCCACCTTCACTTTCAATACTGCCATGTCCCCATCCAAATTCTCCTTAGACAATTTACTTGTTATCGACCTTGATGACACAGCAATTTTCTTTTTCTTCGAGAATATTTAAGAGTTGATGGGAAGCTTTGGCATCAGTGTGTAATCATCATCTTTAAATTTGCAACCTGCTTCCACGCATAAGGCAATGATGAGGGAGGAGAAGCCTATACAGTTGTGGGCATTGACACAATCCCAGATGTACGCCAGTATTGTACCCCCAGCATTGATGCTCAAGTTCTTCTTGATCTTGTACAGGAGCAACATACGGGAATGATGAACCTCACTATTCATTTTCACCAGCAGCAGGCGGGCAGCTATGAATGTGTACCACACATTCATGTCGTCACTCAAGTATTTCTTCTCAATGCTGGACCATTCTGGTGGCAGGTTTCGGATAACTTCATCACCATCATCACAGATTTCTTATATGATCTGTTCCCAAGAAGCTTTTTCAACAGCTTTTTCCACGACTTCGTAGACATTTGCGGGCTTCGGTGGGATCTTGTAGAACTTGTTGATCACATCTGGCGGAAGCTCAACGAACTGACCACAGAAGAAACCCTCTGCTTAATTCTTGTACTTTGTGAGGGACAAGAACTCACATGATAGGGTCTTGTTCACACGATCTGGTTGTGCGATGAAGCCTTCCCACCCGTGCCAATTGACATAGTCCTTGTAAGGCTTTTCCAGTCTCAACCCTCTCTCTAGTATGAGGCCCCAACTAATGAATTTTTTGTACACATTTTTGGCCTCATGACAGTCTGCCCCTGTCATCGATATGGCAGAGTTCCTTTGCACCACTAGAGACTGGTTGTCTCGCTCCTCCATAGCGCCAACGCTGGCCTTTTTCCTTGAGTTCTGGCTATTGGTCTTCCCCTTGGGTGAAAATTTTTGGGGGGGTCATACCTGGTAAAATAAATGTTGTATGGTACGAAAGGAGCCAGCAAAATGTTAACACAAGTAAAATTTGCATCCAGATTGTTAGCACATGAATAAATTTGCATCCAGAAGTCAGCACATGAATAAATTTGCATCCAGAGATCTGCTGAGTTCTTGTAACATAACATAGGCATAGAACTGTATGAAGAACATAGGCATAGAACTGTTCCTTGAACATAGGCATAGAACTGTTCCTTGAACATAGGCATTGAACCAATTCAACAAACACAGGCATAAAAGGGTATTCACACAGAACATAGGCATAGCATACAGTGGTAATAACTCTCGCATTTCCAAAACAAAATCACAATTAGGTATTTTCATGAAATCAAACAATCAGCATACCAATCCCTAGGAAACCAAAAATGAAATGGTATACGATCACCGGGTTCGAACAAGGGTTTGTTGATGAAAGGTGTTTGGGGGGTGGACGGTGCTTGGAGGGCGGACGGTGCTTGGAGGAGGGAGCTTGGCGGAGGGAGCTTGGCGGACGGTAGCTTGGTGGATAGTGTATGGACGGTGGATGGTAGATTGACGAAGAACAGAAGGTAGAGGGAGTGTGGGACGGTGGAGCCTGGCCTTGGTGGAATGGACGGAGCTTGGCGGAGGTGGAATTGAGCGGGGACGGTGGAGGGAGCTGGGATGGAGCTTGCCGGTGGAGGAAGTGGGAGGTAGTGGAGGGAGCGGGGAATGTGGAGGGAGCTTGGCAGAGGAAAGGTGTTAGGGTATTGGGTTGAGTGACCAATTTTACACAAATATTGGCTGAATCGTACACGCAAATAGGCTAATTTTTACACACACATGGGCTGAAAGGTGTTAGGGTATTGGGTTCTAGGGCTTGAGGCACGGGGGCTAAAGGCTCGAGGCAGGAAGTTCAAAGTTTGAGGGATCAAGGTAAGAGGTTTGAGGCTAGAGGTAGGAGGCTCAAGGCTCGAGATTTGAGGGCTCGTGGCAGGACGTTCAAAGGCTTAAGGTTCGATAGCTTGAGAGGCTCGAGGGTACAAGGGGGTCGAGGTTCAAGGGTCGAGGGTTATGAGGCTCAAGGATTCAAGGGCTTGAGGGGACAAAGGACTCGAGGTTCGAGGGCTCAAGGGTTTTGAGGGGCTAGAGGGTTATGTTGGGTTCAAGGGGTTTGAGGGGTTCGAGGGGTTCGAGGGGTTTAAGGGTTCGAGGGTCTTGAGGGGTTTGAGGGTTCGAGAGGCTTGAAGGGTTTGAACATTCAAGGAGCTAGAGGGCTCGAGGGATCAAAGCTCGAGTTGAGGGTTTGAGGGTTCGAGTGGCTCGAGAGGTTTGAGGGTTCGAGGGGCTCGAGGGGTTCAGACATTCGAGGGGCTCGAGGCTCGAGGGATTCGAGGGTTCGAGGGGCTTGAGGTTTGAGGGCTTGAGGGGTTCGAGGGGATCGAGGTTCGAGGGCTTAAGGGGCTCAAGGTTTGAGGGCTCAAGGAGCTCAAGGTTCAAGGGTTCGAGGGGTTTGAGGGCTCGAGGGCTCGAGGTTCAAGGGCTTTATGGGCTTGAGGGGCTCAAGGTTCAAGGGCTCAAGGGGCTCAAGGGGTGCATGGACTTGAGGGGCTCGAGGGGCTCGAGGGGCTCAAGGGTTCGAGGGGTTAAGGCTCGAGGGTTCGAGGATCAAGGGCTCAGGTTGAAGTTGTCGAAAATCCCCACATACGGGATCGAGGGATCGAGGGCTCAGGCTGAAGTTTTATAAAATCCGAGGGATGATTTCCAAAAAATATATTATGTATAATATATTCGTAAGTCAAGAAATCAATTTACATACTCCCTCTGTTTCACTAAGAGTGGCACACTAGGTTTAAGCTCTTGGATTAATGTGACGGAAATGAGAAGTTGAAATTGAGTGTAGAAAGTAAAAACTAGGATGAGTTGATGAGATTGTAGGAATCTTACCAAAAATGTAAAGTGTGCCAATTTTAAAAAAACATCCCAATAAGGCAAGTGTGCCACTCTTAGTGAAACGGAGGGAGTATCAGTATTCTATATACACTAGTTAACTATATGTGATCGTGTTCAATACAACTAAGGGTTGGTCAAACCCCAGTCAACATACACATGCACCAACTTCACCGTATCCATTACTTGATAACCCTTACGGTTGTCTACTAGTCGCCCGTAGTCGGTGAGTGTTCCATGTACACTGGTTAATCGACTATAACTTAATTGGCGATCTGTATACACTATTTATAACTTAATTAACGTATCCATTACTTGATAACCCATTAAGTTAACTAAGATCGTCCCTTAATTACTGAGGCGACGCAAATACAGTCTTCCTCAAGTGCACTAAGCGAGCCTACATTAATTTCATTATATTATCACATAAACGTGTTTGAATTGACGCATACTAATTCCTGGTTAAACTCTATTTCTCTGGACGTTCTATGTATACAAGTAATAGTCAGCACACTAAATACATAATTCTAGATAGGAGCGTCGTCTATTGTAATTAAACAGTATCCAGACCTTAATTAATTTGTCATTGGATATTATTCAAAATTCTTTACCTAACTCAATACGATGTAGTATAAAAATCGCATGAAAATGAGCAAGTTGGCCAACAAAGGAGCTTCACAAATTTAACTCCAAAGTGACCCAACAAAGCAGCAAAAATGGTCAAATTAAACTCCCAATTAGCCCAAAAAAACATCATTTAGCTTCCCTCCCAAAAATTTCCTTTTCCCTCCATAACCTAATTTCCAAATTTTTGCAACTCCCACCCCAACGTACACGCCCTTCGAGGGCTCTCGGTTCCAGGGCTCGCAGTGCCAGGTCGAGTAAAGCTGCTGCATAGCCAGCCAGTGGCAACAAACATTGCCGAGAGTGTGTACAAATAAGGTATGAGTGATTGGTTTTTGGGTAAGTCTACAAGAACTCGTTAAATGGGTGGTAGTTTGCTTTTTTCCCAGGTTTAATCAATATATATATATATATATATATATATATATATATATTGGTGGGTCTCTTAGTTTGTGAGTTTGTGTTTTAATTTGTTGGGTTATTAGTGTGGGTAGTTGTTCACGTAGATAGATGATTTGTTTGCTAATAATTATAGACTTTTTGCCTACTTTGTTTTTGCCCCCATACAAATTTTTCGCATATTATGTTGATAGGTCAATATGTTCTCAGTTGGGTGTTTGAGGATATCCGTCTTTGGATGTGCTATGTTAAGATTTCATTTTTTTGATTGACTTGTACAAGCGAGTGAATGGTGAAGCCAAGGAAGAAATTGTTTGACTCTGGTACTAAAGCCGTAGAAGACAATTGTGTTACCCCTACAAGATGACAATTGTGATGTCAATAGTGAGGAGGTGGATGATGCACCCAAATCATGCTCGGGATCTGAAAACTCGTGGGAGGAAGAAGCAACTATACCAAAAGATGACATGAGTGGGAGCTTTGAAAAGTTTGAGATTAAAGAGTATTGCAAGCATAGAGGCACAGCCACGTGCAAGTACGTGTTGCTGGCAAAGCAAAAGAAGCCCCTTAAAATATTTTTCGACGATGACTTCGAACCCTTGGTTATGCGCAGCCGGTGGTCGATGTATGTTGGCTATGCCTTCCAACGAAGAATCCGCTTCGGGACATGGCATAATTGGAAAGCAGTCCCAGACCATATAAAGAAAGATGCATGGGAAGACATTCACGTAAGTGTGTTCTAATCCTCCATTTTCATTTGTTCATTACATTTTTGCACTGACAACACGTATCTTTATCCGCTAGATTAGCTGGGATATACAAATCAAAATGACATTCAATAAGATGAATAAGTTCCGAAATAAATGGAAAATGTATGCAGGTGAAAAGTGGAGGAATTGGAAGGCTAAGGTGGCTCACAAGTACATTGTGCAAAAAAACAAGATTCTTGTGCATGGACAGATTATCGATGGATGGACAAAAAAGAATGAGAGCTATTTGTGAAACACAGATCAACCCCTGAATTCAAGGTTATTCCTTAAAAATTCTTAATTTCTAGTCATTACTTTGTGAGCATTTTAAAAATTGATGAACATATAGGCATTAAGTGTCGCTGCAAAAGTAAGCGCCTCACATAAGGAGTACATCCATCACATGGGCAGTGGAGGGAATCGTAGGCTTGTTATAGAACTCGAGAAGAGGAAAATAAGGGCTAAAATTGACGAGCTTATGGATCAAGGTCAAAGTGTAGAAGAAGCGGAGGCTTTAGTTCAAATCATAGATTTCAAACCGGACCGCTCGGAGGTGTTCCTAGAAGTTAACTGGGACAAGAAATTATCGACCTACACCAACATTCTGCGTTAAAAGAGCATCCCCAACTATTGTGAGCCAAATTCATAATTGATTCTATTTTTATTAATATTCTCAGATGTAATGCATAGTAATGGCTTGCATATGTTTTGTTTAGTAGAAAAACCTTTTGGATAAGAAGCAAAAGGGAGAGTTGGCTATACAGGGAAAAGAAGACATTCTCGTTCAAGCAACGGGTAAGAAGGATCATTGGGCTCATAGTTAGTTGCTTTCTTGCTCTGTGATTGTTAGTTTCTGGATTTCAATCTCCTGTCAAATTGATTTTGGATTCTTTTAGTTGTGGGGATATATTACTACTGTCACGTTCATTTTGGATGTTGGTAGTTCGGGCCTACTAACATCTTCATCTTGTTCTTTTCTCAGTTGAACTGAGAAAAGGTCCCTTTGCCAATATAGTTTTAATTGAGAGACAGTTTATCCCAGATGAACGTTGAAAGCTGTAGCGCACTGCGGCCTTCAGCAGCTATATATAGAATTCATTTCTTGTTATAATAAACTTTTCGGGCTAATTACATCTTGAACTCCGTTTGTACCACTTTCTCAGCTTTCTCATAGCTCCAGTGTTTCTTTCGGTAATCCGACTCTTTATCGCTGGCTTGTTAGTGCTCTTCAGTATCTGGCTATCACTTGTCTGGATTTGGCTTTTGCCGTTAACTCGGTTAGTCAATTTCTTCAAGATCCCCGGGAGGATCATTTTGCAGCTGTCACCAGGATTCTTCGATATGTGGCTGGCACACCTCATCTGGGTCTTACTTTCCGCTTGGGTGGTTCCTCTGATGTTTGTGCTTACTCGGATGCTGACCGGGTCCGTTGTTTGGAGACGCGTCTTTCGACCTACGGCTATGCGGTTTTCTTGGGTGGTAATTTGGTATCCTGGAGTGCCAAGAAGCAACCCACTATCTCGCGCTCGAGCTCGGAGTCAGAGTATCGTGCTCTTGCAAACACAGCGGCTGAAGTGGTTTGCCTTTCTCATCTACTACGGGAGTTGCATTTTCCTTTGGATGATTCGCCTTTGTTGCTGTGTGATAACAACAGTGCGGTCTTCTTGGCTCAGAATCCCGTTGCTTATAAACGGGCATAGCACATCGACATCGATTATCATTTTGTTCGGGAGCTGGTGGCTTATGGCAAGCTTCGTGTCAGTCATATGCCTACTTCCTTGCAGCTTGCGGATATCTTCACAAGGGGCTACCTAAGCCATTGTTTGAATTTTTTCGTTCCAAGCTCTGCGTTTCGGTCAACCCGACGCTTCGCTTGAAGGGGGTATGGGAGTTGAGTAGTGGGTGAGTAATGTATGGGAGTTTAGTAGTGGGTGAGTAATGTATGGGAGTTGAGTAGTGGGTGAGTAATGTATGGGAGTTGAGTAGTGGGTGAGTAATGGGCTTTAAGCTTGTATTAATTCAGCATTATATTGCCTATAAATGGCTAATAAACTCACACCTCATGATGATGGAGGTTTCTCTCATTCACAGTAGTTGCGCCAATGCCTCACCGCTTACACCACCGCATAGAACTCGACGTCATAGGTATTGTAATTAAGCTGGGCACTTGAGACTGTCTCGCTAAAAAATGCGACAGGTCTACCATTTTTTGTCAACACATCCCCAATTCCCATCTTTAATGCATCTATGTGGAGTTCGAAAGGCTGAGTGAAGTCCGGCAGCACTAGAATTGGCACTGTAGTGAGGCGAATCTTAGTCTCTTGGAACGTCGACTCGGCATCATCCATCCACACAATGTATTGCTTCTCATGCAGTCCGTAATAGGAGCCATGCTACCACTGAAATGGGGAATAAAACGTATGTAAAAAGAGGCTAAACCATGAAAACTTCGTACCTCGATGGTAGTCTTTGGTCGCGGCCACTACTACACTGCTTCTACCTTGGCCGCGTCCACCTTTAAGCCCTCGCCGGAGACAACATAACCCAAGAATAGCAGCTTCGGTGTCATGAAGATGCACTTCTTCTTCGCAGCATAGAACTTCTCATGGCGGAGGACGTTGAGGACCTCACGCATATGTTGGAGGTGAGTGACGCGGTCGGCACTATAAATAAGAATGTCATCAAAATACACCACCAAAAACTTGCCAATGAAGGGTCAGAGAAGCTTATTCATAGTGCGCAGGAACGTGCTAGGAGCATTCGATAACCCAAGGGCATCACAAGACACTCATATAGCCCCTCACGCATCTTGAACGCGGTCTTCCACTCATCCCTGGGTCTCATACAGATCTGGTAATAACCGCTTTTGAGGTCCAAATGAGATAAAACCGAGGCTCCACTTATCTGTTCCAACAAGTCATCGAGGCGGGGAATAGGAAACTGGTACCTCCGGTGATCTTGTTGACAGCTCAGCTGTCGACACACATGTGCCAGGATCCATCTTTCTTAGGGGCTAAAAGTGTCGGTACTGAACAAGGACTCATTCTCTCTCGAACGTGCCCTTTCGCTAATAGCTCCCTCACCTGTGGTCGTAACTCTTCATGTTCACTAGGACTCATCCAATAGTGGGGTCGATGAGGTAGCGCCGCTCCGGGCTCAAAGTCGATATGGTGCTAGATGTCACGAAGGGGTGGCAAGCCTTCAGGCAGGTCATCCTGAAAGACTTCCCCCGAATTCAGCAATCAACGGGGCAATGTCGGTGGGTATGCCCTCGACCTCAGTGCTCTTGGGAACCATGTTAGTATCCTTCCCAAACAAAAAATAGACAACCTCGGCATCTCGTACATCCACGTTAAATTGTGCCATTGACAAATTATTTATATTTGACCCGCTTGGCAATAGCTTTACTCAAGGTGGTAGGCTTCTCCGTCGGTTTGCTCGGGACTAGACAATCTCCACCTCCTCGAACAAGAAACTATAGGAGTTTGTCCGGCCATCATGGATCACCTTCCGTTCATACTGCCATGGTCTTCCCAGAAGTAGGTGGCACATATCCATGTTTGCCATATCACACCAAAATTTGTCTCGATATTTCGCACCAACAAAAAAGGAAATCAAGGCGAACTTTGAGACGGTTACCTCACCACCACGTTTCAACCATCCGAGCTTGTAAGGTTTTGGGTGATGCTTAGCTTTGACATGGAGTTTATGCACTGCTTCCACGATGTTCTCGCAGCTCCCGGGATCGATGACAAATCGACTCACCTTGCCAAGTACCATGCACATGGATTGGAAGATATTGTTCCTTAACCAATCTTCCTCCATTGCCTTCGGCGTCAAGTAAGATCTGCGCAAGACTAGAAATAGCCCTACGTCACCCTCAACGAACTCCACATCGTACTCCTCTTCCCTGTCGTACACGGGACTGTCCCGTGAACATCGTCGTACACGGGACTGTCCCGATATTTCACCTCTTCGCCTTATTCTTTGACAAAAAGGACTCTCTTTCCTGTCTTTTTACATTCAACTTGCCGATGTTCCTATTCATTGCATCTAAAAAGTTTCATTGAACCACTCTGTTCCCCTCGTATAAGGGGTTCCTGATGTCCCATTTTCGGGGGTTGGTCCTCCTCGAGGTGCAGCGCTACCCACTGCGGTGGTGCACTGACTGCCAAGTGGGTTGGAAAACTGAGGTGCCGTGCTCCTTTGGGACTGTTTCTCTACCGAGAGGGCTCACTGATGGGCTGTTGACACCGAGACCGGATCGAACATGTTGACTGTGTCTTGAATCTGAAGCTTCAAGCTACCAATGTAGCGGGCGACCAACTGGTCCTCGGTCTCTTGAAATTCATTCCTCGCTAAGAGTTGGTTGAACTCCGTGGTGTACTCGTCTGCCGTGCAGATTCATTGCTTAAGGTTTAGCAGTCGTTGATACATGGTCCGCTGATAATTATATGGTAGAAACGATGCGCGGAGGTGCTTCTTCATCTCCTCCCAGGTGTTGATCTTTGACTTCCCTATTTGACTCCGGGTGAGTTTCGTCTGATCCCACCACGCTGTAGCGTGACCACGAAGTCTAGTCGCAACTAGCCCAACTCGTCAATTGCCTTGCCTTGCAAACCACCATGAAACTCAGTGATATCCGTGCGGATTACCGACTCCCATCATCGATCGTCTCCCCCATATAGCTGCTGGTACTCATACGCAAGCGGTGGTCGGTGACGGATTGGTGGTGTCTCATCGAAGGAGTACCGTTACTTCCCTCCATTGATTCAGCCACGGAGCCCCACGCGTACAACTAACAGGTTGGAAAATAAATGCCGCAGCATATATGTAAACAAATGTAGCTCGTAATTCAAGACAAACAATCAACAAGTTTGTTATAATAACGAGAGGACAAATTTAAAATCAGATTACAGAATAACACACAAATAAACTCAAAACACAAAAAAAAAATGATGCTTAACACTCAACAAAACAAAGAAAATACCAAATCTGAACAACCGAACAAAAATTGAGCAATAATACAATCAGAAACAAATCCTAAACATACGACGTACCTCATATGGCGAATGATGCAACAATTGATGAAGAAACAAACTGGCGACGACACCAGAGATGAATTGGAGAAACAAGCAAACGAAAAATCACGGAAAAAAGGCAGGAGAAACGAGCAGTGATGGAGAAGCAAATAAGAGGAGGAGAAGAGGCTGATAACAATGCAAAGAGAAAAAGAATGAAAATGCCGGAGAGAAATCACTGAAGAGAAATTGATGGAGAGAGAATAGAACATTTCCTGATACGTTCTCTTAAAACTTTAGTATACTAATTGAAATTTGTTGGGTGTCTTAAAAATCAAATTGAAATGGTACACATGTCTTCACCATCATATACATCATTTAATACTATACTATAACACCAAAATGTTTTCTAAACACTCAAAAATAAACATCAGCTAAAGAGAGTTAGAGGTGATGTCGGTTTAACCATCCCACTGCGCCCAACGATCAGCCATCCTCCTGAAAAGTTAATATCTGAATTTTATTTTATTTCGGAAAACCAGATCTCCCATTGGAAATCTAGAATCCAGCAACCTTGAAAAGATTAAAGGTGGAAGTAATATGCTTCATAAAAAATGTGGAAGTGATGAGAGAGAATGAGAGGGACAGGCTAAACCCCGAGAGACAGCACATACCAAAGATCAAACAAGAATTAAGGCTTGGGCCTGGCAACCATACATGAAAGATCAAATCGCCATACCGACTTTGAGAATCAATGCTTATCAGCCAGCACAAATTCAAATACCCCCAAAGAAATGACATCCTGGATGCCTGGATGTTCAAAATTAGATGTTAATAAGCAACATTAAAGTTTTGGAGGACCCTACTGTCTAGATTGCTTCTAATGGTTCTATTGCATGTACGGCGCCATCAGACTACTCTGAGCAGCATCAAACTCATTCTCAATAGCAACTTCTTCCTCATAATGACGCTGCTTCAGCGCCATTTCCTCTTCCAGATGTCGGCTTTTCAGAGCCTGCATTCTATAGTCATGCTCCTTGACCAGCAATTCCCTTTGAGTGACAAACTCCTTCATCTCTTTACCTTTCAGTGCGACAGGCTTGGCCATCTCCTCCTCCCTAGCAGCAAACATTGAAACCATCAAGTCATGACAAGACAAGGAAAACCACAACATTACTTGGGAATTATTTAAAGACTATGACCTAAAGTAAGAAAATGAATATTACCTAGCACAAGGATCCCCAACTGAAGAGCTCTGTTTGGTCTTGCTAATCTGCTCCTGCTGAATAATCTTCTCAAAATCATCCTCCTTGGCATTTCTAACCTCATAGATTGTCTTCAGCTGGTCCTTAAAAAACCGCTCTTGAAAATCCATCTGAAAACAAGGCAAGGAAGCATGAGCACAGCAAGCTGCAACCAGATAAAAAATTACATTGATGAAGGTGTAGTGTAGTCAATCATCAGACCTTGCCCTAGACAATTTGATCATTGATGAACCAATGAAGACCCAATATATGCACAGAGTCTACACTTTTTAAACCATCTACGAAGTATAAACAACTTTCATGCCTCCAAAAATATTGACATGGGAACCAAGAAATTGGTATTCCAGCATCAATTTGCACTATAGTCCCCAGAAATACTTCTATGAAAAAAGTGCTTTTATAAACCCACCTAGTTGACATAAGTGCCAATATAACCCTATAATTTCAAAGATGTGTTGATATAACCCTACAAACATTAGAAATGTGCTGATATAACCCTACAAACATTAGAAATGTGCTGATATAACCCTACAAACATTAGAAATGTGCTGATATAACCCTACAAACATTAGAAATGTGCTGATATAACCCTACAAATATTAGAAATGTGCTGATATAACCTAATAAGATTGCATAATGTGCTGATATAACCCTACCCGTTATGGCAGCGGTCCGGCGAACTATAAGGGTAAAATTGTCAACCTAATTTCATAGTTAGCCCAAAGGGTATTTTGGTCAATTTACTTAAGAGTCAATGCCAAAAAATTGAGATCAATGCCAGAAATGGGGTCTGAGGGTTATATTGGCACTTTCATTAACTAGTTAGGGTTACATTTGCACGAAAAATTATCATAGGGTTATATTGGCACTTACTCAAGTAGATAGGGTTATATTGGCACTTATCCCTACTTATATTAACATCCGCTCATAGGCTTTAAAATAAGCACATCTATCACAGTAAATCTAAAGCAGCCTATAATTTGCAGTTTGGTCTCTTTACTTTATAATCATAATCACAAGGAAAAAAGTATTCATTTAGATATGAAGACTTCAATGATGTTTGCAACAATTAGCATCATGTGAGTGTTAACCAAACATGCATATCATCCAAAACAAATACATTTCAAACATCCACTAGATGCAAATAACTGGCACGAAAACTGCAAATGGATAGTGCTTTATCACATACCTCTTCCTTATTTTGTTCATGGTGCATTTTGGTTCTATGCTTGAGAAGGCGATTCTCCTCTGATGTCTTCCTGTACTGCTCACTGACTACTCCAAGTGACTCTTCAACAGCCTTTGAGTGTCGCTGCTCTTTAGCCAGTTCGTTTTTATAATATAAGAGCTTCTGGTTGTCTTCACTCATGTGTTTCAACTGCTCCACAACCACTTCTTGGTACGACCTGATCTCAAATCTGAGTTTAGCCTTCCCTGATGAATATAGCACAGATCAGGACATAAAACCAAGAGCCTGAATTATGCGTATCAATATCTATAGACACTGGGAAACTTACGTACCTTGACAATGTTGGTTGAAGTGGTCAAGATCCCTCTTTTCAGCCATGTAACCATAGAGTTGCCTCTTTCCACCAGGATAAAACAGGACTCTGTTCTGCTCCCAAGCATTTCGATCTACTGAGTTGTGCTCAAAGTGCTTGCTGAGACGCTCGGCTTCTAGATAGCCCACTGCTGATGGCTCAAAAATTAAGAGGCTCATTCCACGGTGACCTTGCGGGCCATAGGAGTGTCTGGCCTTGACAGCCGCATAAGAACTGAAGTTGTCCAGCAACTCTGGGTTTCCCATCCCAATCCACTGAAAAATGCATTGGAAGCCAGAATAAGAGCAGGCATATCCAACCACCAAACAATGCTAAAGTATGGGAATGGTATTAACTACACGACTGTCCCAGTTGCAATGAATCAGTTGATTCTGTAATCTTCTCTTAAGGTACCAGTACCTTAAGGAGTTACATAGATCAAATACACAATTTCATTTTTGCAAATAGTGAACATAACAAAAACACATTTTCAAAGTTGTTAACAGTTGTGTGTGGTGGATTAACATACAAATTTACAATTACACATTTCTTAAGTAATGCAGTATGACTAACCTTGTCATTGTCATCTTTATCAAGCTGCGTGTTCATTATGACCACCATGGGTGGCCACACCACATCTTTCTCCACTCTCTCATCTAATCCATGCCATTGCCCAAAAATTTCCCCAGCAGGGACAGCAGAAGTTCCCCTCCTGCGGAGTTCTTCTTCCAAAAGTTGAGCAAGCTCCCTGTGAAGATTCACCCGTCTCGCTCCCTTAGTTTTTGCATGAGCAATAAGGGGGCGCAGGCCTCTATACCAGTCAATGGCTCCAGGACCTCCTTGGCAGGCAGGGCAATGCCATTGTCTCTCGGCGTCATTAATCTGCTCCACTGTCAAACCATCTATACATTCAAAAAGTTCCTTCAATAAACGGTTCTTCTTGCGTGTTTCATGACTCTTCACACTAGAGTCAGAACCATACTCGTCACTCAGATAATCGTCATCAAAGTCGTCGTCATCGGAATCATGGAATGAATCTTCATCATCATCCACCTCACTCAATGTAACAGGACTCTGAGCATTTTGATTCTGGACAGGAGCCTGAGTAGAACCATGCCTAGAAGCCCAGTCCCATCCATGCTTCAGGGGAGGGGTAACTGACCCCATTTGATAATTATCCGTGGACTGGGCTGGGGGTGTACCAGCTCCTCTACCAACAGGTCTTCCAGAGTGAGGTGCTAGAGCTGGCCAATTGCTACCAGCGCCCCTTCCGGATCCTGTACCACTGCTTTGCAATCCTAACTTCTGAGGAACATCTGGTTGACCCCATACTTTAGAGTTGGAACTGCTCTGACTCCACTGCTTGCCAGTACTGTTTCCGCTTCCAGCCTTCCCCTTGGACTTCTTTACATAAGTCTCCCAACCCGAGTCAGCAGCTTGTGCTTTGTCCAAACTAATATCTGAGACACCCCGACTCAGATGGTCAACATCAGGGCCGGAGGGGGATCCATAAACCCTCTTATCCCTCCGCGAACTCATTTTTGTATTGACCTGCAGAAAAAGAGATAAATTGGTATTCAGAGTCTCAAATCACACAAATACGAAGTATACATTTATTTCCAGATGGTCACAGCAATAAATCAATAGGGTACGTACACATCCTCATGTAATTCTGTCACGATCTACAGAGTAATACATAAAGATAAAGAAAACAAAAACATCAAGCTGTCAAACAAAAATAAAAACGCAAACTTTGGCTCACAGATAGGGCACAAAATCCTTTAAATTAACACAGATAAATGTAAAACCTCGAAACAGGCAGAGAATACATGTAAATCAACGCATGCATCGCCAAAAGGACGATGATTTAAGTACAGCATTAATCTTTCATCATCTAAACTCTCAAGCATAAACCACATTAAAGTTAACAGCAGAAAATGTAATCGTCAAACCTGGTCAGCGGAAAAACGTGAATACAAATTCAATTTTTCCCCCTCCCTGAAAAGAGGGGTTTTTCACCTCACAGTCAGTGAGAGACAGAGTAACGAAAACCCTAAAGAGCGGAGTCGATCATTTCCGATTAATCAACTCCAGAAACCCATGATTGACATGTGCTCGAGGAAAAAAGAAGGGAAAAGAGTAGAAAATGCTATTACCTTAAAAAGAAGAGAAAAGAGTAGAAAATGCTATTACCTTAAAAAGAAGAGAAAAGAGTAGAAAATGCTATTACCTTTGCCGCCGGGGAGTGGGGAGTGGGGAGTGGGGTGGTGAGGGTAAAATCACGAGTCTATTATGGACTGTAGTGCGGTGAAGGTAAAATGAAAAGTCGATTTATCAGGCTCTATTTACCCAAATGACGTTTGCACCCCTCCGGACGCCAAACTTTTATCAATTTGCTTTTGGATGCCAAACTCTCAACTTCCAGGGCTCACATCCACCCCGCGAGCACTCCAGGTTCGAATCCGATTTGGGACAAGTTTCTGTGGTTCAGCCTCCCATTAAACCGTGTTAGATGTAGGAGTCTCACTTCGTGTGAGTTATGTGAGAGTCTCACCCCACCTTTGTGTGAGACACATGGGAGCCTCATCCCCTTTGTGTGGGGCAACGTAAATTTATTTAATGGGAAGGAGTTCGACTATTTATTTAAAAAAAAATAATAATAATATTGGCACACTTCATTCTTTCTTGCATTACACTCTCCGTCCGGATGAAATCATAAGGAATCTTTTTCATCATTATCAAGAATCATGTTTGGCCATTTATATATTTAATTACGTATAATATCAGCAAATAAAAAGTTACTTTTAAAAAACTATTTGTTATGATAAATTCAACAATATCACATATGATAATATTATTACTTATAGATTTATTTAAATATGTGGTTAAAGTTTGACAATTAATAGTGTCAAATAATAAAGTGTGTAGTTTAATCTGGGACAGAGGGAATATTATTCTTTTCATATTATTCTCTATTAAAATTTGACCGCATATTTGAAAAGATGTATCAAAAATAATATTATAGTATATGATATTGTTGAATTTGTCATAACAAATAATTTCTAAATATCAAATTTTTATTTGTTGTTATTGCACGTAGGTAAACATATTAACGGTCAACATATTTCTTAAACAATGTGATAATGATTGTGGTGTAAATAGAGGTGGGACGAAAGAAGTACACATTTTACTTTTCAATCTTTTCATTCAATTTCGTCCACGTATTTGTAATTGCATAAATAATCGTGTCAAAAATAGATGTACCAACATAAGAAAAATAAAGGGACTAGTACTTTGTTGTAGAGAATTTCAAAATTGGTCATTGGCTAATCAACAGTCACTAATCGTCGATGATAAATATTAGACCAAAATGCTTATCAAGACAAAGGCTTGGGCTCCCGGCCCAACAACTATGACCAAGCCTGAAGCGGATAACAGAAGAATTCTGGAAGAAAGACATAGGAAGTGGGCCATGAGATCACTTTATTTGACGTGACGCCACATCATCAGCCTGCAGAAATTGTATGCTCATCAGAACCTTTCCAAAACCCAAGGTTCTGCTCCTTCCCAAATGGTGAAATGCAACTCCGAGAAGAGAGCTCCAGCCAACACTCTGCCTCCTTCGAGACATAACCTGCATGGGCAGCTCAGTATGGATTTGACCTTATAAACCTCATAGGTCCACATAAAAGACCACGATAGATTATTGCTATTAAGAACTTAATCATTTAGTACCTACTGACATATCTTCTCCCTCAACCCCGGACTTAGGCATGAGACTGGGTACCAGCTAAGATCCCCCCAATCTATTTGCCCTTCTTCTTTCCTGCATGAGTAAGATTACTCGCATCAAGGAGAAGGAAGATGCCAGATTTTATCTAACATTATCATTGGAGGCATGTGTGGGGAGATACTCTCTTATTTCCCACACAACACGCAGTATGATGACTCCAGAGAACAAAGTTGGACCAAGGGAGGTAGAAGACGTCAATCCCCTAGCCCCCTGCGGTCGAAAAAAATATCACTGACGGATCCGATAGGGTCAACAGATCCACCAGCTGCCCCCATCTACCTCACAACGAAGTAGCTCTGTGAGAAGCAAAGTCGTCGGGAAAATTATGACTCTTCTGATGACAATAGTTCCGACCCAAGGAGAAATCCCAGGTCAAAGGTGAAAGCTCCTGAAGGAGTGTGGCCTAACTATTATGTTCCCGTGCTCAAAAGCAAACCTCACTTCCTGGTGAAGTTGTGACTATCCCGTGAGTGAACCTCACCTAAATTGTGGTCCACTCAATTGTAGTCTCCACTGCTGGCTTGAAGCTGAAGATACCACCAAACATAGGATGATACTTAAGGATCACTGGCCCCAAAGACCACCTACACACTTTCACCACGAATATGGCAATATACGCAATACTAGAAGCATTCTGGTAAAAGGTATTCACCACCATACTAGAAGACAAAGCTTGGTTGTGCTTCAAATTCCCGTAGGACATGAGCATCAACAACTTTTGTGGGCTTCATGAGAACTTTATCACACATTTCATGCAAAGGTGAAAGTTCCAAAAGGCAAGAGCCGAGCGCCTGGAAGTCAAGGAAAAATCTGAAGAATCCATGTCAGACTACTAGGAGAGATTTAATAATGAAGCTAACCGGATGGAGGATTCAACGAGCTAGTTCTTAATATATATACCTTCTTTGGGAATGAATGTTGGTTCCCCCCCATGTCCATGGACGACATGATGGGGAGGGTGGACAATTTTCAGTGGGCAGACGATGCAGACAGGAGAAGGAGAGAAACCGACTTTAGAAGTGGCCACTGAAAAAGGGATAGCCTAGTAGGAAGCACTCAGAGACTCATCGTGGAATTCCTAGGAACCAACAGGAAATCAGAAAGAGCGAGAGATAAGGGACGAATGTTCACCCCTCTGATGAAAATGCCAAAAGAGATATTCACCCTGGTGGCAGATAAGAACATCTTGTAACCACTATTGAATATGAAAAAGTCCCCCTAATAAGAGAAATCTCAACCTCTAGTGCGACTATGAACGATTGTTTCCACTTCAAAAAGGATTTAGAAACAGGTTTGAAGTCGGGAGTGCTGGCCACATTCATCAAGGATGCTAGAGTCTACTATAGAGCTACGTATCAGGGATTGAGTAGCGGGAAGGATCAGGGATGAGACACCAAGAGCCATACGGGAAGAGAAGTGGCCAGGGTGGAGCTAGAGAGGTGGGCTGACAAAAAGGTACGCCAAGACAAGAAAAGCTCTCCCTACGAGACAGAGACATCGGTAATGCACATCTATGCCATTATCGGAGAACACACCAGCAATGGAACGGATCTCAAAGAAAGGCAAGATGCAAGTAGACACCTCTGAACACGCCCACCAAAAAATGGCTCCCCACAGATGAATTCATCACTTTCAGCTCAAAGGACCCCATATTAGATCATCCTGCTAGAGGAGATATCATCCCTATCACTATCAGGATGGGAGACAATAAGGTGCATCGTGTCAATGTGGATAGAAGAAGCTTTACAGAGGTAATGTACTGATACTTCTTTGAGAAGCTCGATGAAGCCACCAAGGGGAAGCTCAAGGCAACCTTGAAGATTTTGTAGATAGGAAAGTTTGGCCAGCAGGAACTCTGACTCTGCTAGTCACTATAAGAGACTACCCGAGAGAGAAAACCATGGATACAGATTTTTGTGTGGTCATAACGGAACAACCCTTGTAGCGTCATCATCAGGAGATATGCGCTAGCGGCGCTATAAGGCATTGCTTTGACCCTGCATCCACTCTTAAAATTCCAACCAAGAATGAGATAGCAATAGTAGTGGGGCGATCAACAGAAAGATCGAACATGTCATTATATCACTCTCAGCAAAAAAAATGAGAAGAAAACCCAATCACCCTACTCACGGGTAAGGATGTGAAAATGGTTACCATGAGTGTGAAGATGCCCAATTTAAGAGTAGAATTGGAGGAGATCCCCATGGACGGAAAAAGAGCAGTCCAAATAGGGATGTCGTTGCCGAAAACTGTGCAATAAGAACTGGGAAGGATCTTGTGCACACACGTCACTGCCTTTTCCTGGAAGCTAAGTGATATGATGGGGATCCACCTGGAGCTCGGCAACCACGCTTTACGTATCAACTCAGATCTCTCACCAATGAAACAAAAATGAAGGACACTTTTCCAAGAAATGAAAGAAGCGGTAAATAAAGAAGTCGCAGACCTTATAACAGCTGGTATCCTGGTTGAAGTGCCCTACCCAACACGGTTGACCAACCCCATCCTGGTCAAAATAGATGGAAGTTGGAAGATGTGTGTAGACTACACCGACCTTACAAAGCCTACCCGAAGGATTGCTATCCATTTCTAGCTATCGACCAGAAGGTAGACACCCTCGTCTCTTTTCTGACTAAATGTTTTTAGATGTATAAAGGGTACCATCAAATTCCTGTGGTGGATTCCGATGTGTCAAAAACTAAATTCATCAGGGATAAAAGAGCATTTGGGTATCGAATTATACCTTTTCGGATAAAGAATGTGGGCACAACGTAACATCGATTAGTTTTAAAAAACTTTTTAGGCAATATAGAATGAAATCTGGAAGTCCATGGATGACATGGTGATCAAGAGTAGAGGATACAAGGATTTTGTAAAAGACGTGGAGGAGATATTAACCAGATTTGAGAAAACTGGGATGAAACTCATCCCGCCCAAGTGCCAGTTTACTATAAGTGCTGGAAAATTCTTGGGGCACATGGTGTCTGGCAGTGGAATCTGAGTCAATCCTGAGAAGGTTAAAGTAATCATCGGTCTGTCTTCTCCCAAAACAGTCAAGGGCACTCAGTGCTTGAACGGAAATTTGGTGGCAATGAACTGATTCCTATCTTATGCGGCAGCAAATGCCCTCCCTTTTTTCATGATCTAAAAAGGGAGAATCATCAAGAAATAAGCAATCCAAGTAGGACCGCACAAGGAGGCATTAGGAAAACTCAAGGATCATCTCAAGGAGTTACCTACCCTCACATCTCCGTTTCTAGGGGAAAACTTATATGTACATGTCTGCAGGCGAGGAGATGATCATTGGAGTGCTGATGCGAGAAGAACGGAAGGTACAAAGGCCAGTCCACTTTGTAATAGAGCGCTAAGAGGCCTAGAGATACGATACCCAGCTAGTGAGAAGTTGGCCTTGGTCATTGTCCACGTAGCTAGGTGCTTACAGGGATCCTTCCAGACACATCCCCATAGTGGTTTTGACCAACAAACCACTAAAGGCTATCCTGACAAGACCAGAAGCTTCAGGACGCCTAGTTTAGTGAGTTATTGAGCTAAGTGAGCACTCAATTGAGTACACCCCCAGACTAGTTATAAAAGGGCAGGTCATCCAATTTTCTAAATGAAGTCCTAAGAGGAACAAAAGAAGGAAATATTGATACCAAGAAAAGAAAACTAGCCACACGCATCAAAGCCAAAAGGCAGCACATGCCAGACAAACTGCTTGTTGAAGAAGCTTCCGGAATGGAGCGGGCAGGGAGAATCTGGCGTTAACCAACCCCAAAGGAATAGAAATAACTTATGCCCTCTGTTTCACCTTTCCAACTTCTAAGAATGAAGCAAAAATATGAATCTCTAATAGCCGGAGTTGAGATCATTAAGAAGCTAGGGCAAGAAGCTTACTAGCCTATAAAGATTCTTTCCTAGTAGCTAACTAGGTCAATGGATTGTACTAAGAAAAAGAGACCACCGTGCAGAAATATATAGCAAAATTCAAGAGTTTAGCATCACAATTTGACCACTTTAAAGTAACCCTAGTGCCCGGTTCAAAAAGCACTCGAGTAGATGTTCTTAGCAAGTTGACATCATCTATCTATGCCCACCTTACCTCGTGTTGGTAGAGATGCTATAAAGAAGATCCACAGAAGATATAAGGGTGAACTTGGTAGAACAAGAGACAGACACATGGATAACACCCATATAGAGGTTTCTCAAGGAAGGCACTCTGCCGGAAGATACATAGAAGGCACGCCTATTAAAGAATAAAGCCATTAACTTTGTGGCAAAGGACGATGTCCTATACAAGAGGAGATATGCTACCCCTTGGCTAAGGTGTGGTGGCCGAAAATAGGCAGAGAGCATACTCAAGAGCTACACAATGGAAGTTGTGGAAGCAATCAAGTAAGAAGAACGATTTCCCTGCTTCGCAAGGTTAAGAAAGTTTTAACGAGTTACTACTTCATCTAGTTCACTAGGATCGCTGTATTACCATTATTGTAGGCTCCATATGGTTAGGGGATATGTATACCCTAACCCCCCCCCCCCCCTAACTAAGGAGTTTTTACATACAGAGTTGTTATAATTCGTTTTGAAATGTAAGAAAAAGGTGAACCGTGGTAGCATGGTTATTGGATGTATTTTGACGAATTGATAGTAAGATATTGACAACAAAGTATGCATTAGCTGCTTGGATGAAAATGAAAAAGTAAAATTGCATTTTTAAGTTACCTTTTTTTGGGAGGTCGTTGTTAGTGGACTGAGAATGTAGGGTAGTTTTTCAAGTATAAAAGATGTTTAGAATTTAACAAATTAGTTGTGTACTTGTTGTCATCTATCTGGTTGTATATTTTTGGCTGTCTTGTTAAAAAATGTTGCAGAAAGGCCCAGATTGGCCAGGAAGCCCAATAAGCCCAGTCCCCATTTTGATGGAAGAACGTGGGTCTGACACGATGACCAACTGGTAAAGAGGGATGTGACTAGAGTTTTTCCATCACGTCACCATCTTATATACCTAGGAATGAAATGCAGAAAAAGTATGATCACTTTATCATACTTCTCAGACACGTTTCCATAGAAACCCTATAATAACTCCAATGATCGACTTGATCGTCGGAGCAATCATGGCCCTACACCGGCCTGTCTGACCTTAGTTTTTCTATCTTATAGAATTTCCAGTAAGCTAGAGAGATTTGCATTGTGATTGACACTACTAAAAAGTTCAGACTCAACATTACTATTGTCCGTGGCGATCGCTTCATTCATAACATAGTGAAGCTTGAAAACACCATGGAAGGAAAACCAGTAGTAGTTGAAGAAATACACAATAATGTCTTGCTAGAGGGTGTCATGCATTTGTAGGAAAATCCTACTCTCACGCCTACGGGAGAGCAAAACCGACTTCAGAATGCTGCCGAGTTGGCTGACAACTCAGAATTCTTACAGACTAACATGACCTCACATATAGAGATGATGAGAAAGTTAAGGGAGATTGAGGATAGAGAGAAAGCCAGGGAGGCAGAAAGCCAAGGAGGGTTGAGGCACAACGTGAAACCGACGAAGCTTTTTCACAAGAAAAGAGACCAAGAGGTCAGCTCTCAATGGAAAGAATGAGAGGGGAATGCAGTCGCAATATGTAAAGAAGCAGGAAAACCATTATCCTCTCTCTGAAGAAACCCATCTCAGAAAGAGAAGAATGTTTCCCGGGGATTCTTAAGGATGGTTGGGACAATGCGTAAACCCCTTGAAAGAAATTAGAGAGAAGGAAAAAAGAAAGCTGAAGAAAAAGGAGGTACTTCCCAGCGAGGAGGAAGGGGTTCCCCATTCATGAAGAGGATTCAGTTATACACTGGTGATCCTAAGATGAAGATACCCACTAACATGGGCTAGTACAATGGAAAAACCGACATGGAGAACCATTTACATACATTCTCCACCAACATGGCCACATTTGCAATACCGCATAACACATGGTGTAAAGTATTTGCAACCACTCTCACAGCGGCAACAAAGGTTTTGTTCAAGAACCTGGAGAATGAAACCATCGATAGCTTCAGCCAGTTGGAGCAAAAGTTCTTGGCTCGTTTCATGCAAAGGGGAAAGTTCCAAAAAAGTAGATTATAGTTGTTGGCAGTCAGAAACTAGGAGAAACTCTGTCTATGTACTGGGAAAGGTTCAATTAGGAAGTTATCCAGGTGGAGAAAATGAGTAACCAGTTCCTTCTGTACACGTTTGTGAACGGTTTGAGGCACAATTTGTTGTTGACATATTGCATACCCCAATCCACCAATGATGATAAATGAATTAATGAAAAGAATAGGGAACTTTAGTAGGGCAGACCACACTAACAGAAGGAGAAAAGAAGCGTAAGGCTCAGGAGGTGCAAATGTGCATAGGAGCGAGCACGGTGGGGAAAAGCCCAAGAAGAGATCAAAGTCAACCATCCGTCCTAGCAGGCTAAACTTTGATCTAAAGTTCACACCACTCATAAAGACATCGAAGGAGATTTTTGCCCCGGTAGCATCAAAAAACATATTGGAGCCCACAAGGAAGATGAAAGCAGGTTCACGGAAGAGGGATAGATTGTTGTTTTATGATTATCACAGAGACCATGGTCACGATACGAATGAGTGTGCATTTGAAACACACCATTGATAATTCTGTCAAGAGCGGAGAGCTAGCACACCTAGAAAAATAGGCAATAGCCTAAAATAAAGCAACCTACCAATCCAAACCTGAAATAAGCAGTAAGCTAAGTAGGTACCACAGCAGGGGCAAGGTTGAAGCAATGAAAGAACCCCGAGAAAAGGCTAAGATGTGAACAAATGGAAAAGAGTAGCCAGGGTGGAAGCAAAGAGGAGTCTTGTAAGAGGCACATAGAGAATACATCCACAGACGACAACTTGGCGTTGGTCATCACAGACATATGTGCAATTATTGGAGGAAGTGTCAGAGGGAGAACAAAGTCCCAGGGGAAGGTCTGATGCATGGTGACGTCCCAGGAGATTCTTGCTAACAGACGGTTGGGAGCTAATAAAGTAATATCATTCACAACAGAGGACCATATACCAGACATACTTTCAAGTGGCAATGCACTAGTAATCATGGTAAGGGTAATGAACAAGAGAATCCACCAGGCCTATATAGATGGAGGAAGTTCGGCAAAGATAAGGTACTAGCATTATTTTTGAAAACCTAGACTAAAACACGAAGAGGAAGCTTGAACCAATGGACACACCTTTGGTAAACTTTGCAGACAAGATTGTATGGTTGGAAGGAACCATATTGTTGCCTGTGACAGTGGGAGAAGGCGATAGGAGCAAGACAGTAGACATTGAGTTTATTGTGGTAATGGTAAACAACTAGTATAACATTATACTGGATAGCCGGTGTTGGCGCTGTTAAAAGGTATTGTGTCAACCTTGCACTTGTTGCTGAAGTTCCCAACTCAAGGGGGAATAACAACTATGAGGGCGACCAGCAGAAAAAAAGAGATTTCCATCAAATATCGCTAAGTAAGTGAAAAAAGGAGTGGAGCAGAGCCACGAAGAGCAAACTAGAAAAATGAGAGCTGTCAAAATGCCGGGGAACATAAATTACCCCCACAAAGCTGGGACCGGAGTTCAAGTTATTCAGTTGGGTGAGAATCAGTCCATGTAGGTTCCATAATGCATGCTTCCTGATGTGAAAATGGACATAATAAAGGCCCTGAAGGAGAACTCGCAAGGGTTCGCTTGCAAGCCAGAGGATATAACCGAAGTGTCAAAAGAAATTGGGTGCCACGAGCTCAAGGTGGAGCTGGCGCATAAACCCGTGAAGTAGAAGAGAAGGATGTTATGTAGAGAAAGAAATGAGGGAGTCAACAGAGAGGTGGACCAACTAGTCGCGATAGGGATATTGAAGGAAATGTTATACCCAGAATGGCTAGCAAACCCACTGCTGGTCAGGAAAGCAGACGGAAGCTAGAAGATGTGCGTGGATTACACAAACCTGAACAAAGTTTTCCCTAAAGATTGCTACCCACCTCCGATCATCGACCAAATGGTATATGCTCTTACCAATTTTTCGATTAAATTCTTTCTTAATGCATATAAGGGGTATCACCAAATCCCAATGTTAGAAAATGATATGGAAAATACTGCATTTATTACGGAAAAAAGAGCATTTGGGTATTGCATGATGTTATTTGTCTTAAGAAATGCTAGCGTAACTTACTAGAGGGTAGTTGATATGATCTTCTGAGAACATATAGGGAAAAATATGGAGGTTTACGTTGATAACATGGCAATTAAGAGCAATCAGTATGAGACCTTTGTGGAAGATGTGGTACAGACCCTGAGGCGGTTCAAAGAGACAGGTATGAAATTAAACCTGGAAAAATTCCAGTTCAGGGTAGGAGCAAGGAAGTTCTTAGGGCACATGATGTCAAACGAGGGGCTGCAAGCAAACCCAAAGAAGGTCAAGGCAATTTTAGACATGAAGTCCCCCACAACTGTTAAGGAAAATTCAGAGCTGGAATGGGAAGTTAGCTGCCATGAATTGTTTCCTTTCTAGGTAGCAAAGAGAGCACTCCCTTTCTAAAACAATTTTTAGGGGTGTGTGGACAAAAAAAGAGAAGTACAGTGGGGGAGAGCAGGAAGAAGCAACGTTTATAGAACTAAAAGTGCACCTCAAACAACTTCCAACACTGACCAGCCCAAAATAGGGAGAAATGCTATACTTATATGTAGCAGCTAGCAGCGAGGCTGTCAGCATAGTGCTTGTCAGGGAGGAGAATCGGGTGCAGTGCCTTGGGTATTACATGAGTCAAGCTTTGCAGGGGCCAAAGCGCGGCTACGACGTACATGAGCAATTAGTAGTGGGCTTGGTCTATGCGGCAAGGAAACTAAGGCAATACTTCCAGGCGCATCCATTGGTAGTGCTGACTAACCAACCATTAAAATTGATCCTCACCCATCCAGAAGCATCGTGGATATCGGTAAAATGGGTAGTAGCATTGAGAGAACACACCATTTAGGGATAAGTCATAGCGGATTTCCTAACAGAAGTACTGAAAGAGCAGGAAAAAGAGACAATGGTGCCCGATCCAACCAAACAGAATCCCATAGGTCAGGGAGCTCTTACATGCCCAGATGTGTGGAAATTATACGTTGACGGAGCCTCAAGAGTAGAAGGGGCATGAATCGACTTGATAATATCCGACCCAAAAGGAGCAGAAACGACATATGCCCTTCGTTTCAAATTCCACACTTCAAACAAAGAATATGAATACGAAATGGTGATATCAATGATGGAGATAGATAGAAAGTTAGGATCAAAGAAATCGCATGATTATTGAGACTCGATGTTGGTAGCCATTAATACAATTAGCAGTACGCTGCTAGAGAGCCCACCATGATGAAATACCACAACAAGGTCAGAAATTTGGCCGCCATATTTGAAGAGTTTGATATCACGAGGGTCTTGCAATCACAAAATTCCAGAGCAAACACATTGAGCAAGTTTGCATCATCAGCACATGCACACCTAACCAAGGCCGTGCTAGTGGAAAAGCTAGAAAGCTGATCACTAGACACAACGTTAATAAGCGTCATACAGGGAGCATGGAGCAGATGGATGACACCCACAAGGAATTATACCCAAATGTGATTTGTGGCAAGAAAGATTAATAGAAATGCCCTCAGCTATGTCATGAAAGACGATATGCTATACAGGCGGGGCTATGTGGAGCCGTGGCTTAGATGTGCAAATCTTGACCTAGCAGAGTTGGTTTTGTGGGAAATACATGAAGGAAGCTGTAGAAGCCACCAAGGGCCAAAAACTGTAGTGCTACGTGCAGTCCAAGCAGGATACTACTGCCCAACGATGAAGGCAGGCGTAGAGATAATGGTAAAAGAATGTCATTTATGCTAGGAACATACCAATGTGCAAAGACTTCCAACTGAAGAGATGAGTAGCATCAAGTCACCATGACCTCTTTCTGAATGAGGGATTGACATTGTCGAGCCATTTCCAAAAGTAGTTGGAAGAAAAAAGTTTTTAATAGTAACCATCGATTACTTTACTAAGTGGGTGGAGATTGAGACTGTAGTAAACATAACGAGCAAGACAATCATGAATTTTTTATGGAGGAATATCGTGTGCATCTTTGATATCCCTAAAATTATGGTCAGTGACAATGGAAAGCAGTTTGCAAGTGGCCTGTTCCACTCCTGGTGTAAAGGGTTAAAAATCAAACAGCAGTTTACCTTAGTCGCCCATCCCCAGGCCAACATGCATATAGAGGTGATGAACAGAACGATTCTCCTGGGATTGAAGAAGAGGTTGGGCCAGTTGAAAGCAGAGTGGGAAGAAGAGTCGATGAGCATACTATGGGCTTACAAGACCACACCTAGAATAACAACAAGGGAGTTACCTTTTGGGCTGTGTTTTGGGAGTGAGGCAACTATCCCATCAGAAGTAGTTGTACCTAGCAGAAGGATTGCAACACCATTCGCGCAGTAAGAGAATGAAGAGGCTGTTAGAGTCAACCTTGAGGGTTTAGCCGAACTGAGCTCGGAATCAAAAAATTAAATCAGAAAATGAGAAGGTCGGAATCAATTACAAAAAATTCAGTGACCTACCTTGTGAAACAGGTACGATATGTTCATCATTGACACTCGATTCAATTTTTTGCATTTGAATCTATTGTTGCATCGTCTGTATAAGTGCTAATTGATTTTCGATATGGAAATCACCTTCTTCAATCATAATTTGAGCCTTGAATCTGCATATTTCAAAATTGATTTGATTCCCAAATCTGAGATGATTGATATTAAACTAATACCTAATTGTAATTGTAGCTTACTTGTTTGATGCTTTGTTGATTTTGATCGATGTTTTTTCTTCAAATTTGCCGCAGTTGATTGTTGATGATGAACATCGGTTGGAGGGTTTGGTGTTTCTAAAGTATTTTTATTGAGAAAGTGATGTTCAATCATCTGTGGTTGAAGGGATTTAGTGAAGACGTGTTTGGTCCAGGGATTATGTTTCACACCTTCAGGCTGGGAAGAGATTTATTTTATTGAAATTCGCATATTTTCTCTTTATTCCCTCCAATTTTATGCGTCTTTCACAAATGACCCCGAGCCCAATTTATTTTTAAGGCTAAAATATATTTATAACCTTAATGTTTTTGCTGAAAGTGCCAATGTAACCCTGCAGTATGAGAAAGTGCCAATTTATCCCTAACAATTTATTGTATATGCTAATCCAACCCAAACATTCAAAAACTTTGTGCCGATATAGCTATACTCCCTAATTCTAGCATTGGCTTATGAATCTCCGATAATGAAAAGAAAAAGGAATGACAGAAATACCCTTTACTAAGAAGTTGAAAAATTGATACCCATAACAGCCTGCTCCTCAGCCCCTCTACCGCTCACCCACCGCCACCACTTACCTGCCACCCGCTAGCTTCAAAACCCCCCCACCACAAACCGTATCCCTACGCCACTCTGCCTCGCTTAGCCCCAGCCGCCCTGCCACAAGCTCAGTCTCACCGTCGCTCATCACCATAAATGTGAAATTAGGAGGACAAAATCGGGAAGAAGAAAAGGGCCAGGAGGATTGACAAAGAAGAAAAGGGCTAGGAGGATTGACGAAGAAGAAATAGAAGAAGAAAAAGAAGGAAGAAAAGAATAGACTAGGGTTTGCGAGTGACGAAGAAGAAAGGGGAAAAAGCAGATTGACTAAAAAGTCAAAGGTAAAATTGTCCTTTCCATAAAATCTGGCCATCAGAACATTGACTAAAAAGTCAGTGGATTCAACGGTTGGATTGACACTTTCTGAGATTGCAGGGTTATATTGGCACTTTCAGCAAAAATATGTGGTTATTTTAGAACTTATCTCTATTTTTATTTTTTCCCTTGATTTTGATTTTCCATTTCCCTGTTTTCACTTTAGTCCCTAGTCTCAACATGCAATAGACTCGTAGGAGACATACTCTTCCATATGGGTTTCTCAGAACAAATACTCAAAGCCCATATGCCATAATTATGTTATCACATACACAGTAACACACACACACACACACACATATCCACACAGTTTTGACGATATCACAACTCCGACAACATAACACTGTCATTTCTCGATCTCTATTTCTTGCTACCCTGAGGCCTTCATCGTTGTCTCTCAGTTCTAGCTCTAGATTTGCCCGCTGCCTGGGAAATGAAATTCTTTGCGAGGTGTGGCAGGATACTGCCTTCATAGGTTAGATTTTGACGGAGAATGTAACCTTTTTTTTGTTAAATATGCTCATTTCAGTTCATTTGATATTAAGTCCACTTCTTGATCTCCCACTATTTTGGTTCCTTCGTTCTTCTACTTCCCCTAGGACCTACAGGACAGGCAAGCAGGGCCAAGGCCGTGGCAGCTCCAACGCTCCAGTTAGCTTATCTGCCATGTATAGAGTATTTTAGTGAATAATGAAGTGATTATGTAAATCTTACCTTCCAGATTGTCTAAATCCCTTGTTATACGTATTTTGGTGGTTGACATAACCGTCTTATCCTATCTATCCCATTCCCATTACTTTCCTCGATAAGCCTCGCGTCATTCTCATATTGGGTTGATTCCTTCGATTGGGCCTTGCTACTATCTCTTTGGGGCATCCCTGATGCACTCTTGGGCTGATAAGGAACGCTCCCTACCAAGTCCCCCCAGTCCGAGTCCCTGTTGACCAGGTCGATTTAGGGCGATGGGCTAAACTCTTAATGTGTGCATAGGGCACATGCAGCGTCCCTGTAACTTACTCCTTGTGTTGGGATCAAATGCCTTATTGGTGGGAAAGTCAGACAATTTTAAGAATTTTGAATCGTCAAGCATGTGATAAAGTTATTTTTATAGTTCGATGGTTAAGTTGCATACATAACTGCTCGCCACATGTCTAACTCTTGGTGGTTTTCATATGCATGCTTCTTGAATCTCACACCTCCCGAAGTAGCTCATTATTCCGATGCCACTCTTGTCTCCAAGGAATATCTTGGGCCTTTTGCTTTTGTCTTTTGAAATCCATCTTTCGTTTAATTCGTCTTCCATTCTCTCTCGCCTCTGCTTTAAATCCACTTCAGCAATTGCTTTGTCTTTCTCAGGTACCGTCTCTGTTATTACTTGCCTTTTCTTTTCCTTCTCACTTTATTTTCTCCGTCGACATGGTTTTCACTATTGGCTCTCCTAAGAGCGAGTATTATTGCGTCACAACCAACCCCGAGTATGGTTCCATCTGTGCTATGCTTAAGAGTGCTTTTACCATTGGTGGGGTTAATTTTATCAACATTCATGAGCATGTGATCCTACCTAGCACCTTCGAAACTGTTCTGGATTCCCCTCCTGGCACTATTGTTGTTTATTTAAATGCTTTAGAATATTGTTGTCTTAGGTTCCCCTTGTACCCCTTATTCCAGCCCATCCTATTATATTTTGAATTGGAGTTCACTGGCCTCCCCCCAAACCCATATGAGTCCTTTTAGGCTTCGAGTTTTTATGCTACATTTTGCGCATTGAGCTCTCTATCACTATTTTCTGGGTCTTCTGTCATTTGGCCTAGATGCCTCCTGACTGGACTTTCCTGAAGTTCCGGTAGGATGGGTCAAACGTTTCACGGATCTCCCTATCTGATTTGAGTGGAAGTGGAGGCTCGTCTTTGTAAGTGAGAAATTAGTCTTGGGCTTTAAGGAGACCCGACTAATCTACCCTGTTGGCCCTAAACTAAGGTGGGGGTGCCCGTTCCAGTGCCTCTGATATGATTTCCCTGCAACCTTTTATCTCTCGCTAAGGCGGTGAGCGTGAGGTCGGATCGGGTTGGGAGGTCATCATTTTACCTCTCCAAGTTAAATTTATAAGCCCTAAATGCTTCCTATCTATAACTAAGTAGATAATGGCAAGTTGGGGTTTTCCAAGAAGAAGAGGGATCTTTTCAAGGGTTTAAACATATAAGGTTGATATTAGGCTAGAAGTACACACACACACACACACACACACACATATATATATATATATAAGCAAGTAAAGGGGGGGTTGTTTGGTTTTGGTCCTAAGTTATGAAATTAAAGATAAGCTAACTAGCAAAGTCAAGTAACTATGCTAATCATGCAACAAACTAAGAAAAAGGGATAAAAACTAGAAAAGAGAAAGCCTTGGGGGCAATTGATTTCAATTTCCAAACCTCTTATATATCCTTGAATCTACAACCTATTCATTACTTTAACTACTTTTTGTGAAGATAAATCTTCTATCCTTCTTAGATAGTACCTTGCAAGAGTGAATTCGACATCTCTTACAAACCTCACCAATGATTCCCCTTAGTCGAAACACGACTAAAAGTATCCCATTAATGGCATTGAGCATGAAGAATCAACAAGCTTGGTTACACTTATAAACATTACACCGTTTCTAAGCATTGAACCAATTCATGCATTTACACAAGATTAGTCAAGAACGATCAATATTCATAGACTTCTCTTATTTGCTACCTAAAACAAACATGACAACGAGTTCAACATCATCACATTCATCTAGAAATTATCAATATAGCAGCACCATTTTGAAGCTCTAACTCATGCTCTTGGATTTCAAATCATGAAGAGGGAAAACTAGCTACTTTCTCCCAACCCTAACAAGAAATCATATAAGCAATTCATACACTAACACTTCCAACAACATTAATGCCATTAAAAATCCACATTCAAAGCTCAATAAATGCACAATAGAAAAAACAATAGATAGATAGAAATGACTCTCAAGACATTAGCAAGGAAGTCTCAATCAATTTCTCCCAAGATTAAACTAACCTACATAATGAAAATACATGATTAATCCTACAAAAACTAAGAAAAGTAAACCCAAAAAGTCCTAAAATAACCATATAAAATGGGTATATCACGGATCCTGAGGGATTCCGTTCTGTGGGCTATTGGGTTGCCTTTTCTTCCTATCGACCTTTCTCCTCCAGACGGCCTCGCTGATCTGAGTGGTATAGGTTTATCAGCTTCTTTCTGCTCACTATATTCTTATTTATTTTTCCTTTTGTTCTTTTAGTTTTCCTTATCTCTTTCTAACTCGCATGTCTTTTTTTTTTCCAGAGATGTCAGTCGCTAACTTTCTTGGTGACATTTTAAAGCTTCCCCATCGTGCTGCCAGTTCTTGCCCCCTGCCACAGAGTGAAGATGCAGCTGGGGTTGTTGACCAGAAGGCAAAAGTTGTCCAGCTCTCTGACACTATTTCTGATGAAGGGCCCCTGAAGAAGAAGTCTCACTACGGTCTTGTCTTGAAGTAGGGCGACGAATTTGGTCGGGACCTTATTGAGGTGATCCCTAAGAAAGTTTCCAAGACGTCAAACCTCTTGCCTGCAAGTCAGGTAAGGGTTGGGGTGCTTTCTGTTTAGCCTATTTAAGCAATTACATTTTCTCCTCCTTTCATTTGCAGCTCCTCCTTTCAGGGTCCTATGCGCAATTTTGCAACTTGGACAAAGTTTGTTTTAGAGATTCTGTCCAATCCACATTATAATGCTTGGCTTAAGGAGCGGTCAGGAAATCTTTGAAAAGGTCGAGGTAACAATCCCTATCTTGTAATTAATTGACAATGTGCCATAGTATGCTAAATTTCTTAAAGTTGCATGTACAAAGAAGAGAAGTAGGCTAACTAAGAGGTTCTGACATTTAAAATTGGGGGGGGGGGTCGTCGTTTTGAACCATAAAAACTTGCCTAAGAAATGTGAAGACCCTGGAATGTTCTCTATCTCGGTCTCTTTAGGTGGTAAACTTGTTGAAAATTCCATGATAGATTTAGGTGAAAATGCCATGTGATCCCATATAGTCTATATGAACGCCTAGAAATAAGTGAGCTTAGGGAAGCTAGAGTGATTGTCCAACTTGGCGATCATTCCCAATCTAGTCCTCGTGGACTAGTAAAGGATGTGATGGTGCGAGTTGGCAAGTTGGTTTTTTCAGCGGACTTTTAGGTCCTAGACGTGGTGCAAGATGGAAGTGCACCCCCAATACTTTCGGGTAGACCTTTTCTCAAAACGACTAGAACTAAAATTGATATCCACTTGGGAACCTTGACTCTATAAGATGACATGGATAAAATGGAGTTTAATATCTATGAATCTAAGCATGATTCAACAAATTCTTCTCTTATGTTCAAAAGTGTGACCCTATGTGATGAGCATGAATTCTATGAAACCTCTTGTGTTACCAATGAGCATGAACATTTAAATGAATCCCATGTTGATATTGTTGTTGTTGAGTCTGATAAATTCATGATGCTATCGATAGTATGTCTATGCTAGATTTATTTTCCATGCTAACTAACTTATAGTGGGGAGGGGAGAGTGTCGAGGGTTTAAAACCTCCTTGACATCCCCCTAACCCCCAAGACATTCATGGACTCAATACTTGCGAGACACAGTGATTCATCTCCTATGACGGACAAGAGGTCCGAAGGTAAGGATGACTCATTGTGGAGACCTTTCCACAACGATGTCATCATGGGTGGAGTCGCTGATGCAATTCCGGAGACCCACATGTAGGTGTTTATAACCAGACTTGCATGAAAAAGAAATAAGTCGTGAGTATGACAATAAATATACGGTGTTTCCTTTTGCTTTAGTGTTTTATGTAGTGATTAGATAGATTTTGCATGTTCTTATTTGCAATGAGTATTTTTAGATGAAACTATTGTTTGATTTGAAAAGTTAAGTTCGAGACTAGGGATTGTGTTGGATGGAATTAAAATTGATGGGCGACATAGTTTTTTAGAAAAAGAGGAAAAACTAAGGATTGGGTCAAAATTGTGGCGATCTCGTGCCAAAAACCTGACACGGTCCATGCCCAGAGCTTGGGTCTATGCCAGGAGAGTTGGCGCAAGGGGATGCCTCGTGCCAAAGAACTTGGCACGAGGATTGATTCGTGCCAGAATGTTTGGCACAAGGCTTGGATCGTGCCGAGCACATTTTGCGCTAAAAATCAATTTTCCGTTGCCAAATTGTTCCCAAAATGAAATTTTTGAAAATTCTGAATTTCTAACTCAAACATACATTTTTTGTTCAAGAATTTTGAAACCCCCTAATTCCTTAGAATCTTTATGCAAATAGTACTTCCTATATTCCTAGGATTAATTGATTGGTACTATTGTCCTCTAATTTGAAAATTTTGAAATTCCATCTTTATCCTAATTGTACCTCTCTCCCTATTCACCTAGGCTGAAATTCTAAACCCACGGTACATTTTCCACCTAATTTCATCATTTAACACATTCTTGCTTCTCAAGAAACACTCACTCACACACACTCTTGGTGAAACCTGAAAAAATTGAAGTTTTTCTTCCAAAAATTAGCAATTCTTGCTTCTTCTTGTGTGGATCTTACAACTCTTAGCTTCAAATTTTGGGTAATCTATTGATCTCTTCGTTTATATGCTTTATTGAGATTTTGGTGGTGTTATGAAAGAATAATTCTTGAATGAGTGTGTGTTTTTAAGATAAATGTTTGGGTTTGTATGCATGATCTCGTGTTGAAGAAAGTTTGGGTGGTTTGATGTGCTATTATGCTTGAATGATGTGATCTTCATGTGTTGGGTGATTTAGGAGAGGATGAATCTTGATTGCATGATCTTATATATGGGTTGGTGAGAACTTACATGGGTTTGTTGTTTGATGAGGAATGTTCTTGTTTAAATAGCCTACATGCTTAGATTATTATGTTTTGAATGTTTGGGCTATTTGGGATAATGTCGTCTTATTGAATAACATTGTTGGCCATGCCTTGCTAATGATCATATCTCCACTCTTGTCTTAATTTTGATAAGATGCCTCCCAGAAGATATACATCAGAGAAGGGAAAGTCCACTCAGGGTGAGAAGAAGAAGAAATCGGTAAATGGTGCAAACCATGAACCGGTAACTCCTACTTTTTGCAACCCCACGTTTGTGACCTAAGAGTTTATGGGGACATCTAACATCTCCTGAATTGGAGTCCGGATGTGGAGGAACTTAAGAGAGCCGAAGAGGAGTATCTTGGAGACTGGATTTGCATGCAAGGACACCTTAGTGGCTCTAGGCTTGCTCGAGCCTATCACTTACCAATTGGGACGAGTAGGTCGAGATGGGTTTCTTGAGAGACACTCAAAGACGTATGTCAGGTGGACCCTAGAGTTCCTAGCTACTTTATGGCCGATCGTGTACGATGATGGACACAGGGTGATCAAATTCAACCTGGATGATAAGGAGTATAAGATGAGGCACTGAGAGGTAGTGCGAGTCTTTGGATAGAGGTATGACAAGGAGATCCAGAAAACAAACCGCTAAGGGATGCCTTTTCCTCTTAGACACTTTTGGGTGCCGCTGACAGACACTGATAGGAATAACCTGTGCAAGAGTAATGCCCTGGTTCACCCGACATTCTGTTATGTTCACCAACTGTTGGCTATGGGGGTTTTCTGCCATGGTGAGCTAACTCAATGCTCGGGTTCAGATGTTTATTTCCTTAAGATAATGGCATCTGAGGGTAATTTTTACTCGAACTTGGTAGGGTCTTTTGTGCAGAAATATTTAGCTATGGGGGACAGAAAGAGTGGCAAGATATCTATAGGCGGTATGGTAGGTTTACTAGCATAATACTTAAAATATCCAGTCACACAGAAAACGTTGGCTAACTTGGGACGATTGGGTGCAAAGTATAACATCGAGAAGTTAGCCAAAGCATCTATGGTGGGACCTACAACACGATCGTCCCAAGTTAGCCAACGCTTTCTGTGCACCACCATCAACCATGACACATGTTTAGATGACCTATTTATTGATCCCGACTCGCAATTTGAGAGAGATTTCTACAGAGTTTTAGCCACCCAAAGATAGATGTTGAGGAGGCCGATGGTGAGAGCTTTTCGAGAGCACTCCTAGTCATTCATGCGAATCCAAGGACCTCATGGACCAATTGCAATCTCCTGGGGAAATTTTTTCAAACTCAAACCAACTTTTGCAAGAGGTTATCCAAAGCAATGGGAGGAATGCGATCAATCATAATTGGAGGAGATGAGTGCAAGAGTAGACTCCATAGACGCAACACTTCAAGCAATGGGATACATTGAGAGGGACTTCACGAGTCACAATGAGGAGGAAGGCCCTTCGGGGACATGAGAGTAAGTGTCACAATTTCTCCCAACCTCACTTGTGTTTTTGACATGATTTTTTATTGCATTGGAGACTATACATCAGTTAAGTGCGGGGAAAGGTGTAGTGAGCACTTAGGGAGTTTCATTCTTGGATTTCCTCGGTGCATTTTGTGCTTTTATTGGTAGTTTTTCTTTTAATTGTTGGTAATTTTGCTTTTGTTGAGGTATGATTTTGGATGGATATTTGGTGGCATAACATGCTATGATAGGGTTCCTAGTTTGTTATTGATCTTATCTTTTGTAGTTTGAAGCTCACTTTGGGGAGATTTTGTGCTACACCAAAAAAATTGAAAAATGAAAAAAATGAAAAAATATAAAAATTGGGACAGGTTGAAAATCTGAAAGGGTGACTTGGGTAACATTGGGAAAAGCCCGGATATGTCAAAATACCTAGGTAAGAATAAGATGCTAGGCTGCTAAGTTTACGAGCCTAGGCAAAAATGAGAGGCCGTGTGGAAAAAGGTGAGAAGTGAGTACCCTTTGTGTGTTAAAGCTAGGATGAAAACCTGAAAGAGCTTCTAGGAAAAATGAGAGAAATTGAGAGAAAACAAAAAACTAGGTTAACGATACATTTGACTCCTTTGTTGTAACTAAGTTGAGAATCACAAATTATCTCTATGTTACAACCAAGTCGGTGGCTCTTGGAGTTCCTTGGTGGATTGTTTTTGGGAGAAGACTCTTTGATTGCCGTGGGGCTCATTTTGGGAAAAGTAAGCTAGTTTTAGACTTATCTTCTTGGCTTACGTTTTTCCATATTTTACTTTTGGGTGGATAGATTGCTTATGTTATTCAAGGAGTGTGAAAAAAAAGGAAGTTGTGATCTTTCCACTCTCATCTGTTAGGTGAGATTGAAATCGACACCTAAACAATAAAAGTTAACTTGTTATGATATCTATTGTATAGACCAATATACAAAAAATATTCAATATATGTTAATTTTGAAAATTCGTTATAATTAGATATGTCATGTACGTGATATAAAATGAAGAATAAAATGTAATGTTCATATAAAGTGCTAAATGGATATTTTGAGGACAGTCGTGAACATTGCAAGCAGAGACTTTATGGTTTGCTGATTAGATGATATTGTAGCTCAAAAGAATCTTGTTTTACTACTTAATAAGCTTGCAATATATAGATAATTTGTACAATGATATATTATCAATGGTACTGGTAGTTACATATTGACAAAGTTGTTTTCTTAAGTTGAAGTCGAAATAAAGGATAGTCTTGACAAAAATGTTTTCTGCACAAATATCACACCCCAACAAAGATAATGTGAAGTTGAATATGGAACAATCTAATAATAAGTAAAGAATGCTTGTTTAGTTTGAAATGGAGAGAGGCTATGTTTTAGATTTTTTAAAAAAAAAATTATAAATGTTAAACATTTTTAAGAATTAAAATGATAAGATGATGAAATGCACAGTAATAGTAACATGCTACACTTTCTTTGCAAGATTATAAGTTCAAGGCGATTTATAAATACTCACAATTATCAAACAATTAATTAGGGAACTCTAATAATTACAATTATCTTAGTGATATAATACTAACAAGATTTTATTATTAAGTGTTGAAGAATACCAAAAAGATACCTTGGTGCTGAAATTTGTTTTTCTTCACAAATATTGCATTTGAATTCAAAGTTGTAGGATGCAGTTGTAGCACTGTAACCATTCTAACAGGCCATGTAGTGATAGTTTTGTAGTATATCTTTAAAATCAATCGTCACTCTTGTTGTAAAACCTAAAAGATATACATCAAAATTTTTTAAAAAAATGTATGTGAAGGAATAATTATAAAATGAAGGTACAATAAAACTGTATTACCTTTTATGAGCCTTAATATTTGCAACTTTAGTGTAAATTGTGTCTTCGTTGATCGATATTGCAAATCTTTACCCTTGTTTAAATTCAGAAGGATTCTCAATTGCAATTGCAATTTCTTTTCTATTTTGTTGCACCCTGAAATATTTAGGACATGTAAAAATAATGATAGATGTGTAAATGTAGTTGAAATATCTAAATTGCAAAGGACCATATAAGATGTAGAATATGTAGGGCATGCGGGGTTACCATTTTTTTAATTGAATGGATTGTTTGTCCTGATCATCAATCATAAGTGATGTTTGATAGTTTGTTGTAACCTCTATATCTATAAAGAATATATATGTAGAGAAGTTAATGCAATACAATATTGTTTAAAAGAGAATAGTAATAATATTAATGGAATAATAAAAACTTAATTACCATTGAAGCAATCAATATCAAGGCGTCCACTGATTAAAATTGGCATTGATTTGATATTCTGAACCAAGAGCTTTCCTTCAACGGGTAGGAATTCTTCCCACATTGATAACACAAATGTTTGAAATCTGAAATGAAAAAGATCCTTTATCAGTAATAATAATTTTAATTTGTTTTTAAAAAATTATACCAGATTTTGGGAAGTTTTACTTGTCGTTCATTAAAACAAACTTTTGCACATCTCTTTGTCCTTTTTTGGCTGTAGCCTTGCGAATGGGGAGATATTTTACCACAACTCCTATAATATCTGTAATAAAAAATTCAATCATGTTATTTGAGAGTATAGAAATATTTACCTATTGTTTTATTAGGAGTGCCTAAATAGTCACCAATTTTATCAAAACGGACATACTCATGTTGAATTTGAGTAATTTTATTTTCATCTTGTAGTTCTTCAATGATAGTGCTTGTGTCAATTACCCATTGCATTTTGATATCGTCACTTCTATATCTCTCATCTTGCTCTTTGATGCATGCATTGAAAATCATATACTTTTTGTCCAACTGTAATTTGCTACTCATAGTGTATAATATTTTATTGAACATTATCCCCTCAACCTTAGCACCCTACAAAAAGAAAAGTAAAAAACATCAAGGTCTCAAAAGGTGAATATGAAGTATAAAATATACAGATTTGTATGGATATCACAGTTCAAATATTGTACCAAGTATGGCCAAAAAAAAATCCCACATTGTTGCATAAATTTCAATTGCATGACAAGTCAAATACAAATAATTAATTAGAACCTCAACAACTGAACAAACCATACAATACCCACAACAACAAAGAAAAATTCAAACAGCAGGTTAAAACAACATTAGATTTTGTGTTATCTAATTATTTTATTGTCTAACTAAATAGCTTATAAGGGCATAAGGGGAAAATAAAGCTAATAAGGTTTCAAACTTCAAAGTTTGAATTTTTACAGTAGTTTCTAGATGTATAGCAAAGAGCAAAAAAGCTATATAAAAACAATTACTTTGCAAGGAACCAAACAAAGAAATAACAACATATAAATATGATAATTCGCATATAATGTGCATATATATTCATATTCAAAAGATATTCATACCATATAAAAATATATTTGTGCATGCTATAGTTCCCTTTTAGTTTAGGTTGAAGATGTAAATTGAATGTCTTCTCGTAATATATAACAGACTGTTACTACAGATCAACACATAAATCAAGAACCAAAACATGACAAGAAAAGTGAACTCCAAAAACACCTGACATATTGGAAAATTAAGCAAAACCAACAAATTCAAATCGCAAAAGAGCCAAAATCAGCAATCACTCAGTGCACATGTCACTCTATTTCAAATAAAAACAATTACAACCTTTGTTTTCAACCATGAGTATGTCCGTTTTGATAAAATTGGTGACTATTTAGGCACTCCTAATATGGCGTGGGAAGGCCTAATACAATTCCCCCATCTTCGGATGGTTTATTAAAAAAAAAAGTTTGGTACACTTAAACCTATGGTGCCAAACATAGTGAAACAGAGGGTGTACTAAACCATCAGAAACTGTCACAAGCAGTATGAAAGTAATCTTACCTATGTACAATCAATTTCACTAATTTGTAACAAAAAGCAGTTGGATGAAAATAGCAAGAAACATAGGTAATTGATGTTTACCTCATCATCTACAAATGTGAATTTTTGCAATTTGGTGAATTTGTTAGGGGTTTGGTAGGGAGAGAATTTATCTTTGACTGTAATAGTTCGAACCCAAGGTTTATCGGCATTTCTGAGTTCATCAATTGCCTTATCTTTAGCTATTACTTCTTTGTAGTTTTAGTATCTGAAATATGAAAAAAATTTAGTTGCTGTAATATATTCTACAACGTATGCAAAAAAAAATAAAAAAAGGATTTATCTCACCTTTAATATTATAAGAATCGAATTATGTGATTTTATGTTTTTAACTGCTGGTATTTATATACTTTGGTATGGAATACATATGGTTTTAAATATATTTTTATAAGTTATATATATTTTAAGAAGTCATTGTTGAATATATATATATATATTTATATATTCATATTTATATTTTGTTTCCTAAAATGTATCTTTTAAACAAAAAATAGTGTAGTAATTAAATGAAATCTGTACCATGTAATGATTTTGATTAAGTTATTTTTAACAATAAATGTAGCATTCATTATTTTTCAACTTACCATAGTTTATGTATTTATTTTTTTGAGATAAAGATATACTATGATATTTTACTTGATTTTTTGTTACCAAATATGAAAGTTACTTATCATAATTAATTGGTACTTCCATAAATTTAATATTATTAGATTGTTATTCATATATAGTACTTCCAATTACCTAATTTATTTACCACACGGGTTCAAGTGGAGAGGGTTTGAATGGAGAGGGTTCGACTGGAGAGGGTTCCAATAGAGAGGGTTCAAATGAAGATGGTTCGAGTGGAGATGGTTCGAGTTGAGCGGTTTGAGTAATAGAAGTTCGAGTGGTACTAGGTTTGAGTGGAGAGGTTTGAATAGAGGGTTCTAGTGGAGAGGGTTCAGGTAGAGTGGGTCCGAAAGAGGTTCAAGAGATACTGGGTTCGAGTGGAGAGGGTTCGAGTGATACAGGGTTTGAGTGGAGAGAGTTCGAGTGGAGAGGTTCGAGACAAGAGGTTCCAGTGGTGAGGTTCGAGTGATGAGGAATCGAATGGAGAGGTTCGAGTGAGAGGGTTCTAGTAGAGAGGTTCGAGTAGAGAGGTTCGAGTGATACTATGTTCGAGTGGTACTAGATTCGTGTGGAAAGAGTTCGAGTAGAAAAGGTTCGAGGGTTCGAGTGGAAAGGTCCGAGTGGAGAAGTTCGAGTGGTGAGGGTTTGAGTGGTGAGAGTCCAGTGGTGAGGGTACCATCCACCACTGTAGAGAGTACTATCCATCTCTCGAGAAGGGTATACCATCCACCACTGGAGAGAGTATTATCCACCCAAAGTTTGTCAACCACCCTTCGAGGGTGCACTATCTACCTCTCGAGAGGGTAAACTATCCACCACTGAAGAGAGTACACCTTCCACCCCTCGAGGGTACGTCATCAATGTCTCGAGAGAGGTGTACCAGCCCTCGAGGGTACACCACCCCTCGAGAGGTCACACATTCACCCCTTTAGAGTACACTAGCCCTCGAGAATACACCACCCCTCAAGAGAGTATATCAGTGAGAGCGTCGAACCATCCACATTAGCTCTCGAACTATGACCCACTCGAGGCATATACTCCTCGAACTATCCACGGCACCACCATTCGAACCACATATCCCTTAAACACCAACCATCAATTCCTGGAACTATCACCCCTCGAACCATCAGTTCTTGAACATCCACCATGCCACCACTCGAACCATCCACCTCTCGAACATCAACCATTCATCTCGAGGCCTCCCTACCACTCGAACCATCCACCTTTTTAACATCAACCATCTGCCTTGAGGGGTGTTGATTCGAGGCATCTCCACTCAATTCATTAACCCTCGAGGCCTTGGAACCATCAACCATCTCCCTCAAGGCTTCACCCCCTCGACTCAAACCTCTTCACTCTAACCTCTACTCAAACCCTCACCACTCGAACCAGTACCACTTGGACCCTTTCCATTTAAATCCTCTATTTGAACCCTCCACACTCGACCCTCACCACTCGAACGCTCACCACTCGAACCAGTACCACTTGAATCCTTTCCATTCAAATCCTCTATTCAAACCCTCTCCACTCGACCCTCACCACTCGAACGCTCACCTCTTGACCACTCACCACTCGAACCCTCTCCACTCGAACCCAGTACCACTTGAACCTCTTTACTAGAACCTATTACCACTTGAACCCAGTACCACTCGGACCTCTCCATCGATTCATTAACCCTTGAGGTCCTGGAACCATCAACCATCATCCTCGAGGCATCACCCCTCGATCCATAAACCATCCACCCCGCTACCACTCAAACCATCCACCCCTCGAACATCAACCATCCACCCCAGGCACCTTTCATGTTAAAGAACAAACCAATATCATAGATATAAAGAAAAAGGTTATTTGAGTGGGTTGTCATCATAGAATATCTACACATCGGCACTTGGATTTTGAACACATAACCTAAACTCAGATACAAGCTTAACCCAAATTCAGATTGTTCTAAACTCTGAGAATTAAACCGTTGAATAAGATCTAATAAAAATAATAGCAACAATATCCACTAGCAACAGAGAGAAAAGAAATGTTTGTATTACATAAATGTGAATAGGCCAAGCACAGACGTCGGAGGAAAAAGAGAGCAACAAAAATGACGCCGGACATAAAAGTGAGCGGCGATAAACAACAAAACATCTAAGATCATCACTAGAAGCATTACCAATTTAAAAGATAATCAATCATTCATACAAGCGCATTTTCGAATGTCATTCCATTCTCTTAAACAGACACAAATTGGAACCCATAATGGATCATTTAAACTGAATGCTAACTGCATTCCTCTTGTAATGGCCTACTTGAGCAACAACTATTGACAAAAACGATTAAAGAACAAAAAAAACTAATGCAATTGAATGAGTCTTAATGAAAATCTTAGAAAAGCTAATGATTTGCTCAGATAGACATATGCAGATCCATCTTGGGCTCGAACTCTTGAATATTTTTATCATCTCATCGATAAGTAACCAATAACTCATAACAATATGTGATGCACACGTGGAAAAACAAGTTTGTAATCAGGAGCAATTATTAGCACAGAGCAGAGAGTTAAAATATACCTACTGTACTCTTCTTTGGAAGAGGAGGGATGAAAACGCCCTTGTACTCATGAAAAAATCGATCCCGTAACCAGAGAAAATAACTGTATATTCTGATAACAATCTTCTTCGGACCTTGATACTCAGAAAGATTAGTTTGCAAGACCAACTTCAAAAATATCACCCACCCAACCGATCCACTCATTGAGATAATTAATGTAAATTTGAGAAGCAAAACATACAAATAAAACCAGTATTCGAACCAAAAATATTCTGTATAAAAAAAATGGCAATGGCAATGGAGGAGACAATGGCAGAGAGGTCGACGTTGGGTGAGGAGGAGATAATGGGAATAGCTGTGGAGGAAACAGAGGTCGGTCTTGGGTGTGGAGGAGATAAGGGGAATAACCGATAAAGGTAGATGTAATTGGGCAGAACGGTATGGCCACGTGATTGGGCAAAATGGTGCGGGCACAGGGGAATGCAGTGGAGAGGTTGAAACGATGAGGCGCAAGAAGTGGAGGAAAAAATTGTGCGAAAGAAGAGGAAAAAATTGTGCGATGAAGAAAATGAACAAACAGTAAGTTAGAAGTTGGCAAAACGGTGTCGTTTTTGCAAGGTAAGGAAGTCAAATAATTACTCAAATACTCTTGGTTGACAGACAAAAAGCAAACAATATCTATTATAGGGTGTTTGGGATAACTAAAATGATTATTTCACTTCAGAATTCTTAAATTTCGTTTCTTAAAAGACTGTCTTTCCATAACCGATGAAAAGATCAATGTTCAAGCTGCAAATTAGAAGAAATCAAGACAAAATTTTTGGGTTGCGTTATTCAGGTCATAAAATTATAATACTGCACGTTGTATCATAAAATTTTAATATTGCAACTAAAGTCTTTTACCTTTTTATAATTCTAATTCAAGTTCGTCTTTCCATATGCCTACAAAAAGACGATCTTTCCCTAGACTTTTAGTTATTATTAGTTGTCTAAATATTAATAAAGCTATTTATTTTCAATTTAAATGTGTGATGCAAAAATACAGGAAAAATTTAATCATAATTTTTAATCAAGAACACCGGTCAATGCACGGTACAATATATATATATATATATATATATGTGTGTGTGTGTGTGTTAAGACGCGTCCAAGCCAAACTATTAGGGCCATTACTTTCTCCAGCCGATAAAGAGCAAGCGATACATATGAGCCCGCTGCTATGGTAGGTTAGAACAAATAAACCACTATCGACAAATAAAGATATGTATATATATATATAGTTTGTCTCTTGAAAGATGAGTTTTCCATAAATAATGGAAATCCCAAGGTTTAAAGTGCAAATCAGAAGAAATGAAAATAAAATTTTTGGGTTGCATAATAAATTTTTAATCTTGCAACTAAGACTTTTTATCTTTTATTATTCTAATTAAACCCTGTTTTTCCATAAATCTATGGAAAGACGGTCTTTCCCAAGACTTTGCCATATATATATAGATATAGATATAGTACAATGAGATATTTATGGTTTTAAATATATCTTTAGAAGTTATATATTTTAACAAGTTATAATTAATTGTATATGGCGAAGAATTAAAATCAGTAATATATTAAAATATTATTATATTATTTTTAAACAACTTGAGTTTAATCCGTCAAAATGACTCAACTTGATATTAACTTAAATTTATGGTTTAAATATTATAAGGTTTGACCCGTAAAAAGTAATGGTACTTGATCTAAGAGTAGCATCAGTTGTCAGCAAAAAAGAAGGTCTCATGGTCATGGATGCAGAATTCAGCAGACTGCAAGCCTAACCCTAGGCGCCGCTCCGCTGCGTTCTCTTCCCCAGCCTCCCAAACTTACTACTTTTACTTTTCTCGTACCTTTCCTTTCCGGGATTTCTCCGGTTCATACTATAAATACGCAAACCCCACCCCATATATATTCTTTCTTGTCATCATAATCATGAAAAAGATTATGGTATAGTGCGTGCGGAGGCATGGGTGTGAAAAGCTTCGTAGAGGGTGGCATTGCCACCATCGTCGCCGGTTGTTGTACGCACCCTTTGGATTTAATTAAAGTCCGGATGCAGCTGCAGGGCGAAGCGGCGCCACAAGTTCTGCATCTCCGCCCGGCGGGGTTGGTGTCGGTGGCGGTTGTCCATCCTCAGGCTAAAGCGGGGCCCTTTTCGGTCGGGATGAAGATCATGAAGATCGAAGGCGCCGCCGCCTTGTTCTCCGGCGTCTCCGCCACCGTGCTCCGGCAGATGTTGTACTCCACCACCACGATGGGGCTGTACGAGGTTTTTAAGCACAAGTGGTCGGATCCCGGTTCGGAGAATTTCCCTCTCAGCCGGAAGATCGCCGCTGGGTTGCTCGCCGGAGGTATCGGCGCCGCCGTGGGGAACCCCGCTGACGTGGCCATGGTGCGTATGCAGGCAGACGGAAGGCTCCCAGCGAGTCAACGACGAAATTACAAGAGTGTTTTGAATGCAATTACCAAAATGACCCGGGAGGAGGGTATCACCAGCCTGTGGCGTGGCTCATCGCTTACTGTGAATCGCGCCATGATCGTGGCCGCCTCGCAGCTGGCCTCTTACTATCAGGTGAAAGAAGCGATATTGGATAGCGGGGTGATGAAGGATGGGCTTGGGGCCCACGTGACGGCGAGCTTAGCCGCCGGTCTGGTGGCGTCTGTGGCATCGAACCCAGTGGATATGATCAAGACAAGGGTGTTGAACATGAGGGCGGAGGCTGGCATGAAACCACCCTATTCTGGGGCAATAGACTGTGCCCTTAAGACGATCAGGTCAGAGGGGCCAATGGCCCTTTACAAGGGATTCAAACCTACTATTTACAGGCAGGGACCTTTCACCCTGGTGTTATTTGTGACTTTAGAGCAAGTCAGGAAACTTCTCAAAGACTTCTGATTTGCCTTTGGTGCCCAATTTTGCAGGCGTAGATTGAGTTATGTAACCCAATATTCTTCTACAACCTTTCATACACAATATACTTGCACAAAATTTTGTTTATTCCCAAATAGTTAGATGGGATCATTTTACAATTAATATAGGTAGTGGAATTTATATAGAATAATGAGAATAATTGTGGCGCGATCAATTGGTTGGTTTCACACTCTTTATGTATGCATTGTATTAACATGAACAAGTTTATTCTAACCTTATATCACTAGTGGAGGATGGCCATTAAAGGTAGCATTAGAAGAGGGTTCCGCGAGAATTCCTTAAAACCGCCTTCTAGAAGAGGTTCCAAGCTTGAAACCTCTGTGAATCGGACCGCCCAATTTATTAAAGGCGGTTATTGTCTTATCAAAGACGGTTTTGTTATAACCACCTTTGACTGTGGGGGATGGAAGGCGGTTCTGTCGAAGTGACTTTGAACGTGACTGATTTCGAGTTCGGAACAACGGTCTGAACGTTGTTTCGAATCCGGAACTGGTCGGTTTGATACGTAATAAAAAGACCGATTTTATTCCAAAATCATAAGCTTTGTCGGTTAGAAGTTCTGTATCTGGAACAATATCAAACTATCTTTATCTCCACACTATTAAGGTCTGATTGAAATTCGGATATTGGAACTTATAAAAACTTGCAATAAATTCATCTAGACAGTCCCATTTTCATATGGAGAAAAAGTTAAAATTTTAGGGCACTGTTTTTTTAAAAGGAAAAGGTAAAGATAATTCTACATATACAAATATTCTTACCTAATTGGATTAATGATTTTATTATTGTGTTAAGTGTTGTATTGTTTTGAATTAGGGATTTGATTTGAAATCTTTCTCATCAGAATTGTGCTGCACATATGATTGAATGTGTGTTGATGTAATTTTCATGTAGCTAATGGATAGAATCAGACTCATTGAGAACGACCTTGGTACATCACCCGATTATATTCCTTTAGTGGATTCATTTAATGTGGTGCCTTTTGAACATGCAGCAAAAAATGGGGTTGTGCGTGCACGGTGCCCATGCAAGGATTGCAGGAACCAGTAGCGGAACCATGACGTTATATAAGTGGGGCTGAAAAGAGAGGCAACATTTTTTTCAACGCTAAATACAATAATATTTTAACAAAACAACGCTTACATAATAAGATGAATACATAATAATTAGATTTTTACAGCTACGACAAATCGGCACATAAAAAAAACACTTTCTAATACTTGCATTGCTAGAATTAGAACAATTAACCACCGGAGACAATATGATATTCAATTCAAATAAGCTATTCACAGTCCACAGAATTCAAATAAGCTATTCAAATTCAGCACAAGTCCACAGAATTCAAATAAGCTAGTCACACAGTCACTAAATATGCTATTCAGTATTCACAATTTCACAATTTTAACACAACAGTAAATATGTATATGCCATTTACAATTTAACACAAATAAGCTATTCAATTCAACATATGTTACACACAAAAAATTGGCTCGAACAAATATGCTATTCAGTTCCTCTCCTCTAGCATACCTTACCCTTGGTTTAGCTTGGATGCGGTTGCTGGTTGAGGGCGAAGATGTTGGACGTGGGCGGACGAACTATGACGCACTTGTCGGGACGAACGATGGCGCACTTGTCGGGACGAACGATGGCACACTTGTCGGTATGGCAGATGGACGATAACTGGTCACGGCGATCGGTGGAAGTGGGTAGAGGCAAAGTATGATTTTCGATTCTCCTGGCTCTGAGAAAGATGCGATTGAAAGCTGAAAGGTAGGGTTTGTATTTGGGCCAATTGGGTTTCAGCCTTTACATTAACAAAACGATGTTGTTTCACCTATGGAAAAATGACGTCATTTTGTTTATTGAGGAAACAAAAAATGGAAATCAGATGGCCTGGGTCGTCTTCTTCAGCGGTCTCGCCGGAACAGGGGGCTATGCTAGGGTTCAGGGGGGAGAATCTGGTGGCTCTAGGCCTAAATTCTGAGCTGCCGGATCCTAGGGGTGGCACTAGCACCCCCTCACCCCCTGGTTCCGCCCCCTGGCAGGAATTAGTACCACAGAGACCCCCGTCTAGCACCAGTTTTTTAGCACAAGTTTTAAAAATCGGTGCAAATAATGGAATAGCAACGATTTTTATTTTGATAGCACTGGTTCTAAAACCGGTGTTAATTTAGCACCGGTTATAATTATGTTAGCACTAGTTTTTTTTTATAATAACTGGTGTTAATATAACACCAGTCAGAAAACCGGTGCTAGAATTGATGAATACTGGTGTTAAACTAACACAGGTAAAAAAACTGGTGCTAAAAATTTTAAAAAAACCGGTGCTAAAAATCCGCATAACCGGTGAATTAAAAATTTTGGCACCGGTCCGGTTTGAAAACCGGTGCTAGAAAGTAAAGAAAACCGGATATTTGGCATCGGTTTTAGAATTCGGTGCTAAAAATTTAAAGAAACCGGTGCTAAAAGAATTATGGAAAAAAGCAGGAAAATTGGCACCGTTTGATTTTGCATTAGTTAAAAACCAGTGCTAATAGGAAAAATGGCACCGCTTTTATGTACTATTCACAAAAACCGGTGCTAAATTGAGCATTTAATGCTCCAAACTACCTCTCTACCTTCGTGGTTGATAATGAAACGAAAGTATCAGTTGTTATTGATGATTTCAAGATTTATCCACTCATAAACCAACCTCTTTTATACATTTAGAACCCCTACATCGTATTTCTCAGCCAGACTCGAGGTTGAACCTTCCATATATGAAAATATTTCCTAGCCATGGCCACAAGGCAGATGGGGGGTGTATTCAGTAATAGCAAGCAAATTTTATTGATGAAAGATTTCTAGGAAGTCATGGACATCTTCAAGTAAGCAAGAGGTGGGGTTTGTATATTCACATCCTAAAACCTCTTTAATTGTGAATTTTGTGATGGGTATCAAAACGCCATTAACCTTAGTGAGGTCGTGATTGTTTTTACTCTTGTCTAAATTCTCATAAAGTTGAAACACTTCATTACAATGTACAGTTTCGTCTAATTTCAATAATTTATCAAATTGTGAATTCTTAAAATACACAAGAAAGTAACCCAATCTCATAGGCCCTATGTTGAAAGTAAGAATGACTTTCAGATTAGTGCATTTGCGACGATCGAAGTCAACATACCTTTTTCCTAACCACTCTATTGAAAAAAAATTAACTAGAACCCTACGCAATGTACGGTTCATGACTCCTATTAGAGGTAGCACCCGGCCCTAGCACCACGACTCCTTGCCATTGTTACACAATTGGACAAATGTGGAATTGGATTTTAGAGTTTGTTTCTTGTTAGGGTTTGTCAAATTGGGGGTTTTGAAACAAGTTGAAACACATTTTTTTTAATATTGAAGACCAATTCCAAGTCAGTACACATTCGTATATCCATTTAGAAGCAAAGATAGTGTTCCAAACTCTTTAGCTCCTTGTAGCCTAGTTCTGAACTCAGAACTAAATTGACGAGCCAATGAAAAATAGGGCATTAAAGTGTGTTTCAAACAAATATGAATAAGCACGAGTTCCCTCTTGTTTTCCATCCAACCCCCCCCCCCCATTCCATCCATTCCTCATCAATCAAACCGGAAATTTTGAAATGGGTCATACAAATCAAGCAAAACCCTAGATCCTACACACAATACTTCTCATTTCCACAAATTCTCTTACAAATAGGGAGAATTGGGTTGTTTTTGTTCCTAGCATTTCCTTGGGAGGACATCACTTTGAAGGTAAAAAAGAACTTCATGTTCTATCCTCTTTTGTCGCATATCTATTTCTCCTCTCATTTTTTACACAAGTAATGGTGATATTGTTTTGTGCTAGTGTTTAAAAAAAACTAATAATTAGTTCTATGAGTTTAAAATTTGCAATTACATTCCTAAATGATTAATATACAATTTTTTGGTTGTATAATGTCTCGCAAAAGGACTAGTGAAAAAGTTCACCATTGCAAAACAAAGTACATGTTGAGATGGTTGCAAATGATAATGACGATGATGAGGGGTCGGTAGAGGTAGCAATAGCAAAAACTCATTTTAGAACCTTAGAATGGAGAATTGATAGGAAAGAGATAACTTTGTTAGTTTTTAACAAATTAAGCGAATGTTTGTCAGGGGACCGTGATAAATGATCTAGTTGGGTTAGGAAGGTCGATAGAATGTGGGTAGACATAATATATGATTATTGGCACGATGTACCAAAATAATATAAATACATACTATGGATGGAGTGCAACGTACCGATTGTGATTTTTGTATACTCAACATTCACTCCCCTTGTATCCTAATATTATGTTTTTTTTTCTTTTGTGGCCCATTGAATTACTATTAGAGACCCTTTGAGATAGATGCTCCCAACATGTTTGAAGAACATGACAAGGCTAATGTTTTCAAAGAGTTGGAGAGAGCACAAGTACACCTTATCTAGGGATTTCATTTTCTCTAATAGGAAAGGAGAATGCCCGTGGTTTACTTATACACACATTCAACATGAAAGTTGGGAGATCCACAAGAGGGAGCACGAACAAAATGTTAGTCTTATATTCTTATATTCCTAAATGTTTGTGCGTGTTTAGATTACGATGTCTTTAGTTGTAATTTCCTAAGACATCCTAATGCAGGGGACGAGGGAGGATAAAAGGTGCATTGCTAAGCTAAATGAATATCCACATGGAAAGAGTCATGGGAGTTGTAGTTTGGCGGCCCTACAATTAGTAAATGAACATTTTGAGAAGGATGTTCAACTTGCAATTGAGGGGGAATGATCGAGGATGAAGCAAGGTCATCAACCTCTCGAATGGATGTGGAGGACATTTAGAGATGTGATCTATTCAAGAAGATCCGACAAAACAAGGATGGTGGATTCGATAAACCTACGGATAAATAACTTGTTGAATGAGTAGTAAGCCCCACTTAATTGACTAAAATATTTTTTTGGTCCCCCAACATATGATGCAATACCATATATTTGTCCCCAAAGCCAATGCCGCATTTGTTGAGCAACTAACAAATACAAATGATTTGTTTGGTCCCCAAGGTGGTTTTCAGGTGATTTTGGGGACCAAAAGATGGTATAAGATCATATGTTAGGGACCATAAAATAATTTAGTCTACTGAAAACCACCTTGAAAACCACCTTGGGGACCAAACAAATCATTTTGAATTTATTGGGTACTGAAAGGAAGCAGTATTGGTCTCGAGGACTGAAAGATGGTATAAGATCATATGTTAGGGACCAAAAAAATAATTTACTCCATTTAATTATATTGTTGTCCATGCTTTGAATGTTGATATCCTCTTATATTACAATTTTTAAATCAACCACTTCATTGTAGGCGAAGATGAAACAAGATCAATTGGAAGGCCAGTTCATTTCGACGGGTAAAAATAACATTCATACCAAAGAAATGAGTAAATTAGATCTCTGTGACATGCGAAAGGGTAGGTGGCTTTGCATCACAAAAAGATGTGTTCAGAATTGTTAAGTCTTACCATAGGGAAAAGCCAACGAGGGTGCATATCTTGCAAAAGGAAGCCCTTATTAGAGACAAATGCATAGAGCAACAAGATAATTTTATTCAGAAGTTAATCCAACACACCAGTCTTCCTATCCCAGAGAATTGGGATGATTTCATGCTAAATTGGACTCCGCTATTTAGAGGTTCATGCCATTCACCGGGGGAAGTTGAAGTTAACCACAAGCCAAAACTACTAACTGCAAGAGATGATGACAACAACCTCGACAAAGCGATCACGTCAACACCCAAAAAGGTAAATATTTTTCGTTTACTCGATCATTATAAATGTATTCACTTATAATTTACAGTTGTTTTTTTATAATATATAAGCATCAAATTTCTGTTAGATTTACATTGATCAAGGGATCCAAGGTAGGCATTTCACGTGGCTGAAGAAATTTTGCACATGATCATCATCACTTTGTACCTATTGCAGAAGGCACTTCTCTAGTTTCATTGGAGAAGCCCGTGGTGCTTAAAGCCCCATTGCCGATTTCGGATGGCCAATGCAAGAAAGTGGGTTCCGTCCGATGAATGTTTCTCATATGACCACGTCGCCTAATTTATGCCGACCCTCTAACAGATCGTTATTTGAAGAAGACACCCATAACGACACCCAAACCGGTTAAAAAACACCGAAGAAGATTAAACCTCTCATCAATAGGGCACGATTAATTAAGGATTCACCGCAATTCCTTAATTTCTTTTATGATTTTGTAGTCGACCACCCTCAAAACTCAACATACTTATTTTCGGGAAATGAATGTGTTTTTGGTCAAAAGCAGTAAATCATTGCATTGTGGCTAGACTTTGAAGACCTTCAAAGGTGTGAGCAATATAACCAAAGAGTGATGTCCCTCTATTGTGAATGTCGTTTCACTCACCAAAATAATCTGCACACTCAAATGATGAAATTAGTACAGTAGCAAGCAAAGTCTATCCCATGAGGAACAGAGCAAAAACTATAATAAAATACCTACGAATATAGAACACTTTTGGTGTAGCTACCACGCCATAATTTTCAGATCTATCTAATAACTAATAATGCAACTAACTAATATAAAATAATAATGCAACTAGCAGATATAAACTTCTAGAAAATATATGAAAAAGGTAATCGGCTCGGAATAACTCACATTAGATAAACATCGATCATAAGCACAAAGATAAATCAATTTATATGCATCTATCAGTTATAGGACGGCAAGTATTTGCTAAACCCTCTCAATTCTTTCTTACTTTATCAATAATTGACTAATTATAATTAACCAAGCATTTCTTTTACCATGATACCCCCGGAAAGTATTCGCTAAACAAGCTAGACACCTCGATAGCATTAAGAATTAAAAGAACCTGATACAGCAATTACCCAAGTATTCGTAAGTAGTAGCGCACACTTAATTTTTCTCCATCTTGCTATTACAGTCTTAGCTAGTTAGCTGTTTTTCACAAGAACTCGCTACTTACTAACTCTTTCCAACGATTACGTATTGGTGGAATTAGATAGAATTATCCCAATAATATTCAAGTTGGCTAGGCTTAAACACATTAATAATAAATTAAACGAAGAACAATCAAGAACACAAAAGAATCAGTTATAAAATAATTAGGTCTCACGATTCATAAACTAATGTTTGCTATTCCATGCCGATATATGAATTAGCTACTCATAATAATTAAACTAAACAAACAAATAATATTAAAACAAAATATAATTAAAATAATAAATTAATAACTTACAAAAAACAAATAACAAACCAGGAGCTTGAATTAAAAGTGTGCACGCTGAAATCAATAGATGTAACTAATTCAACCAAACAGTTCTGCTCCCAGCAATTTGCTCCAGCCGTTGAACTCAAAGAAACCTAAATAATATTTTCGTAAACTAAACTACTCCTCTTTGTGTGTGTCTTTTCAAACAAAACATTGGCATGCATTTATACATGTGTGCGGCTGTCAAAGTATATGAACCCGTATCCAAATCTATATCAGACTCTTCCTCCAAAAGAAAAAAAGAAATAATATAATATCTATTCTAACACTAATTCCATAAATTAAGGAATTTCAAATGGAAGGAGATAATACAAACCTTATCAATATGGGAAGTCAATATTTTTTATTTCTTCAAATTCACATATTTTCAATAATTCACTTTTCACCCCACAACTTCAGCAATTCTGCTTTTGCCTCTCTTCTTTCATCCCTGGAAAATTGTCTTATAAAATAAGAACATTTTTCATTAGAACACATCGCCTCATTAAATCTTAACCTAGAAGATCCAGTGGGAAAAATCCGTTGGTTAAGGGAAAAATAGTATAATGTATAACTCACTCTCAATTTTTCACAATCCATGAATTCCTACACCAAAAACACCTAAAAGTACAAATTATATCTCAATAAAATCACAATAATCCCACAAAATATGAACATAATATAACACACATCACTCTACCTATTTTGAGTACATATTTTAACTTTCTAAATTTTAAACTTACTACATATGACTCTTTTATACAACTAATGTTCTCACTTTCGCTTGGAAGGTACAAGTATTACTTAGCAATTCAAAAAGACAAGAGTTGGGTAGGATATTTTTGCCCCTTTGTTACTCAAGAAATTGGTTGCACATTCCAAGAAAGGATCGACTACATCTGCAAATGTCTTAGACGGGCGGAGAAGAAATTATTCAATGCACCATATATTGAGCGGTGATGGTTAGATACTAATTTCAATTACAACACTTATATTTTGGCTTCGTTTTTGTATGAATATATCTTGCAAGGATCATTGAGGATTTATTCTTATTGTTCCTGGAGAAAAGCGTGTTTTTTGGATGAATCCACTGCACTTTCAAACTTTGGAGACATTTATCAAAATATTAGCGGCCTCCATCAATGATCCAATCAATTCAAGTAATATAGACATTGTCAAAATCAAGGTGTGATTTTGTTTCCATGAACCTATTTAAATTAGTTATTCAATTTCATTATTTTTCACTAATTACATGCCCTTTACTTAGTACAAGAAACAAGAAAAAAACTTAGGAATGCAGGTACTACATAATGTTATACGCTGCTGAGTGCGTTCAACGAATACTGGTGGATTACCTTGAAATCGACAAAGTATGTTTTCAGTATCATGTTTCATCCTTAGTTTGTCTCATTTATCATCAATTTTTTTTGTATTTCTAAAGATGTCAAACTCAGATATTTCAAGCCAACCACAAGCCATATTCACAAGATGGATGGCACACCCACGGGTGTACCCCAATGGTTGGGACATGGGTGGGAAAGCCAATAAACCCAGGTTCGATCCTCGGCAGCGGCAGTGTGGGGAGTTCTTGCTTTGCAAGGCTCCCTTGTGCGCACCGAGGCAATGCCAAGCTCATGGGTCCTGGTGCTGGGTTACCATGATTTACCTCTCATACGATAGTCTGGGTGTGGGCTGGTATGGGCCGCTGAGTGCGAGCGGATGGATCGCCTTTTGCCACAAGATGGATGGCGTGAAATTGGTGTGGAATAGAATTTGGAGGTTTAATGTGGAATTAATGTGTCCAAATCTATAAATTCTAACTGGAATAGAATTTGGATGACGTGAAATTGGTGGAATAGAATTTGTTAGATATCTATTCCAATCTAGAGATTGTTGCTTCATTAGCATGGTCAATAGATTTTGTTACTTAATTAGGATGATCAAGTCATTATTTTGTGGAATAGAGTTGGAGAGATTTCTATTGATCTTATCTATAGAATGATGCTTAGTTGGCGAATTCTATAGATTATTGTATGAATTGGAGAAATTATATGAGGCTTTTCTTCACTCCGGAGAATATATATATATATATATATATATATATATATATATATATATATATATGATTATTACCTTTTTACCATGAATTTTGAACAAGTTCAGAGTTTGGAACTTGTTTCCGAGGTTCCAATATATTTTATATGAAGTTCCAAATTATTAGTTCTAAAATCGCAACTAAAGATCCGATGACGTTCCGAGTTTGGAAAAAAATAACAAAAAAGTGGAATTAATGCATCCAAATCCAGTAGCAGAACGACATTTTTGTCTGAATCATAAACGTATAACAAAGGTAAGAAATTGGCCCCGTATCTGGAATCTGGGCACAATTTCGAACTCGAAATTGATAATCATTGTCTAAGGGACAAGGTTAGTTCAGATCTTAGAACTTGAGTTTCGAACTTGGAACATAAGTGAAGGCAGCTCCAGGGTGGCGTTCAAAGGCGTAAAATAACTGCCTTTGTTAGTTTGTTTGAAAGGTTGTTTCTAGAACTACCTTTGATCGATGGCGATCAAAGGCATGACTAGAGAGGTCACCTTATAAGTGACTTCTGGTCCAATAAAACCGTCTTTAATCGGCCTTTCTCCACTAGTGATCATTTCATCTTGAGGCTAATTAATCACGTTAATTAGCTTTCTTGCCATTATAATTTGGAAAAGAAGAAAAATAAGAAGAAGAAAACTTTTAATAAATTGTAATTGTGTTAGTAGACGTTGTTGTTGGGAAAAATTAATCCCATTGCGTGTAATCAAGATAAAGAAAAGAAAGAAAGAAACAAAACACATATTTTAAGGTGATTCTCCAAACGTGTCTTCTACCTACACGATCAAAAATAGATTAATCTTATTACCCAAATTGTTTTAACAGATTTATGTCACATGGAACCACTCAACCCAGATTCCAGATAAAGTAGGGGTGATTTTAGGAACCAGAACAAATGGCTACACATTTCACACCCAAAGACTCTAGCTCTCCCTCTATTTATAAGAGTTCAAGTGCATATCAAGAGCCATCCAATTCAGGAATCTAACTTTTGGAACTCCCAATTCATAAACCATTCATTAAGTTGTTTGTTTATAAATCCAAAACTCTTGACTTTCTCATAACATTTGGGATTTGAAGAGATACCCAACAGTTGTTCACAAACTTTTCTTTTAGGCAACCTAAACTTTAGACTGGGGATTATTGTGCAATTATAAGAAGTTTCATTTATGATGGAGTTTTTTTAAATATGTTGAAAAATCTAGGGACCTATAGTGTAATTATCAAAATGCTATATCTATAACCAAAATATCCAGAATTTTCATTTTCATTTTTTCAAATCCTGATCAGAAATCGCTACTCCCACCAGAAACCGCCACCTGATGCCAGCAACCACCATCAAATGTTGGAATCTCAACAGTTTTTTGCCGAATTTTTCCGATCTGCTCTATTCACCGGTTCCCTTAGTTTCTGTCGGATTTTTGCCACCTCCACCTCCGTTTTCCATTGGCATTTCTTCTCCTTCGGCGAACTTGTCGATCGCACAACCGTGTTATGCCCTAGTTACCAGCACTGCAATTCACGGTGATTCTCTGCCGCTTCGAGGCCATGGGTAGAAGACACCTTTGTACGATGATGGCGAAAATGATGCCTCTACAGTTCGACAGTGACCTTCTTGGCGGTGGTTGCACGATTGACTTATGGCGACGTCTCTCCAATTTGCGCCTGCAACAGTGATAGGCGTACGCCAGCGGTGCATTTTATTGGGTGTGAACTTCGTGCCTGCGACGACAACGTTTCCTACAATTCGATGTTGATGTGCGATTCAAGATTGAAGGAAATGGTTACTGCGCGTGAGATCCATACGCCACGTGGAGAAGAAGTGCTTGTTTGCACGCGCGAGATTGCAAACTTGGCAGACAGGCAGCGACAACGGACTGACGGCGGACGTTCTACATGTGAGAGGTGAGGTTTAATAATGTGTTTTGTTTTTTCAAAGAGTGACTAAGGTTTTATGGTGTGTGGTTAAACCACGAAATAATTCCTGAATTATGCTAGGAAATACTCTAGCACAATGATAAGCATGGTCGATCACACAGAGAATAGTGTAATAAAAATTCAAATTCCTAATGATCAAATTTGGTGTAGCCACCACACTTTATTGCAAGAGATTGATTTTTATCAACTGAAAAAGCAAATAATAAAACTAAAACTACTAAGATATTATCAAACAGAGAAACAATTCGGCATTTGAATAAACCCACACTGGTTATTTGGACCGATCATTGGCGTAATAATAAATTATTATCCATAAATCAACCAGTTATAGGATAGCAAGTATTTGCCGAATTACCCCAATTCTTTCTTACCTCGTCGATAGCTAGCAAGTATTTGTTGAACTAGCTACTTCCCTTATCAGAATACATGTAGCAAGTATTCGCTAAACTAGATAAATACTCCAATAACATAGACACAAAAAGAACCCAATGCAGATAACTACTCAAGTATTCGCAAGTAATAGTTATCTACCCAATTATTCACTACCTCTGTTACGACTGTTTGCTGTTTTTAGGGAAGTTTGCCACTTATTAACCCTTGTCAACAATTACGGATTGGTGGAATTAATTAGCACTATCTCAATTAAACTCAAGTTGATCAAGCTCAATTAAAACGAGAATAAAGTATGCTCAGAACAATCAGGAACTTACCGATAATAATTATAAAATTAATTATGCTTCACAGATTCATAAACTAGTGCTTCATTATTTTACGCCGAATAAACAATTAACTACTCATATTAATTAAACTAAACAAATAAAAAATAAACACAACTTAACTAATAATATAATAAAAACGAATTAAACCAATAAATCAAACCGGACTTCAAATTGCAATCCAAGGAATCTGGCCGCCGATCGAACTAACTAAATCTGATGTATTAAACTATTACTATAATAATTCTAAATCTGAAAACTAAAATCAATATACGCATGCGTCTTCTGCGTCCCTTCTAGCAAGCCGCAGGCCATGTATTGGCAAAAGGCGATCCATCCGCTCGTTCTCAGCAGCCCATACCATCCCACACTCATGCCATGTATTATTTATATACATGTGTGCGGAAGCCCAAAGCAATTACATACCAAATCCAAATCTAATTCTAATACGGATTCGATCTTCTTGCAAAAATATAAAAAAATCTATTTCCACTCTAATTAACTAATGACAGAGTATTGAGAAAGATCGTCTTTTCATAGGTTTAAGGAAAAACAGAGTTTTATTGAAATAATAGAATGGTAAAAAATTTTAGTTGCAATATTAAAAATTTATTATACAACGTGTAATAGTTACAAAGTTTATAACATATTTCATGCAACCCAAAATTTTTACCTTCATTATTTTAATTTGCACTTTAAACCTTGGTCTTCCATTATTTATGGAAAGACCGTCTTTAAAGAGATGTACTCTAAACTAACTCCTAAAATTAAGGAATTTCAATTGGAAAGAGATAATAAAATCCTTATCAGTATGGGAAGTGAATATATTTAATTTCTTCGAATTCAAAACTCTTCAATAATTTTCTTTTCACATCATGACTTCAGCAATTATGCTTTTACCTCTCTTCCTTCATCCCTGGAAAAAATCTTATAACATAAGACTATTTTCCATTAGAGCACATCGTCTCATAAAAAACCTTAACCTAAAAAACCCAGTGGGGAAAAACGTTAGTTAAGGGAAAAGAGTACAATGTATATCCTCCTCTCAATTATTCACAATTCATGAATTCCTGCATTAAAAACATCTTAAAGTAAAAATTATATCTATAAAATCACAATAATCCCACAAAATATGAACACAATATAACACACATCATTTTAATATTATTTTACTAAGTATATGAACTATAAATGTTCTCTTGTCTAGCGGTTAAGACTCTTGATGTGATGTCAGAGGTATAGGGTTCAAAACCCCTCCAGCACATTTATTTTATAGAATTTATGTTCTTAAGGTCCATGTTCAGCTTTAATATTGTTTGATTGAGTGTATATTCTACAACGTAATCCGTCTATGGTGTTGTGATTATTACTCTAGACTATGAGGTTAGTGACTCGAGATCAAATGCCACCAGGTCCTTGTTTTTTAAGAATTTTTATTCTTGAGATACTTTAGCTTTGTGTTTATCAAGTTTTTAGTTTTCTCTCTCTTATGTTGATGTTTTTCATTATTCGGGTGAGATTTAATTGATATGAGTTGATGTTTTATAGTTTTTTTTGGATAATATGGATTGATATTTGTAGTTTTTTATTTTCTCATGTTGATGTTTTTCCTCTTTTGGTTGAAGTTTTGGTACTAGGAGTTGATGTTTGTTGTGTCTTTTTTTTTTGTTATGTTGATGTTTTTCATTATTCGGATGAGGTTTAGTAGTTAGGAGTTGATGTTTGTAACTTTTTGGTGATATAGGTTGATATTTATGTTTTTTGAAAAAAAGATGTTGATGTTTTATGATTTTCAGAGTGAATAATTTATACTCTTAAGGTATCGTAGTTTTTTTATTGATGCTTTTAGTTTTTTCTCTTATGTTGATTTTTTTTTATTTTCTACGTGAGTTTCAGGTGATATGGGTTGATGTTTGTAGTTTTTTTGGTGATATGATTGATGTCTTGTAGTGTTTTTTTTCTTTATATTGACGTTTTTCATTTTCGGGGTGAAGTTTAGATGATAATAATGGATGTTTTTAGCTTTTGGGTGATATAGTTGATGTTTGTAGTTTTTTTTAAAAGAATGATAATTTATCTTTGTTGAGGTTTTTATGATTTTCAGTTGATTTTTTGTTAGTCGTAGTCTACGTTTTTTTTCTAATTTTTTATTTTATTTTAAATAATTATATACTATTTTATTTGATTTTTTAAACATATTTTTTTGCAGCATTTTTTTAGTTGATATTTTATGAATTTTCGTTGATGTTCTGCTATTTTATGCTGATGTGGCTGCAGTTTTTTGCTGCAAATTTTTTTTATTGATTTTTTACATTTAAAAAAAATATTTTTCGAATTTTTAAAAAAAATTTGCAAAATTCAGGTGGCAAAAAAATGATGGAAAAAAATTGGACGAAAAAATCCTTGAAAAGTTATTAGCAATAGGTCTCTGTAAAATAATTAGAGATAGATCAGTAAAATTATTAGAGATAGATATCTGAAATTAGAATATTGTTAAAATTACATAAAAGCCACTAGTTAAAGTTTAGACTGTATCACATGAAACCATCTTACAGTTGTTTGCTCACCAAAATCATTTTCGTAGCTCAGATGAAATTGAAAGTTTAGTATATAATGGAAACAAAATTGATATTTTCTCCCGATTTATCGTCCTAATGATAAGAACATGTCATTCTTTACTAATTTTTCTTGCTATCACCCTTAGTCACACCAGTTTCTATTGTTCTATGATCATGAGAGTGAGATTGATAAAGACCTTACGTACACAAATCGAATTGAACCAAGTTTATCATGATTCTTGATGCCTAAAATACAAGTATTCCTCCTCCCAATCCAATCTGCACACTTTTTGGTCAATTTTTTCAAAAAATGTTTGACCAGAAATTTTAATTAGTATATAGACACCAATATAATTATGTGAAATATTGTTGGATTCCCTACACAATGTATTTTCTAAATATCAAATTTTAACACACCGTTAATATATGTAACTAAAGTTATCGTTGGTCAAACATGACCGGGGAAAGTTGATAAAAAATGTGCACATTCTGCTGGGACGGAGGGAGTAACATTTCAATTATAATTGTTTTTGTAATTCAGTCAAATAGAGACCTGCGTACTCCCTTTGTTTTGTTATTTATGACACACTTAATATAAATGGATGTTTTCTTTTATTTGACACTCTTTCTATTTTGGGCAAGATTCTTTCAATTTCATCCACTCATTCTACTTTTTACTTGTTATATTCAATTTCATCAACTTATTTTCTTCACCTAAATTCAAGCACCTAAAACTATGGTGCCATAAATAAAAAAAATGGAGGGAGTATATATTATAGTTATAGAATTAGTGTATGGATAAAAAATAGTAAAAATGCATGAATATAATAAAGATAGGTATTACGGAATGTAGATATTACTTGTAATTGTAATGAAATTCTATTACCATTTTCTAGCATGTATGGGTATTCTTTGCCACTATATAATGTACTCTGAGATCATGCATACAAAGACATATTATTACCCTTATTTTTCTACATGGTATTAGAGTCTAAAATCCTGAAACCTTAGCTCGAGCCGCCGCCGCCTCCAAAAGTAAGTCACATTTCACTATCACGCGCCGCCGGTCCCTCCAAACATCAGCCGCGCGTCCCTATCACGCGCTGCCGCCATCCTAGTTGCCACCGTCCTTGTTACCGCCGCTGTCCGACTACTGTTCGATAATCGCGCACCACCATTTCTCCGGTTGTCGCGATCGAACCTGCCTAGATTAATTTGCACATGTTTTCCACACATCGACAGTACGACCCATGCACCGCCTCTATCTGATCACGTGTTGCTGCATGCTGGCCACCGACCCAATCCGCCGTTGATCCTACTTATTTGTCGCTAATCTGTACCTGATTCTGCACTATGTCTACCTCTCAACCTACTCCTGATGCTGCTCATCAACCTCGCATCGATGCTGAATCTGAGGTCACCAAGCTGCAAAACATGAACGGCTATGAGGTAATTGCGACTTTACTGAAACAGTTACTGTTACAATTTGGCCCTCGTTCACCTGTCTCTGTTGATTGCTCACTGAATGATCTATACTTTATTGGCACTTCTGATGGTCCTGTTTTGGTTATTGCACCCACCATCCTGAAGAGTCAAGAGAATTACCTTGAATGGTCCAATGGAATTTTCCATGATTGCTTGCTAAGCATAAGATTGGATTCATTGATGGATCCATTACCAAACCCCACGATGATCATCCCATTGTTATCGATTGGCCCGGGGTTAATGCTACATATGTTTGCTAGATATTGATAACCTTGGATCTGGCATTGCGATCTTCAACAAGTTCTTTTGCCATAGTTAAGGAAATGTGGCATGAACTAAAGGCTCCTTTTACTCTCAGTGATGGTATGAAAATTCTGCAGATGCGTGAAGATATTCATAACTGTAGGAAGAATGGTCAGACCATCGCCATCTACTTTGGCAATCTGAAGAAGCTGTTTGGAGACTACAATTCCATACGACCTCCTTTAGTTAGCGACTATGAAGCTAGTAAATTGTTGTGCCCCTTGTAATCTTGCGGCACACGCCACCCTAGAGAGAGAGAAGGATTTTATTTATCAATTCATCTTTGGTCTCGATGAAGGCTATCACACCTTACGATCTCATATCATAAGCATTGATCTACTGCCACCAATCAATCGTGTGTATGCGCTTGTTGCACAGGAGGATAATCACCGAGCTGTCATCCAGTCTTGCGAGCCTTCTTCTGACTCTATGGTATACGCCACACGATGCCCACCACCTATGGGTTCTTCAACAACTTTCCTAACTTCAGCTAATCGCAAGAATTTCAACTGTATGCATTGTCATCACAAGGGTTACGAAAAAAGCTTCTCGTTTCCATATCACATGCATTCCAGAATGGTTCAAGGAGTTCAGGAAGAAAGCCAATGCCGCTAAGAAGATGATGCCAGTTGCCTGGCCGAACACCAGTGCTGGCCTCGGGGTTCCCACCGCCGTGGCCCCTCCACCTTTACCACCATTCACTGGTGCTGCCATGTCACCACTAGGGTTAGCAGCGATGGCCTCCACTGGTACTGCTCCTACCCATTCTTATTTTGGCCCTACTCTGTCTGATGACTAGTGGAGCACGACCATATATTTATTTAATCAGTTTAACTCTCTTTTTGACCATGGATCAGGTAAGTGTACTTTGCCTTGGATTCTTGATTTGGGGACCTCATATCACATGACTGGTGACAAGGTTCTCTTACTAATATTACTAATGCTATTGATACTGTGAATGTTATACTGCCTGATGGATCTATGTCATCTACTACACAATATGGTTCTATCTGCTTTGGTGATGTCACCCTTAATCATGTGCTATACAAACCTGCTTTGCAATGCAACATATTATCCTGCTATAGATTGTTATCTGCATTAAACTGTCTATCTTCGTTTACCGGAAATTATTGCATTTTACAAAAAATCAGTACGAGGATTGTGATTGGCATCGGTGAACAGCAAGTGGGGGGTTATTGGCTTTGTCTGCTGGATACATCCTCCTATCATGCAGTCTTTTTCGTAGTTGCTTCCGTGCTACTTCTAATTTTTGGCAGCAGCGTCTTGGACATCCTTCTTCTATGGTGTTATCTTCTGTTTCTTTTATTGATTTTAGCACAAATAAGAATTTTGTTCCTTGCCCTGTATGTTATAGGTAAAAAAAGACTCGACATAGTTTTTCTTTGAGTTCTTTAAATGCTACTTCATTATTTGAATTAATATATTGTGATGTTTGGGGTCCTTATAGAACATCATCTTCTACTGGTGCATTTTATTTGTTAATAGTAGTTTATGATTATTACCAAACTGTTTGAGTTTATTTGTTAGTAGCTAAGTTAGATGTAGCATCTAGATTTATGGAGTTGTGTGCTTTAGTCAAGAACCAGTTTGGCTGATCTGTTTTGCACGTCCGGGCTGACAACAACACCGAATTTTTTCCTTTGAGACCCTAATTTGCTGAATCTGGGATAATATTTGAGATGTCTATGGTTGATACACCACATCAGAATGGCCATGCTAAACGTAACCATTTCCCTTTGCTAAATGTGGCATCTACCTTGCATTTTCAAGTTAATCTGGCAGTTGATTATTAGGGAGAATGCATTCTTACTGCTGCTTATCTGATTAACCGGACACCGATGAAGCATCTCAATGTTTGTACTCCCTTTGAGATTCTATATGGATGAGCTTAAAATTACACACCTTTGAAGGTATTTGGATGCTTTTGTTTTACTACTTACATTCCCAGATACCATGACAAGTTTGCACTAAGAAGTAGGTGATATTTGTTTCTTGGTTATCATGCCGGAAAAAAAGGTTATCGCCTTTAGGACCTAGAATCCCACATTTTCTTTAACAATCGGGATGCCACCACTCCAAAATCGGCCTCATCAGTGGATCCACGTGGTGCCACCACCTCACCACCGATATCATCTCCACTGCCGCTGAAGTTGTCGGTCGTTGCCCCGCTGGTCCCACCGGCAGCCAACCCAATTCTACCACCGACCGTCGCTCTGCCTTTAATGCCGAATTCAACAATTGACCCTGACCACCGACTACCTTCTCTGCCGGTCTGGTCCGATGACATGCGGCCCAAGCAGATGCTGCCATGCGCGTTTAACGCACCCACTGGCTCCGATCCGCAATGCGCCCATGCATCATCGTCTCCCAACCAAAGTTCTGCACCGCCTCCTGACGTGGCATCTCCAGCCCCACCGCCCACTTCCCACTCCACTGCATGCTTCATTGGTTACTCCGACGCCGCCTCCTACCGTCAAGCAACCTCCTACATGATAGATTGTCTGTAATCGTTGACCTCCATCTTACCCTGATGATTATATCTGCGATGATTATATTTGCGATGATTATATCTGTGCTATTGCTTCTGAAGAACCTCCCTACTGCTACGATCACTCATGCGTCATCACTATCCGCAGGTGTTCTCTATCATCTTACTGATTATGTAAATTGTGATAAATTTTCCAGAACATATTCTAAATTTTTGGGCGCACTAACTTCAACTACAGATCCAACCACTTATTCTGAGGCGTCAATGCATACTCATTGGCGAGATGTTATGACTGAAGAGCTTATTGCGCTTGAGTGCAATCAAACATAGACAATGACTTCTCTACCTCTGGACAAGACTATAATTTGTTGCAAATGGGTTTACCATACCAAGTTGAAATCTGACAGAACCATTGAACGTCATAAAGCTCACTTGATGGTTCTTACAAATCTTCAGATTTGAGGGATCGACTATACTAAGACATTTTCTCCTATTACAAAGATGAGTTCGTTTCGCCTATTCTTATCTATTGTAGTTATTCGTGGTTGTGAACTGCATCAGATGGATATGCAAAATGTTTTTCTGCATGGTGATCTGCATGAAAAGGTTTTCATGCATCCTCTACTCCGCTATCCAGTGCATTCTGGACAGGTACGTTGCCTTCAGAAATCTCTTTATGGTCTTTAACAGACTCCTCGTAATTGGTTAGCGAAACTAGCTCAGGTTTTACATGCATTTGCCTTTGTTCAGAGTAAAGCAGATTACTCTCTATTTGTTTTTTCCCGTGGTTCGGTATCTTTGCATGTACTAGTTTACGTGGATGATTTGACTATTGCTGGTAGTTCTTCGTCGCTTATCTCTGAATTTAAGAAATACTTGAGCTCTTTTTCACATGAGAGATCTTGGTCCGAGAAATATGCCCTGAACATTTTGTCTAACATAGTTTTATCTACTTCTAAACCGATTAATTTTTCGATGGAGCAACAACACGATCTGGAACGTGTTGAAGGTCTACTTTACCATGATTCTGAGCAGTACCGGCATCTGGTTGGGCGCCTGATCTACCTCACCATCACTCATCATGAGCTAAGTTATTCATTTCATACTCTTGCACAGTTTATGAAGTCTCATTGTGTTCCTCTTTGGCAAGCTACTGTTCGCATTTTACACTACCTGAAGAGTTATCCTGGCCAAGGTTTATTTATCTCTTCACTTAGTACGTTGTGATTGACACCTTATTGTGATTCTGATTGGGCTACATACCCAGTGTTCTCTTTCCGAATACTTTGTGATGATTGGTGATTCTCCAGTTTCTTGGAAGACTAAGAAGCAACCTACGGTTTCTCGTTCTTCTGCTGAAGCGGAGTATCGTGCTATGACTGTTACCTGCTGTGAATTATTATGGCTAAAGTCTTTACTGAAAGACTTGGGGGTTGCGCATTCTACTCCAATGCATTTATTTTGTGATAGTCAATCTGCTCTTCATATTGCGGCAAATCCAGTGTTCCATGAATGTACAAAGCATATTGAAGTCGATTGTTATTTTATCTGGGATCTTGTGCAGTCTGGCACAGTTGCCACTACTGGAAAATAGGTACGTATGCACCGGAATAAATTCATGAGTACAGGTATACCGGTGCATATGTAATCAATTGCACCGGTATTTATCATGTTAACATTAGTACCGGTGAAAATAAGTACATACGCACCGGTATCCTATCAATCGATATAAAGTTCACCTATTTTTTCACCGGTGTTGGTTCTACCGGTGTACCAATGTCAAATATATTGCACCGGGTATTACTCGAATATGTATTTGTACCGGTGCAATTGCTAACATGTTCATCGGTACAGGATTATCGATGTGTACTTATTTATCCTTTTTTATTAATTTGGCGTAACAGGTAAAATTTTTAAACCGGTAATATGAAATTGCCAGTGCAGAATTTTAAAAAGTGGGAAAAATTGCATTTGTACACCGGTTATAATCAGCATCGGTATAGGAATTCATCACGCACCCATATTTTCTTAATACCGGTGCAAAAATAAATTCTTATTCTTGAATTTTGGCGCCAAAACTATTAGTTTTCGCAGTAGTATTGTGATTGTACCGGTGCAGGACAGGAAAATATGCTCCTTTTGGCTGAAAATCTACACTGGTAACGGATTTTATCGATGTAAAATGCTTCAAATGCATCGGTAAAGTCTAAATACCGGTGTAGAAGATATCATTAAATGCTTACCTACCCCCTTTTTTTAGCAGGATAAAAATGGGATTTTTGGAAGAAGGGGTTCATTAATGGTGTTTTTTGGTTGATGAAGGCATTGAATTCTCCCCAATGAAGATCCTTGAAGGTACTTTTTTTTTTAATTACATTTATGGAAATTAAGGATTTCATGTATAGTTTTTGTTAGTAGAGATATTTACATTTTGTGTTTGATCATTTGATGGTGATTCAGGTAGAATTGTAGATATTAGTTTGTGATTTGTTTTCAAGGTTGTTGTAGTTATAAGGCTATGGATTTTGATTCCTATAGTGTTGGACATGTTAAGAATGTTGTAATTGTAATGTTGGTGTGTATTGTGCATTTATGATGTTGCATGATTAGGAAGTCATAATGAAAAATTCTATTGTATTAAATGTGATGAAGTTTTATCGTTGGACATTTATTGATATGTAGAGTTTTATCGCATCATTGAGAGGTGTAAGCATGTGTATGACAATGTTAGTAGGGTGAGCAATGAATATATTATGTTCGTGGATAAGTTCTTGGAGCATGCTTTTAGCCGAAAGAAGTGAATATTATGTCCCTGTCGTGATTATGGAAATTGAATTCGTACTGATAAGAAGGACACCCTGAAACTCCATTTGTACAGCCGAGGTGCGAAAAATTATGTTAGAATAATCAGTTCTGATTTGATTAGAATTTGATTTTGTAATATTAGAGAGGGCAATATAAATTCAAGATTTATCTTGAAGAATATAGTCATTTATTTTAGATAGTTTAGTTAAATATGGTTTTAGCTTCTTGAAGACCATACCTATGTACTATAAATAGGGGGTGGTATTCAACATTATTTTTACAAAACACTTTTCATCAATCAAATATACAACCTTTTGAGTTCATACTCTTTGCTTGCGAGCTATTCCATTGTTGCTTAACCCCGAGGGCTAGTTAAGTGTCAATAAACCTTGTAATCTAATCCTGAGGGCTAGTTAGAGAGCGAGTCGAAATTGAGTGTACCACGAGGGCTAGACCTTGAATTTCGTGTGCCATTGAAGGGTTTGCGAGTTCCCTTGTTTTGTCAAAAATCTTAATTCCGCAATCCAGATTCTTTGCAGGGGGATTCATATCAGTTGATATCAGAGCAAAGCAAAATATTCTTGGACGATTTCATCAATAGAGATTTCAAGTTTTGCTTGTGTTTAGTTTTAAAAAAATCAAAAAAAATTCTTCAAACCACCTCCGCCGCCATACATCCACCGCCACCGGAATCATCACCGCCGTCGTTGCTCAGCATCTCCGATTGATATAATCTGCAACACTGTTGTTCTATGTTCCACCTCCAGAGCCCGTTGTTTTCCACCGTTCATCGTCACTTCCAATTGCCACCGTGGGTTTGCCCGAGCCGCCGTCATTGGTTTGACCAAGCCGCCTTCGTTGGTCCTATCAATCTGTGGCTGTTAAATCCGTCAACCAAACGGATCTTTGTCGCTGTTATCTTGGTCTTCTTTAAGTTCTCCGGCAGCACCCGAGGAAACCGTTTCCAGATCCGCACAACTCTGGCAAAGAACAGTTCAGTGCGAGGAAGAAGGTCGGCACGTGTTCGACACAGGCGAACCCAAAGAAGAGCACGTGAAGCGTACGTGCACGTCATTTTGAACATGCGTCTGTCACACGCATGAGATAAGGCTTAAACCGCGATCTACTCTTCATCTCGCGCAGCAACCAACTTATCGAGATATTTTAATTTTATCGCGGGTTGATCTCGTTTTATAGCCAGCTACTTATTTTATCATGAGTTAAAGCCACATCAGCATCCAGTCACTGCCTAGTCAGCATTTTGTCACCGCTTTATTAGCCGTTCTTCACAAGGATGGCTTGGGACATTTATCTCCATTTATTTTTTAAGATCGTTCACGTTTCGAGGACGAAACTTTTTGATCTCGGAGGGAATGATACTGATTAGGTTTCTTTATTTATAAGATTTTTTAATGAGGTAGTGTGATCATTTATTTTATTTTAGAATAAGGCCTATTAATTCAGCCACGTTGGCATTGGAAGAATTAATGTTTCAGTCATGCATTTATTTTAGTGGTTAGAATAATCAATTATGATTTGATTAGATTTAGATTTGGTAAGATTAGATAAGGCAATATTAATACAAGATTTATCTTGAAGAATATAGTCATTTATTTTAGGTAGTTTAGTTAAATATGGTTTTAGCTTCTTGAAGACTATACCTATGTACTATAAATAAGGGTGGTATTCTACACTTTTCATCAATCAAATATACAACCTTTTGAGTTCATACTCTTTGCTTGCGAGCTATTCCATTGTTGCTTAACCCCGGGGGCTAGTTAAGTGTCAATAAACCTTGTAATCTAATCCTGAGGGCTAGTTAGAGAGCGAGTCAAAATTGAGTGTACCCCGAGGGCTAGACCTTGAATTTCGTGTGGCGTTGAAGGGTTTGCGAGTTCCCTTGTTTTGTCAAAGATCTTAATTTCGCAATCCAGATTCTTTGCAAGGGTATTCATATCACCCAGTTTGCAAGAATGAGACATATTACCATCAATTGAGGAATAAGCAGAAGACTATTTATTTGGGTCACCGTAAATTCCTTAATGTATATCACAAGTTGCGGGAGAACGCGATTGCATTCGTTGGTGGGAAGGAGAGGAGAAAGGAACCCAAACCTTTGAGTCATGTAGCTATTCACAACCAGGTGAAGAAAATAAATGTGGTTCTAGGTAAGAAGTTATCAAAGGGTGGTGAGGCTGTAGAAACAGTTCATTTCTTCGATTTGGTATACTGGGAAGATTTGGATGTTTATCATTGTTTAGATGCCATGCATATCGAAAAGAATGCTTGTGAGAGTCTAATTGGGATGCTTCTAAGCATTCCCGGTAAGACTAAGGATAGCTTGAATGCTAGGAAAGATATAGTTGACCTTGATATACGATTGGATCGGGCACCAGAGGTAAGAGGGAAGCGAACATACCCGCCCCCCGCTCCTTACAATCTGTCAATTGCTGAGAGGATATCGGTGTGTGAGAGCATCCAAAGAATGAAGGTACCTTCCGGTTACTTCTCTAATGTTAGTCGGGTTGTGAATGATAAGTTGTGTCTTAATGCTTTGAAATAACATGATTGTCATGTCCTTATGCAACAAATTTTTCCCATAGAAATGTGTGGGTGTTTGGAAGAGGAGGTTAGATTTTCTATTATACGTTTGTGTTTCTTCTTTAACTCGATATGAAGGAAAAATATTAGTGGGTAACAGCTTGATGAACTGGATCAAGTTGCTGCTGTTGTTCTATGCCATTTAGAGAAGTATTTTCCCAATCATTCTTTGACATCATGGTGCACCTAGTGGTACCCTTGGTTAGGGAGATACGTATGTGCTAGTCTGTCAGAATGCATTGGATGTACCCCTTTGAGTATCACATGGCTGTTTTCGAAGGTTATGTTCATAATCGTAGTCAACCCGATGCCTCCATTGTTCCGATGTACGTTGCCGAGGAGATCATCGAGTATTGTACTGTGAACTTTGTTGGAAGAAGAGCTGTTGGTGTTCCTGAATGACCCCACTGTGGAATCCAGAATGGGGTTTAACGTTTCAAGGGTACACTTCATACACCCTATCATGCTGAGTTGTTGATTGTTCACCTGTATGTACTGAGTAATAGTAACGAGACTGTAACATATGTTGAAGAGCATGTTTCCCCGTTGGAAGAGATTCATCCAGACTGGGCCCCGAATAAAATTTAGTTCGAGCATTCTTCAAGGTTTGTTAATTGGTTTTATAATTATTGCAATGTCAACGGGATGCCCAGTAACCTACGGGCGTTTGCAAGGAAGCCGAACTGCACCATTAGACGATACCTTGGTTTTGACATTAATGGCTTCAGTTTCTCAACATTGGCGAAGGACGAGAAGAGCACCACTCAAAATAGTTGTGTATATATTGAATCTGAATCCATGTGGCAGGCAAGCAAGAGAGATAAACATCTGGTTGTTACTGTGATGCCTTTCCGTGGGGCGATTGAGGAAATTAAGGAGTTGGATTATGTAGATTTCAAGGTTGTTGTCTTCAAGTGTCGATGGGTGGAACACGATTTTGGTGTTGTTTTTGAGAAGCCCATAAGGTTCACGTTGGTCGACTTGAATCGTGTAAGATATGAAGATGACAAGTTCATCTTAGCTACCTAGGCACGGTAGTTTTTTTTACATCAAGAACCCTTCGAATGAGAAGTATCATGTGGTGTTGCATGGGAAGAAGTTTTACTTGGATTAGTAGATTTATCAGCCCGTCATAACTGATACTCACGAGTTTACATCAATATTTCCCAGTTTAGAAGATGTTGGGGGACCCATTGTTGGAAGGCATTCTCATGGCGATGGGCTGTGGGTTGATGAGAGAGGTAAAATAGTAGGTGGGGACAATGTCTTGAAGCAGAAGCAATAGATCGGTCATTCCCGACTGTTGTTTTTGTGACCTTTCTTTTATGAAAAATTGTTTGATCATTTAGCGATTGAGCGTGTAATGTATTTAATTGACACTCTTTTATGAATTGATTGGTATGATTCATGATTTCAATGGCGTGTTTATGAATTGAACCAGTGAAAATGTGTTTAAATTGAGATTAAATTTTCTAGTACGTGTTGTATTTTTAAACCGGTAACGATGAAATTACCGGTGTTGAAAAATAGGGGAGGGACTCTATTTTGTACTTACGCATCAGTACTCCAACCTGTGCACAATACTAAGAAAATGTTTTGGTATTTTTGCTCTCGGGTCCGACAGTATCAATTTTTTGGCATTTAAAGCATCATAAAGCAGCTGCTTTTTGTAACATTTGCACCGGTAATTGTACCGTGCTGGGTACTTAGAAAAAAATAGTAAATTACTCTCGGGTCGGATTAGATAAAAAATAATAATTTAAAGCACCCTAAAGTAGCTGCTTTAGGCCTCGTTTTACACCGGTATATGCATAATATCGGTGTATAAAAATGTTCCCTTTTTCAAAACCCAATCAGCACCCCATTTTCACAGTACTTAGAATTTATATCTTTCACACCATACCATCTCCATCACTACCCATCTTTGGTGAAATCCTATGTAGGTTGGCATATTATTAGGTAAACCACTGCAATGCCTCTATTGTATGATTAATTAGCAATTGCATATGAAAGAGAATCATTGAGAATGTGACATCAGGAATAGCTTGACTTGCATGTAAGGTGTTTGATGAAATGCCTCCAAAATCCAATTCGAAAAGGATACGCCATTCAACGTCCCCATCATTGCCGAAAGTATCACTGCACACTTACCCGGATGGTACCTTCATGTCCAAGGAGGCTAGGTTTGTCCATGAATCTTACAAAGGACAACGTTATCACATAGAGAAATAAATTGAAGCATCTCCCCCATTCGAACAAAATATCTGGAAGCTTGGGAGGGAAAAATTCTAAGAGACTCCACAACTATTCAACCTGACCATTATAAGTGAGTTTTATGCAAACTTGAAGTACGGGCCGAGCTACGATCATGTGTATTGTGGAGGTAAAACTGTCCTTGTGACACCAGAATCTATCAATGACTTGTTTGAGTTTCCCAATGTTCCAAAGGATTTTTGTGGAGGTAAAACTGTCCTTGTGACACTGGCATTTTTCTTTTATACACCGGTACTATATATCGGTTACATGCACCCGTGGGAGAAAATATATGAAACCAATTCAGGCCATGTCCAATTATTCCCATCCAGTTGTGTCAACCTAATCAACTTCAAGCAGGAGGTCGAGCTCCGTTTCAAACAAATTTGGGAAACAATGAAGGCAACGGATGCTGAGTTCTACATCGTACCCTACATAAGAATGTAAGTATTTCTTCCTGATAATTACATTCACATTTCAAACCACTTCCGTTTCATTAATTTCTTAACATAATTTTCCGACAGCGATTATCGATACCTCATCATTATTAGTCCCTGAACGGAGGAGGTTTTCACTTTGGACACATAGTCAAACCAACAAACTTGGTCGAACTCAGGGTCATTTCAAGGTATTTCAATCAATCAAATCAAAAATCCTAGTTTCACAATAAACTGGAAGAAGTAACCATTTAAATTTACTTTCTTCACAAGCTTTCTTGCGCATACCAAAGGGAGAAGAGAGAGACAGAGCCAAAACCTGACTACAATTAGAAAATCAATAACATTATGGTAGGTCATTCTGTCATTTCATATATCAAATTTTATGTTTAGGGTTAGTAATTACATTTACCTTTTCCGTGTAGTACCAAACCCAGAATGATTCATAGCAATACGGGTACTCCATCATGCTCTTCATGAAAGAATTTGTTAATCACCCAGAGACAAACAATATCTTAGAGGTAAACCATGCATCTCAAAATTTGATATTATTAATCTTTAGTAAACGCAACATTGTTGACTAACAGCGTAGTTTGAAATTAACAGATTTTCCCAGAGGGCCAAGGGTCGTACCATGTGTATGAAATTCAAGATGTAGCAGATAGATGGTGTGTGGGCTTGGCTTGGAGACTACCAGCAGCAGGCTAACACTACGTTGCAACATCTGGATGATAAGAACGACATAATAGGTTGATGGTTAATATTAAATGGCTGATGATATTTGAATTCTATGGATGGTGTTTGGTTATACAAAACTTGTGTTTTACTTTGTTTGATTCCATGTTTAAGATACCTTTTCTATTTCATATGTTGAAATAATGTTCGCATGTTTTGCGATCCATTTTTCAAATTTCTTACCTATCCAAAAGTTTCCAATTTATAATAATTCACAAGTATCTCTGGCTGTCGTTGCCCCAGAAATGATCCGAGATGGACCATCGGAAAACATATTAGGCACTGCAAATTTTAGCCACATAATACACTAGTATAAGGCAGGTACCGGTGTAAATAAATTTTATATTTTAAATAATTTTTTTAAAATTATTTCAATAATACTGGTGCATAAAGTACAGTAATACCGGTGTAAAAAAATATCGGTGCAATCTATTCTAGTGACAAAAACTACATTTCGACTACAAAACAAAGACCTGTGTCAGATTTAATACCGGTGTACCAATCATTGTTTTACACCGACTCATGGGTTAAATACCGGTGCAAACAATATTCTAGTTTACACCAGTTTTCCAAATAATACCGGTGAACACATTTTGTTATCCTGCTATTTTGCATCGGCATAAGATACCGGTGCAAATACTGCTCTACATCGATCCATTTTACCGGTGTAAATTTGTTGCGTTTCTACACCCCTATACATACGCACCGGTATTTTTGGGGGCTAAAATACTGGTGCTATTGCCCTAAATTACCGATGCAAATACCCCTGTCTTGCAGTAGTGTGTTAGTCATCTTATCCGCACTACAGATCAACCTGCGGACTTATTTACCAAAGCTCTCAGACGTAACCAGTTTCATTCCTTACTTGGCAAGTTGGGCATTTATGATCCTCATGCTCCAATTTAGGAGAAGTATTAAGGAATGTGGATGTTACTTGTAATTGTAATTAGATTCTATTACTTTTTTCTAGCTTGTATATGCATTATGTACCACTATATAATATACCCTGAGATCATGGATACAGTGACATATTATTACTCTTATGTTTCTGCCATAGGAAAACTGTGTATATGAAATTAATAAATACTATACTAGCAAAATTTGAATATTTTTAATAGGACATTTATGACTGAGATGCTCTTTCGAGTATAGATACTGCTGTCTTCCTCTTCTTATCTCAGGTACCAGATGACTCCTACAGGAACTGATGCTGACTGCGGACATCTCCTTCCGCTGCACCACGCAGACTGTTTGGATGAAGACACTGATGATTTGTCCTTTTTAGCTGCTCCTCTCTCAGCTGGAGGAAAAAATCGGACCCATACTTGCTACTTATGAGGCTTTTAAACATATTTCCTACGGTCTGAATATCATTGACTAACTGGGGTTTCGAATGTTGACTCCCCGACTCGTTCGTGATATCTCAGGGCTTAGATAATCTGTTTCTGATTCAGTCTGGCACTTAGTCTTATTTTTACTGATCATATTGTATGTTGGTTTTACTTTGCTTACATTACAAGTGCTCTTAGAGCTCTTGAACATCATTCGGATGACCTTTTTGTAATGAACAAACTCATGATGCTATTGCTAGCTCTTTTACGGTTTGGGGAGCCATAAATATCCCCCATCTAAGGATGGTTATATTTAAAAAAAAAAAGAGAGTAATTTCATCGTTGCTTCTAGGGGCAGCCATGCTACCTGAGACGGATTCCTTTGTCAATATCTAGGGTCTAAACTAAATACAAAATAATTAGTCAACGATAATCATCAGTAATTAAGAACCACCTTCAACATCAAGATGTTAATGACAATGACACCTTGATTATTTTTGGAGGTTTTATGCCTACATCCCACTTCAAAGTTCAATGAGTATTTTTACGAAAGAGGCTGACAGGCGGCCTGTTTATAAGCTTATGGACATACCACTTATTTCTTATCTTATATACTGCATTTTTAAAATACATATAAAATTTAAAATTTTTGAAAATATTTTTTTATATCATTTATTTTTTTATTTTAACCTTCAAATACATATTATTACTTGTTTAAACTTATAAAATACAATATTTAAATTTTATAAAAAACAACAGCATTTAAGGTAAATGCCCCTGAGGACTATCCATAAGCTTATGGAAATGCCGTCTTTCCTGAGACTTTCCTTTTATGAAAATATATAAACATGTTTAACTATTGAGTATGTCCCTTGAATGATGGTTTTTTCATATTTCATGAAAAATATTAGGGTTTAAACTGCAAATTAGAAGAAATGAATATAAATTTTTGGTTGAGTTAATCGGATCATAAACTAATTTATATCTATTGCACATTATATAATAAAATTTTAATATTGTAATTAAAACTTTTTACCTCTTTATTATTTAATTAAACTCCGTCTTTCCATAGACTGTTTTTTCCAAAACTTTGCCTTAATATTACGGCGGCATCTACAATTAATGACGGGTACAAAAAAGGTGCTCCTATCTTATGTTGGTTAATCAATTTGAGAGAAAAGAGGTACACTTTTTTTTAATAAATAAAACCCATTATATGAGGTTATTTATTAGGTGCCCTGGTTTGTAGTACAAACTTTGGTTCAAATGTCAACGTGAACCTCAGAAGTATCCTATGACTAAACACGTACATCAAATACATGTTTTTGGTTTTCTCAGCACAAAGGTGACTAAACACGTATATCAAATACATTTTTTTGGTTTTCTCAGCAAAAAGGGAAGTGTTTTAAATAAAATATAAAAGACAAAAATATTGATATCACATCAATCACCCATCTCATCAATAATGAGGATTACAATATATATGGATAAAACAAACTAAAGTCTAACAAGAATAGGTATTTAATTCTATAAGAAAACTACCATCTATAACTAATTCTATAAGGAAACTACTTTTATAAGGTAACTACCATTTATAACATTTTCTACAAGGAATGAGTTTCTATTTCCTTAACACCCCGCCTCAAATTGGAGCATGATGACAAGAATGCCCAACTTTCGAAGAAGATTATGAAATTGCTAATCATTAAAAAAAATAGGAGGGGTAGAAGTAGCAGCAACAACGGTAACAGTAGCAGCTGTTAGAGCAATATTCAAATTCAATAAGAGCAGTATTTGTAGTAGACCATTCAAGATAATTTTCTTGACCCTTCAAGATGGTGGATGCAATAAACAAACCAGGCCCGTCAGAAGAGTCAATGAAGTAGGGGTGAGTCAACAAACAACCTACAGGTACAGGTATCTTGGGGCCAAATTGCAACTGCAACTGTTTCAGTAAAGTTGCAATTACCTCATAGTCATTCATGTTCTGAAGCACAGTAGCCTCAAAACTAGCATCAGTACGAACATGTTCTTTGTGATTTTTTCCGGAGGAAGACATAGTGCAAAATCAGGTATGGATCAGCAGTAGGTGCAGCAACCGGCGGCAGATCGGATCGGCGGTGGCACATGATGGGAATGCGGCGGCACGTGTGGCTTAAAGCACGAACTGATCAAATCAGGAGAGGCGGCGCACGAATTACCACAGCCAAACGGTGGCTGTGGCGATCGACGAGCAACGGATTAAAGTAAACTACGGTGGCGCATGGATCGACGCATGGCTTGATGGCGGCGGCGGTGGCTCGCTAACGCAGTGGAATATTTTCTTGGGGTTTCAGGATTTTAGGCTCTCATATCATGTTAAATTTCAAGATATCTTGGGCTTCCATCTTAAAACCAATTGGTACAAAGTGAAGGTAACTCAAGACTTTATATATAAGTCATTTAGTCTTTAAGAAACCGATGTAGGATATATCTTTCAACATGCCCCCCACGTGCCAACGTGGAAACACTCTACAACTCATATCAGGCCAAATAAAAGGGGATCCACACATCGGCCAAATAACCCAACTTGGGCTCTGATACCATGTTAAATTTCAAGGTATCTTGAGCTTCTATCTTAAAACCAATTGGTACTAAGTGGAGGTGACCCAAGACCTTATATATAAGTCATTTAATTTAGTCTTTAAAAAATTGATGTGGGATATATCTTTCAACAGTTGAAAGTGTTTCCATTTCCTACACCTCCACCCCCTGTGTTAGTGTAGGAGAATGGCCGGACTTCCAAAACATCCCTAAGTGCATTAAAGGAGCTAAAAGATTGGCAAAGTAGTTGCTGGTTTTGGCACACTAATTTGTACAAAAGTGCTTGGTTTTGAAAATAAATTTCATAACAATTAGATATTAAAAAAAATTAAAAAGAGTTGAAAGTAAGTTGGAGATTATTGGAGATGGTATGAGATCATTGATTTTGAAAATAAATTTCATAACTATTAGATATTAAAAAAATTAAAAAGAGTTGAAAGTATGTTGGAGATTATTGAAGATGGTATGAGATAGTAGAAAATGGTATGAGATGGTTAGAGATGATATGAGATAAAAGAATCTGATACCAGAGATGGATTCTATCACGATTATCTAGGGTCTGGACTAAAGACAAAATAATTAGTCAATGGTTAATATAACTATTTAAGTATCATTAATAATATATGGTACTAGTACACCAGCTTTTGAGCTGTCCAGAAATTCTGTACCAATGAACATACAAAAAAAAAATATATTATGAAGCTGATCATCACAATGAAGAAGCATTTGATCAGAGCTCATTTCTGTTTGTACTGCATGTTTATCTTCCTTCCAGACGTTCTTGCCATGAAAACTACGCTTAATACCAATTGGTTTTCTGTTTTAGGGGATACAGCTGTATCTCCTGCTCCCCAGGGGATCAATGACACAATAGCTGCGTCTCCGGATCCTGAGGGGATCGATGACACTGTACCTGTGTCTCCCAATCACGGGGGAATCAATGATACAGTAGCTACGCCTCCTGATCCAGGGGGAATAGACAACTCAGTAGCCATGTCTCCTTATCCAGGGGTGGCAGCTGTTGACAACTCAGGAGCACCATCTTTCCCGGGGGAGGGCGTCTCGCCATCAGTACCTCCGTTAATTGCCCCAGCTGCTGGGAACACTTTGATACGAGTGATTATTGCTATTGCTTCCTCAATTGCTCTTTTCCTCTTTATTGTCGCGTATGTTTTTTTAAAGAGACAGTCAATAAGGAGACAGCGGGCAAAAAAGCGGGCTAAGTCAGGTAAATTTAGACAAAGTGCCACATATAGGCCAACCTATGCATCTCTTTTGAATCTTAGATGTGTTCTTCAACTATGAAGTTTATATGTGCTGAGGAAAAGTAGTAAAAAATAATAAAAAGAATGTCAGTCATTACAAATCTTCACACCTGATGAAATTTTCTGTCTTTACACTTAAATGCAATTTTTTTTTTATTCATCGATCTCTCTTTAGGTGCAAATGACATAATTATTGATCCCGAATCCCTTGAGTATAGCTTGAGTGAAATTAAAACCGCCACCAATAACTTTTCAGCAGACAACACAATTGGTCGAGGTGGATTTGGTATCGTCTATAAGGTGCGCATTCGAAGTAACTAAACTTTGAAAAGATATTGTATGTTACAAATTTATATATTATAAACATTTTCCTATAGGGAAAACTACCAAATGGGGAAGAAATAGCTGTGAAGAGGCTGGGCAAACGCTCAGGACAAGGAGCATCAGAGTTTAAGAATGAAATTGCAGTTGTTGCCAAACTCCAACATAGGAATCTGGTTCGACTTCTGGGATTTTGCCTGGAAGATGAAGAAAAGATACTCGTCTACGAATTTGTTCCAAGAAGAAGCCTTGACTACTTCCTATTCGGTTCTTTCCTCAATCTTATCATCTATATACGATTATGTCAACTGAATAGCATTTACAAATAAAAAAATACTAACATGAAAGACTTCTGTTTATGTTCATTTTGAAGACCCTGAGAAGCAAGGACTGCTGAAATGGGCAATGCGACGCAACATCATAGGAGGAATAGCGAGAGGACTTGTTTACCTACACGAAGATTCCCGTCTCAAAATTGTACATCGCGACCTTAAAGCCGGTAATATCTTGCTCGATGAAAGTATGCATCCAAAAATAGCAGATTTCGGCATGGCAAAGATTTGCGGAATCCATGAATCTGAAAGCAACACAACTAGAATTGCAGGGACATTGTAAGTTCCCAATTCATCTGATTTGGATAGAATAATGTTACGCGCGATCATTTGAAATATGTTCTCTGTCTTAAAGTGGTTACATGGCGCCTGAATATCGAAGGAGAGGGCAGTACTCAGTAAAATCAGATGTGTTCAGTTTCGGGGTTGTAATTCTGGAAATAGTTATGGGCAAAAAGAACAGTAGCTTCAACCAATCAGAAGATTCCAAAGACCTAATAAGCCATGTAAGTCGAATGCTCGATTACTGCATTTGTAAACTTCAATTCCAAAGATTTAATAATGAATATCAATCTTTAATCACAGGTTTGGCAACAATGGAGAGATGGAACGCCTTTAGCGCTATTGGATCCAACAATTCGAGAATCGTATGTTACAACCGAAGTCATTCAATGCATCCATATCGGTTTGCTGTGCGTCGAAAAAGAAGCAAATAAAAGGCCTACTATGGCATCAGTGGTTTACATGCTAAACACTACATCTGCCACCTTGCCAACTCCTCATCATCCCGCGGTTCCCGGGGACTATGTATCGGAAACGCAACTGTTGAATTTGGAGTTACAGTTAGGATCCGTGGATGAAGCGTCATTCACTGAACTTTACCCGAGATAGAGAGGATAAATAGAATGACGAGGGCCGGTCGAACATTGATGACAACATATGTGTTGGTATGTATTGAATACTGTAATAGCCGCTTCTGCGACCCTGGCCTGGGGGTCCGAGGGGCGGCAGACGCCCCCGGTCCGACGGTATAGCTTGTCTCTTTATTGGACTGCTGTTGATTTGGGCCGAATTGTGTTTTGGCCCAGTTTGTTAGGGTTTAGTGGAGACAGCATATAAAGTGTTTCTCTTCTCTCTGTAAAATTAATTATAATATAGTGAATCCATCTCCCGTGGATGTAGCCAAATTTGGTGAACCACGTAAATCTTGTGTCTTGTTATTTTCGTTCATATTTTCTGTTCTTTCTCCATTCCGCACAACAATATGGCTGTAATATAGTCATAGGATCAGACAACAAATGACTATAATGAGTGTTGGTATGCCTTGAATACGTATTAGCAGCTTCGACAAGTTGTTACGGGGGTTTCGCTGCCCGATGGTATAGCATGTCCTCTGTTTGGGCTGTTATTGGCATTCTGTCTCCTGTTCTGGTTTGGGCCATATTGTTTCTGGGCCCAAAGCCATTAGGGTTTAAGGTGGAAAGGACTATATATAGTGCCTCGTCTTTTATTGTAACTCTTAAGAGATATGATTGGTAGAGAGTAGGAAATATGTAATTCTGACCTTTCTCTTTAGTGGAATCCGATCTTGGTCGGCCCTAGATGTAGCCAATTGGTGAACCACGTAAAATCTCGGTGTCTTATTTTTCGTTTTATTTTCTTTGCTTGTTCTTTCTCGGGTATTCCGCACAACAATGAGAAAACACCCCATGAAATTTAGTTTTACCTGATTAATTCAATTGTAATTACCGTGTTTCAATTGTGATTTTCTAATTGCTTTTGGGGTTCACAAAATGAGGATTTTAAGAGTGACATGTGAAGAAAATTGGTCTTCACCCAAATGTCCATGAACATTCACTTCTTTGGAGGATAGCAAAGACAATCATTCAAAGCATTAAATTGCAATACTATTCTCATCCTATGCTTAGCAAGTTGAAGCATTATTTCTTTGACTATTGGGGTTCAACTATCATAGTTTTTTGGCAAGAACCATTTGGAAGTAATGTTCACAACCCATGCTTGAAGCAAGAAGGAAGATTTCTTGGGATATTGGGATAAGTTTTGTTTGAGAGCTCTTGGCCATTGGTGAACTTGGAGTAGTATAAATAGGGGATGAACTTAGTAGTTCAAACACACTTCAAGCATAACATTCCTTTGCCACTTGCTTTCTTCTCCCTTTAGCTCTCCTTTGTAGTTGTAGAAGCCAAAGCCCTCATCTTTATATTTTGCCATATAATTCCTTCATAGGTGGTAGGCAAAGTCTTGTAATACTTTCTCCACATATAGTGAAGCTTCCGGTCTCCTCCGGTCGTGGATGTAAGTCAGTTTGACCGAACCACGTAAATCCTTGTGTCCATTATTTACTTTATTTTCGTTATGTTGTCTTTGTTATCTATCTTTTTGGGCTAATAGCTATCTCGCGGGATTCTTATTCCTAACAAATTGGTATTAGAGCCATATTTCATTTTTTATCTATTAGCCATCATGACGGTAACAAGGACTTCTATTGAAAAGTTTGACCAGAGTGTAAACTTTGGTATGTGGCAACTCAAGATGGAGGCCATCCTAATCCAGGATGGATGTGAGCTAGCCCTTGAAGGATTGTAGGAAAGGCCAGCGGACATGTCGCTGGAAGATTTTGGGGATCTAGACAAGAAGGCTAGATCGGCCATTATTTTAAATCTCTCTAACGAGGTTTTGGAGGAAGTTGCTAGTGAGAGAACTGCTAAAGGTATGTGGGATTAGTTGAAATCTACATACATGAAGAAGATAATGGAGAATCACCTCTATTTGAAACAAAAGTTGTACATGTTGAAAATGACGGAAGGTACATCTATACTCCCACGTCTTGATAAATTTGATTCCATGATTTTGGATTTGGAGAATGTAGATGTTAAAGTTGATGAAGAAGATCAAGCCATTTTATTGTTCCCTTCCCATGTCCTTTAAGTATTTTCGAGATACTATGATTCATAGGAAAGAGTTGGTCTCATACAATAGTATAAAATCTGCATTAAAATCTAAAGAGCATATTGATAGGGACATTATAGGGGAATCGAGTGAAACTCATGCTGAGGGTTTGTTTGTGAGGGGTAGATGTGAAAATAGAGAGTCTGAAGGTGGTAGATCCAAAGGGAGGTCGAAGTCTAGATACAGAAATAAAATTTGGAACTACTGCAAGAAAAAGGGGCACATCAAGGCTGACTGTTTTAAATTGAAAAATAAAGAAAAATATAAAAATGAGCAGAATAGCAGCAATGCTGGTGAAGCTAGTGTAGCAGAAGATGAGAGTGATGGAATCATATTTGTGGCCATGGATAATAAATCAAGGTCTTCTAGTGAGTGACTCTTAGATTCGGGTTGTTTGTACCACATGAGTTATGATAGGGGTTGTTTTTCCACTTATGAAGAATGTGATGGTTGAATTGTTTTGATGGGTAATAATGCTCCTTGTAAAGTTGTTGGTAGAGGAACGATTCAAATCAAAATGTACGATGGCATTATTAGGACACTCACTAATGTTAGGCATGTTCCTGACTTAAAGAAAAATCCCATCTCTCTTGGCACTCTTGATGCTTTTGGGTACAGATATTCAGGTGATGGTGGAATACTGAAAATCTGTGAAGGTGCTCTTGTGCTAATGAAGGCTTGCAGAGTTGGCACTTTGTATGTTTTGTAGGGATCTACAGTAACTGGGGCAGTGACTGTCTCTACTTCCTCAGATGAAGACATCACCAAGTTGTGGCATATGAGGTTGGGACATATGGGCGAGAAAGGCTTAACATTGTTAAGCAAGAGAGGTCTACTTTGTGGTCAAAGTACTGGTAAGTTGGACTTTTGTGAACACTGTATTTTTGGAAAGCAGAAAAGAGTTAGCTTTTGTTCACCTGCAGTTCATAAAACAAAAGGTATTTTGGACTACATTCATTCTGATCTTTGGGAGCCCTCTCGTGTTCCTTCTAAGGGTGGTGCAAGATATATTCTTACTTTTATTGATGAATATTCAAGAAAAGTTTGGGTCTATTTTTTGAAGCTTAAAAGTGATATTTTCCTAACATTTAAACAATGGAAAACTTTGATTGAAAAACAGACAGGAAAACAAATTAAGCGACTGAGGACTGACAATGGGTTGGAATTTTGTGGAAATGGATTCAATGAGTTCTACAAAAATGAAGGAATAGCTCGACATCGTACTGTTAGAATGACGCCTCAACAGAATGGTGTGGCAGAGCGGATGAATCGTACTCTTTTGGAAAGAGCTCGGTGCATGATCTCAAATGCCAAGTTGACATTAGACTTTTGGGTAGAAGCCATATCTACGGCTTGTCACATCGTCAACCGCTCTCCATGTGCACCTATTGATTTTAAGATTCTGAAGGAAGTTTGGTCAGGTACTCCTACTGATTACTCTAATTTAAGAATATTTGGGTGTCTAGCTTATATGCATGTTAACGAGGGAAAGCTAGAGCCTAGGGCTAAGAATTGTATTTTCTTCGGTTATGCTTCAGGGGTGAAAGGATATAGATTGTGGTATCCTGATCCCAAATCACCCAAATTTGTAATTAGTAGAGATGTTACATTTGATGAATCTTATATGTTACATCTTGGAAAAGAGTCTTGTAATCCTTGTGCTTCAGAAAAAGAGGATAGTGCACAAAAGCAGGTGGAGTTAGAGATTGGTGGTTTTTCCGGGAGAAACCCAACCTAAGAACTGGTTGAAGAATCTGATCTTGAACATGCTGAAGATCAACTAGGAGATGAGGATTATTCCATTGCCAGAGGTAGACCAAGACGTGAAATTCGACCACTATTGAGGTATGCAAATTTGGTTGCATATGCTTTATCAGTGGCACAGGAAACAGATGGAGACAAGGAACCTTCCACATATTTAGAGGCCATTTCTGGTGCTAATTCAGACAAATGGTTGGTGGCTATGAATGAAGAGATGAATCTCTACACAAGAATAGAACATGGGATCTTGTGGTGCCACCAAAAGGAAAGAAAATTGTTGGTTGCAAATGGGTTTTCAAGAGAAAGGAAGATACTTTAGGTGTTGATGATGCAAGGTATAAAGCACGATTGGTCGCAAAGGGCTACAGTTAGGTACAAGGTGTAGATTTCAAAGATGTTTTCTCTCCTGTTGTAAAACATAGCTCTATTCGTGTATTGCTTGCTATGGTTGCCATGTATGATCTGGAGTTAGAACAGCTGGATGTCAAGATAGCTTTCTTGCATGGTGAATTAGATGAACATATCTATATGAGTCAACCTGAAGGTTTTGAAGTTCAAGGTAGGGAAGACCGGGTTTGCTTGTTGAAGAAATCCTTGTATGGATTAAAGCAGTCTCCAAGACAATGGTATAAGAGGTTTGATTCATTTATGTTGGGTTATGGCTTCTCCAGGAGCATGTATGATAGTTGTGTTTACTTCTGGAAGTTACAAGATAACTCATTCATTTATTTGCTATTATATGTTGATGACATGCTCATTGCGGCTGAGAATCTTGCAGAAATTCATGAGTTGAAGGCCTTGTTGAATAGTGAATTTGAGATGAAAGATTTGGGTGCAGCTAAGAAGATTCTTAGTATGGAGATAAGAAGAGATCGAGGAGTTGGAAAGTTTTACTTGACCCGGGAGAGTTATCTTAAGAAAGTTTTTGAGCGATTTGGCATGCATGATGCCAAGCCAGTTAGCACTCCTCTTGGTAGCCATTTCAGGCTATCTACTGCCCAATCACCAAAAATAGAGGAAGAAGAAGATTATATGGCTAGAGTTATTCAAATGCAGTTGGGAGTATAATGTATGCAATGGTTTGTACTTGCCCTGATATCTCACAAGCTGTTAGTGTTGTTAGCAGGTATATGGCCAATCCGGGAAAATCACATTGGCAAGCTGTGAAGTGGATTCTTAGATACTTAAAGGGTACTTCGAACATGTGTTTGGAGTTTGGTAGAACCAATAACACTCTGGTTGGTTTTGTAGATTCAGACGTTGCCGGTGATCTTGATAAGCGCAGGTCTCTTGCAGGTTATGTATTTTGCATTGGAGGTTGTGCAATTAGCTGGAAAGCTACTTTACAACATGTAGTTGCTTTATCTACTACTGAGGCAGAATATGTGGCAGTCACAGAGGAAATCAAAGAAGCTTTATGGTTGAGAGGTCTCTTCGGCGAATTTACTCTACAACAAAAGGTTACTACAATTCACTGTGATAGTCAAAGTGCAATTTACTTGACTAAAGATCAGATGTATCATGAGCGGACGAAGAATATTGATATGAAGTACCACTTCATTCGTGATATCATTGTACAGAAGAAGGCCTTTGTTCAGAAAATCAATACAAAGGATAATCCTGCTGATATGTTCACGAAGGTTCTTCCCTATTTCAAGTTCAAGCAGTGCTTGGACTTGATTGGTGTTCGTTGTTGGTGATTCGGCCCATTAGGGCCATGCCGGAGGAGGGTTAGTAAGCTATTACTTTTGGGGTTCAGACCAAGGTGGAGATTTTTGAAGAAATTTGGTCTGCACCCAATTGTCCATGAACATTCACTTCTTTGGAGGATAGCAAAGACAATCATTCAAAGCATTAAATTGTGACACTATTCTCATCCCATGCTTAGCAAGTTGAAGCATTATTTCTTTGACTATTGGGGTTCAACTATCATGGTTTTTTGGCAAGAACCATTTGGAATTATTGTTCACAACCCATGCTTGAAGCAAGAAGGAGGATTTCTTGGGATATTGGGATAAGTTTTGTTTGAGAGATCTTGGCCATTGATGAACTTGGAGTAGTATAAATTGGGGATGAACTTAGTAGTTCAAACACACTTCAAGCATAGCATTCCTTTGCTACTTGCTTTCTTCTCCCTTTAGCTCTCCTTTGTAGTTGTAGAAGCCAAACCCCTCATCTTTATATTTTTCCACATAATTCCTTCATAGGTGGTAGGCAAAGTCTTGTAATACTTTCTCCACATATAGTGAAGCTTCCGGTCTCCTCCGGCCGTGGAGGTAGGCCAACTTGACCGAACCACATAAATCCTCGTGTCCATTATTTCTTTTATTTTCTTTATGTTGTCTTTGTTATCCATCTTTTTGGGCTAATAGATATCTCGTGGGATTTGTATTCCTAACAAAAATGCAGATGTCTTTTGTTTTGGGGTTGTAATTCTTGAAAATTTATGGGCAAAAAGAACAGTAGCTTTTACCAATTAGAAGATCCTGAAGAGAATTGCTCAAGCACTACATTGCCAACTCCTCGTCATCCCGTGCTTTGCGGGGATTATGAATCAGAATTAAAGCCTTTGAATTTAGATTTAGAGTCTGTATATATAGATTGATAGATGAAGCATTATTCACTGAACTATACTAAAGATGGAGGATAAATAGAAAAACCATCACTAAAAGCTTAAGTGTGAAGCTACTGCTTTTTTACATAAGCTTATGTAAACAGACATTTTTGGAACTTCCCCTACCGAAAATCGAATACATAGAAACCGATACACATGTACTGGTGTTGATATCTATTAAACACCTATTGCACAGGTACAAATGTCCGTGTATGAAAAATCGGCACGTAAGAGGTAATGGAACCGGTAAAAACATACCGGTGCTCAGGTCCGGTGCCTATACGTAGGATTTGGATGGTTTTGGCTAATTTTGAACACCGGTATGTTTGATACCGGTGATGGAAAGCAGTAATGTTAAAAATTTACGTGGGAATTTTTATCAATCGCACCGGTAAATATTCTAGTACCGGTTCATTTTGAGAAGAAATGGTAGGAAATATTTGAGCACCGGTATAATGATCAGCACCGGTCTGTTTGTCCCATTACTAAAATTTTTAAAACGTGGGAAATATTAGAGCACCGGTTACTTGTACAGCTGCGTTTGAGTGAAGATCAGAAAAATGCGGGAAATGGGAAAATTTTGAGCACCGATTCTTTCATTTATTTTTAGCACCAGTATAAATACCGGTGTCATTGCTTCAGCTGCATCAATAGCACCGGTATTATATGTTTTGACCGGTGCTATTGATGCATTAAATGCTCACCTACCACCAATTTGATCAGGTAAAAAAAAGAAAGGAAAAGAGTTTTGGATGTCATTAATGGAAATTTGGGGTTGGAGAAGACATTGAATGCTCATCAATGAATTCCCTTGAATGTACTTCATTTTTAAAAACCAATTTATCATTTAAGGTGGAATATGTGTGGAATGATATGTTTCTGTAAATATCTTGTGAGTTTGAACATTGTAATGTTCCTTGACACTCTTAATGAATAGGTTTTGTTTGCATATGTTGTTGATGTAATGTATGGCTTTGATTGCATGTGATTTGAAGTATAGGGTGTGGAGGATTGTAGCATTGTGTGATCATGCATGTTGCATGTTTATTGGGTGTGTTAGGAATGGGCTTATTGTTTATGGTGTAATTGTATATTGCTTTGGATGTTTAAATGTTGCAAATTGATCATTGTATACATACATCGTGCCATTGAGAGGCATAGACATGTTTATCATAATGTTAGCTTGGTGAGTGATAAATTTATTGCTTTTGTTCAGGACTTCTTGGACTATGCTTTTAGTCGTTAAAACACATCCTATGTCCATGTCGTGATTGTAAGAACCGTAAGCGTACTAATGATCAAGATTTCTTGCAATTCCATTTGTATATGAGAGGGTTCTCAAAGGATTATTTGATTTGGACATTTCATGGGGAGAAACCACCACCGGACGTGGCTGCGGGTAGCAAGAGGGAATATTTTGGGGATTTGAAATTGGATGACATGTGTGAGGAGGTAGTGGATGAATTTAGGGGGGGCTTGAGGTTCTATCAAAATTTCTTGATGAGAAGGACAAACCATTGTATCCTTGTTGCAAGGAGAAAAACACTGTTATGTCATGTTTGATGGAGTTGTTCAACCTAAAAGGCATTGGTTCGTGGACCAATACTAGCATGGATAAGTTGTTGAATTTTTTGTGTGAGAAGCCCCCTTGGAAATGGTTTGTCGGACAACTTGTATGATGCAAAGAGAATTTTGTGTCCAATGGGAATGGAGTATAAAAAGATACATGCACGCCCCAATGATTGTGTTTTGTGTAAGAATGCGTTGGAAAAAGTGGTGGCTTGCCCCGTATGCAAGGTATCTCATTATAAGCAAAGAAGAAATGATGTTGTTGATGAAGAGGTCGTTGTGAAGTTAAGGAAACGAGTCCCTGCAAAATGCCTGTGGTACCTTCCTATTGTTCCCATGCTAAAGAAGTTGTTCAAGAACGTTGTGGATGTGAAAAACATGACATAGTACAAGGATATGGGTTGTGTTGATGATGATATCATTAGTCACCCAGCGGATGGGGATCAGTGGAAGAATTTCGATAACATGTATCCTAAGTTTGCTGAAGAACCTGGGAATTTGAGAATGACTCTGTGTACTGATGGTATGAATCCCTTTGGTAATATGTCATCGAAACATAGCTCATGGCATATTATGCTTTTTATTTACAATCTTCCTCTTTATCTAAACATCTATTTTATGTGATTGTATTATATTATTTCCCACTTGATGTGCACGTTTAGGTGTTTATTGTGCAGAATTATGGAAGAATGGCATCGAGTGACGAATTGCTGGATTATGGAGCAAAAGATGCACATATGGAGAGGCGAAGGAGCAAGAAGAAAGAAGTTGAAGGGCCAAAGAATAATTAAGAGTTTATAATTCTGATTATTGGGCTGTAATACAATTCAGTCCATAGAAGATTAATTCTTTGGTTTATCTGGAAGATTCCACGAAATAAGACCGCAGTCTTTGCGTGATTGCCAGCTTTGGAGGATTAGAAGAAATATTTCTTTTCCTTTTCTTTATTAATTGAGGATTTTATTACTTTTGGAAAAATTGGGGACAAAGGATAAATATGGACGTAGGGGGTCTTGGTCAAGGGAGTTTTATTTTTTTGGGAGAAATAAAGAAGCCAGGTTTTTGATTATGTTTTTCATGGTTTGAATTGTGCGTGCATGTGTGATTCGTTTTGCATGTTATTAATTAGTTAGGTTCATAATTATTTGTTTTCTTCGTTAGTTATATGATTAGTTAGGTCTATGAATTATTTTATTCTTATTTTGATTGTTAGTATGATAATGGATAGCTAAATTAGTTAATCCAGTAGATGATATAATTAGACATGAATCCAAGTAAATTGTGAGGTTGAAAGTTAAAAATCTCAGTTGTTGCAGGTATTTGTTATTCTCTGTTCGAGTCTTTTATGATTAATTGGGTCGTCTAGTGCTTGATCACCATTAGTTTGGTCTAGTTAATCTTAAGCCAGTTAGAGCAACGAGGTTCGTTAATGTTCTAAATAAGTGGTACATTGGCATAGTTGTGGTAGCTTCATCGCACATGATTCACTGTCAAAGGAATAATGAGCTAATCTAAATGAATCAAAGTTTTGTTTGTTGGTTATGAACTGGGTCTTCCTAGGTCTTAATGCTATCAAAACACTAAACCCTAAGAAGGTTTCTAGGGTTGTCTTTTGATTAGAGAAGCAATTAACGGAGGTTACTTGGTTGTCGACGAAATAAGGGAAGATTGGTGCTTAGGCGGTGCCAAGTTACTATAACCAGTTTATTTGCAAGTAATTGAGAAATCTATGAAGCACATACTTGGAGGACTGTCGAAATTATATCATTAGCTGGATAATTGTCTTATTCGATTAAATCTCGTGTGTTTACTACATTGCATTGCACTGCATTTAATTTAATTTATTTTCTACAGAAACTCCCAAAATCATCAAACATTAGTGCTACTTGTTACGTGGACAAAGAAATCAGTAATCCGTCCCTGAGAGTTCGACCCTACTTGCCACAGTTCTAGTAGGAAAATTATTTTGGTGTTTTAACGACGTCACCGTGTATCCTAAGTTTGCTGAAGAACCTGGGAATTTGAGAATGGCTCTGTGTACTGATGGTATGAATCCCTTTGGTAATATGTCATCGAAACATAGCTCATGGCATATTATGCTTTTTATTTACAATCTTCCTCTTTATCTAAACATGAACATTAAATATGTTTTGATGCCATTACTGATTTCCGGTCCGAGGCAGCCCGGAAATGACATCAATACTTGTCTAGCCCCACTCATTGGAGATTTAAAGCGATTGTGGTTGGATGGTGTCGAGGAGTTCGATGGTCATCGTGGGATAAAGTTCACTCTGAAGGTGATACTGTTCTGCACTATTAATGATTTTCCGGCATATGGAAATCTCTCGGGCTACGTTGTTAAGGGTCAAAAGGCATATCGTGTGTGTGAGAAACAAGCAATTTTACGGAGTTGAAAAATGGTCGGAAGACTGTCTATCTCAGTCATAGAAAATTCCTCCCAGTGAAGCACAAGTTACAAGAAGAAGAGATTCATTTTGTTGGGGGAGGGAGAGAAAGAAGGCACCAAGAGTTTTGAGTGGGTTTTCCATCCATAGCAAGGTGAAAAAACTCAATGTTGTTCTGGGAAAGAAGATATCAAATTGGTTGCCTTAAATGACGGACCTTGGAAGAAAAAATCCAGAGTTTGATGGAGTATTTTTTAGAGGAATTGGGGGTCACAGATGACTAGATCTTGTCAGTGATATCTGGAGGAATTAATGCTCAATGGCCAGCTACTGGGTACTCCTAAGCTTCATGTCTGTCTTCTAGATTTTTTTTGTTTGTATTAGATTTTTGTTGACTGATAGATTCCCTTAACCAACACCACTATTCTTACAAGTGAAATGGCCAAACTACTGTACTGTGTTAGAACATAGAATCCAGACAATTTTGGATTACTTATACAACAGAGTGTTGTAAGACAAGCAATTGGTCCCAAAGCTAAGTATGATATTTTTTATACATGTATTATTTATGCGTTTGTCAGTAGTGAAAGGGTGAAAGCTAAGGCTAAGGATGAGATTTTGGAAACTGAACCTCTGTAGGCCTGATTAGAAGACTTTTGGAATGAGACAAGTGCATGACCTGCCTTGGAATCCTAAGGCTTCTACTTCTGTTTATGATGAGAAAAAGGCTAAGCTGGTGGCTATGAATGCAAGGTTGGGAGTTATTGTTATACAGATTGCGGCATTGGAAGCTAAGAAAGCAAAGATTGAGGGGGAGAAGGCTGAGCTGGAAGCACAGTTTTCTACTTCTGAACAAGATTGAAGTTTCTGAAATTACTATGTTCCAACATAGATCAGTTGTTGACTTCAGGGGGAGCAGATTTTACTGATGTTTTTTTGTACTTTTTTATGTTTTTGTTGCCTTTGGCATATTCATGGCCACGGGGGAAGAATATTTTGGAGTGTTTTGAATATTATTTTTGGTGATGAAATCTGAATTACTGGTGTTTTTGGATTTATGTATTTTCTTGTGGTATTCATATTATTTCAGATTCATCGAGCAGTATATGTTCTAACATAAGGGGATTTATGAATACTTTTAATGCAAGATTGGAAGTTTTTCTTTGTGTTCTTAATTCCAAAATGGTTGGGCCCATAAAATGCCAAAAGAGGATGATATTGAAAGTTGGCTTTTGTGAACTAATTTGGAAAAGAAAAACGTTCCATGTTAGAACATATGGGAAGTTGAAGCCTAAAAGGTTTTACCAATGGCAGAATATTGCGTGGACATTTGTTTATGGCAGAAAGGAGATTCCACAATATAGTATTTTAGGCGTGTAGTAGAAGAACACTGAGTTTATGGAAAATCCCCATAATTATGGAATTGGACTTATGAAATATTATGAGATATTTGAGATAAGGAACATCCCTTTTTTATGAGATTTGGATATGTTTCAGAAGCAGATAAGGAATAAAAATATTATGGATATAATCATGGAGAGTTCCTATCGGCTCAATGGACTATATAAAGAGGACATCATGGTTGCATAACTCATGAACTTAATTGCAAAAATCTGCACATATATTTTCTATATTTCTGAGAGTACTACGAGAGCCAGCATATATATGTTCCAACATACCGCAACCTGTCGATCAAGTTCAAAATCGTAAACCTTAATTTCTTGGGAGGAGAAGACCCAGCATCGACGAGTTTCGAGGTCAAAGGGAGTCTGATCAAGGCGGATCGTGAGCTAGGGGAGCTAGCAGAATTCACGTGTTACAATTAGTTAAGATAAGTAAATATTGTATGGTGTACTTTGTACTATATCTTTCTGATTAGTGGATTCATTCTGAACTAGGTCATCCCCCACATGTGTAGATGGATTTCACCGAACTACGTAACCAAGTTTCGTGTCTTTATGCTTTACTTTATTGCACACTTAGTTAGATATGTTATGTTGAAATACGGTAATAATAATTAAATTAATTAGATAAAACTAAATTTCAGTTGTGCATATGAAATTAATAAGTACCATACTTGCAAAATATGAAAAAATTTAATAGGACATTTATGACTTTTGTGGCAGAGAAGGGTATCAGTGAAGAGATAAGAGATGAGTAATTTCATCGTTGCTTCTACGGGCAGCCATGCTACTTGAGACGGATTCCTTTGTCAAAATCTACGGTCTAAAATTAATACAAAAAAATTAGTCAACCATAATCATCATTATTTAAGAACCACCTTTAACATCAAGGGGGTAATGACAATGACACCTTGCTTATTTTTGGAGGTTTTATGCCTACATCCCACTTCAAAGGTCAATGAGTATTTTTACGAAAATTTAGAAACATGTTTAACTATTGAGTCCGTCGTTTGAATGATTGTTTTTCCATATATCATGGGAAAATCAGAGTTTAAACTGCAAACTAATTGAATATAAAATTTTCAGGTTTAATTAATCGGGTCATAAATTTTATATCTACTGCACGTTGCATAATAAATTTTTAATAATGCAACTAGAATCTTTTAACTCTTTATTATTCTAATTAAACCCCATCTTTACATAAGCCTATGGAAAGACGGTTTTTACGAAATATTTATCGTAACTATTATGGCATGTACAATTAATGATGGGTACATAAAAGGTGCTCCTATCTTATGTTGGTTAATCAATTTGTAAAAAAGTGCTTGATTTTGATAATAAACTTCATAACAATTAGAAATTAAAAAATTTAAAAGAGCTGAAAGTAGCTTGGAGATGATATGAGCTTATTGGAGATGGTATGAGATGGTTGGATATGGTATGAGGTTGGAAATGGTTGGAGATGGTATGAGATGGTTGGATATGGTATGAGGTTGGAAATGGTTGGAGATGGTATGAGCAGGTTGGAAATGGTTGGAGATGGTATGAGATGGTTGGAAATAGTATGAGATGAAAGAAGCTGATATAATCTCTACTGGGAGGGGCCCTAGTCGCAGCTATGATATCAGAGATGGATTCTATCATATTTATCCAGGGTCTGGATTAAAGTCAAAATAATTAGTCAATGGGTAATATCATTCTTTTAAGTATCATTAATAATATATGGTATTAGTACACCAGCTTTTGAGCTGTCCAGAAATTCTTTACCAATGAACATACAAAAAAACAATGTATTATGAAGCTGATCATCACAAAGAAGAAGCATTTGATCAGAGCTCATTTCTGTTTGTACTGCATGTTTTTCTTGCTTCCAGACGTTCTTGGCATCAAAACTACACTTAATACCAATTGGTTTTTAGTTTCAGGGGATACAACTTTATCTCCTGCTCCCCAGGGGATCAGTGACACAGTAGCTGTGTCTCCTGATCCTGAGGGGATTGATGACACAATACCTGTGTCTCCCGATCATGGGGGAATCAATGATACAGTAGCAATGCCTCCTGATCCAGGGGGAATAGACAACTCAGCAGCTGTCGACAACTCAGGAGCATCACCTTTCCCGGGGGAGGTTGGCTTGGAATCAGTACCTCTGTCTGCTCGGAAAGTTAACACTTTGATACGAGTGATTGTTGCTATTGCTTCCTCAATTGCTCTTTTCCTCTTTATTGTCGCGTATGTTTTTTTAAAGAGACAATCAGTGAGGAGACAGCGGGCAAAAAAGAGGGCTGAGTCAGGTAAATTTAGACAAAGTGCCATATATAGGCCAACCTATGCAGCTCTTTTGAGTCTTAGATGTGTTCTTCAGCTATGAAGTTTTATATGTGCAGTAAGCTCTTTTGAGTCTTAGATGTGTTCTTCAGCTACAAAAAGAATGTTGGTCATTACAAATCTTCACACCTGATGAAATTTTGTCTTTACACTTAAATGCAATTTCTTTTTATGCATCGATCTCTCTTTAGGTGCAAATGACATAATTATTGATCCCGAATCCCTCGAGTATAGCTTTAGTGAAATTAAAACCGCCACCAATAACTTTTCAGCAGACAACACAATTGGTCGAGGTGGATTTGGTATCGTCTATAAGGTGCGCATTCGAAGTAAATGAACTTTGAAAAGATATTGTATGCTACAAATTTATATGTTATAAACATTTTCCTACAGGGAAAACTACCAAATGGGGAAGAAATAGCTGTGAAGAGGCTGGACAAACGCTCAGGACAAGGAGCAGCAGAGTTTAAGAATGAAATTGCAGTTGTTGCCAAACTCCAACATAGGAATCTGGTTCGACTTCTGGGATTTTGCCTGGAAGATGAAGAAAAGATACTCGTCTACGAATTTGTTCCAAGAAGAAGCCTTGACTACTTCCTATTCGGTTCTTTCCTCAATCTTATCATCTATATACGATTATGTCAACTGATTAGCATTTACAAATAAAAAAATACTAACATGAAAGACTTCTGTTTATGTTCATTTTGAAGACCCTGAGAAGCAAGGACTGCTGAAATGGGCAATGCGACGCAACATCATAGGAGGAATAGCGAGAGGACTTGTTTACCTACACGAAGATTCCCGTCTCAAAATTGTACATCGCGACCTTAAAGCCGGTAACATCTTGCTCGATGAAAGTATGCATCCGAAAATAGCAGATTTCGGCATGGCAAAGATTTGCGGAATCCATGAATCTGAAGGCAACACAACTAGAATTGCAGGGACATTGTAAGTTCTCAATTCATCTGATTTGGATAGAATAATATTACGCGCGCGATCATTTGAAATATGTTCTTTGTCTTAAAGTGGTTACATGGCGCCTGAATATGGAAGGAGAGGGCAGTACTCAGTAAAATCAGATGTGTTCAGTTTCGGGGTTGTAATTCTGGAAATAGTTATGGGCAAAAAGAACAGTAGCTTCAACCAATCAGAAGATTCCGAAGACCTAATAAGCCATGTAAGTCGAATGCTCGATTACTGCATTTGTAAACTTCAATCCCAAAGATTTAATAATGAATAGCAATCTTTAATCACAGGTTTGGCAACAATGGAGAGATGGAACGCCTTTAGCGCTATTGGATCCAACAATTCGAGAATCGTATGTTACAACAGAAGTCATTCAATGCATCCATATCGGTTTGCTGTGCGTCGAAAAAGAAGCAAATAAAAGGCCTACTATGGCATCAGTGGTGTACATGCTCAATACTACCTCTGCCACCTTGCCAACTCCTCATCATCCCGCGGTTCCCGGGGACTATGTATTGGAAACACAACCGTTGAATTTGGAGTTGCAGTTAGGATCCGTGGATGAAGCGTCGTTCACTGAACTTTACCCGAGATAGAGAGGATAAATAGAAAGCCGAGGGCCGGTCGGACATAGATGACAACAAATGGCTGTAATAAAGGTTTAGAAAACACCTCAGATGTTGAATAGATCAGCAATATAGAAGGGTATTGGCCTGTCGTCGTTTAACTGATCGATACCATTTTCAGAACAAATCCAAAACAAATCCAGATCGACCCTGAATACTGGAAATAACCACGTAAACCCACTCTTCTCCAATTTAAGTTCCGCTGCTTTGTTTTTCTTCAATCTTTTCAGCTTCAGTTAGTTTTAAATCAATAAACGTAGACTGCTAAATAGAACAAGTCTATGTCAAAATGCAGAATATCAAGTAAAGGAAAATTGCTCTAGAGCATCAAAAGTACTTTTGAACATACCATGTTCACAAAATTAAGAAAACCATCCAACATAGTCTGTAAGCTAGCTTCTCACAAATCTAGCTTAAAAGTTGATTAAAAAACATCTCCCTCAAAACACATGTTCCAAATTCCAGAACAGAAATTAATGAAGAACCCTTAGAACAACTAAATAAAAATAGATTTTTTTCTGGTTTCTCTGATCTGAAGAAAATTAAGAGGGTTTTTCAGACCTAAATATTCATGGATCATTTGGCTAAGTAGTCGACACACGAATCCATAACCCTGCTTTGTAGTGAAATGCTCTATTGCTCCTACCTCATACTTTAAATTTAATTCAACTTTGCAAACACCATAAAGCAAGGGTTGTAGATGGTTTTCCTCCTCTTAGCCTAACTGCAGTATACAATTCATCAATGAAAGTTAATAACATTATATCGACAATATCTGACACGACACAGAACTGCACAGATAATTGAATGAGTTGGAAAGAAAAAGGATGATGAATCAACCCAAACCCTCCTATTTTGGCTTGAAAGATTACATTTTACAGCCTAAAAAACCACCATTTTGTACATGACCCTAATTTACGGGTAAACTATATGCATGGATTTTGAATCATGAACTGCCATCATGAACAATACAAATCATGAAATGTCATCATGTTATACCTAGCTGAGCAAGATGTATAACGGAAAATTTTTATGTGGCGATGTTCGAAAATACAGTGAAATTGCATTTAGAGATAAACTCATACGAAATTTAACATGATACACATTACATAACATGTGTAATCAATCAGAATGTAGCTCAAATTGTCATGCCAAAGAAAAATATTTTGCCTTATAATCTAGTAATACTTTGATTCTGTTCATTTTTTCTTATCATTTGTTTCAAATTGAATTTACCAAAGCAAGAAGTTGCTAAGCAATCAGATGGTACTATATAAATGATTAAAAAAAATGAAGTTAACCTGTTATAAAATGCTATGCCCTAAACAAAAATCCATATAACTTGAATTCTAACACAAAACAAGGATTTTAAGAGTGACATTATCATGCAAGTGTGAAAATTTAACACAAACTAGCATAGGTTGACACAACATTGAACACAAACTGATAATTTATGTTTGATTTGTAAAGTGATCAGGAACGAAAAAACATACCTCTGCTCTTGTGGTTTCATTGCAGAGAAAATCAAAGACTCTTCTTGGCAGGAGAGGAAGCCAAAATGAAGTTGTGAAACCCAATATAGTTGCTGTAGGTCTGCCTGGACCTGCGCTTTCCGAAATCATACCCATAACGTCATCAGCGCGCTGCCAGCCCCAAGTATTGACAGTGGATGCACCAAAAGCGGCATGAAACCTCGTAACTAATCTCTCAGACACCTTCAACACACTCATTCAACCTTCTGGAGTACATATCACTGAAAGTACACATATTAGCCACATAATCAACATCTATACCTTAGTAATTTTTTTAAAAACTGAATTTTTTGTCACCTCCGTTTTCTCCTCTAGGAATGTTAGCAATTGTTAGAATAAAGCAAGTAGATGATTATATAATATTTTATTCCATGTTGATGACTAGTACTATAGTTATATTTAGACTAGTCTTCTTTGTACTCTTTATATATTCCTGATCATTAATCAGAATCATTATGGGAAATTACTTTATCAGCAATCATAGCATATGGAAGTCACTCACAATGGCGATCTAATGTTGCCAACTAGCGTTTTGCATCGAACCCGAGGCCCGAGTTAATGAAGGCTCTATATATGCTAGGAATTTCACTATCATCAATTTCAGCATGCTCTACCCACGTAACCTGTGAAAACATTAAAAACCTTTGAACATTTCTCTATGCAAGGGCTGATACAACATTTGAGTCAATTTCATGACAGAAAATAGAAGTTGCACCTTAGAGTAGTCATCGGGCAATTCTTGAATCAAACATCCAGAAAGCCTTCTTTTACATGGAGCGGCCGGTGGGGGACGGATTCTATCCTGCGAAACATCGACAACAGCTCACATTCCATCTGAAAGTTGTTTGCAGTATCTCGCAAAGTAGTAATTGCGAGTTGGAACAAATGGTGGTGGCACCTGAAATTCGGTTCTAATCTGTAACATATGATTTAGATTGATATTGTCACACATAAGAAACAATTTAACAATTTAACTTGTTTTAATTTGTGCAAATATTTTTCATTTACAACTTGAAGAGCTCCATCTTGGTTGCCTACCTAACCAGTTGACAACACCTCCAAGGTCAAAGCTCTCGCAACAATGCTGGAGAACACAGCTGACCATTGATTCTAGAAAAAAATTTTTTAAAAAATAAATAGTTAATTAACCGATGGCATGTATGTAACGCAATAAAGATTGGGGATACAAAAACAGGAGAAAAAAATATTACATTTTAATGCATATATAGAAAACCATAAAATTATTATTCTCTAATACTATTTTTCGTATATAATGAAGAACCCTTATAATGTGACAATCGTTAATCATCATAAACTGTACTAAATTAAAATTCATCAAAAAGTATTCTGATGCTTACCACATCCATGAGAATTTCAACAAGGCTACTCTGATTCTAGATAACAACACCAGATTCTCTGGAAGCTTCAGATTTCAATCCTAAGGGCTTTGGCCCGATACCTCCTGGGAAAGCCCGGCCATACTCCTCCCCATTGAAAGTCTCCCTTGAGATCTCATTTCCTAGAATCCACAATGATTGACCTGTCCGAGCTACACTAATCAGCTCTTCCACAGCAGCCACAGCGAGCTCAGTGACATGGGCTTATCTGCAGGCCCGTCCATCTCCTCGGATTGTTGATGGTGAGATGGGTGGGTAGACTCTCCAGCGTACTGTGTTGCGATCGCAGATACCCTATCTATCTGAGAATTGAAAAATGAGATTATCAATTTATATATATAGCGAGGTAGAATCATTAATAATTAGTGGTCACTATCGAATATTCTATTGATGATATCTAATATTCGAATATGAACCTATGATGAGAATTTGCTAGAGATATTCTAATATTCGATTGATGATGCCTAATATTCGAATATGAACCTATGAAGAAAATTTGATAGACATATTCAAATATTCTATTGATGATATTGAATATTTGAATATGAACCTATGAAGAAACTTTGCAAGAGATATTCGAATATTCGATTGATGATATCAAATATTTGAATACGAACCTATGAAGAAACTTTGCAAGACATATTCGAATATTTGATTGATGATATCGAATATTTGAATACGAACCTATGAAGAAACTTTGCAAGACATATTCAAATATTCGATTGATGATATCGAATATTCGAATATGAACCTATGAAGAAAATTTGCAAGAGATATTCATGTATTCGCTTGATGATATTGAATATTAGAATATAAACCTATGATGATAATTTGCAAGAGATATTCGAATATTCAATTGATGATATCGAATATTCGAATACGAATCTATGAAGAAAATTTGCAAGACACATTCAAATATTCGATTGATGATATCGAATATTCGAATATGAACCTATGAAGAAAATTTGCAAGACATATTCGAATATTCGATTGAGGAAATCGAATATTCGAATATGAATCTATGAAGAAAATTTGCAAGAGATATTCGAATATTCGCTTGATGTTTTCGAATATTCAAATATGAATCTATGAAGAAATTTGCAAGAGATATTTTAATATTCGAATATTCGATTGATGATATCAAATATTTGAATATGAACCTATGAAGAATATTTGCAAGAGATGAAATGTTAAATATATGGTTGTCATTGTAATTTATTAATGTTACTCTAATGTATTAATCAAGACCTGTTTAATAAAAAAAATGTTCGAATTTGGAATTTGTATGCAAGATTCAAATTGCAGAATTAAATTGATAGGGTGAAACATCAACTGAACTGACCTCTTCCCTAAGGTGAGCATTCACAGACCTCAACTGCTGCACATTGAATAATATCTCGCCTCTGGCGTCAGGTTCACTGCAATTGGGGCAAGTAACATGGCCGAGAGTCTCTTCATATTGATTATTCTCGGCGAGTAGCATCTCATTTTCATTCCTTAATTGTGTGATCTCGTTGTGCTCGAACTGTGTCTGGAAGATAAAATAGAAATTCATAAATACCTGACGCAACTTTGATAGTACTAAAATCAATTTCAAAGTTTCATAATCAGTCAAACCAATGAATTCTAGAAAGTCTCATACTTCAAAGCTGTAAGGAAACAATCCAGTACTGCTATAGATGCTTTACATGCTGAAACATTAGCTATACAACTAACTAGTATAGGTAAAGACAGCTAACTAGTTTTTACCATACTGATACATCTGGGGATACCATTCTTAGGGTATCCCGGTGTATAGACCTATACCTTAATTTGGGTCCGCATATTCTGGAACCAGAATTTTACTCATGCAGGGATCAAAGCCAACTATTTCCCTAGCTCTTCTCTTCGTTTTGCATCTGGGTGAGGACATTGCTTGAAGAATCTGTCTCCAACATCATTAAAACAATCAAATAAGTTTTAAGAAACATGAAAAAACCTGATTAAAAATTATGAATTTGACACCATTTTCATACAACTCCAATTCTTGTATCTAATGCGGAGTGTGGCGAAAGTACGTCTTCTTCTTGTTAGATGCAGTTTCCATTCTTTTAAAATGTCTCAGGACCGAATGTAAAGCTAAAAGGGTGGTTTGAGCAGAAGGGAGACAACATTTCAAACCTAATTTATCTGTGTCGGAGTACATATATGTCCCGTCAGTGAAACTACAAAAATGGAAAACGTTGTACAAATGTTTAGGGTTAGAAGCAACAAATTTCAAATATAAGATTGCAGTGGTTGCCAAACTTTAATATACAAATCTAGTTTGACTTCTGGAATTTTGGTTCCTGAGTGATTGAGAAAAGATACTCGTATATGAATTTGTTCCTCTCTGGGGTTTAATTTCCATCAATCTCATTATCTATGTATCTGTGTAAAAAATTATCTGAATGGTATTCAGAAATTCCGGAGAAAACTAACATGGAACAATGCTTTAAGCTTTGATTTCATCCAATAAACCAAAAATATTTCTATACTATTTATTGACATTTTGTAATTTTGTGTCGCAGTTATTTAATTGACAGTGTTTGCTTTGTCTTACCGTGGCCAATAGCTCCTGAATAAAGAACGAAAAATGCAGATGTCTTTTGTTTTGGGGTTGTAATTCTTGAAAATGTATGGGCAAACAGAACAGTAGCTTTTACCAATTAGAAGATCCTGAAGAGAATTTCTCAAACACTACATTGCCAACTCCTCATCATCCCGTGCTTCGCAGGGATTATGTATCAGAATTACAGCCTTTGAATTTAGATTTAGAGTCTGTATATATAGATTGATAGATGAAGCGTCATTCACTGAACTATACTAAAGATGGAGGATAAATAGCAAAACCATCACTACAAGCTTAAGTGTGAAGCTACTGCTTTTTTACATAAGCTTGTGTAAACAGACACTTTTGGAACTTCCACTACCGGAAATCGAATACATAGAAACCGGTGCACATGTACCGGTGTTGATATCTATTAAACACCCATTGCACTGGTATAAATGTCCGTGTATGAAAAATTGGTGCGTAAGAGGTAATAGAATCAGTAAAAACATACTGGTGCTCAGGTCCGGTGCCTGTAAGTAGGATTTGGATGGTTTTGGCTAATTTTGAGCACCGGTATGTTTGATACCGGTGATGGAAAGCGGTGTTGTTAAAAATTTACGTGGGAATTTTTATCAATCGCACCGGTAAATATTCTAGTACCGGTGCATTTTGAGAAGAAATGGTGGGAAATATTTGAGCACCGGTATAATGATCAGCACCGGTCTGTTTGTCCCATTCCTAAAATTTGTAAAATGCGGGAAATATAGAGCACCGGTTACTTGTACCGCCGCGTGTGAGTGAAGATCAGAAAAATGCGGGAAATGGGAAAATTTGCAGCACCGGTTCTTTCATATATTTTTAGCACCGGTATAAATACCGGTGTCATTGCTTCAGCTGCATCAATAGCACTGGTATTATATGTTTTGACCTGTGCTATTGATGCATTAAATGTTCACCTACCACCAATTTGATCAGGAAAAAAAGAAAGGAAAAGAGTTTTGGATGTCATTAATGGAAATTTGGGGTTGGAGAAGACATTGAATGCTCATCAATGAATTCCCTTGAATGTACTTCATTTTTTAAAAACCAATTTATCATTTAAGGTGGAATATGTGTGGAATGATATGTTTCTGTAAATATCTTGTGAGTTTGAACATTGTAATGTTCCTTGACACTCTTGATGAATAGGTTTTGTTTGCATATGTTGTTGATGTTGTTGTGCGGAATGGAGAAAGAACAGAAAATATGAACGAAAATAATAAGACACAAGATTTATGTGGTTCACCAAATTTTGGCTACATCCACGGGAGACGGTTTCACTATATCAGAATTAATATTTACAGAGAGAAGAGAGACACTTTATATGCTGTCTCCACTAAACCCTAACAAACCCTAACAAACTGGGTCAAAACACAATTCGGCCCAAATCAACAGCAGTCCAATAAAAAGACAAGCTATACCCGTACCAACCTGTCGAAGTGGCTAATACATATTCAAGGCATACCATCAAATCTCCACCTTGACTTGAATCCTCAAAGCAGAAACTCTAGACGCACCATTACAGTGCCAGATGAGCAGACTTATCCCTCCACTCCCGGGACTGCCCATAGAGCACCTAATCAGCTCTGATGTTCAGCAAGTCCAAACAATGTTGAAACTTGCTATGTGGAATAGGTTTGGTGAACATATCAGCAGGGTTTTCAGCAGTTCCCACTTTCTTCACCCTGATTCTCCTCTCACTCCTCAGGAAATGATATCTGACATCAATATGCTTGGTCCTAACATGATGGACCTGATCCTTAGCTAGGCAGATTGCACTCAAGCTGTCACAATACACAGTAGCCTGATCATGATGTAGACCAAGATCACTAACCAGCCCTTTCAGCTATATTCCATCCTTTGCAGCCTCTGTCAGAGCCATGTACTCTGCTTCCGTAGTAGACAACGTCACTGTAGGTTGCAAAGTCGCCTTCCAACTAACCACAGAACCTCCCAAAATGAATACATAACCAGTCATCGATCTCCTCGTGTCAACATCACCAGCATAATTAGAATCAGAGTAGCCTGTAACTAAGCACTCGGTATCACCTCCATAAATGAGACCCACATCAGACGTACCTCTAAGATACCTGAAAATCCTCTTCACAGCTTGCCAATGTTCCTTTTCTGGTTGCCCCAAGAACCTGCTCACAACACTGACTGCCTGTACTAAATCTGGCCTCGTGCAAACCATAGCATACATCAAACTCCCCACCGCGCTGGCATAAGGAACCCGAGACACATACTCCTTCTCCTCGTCTGACTGAGAAGCAAACACGGTGGTGAGATGGATATTTGCAGCACTAGGAGTGTCTATAGGCTTCGTTGTAGACATGCCAAACCTAGCCAACACTTTCTAAATGTAGCCTTTCTGTGACAAGAAAAGCTTCCGCTGACTTCGATCCCTAAGAATCTCCATTCCTAGTATCTTCCGAGCTACACCCAGATCCTTCATCTCAAACTCAGCAGTAAGAAGTCCTTTCAACTTCTGAACCTCATGCTTACTCTTTGAGGCTATCAACATGTCATCTACATAAAGCACCAGATAAATGAATGACTCATCTCTCAACTTGCTATAGTAGACACAACAATCATATGAACTCCTTGTGTAGCCCAACTCAAGCATGTAGCTGTCAAATCTCTTGTACCACTGCCTCAGAGACTGCTTAAGCCCATATAAGGACTTCTTCAACTTGCAAACATATTTTTCCTTGCCAGGAACTTGGAAACCATCTGGCTGAGTCATGTATATCTCTTCCTCTAACTCTCCATGTAGAAAAGCGGTCTTCACATCAAGTTGTTCAAGCTCCAAATCCTGATGTGTCACTATAACTAGCAACACTCTGATGGAAGTGTGTCCGACCACTGGTGAGAAAATCTCATTGTAATCTACTCCCTCTCTCTGACTGAAATCTCTAGCAATAACTCTAGCCTTGTACTTGACTCCCTCTGTAGGTGATATCCCTTCCTTTTTCTTGAAAACCCATTTGCAAGTGATAACCTTTCTCCCTTGAGGCTGTTGAACCAATTCCCATGTCAGATTCTTCTGGAGGGACTCCATCTTATCTCCCATTGCTACAAACCATTTGTCAGCATCAGTACCTGAAATAGCTTCTCTGTAGGTGGATGGCTCATGAGTATCCACCTCCTCAGCAACCTGTAGTGCATAACCCACCATATCCTCAAACCCATATCTCTTGGGCGCCCCAACTCCAACCCTCCTGGTCGGTCCCGAGCTAAACTGCGGACTGTAGCTCCTGATGGTTGAGGATCTGGTGGTGGAGATTCCGGTATCTCAGATTCTGTCTGTGGCCCTTAATCCACCTCAAATTGTTCCAATCTATTTTCACCTTGAGTGACTTCAAGCTCCACCTATTTATCAACTATACTAGTTTCTGGCACAATTGTGGGCTTCACCATAGATCTAAGCAAAGAATTTTCATCAAAGACAACGTCCCTGCTTAGAATAACCCTCTTCTCAGATGGAGACCATATCCTGTAGCCTTTAACTCCATCTCCATAACCCACAAAGACACCCTTCTTGGCTCGGGGCTCTAACTTACCATCACTAACATGATAATAAGATGTACAACCAAAAACTTTTAACTTGGAGTAATCAACAACTTTACCTGACCACAACTCCATAGGTATTTTGCACTCTATACCCGTGTGAGGCCCGCGGTTGATCAAGTAACAAGCTGTACTCACCGCCTCTGCCCAGAATCTCTTTTCCAAACCAGCATTAAAGAGCATGCACCTCGCTCTCGCCAGCAATGTCTGATTTATCCGCTCAGCTACGCCATTCTGCTGTGGCGTATTCCTGACTGTATGATGATGAGCAATCCCTTCATCCCTATAAAACTGATCAAACTCAGACGAGCAGAATTCTAGCCCATTATCAGTTTGAAGCCTCTTGATCTTCTTCCCGGTCTGATTCTCCACCAAAGCTTTCCACTCCTTGAACTTCGAGAAAGCTTCACTCTTATGTTTCATCATAATAACCCAAGTCATCCTTGAGTAATCATCAATCAGAGAAACAAAGTACCTGTGACCTCCCAGTGACTCAACTCAGGAAGGTCCCCAACAATCAGAATGGATGTAATCCAATGTGCCCTTTGTTCTATGAATCACCTTAGGAAACTTGCTGCGGTGATGCTTCCCAAAAATGCAATGCTCACAGAAGTCCAAGCTCTTGACCTTGTGGCCAACAAGAAGATCATAATTTGACAGAATCTGCATCCCTCTTTCACCTATGTGACCAAGCCTCATATGCCATAACTTAGTCATATCATCCTGGTGAACCTCTGAAGATGCAGCATTAACAGAATCCATAACCGTGGAACCTTGTAGAAAATACAAAGTACCATGCAGAACACCTTTCAGAGCTAGCCTAGAAACTTTGCAGACACACAGAACTCCATCACTCCCTGAGTAGACGAAACCCTTTCTATCCAACGTAGGAAGAGAAATCAGATTCTTTGTCATCGATGGAACATGCCTGACATCGTTAAAAGTACAGAAACTACCATCATGCGTCCGGATCTTGATTGAACCAATCCCAACTACCTTGTACGCAACACCATTTGCCGTAGTAATGATGCCCTCAGCTTGCTCATAAGTTGAGAAATAATCTCTCCTTTGGCATATATGGTAAGATGCCCCAGAATCAAGAAACCACGCATTAGGATGATTATTTTGCCCAGTAGCAGCTAGAGCAAAATCATCTTCAGAACTGAAATCTCCTTCAGCCACAGCAGCAGTACCAGATGTACTCCCAGATTTACTAGCCTTATTCGGACACTCCTTTTTCCAATGCCCCTTCTCCTTACAGTAGTTACAAACATCATTGGCCTTGGGACCCTTTGAAGATGACTTCTTGCCCTTCTTCTTACTGTCGGTTCCCTTGCCCTTTGTGTTTCCGTCACTAGCAAAAAAGCCAGAGGCCTAACTTTCTGTACCTGTACCGTTTGCCTTATGTCGCAACTCTCTACTATGGAGAGAGGATCTAACTTCCTCCAGAGACACGGAATCTTTACCAACAGTAAATGACTGAACAAAATTCTCATACGAAAGCGGTAAAGACACTAGCAAAATCAAAGCAGCATCTTCATCTTCAATTTTCACATCTATATTTCGCAATTCTAATAACAAAGTATTCAATTGCTCTATATGGTCTCTGAGTTGCGTACCTTCCTGCATTCGGAGACCGAAGAGGCGTTGTTTCAGAGCAGCTTGTTGGTTAGAGATTTCATCATATACAAACTCTCCAACTTCAGCCACAGTTGTGCAGCAGTCTCCTGATCTGAGACCTCAGTGATGATTTCGTCCGCGAGACACAGCATAATCGTCGAGTGTGCCTTTTCTTCCAGACCCACCACATCGCCAGAACTGCTCGCGAAATCCTTCGTCAGCGGAGTCCACAAACCTTGTTGTTTCCGCAAAGCTCGCATCTTGATCTGCCATAAACTGAAACAGTTTCTCCCAATAAACTTGTCGATCTTCACGTTCAGCCCAGACATCTTTCTCCCCGATCAGCCCCGATCTGATGAGCCCAGAATCCTATACACCCACTACGGATCTCACCGAAAAAAGAAACCGCTCTGATACCAGTTTGTTGTGCGGAATGGGGAAAGAACAGAAATGAACGAAAATAACAAGACACAAGATTTACGTGGTTCACCAAATTTTGGCTACATCCACGGGAGACGGATTCACTATATCAGAATTAATGTTTACAGAGAGAAGAGACCCCCGTACCAACCTGTCGAAGCGGCTAATACATATTCAGGGCATACCAACAGATGTAATGTATGCCTTTGATTGCATGTGATTTGAAGTATAGGGTGTGGTAGGATTGTAGTATTGTGTGATCATGCATGTTGCATGTTTATTGGGTGTGTTATGAATGGGCTTATTGTTTATGGTGTAATTGTATATTGCTTTGGATGTTTAAATGTTGCAAATTGATCATTGTAGACATACATCGTGCCATTGAGAGACATAAGCATGTTTATCACAACGTTAGCTTGGTGAGTGATAAATTTATTGCTTTTGTTCGGGACTTCTTGGACTATGCTTTTAGTCGTTAAAATGCATCCTATGTCCATGTTGTGATTGTAAGAACCGTAAGCGTACTATTGATCAAGATTTCTTGCAATTCCATTTGTACATGAGAGGGTTCTCAAAGGATTATTTTATTTGGAAGTTTCATGGGGAGAAACCACCACCGGACGTGATTGTAGGTAGCAAGGGTGATGTGTGTTAGATTGTGTTTATATTTTGTGGGATTATTATAATTTTATTGAGATATAATTTGCACTTTAAGGTGTTTATGGTGCAGGAATTCATGGATTGCGGAGAATTGAGAGGGAGCCATACATTGTACTCTTTGTCCCTTAACCAACGGTTTTTTCCCACCGGGTTTTCCAGGTTAAGGTTTTTAATGAGGCGATGTGCTTCAATGGAAAAATGTTCTAATGTTATAAGACATTTTTCCAGGGATGAAGAAAGAGAGGCAAAAGCAGAATTGCAGAAGTTATGGGGTGAAAAGTGAATTATTGAAGAGATGTGGATTCGGAGAAATTAAAAATATTCACTTCCCATATTGATAATAATTGTATTATCTCTTTCCAATTGAAATTCCATAATTTTAGGAATTAGTTATGGCAAAGTCTTGGGAAAGACGGTCTTTCCATAGGTTTATGGAAAGATGGGGTTTGATTAGAATAATAAAAGGTAAAAGGTCTTAGTTACAATATTAAAATTTTAGTACGCAACATGTAGTAGTTATAAAATTTACATGCAACCCGAAAATCTTATCTTCATTTCTTCTAATTTACACTTTAAACCTTGGTCTTTCCATAACTTTTGGAAAGACCGTCTTTCAAGAGACGGACTCATTAGTTATTTAGAGTTAGAATAGATTTTATAATATTTCATTTTATTCCGCAAGGAATTTGAGTTACAATTGGATTCGATTTTGTGTAATTGGGCAGCTGCACGGTATATAAATACCGGGAGGGCTTGCGTTCCAGGGATATACAATATCATTTTAGCCTTTTCTTAGTTCAGTTTTAATATATTAAATTAGTTTGATCAACACAAGATACACATATAGAGTTCATGCATATATAGATTTTGAGTTTTCAGATTCAGATTTTATTAGTTAATATATCAGATTTAGTTAGTTCGATTGGCGGCCAAGTTCTTCGGATTTCATGGTGCTCAGCAATATTGCAATTCGAAGTCTGGTTTGATTTAGTGGTTTAATTCATTTTTTATTTGATTAGTTGAACTATGTTATATTTTTATATTATTTGTTTGTTTAGTTTAATCGTTATGAGTAGCTAATTTATATATCGGCATGGAATAACAAACATTAGTTTATGAATCGTGAGGCCTACTTGTTTTATAATTGATTCTTATGTGTTCTTGATTGTTCTTGGTTTATTTTATTCTTGATATATTTAAGCTTGATCAACTTGAATATTATTAGGATAATGCTATCTAATTCCACCAATACATAATCGTTGGAAAGGGTTAGTAAGTAGCGAGTTCTTGTGAAAAATAGCTAACTAGCTAAGACTGTAATAGCAAGATGGTGAACAATTAAGTGTGCGTTACTATTTGCTTTTACTTTGGTAATTGCTATATCAGGTTTTTTTCATTCTTAATGCTATCAAGGTGTGTATCTAGTTCAGTGAATACTTTCCGAGGGCATCTTGGTAAGAGAAACAATTAATTAATTATAATTGGTGAATTGTCGATAAAGTACGAAAGAATTGGGGAGGTTAAGCATACCTACTTTCCTATAACTGATAGATGTATATGAATTGATTTATCTTTGCACCTATGATCGATGTTTAACTAATGTGAGTTATTCCGAGCTGATTGCATTCATCATATATTTGCTAGATTTTTATATTTTTTAGTTTGTATTATTATTTCATAGTTTATATTAGTTAGTTGAATTATTAGTTGTTAAATAAATCTGAAATTAAGGCGTGGTGGCTACACCAAAAGTGTTCTATATTAGTAGGTATTTTATTATAGTTTTTGCTCCGTTCCTCGTGGGATCGACTCTGCTCACTACTGTGCTAATCTCAACTATAGAGTTTGCAGATTATTTTGGTGAGTGAAACGACGTTCACCAAAGGGGGAATATTTTGGGGATTTGAAATTGGATGACATGTGTAAGGAGGTGGTGGATGAATTTAGGGGGAGGCCTGAGGTTCTGTCAAAATTTCTTGATGAGAAGGATAAACCATTGTATCCTGGTTGCATGGAGAAAGACACTGTTATATCATGTTTGATGGAGTTGTTCAACCTAAAAGGCATTGGTTTGTGGACTAATACTAGCATGGATACGTTGTTGAGGTTTTTAAGTGAGAAGCCCCCCCTGGAAATGGTTTGTTGGACAACTTGTACGATGAAAAGAGAATTTTGTGTCCAATGGGAATGGAGTATAAAAAGATACATGCATGCCCCAATGATTGTGTTTTGTATAATAAAACGTTGGAAAAAGTGGTGGCTTGTCCCGTATGCAAGGTATCTCGTTATAAGCAAAGAAGAAATGATGTTGTTGATGAAGAGGTCATTGTGAAGTTAAGGAAACGAGTCTCTGCGAAATGCTTGTGGTACCTTCCTATTGTCCCCATGCTAAAGAAGTTGTTCAAGAACGTTGTGGATGTGAAAAATATGACATAGTATAAGGATATGGGTTGTGTTTATGATGATATCATTAGTCACCCAGCAGATGGGGATCAGTGGAAGAATTTCGATAACATGTATCTTAAGTTTGCTGAAGAACCCGGGAATTTAAGAATGGCTCTGTGAACTGATGGTATGAATCCCTTTGGTAATATGTCATCGAAGCATAGCTCACGACATATTATGCTTTTTATTTAGAATCTTCCTCCTTATCTAAACATGAATATTAAATATGTTTTGATGCCATTACTGATTTCCAGTCTAACGCAACCCAGAAATGACATCGATACTTATCTAGCCCCACTCATTGGAGATTTGAATCTATTGTGGTTGGATGGTGTCGAGGAGTTCGATGGTCATCGTGGGACAAAGTTCACTATGAAGGTGATACTGTTTTGTACTATTAATGATTTTCCAGCATATGGAAATCTCTCGGAGCTGAAATTTACGAAGCTAAAAAATGGAGCTGAAAAATGTGTGAGGAAGCAGGCAATTTTCGAAGCTGAAAAATGGTCGAAAGACTGTCTATCTCGGTCACAGAAAATTCCTCCCAGTGAAGCACAAGTTACAAGAAGTCGAGATTCATTTTGTTGGGGGAGGGAGAGAAGGAAGGCACCAAGAGTTTTGAGTGGGTTTTCCATCCATAGTAAGGTGAAAAAACTCAATGTTGTTCTAGGAAAGAAGATATCAAAGTGGTTTCCTTAAATGACGGACCTTGAAAGAAAAAATCTAGAGTTTGATGGAGTATTTTCTTAGAGGAATTGGGGGTCACAGATGACTAGATCTTGTCAGTGATATCTAGAGGAGTAAATACTCAATGGCCAGCTACTGGATACTCCCAAGCTTCATGTCTGTCTTCCTGATTTTTTTTGCTTGTATCAGATTTTTGTTGACTGTTGGATTCCCTTAACCAACACCACTGTTCTTACAAGTGAAATGGCCAAACTGATGTACTGTGTAAGAACATAGAATCCAGAAAATTTTGGATTACTTATACAACAGAGTATTGTGAGACAAGCAATTGCCCCCAAAGCTAAGTATGCTCTTTTTTATCCATGTATTATTTATGAATTGGTCAGAAGTGAAAGGGTGAAAGCTAAGGCTAAGGATGATATTTTGGAAACTGAACCTCTGCAGGCCTGATAAGAAGACTTTTGGAATGAGACAAGTGCATGACCTACCTTGGAATCCTAAGGCTTCTACTTCTGTTCATGATGAGAAAAAGGCTAAGCTGGTGGCCACGAATGCAAGGTTGGGAGTTATTGTTATACAGGTTGTGGCATTGGAAGCTAAGAAAGCAAAGATTGAGGGGGGGGGAGGCTGAGCTAGAAGCACAGTTTACTACTTCTGAACAAGATTGAAGTTTCTGAAATTACTATGTTCCAACATAGATCAGTTGTTGACTTCAGGGGGAGCAGATTTTACTAATGTTTTTTTGTACTTTTCTATGTTTTTGTTGCCTTTGGCATATTCATGGCCACAGGGAGAGAATATTTTGGAGTGTTTTGAATATGATTTTTGGTGACGTAATCTGAATTACAGGTGTTTTTGGATTTCTGTATTTTCTTGTGGTATTCATATTAATTCAAATTCATCGAGCAGTATATGTTCTAACATAAGGGGATTTATGAATACTTTTGATGCAAGATTGGAAGTTTTTCTTTGTGTTCTTAATTCCAAATGGTTGGGCCCACAAAATGCCAAAGGGGGAGATATTGGAAGGATGCTTTTGTGAACTAATTTGGAAAAGAAAAACGTTCCATGTTAGAACATATGGGAAGTTCAAGCCTAAAAGGTTTTACCAATGGCAGAATATTGCATGGACATTTGTTTATAGCAGAAAGGAGATTCCGCAATATAGTATTTTAGGCATGTAGTAGAAGAACACTGAGTTTATGGAAAATCCCCATAATTATGGAATTGGACTTATGAAACATTATGAGATATTTGAGATAATGAACATCCCTTTATTTATGGGATTTGGATATGTTTCAGAAGCAGATAAGGAATAAAAATATTATGGATATAATCATGGAGAGTTCCTACCGGCTCAATGGACTATACAAAGAGGACATCACGGTTGCATAACTTATGAACTTAATTGCAAAAGTCTGCACACATATTTTCTATCTTTTCGAGAGTACTACGAGAGCCAGCAAATATATGTTCCAACATACCGCAACCTGTCGATCAAGTTCAAAATCGTATACCTTAATTTTTCGGGAGGAGAAGATCCAGCGTCGACGAGTTTCGTGGTCAAAGGGAGTCTGATCAAGGCGGATCGTGAGCTAGGGGAGCTAGCAGAATTCACGTGTTACAATTAGTTAAGATAAGTAAATATTGTATGGTGTACTTTGTACTATATCTTTCTGATTAGTGGATTCATTCTTAACTAAGTCATACCCCACATATGTAGATGGATTTCACCAAACTACGTAACCAAGTTTCGTTTCTTTATGCTTTACTTTATTGCACACTTGGTTAGATATATTATGTTGAAATACGGTAATAATAATTAAATTAATTATGTAAAATTAAATTTCAGTTGTGCATATGAAATTAATAAGTACCATACTTGCAAAATATGAAAAATTTTAATAGGACATTTATGACTTTTGGGGCAGAGAAGCGTATCAGTGAAGAGATAAGAGGTGAGTAATTTCATCGTTGCTTTTACGGGCAGCCATGCTGCTTGAGACGGATTCCTTTGTCAAAATCTAGGGTCTAAAATGAATACAAAAAAATTAGTCAACGATAATCATCATTAATTAAGAACCGCCTTCAACATCAAGGTGGTAATGACAATGACACCTTGCTTGTTTTTGGAGGTTTTATGCCTACATCCCACTTCAAAGTTCAATGAGTACTTTTACGAAAATTTATAAACATGTTTAACTGATGAGTATGTCCCTATGGTTTTTTCATACGTCATAAAAAATATTAGGCTTTAAACTGTAAATTAGAAGAAATGAAAATAAATTTTTGGGTTGAATTAATCGGATCGTAAACTAATTTATATTTATTGCACATTGTATAATAAAATTTTAATATTGCAATTGAAAATTTTTACCTCTTTATTGTTCTAATTAAACTCCGTATTTTCATAGACTATTTTTTCCAAAACTTTGCCTTAATATTACGGCATCTACAATTAATGACGGGTGCAAAAAAGGTGCTCCTATCTTATGTTGGTTAATCAATTTGGGAGAAAAGAGGTACACTTTTTTTTTAATAAATAAAACCCATTATATGGGTGTTATTTATTAGGTGCCCCAATCCTTAAAAATGGTGGTTTGTAGTAAAAACTATGCTTCAAGTGTCAACTTGAACCTCAAAAGTATCCTATGACTAAACACGTATATAAAATACATGATTTTTGTTTTCTCAGCACGAAGGGAATTGTTTTAAATAAAATATAAAAGACAAAACACTTTATTATGGTACATTAATATCACATCAATCACCCATCTCATCAATGATGCGGATTACAATATATATGGATAAAACAAACTAAAGTCTAACAGGAATAGGTATCTAAGTCTATAAGAAGACTACCATCTATAACTAATTCTATAAGGAAACTACTTTTATAAGGTAACTACCATTTATAACCTTTCCTACAAGGAAGGAGTTTCTATTTCTTTAACACCCCGCCTTAAGTTGGAGCATGATGACAAGAATGCCCAACTTTCGAAGAAGATTATGAAACTGCTAATCATTAAAAAAACAGTAGGGGTAGAAGTAGCAGCAACAACGGTAACAGTAGCAGCTGGTAGAGCAGTATTCAAATTCAATAAGAGCAGTATTTGTAGTAGACCATTCAAGATCATTTTCTTGACCCTTCAGTATGGTGGGTGCAATAATCAAACCAGGCCCGTCAGAAGAGCCAATAAAGTAGGGATGAGTCAACAAACGACCTACAGGTACAGGTATCTTGGGGCCAAATTGCAATTGCAACTATTTCAGTAAAGTTGCAATTACCTCATAGTCATTCATATTCTGAAGCACAGTAGCCTCAAAACCAGCATCAGTAGGAACCTGTTCTTTGTGATTTCTTCCGGAGGAAGACATAGTGCAAAATCAGGTACGGATCAGCAGTAGGTGCAGCAACTGGCGGCAGATCAGATCGGCGGTGGCACATGATGGGAACGCGGTGGCACGTGTGGCTTAAAGCACGAACTGATCAAATCAGGAGAGGCGGTGCACGAATTACCACAGCCAAATGGTGGCTATGGCGATCGACGAGCAGCGGAACAGAGTAAACTACGGTGGCGCATGGATCGACGCATGGCTTGATGGCGGCGGCGGTGGCTCGCTAAGGCAGTGGAATATTTTCTTAAGGTTTCAGGATTTTAGGCTCTCATATCATGTTAAATTTCAAGATATCTTGGGCTTCCATCTTAAAACCAATTGCTACAGGGTGAAGGTGACTCAAGACCTTATATATAAGTCATTTAGTCTTTAAGAAACCGATGTGAAATATATCTTTCAACATGCCCCTCACGTGTCAACGTGGAAACACTCTACAACTCATATCAGGCCAAATAAAAGGGGATCCACACATCGGCCCAATAACCCAACCTGGGCTCTGATACCATGTTAAATTTCAAGATATCTTGGGCTTCTATCTTAAAACCAATTGGTACTAAGTTGAGGTGACCCAAGACCTTATATATAAGTCATTTAATTTAGTCTTTAAAAAATTGATGTGGGATATATCTTTGAACAGTTGAAAGTGTTTCCATATCCTACACCTCCACCCCCTGTGTTAGTGTAGGAGAATGGCCGGACTTCTAAAACATCCAAAAGTGCATTAAAGGAGCTAAAGATTGGCAAAGTCGTTGCTGGTTTTGGCACACTAATTTGTACAAAAGTGCTTGATTTTGAAAATAAATTTCATAACAATTAGATATTAATTTTTTTTTTAAAGAGTTGAAAGTAAGTTGGAGATTATTGGAGATGGTATAAAATTATTGATTTTGAAAATAAATTTCATAACTATTAGATGTTAAAAAAATTAAAAAGAGTTGAAAGTATGTTGGAGATTATTGAAGATGGTATGAGATGGTAGAAAATGGTATGAGATGGTTAGAGATGATATGAGATAAAAAATTTTGATATAATCTCTACCATCTCAGCTATGATATCAGAGATGGATTCTATCACGATTATGTAGGGTCTGGACTAAAGACAGAATAATTAGTCAATGGCTAATATCACTATTTAAGTATCATTAATAATATATGGTACTTGTACACCAGCTTTTGAGCTGTCCAGAAATTCTGTACCAATGAATATACAAAAAAACAATGTATTATGAAGCTGATCATCACAAAGAAGAAGCATTTGATCAGAGATCATTTCTGTTTGTACTGCATGTTTTTCTTGCTTCCCGACGTTCTTGGCCTGAAAACTACACTTAATACCAATTGGTTTTTAGTTTCAGGGGATACAACTGTATCTCCTGTTCCCCAGGGGATCAATGACACAATAGTTGCGTCTCCTGATCCAGAGGGGATCGATGACACAATACCTGTGTCTCCCGATCATGGGGGAATCAATGATACAGTAGCAATGCCTCCTGATCCAGGGGGAATAGACAACTCAGCAGCTGTCGACAACTCAGGAGCATCACCTTTCCCGGGGGAGCTTGTCTTGGAATCAGTACCTCTGTCTGCTCGGAAAGTTAACACTTTGATACGAGTGATTGTTGCTATTGCTTCCTCAATTGCTCTTTCCCTCTTTATTGTCACGTATGTTTTTTTAAAGAGACAATCAGTGAGGAGACAGCGGGCAAAAAAGAGGGCTGAGTCAGGTAAATTTAGACAAAGTGCCATATATAGGCCAACCTATGCAGCTCTTTTGAGTCTTAGATGTGTTCTTCAGCTATGAAGTTTTATATGTGCAGTAAGCTCTTTTGAGTCTTAGATGTGTTCTTCAGCTACAAAAAGAATGTTGGTCATTACAAATCTTCACACCTGATGAAATTTTGTCTTTACACTTAAATGCAATTTCTTTTTATGCATCGATCTCTCTTTAGGTGCAAATGACATAATTATTGATCCCGAATCCCTCGAGTATAGCTTTAGTGAAATTAAAACCGCCACCAATAACTTTTCAGAAGACAACACAATTGGTCGAGGTGGATTTGGTATCGTCTATAAGGTGCGCATTCGAAGTAAATGAACTTTGAAAAGATATTGTATGTTACAGATTTATATATTATAAACATTTTCCTATAGGGAAAACTACCAAATGGGGAAGAAATAGCTGTGAAGAGGCTGGGCAAACGCTCAGGACAAGGAGCAGCAGAGTTTAAGAATGAAATTGCAGTTGTTGCCAAACTTCAACATAGGAATCTGGTTCGACTCCTGGGATTTTGCCTGGAAGATGAAGAAAAGATACTCGTCTACGAATTCGTTCCAAGAAGAAGCCTTGACTACTTCCTATTCGGTTCTTTCCTCAATCTTATAATCTATATACGATTATATCAACCAAATAGCATTTACAAATAAAAAATGCTAACATGAAAGACTTCTGTTTATGTTCATTTTGAAGACCCTGAGAAGCAAGGACTACTGAAATGGGCAATGCGACGCAACATCATAGGAGGAATAGCGAGAGGACTTGTTTACCTACACGAAGATTCCCGTCTCAAAATTGTACATCGCGACCTTAAAGCCGGTAACATCTTGCTCGATGAAAGTATGCATCCGAAAATAGCAGATTTCGGCATGGCAAAGATTTGCGGAATCAATGAATCTGAAGGCAACACAACTAGAATTGCAGGGACTTTGTAAGTTCTCAATTCATCTGATTTGGATAGAATAATATTACGCGCGCGATCATTTGAAATATGTTCTTTGTCTTAAAGTGGTTACATGGCGCCTGAATATGGAAGGAGAGGGCAGTACTCAGTAAAATCAGATGTGTTCAGTTTCGGGGTTGTAATTCTGGAAATAGTTATGGGCAAAAAGAACAGTAGCTTCAACCAATCAGAAGATTCCGAAGACCTAATAAGCCATGTAAGTCGAATGCTCGATTACTGCATTTGTAAACTTCAATCCCAAAGATTTAATAATGAATAGCAATCTTTAATCACAGGTTTGGCAACAATGGAGAGATGGAACGCCTTTAGCGCTATTGGATCCAACAATTCGAGAATCGTATGTTACAACAGAAGTCATTCAATGCATCCATATCGGTTTGCTGTGCGTCGAAAAAGAAGCAAATAAAAGGCCTACTATGGCATCAGTGGTGTACATGCTCAATACTACCTCTGCCACCTTGCCAACTCCTCATCATCCCGCGGTTCCCGGGGACTATGTATTGGAAACACAACCGTTGAATTTGGAGTTGCAGTTAGGATCCGTGGATGAAGCGTCGTTCACTGAACTTTACCCCAGATAGAGAGGATAAATAGAAAGCCGAGGGCCGGTCGGACATAGATGACAACAAATGGCTGTAATAAAGGTTTAGAAAACACCTCAGATGTTGAATAGATCAGCAATATAGAAGGGAATTGGCCTGTCGTCGTTTGACTGAATGATACCATTTTCATAACAAATCCAAAACAAAACAGCTGATTCCAGATCGACCCTGAATACTGGAAATCCCCACATAAACTCACTCTTCTCCAATTTAAGTTCCACTGCTTTGTTTTTCTTCAATCTTTTCATCTTCAGTTTGTTTTAAATCAATAAACTCAGACTGCTAAATAGAACGAGTCTATGTCAAAATGCAGAATATCAAGTAAAGGAAAATTGCTCTTGAGCATCAAAAGTATTTTTGAACATACCATGTTCACAAAATTAAGAAAACCATCCAACATAGTCCGTAAGCTAGCTTCTCACAAATCTAGCTTAAAAGTTGATTAAAAAACATCTCCCTCAAACACATGTTCCAAATTCCAGAACAGAAATTAATGAAGAACCCTAAGAACAACTAAATAAAAATATATTTTTTTCTGGTTTTTCTGATCTGAAGAAATTAAGAAGGTTTTTCTGACCTAAATATTCATAGATCATTTGGCTAAGTGGTCGACACACGAATCCATAACCCTGCTTTGTAGTGAAATTCTCTATTGCTCCTGCTTCATACTTTAAATTTAATTCGACTTTGCAAACACCATAAAGCAAGGGTTGTAGATGGTTTTCCTCCTCTTAGCCTGACTGCAGTATATCAGTATACAATTCATCAATGAAAGTTAATAACATTATGCCGACAATATCTGACACGACACTGAACTGCACAGATAATTAAATGAGTTGGAAAGAAAAAGGATGACGAATCAACCCAAACCCTCCTATTTTGGCTTGAAAGATTACATTTTACCGCCTAAAAAACCATCATTCTGTACATGACCCTAATTTACGGGTAAACTATATGCATGGATTATGAATCATGAACTGCCATCATGAACAATACAAATCATGAAATGTCATCATGTTATACCTAGCTGAGCAAGATGTATAACGGAAAATTTTGATGCGGCGATGTTCGAAAATACAGTGAAATTGCATTAAGAGATAAACTCATACAAAATTTAACATGATACACATTACATAACATGTGTAATCAATCAGAATGTAGCTCAAATTGTCATGCCAAAGAAAAACAATTTTTCCTTATAATCTAGTATTACTTTGATTCTGTTCATTTTTTCTTATCATTTGTTTCAAATTGAATTTACCAAAGCAAGAATTTGCTAAGCAATCAGATGGTACTCTATAAATGATTAAAAAAAATGAAGTTAATCTGTTATAAAATGCTATGCCCTAAACAAAAATGCATATAACTTGTATTCTAACACAAAACGAGGATTTTAAGAGTGACAAAATCATGCAAGTGTGAAAATTTAACACAAACTAGCATAGGTTGACACAACATTGTACACAAACTGATAATTTATGTTTGATTTGTAAAGTGATCAGGAACGAAAAAACATACCTCGGCTCTTGTGGTTTCATCGCGGAGAAAATCAAAGACTCTTCTTGGTAGGAGAGGAAGCCAAAATGAAGTTGCGAAACCCAATATAGTTGATGTAGGTCTGCCTGGACCTGCACATACCCATAACGTCATTAGCGCGCTGCCAGCCCAAGTATTGACAGTGGATGCACCAAAAGCGGCATGAAACCTCGTAACTAATCTCTCAGACACCTTCAACACACTCATTCTACCTTCTGGAGTACATATCACTGAAAGTACACATATTAGCCACATAATCAACATCTATACCTTAGTAATTTTTAAAAAAACTGAATTTTTTGTTACCTCCGTTTTCTCCTCCAGGAATGTTAGCAATTGTTAGAATAAACCAAGTAAATGATTAGATAATATTTTATTCCATGTTGATGACTAGTACTAGAATTATATTTAGACTAGTCTTCTTTGTACTCTTTATATATTCCTGATCATTAATCAGAATCATTATGGGAAATTACTTTATCATGGTATCAGAGCAAACCTGGTTCCAAAACCCTTCTCTCTTTTTTTTTCGGCTGCAGCCTCTCTCTCCTCCTTGCTTCTGCCGCCAAAAAAATTCTCCCCCCTCCCCCTTGCCAAAATTTTTATTTTTCTCCTCTCATCATGTCTGACGAGAAATTATCTTATAATACCTTGCTCCACATGATGACTATCAAATTGTCATCATCCAATTATTTGTAAGGAAGCATCAAGCTGGTTATGTTCTCCGACCTCAGAAGCTGTATGATTTTCTTGAGAGTTCCAGGCCCTGTCCGACTGTTCCTCCTCGCCCCCCAGCCGTCGCCTCTTCCGTCTCCTACACTGGGGCCATTAGTTCCACTCCAGTTCGCGGCTCCTCCACCAAGACTGATCCTATGGAGGCTTACTTGAAAGCCCAGTCTGATTATGAGATTTGGGTAGATGAAGATCAACGTGTGTGCAGTCTTCGTTTTTCGTCTCTCACCCCAGGGGCCTTGGCGGTTTTGCCTGACTGTGCCACTTCAAAGGAAATTTGGGACAATCTTCAGTCGATTCAGTGCTTCATCCATCCTTCGTCTTCGTGCTGCTGCCCATGTTATACGTAAGACTGATACAGTTCATGAACTCCATCTCCAATTTAAAGATATTTTTGAGCAGTTGTCTATGATGGGTTCTCCTGTATCAAATGATGATCAACTTATTTGGTTTTTTACTGCTCTTGGAACTGAGTTTAAGGATTTTTCTGCACCTTTAATTAATTCATCACCTACTCCGTTGTATGCCGATGTTTTATCTCGAGCCAAAAACCATGAGGCTTTTCTGAAAAATTTATAGGACTATTCAGCCCAAGCCACTGGGCCTGCCACCTTCACAACAGGCATTTTTCCCTCGGACGATCGCGCGTGGGATCACGCGCTAGCGAGGGGTGGCGGGGCATCCGGTTCACGCAAATTGATACTGAGAAAAGCTGAGAAAAGCTTCTCAGTTTGCTATTGCCACTATGCATTCTTGGCCACTTCATCTGCTGGATGTTAAGAACGCCTTTCTTAATGGTGTTCTAGATGCTCAGGTCTACATGAAGCAGTCAGTTGGTTATCAGGATTCTTCTCATCCAGACTATGTTTGTCGTCTAGGGAACGCCAGTTATGGTCTTAAGCAGGCTCCTCGAGCTTGGTTTCAGTGGTTTAGCAGCTATCTGACCCATCTTGGTTTTTGGTGCAGCTCGGCTGTCACTTCTCTATTCGTTCTGGCGCAGGGTTCCTCCTTACTATACCTTCTTGTGTATGTGGATGACATCATTCTTACTGGGAATGACTCGGCTCTTCTTCGTCAGTTCATTGCTCGGACGCACAAGGAGTTTGCAATCAAGGATCTTGGTTCTCTTAATTACTTTCTTGGTCATGAGGTTTCTCCTACTTCCTCCGGGTTGCTTCTCGGCCAGGCGAAGTATGCTCGGGACATTCTGACTCGGGCTGGTATGTCCGATGTTGTGCCGTTTCTACCTAGTTTTTTGTCGATTCTCAGCTTCATAGTTCCACTGGTTCACCGCTCAGGGACCCTACTCTTTATTGCTCTCTTGTCGGGTCGCTTCAGTATCTCACCATTACTCATTCGGATTTGGCCTTCTAGGTCAACACGGTGAGTCAGTATCTTCACAATCCTAGAGATGATCATTTTGCTACAGTTACACAGATTTTGCGTTATGTTCGTGGTACTCTTCATTTTGGTTTGATTTTTCATTCCGCGAGCACTCCAAATGTGTTAGGCTATTCTGATGCTGACTGGGCTCGCTGTCTGGAGACTCATCTTTCCACTTATGGATATCGGGTCTATCTGGGTGGAACTCTTGTTTCATGGAGTGCCAAGAAACAACCCACTGTTTCTCGTTCCAGTACGGAGTCTGAGTATCGTGGTCTTGCCAACACTGATTCTGAGGTTATTTGGCTCACTCATTTGCTTCGTGATCTTTGGGTTTCGCTTTCTGGTTCGCCGTTGTTGTTATGTGACAACAGTAGTGCTATCTTCTTGGCTCAGAATCCGGTGGCACACAAGCAGGCCAAGCATATCGATATTGATTATTATTTTGTTCATGAGCTGGTGACTTCTGGCAAGCTGCGTGTTGAACATGTTCCTACTTCTCTTCAGATTGTTGACATCTTCACCATGGGACTCTCTCGTCCGTTGTTCTAGTTCTTTAGATCCAAGCTTTATGTCGGCGAGCATCCGACGCTTCTCTTGAGGGGGCTGTTAGAATAAAGCAAGTAGATGATTGGATAATATTTTAGTCCATGTTGATGACTAGTACTAGAGTTATATTTAGACTAGTCTTCTTTGTACTCTTTATATATTGTTGATCATTAATCAGAATCATTACGGGAAATTATTTTATCAGCAATCATAGCATATGCAAGTCATTCGCAATGGTGATCTAATGTTTCCAACCAGCGCTTTGCACCAAACCCGAGGATCGAGTTGTTGAAGGCTCTATATATGCTAGGAGTTTCACTATCATCAATTTCAGCATGCTCTACCCATGTAACCTGTGAAAACATTAAAAACCTTTGAACATTTTTCTATGCAAGGGCTAATACAACATTTCAGTCAATTTCATGACAGAAAATAGAAGTTGCACCATAGAGTAGTCATCGGGAAATTCTTGAATCAAACATCCAGAAGGCCTTCTTCTACATGGAGCAGCCGGTGAGGGATGGATTCTATCTAGCAAAACATCGACAACAGCCCACATTCCATCTGAAAGTTGTTTGCAGTATCTCGCAAAGTAGTAATCGCGAGTTGGAACAAATGACGTTGGCACCTGAAACTCGGCTCTAATCCGAAACATAAGTAACATATGATTTAGATTGATATTGTCACACATAAGAAACTATTCAACAATTTAACTTGTATTAATTTGTGCAAATATTTTTCATTTACAACTTGAAGAGCTGTAATGGGGTTGATTTTACCATATATTTTGGGTTGATTATTAAGTTGAATGGTTGATTAAACGCTTGGATATTTATGTTATTCATAATGTTCTTGCAGTTTAAAGATTTAGATGCTAAATTGGCAAGTTGTTGCACTTTATGGTCATTTGTGCTTGGAGATGGTAGAGGAAATAATAATGGAGATGTTTGGTGCTGAATTATGGCAATTACAAATGTAGTTGGAAAAGAATTAGGATTGATTTGAAGACTTCTAAATATTAGGGGAGAATATTGTGTTTATCTCTTTGAGCTCTAATTGGATAAGGAAAGACATATTTTATTCCTTCTCTATCTTTTGGTTGTAGTAATATTTTGGAGACTTTTTTTATTTACACGCATAGACTGTACAGCCGAAAGAAGACAGAACAGAATTACGTACGCACAGTTCATCTGCGCAGAACATTATTTTGCGATTTGGGTTTTCCAGTATTTTATTCAGACAATTTTCATCATTTATTTTTATGCTTTTGATTTTAAATTTAATTATGTATTCTAGCTAAATTCTTCTTTTCCGGTAAAGATCAAGGAAGTACTGGCATTGATTCTCGTGAGATCTAATTACTTCTTATGCTTTGATTGCATGCTTGCATCTGCTGTTCTTGATTATAATGATTATAATTGCTTTCATGCTATTGAGTAGTGGCCAATATTTGATAGCATGTTAGTTAATTTAATGCCAATTGAACCAATCATCTGTAATTGTGATTTCAGTTCAATCAGTGGTAGGGAACAACAGTCTTAGTGTAATAATCCGGTGTCCGAGTTTGTTGGTTATGAATTGGGTCTATCTCATTCTTAATGTTGCTAGCATATTAAATCTATAGAGCGTCTCTTAGGTTATATGTTAGTTAGAGAAATAGTTGGTGAGGTGTCCTCCTGATTATCGACAAGGTAAGGAAATATTGGTTGCTTGCAACTATAATTTGTGAGCATGCACTTAAAGTTATCTTTGCATCAAGGATAGAAATAGAAAGCCAGTATGGAATTGATCGAAACTGGAATCTTCTCATCATATTTGAATTGTTTTGCAATCTGTAACAATTTCTCATTCTTGTTTTTATTCAATATTTAGTTTCTCTTATTCACTACCCTCATCTGGTTCTTTTGGTTAAAAATTCACAGATTAAAGATTAAGGAAAAGGTCTCGCCAATCCCTTGGGAAACAAACCTGCTCGCAGCTATACTGGTCGGTATGCCCATACCGACCACAGAATCTTGAACTGAAAATTCAGCTTAGAGCTTGATTTATTTTTGGTGTAAAACGACACACCAAATTTTGGCGCACTGCCGGGGATTGGTTTTAAGCAGTATTTTTTATTTTAATTATTTAGTTTGTTTACACTTTTTCTTGGTTTATGCCTCGTTCTTCTCGTACAAGAGAATTGATCTTCACTCCAGAGATTGAGAAACTTGCATGAAGTCTAACGAAGCAAACAAAAGCCTTAACTTCCTCATCTGAGTCAACCACCACCGAAACCCATTTCAACATGGCTGACGAACAAAGACGTGAGGAGGAACCACCAGCCCAGCGTATAAGAGACATGGGACATTACAGACATAATCGTCCTTTGTGCATTTTCCTTCCCAACATCAACCGCAACTCCGAGATTAAACCAGGTTTCATACAAGTATTACCTGAATTTGGTGATATGCCAGGTGAGAGTGCTTATAACCATCTTGATGAATTTGACCTCATCTGTGCAACTCTTAGACCGCAAGGTTTTTCGGAGGATCATATTAAACTACTCACCTTTACACACACATTGCAGGGAAAAGCCCGTGAATGGCTTTTTGAACTCCCACCCGGTTCAATTCGAACTTGGGAAGATTTGGAGGAGAAATTTTTACAAAAGTTTTTTCCCGAGTCTAGAGCAGTTAATTTGAGATCTGCAATAAGTGGTAGTAGAAAAAAGAAGGGAGAGAGTCTTGCGAGTTACTGGGATAGATTTAATTAATTGTGTCACAAATGTCCTAACCATGGTTTTACTGAGTATTAGCTCATCACTAATTACTTTTATGGTGGTATGTGTTCTATTGATAGAAAGATTTTTTATGCAGCTTGTGGAGGAAATGTGCTAAACAAAACCATGGATGAAGCAAAAGATATCATCCTTGATATGGTCACTCATGAGTATGATGAAGATGATGATAGATCTAGACCAGTCAAGGCATCCGGTACTCATATTTGGATGAGAAGCTAGATGCTCTCACTTCAATTTTAAAAGATCTAGCCATGAATAGTGCCAGAGGAGCCAAGTGCAAAATTTGCTCACAAATGGGACACTACACTGATGCTTGCCCTACTCTTCAAGATCCTCACACCAAACAAGCTTTCTTTGGATTTGAAGATATACCACAGAGGCCAAGGCAAAACGACCCATTTTTGGACACATACAATTCGGGGTGGAGGTATCATCGAACTTTGGATGGAATCAAAAGGGCCCTGGAATGTATGCTCCGAAACAAGCACAAGTTGGTTGTGATGCAAGCCCAGTAGCAGATGATCAGAGAGTCACCATGAATGAAGTTCTTAAGACGATGGCCCAAAGCAACGAAGTGGTACAGAATTTAGCCAAAAACACAAATGTTTTCCAGCAAGAGACAAGGGCTGCTATAGGGAACATTGAGCAACAAATAACTCAAATGGTTGCGGAGGTAAACAAGTTGAACTTCAACACTGGGAGGCTACCATCCCAGGCTGAACCGAACCCTAGGGAGAATGCAAGTGCAGTCACACTAAGGAATGGGAAGATATTGGATGATTCTTAGCCTAAGGAAGTTGATAAGGAGAAAGGCAATCATGAAGAAGCCAGGGAGAGTAAAAATGAGTCCTCAAAGGTAAACCCTGAACCTATGACATCTATTTCTAACCCAAAGGTTGCTCCACCTTTCCCATTCATATTAGTTCATAACAAAAAGGAAGATGATGAGAAGGAGATTTTGGAGATTTTTAAGAAGGTAGAAATAAATTTCCCTTGATTGAAGCTGTTAAGCAGGTTCCCAGGTATCAAAATTTCTTAAAGAACTTTGTTCAAAGAAGATGAAGTATGGGAAAGATGCAAAAATTAGGGTGGGAGAGAATGTTTCTGCTGCCATTCAACGTAAGTTGCCACAAAAATGTGAGGACCCAGGAATGTTTTCTATTCCATGCATAATTGGCACAAAATCTGTTGAAAAAAACCATGTTAGATCTAGGTGCATCAATTAATGCCATGCCTCTATCTGTGTATAATGACTTGCAATTAGGATCATTGAAGGAAACTCATGTGATAATCCAATTGGCTGATAGGTCTAATGCATACCCTGAGGGAATGATAGAGGATGTACTTGTGAAAGTAAATGAATTGATGTTTCCTATGGATTTCTACATAGTTAATATGGATGACTCATTCTCTGCAAATAGATCCTTAATTCTTCTAGGAAGACCATTCATGAAAACGGCGAAAGCCAAAATTGATGTTGATAAGGGAATCCTTAGTCTTGAGTTTGATGGAGATGTAGTTTCTTTCAATATTTTTGATGCCATGAAACATATAGATGATCGTGAATCCATGTTTACCCTTGATGTAATTGACCCGTTGGTTGATGATTATATAGAGAGATACTCCAGGGACGACAAGTTGGAACAGGTAATCTTCAATGGATGGGTTGACAAGGATACGATGGAAGGTTTGGACGAAACATTTCGTGAAATCATCATGCAGCTTTACTCCACCAAAGAATACAGCTCCCATCCATTTTTGGGCGGTATGCCCATACCGCCCGTTTTCTGCTAAAAAATTCAGGAAATTAGCTCCCAACCATTTTCGGGCGGTATGCCTTTTCTGCTCAGAAATTTAGAAAATCAGCTCCCAGCCATTTTCGGGCGGTATGCCCATACCACCCATTTTCTGCTCAGAAAATCAGCTCCCAGCCACTTTCGGGCAGTATGCCCATACTGCCCACAACCAGATCAGAAGTGCATAATGTCTCTCAGCCTACATCAGTCGGGATGATCATTCCACCTGTCCCTGAACGCACTCTTCCTTCGATTGAGAAAACACCTAAGTTGGAACTGAAGACCTTACCTGAACATCTCAAGTATGCATTCTTAGGGGAGAATGAGACTTTGCCAGTTATCATTAGTAAGAACCTGAGCTTGGAGCAAGGAGATAAATGGGTAAGACTTTTGAGGACACATAAATCTGCAATAGGATGGATGCTAGCAGACATAAAAGGTATCAGCCCTTCTATCTGTATGCATCGCATTTTACTTGAGCATGATAGCAAACCTTCTAGAGATCCTCAGAGAAAGTTTAATCCAGTCATGAAAGAAGTTGTGCATAAAGAAATCCTTAAATTGTTAGAATTAGGGATTATCTACCCTATATCTGATAGTGCATGGGTGAGTCCAGTGCATGTGGTACCTAAGAAGTCCAGGTTTCAATTGGTTAAAAATCATAACAATGAACTAATACCCATGAGACTTCAAACTGGTTGGCGTATGTGTATAAACTATCGAAAGTTGAATAATGCTACTAGGGTGGACCATTTTCCCTTACCCTTTATTGATGAGATGCTCAAAAGATTGGCTGGGAAATTATATTTTTGTTTCCTTGATGGTTATTCTGGTTATTTTCAAATCTATGTGGCCCAGGAAGACCAGGAAAAGACAACTTTTACATGTCCATTTGGAACTTTTTCTTATCATCGCATGCCATTTGGTCTTTGTAATGCTCCAGGAACATTTCAAAGGTGTATGGTGAGTATTTTTTCTGACATGCTTGAAAGTTGTATTGAGATTTTCATTGATGATATTACTGTACATGGTGACTCATATGATCAATGTCTTGATAATCTTGATAGAGTTTTGCAAAGATGCACTAATACTAACCTTGTTTTGAACTATGAGAAATGTCACTTTATGGTCAGAGAAGGCATTGTACTTGGACATGTGATCTCCAAAAGGGGGATAGAGGTTGATAAGGGTAAACTTGATTCAATTGCGAAGATACCTTATCCTACTAATGTGAAAGAGATTCGTGCCTTCTTAGGGCATGCATGTTTCTACAAGCGTTTCATCAAAGATTTTTCAAAGGTCTCTCAACCCCTAACAAGGTTGTTACATCAAGAAGTGCCATTCAACTTTGATGACAAATGCCAGGAAGCTTTCGACCTCTTGAAGAAGAAAGCTTCAAGAAGAAAGCTTTCCATTATCATTCTCTAAGATGATAATGGAAAGGATTAAGCCTCTTACGTCTCAACTTATTTCCCCTGAACAAAGTGCATTCATAAAAGGGAGGGACATTTCAGATAACATAATATTGATGCAAGAAATGACCAGAATTCTATCAAGAAAATCTAAAGGCTCGAATCTTATAGTTAAATTAGACATGCAGAAAGCTTTCGATAGGGTTTCATGGTATTTTCTTAATTCAATCCTCCTTAAATTTGGTTTTCATGGCACATTTGTTCACCGGATCATGCAAAATATAGCTTCAGCTCATTTCTCAGTCTTAATTAATGGAACTACATTAGGCTTCTTTGCATCTAATAGAGGAATTAAACCGGGTGATCCTCTTTCACCTTTTCTGTATAATATTCTATCCGAGGCATTCTCTCGAGGCTTGAAAAAACTTTTCCATATAGGATATTTGCAATATTTTGGATTGCCTAGAAACTGCCCCCGGATTACTCATCTTATGTATGCTGATGATACGGCTGTCTTCCTTAATGGTAATCACAAAAATTTGAAAAGATTTAAAAGTTTCTTGAAGGCATATGAGCAAAAATCGGGTCAAAAAGTAAATTTCTTAAAATCCAATTTCTTTGTTGCTCCTCATACTACAGTGGATAGAGTCCAAATACTGAGCAGGAATTTAGGAATGGTTAGAGGTTCATTCCCTTTCCAGTACCTTGGGATCCCCATTTTTTCAGGAAGGAATACTCAGATACATTACCACCCTATTTTGGAAAGGATGGAAAAAACCATTAACAACTGGAAGAACAGGTGGTTGAGCACTGCATGTAAAATCATCCTAATTAACCACTGTTTTCTCTCTATTCCCACACATTTGTTTGCTGTTTTAAGCCCCCCAAAGATAGTCTTAAGGAAAATGGAAAAACTGGCTTCAGGTCTTTTTTGGGGAAGTAGTGAAAACTTAGAGAAAAAAAAATGGAGAGCTTGGAAAAAAATGAGTCTTCCAGTGCAGGAGAATGGCATAGGTTTTAGAGACCTTCAAGCCATAGTAGATGCTTTCTCTTGTAAACTTTGGTGGAAGTTGCAAATTAATAATACTCAATGGTCCCATCATTTGTGGACACTCCCTGATTCGTATAAAAAATCCCATACATGGAATAGAATATGCAAGATCACTGAAAAAGCTAATAGTCTTACCAGAGTAATTTATGGAATAGGAGAGTGCTCTTTCTGGAATGCTAACTGGACAGGTGAGGGTGCTTTGTTCTATGAATGGCCTCAAGATATGGAAATCCCATTTCCTGATATCTCTCTCAGTTCATTCATTTTGAACAAAGACTTTAACCTTCCTATACTGGAGCCACACCTGGCTACCAACACAATTTCATTCCTGCAGGATGCCAAAATCAGAAGCTCACATGCAGATAGGCTGATCTGGATAGCCTCATTGGATGGAAATTTCTCTATTAGCTCAGCATATAAGGTTTTCAGACAAAAAGGTACAATCATTAGACATCTTCACAAGGTATGGTCAACTTTCATTCCTACAAAAATGTCTGTACTAGTTTGGAGAGCTCTTAATGGAATTCTGCCTTTTGATAATATATTGTGTAAGTTTGGATTCTCCTTAGCTTCTAAGTGTCCTCTATGTTTAAACCACTCTGACTCTCTTGACCATTTTTTTAACTCCTGTCCTAGTGCAATAGCAATCTGGATTAGAGTTAACAACCTTTTGCATCTTCAACAACCATTTTTAGGTAGTTTTAGGAACAGAGTAGAATTTTACCTCTCCATAAGGGCAGAATCTAAGATTTTAACTCATTTGTATACAGCAGCTCTCACAGTCACAACATGGTCCCTCTGGATACATAGGAACAAAATTTTATTTGACAATCATTCATTCTCAATTGATGCGTGCTTTCAGAATGTCAAAGAACTAATCTTCTTAATATTCACTGCTAATCCACTGAAAGGTAATATTGAAAAGCATAAGGATTTAATTCAAGCTGGAATCATACCAAACATTATACAGAGGAAAAAGGAAATAGTTTTATCAGCAGTCAGTTGGGAAAAACCAATATCTGGGTTCAAAATTAATACAGATGCAACATGGATAAATGGAGGAGAGTCTTCATGTGCAGTAATAGTCAGAGACTGGAGGGGAGAGGTGATCAAATTGAGGGTTGACTGTTCTGAATCCCCCTTACATGCTGAATTAGTAGGTATTCAGAATGCATATCTATTATGCTCAGAACTCGATCTTTATAGTTGTGTGCTTGATTCAGACTGTTTATCAGCTGTTAAGGGAATACAAGATCCACATGGCTGCCCATGGAGAGTTTTTTCTATTTGTAGCACTTTGAACATAGGGCATAAAGTTAATTCAATCCAATATATTCCTAGGGAGGCTAATACAGCTGCAGATTTTTTGGCTAAATATGCAAAGGAGATGTCTTTAAAAGGAGATTTAAACATAGGAAATGTTCCACCCTTTCTTAGAGGTTTGTTACTATTAGATAAAATTGGATTTCATGGAGTTAGAATTGGTACCTCACAGGTCAACACTTAGAGATTCTTTTGGGGGACTAGATTATGTGAGTATTAGATGCACCTTTTAGTCTTTTTACTTCTCTACTCGTCCAGAAACTGTTGTGCCTATTGGATTCAATTTGCAGGTCAGAAGAAACTAAGATCCACATCAAAAGGAAGCACTGATCTAGCTAAAGGGATTTCACGGAAGGCAACACTTGGGCAAAAAAGGGACACTCAGGAGGTCTTATTCCCATTTCGGCTAAAAAACATTGACTAATAAGGGTTTTGATTAGTCGATTCCATGACCATGTTCGTGTTTTTGCTGCATGGAAATAAGTCTATCAAACTATATCTACATATCGACTCGGTTTGGACTAAGCGTTTTAGGAAGGTTTTCCCTTTGATTTTGGATCATCAAATGAATGATCTTTTGTAAAGAACTAAACATGGTGCCCCTTCAGGGTTATTAATTCTGGTTTGGGGAGCCAAATATATTCCTCCCATCTATTAGGATGGTTAAAATTAAAAAAATACACTGATTGCTCAAATCTATATTGATGATATGATCTTTGGGTCTACTTCACCATCCTTGGTATAAGATTTTGTGACTTTGATGCAAGCTGAATTGAAGATGAGTATGGTGGTAGCATTTGTAAGATTTCAGGATGATCTAAAGGAATCTCACTTGAATGAAGGCAAAATGATAATTCAGGTTGAGAGGAAAGTTGTTGTAGTCTATGTTCCAACATTTGCGGATATTTTCACAAAGTCGTTGGACACTGCTACGGTTGAGCTCCTCAGATAACACTTAGGTGTTTGTCAGATTTGAGGTATTTCTTTAAAGCTTTTATTTAGCTGTAGAAGTTTTGTTTATTTATTTTGTGTACAGAAAATTAGAAAAATACAAAAAAATTAGAAAGAAGAAAAGGGTGAAAAAATGATGGTCGAATATATTAGAAAGATGGTTCTTCCTGGTATTCTGGTTTATGATGATGAGGAGTTGAAAGAAAGTGATGCTGGTCATGTTCCAACATAGAGTATGGAGACAGGTTGAGAAGATGTGGACATGGATTAGAGATTCAGATGTTCAAACATCAGTAACTGTGGCTAGAAAAAATTATGATCTGGATGGTGAACAAGTCTATGTTCCAACACCAGATAAGGGGAGAAAGTACTGATGAAGTGAGTGAAGCTGAGAGTTGTTATGTTTCGACATCGGTGACTGATGTTCCAACACAAGGTGAGCAGATTATTGAAGGCACTTCTGATCAAACTGCCATGAGAGATGTTATTTTAGCCGAAAGGACAACTAATATGGGTGTATAAGAGGAGTGTGAATTTACAGCTTACCTGGACTATTTGGGTCTCAAGATTGCTACCTCAATCTACAAGGAGTACAACCGAGAAATTGTAGAAGAATTCTATGGGAGGCAACATTGATCCAAAATTTGAGTGGTACAATGGTGTGAAGTTGAGAGCTCAATCCATTTAGATGGTAGATTTGGAGGTAGAAAATTCTAGATTATATGAGGCACAGATAGCTGCTCCTGAAGAGGTTTAAAGGTTCTGTTATGGCTATGTTCCAACATAGGCCAGATATTTGCTTCAGGGGGGCTGTATTTAATGGAGATTTTGGTTTTCTGTGTCTATTTCGTTTGGCATGTTTATGGTCCAAAGGGGGAGATGTTTTGGATTTCTTGGATGACTTTATTGGCTCCGTTGGGTTGATGTTCCAACATGCCTATTATTCCTGGATGTTGAAGGAATGCGGAATTCAGGGGGAGACGTTATGTTTCTATGTTTCAACATCCAGAGTGGTTTTCAAGGTTGATGTCTTTATTTGCATAAGCTCTTGTGATGAAATGCCAAAAGGTGATTGGTCCACAAAATGTCAAAGGGGGAGATTGTAAAGTCTAGATTTATCTAGTTGGCAATTTGTGAAAATCATGCAAATATGGTATTATTGAGTTACAACATCAAAGAAGGAATTTTGGTGCAATAAGGAAAGGTTGAAGACTGAATCCAAGAAGGATACATCTAGTCCAAGTTGTATTTGAGTTGGATGAGATATTCTAGTTCCTTACTTAAAGGGATTAGATTTGATAATTCTTATCTCCAATAGATTTGATTGTAATCAGAATATTATGTGGAGAAGGAATTACATTTGTACAGGACTTTATGCGTATCAGAATTTGAGATGCAATATTCATGTGTGCAATATTCGTATGTTGGAATATACGGAGAAGCATATTGACGCCAAGATGGTTAATGAAAAAGAAGACAGAATGTTATGATATTTGTGATTTATGGAAATCTGAATATTCTTCTATATATTAGGCTTATGGAAGCATAGCTGATTTATGGAAAATCTCTATAAATATGGAGTTGTTATTATCGAATATATGGAGATATTGAGATAAGGAAAATCCCTTTATTTATGGGATTTGGATATGCTTCAAGAAACAAATTTGGAATAGGAATATTATGGAGATAATCATGGAGAATTCAGATCTGTTCATGGACTATATATAGAGGACAAACACGGCTGCATTTTTTACGGACTTAATAGAAAAAATCTGCACACAGATTTTTTATCTTTCGAGAATTGCAAAGAGCCAGAATTCTATGTTCCAACACACGAACCTGCTGCACAAAGTTCAGAATCATATGCCTTAATTCCTTGGGAGAAGGAGATCCAGCGTCGACGAATTTCGAGGTCAGAGGGAGTCTGATCAAGGCGGATCGGTAGCAAGGGGAGCTTGCAGGATTCACGTTATAGTTAGATTTTGTACTGTATCTTTCTGATTAGTGGATTCATTCTGAACTGCGCCAGACCCCGCAGATGTAGGTGGATTTCACCGAACTACGTAACCAAGTCTTGTGTCTTTTATGCTTAACTTTATTGCATACTTGGTTAGATAGGTTATGTTGGAACACAGTAGTGATAATTGAATTAATTAGATAAAACCAAATTTCAGTTACAATAACAAGCAAAGAGAATTGAGTTGCGAATTGAAAATGTGGAATGAATAAATAAAATTGTTTTATGTTAGAAATTCCATTATATATTTTTAGTATTTGCCATTTAAAGTCCAAACCTTTGAACTTCCCAAGGTAATTGGAGATGATCTTAGTTTTTATTTACAACGTATTTTGAATATTGTACTTTGTGATTGATATTTGAAAGGTTGTTTTTATTTGGTTGAAATTCGCTTTGATGTTAATTTCTCTTTAAACACTTTGTTATTGAAGGTAAATAAATACAATGTAAAATCCCCTTTGATCATTTTTTTCACTTAAGATGATGTGTTAGGGGTGCTTATCGAGCGAATCGATTTGCGAGTGGATACTTACTCGACTCGTACTCGTAATGTTTCTAAGACATAGCTCAACATTAAGCCATGGATGAATTTTTAGACTCATAACGATATATAATTTGGCACACACCTTAACCTACAAAAGTTTTAGTAGGGTTACAACAAACTAAAGTCTAAAGAAATATGATACTATAATCTAGCCTAGGAAACCTAGTTATATTAGGAAACAACCATCTATAACATTTCATCTATAACATTTGGAATTAGGAAACTACCATCTATAACATTTCATCTATAACATTTGGAAATGGTTTCTATTTCTTATTAGAATCAATCAAATCATCTAAAATCCTTATTTAAAAAAAGGATTTTTATTTGATTGCTTTCCAGCATTGTGGGATCTTGTATGAATTTGAAGGCATGGCATATGATGTACATATAGGTAGCTATATGAATTAGGAAGCAATTGTCCTGTGAAGGCCATGAATTCTGTAAAATTTGTGACAACTCAAGGGAACGCAAAAAGGTATGCGAAGGTTTTTTCTGTCCATTTCTGTGAAGCTTCTCGTTTACGGTTGATTGAAGATACTATATGTAAAAGGTATGCGAGGTTTTTTCTGTCCATTTCTGTGAATCTTCTCGTTTACTGTTGACTGAAGATATTATAGGTAAGAGTTTCAGAACTTTACTACCATTAGAGTTTGATGGAGTCGAACATACGGAAGATATATTAGATTTTCCTTTGGAGTCGACGTAGAATATATATTTGATATGCTAATGGCAAAGGCAAAAATGCATATTAATGAATGTAAGGTAAAAACCCCTTTGATCATTTTTTTCATTTAAGATGATGGGTTAGGGGTGCTTGTCAAGCGAATCGATTGCGAGTACATACTTACTCGACTCGTACTCGTAATTTTTCTGCGAGTTATTTGTTGGAAAATGATGGTAAAATAAGTTGGATTTTGTCAACTTTTGGATTTCGTTTTAAGTTGGGATCGAATTGAATTAAGGTTAGTGGGAGTTATTTTTGGATTCTCCTCTACTAGTACTATAAAATCGATGTTTTAAACTCTCAAACCGAATAAAGGGTGAATGAGATATGAATGCTCAAATAGTAACTCTTGGCATGGAAATTTAGGCGGAAATTCATTCGCACGTTTGAGTTTTCTCTAATTTTTTAGAGTCTAAAATAGGTTTGGATCGTGTGGAAGTCTCTAGAAAAGCCCAAATCGCGTAACAAAGATTCTTGGAATCACGTGTGAAATATATGAGATTTGATGCACGGTTAATCATGATAACAATATGATATTCTTATCCAAAATCTATTCAAATAATTGTAAAATATTTGGTGGTTGGAGAATATTTTCTCTGATTACGGAAATAAGATCTTCGGCGTATTTTCAAGCCTCTCCATGTGCAAAATGCAGGTTTTGAGCCCACATTTTAAAGCTAAGAGCAAAGTGCCATATATAACCCTACATAATTGGTGAAAGCGCAGATATAACCATGTCATAATTGAAAATGCAAATATAACCCTAGATATTTAGGTTATGTGCAAATATAACCTTTTTTGGCAACTTTTAGCCGGAATTTTGTTAAAAGGCATTTTTGCCCTTCTGGAAAAAAACTTTAAAAAATAGGAAATGACGCTATTGCCCTTAGCATCATTTTACCTAAATATTACCGTCGGACCACCAACTGACCGCCGCCAGATCACAACTGGACTTGGTAGGATTATATCAGCACATTATGAAATTTGATAGGGTTATATCTACACATTCCTAAAACTTATAGGGTTTTATTTGCACTTTTTTCAATTATATAGGGTTATATATATGCACTTTGCTCTAAAAACAAAGTGTTATATTAGTACAAAATCAACGCCAACTGCATATAATCGCCATTTCAACCTCTTCTACCGATTACCGACGTTACAGAGTGTGATTCTAGTTTGAAGAAAGAGAATTGGTGAGATCGACGCAGCTGGCGTTGAAGTGGAAGTGCGAGAACCTTTCATCTTCATCCGAAATTGCTCTTAATTCACTAGATTAATGCAATAGTGAGTTTGATAATGTGATTTTCTTTTGCTTCTTGCCACATGAATGGAGATAAGCGATATATATGGTAGCGAATACAAGGATTTTGATTTTTGTTGAATTTAGTCTAGATTAATGATTGGATAACATTTGATGATGTGTGTGTAGTTGTTATTTTGTTGTATTCTTCGACTTAGGGTTTTAAATGTTGTTGGGTTTTGCTTTTATAATATATGCTAATATAACCCTACACTTTTTATGAATGTGCTGATATAACCATATAAGTTTCAAGAATGTGCGGATTTAACCCTATCAATTTCATAATGTGCTGATATAACCTTACCTGTCTCGGCGGCAGTCCGGCATGTGTAAGGGTATAATTGTCCATCCAAATTTAGCTTTTGGTTTGAGGGCATTTTTGTCATTTTGGGGGGTCAACACCTGAAAAACACGGTCAACGCTGAAAATGTCACAAAAAGATTATATTTGCACTTATGTTAAATAGTTAAGATCATGTTTACTCTAAAAACTATTTCAAAGTTATATCTATACTTATCAATTGTATAAGGTCATATTTGCATATTTCCCTAAAGTTAAATAGTTTTAAATATTTGTTAAATGGCTAAATAATTAAGTATGAAATATTTTTGAACTGAGAATTAAAGATGGTCTTTCTTTGTTAATAATAAATAAATTTTACTCGTAAACACAATTTCACCGAACCCAATCTAAGTCATCTAGAAATTTTATTTTACGTATCCCAAAAATGGGAAAACAGGAAGTTCGTTTCTTGTGCATAAATCAATATCTCAGTTAATCACGTGGATTGCTATATCACGCCCTGTATTTTACTTGATTACGCCCTGTATTTATACTATTTAATATACAATATATATTTTAATTTAATTTAAATAAGTAAATTAAATGAAAATTAAATTAAAATTACTTTTTATTTAAATTAAAGAAGGCACCGCCGCCGTCGCCGCTGCCAAGCGCCGCTGCCGGGCCTCCTTCTCCTCCGCCTCCGATTCTTCCTTCTCCTATGCCTTCTCCTCCTTCTCTTCCTTCTCCTCCTTCTCCTCCGCCTTCTCCTCCTTCTCCCCGATTTTCCGATCTCCTTCTCCGGCGAACTTCATCTTCTCCGATCTTCTTCTCCGGCAAAAACTTCATCTCCGGTTCTCCTCTCCCACTCTCCTCACCGGTTCTCCTCTCCCGCTCTCGCACAGGACCGGCTCCCGTTCTCCTCGGTGAACCGGCCCTCGCTCTCCTCGGCGAACCAACTCCCGCTCTCCTCGGTGAACCGGGCTCGCTCCCGTTCTCCTTGGCTGAACTGGAGCCCGCTCTCCTCGACGAACCGGGCTCACTCCCGTTCTCCTCGGCCAAAGGTAAACCGGGCTCCCATTCTCCGCCTCTTCTTTGCCGCTTCTCCCTTTCTCCACCGCTTCAAGGAGGACGGCGGGGCTAGGGTTTCGCTCGAGGGGACGAGGACGATGGAGGATGGCGGGGCTAGCTTTGCTCATTGGCGGGTGGAGCTCGACGAGGATGAAGGAGGAGAGACGGAGGGGACCTCCCAAGCAGTGCCCTTATTTATCGTCTTAGGCTAGATTCAGTTAGCTTGCTCAGATCAGCCATTTGGAGGCAATGCAAGTGCCATTCCCTTGACCTTGGAGAGCTCCATTCCCTCAAGATACATGACATGTATTGTCTGATTCTCCCCTAAGAAAGCATATTTGAGAGGATCAACTAATTTCTTCAACTCCATCTTTGGTTCTTTCCCAATTGGAGGAAAAGTGAGTTCAGGGATAGGTGTGATCACCATCCCGACTGATGGCGACTGAGAGACATGTTGCACTTCTGATCTAGCTGTGGGCGGTATGGGCATAACGACCGAAAGTGGCTAGGACCTTATTTTCTGAATTTCTGAGCAGAAAACGGGCGGTATGGGCATACCGATCGAAAGTGGCTGGGAGCTGATTTTCTAAATTTTTGAGCAGAAAACGGGCGGTATGGGCATAACGACAAAAAGTGGCTGGGAGTTGATTTTATGAATTTCTTAGTAGAAAACGGGTGGTAAACCCAAGGATAAATTGCTCCCTAGAAGCTAAACCCAAGGATAAACCCAAGGATAAATTCCACTCATCTACAGATAAATGCACCATATTCAGACCAATACGAAAAAATATGCTAGGCTCAGATGATGTCATGTCATTGGATTTCTCAAAATGAAAACTCGTAATAAATTCTTCAGCAAGCTCTTCATACATAGGCGGAACAGGACAATTCAGCAAGGTAGCCCAACCAATCGCAGTAAAATAATGAGAAACTCTATCAGCAATATTTGCAACTCGTAAGGCAGGAACACTCACCTCCCAACCTGCTTCGTATTTTTTACCTTTGCATTTCTGCAAGGCCTCCCTGAGCTTAGGTTCCTCGAATTCCTAAAATACGGCTGGATCATCAACTTGCACATGAAGGGGAAAATCACCGTAGGTGTGGACTCTGAACCTTGGTGTGGAAGCATTATCGACCCCGGAACTGGCCGCTGCGGATTTAGCCCTCTTGGCGGTTGAAGGTGGGTAGTCCGAATCTGGTGCGCTCCTTTTTGCATGAGCGTTCTTCTGGTTGCCTGGCTTTTGTGGTGTGCGTCGTTTCGTCACCTTTTGTGGAACCGCAGAAGGAACCCCATCAGCAGGAGTAGGAGAGGTCACTGGTTTATGGACTCGCTTCTTGGCCACTGATTTTCGGCGCATCGGATGACCGGAGGTTGAAGATGCCGGAGCTGGAACTGGAGGTGGGGAAGGCTCGGTAGAATGGTTATCTGCAGGAAAAGTGGCAGGTGCAGGCGATGCGTGGTCGGTGCGTGGAAGTGCGTGGGCGGTGCGTGGGAGCTCGTGGGAGCGGCGACTCGACATGTGGAGGTGAGTCGGCCTCTGCTGACGATGGAACTACAACCGCAACTCCTGTGGACTTCGATTCCAGCGTCCATTGGAGAGGACGTGACCGGAGGTGCTGGTGGATGACCACGGTTGCTCCGGCGAGGCTTCTCGGTGGGCGAGGCAGCGGAGAGTGGGGGCGGAAGCTCGGCTGGTGTCGGCGAAGCGGTGGAAGAAAGAGGCTCTGCCACGGCCACGACGTCCATAAGAGGTGATGGGTTCGGTGGCGAGGAGTGTCCATCGGATATGGGTGGTGGAGCTCTTCGTTGTTGGCGTCCCATGGCAGATCCGGTGTGGGTGGAGGTTGTCGGGTAGTGGGAATTTACCGGAATGTGGCTTAGGTGCGGCGGCGAGAGAAGGTGAGGGAGGTGCTAAGGCGGCGGTTAGAGGTGGCTTTAAGGTGATGAGGAATGAGAAAGAATGGTAAGTGAAGGAAGAAGAAAAAAAAAGGTATACAGCCTATTTCATACATCACATAAGTCCCTAAAACCTTGGTTATCTCCTTTGAGCCCCCATGACTTCTCAAGCTCTCCCTTAGCCGAAAATGGGCCTATTCCTGAGCCCAAAAGCCTTTTATTCAACCCATTTGCCTTCCTTCATGAAGAACTAGCTCATAATTTTCTCCAACTACAAGAAAAAAATAAGAAAAACACAACTTAGAACCAAAAATGCACACAAAGAGCCATAATAATTTTTAATTTTTTTGTTTATTTATTTTTTAAAATTTTTTTTAAAAATAAAATAAAATTTTAAAAAATCAAATCAAATCAAGACAAAGAAACAACTGGGCTGCCTCCCAGTAGCGCCGCCATTTATAGTCTTGGGCCAGACTGTAGAATCCGGTTAATTTTGCTGGGTGGTGTTTAGTGGAATTTCATCCACCATTTCCACCTGAGAGGAATCATGATATGGCTTGAGGAGATGACCATTGACCAGGAAAACTTTATCTGTCTCCAAACTTTTAATCTCGACTGTTCTGTTTGGCCAAACCAAAGACACCACGAACGGGCCTATCCATTTTTATTTAAGTTTTCCGGGCATTAACCGGAGCTTGGACTGAAAAAGTAGGACTCTTTGCCCAACCACGAACTCCTTGGTTCTCAGATTCTTGTCATGCCACATTTTTGTTCGATCCTTGTACCACATAGCATGATCAAATGCCTCTAAACGGAGTTCCTCTAGTTCCTGAAGTTGAAATTTTCTCTCCTCCTCACACTTAAGGGATTCCATATTCGCTTGCTTTACAGCCCAAAATGCCCTATGCTCAAGCTCGACTGGTAGGTGGCACATTTTTCCGAATACAAGGCGATATGGCGACATCCCTATAGGTGTCTTGAACGCAGTACGGTATGCCCAAAGCGCATCCTCCAACCGCTTGCTCCAATCCTTTCTGGAAGGATTTACTATCTTCTCTAGGATTTGCTTAATTTCCCTGTTTGACACCTCTGCTTGGTCATGGGATTGAGGGTGCTAGGTAGTGGCGAATCGATGGTGCACTCCATACTTTTTCATAAGAGCTTCAATGGTCCGATTCTTGAAGTGAGTTCCCTGATCACTAATGATTGCTGTGGTACTCCAAACTTGTAGAATATAGTTGATTTCAAAAATCCTGCAACAACTTGAGCATCATTAGTACGGGTGGCTTTAGCTTCCACCCATTTCGACACATAATCAACTGCTAATAAGATGTAAATATTGCCGAAAGAACTCGGAAAAGGACCCATAAAGTCCATGCCCCACACATCAAATATTTCACAAACAAGTACAGGCATTTGTGGCATTTCATCACGTTGAGAAATATTTCCAGTCATTTGGCATCTATCACAATTCTTACAAAATGAATAAGCATCTTTATGCAAGGTCAGCCAAAAGAACCCACAATCAAGTACTTTACGAGCAGTACGTTTAGGCCCAAAATGTCCACCACATGCATATGAGTGACAATGTAAAAGAATACTACCTTGCTCATCATCAGGGATGCAACATCGAATAATTTGGTCAGAACCAATCCTCCAAAGATACGGTTCATCCCAAATGTAATGCTTGCAATCACTTTTTAATTTTAATTTTTGGGCACGACACAGTGCATGTGGAATATCTCCAGTGGTCATAAAATTTACGATATCCGCATACCTAGGATCCGTGTCCAATTTACCTGAATTCAGCTCTGGTAGGGGGTTCCGTTTGGCCAAAAGGAACCCTGTCGCAGTGTACAAATGTTCTTCGGGAAATGCCTCGAGAATGGGAATATCATCCTCAGGCCTGAGTAAACGGCTCAAATGATCAGCAACATGATTTTTTGCACCCTTCTTGTCTCTGATCTCAAAGTCAAATTCCTGCAACAATAAAACCCAACGGATTAATCGAGGTTTAGAATCCTTTTTAGTAAACAAGTATTTTAGTGCAGAATGATCAGTATAAATAATAATTTTAGAACCAAGTAAGTAAGATCTGAATTTATCCAAAGCAAAGACAATGGCCAGCAACTCCTTCTCAGTGGTGGTATAATTGCTTTGGGTAGGATTCAAAGTCCTTGATGCGTAATGAATCACATGGCTCTCCTTCCCTGCTTTTTGTCCCAAGACTGCACCAACCGCATAATCGCTTGCATCGCACATCAACTCAAATGGAAGATCCCAATTGGGTGGTTGCATGATTGGTGCTGAGATCAACTTGTTCTTCAATAAATCATAAGAAGTCTTGCGCTCTTCATTCATCTCAAAAGGGACATCATCTTGGAGAAGTTTCGTCAAAGGTTGAGCAATCTTTGCAAAATCTTTGATGAATCTCCGATAAAATCCCGCATGACCCAAAAAACCACGAACCTCACGAACATTAGAAGGATATGGGAGCTGTTCTATGGTCTCCACCTTGGCCTTGTCCACTTGAATTCCCTTCTCAGAGATCACATTTCCCAAGACTATGCCATCCTTCACCATGAAGTGACACTTCTCAAAATTAAGAACAAGGTTCCTCTTCACACAACGAATTAAGACTTGTTCAAGGCGATTTAAACACACGTCATATGAGTCACCATAGATGCTAAAATCATCCATAAATACCTCGATGCTCGTCTCAATAAAATCAGAGAAAATACTCATCATACAACACTGGAATGTGCCTGGGGCGTTGCATAAACCAAAGGGCATTCTTCTGTAAGCATAAGTGCCGAAGGGACAAGTAAATGTGGTCTTCTCCTGGTCATCGGGGTTCACACAAATCTGAAAATAGCCACTGTACCCATCCAAAAAACAGAAGAAACTATTTCCCGCAAGTCTTTCCAACATCTGATCGATGAAAGGAAGCGGAAAGTGATCCTTGCGAGTGGCGGCATTTAACTTCCTGTAGTCGATGCACATTCTCCATCCAGTAACCAGCCTTGTAGTCACCATCTCTCCCTTGTCATTTTTCACTACTTGCAACCCCGACTTTTTAGGTACCACATGAACAGGACTCACCCACTTGCTGTCAGAAATGGGGTATATGATCCCAAGTGAGAGTAATTTCAATATTTCCTTGAAGACCGCCTCTCTCATGTTGGGATTGAGCTTCCTCTGAACTTCCCTAGTCGGCTTGGCATTGTCCACCAACAAGATGTGGTGCATGCAGATGTCTGGGCTGATTCCCGTGATGTCCGCCAATGTCCATCCTATGGCCTTCTTGTATCTTTTCAGCAAGGCAAGTAATCTCTCCTCTTGAGATGTGGATAACTCCGTGCTAACTATTACTGGAAGAGTATCATTGTCACCGAGATATATATATTTCATATTCGAGGGCAAGGGCTTTAACTCCAAAATTGGGGCTTTTACGTCTGATGGTACTGGTCTGCCGAACGGGTCCCTCCCTGCACTTCAGAATTTTTTCGAACTTCCGTACTTGACCCGGATAAGTTGATTTTTTCGGGGTCTATATCAATACTAAACACCCCTTCCTGAGATTATATTGAGTACATCAACTCACTGATCTCCTTGTCGCTCAATCCTTGAATATTTATTTCCTTCGATCCCAAAGGCGATTGAATTCCATTTCTTTCCTACAAAATTTCAGTCTCAAGATGTTCTTGGACAAGAGGTTCAATGAGATCAATGGAAAATACATTCTCAGCATCAATTGGCTTTTTCATGACCTCGTCAATACTAAAAGTATACTTTTCACCATAATAATCCAGACAAATAGTACCATTTCCCACATTAATGATAGTATTAGCAGTTCTCAAGAAAGGACGACCCAACAAAACTCCTGTCGTTCCCTGACCACTAGAATGATTCATTTTCACCACATAAAAATCTCACAAGTACATTTTCCAACAATCCTTCTGGAAAAACACAAGATCGATCGGCCAACTGAATCACTACTCTAGTGTTAACCATTTCCGCTCCATTTAAAGTTTGATATACAGAAAATGGCATCACATTTATAGAGGCCCCTAAATCACACATTGCAGCATCAATCTTTTTATCTCCAATATAACAAGGTAAGGAAAACATACCTGGGTCCTTGCACTTGGGTGGCAATTTCTTTTGAATTACTGCAGACATCGATTCACCCATTATTATTTTGCTCGAATCCTTTGGCTTTCCTGCAATGAAATCTTTCAAGAATTTGCTAACTGGTGGTAACTTTATGGCCTACAAGAAAGGAAGATTAATATCCATTTTTCCAAAAATCGATATAAAATCCAAAGGTTCTTCCTTTTTCTTTTCTAATCTACGAGGGAAAGGAGGCAAAATGTTAAGTGAAGGATCATGTAACTCAACCTCTTACCTACTTCAGGTGTTACCTTGGATTTACCTTTATCTTGGACCTCAGCATGCTCAGGATTCTCAGAGTTTGTGGTGGTATCATCGCCTTTTTCCTCCGTTACTTGATTATGAATTTCTGCCGCAGGGTTCCGTTTGGCAAAACCGAACCCTCCGTCAGTGAACTGGTTTGCTTCTTTGTTTGCGGATTTCGACGGCGGCACACCAACTATCTTTCCACTTCTGAGTGTGACCTGATTTGGCATCTCATGGGGGTTCACTTGGACCTGCGAGGGCAATCCTCTGGGTTGCTTCATCCTGAGTTCATTCAGAGAATTTGATAGCTGGGTGATTTGCCGAGTATGCTCTTCCAATGTTGATTCAGTCTTCTTTGATTGCTTCACCATTATGTACATCAACATATCCATCTTTTCATTCAGAGATTTATCGTGCCCTCCTTGCTAGGGCTGGGGAAAACCGGGAGCTTCTCGTTGCATAGGTGGAACATAGGGTCGTTGGTAATGCTGAGGCTGCTGCGGCGGGGGACCTTGTTCTCTCCACTGGAAGTTAGGGTGATCCCTATACCTTGGATTGAAATTTTGTGGATATGGTCCTTTTTGCTGTCTCTCATTGAAATTTCCCATAGCATTTGCCTGAACAAGTATCTCTCCCATAGTAAGAATGCATTGCGACGTCGTATGGTTGACTGCTCCACACGTATCGCAAGGCCCTTCTTGTACAGACGCAACCTTGTCAACGACCTTGGAAAGCATTTTCTCCATTCTTTCCATCCTTTCCTTGATCTCATCTTTTTCGGAAGTGGATGTCTGTGCCACCTTCTTCAAGATTCGTACCTCTTGTTGATCATACTCCTTTTTAGAATTGACCAACCTTTTGATGATCTCTCTAGCTTCATTCACTCAAATGTGAGAAAATCCACCACTACTGGAAGAGTTCACCAAGTCTTTGTTGCTGGATGTCATCCCTTGATAGAAACATTGAAGCAACTGGCCTTCTGTCATTCTGTGATTAGGGCAACTGTCTACCAACTTCCTGAACCTCAGCCAAAACATGCTTAATGGCTCATCATATTCTTGCTTGATGCTTGTGATCTCCTTCTTCAAAGCATCCGTCCTTGTGGCTGGAAAGTAGTTTTCCAAGAACAATATCTTCAATTCTGCCCTTGTCGCAATGGAGTTGGGGGGCTAGCTCGAGAACCACTGGTTTGTTGCTCCTGTCAAACTGAATGGGAATGCCACCAATTTGAATTGATCTTCCGTCACGGAGGATGGCCTCTTCTGAACCTTACAAATCTTGATAAATTCGCTTAGAAAATTATAAGGGTCTTCAATGCTTCTCCCGTGGAACTTGGGAAGTACATTCAGGAACGCCAGCTTGATTTCAATCTGATTTTCGGTCTCTGGCAACTGAATGGGAGTGGGGGGGTGTCATCTTCACTATGACCGGTAAGTTCCCACATGTATGGGTTGTTTGGGTTCTGCCCAGGATTCAGATTTTGGTCAGCTCCGTCCATCTCGATGTCCGTTCCCGAATCAGAAGTAGTTGCTGAAATCGCGATGGGTTCGGTTTGGCCAAACCGAAGGGTCTCGGCAGAAATTTTTTTTCTCTCTTTCGTTCGCTTTCTGTTCTGCTTGGCTGTCTTCTCGACTTTCGGATCGAATATTAAATCCGGCCTGGATGATCTTCTCATAAACCAAGCACACTAACACACGGATTAGTATAAAAAAATTAATTAAAAAAATTGACTTACTGCTCCCCGGCAGCGGCGCCAATTTGGTGAGCGTCGTTTCACTCGCCAAATAACCTGCAAATTCAGATTAATACTAATTAGTACAATGATAAGCAGGGTCGATCCCACAGGGAGCAAAAGCAGTAATCAATAATTATTTTCCCTACTAATTTTTGAAAACCTTTTTGGTGATTCCACCACGCCTTAAATGTAATGATTTTTACTAACTCTAAAAGGGCAAATGAAGACTTAAACTTATGAGAAATAAATATATGAATGAATGATATCGGCTAAGAATAACTCATGCTAGTTAATATCGATCATAGGCGCAATAATGAATCAATTCCTACACATCTACCGGTTATAGGGAAGTAGGTACGCTTAACCCCCCCCCCCCCCAATTCCTTCTTACTTTATCGACAGTCAACTAATTATGATTAATCAACTGTTTCCCTTACCAAAATATTTCCAGACAGTATTCGCTAAACCAGAACACATTTTGATAGCATTAAGCATTAAAAGAACCCGATATAGCAATTACCAAAGTAAAAGCAAATAGTAACGCACACTCAATTATCCCCTATCTTGCTATTACAGTCTTACCTAGTTAGCTGTTTTTCACAAGACCGTGCTACTTACTAATCCCATCCAACAATTACGTATTGGCGGAAATTAGATAGCAGTATTCTAAAAAACATTTAAGTTGATCAGGCCTAAACATATTAGAAATAAATTCAACCAAGGATAATCAAGAACATGCAAGAATCAATTATAATGCAATTAGGCCTCACGATTTATAAACTAACATTTGTTATTCTCTGCCGATATATGAATTAGCTACTCATGATAACTAAACTAAACAAATATATATAATAATATATGGACATGCTTTTTGAATTTAAATGAATAGGAGACGAGTAATTAAAGAAAGCAAAACCACATGCTTGCACTAGTACTGTATCCACGTCTGGGAAGTAACACACAGAGAGAAGAAAAACAAATGTTATTGTTGCTCCCAAATTCTAACTCTCTTTTCGTCCAAAACCAAAAAGGAGAAAAGATGTGTTTGACTTCTTTTTCAACTAAACTACTCTCCCCAAAAATGAAAGAAAAAAAAAACTCCTTCCTCTGTCTTCGTGCGCACCAATTTATATGCTGCCATCATGTCCATATTGGACTCTTCCAAATAAAATAGAATTCTTCCCAAAATTAAATTCTGATTTTAAAAAGATAAAATCAAATCTTCACATTATCTCCAAATATCTTCAAGAATATTTCCAAGAATATCAGTCCAATCTGCTCCAAATTAATTGCTACGATTCTGATCTTCATTTGATTGCGATAATTGCCCGATTCTCCCTACTCTCCTCCAAATTCCTCTCGAGCCCAAAAACTGTGATCTGTTACAAATAGAACATTTAAAGTGCACATTAATCACGTAAAATCACAATTAATCCCAATAAAATAAACAACATAATTATCACACATCAAAAGTCAAACATTTTTATTAGTATTTATCATATACTAATTCAAATAAAGTTTAACCCTCTAATCTCGAACCCCTCCACCCCTCGAACCCATCAACCCCTCGAACCCATCCACCCCTCGACTCCTCGAGCCTCTCGAGCTCTCGAACCCCTCGAACCCCTCCACCTCTTGAGCCCCTCGAAACACCTCGACCCCTCGAACCCCTCCCCCCTCGAACCTCATCGACCCCTTGAACCCCTCTATCCTCAAACCCCTCTAATCTCGAACCCCTCGACCCCCCGAACCCCTCGACCCCTTGACCCCTTGGTTTAAATTGGTGCTATTTTCTTCCAAAGCTGATTCTATTTTTTAAAAAAATTGGTAATTTCTTTTGCGGGACATTTTTTTTGGTGATTTCTTTGGCGGGAAAATTTTAAACCGGTGCTATTTTCTTCCAAAACTGGTGCTAATTTTTCCAAAACCGGTGCTAATTTTTCCAAAACCGATGCTATTTTAAAATTTTTGGGATATTTCTTTGGCGGGAAAATGAGTATAGAAACATTTTAGCACCGGTTTTTAAAAACCGGTGCTATTTTTTAAATTTTAGCACCGGTTTTTAAAACCGGTGCTATTTTTTAAATTTTAGCACCGGTTTTTAAAACCGGTGCTAAAATTTACAAAAAACCGTTGCTAAGTTTTAATTTGTATCACCGGTTTTTAAACCGGTGCTTTTTTTGCAAAAACCGGTCCTGTTTTTTACTAAAACCGGTGCTATTTTGAATTTGTTGGCGGAAGATAGAATTTTACAAATATTTAGCACCGGTTTTTAAAAACTGGTGCTAATATTTTCAAAACCGGTGCTATTTTTAATTTTTTTTGCTAATTCTTTGGCGGGAGAATTAGTCTCAAAAATTTTTAGCACCGGTTTATAAAAACCGGTGCTATTTTTAAAACAAAACCGGTGCTAAGTTTCAATTTTTAGTACCGGTTTTAAAAACCGTTGCTATTTGTTTGCAAAAACCGGTGCTATTGTTTAATTTTTAGCACCGGTTTTTAAAACCGGTGCTATGTTTTACTAAAACCGGTGCTATTTTGAATTTTTTGGCGGGAAGATAGTATTTTACAAATATTTAGCACCGATTTTTTAAAACCGGTGCTATTTAAAAAATTTTGGCTATTTCTTTGGCTGAAAAAATAAAATTTCAAATTTTTAGCACCGATTTTTAAAAACCGGTGTTATTAGATTTTTAGCACCGATTTTTAAAAACCGGTGCTATTAGATTATTGGATTTATGGTTGACTGAAAGGTGAAAGGTATAGGTGCAGGTTGGAGGATCAAATCACAGCCCTACAAATCTTTTTAGAATTTTATCGACGATGCTAGCTAGCTACATCCAAACTGCTCCACGTTCATCCACGCGCGCGTGCTCCTTCGTCTCACCATAATCTGTGGTGAGATTATGGTGAGACGGTCTCACACAAGTCTTTGTCTATTATATAAATATGAATACCTCACACTTCCTTAATGCAATTATGCACAACCTTTCACAAGTCAATTTGCGCTTTGTTGTTCAGTGGCTGGCTGTCCAGGCTCCAGCGGACTTTTTAATCTGAAAGGAAATACTCCCTCCATTTTCTTTTAATGACACTTTTTTTTTTGGATGATATTTTTTTCTTGGTACTTTTCTTTTTTTGGCAAATCGTACATTATTTCTATCAATTAAATTTACATTTTACCCTCCCAATCTAATCTCCCATTGTTTGGTGCCAATATTTTAAGACCAGAGGGAGTACTCCAATTGTACCTCTATAAGTGTCTTATTTCACTATTCATCAATAAAATAGATAATGTTTATTTTTTGGATTGTAAAATTTCATAAAATATATGAATATGAAAATTTTTATTTGAGATTTTTCAACATTCATTGTATCATGCATTTTTAAAATATCCATATTATAAAGAAATTTTAAAATCATCCATGAATAGTAAAAAAAGAAGTGGTGATAGGAATAGAGAGGAAGTAAATGCTTTCCAATAGTATCTGAAAATGAAATAATCTAATAGTACCTTATAGAGGAGTAGTTTTTTCTTCAAAAATTTAATCTATAATATTTTTTTAAAAGAAAAGATCATTCCATTTGTCACATACAGACGCCGGGGATTAACACCTTACATGACCAATGTTAAAAAATTTAAAATCACACACAAACACACACACACACACACACATATATATATATATATATATATATATATATATATTTTTCTTACAATAAAGAGAGATTTATTTTCGATGTGTCTGTTAAGGAAATAGAAACTCTTTCCTTGTAGGAAAGGTTATAAATGGTAGTTACCTTATAGAATTAGTTTCCTTATGGAATTAGTTATAGATATTAGTTTCCTTATAGATTTATAATCTTAATCCTGTCAGACTTTGGTTTGTTGTAACCCTATATATTGTAACACTCGTCATTGATGAGATGTGTCATTGATTAATATCAGTGCACCATAATAAAGTCCTTTATTTTATCATGGACTTATAATCTTATTCCTGTCAGACTTTGGTTTGTTGTAACCCTATATATTGTAACTCTCATCATTGATGAGAAGTGTCATTGATTAATATCAGTGCACCATAATAAAGTTCTTTTATATTTTATCATGGTATCAGAGCCTAAAATCCCGACCTCTAAGAAAATATTCCGCTGCCTTTCCGAGCCACAGTCGACGTCAGCTTTGTTCTGCCGATCGCCACCGCCACCGTCTGGCCGTGGTAATCCGTGTGCCGCCTCTCCTGATCCGATCAGTCCGTGCATAAAACCACGCACACCGATCTTGAAGCTCAAGCGCCTCCGCGTCCCCGTCACGCGTCGGCGCCGATCCGATCTGCCGCTGGTTGCTGCACCTACTGGTGATTTGTACCTTATTTTACACTATGCCTGCCTCCGGAAGTAATCCCGAAGAACAGACCCATACTGATGTTGGTTTTGAGGCTACTGCGCTTCAGAACATTAATAGCCTGAGGTAATTTTGACTTTACTAAAACAGCTGCACTTGCAATCTAGCCCTAAGATACCTATACATGTTGGTCGTTTGTCGACGGATCTCTACTTCATTGGCTCTTCTCACACGCCTGGTTTGGTTATTGCACCTACCATCCTGAAGGGTTAAGAAATAACCTTGAACGGTCTCCTACAAATACTGCTCTTACAGAATTTGAATACTGCTCTACCGGATGTTACTATTACTGTTGTTGCTGCTACTTCTACCCCTACTGAGATTTTTTTTAATGATTACCAATTTCATAACATTCTTTGTAAGTTGGGCATTCTTGTCATTATGCTCCAACTTGAGGGAGGGTGTTGAGGAAATAGAAACTCTTTCCTTGTAGGAAAGGTTATAAATGGTAGTTACCTTATAGAATTAGTTTCCTTATGGAATTAGTTATAGATATTAATTTCCTTATAGACTTATAATCTTATTCCTGTCAGACTTTGGTTTGTTGTAACCTTATATATTATAATGTTGTGCGAAATGGAGAAAGAACAGAAAATATGATCAAAAATAACAAGACACAAGATTTACGTGGTTCAACAATTTGGCTACATCCACGGGAGACGGATTCACTATAGTAGGTAGCAAGTTACAGACGCCAAGTAATTGGCCAGAACTCTACCTATCTAAGTTCAGAACAGAATACGAGTTTACAGAGAGGAGAGAGAAACTCTATATGCTGTCTCCACATTATATTGGCTAAGCGAGATCCTCGTTTAGCCGGGGGTGTCTGCCGCCCCCCCGGACCCCCAGGCCAGGGTCGCAGAAGCGGCTATTACAGTATTCAAGGCATACCAACAAATCTCCACCTTGACTTAAATCCTCAAAGTAGAAAACTCCAGATGCACCATTACAGTGCCAGATGAGTAGACTTCGCCCTCCACTCCCGAGACTGCCCATAGAGCACCTAATCAGCTCTGATGTTCAACAAGTCCAAACAATGTTGAAACTTGCTATGTGGAACATATTTGGTGAACATATCAGCGGGGTTATCAGCAGTTCCCACTTTCTTCACCCTGATTCTCCTCTCACTCCTCAGGAAATGATATCTGACATCAATATGCTTGGTCCTCTCATGATGGACCTGATCCTTGGCTAGGCAGATTGCACTCAAACTGTCGCAGTACACAGTAGCCTGATCATGATGTAGACCAAGATCACTAACCAGCCATTTCAGCCATATTCCCTCCTTTGCAGCCTCTGTCAGAGCCATGTATTCTGCTTCCGTAGTAGACAACGTCACTGTAGGTTGCAAAGTCGCCTTCCAGCTAACCACAGAACCTCCCAAAGTGAATACATAACCAGTCATCGATCTCCTCGTGTCAACATCACCAGCATAATCATAATCAGAGTAGCCTGTAACTAAGCACTCGGTATCACCTCCATAAATGAAACCCACATCAGACGTACCTCTAAGATACCTGAAGATCCTCTTCACAGCTTGCCAATGTTCCTTTCCCGGTTTCCCCATGAACCTGCTCACAACACTGACTGCCTGTGCTAAATCTGGCCTCGTGCAAACCATAGCATACATCAAGCTCCCCAGCGCACTGGCATAAGGAACCCGAGACATATACTCCTTCTCCTCGTCTGACTGAGGAGCAAACATGGTGGTGAGATGAATATTTTCAGCACTAGGAGTGTCTATAGGCTTGGCTGTAGACATGCCAAACCTAGCCAACACTTTCTGAATGTAGCCTTTCTGTGACAAGAAAAGCTTCCGTTGACTTCGATCCCTAAGAATCTCCATTCCTAGTATCTTCCGAGCTGCACCCAGATCCTTCATCTCAAACTCAACACTAAGAAGTCCTTTCAACTTCTGAACCTCGTGCTTACTCTTTGCGGCTACCAGCATGTCATCTACATAAAGCACCAGATAGATGAATGACCCATCTCTCAACCTGCTGTAGTAGACACAATAGTCATAAGCACACCTCGTGTATCCCAACTGAAGCATGTAACTATCAAACTTCTTATACCACTGCCTCGGAGACTGCTTAAGTCCATACAAAGACTTCTTCAACTTGCAAACATACTTTTCCTTGCCAGGAACTTGGAAACCATCTGGCCGAGTCATGTACAACTCTTCCTCCAACTCTCCATGTAGAAAAGCGGTCTTCACATCAAGTTGCTCGAGCTCCAAATCCTGATGTGTCACCAAGGCTAGCAACACTCTGATGGAAGTGTGTCTGACCACTGGTGAGAAAATCTCATTATAGTCTACCCCCTCCCTTTGACTGAAACCTCTTGCAACAACTCTTGCCTTGTACTTGACTCCCTCTGCAGGTGATATTCCTTCCTTATTCTTGAAAACCCATTTGCAACTGATTACCTTTCTCCCTTGAGGCTGTTTGACCAATTCCCATGTCTGATTCTTCTAAAGAGACTCCATCTCGTCTCCCATTGCAGTAAGCCATTTATCAGCATCAGTACATGAAGTAGCCTCTCTGAAGGTTGATGGCTCTTGAGTGTCCACTTCCTCGGCAACTGACAGTGCATAACCCACCATATCATCAAACCCATATCTCTTGGGCGCCCCAACTCCAACCCTCCTAGGTCGGTCCTGAGCTAAACTGCGGACTGTAGCTCCTGATGGTTGAGGATCTGGTGGTGGAGATTCCGGTATCTCAGATTCTGTCTGTGGCTCTTGATCCACCTCAAATTGTTCCAATCTATTTTCACCTTGAGTGACTTCAAGCTCCACCTGTTTATCAACTCCACAAGTTTCTGGCACAACTGTGGGCTTCACCATAGATCTAAGCAAAGAATTTTCATCAAAGACAACGTCCCTGCTCAGAATAACCCTCTTCTCAGATGGAGACCATATCCTGGAGCCTTTAACTCCATCTCCATAACCCACAAAGACACCCTTCTTGGCTCGGGGCTCTAACTTACCATCACTAACATGATAATAAGATGTACAACCGAAAACTTTTAACTTGGATTAATCAACAACTTTACCTGACCACAACTCCATAGGTATTTTGCACTCTATACCCGTGTGAGGCCCGCGGTTGATCAAGTAACAAGCTGTACTCACCGCCTCTGCCAGAATCTCCTTTCCAAACCAGCGTTAGAGAGCATGCACCTCGCTCTCGCCAGCAATGTCTGATTCATCCGCTCAGCTACGCCATTCTACTGTGGCGTATTCCTGACTGTATGATGACAAGCAATTCCTTCATCCCTACAAAACTGATCAAACTCAGACAAGCAGAATTCCAGCCCATTATCAGTTCGAAGCCTCTTGATCTTCTTCCCGGTCTGATTCTCCACCAAAGCTTTCCACTCCTTATGTTTCATCATAATAACCCAAGTCATCCTTGAGTAATCATCAATCAGAGAAACAAAGTACCTGTGACCTCCCAGTGACTCAACTCGGGAAGGTCCCCAACAATCAGAATGGATGTAATCCAATGTGCCCTTTGTTCTATGAATCGCCTTAGGAAACTTGCTGCGGTGATGCTTCCCAAAAACACAATGCTCACAGAAGTCCAAGCTCTTGACCTTGTGGCCACCAAAAAGATCATACTTCGACAAAATCTGCATCCCTCTTTCACCCATGTGACCAAGCCTCATATGCCATAACTTAGTCATATCATCCTGGTGAACCTCCGAAGATGCAACATTAACAGAATCAATAGCCGTGGAACCTTGTAGAAAATACAAAGTACCATGCAGAACACCTTTCAGAGCCAGCCTAGAACCTTTGCAGACACACAGAACTCCATCACTCCCTGAGTAGACGAAACCCTTTCTATCCAACGTAGGAAGAGAAATCCGATTCTTTGTCATCGATGGAACATGCTTGACATCGTTCAAAGTACAAAAACTACCATCATGCGTCCTGATCTTGATTGAACCAATTCCAACTACCTTGCACGCAACACCATTTGCCGTAGTAATGATGCCCTCGACTTGCTCATAAGTTGAGAAATAATCTCTCCTTGGGCATATATGGTAAGATGCCCCAGAATTAAGAAACCACGCATTTGGATGATTATTTTGCCCAGTAGCAACTAGAGCAAAATCATCTTCAGAACTGAAATCCCCTTCAGCCATAGCAGTTGTACCAGATGTACTCCCAAATGTACTAGCCTTCTTCGGACACTCCTTTTTCCAATGCCCCTTCTCCTTACAGTAGTTACAAACATCATTTTCCTTGGGACCCTTTGCAGATGACTTCTTGCCCTTCTTCTTACTACCGGTTCCCTTGCCCTTTGTGTTTCAGCCACTAGTAAACAAGCCAGAGGCCTGACTTTCTGTACCTGTACTGTTTGCCTTATGTCGCAACTCTCTACTATGGAGAGAGGATCTAACTTCCTCCAGAGACACGGAATCTTTACCAACAATAAATGACTGAACAAAATTCTCATACGAAAGCGGTAAAGACACTAGCAAAATCAAAGAAGCATCTTCATCTTCAATTTTCACATCTATATTTCACAATTCTAATAACAAAGTATTCAATTTCTCTAGATGGTCTCTAAGTTGCGTACCTTCCTGCATTCGGAGACTGAAGAGGCGTTGTTTCGGAAGCAGTTTGTTGGTTAGAGATTTCATCATATACAAACTCTCCAACTTCAGCCACAGTTGTGCAGCAGTCTCCTGATCTGAGACCTCAGTGATGATTTCGTCCGCGAGACACAGCATAATCGTCGAGTGTGCCTTTTCTTCCAGACCCGCCACATCGCCAGAACTGCTCGTGAAATCCTTCGTCATTGGAGCCCACAAACTTTACTGTTTCAGTAAAGCTTGCATCTTGATCTGCCATAAACTAAAACTGTTTCTCCCAGTAAACTTGTCGATCTTCAAGTTCAACCCAGACATCTTTCTCCCCGATCAGCCACGATCTGATGAGCCTAGAATCTGATACACCCACTACGGATCTCACCGGAAAAAGAAACCGCTCTGATACCAGTTTGTTGTGCGGAATAGAGAAAGAACAGAAAATATAAACGAAAATAACAAGACATAATATTTACGTGGTTCACCAATTTGGCTACATCCACGGGAGACGGATTCACTATAGTAGGTAGCAAGTTACAGACGCCAAGAAATTGGCCAGAATTCTACCTATCTAAGTTCAGAACAGAATACGAGTTTACAGAGAGGAGAGAGACACTTTATATGTTGTCTCCACTAAACCCTAACAAACTGGGCCAAAATGCAATTCGGTCCAAATCAATAGCAGTCCAATAAAGAGACAAGCTATACCGTCGGACCGGGGGCGTCTACCACCCCCCGGACCCCCAGGCCAGGGTCGCAGAAGCGGTTATTACAGTATTCAAGGATACCAACATGTAACCCTCATCATTGATGAGATGTGTCATTGATTAATATCGGTTTACCATAATAAAGTCCTTTTATATTTTGTCAATGTCTAAAACATGATTTTACATGTGGACCAAATAAAATGTTAACTAATGGCGTAAATTACGTAAGTGTGTGAAGTTTGAGTTTACGTGTTTGAACAAATAATAAAGAACTGGCGAAGACTTGTGTAAGAGCAAGTCCCATGAAAAACTCCATTTAGAAAAACCAATGCGTGGCCTCTATCAACTCACTTGTTGGTTGACTCATTTAAAGACTTTGACTGGGTCATGAAAGAATTCGATGAATATGTAAATTATGGTCGTCTCTGGAAATTTAGAGGTTAAGTGCTATGGAAAAAATGAGATCCAAAAAAAATGAAAAATATATTATTTTTGAACAAAATTATTATTACAACTTTTATATCTAAATAAAATTAGTCTAATTTATATTTAAATTTAAAGATTTATTTTGAGATCCAAACTTTTGCACAGAAGCAAAGAAGAAGAGTATAGTTCGTATACAATATCGTATATCAACAATAAAATATTCTGATTCATATTTAAATTTAAAATAATCTGATTCATATATATATATATATATATATATATATATGTGTATATATATTCCTATATATCATATCTCACCTCTTGTTGCATTTATAATTATACAGTAACTTAGCATAACTTGTACCTATTCGGGGGTACGATATAATTTGGTTGTAAAGTGTATATTTGAATTATATTTTACAAATGACGATTAAAAATATTTTTGTGCTTCAAAATAGGAGAAATTAGTACACTGAGATACAATGTTTATTGTATTTAGTGATTAGTTTGTTAATTAACCTATAATTTACCTATTTGAAAATAAAAGATAACTACCCATTCATTATCCATAATTATAGTGATTAACTATCACAGTAATTTGTATAATACTGGGGATGACGATGTGGAAGATAGAATTAGAAAATAAATATGCAAATAAATTATCAATATTATCAGCACCTAAAACAACACTTTTAATGTGTTACATTAGCCTTAATTTGTATTAGTGTAAATAGATGAGTTGTCTTCTTCTTGAAGGATACAACTAGAATACATGAAGTAAACACGAGAAAGATAGAAGTAACTAATACGCATGAGAGAAAACCTCACAAAGAGGAAAAAATGATAATGCATTGTTCTTAGAGAAATCTTGCTCTTCGATCCTTTGTTCATTCGGGGTTGGAGAAGTGAGTGCACACTTTTGTCTACCAAACTTCATTTTACATAAAGGATATTTTTTTTGAATCATATGCACGCAAAGGGGAACAAATAAAGTCGACTTAAGGAAAGTGCCTCTTACACAACTTGAATGATGCCTTTTATTATATTCTTTTGTGGGGTTACATGCTTTGTAGGTTCATTAAAGAACTCTTCAACACTAGTTCCTCTCCTATTTGATGGAGCGGATTAAAACCAATAATCTTAAGACTTTATTTTTCCATGTACTTTGAATACACTAGTGGAGAGCATTCTATTAAAGGTAGCAATGGAAGGCCGTTATATAACTTTTGCTAATAATCGCCTGAAATAGACACTTCCAAACTTGGAAATGAGTCTTTGTACCCCTTATATTAAAGGCGGTTAAGGTTCAACTTAAGGCGCCCTTATTAAAGGCAGTTATGACAAACCGCCTTAAAAATTTCCTTTCCGAACTCAGAAAAGAGATACAAATGTGTTTCCGAGCTCAAAAACCACATGGTTGCCATATTACAAAGAGAAGACCATTTTTCCGAGTTTGGAAAATGTTCTTTTTTGGTTTTTGACTCTGGAATCATCATCATCGTGTCTGAATTAAATATGATTACCATTTCCAAGTTCGAAAATGGCCCTACGTAATAAAAAAATGCACCAACTTCATTTAATGCCAAAAAACCCTAAATGTTTTATAAAGAAGCTCAATTTTCTTCCCACTTTTGAAGAAAATTTTTTGTACTTGAGAGTTCATCGTTTTCCATTGGAGAGGGTGTATTTAATGTTTTGGGTAATATGCAAATATAACCCTATATGTTGGAGAAAGTGTAAATATAACCCTGAGTTGTTTTTTAGTGCAAATATAACCCTAACTATTATACATATGTGCAAATATAACCCTAACTATTATACATATGTGCAAATATAACCCTAAAGCCATTATTTCTAGCATTGACTGACCAGGGTTATATTTGCACTTTCAATTATCGCAGGGTTATATCTGCACTTTCATTATTACAGGGTTATATCTGCACTTTCATCAATTATATTGGGTTATATATGCACTTTTCTCTAATGCTTTATATCCATATTTACAAAAGGGTTTGAGATTATGTAGGGTTTGAGATTAGGTAGGGTTTGAGATTAGATTGTCTTTCATTGTAATTGACTTTTAGGATAATGGATCGAGATGAACTCATTAGCAATGAACTTAGAAGATTACCTGAGTATATGCCATTGGTTGAACCATTTATTTCGTTTGCATTTTAATATGCTTCTAAAAATGGCTTTTCACCAGCACAATGCACTTGTAAGGATTGTAGAAATGATGTGTATGTATGGAATAGAAGTTGTGGGAACATTTCATTATAAGGGGGTTCCAAACAAGCTACACTTGTTGGGTATGGCATGAGGAAGTTGTGGAAGCCTCACATACGAATGAATTAATTGGAAGATGCGATGGTGAGTGATGAATTACATGTAAATGTAGAGTTTGATGAAATGGTGGAAGATATTTCAAGGGAGTTCAAAGGTAAACCGGACGCCATTGTACAATGGTTTGAAACACTCAGCTTTGAGTGCAACTCTACGGATAACTTGAAGGCAAAATTTGGATGGACAGATAAGTCGATGACCGAGGCACTCGAGTTGTTTAGGGATTTGCTTCCCAAAGGTAGTTTAATGCTCATTAGGTTGTATGCTGTAAAAAAAATATTATGCCCGATTGAATTGGAATTGAAAAAATAATTCATGCATGCCAAAATGATTGTATGTTATATAGGGGAGAAGTAGATAAAGATCAAGAAACTTATCGGGTATGCGGCAAGTCTCGGTACAAGTTGAAGAGAGGTGTGATTGTGGTGGGTGAAGAAGTTCCATTGAACTCAAAGAAAAAGACACCGGAAAAAGTGTTATAGTACCTCCTGATCATGCCCCGTTTGAAGAAGATGTATGTGTGTAGGAAAGATGCAAAAATGTTGCGTTGGCACGTGGATAGGGTCTGACCGGCAAATGATGTGATAAGACATACTTCGGACGACGAGAAAAGGAAGAAATTCGATGTTCTATACCCTGAGTTTGGCAAAGAGTCTTGGCATTTGAGGTTAGGATTGTGTGCAAAAGTTATGAATCCTTTTGGTAATATGAGTAGCACACACAGCTCTTGGCATGTTATGTTGGTCGTTTACAACTTTCCGCCCTAGTTGACCATGAAACTTAAGTATGTGTTATTTTCTTTGATTATATCAGGTCTGAAGCAACTGGGTAATGATATTAATGTGTATCTTGCTCCTCTAGTGGAGGATTTATTAACTTTGTTAACACTTATAACCAGGTTGACTTTGACTAATCAACGGTCAAAACTTACTTGACTTTCAATATATAAACACTGATATCTAGGTTGACTTTGACAAATCAATGGTCGAACCTTACTTGACTTTAAATATATAAACACTAATAACTAAGTTGACGTTGACTAATCAACGGTCAGACCTTACTTGACTTTCAATATATAAACAATAATAACTAGGTTGACTTTCACTAATAAACGGGCAAACCTTACTTGACTTTCTATATATAAACACTAGTGACTAAGTTAACTTTAACTAATCAATGGTCAAACTTTACTTGACTCTCTCTCTCTGTATAGAAACACTAGTGACTAAGCTGACTTTAACTAATCATTGATCAAACTTTACTCAACTTTCAATATATAAACACTAATAAGTAAGTTGACTTTTATAAATCAATGGTCAAACCTTAATTTAATTAGTATATAATTAATACAAATAAAAATATTTGACTTTGTCTAATCAATGGTCAAACCTTACTTGACTTTCAATAAATAAACACTAATAACAACGTTGACTTTAACTAATTAACGGTAAAACTTTATTTGATTTAGTATTTGATCCTCTTGAAGGTGCAAATTAGCTCTTCACAGGTCCATTTGAGTGCTAAATAATCAGTTAAAAACTGAACTCTTAGGGTGGGCCGTAGCTTTGGTGGGCTTGATTAAGATCTGAAACGACACCAGTTATATGCATCAGTGTTCGACCAGTTGTTTTCACAGATATAATGCTCCTTCAGTCCTTCTGTACCCATGTTCTATCCAAATCCACCGCTGGAGCTCCCATAAAAAGTGATACGAGCCCCCTCCGTCGGAGCTCCCATCGCCGCCGTGCTAAACACTGCATGCCACCTCTTTGTTTCCCACCTCCGATGGCGATACTCTCCACCGCCTCTACACCGCCCCCTCCGCTGGATGTCCCATTTCAGCTGGATCTCCCATCACCAGTGATATGTTCCCTCTCTATCGGAGCACCCATTGGCACTGTGCTAACCACCGAATGCCACCTCTTCGTTTCCCACCACTGATGGCGATGATCTCCACCATCTCTACACCGCCCCCCTTTGCTGGAGCTCCCATCGTCGGCCATGCTTAACAATGCACGCCACCTCGTCACTTTTATCCCTCTCTCTGCTTTTCTCCCGCCCAACTTAACCAGCCCCAAACCCTAGATCTAGACATTCCCAACTCCACGACATCTAGTGTTCCCGGCATTCAGTCTTCATATGTTCAGGGCATTCCAACTTCACGGAATTCCAAATCCAAGTCATTCCTGGCATTCCAACTCCACAGCATTCCCGATGTTGCTGCAGCGAGACGGTGTTTCTCATGCATTGCTAGAAGTCCAGTCCACGACGGAAGTTTGCTGAAGTCCAGTTCAATGTTCCTCTTCCTTTCATTGTTTTCTTATGCTTTCTCTCCAAGTGTTCGATGTTTTGTTTGATAGAGAAAAAATGGTTGAATTGCAAGGGAAGAAGAAGATAAAAGTGGGGACGTTGAACCAAATGATCATGATGTGTGGGAGGAGGAATAATAAGTTGAGTCTGAGGTATATGTTCTAAAAAAATCTTTGCTGCACATAATCAAAAGTTCTCTTCTCTCTATTTTTTTTGCTGTGTTTGCATTTTAAATCAATCATGAAAAGTTAAATTGTGTAACTACAGTTCGGATAGAGGGAGTAACACTTGCATCAATTGACGAAACACCTTGCATCAATTTTACCCTACTGCCTGCTTTTTTTTATTGAAAATTTATGTGTTTTGATTAGCTCAATTTAGTGTTCAAATTAGCCTGAGGTTTATCTTCTTTTCCCATTGGAAGCCTATAGTGATGAGAACCCTGATTCTCGACAGGTTTACATGTTTAATTTCTGTGATTTAATTTTGATGGATGTAAATTTGCTCCATTAATAGATCTATTATGCAGTATTTAATTCACTATTGCACCTATCTTCTAGTCTTTGAGAACTGACATAGCATAGGGTGAATTGACTTGGCTTAGACATATAAACTATCAAAAAGGGGCTACATTTAAGCGAATGTGGACATGTTGTTTGAGTTAGTTGAATTTCGGCCCCTTGTGTGACTTGATGTTCATCATGCATTGCAGGAAGGTAGTGGAAGATGTCCCTCGAGGTGTACATGTAAACGTTTTGAAAGCAGAACGGAGTTTGCATAGGTGGGAACTTGAAGATCTTCAGAGAATTCATGTTGCTGAGTAGCAAGCAGTTGAAGAGGGGGGTGGAGTTGAAATGCATGTGTTGGAAGATGCTGGTCATAGTGTAAGCCAAAGATCAACTCAACTTTCAATTGTATCCATCTTTTTAATGTATAAAGTACCAGCTTTGCCCCCATAAAGTGTTTAAAAGCTACATAATTTATGAACTTAAACTATAAAAGGGGAGAATAAAATTTAAAAGGATATAGGGAAAAAACTATGAAATGAAAAATCCATACTTAATTGAGGATGGGAGAAAGTGTGATAGTGAATAGTGAGATACATACCTAGTCGCTACCGTTGCTTCGTCTCACTGGATAATAGGTAGTTGTATGCAGTAAGTTATGCAGAACCAGTATATAATGCCTACTTAGGTTTGCGTCACTGTGTACTTTGCAAGATGAATAAGTGAGACAAGATAACATCTTAAGGCATCCGCATCATCAATTTTAGAAAATAATATCTTAAGAACCAACTTTACACAATGGAAATATCTTCAAATAGTTTTTGATTGTTCAAGATTCTTTCATTCTCATTCTAAGGATTTTAGCCACTTCCTGGCAGTAGTTCTGCTTTAAACGAATATCTCTTTAACCACAATGAGTAATCATCCTTATTGTCCATCTTGTACTTGTTGATCAATTTTCCAGAATCATTAGATTGTTTCACTAACCACTTGTACCTTTCCAACGAATTCGTGGAGCTCTGTTCACCAACGGCAAACCTTGGCTTTTTGAGAAGCTCCGGTCTCGGCGGTCAATTACCCAATGAATTTAAGGATCTCCGGTCTGCTTGAAATGACCAGAGAAATCCTCCTGAATTGGATGCGACTCTGAAATGGCGTTGCGCTACCTTGCAGATTCATTTCTACCAAAGAACTAGAACACCTTTAATGCCGACATAATCAACATCGCGACAAAGATCTTTGAGATCAAAATTGCAGAAGGAAGTTGATTTGCTCAGATGAGACATATAAATCGCTACCTTGCCAGAGCGATCCATCGATGGTTCGCCGGAGCAAAATCGAAGGAAGGAGGGAGGTATACGGTGGAGGAAAAACTGCCTAGGGTTTGCAGAAGATGGAAGAAGATGAAGGATGTGTTATATTTTCTTAAAATGCATACTAGTCCCTGAGGTTCAGTACTTTTTATGAAATATACCCCGAGTCCAATTTATTTTTTAAATTGACCCCCAAATTTGATTTGTCATTTGCTTATTTTCACTTTAGCCCTTGGTCTCACCATGAGACGGTCTCATAGGAGACGGACTCAAGTAGTTAATGGTTTATTGAACATAGTGTAGAAAATATGGGTAATAATGTGTGTTTGTATTAATGCTCTGGAGTACATTATATAATTTCACATAATCCTAAGTAAATAAGGAAAATAATGCTAATCTATTCACAAAATATTCTATTTCCTCAATACTCCTCCTCAATTTAGAGCATGTAGATCGAGAATGCCCAACTTTCCAAGCCGTAGTTGAACAAAATGATGAGTAACAATAGTACCATATTGTACCAGATCTTTAACAAAATGACAGTCAACCTCTATATGCTTTGTACGTTCATGAAAGATAGGATTAGCAACAATATGAAGAGCAGATTGACTATCACAAAACAGTCGCATGGGGGCATAATGAACAACACCTAAATCTTTATGCAAAGACTTAAGCCACAATAACTTACAACAGGTAACTGTCATGGCACAATACTTTTCTTCAACATAAGAACGAGAAACCATAGCTTGCTTCTTGGTCTTCCATGAAACTGGAGAATCACCAATCATCACAAAATATCCAGAAAGTGAACATCGTGTGATGGGACATACAGCCCAATCAGAATCACAGTAAGTAGTTAACTATAAAGAACTACGTGAAGAGAGAAATAAACCTTGACCCGGAAGACTCTTCAAGTAGTGTAGAACCTATAGTTCAGCTTTCCAGTGAGGAACACAAGGTGACTTCATGAACTGAGAAAGTATATGCACCGAATAACTAAGATTCGGGTGTGTAATGGTAATATAAATGAGATGGCCAAATAGACACTGATACTGCTCCGGATTGTTGTATAGGGGCCTTTCACACATGCGAGATTGTGTTTTTGCTCTATTGGAAAGTCTAACAGTTTTGCAGCCAAAAACCAGCATCTAATAAAATATAAAGGGTATATTTTCTTTGTGAAAGAAACATCCCCTCCGGTCTTCTAGCGATCTCTATACCAATGAAATGCTTAAGGGTGCCAAGATTCCCCATGTGGAAACAAGAGCTCAAGTATTTCTTGAATTCAGATATGAGGGACGAAAAACTACCAGCAATAACCAAATCATCCACATAAACCATCATATGCAAAGAAACTGAACCACAAGAGAAAATAAAAAGAGAGTAATTGGTCTTACTCTAAACAACGCAAAATGCACGTAGAGCCGGAGCCAACTTAGAAAACCAGTTGTGACGAGCTTTTCGCAACCCATGAAGAGATTTCTGAAGTCGATAGACCATGGCAGGGGGCGTACTATAGCCAGGAGGAGGGTGTGTAAACACCTCTTTGTGAAGATCACCATGTATAAAAGATGATAAAGTTCTAAATCACAAATGACTGCAACAAATAAGAATAGGCGAGCTGAACTCATCTTCACAGCAGGAGCAAATGTCTCAGTAAAGTTCGTGCCTTCAACATGACAATTACCCAGATTCACTAGATGAGCTTTGTGTCGTTCAGTAGTACCATCAGCCTTAAACTTGGTACGATAAACTCATTTGCATCTAATCGAAGTATTATCCAGAGGAAGCGAAGTCAGAGTCCAAGTTTTATTGTGCTCAAGGGCATTAATCTCATCATCCATAGCATCACGCCAATGAGCATGCTTGACACCTCCAAATAAGTGGTAGGATCTAAACTAGAAGTTACTGCACACAAAAATCTAAAATGCATACTAGAAAAATTATCGCAATTTATAAAATCAGTTAAAAGGATAAAGAACAGCTGAGGATATTGATGGTGCAGGAGTAACTGTAGCCATAAGGGGGCTTTTAACAGCAGAGTAGAAAAAATCACTCAAGTAAGCAGGGGGAGGGCGATCACAATCACTACGTCGGGAAGATGGCGGCTCAGCCGTAGGAGGCGACAGCGGAGCCCGAGCAGGCGGCGGGGTCAATGTCACAGTGTCCATTAGCTGTGCAGAAATGGTCGATAGCGCCGTGACCACAGGAAGAATTTCCTGTGGAACCACCGGTGTCGGATCCTGTATCGATCTGGGCACCGAGTCAGGCTGGGGCGTGGTGTCGGACGATGGATCCAGGGTCAGTGGAACGTGGAAGCCAGCAGCGGCTGAGGTGAAGCTGTAGTGGGGGTGATAAGCGACGGTGAGTTAGCTGCACCGCAGGTTGTCACTGACGGAACCGTCAATTGATAGCTAGCAGACCAAGTATCAGTTTGTGACTGTACGGGCTGAGCAGGTACAGATGGCACAACAAACGAAAACTGGTCTTCATAAAAATTAGCATCACGACTACTGAAGAAAGTATATGATTCCAAATCATAAAGGCGATAGCCTTTCTTGCTAGCAGGATGCCCAAGAAAAATGCATCGTCGACTTCTTGGAGCAAACTTGTCACGATATCAAGGAATGTAGAAGGCATAGCACGAGCAACCAAAATCTTTCATGAGCTTGTAGTGTGGAGCACGTCTGTAGAGTAACTCAAATGGAGTGCGACCATTGAGTTGCTTTGTCGGTGTCCGGTTAATCAAATAGGCAGCAGTGAGTACACGTTCTCCCCAAAAATCAATAGTTTGAAAATGCAAAGCATGAGCCACATTTAACAAATGACGATGCTTGCATTTTACACGGCCATTTTGATGTGGTGTGTCAACCATAGAAGTCACAAAAATAATGTCGGATTAAGTAAAGTATAATCTTAAAGGTAGGAATTTTGTACCATTATCAGCACAGACATGACGAATAGAGCATCCAAACTGATTCTTGATCAAAGCACAAAATTCTATAAATCTAGAAGCTACATTTGATTTAGCCACTAATAAATAAACCCAAATAGCTCGGGAATAATCATCAACTATAGTTAAAATATAAAATGCACCACAAGAAGATGGTGTGCTATAAGGCCCTCAAACATCACAATGAATTAGTTCTAAGAGCTCAAAGAGAAACTATGTCTAGTTTTTTTTGCTCTATGACACACAAAGCAAGGTATAGAAGTATTATTTGTGCTAAAATAAAGAGTAGGAACATAAGACATGGTGAGCATCGTTTAACTCGCCAAATAACCTGCAAATTCAGATCAACACTAATTAGTACAATGGTAAGCAGGGTTGATCCCATGAGGAGCAAAAGCAATAATCAATAATTACTTTCCTACTATTTGTGAAAACCTCTTCGGTGATGCCACCACGCCTCAAATTTGGTGATTTTACTAATACTAAAAATGCAAATGATAACTCTAAAAATGAGAAATAAATATATAAATGAATGATATCGGCTAAGAATAACTCATGCTAGTTACTATCAATCATAGGCGCAATAATGAATCAATTCTTATACATCTACCGGTTATAGGGAAGTAGGTACGCTTAACCCCCCCCCCCCCCCCCCCTCCCCCCTCCCCCAAATTATTTCTTACTTTATCGACAGTCAACTAATTATGATTAATTGACCATTTTCTTTACCAAAATGTTCCCAACAAGTATTCACTTAATCAGAACATATTTTGATTGCATTAAGTATTAAAAGAATCCAATATAGAAATTACCAAAGTAAAAGTAAATAGTAATGCACGCTCAATTATTCCCTATCTTGCTATTACAGTCTTAGCTAGTTAGCTATTTTTCACAAGACTGTGCTACTTACTAATCCTATCCAACAATTACGTATTGGCGGAAATTAGGTAGAAGTATTATAAAAAGATTAAGTTGATCAGTTCTAAAAATATTAGAAATAAAATTCAACCAAAAACAATCAAGAACATGCAAGAATTCATTATAATGCGATTAGGCCTCACGATTTAAAAACTAGCATTTGTTATTCTCTGCCAATATATGAATTAGCTACGCATGATGATTAAACTAAAAAAATAAGTATTATAAACAGAAGACATATCTAATGAAGTACATAAACGAACAAAATTTATCAAACACTAAAACCAAAGACCAATGCAGGTTTGCATACGCTAGGAAAACATGGAACAAATGGCAAGGTAATTAATTTGGCACAAAACCATCTGCAATAATTATGCTGTTTGTCAAACCAAAAATGTAAACAAGAAAGCAAGACTAACTAATGTCTGCGTCCGAATAAAACAAAGCCAAGAGAAGAATGTCCTCCTGCCTGACTCTCATCCTAATATATATATCAGTCAATTCTAAGTATAATTCCATCTTCGAATATTCCATCCCATTTAAATACAATCCTTTCCTCATTTAAATTTTGATTTGAGGAGATAAGATCTAATTAAATCATTAAATTATCTTCAAAATATTTTCAAAGATATCTCCACAAATCTCATCAAAATTAGCCCAAATCAGCTCCAAAATATCGGCTACAATTTCTACTCTCCATTTGACTGCTTCATTTGCAATAATTGCCCAGTACTCCTTCCTCTCCTCCAAATTTCTCTTGAGCCCAAAAACTGTGATTTGTTACAAATAAAACACCTAAAGTGCACATCAATCCCGTAAAATCAAAGTTAATCCCAATAAAATAAAGAACATAATTAACACACATCAAGACAATACCGTAGAAGATGGATGACTAAGGCATTGATGCCATAAATCAGATGCAGAAACTGTAGCAACTGTCGAAACTGACTGAGGAATATGAGACTGAACACGTGTATCTAGTAAATGAAGCCAATAACCCCCCTCTCGCTGTTCACCCACGCCGATCACAGTCCTCGTACTGGTTTTCTGTAAAATGCAATAATTTTCAGTAAGGCTAGACATTTTAAGGCAGACAACAATCTAGAGTATGATAATAAGTTGCATCGTAGTGTAGGTATATAGAGCACGTGATTAAGAGTGGTATCTCCAAAATGCAAAGAACCATATTGTGGAGTAGATGACTAAGATCCATCAGGCAGTAGAACGTTATTAGAATAAGTAGCAGTAGTAATGTCAATCAGAGAACCTTTGTCACCAACCATGTGATATAAGGTTCCTGAATCAAGAATCGAAGGTAAAATAGTCTTACCTGACCTATGGTCAGAAGAGTAATTTAACTCACTAAATAAATTAAGGGTCGTACTCCATTAGTCGCCAGACAGAGAAGGGCCAAAATCAGATCAAGCAGGGGAGCCGGAGGCCGTAGCTGAAAATCCTTGCAGTGGGGTGACAACGCCGGCAAAAAGAGCCATAACACAATTTAATTATGTTATTTGATAAAAAAAATGAAACTTTCGGATAGAGAAACCAATACGAGCAGGAGAGAAAAATGGTGGATAAGGTGTGTGGTTACACATGCAGAGAGATAAGGTGGGCGACTCAGCAATCGTGTGTGGGAACACGCGCTACAGGAAGGGAATGGCACATATCTTTCAAACGCACATGACTGCATGTGGTACTGAGTACGAAGGTTGCCCGCGTGGATCTCACGCGCGTCTTGTTTGTCCTGAGCAAACACCGCCGGTTGATTGATGCCAGTCGGAGTAGCAGGTGAACGCCGGTTGGATAGGGGTTGGATGGTTGATGCCAGTTGGAGTAGCAGGTGAGTTGACTCAAAAAGTAGCAAACGAGCTCGCTGGATGGTTGACACCGACGAGGATCCAAGCGTGGTGAAGAGGCTGAAGGTGCAAAACCCAGGTTTGTCGAAGGTAAAAACTGAAGCAAAACATAGAGTCTTGATCGGAGAAGCAAAGCTAGCGGACTTGATCGGCGTCGGATATCAACTGAGCAAGTTCGTCGACGGGCAAAGCAGCGATTCTTCTTTTTCTTTTTTTAGTTACAGAAAGGTAGCTCGGATCAGTGATGCGTGGAGGTCACTCGTGGATGACGGCGACTGCGTTTACGGAAAATTTAAGATGAAAAACTTAGGATTTTAGGTTTCAGATTTTAAGCTCTGATACCATGTGGAAAATAAGGGTAATAATGTTTGTTTGTATTAATGCTCTTGAGTACATTATATAGTTTTACAAAAAGGCAAAGTCTTGGGAAAGACGGTCTTTCCATAGGCTAATGGAAAGATGGAGCATAATTAGAATAATAAAAGGTAAAGGGTATTAGTTGCAATATTAGAATTTTAGTATGCAACATGTAGTAGTTATAAAATTTATAACCCGGTTCATGCAACCCAAAAATTTTATTTTCATTTCTTCTAATTTACACGTTGAACCTTAGTTTTTCCATGAGTCATGGAAAGACCGTCTTTTAAGAGACGGACTCTTACAAAAATCCTAAGTAAATAAGGAAAATAAAATTAATCTATTCACAAAATACGATTTTCTCAATACATAGATCAATGAAACATTAACTCAATGAATCCCTGAGGCCTGAATTATTTTATGATTAATATCTATGGGAAATAAAATTTATTTGAATCACTAAATAAGTCCCCCCAATCTAATTTTTCCGGCGATAGCTCAAAAGAATCTGATCACCAATCTGATGACTCTGGAGATGGCCATATCACTTCTATTCAGTCCAAAGATGTGATTCCCTTTTATTTATTTAGGTAACCTCTTCTATCTCCTTTTAATGATGATTAACTTTTTAAAGCTGTTTTTGGATCTGTATCTATGTAATGAGAAAGCTGTCGCCGGAAAAAAGGAGATAGAAAAGATTACCTTAATAAATAAAAGGGAATTACATCTTTGGACTGAATAGAAGTGATATGGCCATCTCCAGAGTCATCAGATTGGTGATCAGATTCTTTTGAGCTATCGCCGGAAAAATTAGATTGGCCGGAAAAATCAGATTGGTGATCAGATTCTTTTGATTTATTATTGCGCCAATATTGAATATAGTTAGTGTGGATTTATTCAAACCAAATTATTTTTCTTGTTATAATCTCATTTGAGTGGATTAAGGTTATTTTAATTGCCTTCTTAGATGTTAAAATTACCAATCTTGAATTATTAGGCGTGCACCAAATTTGATCTTTAGAAATTTGATTTTGATTTCTCCTGCTTACCTTATGCTACCTTATATTCTTATTAGTTATTGCAGGAATATTTGGTAGTTTAATGATACACCAAAATCCTTTCTCGGAGGATTCTCTTACGCTGCAGAATCAAATAAATCCTGATTACATCTAACTATCCAAGTCCTCCAAAAATGAAACCAGTGAACTTTCTCCTAGATAAGGAGAAATCCTGAATGTTGCGAATGCCTGTTTCCTTTGTAAATAAATTGTTTGCAGATTGAGGTAGGACTCGAAACTGAGACTCATGACTTGTAATTTTATAAATAGGAGCTATTTACCTGATTGCATGTTGAAATTATTTTGCAAAAGAATAAGAAGACAAAATCCAATTTTAACCAGGTTTCTAGAAATTTCTCGCACGATCTGATAGTCTTCTTGAAAGTTCTAGCAAATAACAAGTACCTCTAAAGCAAAGTTTACTTTCAGGAACTAAAGAATTAGCTAATCCATCACTTATATAACATTTTATGCAACAAGATAATTTTCATTAGCTACATGTAATTACATAATTTTCAGTTTATTTGGCTGACTCTATCTTGCATATGGTTCTGTAATTGAAGCCTCATTTATCGATCCACAGAATAAATCAGCATTTGGTTGATCAAGTTCCAACTCGTCCGGCTGGTTTTCAGATTTGAAATCCCTGAGAACTGCCGGGCATTGAGCATGTTCACCACTGATGCCATGGTAGGCCTTTTATTTGCAGCTTCTTTGACGCATAACAAACCGATATGGACACATTGAATGACTTCTGTTTTGACATAAGACTCTCCAATTTTTGGATCCAACAGAGCCAAAGGCGTGCCATTTCTCCATTGTCTCCTGGCCTGGGTGAGAAATGAACTAGTATCAAATTTTGGGGAAATGTTTTTAAATAGTGAATAAATCTTGGTTTCAACGTCGTGCATAACAACGTCAAATCATAGAATTTTGATGAAGTCGAGATTAATTTAGTTTTGTGGGTATATCTTTAAGTTGTGAGTGATGAAGAGATCTACGCTGCATATGAAAAATTTTATGACATGTGGCTGAAAGTTGCTGGCATAAACAAGTCGTTGAAGGAAGAGAAAAATCAACTGGCTGAAGGAGAAGGAATTGTTGAACTCAGACAAGAGATTGAAGGATTAAATTTGAGTCAAGGCTCAACAACTAAGAGAGCTGAGATGGCTGAAGCAGCAATTACCTAGTTAAACACTGGTAAGGCAAAAATTGATGATATTCTGACCATGGGAAAGAACTTTGGAGATCGACACAGAATTGGTTATGACAACTCACCGGGTAGCACAGTTTATTTAAGAGGGAGATTCGAGATATAAAGAGAAAGGCGATCAAGACTCGTCAATGCAAACCTCTCATCTGTAACTACTGCATGTATCAAGGCCATACTGAGGAACAATGCATGAAATTGCCCAAGGATATTATGACTGGACGTCAACTATCTGCATGTTCCAACATAGACGATATCCAGCGATCAAGGATGGTCAAAAAAGGTATGGGTCATTGAACGCACTAGTACTTGTCTTGTTGCTCATACTTCCCTTATTGCACATTCTAGAGACTTGTGACACATTGATAGGTATGGGTCATTGAATGAACTAGTACTGATTGCATGTTGAAATGTTTTATAAAAAAATAAGAAGACAAAAATCAATTTTAACCAGGTTCTACCAATACCTAATAGCTTTCTAGAAATTTCTCGTACGATCTAATAGTCTTCCAGAAAGTTCTAGCAAAATAAAAGTACCACTAAACCAAAGTTTACTTTTAGGAACAAGATAATTAGCTATTCCCTCAGTTTTATAACATTGGTTTAGGCAACAAGAAGCTACTTGCATGCTAAATACATAATTTTCGGATTATTCGGCTAACTCTATCTTGCGTATGGTTCAGTGATTGAAGCTTCATTTATCGATCCAATGAATAGTTCGCCATTCGGCTGGTTTTCAGATTCAGAATCCCTAAGAACCGCCGGGCATTGAGGAGTTGGCAGGCTCACAGATGTACTATTGAGCATGTTCACCATTGTTGCCATGGTAGGCCTCTTATTTGCATCTTCTTCGACGCATAACAAACCGATATGGACACATTGAATGACTTCAGTTTCGACATAAGACTCTCCAATTTTTGGATCCAACAGAGCCAAAGGTGTGCCGTTTCTCCATTGTCTCCAGGCCTGTGAAGAAAAAGCTATGAAATTTAGTGATCATCAGATAACTAGAGTCGACCACTTTCTGTTGTTGTGCACACTGAATCAGTTTGAGTGTAATTAGGGGAAATGTTTTCAAAAAACGACAAAATCACTACAACAAAAGGACCTATTAGGACACTTTTATAAGAAGCGCTCTAACACATGTATATTAGGACGCTTATAAAATTAAACGTTCTAACATTGTGTGACACACATTAAAAGTGTCTCAGTATATACTCCCTCCTTCATGCAATAAATTGCTTACATGCTTTTTAGGGGGGTCAAACTTTACACACTTTGACAATAAATATATATTAATCTATATGTAATAAAAATATCACATGACATCTTATTAGATTTATCTTAATATCTATTTTCTAAATATCAATTTTTTTATGTGACACTATTATTGGTAACTAAAGATATTTACGGTTAAGCATGCTTATTGAAGACCGTGAAAAAATAATTAAGCAATTTATAGTGGGACAGAGGGAGTATATAATTAGGACATTACAAAGGGATCAAATATTAAATTTATTGGGACATTTTTAAGTGTCCTAATAGATGTATATTAGGACGCTTATAAATTAAACGTCCCAATATATGTAATTAGGACATTAAAAAGCTTATATAATAGGAAGCATAAAAACAACTCTATATTTTGTCTATAGAGTTGCTTAATATAGCGATCCAAGATCTACAAGGACTCGCGATAAGAGGACGTTTTGAAAGTTTCATATGAATGAAAGCATCTCAATAGAGACCAATCGGGACACTTTTTAGCACCCTAATAGGTCTTTTGTGTTGTAGTGAATCTTGTATTCAATGTTGCGCATAACAGGGTCGAATCATAAAGTTTTGATAAAGTCGACATTAATTTAGGATCTTTGGCTTCATAAGCTTAATCAACCAATGTGGTGTATGAGAATAGGACTTACATAGATTATAAGGTCTTCCGAATCCGCTGAACGGTAAAAGGTGCTGTTCTTTTTGCCAGTAACTATCTCTAGAATTACAACCCCGAAACTGAAAACATCTGACTTTACAGAGTAGTGACCTCTCCTTCTATATTCTGGAGCCATGTATCCACTGCAACATATAGCACGGTTAAAATCATGAACTGTAGTTCAGTATTACATTTTTCCCTATTTATAGATGAGTAAGGTTTGCTATACCATTTTTAGTATTACAAACAAGCAGGATTCTTTAATTATTTGGTAGATTCATCAAAGTAATCTCTGCTATATAGAGACACCTGATATGACCCGGAGCTGATAAATGTATATAAAATGTTGGATAAAATGCGAACACTTACAAAGTCCCAGCAATTGTAGTTGTGTTTCCTTCAGATTCGTGAATTCCACAAATCTTTGCCATGCCAAAATCTGCAATTTTTGGATGCATACTTTCATCTAGCAAGATGTTACCGGCTTTAAGATCCCGATGGACAATTTTAAGACGAGAATCTTCGTGAAGGTAGAGAAGGCCTCTTGCTATCCCTCCTATGATGTTGCGGCGTCTTGACCAATTCAGTAATCCTTGCTTCTCAGTGTCTTGATAAATATTAAATGCAGTAGTGCTATTTGTTAGTTTTATCAAAATACAAAGACTTTGGTGCTCTTATGGTGAAACAAACAATTGTTTAAAGATGGGAGATGACACGATATGAATTCTGTAAGTTTTAAAAGTTTACTTAGTCTCTCGCCTCACCATAAGTTTAAGGTAAGACGGTCTCATGTAAGTCTTTCTCTTATCAAAATTACAACTCCATCCATCCCAGAGTTTAACTTCATCAAGACAAATTTGATTTACAAGATACAATGTTGACCATAAATATCTTTTAAAATGTACTGAAGCAGCTTATGAAAAGTTTATTTATGTAGAAAAGATACATTATGGAGACTAACAAGATGTCAGGTTATGATATTATTACTTATGTCAACACAATTTCACTAACAAAGTTTGCTAAGTTTGACTAAATATTTTTTTTCCGTGAAGTAAACTAATAGATAAGTTTTTCGATTGAGGCAAATTATATAGTACCCCTGGGGTACCATGAGCACGGTATGCCTAGTCGTAATTTGTGTATTTTGTAATATATGAATGTGCATTCTTCTATTTATTAGTGTGCATTATTACAATTTTTTTGAGATTACTATATAAATATTGTAATGCACAAATAATAGAACTAAAATGCACATTCCCTATATATACAATGCATATGCATGGTACACCAGAATACAGTATAATAATTGTTCCATTGAAATATGATTACGATATTGAGGAATGTACCGAAGAGAAAGTAGTCGAGGCTTCTTCTTGGAACAAATTCAAAGACAAGTATCTTTTCTTCTCCTTCCAAGCAAAACCCTAAAAGTTGAACCAAATTCCTATGTTGGAGTTTGGCAACCACTACGATTTCATTTTTGAATTCTGCTGCTCCTTGCCCTGACCTTTTCAGCAGCCTCTTCACAGCTATTTCTTGTCCATTTGATAGTTTTCCCTGTAGCCAGATTATATGTTGCATTAGATCCAACGTAACACTTTCCAAGACTAAGGCAATACTTTTCAAAGGTTTAAGTAACATTTTATAACCTATTGTAACATTTAACAAGTGTTGCTAGAAAAGTGTTACGATAGCTCAAATCTGTAGTAGTGTATGTACAAACAATCTTTTTACATGTGTTTAATCCATTTGATTGCAAACCTTGTAGACACTTCCAAATCCACCTTGGCCGATTTTGTTTTCGGCCGAAAAGTTATTGGTGGCAGTTTCAATTTCACTCAAGCTATACTGAAGGGATTCAGGATCAATAGTAATGTCATCTTCACCTATGCAAGAACATAAGAAGGCATTAAATTTACAATATCAGTCAAACCAGAATTCATAATTCTCCTCAATATCTATAGCCTTGTTTAGCCTAATGTACCAGATTTAGCCTGCCGTCTCTTCCTTGATCTCCTCCTCAGAAAAATAAACCAGATGATCAACAGTGTGATGCAAGAAGCGGCTGAGAAAACAATCGTCATAGCCACACGTGCTGAGAAATGACATGATAAAAGTAGACTTGTTTAGGCTAGTCCAAAGAACTGAATTGCTTCTTAAATTTTCTCCACAATTTATTTTATTTTTTAATAGTAGGGATGTGTATCGAAATCTTTTGGGAGTGGGATTGATTGAGATCTTAAACATAGCATCCTCATATTCATTGTGTGGGAGAGTATACTACAAGCCAAGACTAATGTAACACTATGAAATGTTACATTTGGTACTAAAAATGTTACATTAGTGAGATAGAGGAAAACCCTCGATCATTAGGGCTAGTTTATTTAGGATATAATTAGAGAAAATTAGGGCTACATGAGTGCTAATACCTAGCAGAGTTCTAATCTACGAACCAATGCCAATGCAACACTTTCGAAGGGTATTATCTTAGGCGATCTTAATTAATGCAATACTTTCAAGGTTTAGGCAATACTTTTCGAGATTTAACAACACCCTTTAAGCAACTATAAAATTTAAATTAATAAGTCTTACTAGTAATTATGGTGTTTGTAGTAGTGAATTAATGGCAACGTTCGTCGAGAAAATGTTATCGTTTCTCATAATTCATGTTAAATGCATATTCCTACCTTTGCTGCTTGCATGACCTAGAAGAGTAGTAGGAGGCAGAGCAGGTGGTGGGGGTGGCCGACGAGCTAGAGGAGGTGGCCGAGGAGCTGAGAAATTGAAAAACAAGTAAGCCTCGTACCTAACATTACAGCCGGGCAAAAGAACTCTGCCCCCCCGAGGATAATAATCTGGTATGAATGCAACAGCAGATCTAAGGCATGTAAAGCAGTCCAAGCTCGAAAGATAAGGAGAGCACTGTCCAAGCGCGTAAATCTTCTGAGACTCGGTTAGATTACTTTCACTTACTGCAAATTTCTTGCCGGAGACATCAATCACAGCCCTAGTCATGACCTGATCAAAAATTATACTTACAAACACTACTCTTCAAATGGAATGGACAAAATAAGCAAATGCTTTCCCTCCCCAAATTTTTGTAAGTCATATACTCCCTTCGTCCCAACATAAGGTTCTTATCACCTTTTTCCACAGACATTTATGCATGTTGATGTGTCTATGGGGGGTTGGAATGAGCTAGCCAACTTTAAACCACAAATTCCAGCCGAAATAAGGATACAGTTAAAATAGAAACCTTTGGTTGAAACAGATGAAAATGGAAAGTAGGAATCTTATGCTGGGACGGAGGAAGTATATACCATATGTGTTAAATTTCAAGGTATTCTGGACTTCCATTTTAAAACCAATTGACACTAAGTAGAAATGACCCAAGACCTTATATGTAAGTCATTTAGTCTTTTTGAATTCCACATTGATATATCTTTCAACAATATGTTATACATACATATGTGTATATATATATATATATGTATATATATAAATATATATATATATATATGTATAAATATAAATATATATATATATATGTATATGTATAAATATAAATATATATATATATATGTATATGTATATGTATATATAAAAATATATATATATATGTATATGTATATGTATATATATAAATATATATATATATATGTGTATATATATAAACATATATATGTGTATATATATAAACATATATATATATATATATATTTATATATATAAATATATATATATATATATATATATATATGTGTGTGTATATATATATATATATATATTTGTATGTATGTATGTATACTAACAAATTGAAATAATCTAACCACCTGTCTAAAAGTATCCTGGAGAACCCGGCCGAATAAGTCCCGGTTTGGGATTGAGACATTTTGTCGGTTGTTGATTCCGATTCGAAATCCACCCTCAACCGGAGAGAAGATCGACCGATTCGCATACTGCAGCATACATTTATCGTACCAGATGATGGCAACTTTTCTGTTCGGGCAGAGCCGTAAAACTTCACTTGCAGCCTTTAGCAGACAATCTTGACAGTCACTGATTCCAACATCGCCCCGGCAGAGAAACAGGCCATGGATGGTGGTGTCGTTTGACGGGTCAGTGGCGTTACCGGTGGTGAAATTATAGAAGCCGTTTGGACGAGATGCATTCGAATTCAGAACAGAAAGTAGGGAATCCAGGTTGGCTCTGTAAATCCTGCCCGAAGAAATATTTGAATTGTATGAATCATTTGAGCAGAGTTTTGCCACAAGATTCGACTCGATAAATCCAGCATTGAGAAAAAGCAATGAACATACTAGCAAGCTAACAATTTCCAACATCTTTCTGATTTTTGTGACTTTGGATTGAAATAAATTCTATGGAAAAGAGAAGTTTGCAGCGAAAGAAATTAAATGTTTCAAATATGGGAATTTAATAATATTGTATAAATATGAATACCTCACACTTCCTTAATGCAATTATGCACAACCTTTCACAAGTCAATTTGCGCTTTGTTGTTCAGTGGCTGGCTGTCCAGGCTCCAGCGGACTTTTTAATCTGAAACGAAATACTCCATTTAGAAAAACCAATGCGTGGCCTCTATCAACTGACTAGTTGGTTGACTCATTTGAAGACTTTGACTGGGTCATGAAAGAATTCGATGAATATGTAAATTATGGTCGTCTCTGGAAATTTAGAGGTTAAGTGCTATGGGAAAAATGAGATCCAAAAAAAATGAAAAATATATTATTTTTGAACAAAATTACTATTACAATTTTTATATCTAAATAAAATTAGTCTAATTTATATTTAAATTTAAAGATTTATTTTGAGATCCAAACTTTTGCACAGAAGCAAAGAGGAAGAGTATAATTCGTATACAATATTGTATATCAATAATAAAATATTCTGATTCATGTTTAAATTTAAAATAATCTGATACATATATACATATATATATGTATATATATATATATATATATATATATATATATATATACTTCTATATATCATATCTCACCTCTTGTTGCATTTATAATTATACAGTAACTTAGCATAACTTGTACCTATTCAGGGGTACGATATAATTTGGTTGTCAAGTGTATATTTGAATTATATTTTACAAATGACGATTAAAAATATTTTTGTGCTTCAAAATAGGAGAAATTAGTACACTGAGATACAATGTTTATTGTATTTAGGGATCAGTTTTTTAATTAACCTGTAATTTACCTATTTGAAAATAAAAGATAACTACCCATTCATTATCCATAATTATAGTGATTAACTGTCACAATAATTTGTATAATACTAGGGATGACGATGTGGAAGATAGAATTATAAAATAAATATACAAATACATTACCAGTATTATTAGCACTTAAAACAAATATACAAATACATTACCAGTATTATTGGCACATAAAACAACACTTGTATTAGTGTAAATAGATGAGTTGTCTTCTTCTTGAAGGATACAACAAGAATACAAGAAGTAAACACGAGAAAGAGAGAAGTAGCCAATATGCATGAGAGAAAACCTCACAAAGAGGAAAAAATGATAATGCATTGTTCTTAGAGAAATCTTGCTCTTCGATCCTTTGTTCATTCGGGGTTGGAGAAGTGAGTGCACACTTTTGTCTACCAAACTTCATTTTACATAAAGGATATTTTTTTTGAATCAAATGCACGCAAAGGGGAACAAATAAAGTCGACTTAAGGAAAGTGCCTCTTACACAACTTGAATGAGGCATTTTATTATATTCTTTTGTGGGGTTACATGCTTTGTAGGTTCATTAAAGAACTCTTCAACATCAGTTCCTCTCCTATTTGATGGAGCGGATTAAAACCAACAATCTTAAGACTTTATTTTTCCATGTACTTTGAATACACTAGTGGAGAGCATTCTATTAAAGGTAGCAATGGAAGGCGGTTATATAACTTTTGCTAATAATCGCCTGAAATAGACACTTCCGAACTTGGAAATGAGTCTTTGTACCCCTAATATTAAAGGCGGTTAAGGTTCAATTTAAGGCGCCCTTATTAAAGGCAGTTATGACAAACCGCCTTAAAAATTTCCTTTCCGAACTCAGAAATGAGGTACAAACGTGTTTCCGAGCTCAAAAACCACATGGTTGCCATATTACAAAGAGAAGACCATTTTTCCGAGTTCGGAAAATGTTCTTTTTTGGTTTTTGACTCTGGAATCATCATCATCGTGTCTTAATTGAATATGATTACCATTTCCAAGTTTGAAAATGGCCCTATGTAATAAAAAAATGCACCCACTTTATTTAATGCCACAAAACCCTAAATGTTTTATGAAGAAGCTCAATTTTCTTCCCACTTTTGAAGAACATTTTTTGTACTTGAGAGTTCATCATTTTCCATTGGAGAAGGTGTATTTAATGCTTTGGGTAATATGTAAATATAACCCTATATGTTGGAGAAAGTGTAAATATAACCCTCAGTTGTTTTTTAATGCAAATATAACCCTAACTATTATACATATGTGCAAATATAACCCTAACTATTATACATATGTGCAAATATAACCCTAAAGCCATTATTTCCGGCATTGACTGACCAGGGTTATATTTGCACTTTCATTTATCGCAGGGTTATATCTGCACTTTCATTATTACAGGGTTATATCAGCACTTTCATCAATTATATAGGGTTATGTATGCACTTTTCTCTAATGCTTTATATCCATATTTACAAAAAGGGTTTGAGATTAGATTGTCTTTCATTGTAATTGACTTTTAGGATAATGGATCGAGATGAACTCATTAGTAATGATCTTAGAAGAATACCTAAGTATATGCCATTGGTTGAACCATTTATTTCGTTTGCATTTGAATATGCTTCTAAAAATGGCTTTTCACCGGCACGATGCACTTGTAAGGATTATAGAAATGATGTGTATGTATGGAATAGATGTTGTGGGAACATTTCATTATAAGGGGGTTCCAAACAAGCTACACTTGTTGGGTATGGCATGAAGAAGTTGTGGAAGCCTCTCATACGAATGAATTAATTGGAAGATGCAATGGTGGGTGATGAATTACATGGAAATGTAGAGTTTGATGAAATGGTGGAAGATATTGCAAGGGAGTTCAAAGGTAAACCAGACGCCATTGTACAATGGTTTGAAACACTCAGCTTTGAGTGCAACTCTGCGGATAATGAACTTGAAGGCAAAATTTGGATGGACAGATAAGCCGATGACCGAGACACTCGAGTTGTTTAGGGATTTGCTTCCCAAAGGTAGTTTAATGCTCAATAGGTTGTATGCTGCAAAAAAATATTATGCCCGATTGGATTGGAATTGAAAAATAATTCATGCATGCCAAAATGATTGTATGTTGTATGGGGGAGAAGTAGATAAAGATCAAGAAACTCGTCGGGTATGCGGCAAGTCTCGGTAAAAGTTGAAGAGAGGTGTGATTGTGGTGGGTGCGGAAGTTCCATTGAACTCAAAGAAAAAGACACCGGCAAAAGTGTTATAGTACCTCCTGATCATGCCCCATTTGAAGAAGATGTATGTGTGTAGGAAAGATGCAAAAATGTTGCGTTGGCACGTGGATAGGGTCTAACCGGCGAATGATGTGATAAGACATACTTCGGACGACGAGAAAAGGAAGAAATTCGATGCTCTATACCCTGAGTTTGGCAAAGAGTCTTGGCATTTGAGGTTAGGATTGTGTAAAAAAGTTATGAATCCTTTTGGTAATATGAGTAGCACACATAGCTCTTGGCATGTTATGTTGGTCGTTTACAACTTCCCTCCCTGGTTGACCATGAAACTTAAGTATGTGTTGTTTTCTTTGATTATATAAGGTCTGAAGCAACTCGGTAATGATATTGATGTGTATCTTGCTCCTCTAGTGGAGGATTTATTAACTTTGTTAACACTTATAACCAGGTTAACTTTGACTAATCAACGGTCAAACCTTACTTGACTTTCAATATATAAACACTAATATCTTGGTTGACTTTGACAAATCAATGGTCAAACCTTACTTGACTTTAAATATATAAATACTAATAAATAAGTTGACTTTGACTAATCAACGGTCAGACCTTCCTTGACATTCAATATATAAACAATAATAACTTGGTTGAATTTCACTAATCAACGGGCAAACCTTACTTAACTTTCTATATATAAATACTAGTGACTAAATTAACTTTAACTAATCAACGGTCAAACTTTACTTGACTATCTCTCTCTGTATAGAAACACTAGTGACTAAGCTGACTTTAACTAATTATTGATCAAACTTTACTCGACTTTCAATATATAAACACTAATAAGTAAGTTGACTTTTATTAATCAATAGTCAAACCTTAATTTAATTAGTATATAATAAATACAAATAAAAATGTTTGACTCTGTCTAATCAATGGTCAAACCTTACTTGACTTTCAATAAATAAACACTAATAACAAAGTTGACTTTAACTAATTAACGGTAAAACTTTATTTGAATTAGTATTTGATCCTCTTAAAGGTGCAAGTTAGCTCTTCACAGGTCCATTTGAGTGCTAAATAATCAGTTAAAAACTGAACTCTTAGGGTGAGGCGTAGCTTTGGTGGGCTTGATTAAGATCTGAAACGACACCAGTTATTTGCATCAGTGTTTGACTAGTTGTTTTCACAAATATAATGCTCCTTCAGTCCTTCTGTACCCATGTTCTGTCCAAATCCACCACTGGAGCTCCCATAAAAAGTGATATGACCCCCTCCGCCGGAGCTCCCATTGCCGCCGTGCTAACCACTGCACGGAACCTCTTTGTTTCCCACCTCCGATAGCGATGCTCTCCACTACCTCTACACCGCCTCCTCCGCTGGATGTCCCATTGCCACTGGATCTCCCATCACCAGTGATATGCGCCCTCTCTGTCGGAGCTCCTATTGCCGCTGCTCTAACCACCGAACGCCACCTCTTCGTTTCCCACCACCGATGGTGATGATCTCCACCATCTCCGCACCGCTCCCCTTCGCTGGAGCTCCCATCGCCGGCCGTGCTTAACAATGCACACCACCTCATCACTTTATCCCTCTCTCTGCTTTTCTCCCGCCCAACTTAACCAGCCCCAAACCCCAGATCTAGGCATTCCCAACTCCACGACATCTAGTGGTCCTAGCATTCGGTCTTCATGTGTTCAGGGCGTTCCAACTTCACGGCATTCCCAGCGTTCCAACTCCATGGCATTCCCGATGTTTCTGCGGCGAGACGGTGTTTCTCATGCATTGCTGGAAGTCCAGTCCACGAAGGAAGTTTGCTGAAGTCCAGTTCAATGTGCCTCTTCCTTTCTTTGTTTTCTTATGCTTTCTCTCCAAGTGTTTGATGTTTTGTTTGATAGAGAAAAAAATCCTTGAATTGCAGGGGAAGAAGAAGATAAAGGTGGGGATTTTGAACCAAATGATCATGATGTGTGGGAGGAGGAATAATAAGTTGAGTCTGAGGTATATGTTCTAAAAAAATCTTTGCTGCACATAATCAAAAGTTCTCTTCTCTTTATTTTTTTCTGTGTTTGCATTTTAAATCAATCATGAAAAGTTAAATTGTGTAACTGATATTCAGATAGAGGGAGTAACACTTGCATCAATTGAAGAAACACCTTGCATCAATTTTACTCTACTGCCTGCTTTTTTTTTATTGAAAATTTATGTGTTTTGATTAGTTCAATTTAGTGTTCAAATTAGCCTGAGGTATATCTTCTTTTCCCGTTGGAACCTATAGTGATGAGAACCCTGCTGCTCGACAGGTTTTCATGTTTAATTTCTGTGATTTAATTTTGATAGATGTAAATTTGCTCCATTAATATATCTATTATGCAATATTTGATTCACTATTACACCTATCTTCTAGTCTTTGAGAACTGACATAGCATAGGGTGAATTGACTTGGCTTAGATATATAAACAATCAACAAGGTGCTACATTTAAGCGAATGTGGACATGTTGTTTGAGTTAGTTGAATTTTGACCCCTTGTGTGACTTGATGTTCATCGTGCATTGTAGGAAGGTAGTGGAAGATGTCCATCGAGGTGTACATGTAAACTTTTTGAAAGCAAAACAGAGTTTGCATAGGTGGGTGGTGTGTCGTTTTACACCAAAAATAAATTAAGCTCTAAGCTGAATTTTCAGTTCAGGATTCTGTGGTCGGTATGGGCATACCGACCAGTATAGCTGCGAGCAGGTTCGTTTCCCAAGAGATTGGCGAGACTTTTTCTTTAATCTTTAATCTGCAAATTTGTAACCAAAAGAACCAGATGAAGGTTGTGAATAAGAGAAACTAAAAATCGAGTAAAAACAGGAATGAGAAATTGTTACAGATTGCGAAACAATTCAACTATGATGAGAAGATTCCGGTTTCGATCAATTCCATACTGGCTTTCTATCTCGATCCTTGATGCAAAGATGACTTTAAATGCATGCACACAAATTGGTTATAGTTGCAAGCAACAATCTTTCCTTACCTTGTCGATAATCAGGAGGACGCCTCACCAACTATTTCTCTAACTAACATATAACCTAAGAGACGCTCTATAGATTTAATATGCTAGCAGCATTAAGAATGAGAAAGACCCAATTCATAACCAACAAACTCGGACGCCGGATTGTTAAATTAAGACTGTTGTTCCCTACCACTGATTGAACTGAAATCACAATTACGGATGATTGGTTCAATTGGCATTAAATTAACTAACATGCTATCAAATATTGCGCACTACTCAATAACATGGAAGCAATCATAAACATTATAATTAAGAACAACAGATGCAAGCATGCAATCAAAGTATTAAAACTAATTGGATCTCACGAGAATCGACGCCAGTACTTCCTTGATCTTTACCGGAAAAGAAGAATTTAGTTAGAATGCATAATTAAATTAACAATCAAAAGTATAAAAATAAATGATGAAAATTGTCTGAATAAAATACTGGAAAAACCCAAATCGCAAAATACTGTCGTACGCAATTCTGTTCTCTGTCCTCTCCTTGGCCGTACGTTTTATGCGTGTAAAAACATAATCCAGTCTCCAAAAATATTACTACAACTAAAAGATAGATAAGGAATAAAATATGTCTTTCCTTATCTAATTAGAACTCTAAAAGATAATCACAATATTCTCTCCTAACAATTAGGAGTCTTCAAATCAATCTGATTCTTCTCCAACTACATTTGTAATTGCCATAATTCAGCACCAAATATCTCCATTATTATTTTCTCTTCCATCTCCAAGCACAAATGACCATAAACTGCACCAACTTGCCAATTCAGCATCTAAATCTTTAAACTGCAAGAACATTACGAATAACATAAATATCCAAGCATTTAATCAACCATTCAACTCAATAATCAGCCCAAAATATATGGTAAAATCAACCCCATCAGTGGGAACTTGAAGATCTTCAGAGAATTCATGTTGCTGAGCAGCAAGCAGTTGAAGAGGGAGGTGGAGTTAAGTAGGCATTATATGCTGGAAGATGCTGGTCATAGTGTAAGCCAAAGATCAACTCAACTTTCAACTGTATCCATATTTTTAATGTATAATGTACCAGCTTTGCCCCCATAAAGTGTTTAAAAGCTACATAATTTATGAACTTAAACTATAAAAGGGGAGAATAAAATTTAAAAGGATTTAGGGAAAAAAACTATGAAATGAAAAATTCATACTTAATTGAGAATGGGAGAAAGTTTGATAGTGAATAGTGAGATACAGACCTAGTCGCTACCATTGCTTCATCTCACCGAATAATAGGTAGTTGTATGCAGTAAGTAATGCAGAACCAGCATATAATGCCTACTTAGCTTTGCGTCACTGTGTACTTTGCAAGATGAATAAGTGAGACAAGATAACATCTTAAGGCATCCGCATCATTGATTTTAGAAAATAATATCTTAAGAACCAACTTTCAACAATGGAAATATCTTCAAATAGTGTTTTATTATTCAAGATTCTTTCATTCTCATTCCAAGGATTTTAGCCACTTCCTGGCAGCAGTTCTACTTCAAACGAATATCTCCTTAACCACAATGAGTAATCATCCTTATTGTCCATCTTGTACTTATTGATCAATTTTCCAGAATCATTAGATTGTTTCACTAACCACTTGTACCTTTCTTTACCTCCAATTTGGAATCTAGGAATTATAATTACTGTTGATAGGTTCGGTTCTCCCAACTATGTACTCATTTCATCTTTGTTTTTGTAAGACTAGAGAAGAAACTGAGATTCTAGAGCTGTAAGTGAAAGCGGTACTCTATAAATTGTGCTGCAGTAGTTTTATTATTTTATAATTAGGACTATTATTCTTGTCATAGTTGTGCGAGACAAGGTGTTTCTATACATGGTGTTGTCTCATCTTTGTATCTCTCACAAAAATGACAGTTTTAAACGAACACACAAACTTATCTCTCCTCTCAGTGTTTCTTTTATATCAAGTTACCATCTGCAAAAGTGCAAAATCTCACCTACTTTTCTGCAAATCTATTGGCAAAGTTATTACCATTCATTATTTGCAGAAAAATAAGTGGTGGATGGTGCAAAATTGGATCTGCGAAATAGCAGCAGATATTTTATGTAACTTTGATAGCTGCTGGGACCGATAGATGATACTAAATGATACTGAATGAACCTTTCCCCTTTTCCCCTTGTGATTGTTCATGCATAGTACTGTATTTGGTAGTAGAATGGATAGTAGATATAACTAAAGACTTGCTTGAACAACTCCGGCATTGGTTTGGAGCATCTATATAGAATCTTAATCGTTCTAACTTATAACAATAGTGCTAGTAGACCATACATGATACGTGTGTCACTTTTTACGCATCACAGAAGCTTTGAATTTAAACCTATGCTTATATTTGTGATTCATGTAATGTTTCTACTAAATAGTTCATGATACTGTTAATTCTCGGTTTCATTGTGAACTATGTATTTACTCAATAGAATGAAGAAATTACAAAGTTGGTGGAGGAGGCACAAATGAATAAAGATCGCATGCATATGGAACCGAGATGGAACGATACATCTGAGCATGGAACTATGGTCTTGTTGGTGCATATGGAATGGTACATTTGAGAATTTTTAAGGATCATAGATTGAAGATTAGTTGTGTGGCTTAGCCTTGTGATTTGATGTGTATTCACCACATGATTCAATTGCTAGTTCAAGCTAAAGTTATGTTTAGTCCCGTAGATAGTTATGTTGGTGATAGTTATGTTTAGTCCCATTGATTATTAATTTTGTATCATAATTTTTTTTGTTTTATTTCAATATTATCAATTTTGTGAACTTGATCTTATTATTAAAAAAATTGGTGCTAAATTAGCACCGGTTGAAAAACCGGTGCTAACAAACAAAACCGGTGCTAATTTAGCATTGGTTGAAAAACTAGTGCTAACAAAAAAACCCAGTGCTATCACGGTATATATTAGCATCGGTTTAAATACCAGTGCTAACAAAAAATTGGTGCTAAAAGTAGGAATTTAGCACTAGTTTTTTTCCAACCGATGAAACCGTTTCATCGGTTACTTAGGCACCAGTTTTTTTTAACGAAAAAAATGGTGATAGAACAAAAAAAACAGGTGTTAGAGGGGGGGGTCTCTGTGGTAGTGCATTACCGTTGCTGGAAAATTGAATCGGCCGGATGCCCAATTGTCACGAGAAAAATGCTAAAAACAATACCCAACCTTGGCCTTTTTAGGAGCTCTAGTCACAATGGTCAATTTCCTAATGAATTCGAGCAGCTTCGGTCACGACGGTAAATTTTCCAACAAATTCGTGGAGCTCTGTTCACCAATGGCAAACCTTGGCTTCTTTAGAAGCTCCGATCTCGGCGGTCAATTACCCGATGAATTTGAGGATCTCCGGTCTACTTGAAATGATGGAGAAATCTTCCTGAATTGGACGCGACTCTGAAATGGCGTTGCGTAACCTTGCAGATTTGTTTCTACCAGAGAACTATAACACCTTTAATGCCGGCATAATCAACATCGCGACAAAGATCTTTGAGATCAAAATTGCAGAAGGAGGTTGATTTGCTCAGATGAGACATATCCATCGGTACCTTGCCTAAGCGATCCATCGATTGTTCACCCGAGCAAAATCGAAGGAAGGAGGGAGATATACGGTGGAGGAAAAACTGCCTAGGGTTTGCAGAAGATGGAAGATGATGAAGGATGTGTTATATTTTCTAAAAATGCGTACCAGTCCTTGAGATTCAGTACTTTTTATGAAATATACCCTGAGTCCAATTTATTTTTTAAATTGACCCCAAACTGATTTGTCATTTGCCTATTTTCACTCTAGCTCTTAGTCTCACCATGAGATGGTCTCATAGGAGATGGACTCAAGTAGTTAATGGTTTATTGAACATAGTGTAGAAAATAAGGGTAATAATGTGTGTTTGTATTAATGCTCTGGAGTACATTATATAATTTTACATAAATCCTAAGTAAATAAGGAAAATAATACTAATCTATTCACCAAATATTCTATTTCCTCAATACTCCTCCTCAATTTGGAGCATGTAGATTGAGAATGCCCAACTTTCAAAGCAGTAGTTGAACAAAATGATGAGTAACAATAGTACCACACTGTACCAAATCTTTAACAAAATGGCAGTCAACCTCTATATGCTTTGTACGTTCATGAAAGATAGGATTAGCAACAATATGAATAGCAGATTGACTATCACAAAACAGTCACATGTGGGCATAATGAACAACACCTAAATCTTTATGCAAAGACTTAAGCCACAATAACTTACAACAGGTAACTGCCATGGCACAATACTTTGCTTCAACATAAGAACGAGAAACCATAGCTTTCTTCTTGGTCTTCCATGAAACTGGAGAATCACCAATCATCACAAAATATCCAGAAAGTGAACATCATGTGATGGGGCATGCAGCCCAATCAGAATCACAGTAAGTAGTTAACTATAAAGAACTACGTGAAGAGAGAAATAAACCTTGACCAGGAAGACTCTTCAAGTAGTGTAGAACCTATAGTTTAGCTTTCCAGTGAGGAACACAAGGTGACTTCATGAACTGAGAAAGTATATGCACCAAATAACTAAGATTCGGGTGTGTAATGGTAAGATAAATGAGATAGCCGACTAGACACTGATACAACTCCGGATTGTCGTACAGGGGCCTTCCACACATGCGAGATTGTGTTTTTGCTCCATTGGAAAGTCTAACAGTTTTGCAGCCAATAAACCAGCATCTAATAAAATATAAAGGGTATATTTCCTTTGTGAAAGAAACATCCCCTCCGGTCTTCTAGCGATCTCTATACCCATGAAATACTTAAGGGCGCCAAGATCCCCCATGTGGAAACAAGAGCTCAAGTATTTCTTGAATTCTGATATGAGGGACGAAAAACTACCAGCAATAACCAAATCATCCACATAAACCAGCATATGCAAAGAAACTGAACCACAAGAGAAAATAAAATTAGAGTAATTAGCCTTACTTTGAACAACGCCAAATGCACGTAAAGCCTGAGCTAACTTAGAAAACCAGTTGTGAGGAGCTTGTCGCAACCCGTGAAGATATTTCTAAAGCCGACAGACCATGGCAGAGGGCACACTATAGCCAGGAGGAGGGTGTGTAAACACCTCTTTGTGAAGATCACCATGTATAAAAGCTGATGAAGTTCCAAATCACGAATGACTACAACAGATAAGGATAGGTGAGCTGAACTCATCTTCGCAGCAAGAGCAAATGTCTCAATAAAGTTTGCGCCTTCAATATGACAATTACCCAGATCCACTAGACGAGCTTCGTGTCGTTCAATAGTACCATCAGCCTTAAACTTGGTACGATAAACCCATTTGCATCTAATCAAAGTATTATCCAGAGGAAGCGAAGTCAGAGTCCAAGTTTTATTGTGCTCAAGGGCATTAATCTCATCATCCATAGCATCACGCCAATGAGCATGCTTGACACCTCCAAATAAGTGGTAGGATCTAAACTAGAAGTTACTGCACACAAAAATCTAAAATGCATACTAGAAAAATTATCGCAATTTACAAAATCAGTTAAAAGGAAAAAGAATAGTTGAGGATAGTGATGGTGCAGGAGTAACTGTAGCCGCAAGGGGGCTTTTAACAGCAGAGTAGAAAAAATCACTCAAGTAAGCAGGAGGATGGCGATCACAATCACTACGTTGGGAAGATGGCGGTTCGGCCGCAGGAGGCGGCAGCAGAGCCTGAGCAGGCGGCGGGGGTCAATGTCACGGTGTCCATCAGCTACGCAGAAATGGTCGAGAGCACCGTGGCCATAGGAAGAATTACCTGTGGAACCACCGGTGTCAGATCCTGTATCGATCTGGGCACCGAGTCAGGCTGGGGCGTGGTGTCGGACGATGGAGCCAGGGTCACTGGAACATGGAAGCTAGCAGCAGCTGAGGTGAAGTTGTAGTGGGGGTGATAAGCGATGGTGAATTAGCTGCACTGCAGGTTGTCACTGACGGAACTGTCATAGGATAACTAGCAGACCAAGTATCAGTTTGTGACTGTATGGGCTGAGCAAATACAGATGGCACAGCAAACGGAAATTGGTCTTCATAAAAATTAGCATCATGACTACTGAAGAAAGTATATAATTCCAAATCATAAAGGCGATAGACTTTCTTACCAGCAGGATGCCCAAGAAAAATGCATCGTCCACTTCTTGGAGAAAACTTGTCACGATATCAAGGAATGTAGGAGGCATATCACGAGCAACCAAAATCTTTCATGAGCTTGTAGTGTGGAGCACGTCTGTAGAGTAACTCAAATGGAGTGCAACCATTAAGTTGCTTTGTCGATGTCCGGTTAATCAAATAGGCAGTAGTGAGTTCACGTTCTCCCTAAAAATCAATAGTTTGAAAATGCAAAGCATGAGACACATTTAACAAATGGCGATGCTTGTGTTATACACGACCATTTTGATGTGGTGTGTCAACCATAGAAGTCTTAAAAATAATTTTGGATTAAGTAAAGTATGATCTTATAGGTAGGAATTATGTACCATTATTAGCACAGCCATGACAAATAGAGCATCCAAACTGATTCTTGATCAAAGCACAAAATTCTATAAATCTAGAAGCTACATTTGATTCAACCACTAATAAATAAACCCAAATAGCTCGGGAATAATCATCAACTATAGTTAAAAAATAAAATGCACCACAAGAAGATGGTGTGCTATAAGGCCCTTAAACATCACAATGAATTAATTCGAAGAGCTCAAAGAGAAACTATATCTAGTTTTTTTTTGCTCTATGACACACAAAGCAAGGTATAGAAGTATTATTTTTGCTAAATAAAGAGTAGGAACATAAGACATGGTGAGCATCGTTTAACTCGCCAAATAACTTGCAAATTCATATTAACACTAATTAGTACAATGGTACGCATGGTCGATCCCATGAGGAGCAAAAGCAATAATTAATAATTACTTTCCTACTATTTGTGAAAACCTTTTTGGTGATGCCACCACGCCTCAAATTTGGTGATTTTACTAATACTAAAAATGCAAATGATAACTCTAAAAATGATAAATAAATATATAAATGAATGATATCGGCTAAGAATAACTCATGCTAGTTACTATCAATCATAGGCACAATAATGAATCAATTCCTACATATCAACCGGTTATAGGAAAGTAGGTACGCTTAACTTCCCCAATTCTTTCTTACTTTATCGACAGTCAACTAATTATGATTAATTGACTATTTCCCTTACCAAAATGTTCCCAGAGAGTATCCACTAAATCAGAACATATTTTGATAGCATTAAGTATTAAAAGAACCCAATATAGAAATTACCAAAGTAAAAGAAAATAGTAACGCAAGCTCAATTATTCCCTATCTTGCTATTACAGTCTTAGCTAGTTAGCTATTTTTCACAAGACTGTGCTACTTACTAATCCTATCCAACAATTATGTATTGGCGGAAATTAGATAGAAGTATTCTAAAAAGATTTAGTTGATCAGGCTTAAACATATTAGAAATAAAATTCAACCAAGAACAATCAAGAACATGCAAGAATCCATTTTAATGCAATTATGCCTCACGATTTAAAAACTAGCATTTGTTATTCTCTGCCGATCTATGAATTAGCTACTCATGATTATTAAACTAAAAAAATAAATATTATAAATATAAGACATATCTAATGCAATATATAAACGAACGAAATTTATCAAACACTAAAACCAAAGACCAATGCAGGTTTGCATACGCTAGGAAAACATGGAACAAATGGCAAGGTAATTAATTTGGCTCGAAACCTTATGCAATAATTATACTGTTTGTCAAACCAAAAATAAAAACAAGAAAGCAAGACTAACAAATGTCAGCGTCCGAATAAAACAAAGCCAAGAGAAGAATGTCCTCCTGCCTAACTCTCATCCGAATATATATATCAGTCAAGTCTAAGTATAATTCCATCTTCGAATATTCCATCCCATTGAAATACAATCCTTTCCTCATTTAAATTCTGATTTGAGGAGATAAAATCTAATTAAATCTTTAAATTATCTTCAAAATATTTTCAAAGATATCTCCACAAATCTCATCAAAATCAGCCCAACTCCAAAATATCGGCTAAAATTTCTACTCTCCATTTGACTGCTTCATTTGTAATAATTGCCCAGTTTTTCCTCCTCTCCTCCAAATTCCTCTTGAGCCCAAAAACTGTGATTTGTTACAAATAAAACACCTAAAGTTCACATCAATCCCGTAAAATCACAATAAAATAAATAACATAATTAACACACATCAAGACAACACCGTAGAGGATGGATGACTAAGAAATTGATGCCATAAATCAGATGCAGAACTGTAGCAACTGTCGAAACTGACTGAGGAATATGAGACTGAACACGTGTATCTAGTAAACGAAGCCAATAACCCCCCCCCCCCCTCTTGATGTTCACCCACGCCGATCACAGTCCTCGTACTGATTTTCTATAAAATGCAATAATTTTCAGTAAGGTTAGACATTTTAAGGCAGACAACAATCTAGAGTATGATAATAAGTTGCATCATAGTGTAGGTATATAGAGCACATGATTAAGACTGGTATCTCCAAAATGCAAAGAACCATATTGTGCAATAGATGACTAAGATCCATCAAGCAGTAGAACGTTAATAGAATAAGTAGCGGTAGTAATGTCAATCAGAGAACCTTTGTCACCAACCATGTGATATAAGGCTCCTGAATCAAGAATCAAAGGTAAAATAGTCTTACCTGACCTATGGTCAGAAGAGTAATTTAACTCACAAAATAAATTAAGGGTCGTACTCCATTAGTCGTCAGACAGTGAAGGGCCAAAATCAGATCGAGCAGGGGAGCCGGAGGCCGTAGCTGAAAATCCTTGCAGTGGGGTGACAACTCCGGTAAAAAGAGCCATAACACAATTTAATCAGGGCGTTCCAACTTCACGGAATTCCAAATCCAAGTCATTCCCGGCGTTCCAACTCCACGGCATTCCCGATGTTGCTGCAGCGAGATGGTTTTTCTCATGCATTGCTGGAAGTCCAGTCCACGACGGAAGTTTGCTGAAGTCCAGTTCAATGTGCCTCTTCCTTTCTTTGTTTTCTTATGCTTTCTCTCCAAGTGTTCGATGTTTTTTTTGATAGAGAAAAAATGCTTGAATTGCAGGGAAAGAAGAAAATAAAAGTTGAGACGTTGAACCAAATGATCTTGATGTGTGGGAGGAGGAATAATAAGTTGAGTCTGAGGTATATGTTCTAAAAAAAATCTTTGCTGCGCATAATCAAAAGTTCTCTTCTCTCTATTTTTTTTTGCTGTGTTTGCATTTCAAATCAATCGTGAAAAGTTAAATTGTGTAACTGAAGTTCGGATAGAGGGAGTAACACTTGCATCAATTGACGAAACACCTTGTGTGACTTGATGTTCATCATGCATTGCAGGAAGGTAGTGGAAGATGTCCCTCGAGGTGTACATGTAAACTTTTTGAAAGAAGAACGGAGTTTGCATAGGTGGGAACTTGAAGATCTTCAGAGAATTCATGTTGCTGAGTAGCAAGCAGTTGAAGAGGGGGGTGGAGTTGAAATGCATGTGTTGCAAGATGCTGGTCATAGTGTAAGCCAAAGATCAACTCAACTTTCAATTGTATCCATCTTTTTAATGTATAAAGTACCAGCTTTGCCCCCATAAAGTGTTTAAAAGCTACATAATTTATGAACTTAAACTATAAAGGGGGAGAATAAAATTTAAAAGGATTTAGGGAAAAAACTATGAAATGAAAAATCCATACTTAATTGAGGATGGGAGAAAGTGTGATAGTGAATAGTGAGATACATACCTAGTCGCTACCGTTGCTTCATCTCACCGGATAATAGGTAGTTGTATGCAGTAAGTAATGCAGAACCAGCATATAATGCCTACTTAGTTTTGCGTCACTGTGTACTTTTCAAGATGAATAAGTGAGACAAGATAACATCTTAAGGCATCCGCATCATCAATTTTAGAAAATAATATCTTAAGAACAAACTTTCAACAATGGAAATATCTTCAAATAGTTTTTGATTGTTCAAGATTCTTTCATTCTCATTCCAAGGATTTTAGCCACTTCCTGGCAGTAATTCTGCTTTAAACGAATATCTCTTTAACCACAATGAGTAATCATCCTTATTGTCCATCTTGTACTTGTTGATCAATTTTCCAGAATCATTAGATTTTTTCACTAATCACTTGTACCTTTCCAACGAATTTGTGGAGCTCTGTTCACCAACGGCAAACCTTGGCTTTTTGAGAAGCTCCGGTCTCGGCGGTCAATTACCCAATGAATTTGAGGATCTCCGGTCTGCTTGAAATGACCAGAGAAATCCTCCTGAATTGGACGCGAATCTGAAATGGCGTTGCGCAACCTTGCAGATTTATTTCTACCAGAGAACTAGAACACCTTTAATGCCGGCATAATCAACATCGCGACAAAGATCTTTGAGATCAAAATTGCAGAAGGAGGTTGATTTGCTCTGATGAGACATATTCATCGCTACCTTGCCAGAGCGATCCATCGATGGTTCGCCGAAGCAAAATTGAAGGAAGGAGGGAGTTATACGGTGGAGGAAAAACTCCCTAGGGTTTGCAGAAGATGGAAGAAGATGAAGGATGTGTTATATTTTCTTAAAATGCATACTAGTCCCTGAGGTTCAGTACTTTTTATGAAATATACCCTAAGTCCAATTTATATTTTAAATTGACCCCCCAAATTTGATTTGTCATTTGCCTATTTTCACTTTAGCCCTTGGTCTCACCATGAGACAGTCTCATAGGAGACGGACTCATGTAGTTAATGGTTTACTGAACATAGTGTAGAAAATAAGGGTAATAATGTGTGTTTGTATTAATGCTCTGGAGTACATTATATAATTTTACATAAATTCTAAGTAAATAAGGAAAATAATGCTAATCTATTCACAAAATATTCTATTTCATCAATACTCCTCCTCAATTTGAAGCATGTAGATCGCATTTGTTATTCTCTGCCAATATATCAATTAGCTACTCATGATGATTAAACTAAAAAAATAAGTATTATAAACAGAAGACATATCTAATGCAGTATATAAACGAACGAAATTTATCAAACACTAAAACCAAAGACCAATGCAGGTTTGCATACGCTAGGAAAACGTGGAACAAATGGCAAGGTAATTAATTTGGCACGAAACCTTATGCAATAATTATGCTGTTTGTCAAACCAAAAATGAAAACAAGAAAGCAAGACTAACTAATGTCTTCGTCCGAATAAAACAAAGCCAAGAGAAGAATGTCCTCCTGCCAAACTCTGATCCGAATATATATATATATATATATATATATATATATATATATATATATATATATATATATATATATATATATATATATATATATATATATATATATCAGTTAAGTCTAAGTATAATTCCATCTTCGAATATTCCATCCCATTTAAATACAATCATTTCCTCATTTAAATTCTGATTTGAGGAGATAAGATCTAATTAAATCTTTAAATTATCTTCAAAATATTTCCAAAGATATCTCCACAAATCTCATCAAAATTAGCCCAAATCAGCTCCAAAATATCGGCTACAATTTCTACACTCCATTTGACTGCTTCATTTGAAATAATTGCCTAGTACTCCCTCCTCTCCTCCAAATTCCTCTTGAGCCCAAAAACTGTGATTTGTTACAAATAAAACACCCAAAGTGCACATTAATCTCGTAAAATCAAAGTTAATCCCAATAAAATAAATAACATAATTAACACACATCAAGACAACACCGTAGAAGATGGATGACTAAGACATTAATGCAATAAATCAGATGCAGAAACTGTAGCAACTGTCAAAACTAACTGAGGAATATGAGAATGAACACGTGTATCTAGTAAATGAAGCCAATAACCCCCCCTCTTGCTGTTCACCCACGCCGATCACAGTCCTCGTATTGATTTTCTGTAAAATGCAATAATTTTGAGTAATGCTAGACATTTTAAGGCAGACAACAATCTAGAGTATGATAATTAGTTGCATCGTAGTGTAGGTATATAGAGCACGTGATTAAGAGTGGTATCTCCAAAATGCAAAGAACCATATTGTGGAGTAGATGACAAAGATCCATCAGGCAGTAGAACGTTATTAGAATAAGTAGCAGTAGTAATGTCAATCAGAGAACCTTTGTCACCAACCATGTGATATAAGGTTCCTGAATCAAGAATTGAAGGTCAAATAGTCTTACCTGACCTATGGTCAGAAGAGTAATTTAACTTACTAAATAAATTAAGGGTCGTACTCCATTAGTCGTCAGACAGAGAAGGCCAAAATCAGATCGAGCAGGGGAGCCGGAGGCCGTAGCTGAAAATCCTTGCAGTGGGGTGACAACGCCGGCAAAAAGAGCCATAACACAATTTAATTATGTTATTTGATAAAAAAAATATATGAAACTTTCTGATAGAGAAACCAATACGAGCAGGAGAGAAAAATGGTGGATAGGGTGCGTGGTTACACATGCAGAGAGATAAGGTGGGCGACTCAGCAATCATGTGTGGGAACACGCGCTACAGGAAGGGAATGGCACATATCTTTCAACGCACGTGACTGCATGTGGTACTGAATACGAAGGTTGCCCGCGTCACACGCATCTTGTTTGTCTTGAAACACCGCCGGTTGATTGATGCCGGTCGGAGTAGCAGGTGAACGCCGGTTGGATAGTGGTTGGATGGTTGATGCCAGTTGGAGTAGCAGGTGAGTTGACTCAAAAAGTAGCAAACGAGCTCGCTGGATGGTTGACACCGACGAGGATCCAAGCGTGGTGAAGAGGCTGAAGGCGCAAAACTCAGGTTTGTCGAAGGTAAAAACTGAAGCAAAACATAGAGTCTTGATCGAAGAAGCAAAGCTAGCGGACTTGATCAGCGTCGGATATTAACTGAGCAAGTTCATCGGCGGGCAAAGCAGCGATTCTTCTTTTTCTTTTTTTTAGTTATAGAAAGGCAGCTCGGATCAGTGGTGCGTGGAGGTCACTCGTGGATGACGGCGACTGCATTTACGGAAAATTTAAGATGAAAAACTTAGGATTTTAGGTTTCAGGATTTTAAACTCTGATACCATGTGGAAAATAAGGGTAATAATGTTTGTTTGTATTAATGCTCTTGAGTACATTATATAGTAGAGTCCGTCTCTTGAAAGACGGTCTTTCCATAAGTTATGGAAAGACCAAGGTTTAAAGTGTAAATTAGAAGAAATTAAGATAAAATTTTTGGGTTGCATGAACCGGGTTATAAATTTTATAACTACTACATGTTGTATACTAAACTTTTAATATTGCAACTAAGACCTTTTACCTTTTATTATTCTAATCAAACCCCGTCTTTCCATAAGCCTATGGAAAGACCGTATTTCCCAAGACTTTGCCATTACAAAAATCCTAAGTAAATAAGGAAAATAATATTAATCTATTCACAAAATACGATTTTCTCAATACATAGATTAATGAAACATTAACTCAATGAATCCCCGAGGCCTATATTATTTTGTGATTAATATCTATGAGAAATAAAATTTATTTGAATCACTAAATAAGTTCCCCCAATCTGATTTTTCCGGCGATAGCTCAAAAGAATCTGATCACAAATCTGATGACTCTGGAGATGGCCACATCACTTCTATTCAGTTCAAAGATGTGATTCCCTTTTATTTATTTAGGTAACCTCTTCTATCTCCTTTTGATGATGATTAACTTTTTAAAGCTGTTTTTGGATCTGTATCTATGTATTGAGAAAGCTATCGCCGGAAAAAAGGAGATAGAAGAGATTACCTAAATAAATAAAAGGGAATTACATCTTTGGACTGAATAGAAGTGATATGGCCATCTCCAGAGTCATCCGATTGGTGATTAGATTCTTTTGAGCTATCGCCGGAAAAATTAGATTGGCCGGAAAAATCAGATTGGTGATCAGATTCTTTTGATTTATTATTGCGCCAATATTGAATATAGTTAGTGTGGATTTATTCAAACCAAATTCTTTTTCTTGTTATAATCTCATTTGAGTGGATTAAGGTAATTTTAATTGCCTTCTTAGATGTTAAAATTACCAATCTTGAATTATTATGCACCAAATTTGATCTTTAGAAATTTGATTTTGATTTCTCCTGCTTACCATATGCTACCTTATATTCTTATTGGTTATTGCAGGAATATTTGGTGGTTAAATGATCCACCAAAAGCCTTTCTCAGAGGATTCTCTTACGCTGCAGAATCAAATAAATCCTGATTACATCTAACTATCCAAGTCCTCCAAAAATGAAACCAGTGAACTTTCTCCTAGATAAGGAGAAATACCGAATGTTGCGATTGCCTGTTTCCTTTGTAAGTAAATTGTTTGTAGATTGAGGTAGGACTCGAAACTGAGACTCATAACTTGTAATTTTATAAATAGGAGCTATTTACCTGATTGCATGCTGAAATTATTTTGCAAAAGAATATGAAGACAAAATCCAATTTTAACCAGGTTTCTAGAAATTTCTCGCACGATCTGATAGTCTTCTTGAAAGTTCTAGTAAATAACAAGTACCTCTAAAGCAAAGTTTACTTTCAGGAACTAAAGAATTAGCTAATCCATCACTATTATAACATTTTATGCAGCAAGATAGTTTTCATTAGATACATGTAATTACATAATTTTCAGATTATTTGGCTGACTCTATCTTGCATATGGTTCTGTAATTGAAGCCTCATTTATCGATCCACAGAATAAATCAGCATTTGGTTGATCAAGTTCCAACTCGTCCGGCTGGTTTTCAGATTTGGAATCCCGGAGAACTGCCGGGCGTTGAGGAGTTGGCAGGCTCACAGATGTACTATTGAGCATGTTCACCACTGATGCCATGGTAGGCCTTTTATTTGCATCTTCTTCGACGCATAACAAACCGATATGGACACATTGAATGACTTCTGTTTTGACATAAGACTCTCCAATTTTTGGATCCAACAGAGCCAAAGGCGTGCCATTTCTCCATTGTCTCCAGGCCTGGGTGAAAAATGAACTAGTATCAAATTTTGGAGAAATGTTTTCAAATAGTGACGAAAATCTCGGTTTCAACGTCGTGCATAACAGCGTCAAATCATAGAATTTTGATGAAGTCGACATTAATTTAGTTTCGTGGGTATATCTTTAATTTGCATCATAAGCTTAATTATCAAATGTGGTGTCTGGGAATGGGACTTACATAGGTTATAAGGTCTTCCGAATTCGCTGAATGGTAAAAGGAGCTGTTCTTTTTTCCAGTAAGTATTTCCAGAATTACAACCCCGAAACTGAAAACATCTGATTTTACAGAGTAGTGACCTCTCCTCGTATATTCTGGAGCCATGTATCCACTGCAACATTGAGCATGGTTATTAAATAATTGCAGAATAAAATCATGAACTGTAGTTTAGTGCTACATTTGTTCCTATTTATAAAAGAGTAAGGTTTGATATACTATTTTTAGTTTTACAAACAAGCAGGATTTTTGAAGTGGAAAAGGAAGGAATATTTCTTTAATTATCTGGTATGGTGACAAATGTTTATGAAAATTTGGATAATTGAGAACACTTACAAAGTCCCAGCAATTGTAGTTGTGTTTCCTTCAGATTCATGAATTCCACAAATATTTGCCATGCCAAAATCTGCAATTTTTGGATGCATACTTTCATCTAGCAAGATGTTACCAGCTTTAAGATCTCGATGGACAATTTTAAGCCGAGAATCTTCATGAAGGTAGAGAAGGCCTCTCGCTATCCCTCCTATGATGTTGCGGCATCTTGACAAATTCAGTAATCCTTGCTTATCAGTGTCTTGGTAAAGATTGAATGCAATAGTGTTATTAGTTAGTTTTATCAAAAATACTACTCCATCCGTCCCAGGGTTTACTTCACCAAAAAAGTTTTGGTTTTTAAGATACACTGTTGACCATAAATATCTTTTAAAATGTAGTGAAGCAGCAAATGAAAATTTTATACAGAAAGAGAGAGACTCGTATTAGACTGTGTGTCCATAAGTTATGGTGAGACAAAATAATAAGTAAAGTTTAAAATTATAGAAAGTACCCCGTGTCATTTCTCATCTTTTAAGTAATTGTACTTAAACCCTCCGTCTCACTATAAGAATGAGAGAGACCGTCTCACACAAGTTTTTATAACATAGGAAACATACATTACGGTGACTCTAAAAGATGTCATGTTATGACGAAAATACCCCTGGACGACCAGAAAATGAACCCCTGATGTGTGTTATATTGTGTTCATATTTTGTGGGATTATTATGACTTTATTGAGATATAATTTGCACTTTAAGGTGTTTTTGGTGCAGGAATTCATTGATTGCGAAGAATTGAGAAGGAGCTATACATTGTACTCTTTTTCCCTTAACCAACGGTTTTTTCCTACTGGGTTTTCCAGGTTAAGGTTTTTAATGAGGCGATGTGCTCCAATGGAAAATGTTCTTATTTTATAAAGCATTTTTCCAGAGATGAAGGAAGAGAGACAAAAGCATAATTGATTGAAGTTATGGGGTGAAAAGTGAATTATTGAAGAGATGCGGATTTGAAGAAAATAAATATATTCACTTCTCATATTGATAAAGATTGTATTATCTCCTTCCATTTGAAATTCCTTAATTGTAGGAATTAGTTATTTAGAATTAGAATAGATATTATCTTATTTCCTTATTTCTTCCATACGAAGAAAAGTAATTAGAAGTTGATTTGAATTTGATTTTGGTTTGGGTATATAAATAGACGGCCGAATGCAAATTTGTGAGAGGGGGGAGACATTAGTTACGGAACAGAGGAGAAGATATATATATATTAATACATAGAGGAAGTATATGTATCAATGCGCGGACTTCAAGAAAGTTGGGTTTTTACATGCAAACATACATATTCCTGGTTTGATATTTGATTTACGTTAGTTATTTAATTATTATTTTGATTATGTTTAGATTTTATATTATTTATTTGTTTAGTTTAATTATTATGAGTAGCTAATTTATATATCGGCATGGAATAACAAGCATTAGTTTATGAATCGTGAGGCCTAATTGTTTTATAATTGATTCTTATGTGTTCTTGATTGTTCTTGGTTAAATTTATTTATGATATGTTTAAGCCTGATCAACTTGAATATTATTAGGATAATGCTATCTAATTCCACCAATACGTAATCGTTGGAAAGGGTTAGTAAGTAGCGAGTTCTTGTGAAAAACAGCTAACTAGCTAAGACTGTAATAGCAAGATGGGGAACAATTAAGTGTGCGTTACTATTTGCTTTTACTTTGGTAATTGCTATATCGGGTTCTTTTCATTCTTAATGCTATCGAGGTGTGTATCTGGTTCAGCGAATACTTTCCGGAGGCATCTTGGTAAGAGAAACAATTAATTAATTATAATTGGTTAATTATCGATAAAGTACGAAAGATTAGGGAGGTTAAGCGTATCTACTTTCCTATAACTGATAGATGCATATGAATTGATTTATCTTTGCGCCTATGATCGATGTTTAACTAATGTGAGTTATTCCGAACCGATTACCTTATTCATATATTTTATAGACAATTATATATTTTAGTTTGCATTATTATTTCATATTTTATAGTTGCATTATTAGTTGTTAAATAAATTTGAAAATTAAGGCGTGGTGGCTACACCAAAAGTGTTCTATATTAGTAGGTATTTTATTATAGATTTTGCTCTATTCCTCGTGGGATCGACTTTGCTTGCTACTGTACTAATTTCATCATTAGAGTTTGCAGATTATTTTGGTGAGTGAAACGACGTTCACCAACCTCACAAAAGCAAAGAAACCTTATTGTAGTGTGCTTTGTCATTACTTATATCGACTCAAATTTGTTGTCGAAGACTCAAAACAAAAGATTTTTGTGAAGTAAACTAAGAGAGTACTCGGTTAGAAGTGTGATTAATTACGGTATTGAGGAATGTACCGAAGAGAAAGTAGTCGAGGCTTCTTCTTGGAACAAACTCAAAGACAAGCATCTTTTCTTCTCCTTCCAAGCAAAACCCTAAAAGTTGAATCAAATTCCTATGTTGGAGGTTGGCAACCACTACAATTTCATTTTTGAATTCTGCTGCTCCTTGCCCTGACCATTTCAACAGCCTCTTCACAGCTATTTCTTGTCCATTTGATAGTTTTCCCGGTAGCCAGACACATATTCTCGTATGTTGCATTAAATCTAACGTAACACTTTTTAAAGGATTAAGTAACATTTTTTAACCCATTGTAACATTTAATAAGTGTTGCTAGAAAAGTGTTACGATAGCTCTAATTTGTAGTAGTGTATGTACAAACAATCTTTTTTTAACATGTATTTAATCCATTTGAATGCAAACCTTGTAGACACTTCCAAATCCACCTTGTCCGATTTTGTTTTTGGCCGAAAAGTTATTGGTGGCAGTTTCAAGTTCACTCAAGCTGTACTGAAGGGATTCAGGATCAATAGTAATGTCATCTTCACCTATGCAAGAACATAAGAAGGCATTCTTCCTATAGAATTTCTTTGTTAGATACAAGGTCGCTATACATAATTCGTTGAGTAACGTGCTAAAATAATACTATCTTTTAGCTGAGAGTATCAGTATAATTATGTAAAATGAGAAAGTGCCAAATATAACCCTAACATAGCAATAAGCACAGAGTTTGCAACATCTTGGTGGTGAACAATGTGTGTTCACCGACAAAATATATAACGATGGATAACAATAATAATTTAAAAAATTACATTGTTCGGTGAAATTTATTTCTGCTCGCTCGATCATTGAGGCGGCTCTCCACCCCCATCGCATCAGCCGGACAAGTCAAATGCTCACTCTGAAAGACGGAGCTCCTCTTGCTAGTTCTTATCTTATCATTTATTCTTTCTTTTATTTTCTGAAATAATTTTAGATAAAATCTTGGGAAAAACCGTATTTTCATAGGCTTATGGTAAAGGATTATGAAAAAATGGGATTTAATTAGAATAATAAAAGATAAAAAACCTTAGTTGCAATATTAAATATTTATTATGCAACGTGTAGTAGCTATTAAGTTATGACCCGATTCATTTAACCCAAAATTTTATTTTTTATTTATTTTAATTTACAATTTTTTTTAAATGAAACATTCCACATCAGTGGAAGAGGTAGTCTTTTATGAGAGAGTTCCAAACCCATTCCAAAATGATACATAGAGGTAGATGATCAGTTTGCTATGACAAAAATAACGATAACTATTGGGTTATTTGGATATGTTTCCTATCCCTTTGCCTCCACCCCGTGTTAGCAAATCATAGGCTAGATTATAAAATCAACTGACACAGTAAAATTTAGAAGAATTGTACATCACAAAAAAACTATCACTATAAAAGTGAAACCCTGAGGTAGCAAAACAAAATAAAGTCCCTTGCATGAGATTAGGGATTGTCAATCAATGTAGAGGATCAGCCTTTGGACCCTGCTTTGTTTAGTAGAGCTGGAACCTCTTTTAGTCAGCAAAAGCCCTGTGAAGCTGCTTGGACTCTTTCTTCATGCTGCTTTATTTTGGGAAGTGATGGAAACTTCAGCTACAGAACATGCTCTCTTCCAATAGCAAAGATCAATTCCTCCATGGGACTCTGAGCATCTGCAAAGGAGAGAAGAAGCAAGAGTATTCCTATTTCAAGAGAGAAGATCATAATGCAGAACTCACAGTAAAGAATGGAAAAAGAATATAAGGTTCACTACTACAGAGTATCATTAAATACAACTCACAGAGAAGAAACACATGTATGAAAATACAAGGTTTAGAACTTCAGAATGACATAATTTAAGATGAAATTAATAATAAGGCATGATCAATAACAGTTAGAGTCAAATTAAGGTCTTATATGTGGTATCTGCAGTATGTCCATCCTTACTAACCCTTTAAGTTTAATATCAAATGAGTCCTCATGGATACCACTCCATTTTCCTTGACAACTGCATTTCCTTCTCCGAAAATAAAACTAACGAGAATAGGTAAGTTTAGGAGCATGTATTCGATTTCCATGGCTGTAGAGTAGACTAGAAAAGGGTGGGATTCAGGCCTGCATATGGTATTGATAGCTTATTGGCAATCAGTTACAATCAGGTAATATTAAAGTGCAGGTCATTTGCAACGTGCATACCAAATTTAATAGCACATAAGATGTGATAAATCATCAAATAGGATGTAGAAAGCATGAGTTACTTGTCCTCTAATGAATTTCTAATAATGAGTCTCGTTCCTGTTTTACATGACTTATGAAAAGTGTATCATTCAAGAAATGGACTCATAATTTTATATGATATACCTTATATACATATATAATAAAGAATAGTTAATTTTTTTATTTATTTTACTTTTCCATTTTCATTTCAATTCCTTCACTCTAATAAACAAAATTCAAAATTTGAGAATATTAGATTATCGAAGTGGAGAACAACACTATTGATGTTTTGCCAGCTCGTTCTTGCTTCCTCTCCCTCCACCACCACCACCACCACCACCGCCGCCGCCATTATTACACTCAATTGTATTTTGAGAAGAATTAATTAATTCCCATCAATGTTTTTTTACAAGAACATTTTTTATATCGTCGAAGAAGAGGTTTGAACAGGGCCGGTTCAATGTATTTTAGGGCCCTTGTATTATTTTTTGGTCCTTATATAATTCTTTTCAGGCCCTTATATAATTCTTTTTATTTTTATGTAAACATACAAAAATAATATTTATTGGAGATTGTAATATAACTAGGTGCCACCACCACCACCACCGCTACCGCCACCGCCGCTGCCGCCGCCCCCGCCCTCGCCACCACCACCGCCACATTTTCCCATTTTCTGCTTCTTGAAGCCCATTCGAAACCCTCTTCTCCCCACCCTATTTGAAACCGTTGTCCCCACACCACCTTGCCGGTTCTACTCCATATCCGACCACCGCAGCTAGGATTCCCTGGAGGTGGCCGGCACCGGCCACCTTTGTCGCTAAGCTCTGACCACTGTAGGTCAGGATTTTCAGTCGCCTTGAAGATGAGGCCCAATAGTGTTGATTAGGCGTGAAGTAGACGCTTTTTGGGGGCGGTGATTTGGCGTCAAGGCAACAATTTCCGGTGGTGATTCGGCTTGAAGGCGATGCCCAATGGTGGTGATTTTCTGTGAATGCACCGCTTGCTATGGTGGTGATTTGACGAGGATTGATGGAGAAGGATAGCTTCATAGGGTTGCCGCCGATTGTGCTTTGGGGGAGAGGGTAGCGGGAGAGGTGGCGGGTGGTGATGGGTGAAAGAAACACCATGGGGATAGTTTTATTTAGAAACTGGGATTCAAATTATATGTAGTATATTAATGAGGGATAAAATGGGAAAATTAGCTGAAATGAGCAAGCATTTTTGTCATTTAGGAACTGGTCAACAGTCCAATTAATGAGTCAACAACGAATTTAGGCCTGGAGGTTATATCTGTACAATTCATCATAAATTTAGGGTTATTCTGGCACTTTCTCATTTGGCAAAGTTTTATGGGCTCTTTCAGCCTAAACGTAGGGTTAGAAATGTAAAAATCCCCAACATATATAAGAGCACTAAAATATTATTTTGGGCTTCTAAAAAACTCAGGGGCCAGTGCGGGAGCACAACATGAATTGGGCTCGAGCTGGCTATGGGTTTGAAGGATGACCTTCACTTTTCATTAAGAACATGTGCTGCCAAAAATGGCTTATATCAGGCGTTGTCCGAAGGCTTATATGAATTCGCCTCAAAAGGAGTATCATAAAGGAGCTAAACATCAAAATACACATTTGCAGCCTTTATCAAAACAAATAAAAAGCGGTGTATGATAAGATGAAAGGTTAAATACTGCCAACACTTCAGACTAGTTTTACTCGAATTAGCCGGGTATTAACCAAATCCCATTGGAAGCAAACCACAGTATTAAAATATCAGCCACGTTCTCACTGAGTTCCAAGTACACTGTCCTGCTCGACCTTCAAAGAAACCAAAACAAAATTGAACAGCTCCTCAAATTAATGATCTGGTTCATCTCCGTTAAACTGTAGTTCCTTATAGAAAGTTGGAGTTGACCCCGGTCATTTTGGTCACCAAATTAAGAGTCTTTTGTAAATGTAAGTAAAATCAGGAGAAAGTAAGAAAGTCTCTAACACGACACAAGATTATTAATCAATGATTTTTCAACTTGCTATCAATAAATCTAGACTGTAAATTATAATTGAAATCACAAAAAGTAAGCTGTGTTAACTACCTTAACTCGGATTTCTCCTAAACTGACATATGTACCAAGTCAAAAGCCAACTAGGTTTAACCAAGCAAAAGGAACCGTCAGAAAAAATTTAGAATTGGCAAAGAACGGATGCGGAAAAATACTTTAGCAAAAAATAGACCAATTTTTTAACAATTATCCCATTAAATATCAAAAATGAGCAAAGAAAATAATTAATTAATAGCCTGCTGCCATGAAAAAGGAAACTTTAAAAGAATAAAAAATCAAAATAAAAAAGGAGAACCACCCCTCGTGAAAGTGACATCATCGAAGAATAACTCACCACCAAGTTGACCCAAGTTGAACCGTCTGGAGTGAGTTGACCTGGACCCCGACTCGTACTAGGATTAGTTGAACCAATACTTAGATTACTTTAGTTAGCCCGTACTGTATCTGAGTTAGCCAGGCTCCGATCTGAGTAGACTCAGATTCCGTGGGATCTGACTTAGTACACGGTAGGGGCGTTAGGATGACACAAAAAAACCTCTTGGCGCTGGTCGGGTGAAGTTTCCATTGAACCGCTGGTCGATGAGATCTCAGCCTCTGGGATACCAGCCTCCTCTAGAAACCCACCTCTAGAAACACCTCTGAATCGCTGACCTCCAAAATGCCAAAAACATTGGGATCTTGACTCGCTGGTGTTGGGTGACTCTTCAGGACCCGATGAAGAGAAAGCATGGGAGGCAAAGCTTTAATATCTTGGGAAAAGAGTCGCTGAAGAAGAAAATGCCAGTGACTACAACGTGGGGTAAATGTTGGTCTCTTGTAAAGAAACGGGGTTTTTTACGTCATTACTCTCCGGCGAACCATTACTCTCCGAGAATAGCTTGGTATGGGGGCAGGGGGGATGGGGGGATGTGGGATGGAAGTGGGGGGGGGGGACCATCGGAGTAGGTTGTTAACGATTGTAGTGGCCCTCCAAGTTTTAAACTAAGATTTCGAGTTTTAGGGGGGAAAGGGGAGGGTTTTCATGTAGAGAGAGAAGTTGTGATGTAAACCCATAAAGTCGTTAGAATTTTTATCTGGTTACAAAATCTAACTAATTCCCATCTAAGAACTTTCAATTTTTATTAATTTAATTCATATTTATAATGGTTTTTATTCATATAATTGTTTCTCTTTAATCTTAATACAAACTCAAAATGTCTCATATTAAAAACACTTTATTTCTCTACATATGGGACCATAGGTTTAAGTGTTTGCATTGAAATGAATGAAATAAGTGGTTGAAATTAAATTTAGACAGTAAAAAGTATAACGAGTGGATGAAATTGAAGGTTCCTTATCAAAAATAGAAATTGTACCAATATAAAACAATCTAAAAGCGAAAGTATATATGTCAAATGTAACACCCTCGCCCCGACCAACCCGCTTACAAGCAAGTATTGGATCTAGTCGGGTTGGGTTACCAAGGGCCCAACTAAAGTCGGTTCCTCAAGTGTGAAAAATCGAGCAATACAATTATGCAAAAGCGTGATACAATGTATAACCAAATATTAATTCAGTATTACGTAATAAATGTACAATCCGATGAAGGTTTAGGTTTCTAATTTTACTTGGATAAGATCTAGAGTTTATTGACTAAATGTTTATACAATTATTTTGGATCCTAACTCAAAGAAGTAAGGGCTTCACTCGCGTTAGCTGTCGTTCACTCGCGTTAGCTGTCGTTCACTCGCGCACGACCAATGTACCAGTTGGATTTATTTAGACTAGGGTGAGATCATTTGCTCAGTGAGGTTTATCGCCAGTAATTACCAAGTTGAATATAATTAGCACATAAAGCCAAGTAAGCACATATGTCCTAGCACAAATAAAAGGATACGGGCGGTTATTCCAAAACTCATGTTTTTATGTGGTGTGTCTAGACCTTTACTTGACTTAGAGGGTAATGTAAAGTTTGATGGGAAAATTGGTTTGTTTCCATGCGTGGATCATGTACCTCCCAAGTACACCACTGTAAATAGACCTAGAGGAACCATGATTCTCAAACCAATATCATCCATAACTAGAGACATCATAAGACACAAGTTGATTCATGAGCTGATACCATCAATCAAGCAGAAATGGCCAGTTTGGGCAACTAAAAATATTTTCATACAACAAGATAATGCCCCTTGTCACATATTTGCAAATGACCCTGAATTTCTAGCTGCAGCCACCTCAGATGGTTTCAATATACAGTTAGTGTGCCGGCCATCAAAATCACCTGACCTAAACATTATGGATTGGGGTTTTTTTCCTCAATTCAAAGTTTACAGCAGCAAAACCCTAGTCAAAACCTATATGAGTTACTGCAGGCTGTGTATGATGCATTTCAGAGATATGATCCAAAAGTTATTGACAAGATTTTCCTATGTCTACAATGTGTCATGGTGGAAATCATAAATTGCAGGGGAGGGAATGATTTCAAACTGCCACATAATGGTAAAGATAGGTTTAGAGGCCTTGGGATGCTGCCCCACAATTTAATAGTTAACCCAGCCCTGGTTAGGGGATGCTTGGAACACATGGTGACTATTGGAAGAACAAGGCATATTCAAGCCATGCTGATCAGTATGGAGATAGTTTAGATGTGCATGAGATCTGTACTTTTGCAGGGTTGTGCTTCTAGATTTAGGTCTAGGATAAACTTACCACTTAGTTTTGGTAAAGGTAAGTTTATATGGAAACCTTGTCAAAGCTGGGAGGGCTAAACTCCATTCAGTATGCATGCAATTTGTAAAAAATCTGTTGTGTAAATTTCAATTTCAGAACTGAGGCAAACAAACATGGACCAGAATTTAATGGATGACTAGACACACACAACCATTTTGTGGCAAAAGACACTACAAGGCTGCCATCCATGTGGTTTTCAAAATACCAGAGTTGCTGCCTATGTGTGAACATACAATATCATCATAGGTGGCTACCAACTAATACAGGGTGGGTTCGGCAAATAATTTCAGAGATGGGTTTAATCACATCATACCTCGCCAAGATCAAATCAGCTTCGAGGCTGATAGGCATGGCTACATGTATTAATCATGCATCACAGCTACATCATTAATCAAGGGCTCAACTGGCACATAAACATGCTATCACAAACAATTTAAGAAGCTATGACATATCATATAAAATGCAGTTAACATATGCCCAGCCAAGGTCAGTGAGTTTTGGAAACATTACTGCATGGTTGCATATGACAACCACAAACACATACACATGCATAACTTTCACTGCTCCATTATTGCCCCAGATATGAAACATACCCAGCCATACTCAGGTTCTGCAACGAATTCAGATGAAAAATGGGTAACACCCACCCGCATTTCAACTGAATCCATGTCAAAATCTGAGTGGTTGCACATTTGATCATTAACATCACACAGTCAAGTACCCAGCATAAAACAGTTGCTAACAGGCTATAACAGACAAGTGGCAAACAAGTAGTCACAGACAAGTAGCAACAACAAGCAGTTGCACTACCAAGCAAACCTATAAGTGAAGGTAACATCTTAGTACACTGTCTATAATATTACCACTTAAAGGAAGTCCAAAAATGTAAGAGTAAGTTTATTACAAACCTGTGAGTAGTAAATTCATTTTCCAGCATCAGAATCTACATGCCGAACATATCCAGCCCAGTTCCCAGGATATAGAAAGGCACCAGTTTCCCAGAAACCAGGCTTACCATACTTAGGGAATTTGTTACCCTTAAAGAACACTGGTGGATGTGGATCACACCAGGATTCTGAATCAGAATTTTTAGTGTCAGGGGGCTGTGTTTCATCAGAATCAAGGGGATGTGTTCCATCAGAATCAGGGGGCAGGGTTTCATCAGAATCAGGGGGCGGGGTTTCATCAGAATCAAGGGGCATTGTTTCATCAGAATCAGGGGAGTGTGATGAATGTGGATGAAGGAGATGTAATGTATCAGAAGCAGTATCTGAATCTGAGTGATAAATGATTGCTTTAGGTACAGGACTAAAATGTGTAGCCACATGGGTATCCCCAGATTCACATGAATCAGTGTCTAGGAAAGGACACTGGAGTGGGGTGAGTTTACTGCCCTTGGGTTGTGAATCAATGTCATTAAGGCCAGTAAATAAAACAGGATCAATACTGGCCTGAAACTGACTGGAATCACTCAAGGTTTGGCAAAGGGGGGTACTCACCCTGCTCAACAATAACCTGTCACAGTGATCCATCAGGTAAGGGAAGACACAGAGGGTGGGGAATGGGTTACAGAAACAAAGAACAACACGCAAAACCACTTATTCTCTATGACCAGGGATGAGACTAAGGTTTGGAAATCATTCTAGGCCAGGCCTGAAACAACACAATATGAGTAATTCTTAACTTGTCAATGAAAATTCATAAGCAAACAAACAGCGGTTTCGAGCTAAATCACAACATGACACTGAAAGTTTTCGGAATACCACATATGCTACACATGCAAGCACTTCCAATGTCACATCTAGTTACATAGCAGAGAATAAAAACATAAGGCACCCCACCAGAGTCACATCGATAACATTAATAGGCCAAAGTGCAAGAATAGTTAGAACAGGCCTTCATGTAGTCACAGATCTAGGAACGCAGTAAAAGTAATACGTGAATAATCAAATAGGAACACTGCTTTTCTTGACAAAGAGCACAAATTGCAGCAAAACAAGGATAAAATTAACCCGGAACGAGACCAACACCACAAGCTAGAGCATATATGTGTCAAGACTGCCCAACGGCGTGGAAAAATCCAACGACGGGCACTATGAATGTAGGTTTCTGAACTCAAAAAGACAAAAAACCTCACAAAATATTTGCATGCACCAGAATTTATACTTGAAAACTGTATATTTGTATGCATTCCAAGGGTTTTAACACACAACAACTAAGAAAGCAGAAACCAGAACTTAAGAAGCAACCAAATCAGTACAAAACCCAACAAAAATACGACCCAAACACAGACCAGGATAAGAAAATAATGAGTTGGTAGTCGACGACTCATAAATCAAGTTCGTTTTGAAAGCGGCCAACATCGATTTTAGAAAACCCTAGATTGGAAACCAGAAAGCTGTGGATGAAAACAAAAGCCACAGATCGATTCACACATGAGGATCAACAGAAACACAAACCCTTCAACACAGATCAGATATGGAGGGGCTATGGTTTTCTTTTTATCGAGGGAGGACAGAGCATCGCTGTGATTTCGTAAAGGAGAAGAGAGAAATGAGCTGTGAATGGTGCTGTGAATGGAGCGTTGAGAAGTAATGGAGAAGAGAGAAAAGGAGCGTTGGGAGAGCAATAATGGACATGGGGAAGAGCGAAAGAAACGCATGTGATAAGTCTGACCCATTTGAAAATGGGTCAGCACACTGCTCAATGTATGAACACGCGTCCCAATTCAATGCTAATGAGCATAATTAATCAACCAACATACTTGTAATAGGTCCAGGGACATTTCAGTCTTTTCACCAATGGTCAAATATGCTAAATTGGGAAAGTTCTGACCATTGCAATTTAATTGGGAACAGCTAAAAATGGAAAGTGTGCAGTTTAATTCAGGATGGAGGGAGTATGTTATTTGATAAAAAAATAAATGAAACATTCCGAGAGAGAAACCAATACGAGCAGGAGAGAAAAATGGTGCACAGGGCGCGTGGTTAGACATGCAGAGAGATAAAGTGGGTGACTTACAATCGTGTGTGTGAACACACGCTGCAGGAACAGAATGGCACATTTCTTTCAAATGCACGTGACTGCATGCGGTACTGGATACGAAGGTTGTACGTGTGGATCTCACGCGCACCTTGTTCGTTCTAAGCAAACACCGCCAGTTGATTAATGCCGGTCGAAGTAGCAGGTGAATGTCGGTCGGACAGGGGCTGGATGGTTGACGCTGGTCGGAGTAGCAGGCGAGTTGACTCAGAAAGTAGCAAACGAGCTCGCTGGATGGTTGACTCCGACGAGGATCCGAGCGTGGCGAAAAGGCTAAAGGTGCAAGACCCAAGTTTTTCGAAGGCAAAAACTGAAGCAAAACATAGAGTCTTGATCAGAGAAGCAAAGCTAGCAGACTGGATTGGCGTTGGATATCAACTGAGCAAGTTCGTCGGCAGGTAAAGCAGTGAGTCTTCTTTTTCTTTTTTTATTTACAGAAAGGCAGCTCGGATCAGCGGTGCGTGGAGGTCACTCGTGGATGACGGTGACTACGTTTACGAAAAATTTAAGATGAAAAATTTAGAATTTTAGGTTTCAGGATTTTAAGCTCTGATACCAAGTAGAAAATAAGGGTAATAATATTTGTTTGTATTAATGCTATTGTTGTGCGGAATGGAGAAAGAGCAGAAAATATGAACGAAAATAACAAGACACAAGATTTACGTGGTTCACCAAATTTGGCTACATCCACAGGAGATGGATTCACTATATCAGAATTAATGTTTACAGAGAGAAGAGAGACACTTTATATGCTGTCTCCACTAAACCCTAACAAACTGAGCCAAAATGCAATTTGGCCCAAAACGCAATTCGGCCCAAATCAGCGAGATCCCCGTACTAACCTGTCGAAGCGGCTAATACATATTCTAGGCATACCAACAGCTATGGAGTACATATTCTTGTTATAATCTCATTTGAGTGGATTAAGGTAATTTTAATTGCCTTCTTAGATGTTAAAATAACCAATCTTGAATTATTAGGCGTGCACCAAATTTGATCTTTAGAAATTTGATTTTGATTTCTCCTGCTTACCATAGGCTACCTTATATTCTTATTAGTTATTGCAGGAATATTTGGTGGTTTAATGATCCACCAAAAGCCTTTCTCAGAGGATTCTCTTACGTTGCAGAATCAAATAAATCCTGATTACATCTAACTATCCAAGTCCTCCAAAAATGAAACCAGTGAACTTTCTCCTAGATAAGGAGAAATCCTGAATGTTGCGAATGCCTGTTTCCTTTGTAAATAATTTGTTTCCTGATTGAGGTAGGACTCCAAACTGAGACTCCTAACTTGTAATTTTATAAATAGGAGTTATTTACCTGATTGCATGCTGAAATTATTTTGCAAAAGATTAAGAAGACAAAATCCAATTTTAACCAGGTTTCTAGAAATTTCTCGCACGATCTAATAGTCTTCTTGAAAGTTCTAGCAAATAACAGGTACCTCTAAAGCAAAGTTTACTTTCAGGAACTAAAGAATTAGCTAATCCATCACTTATATAACATTTTATGCAACAAGATAGTTTTCATTAGGTACATGTAATTACATAATTTTCAGATTATTTGGTTGACTCTATCTTGCATATGGTTCTGTAATTGAAGCCTCATTTATCGATCCACAGAATAAATCAGCATTTGGTTGATCAAGTTCCAACTCGTCCGGCTGGTTTTCAGATTTGGAATCCCTGAGAACTGCCGGGAATCCCTGAGAATCCCTGGTTTTCAGACGAGCAGAATTCCAGCCCATTATCAGTTCGAAGCCTCTTGATCTTCTTCCCGGTTTGATTCTCCACTAAAGCTTTCCACTCCTTGAACTTCGAGAAAGCTTCACTCTTATGTTTCATCATGATAACCCAAGTCATCCTTGAGTAATCATCAATCAGAGAAACAAAGTACCTGTGACCTCCCAGTGACTCAACTTGGGAAGGTCCCCAACAATCAGAATGGATGTAATCCAATGTGCCCTTTGTTCTATGAATCGCCTTAGGAAACTTGCTGCGGTGATGCTTCCCAAAAACACATTGCTCACAGAAGTCCAAGCTCTTGACCTTGTGGCCACCAAGAAGATCATACTTCAACAGAATCTGCATCCCTCTTTCACCCATGTGACCAAGCCTCATATGCCATAACTTAGTCACTTCATCCTGGTGAACCTCCGAAGATGCAACATTAACAGAATCCATAACCGTAGAACCTTGTAGAAAATACAAAGTACCATGCAGAACACCTTTCAGAGCCAACCTAGAACCTTTGCAGACACGCAGAACTCCATCACTCCCTGAGTAGATGAAACCCTTTCTATCCAACGTAGGAAGGGAAATCAGATTCTTTGTCATCGATGGAACATACCTGACATCGTTCAATGTACAGAAACTACCATTATGCGTCCTGATCTTGATTGAACCAATCCCAACTACCTTGCACGCAACACCATTTGCCGTAGTAATGATGCCCTCAGCTTGCTCATAAGTTGAGAAATAATCTCTCCTTGGGCATATATGGTAAGATGCCCCAGAATCAAGAAACCACGCATTAGGATGATTATTTTGCCCAGTAGCAGCTAGAGCAAAATCATCTTCAGAACTGAAATCCCCTTCTGCCACAGCAGCAGTACTATATGTACTCCCAGATTTACTAGCCTTCTTCGGACACTCCTTTTTCCAATGCCCCTTCTCCTTACAGTAGTTACAAACATCATTGGCCTTGGGACCCTTTGAAGATGACTTCTTGCCCTTCTTCTTACTGCCGGTTCCCTTGCCCTTTGTGTTTCCGTCACTAGCAAACAAGCCAAATGCCTGACTTTCTGTACCTGTACTGTTTGCCTTATGTCGCAACTCTCTACTTGGAGAGAGGATCTAACTTCCTCCAGAGATACGAAATATTTACCAAAAATAAATGACTGAACAAAATTCTCATACGAAAGCGGTAAAGACACTAGCAAAATCAAAGCAGCATCTTCATCTTCAATTTTCACATCTATATTTCGCAATTCTAATAGCAAAGTATTCAATTGCTCTAGATGGTCTCTGAGTTGCGTACCTTCCTGCATTCAGAGACCGAAGAGGCGTTGTTTCAGAAGCAACTTGTTGGTTAGAGATTTCGTCATATACAAACTCTCCAACTTCAATCACAGTTGTGCAGCAGTCTCCTGATCTGAGACCTCAGTGATGATTTCGTCCGCGAGACACAGCATAATCGTCGAGTGTGCCTTTTCTTCCAGGCCCACCACATCGCCAGAACTGCTCGCGAAATCCTTCGTCAGCGGAGTCCACAAACCTTGCTGTTTCAGCAAAGCTCGCATCTTGATCTGCCATAAACTGAAATTGTTTCTCCCAGTAAACTTGTCGATCTTCACGTTCAACCCAGACATCTTTCTCCCCGATAAGCCCCGATCTGATGAGCCCAGAATCCGATACACCCACAACGGATCTCACTGGAAAAAGAAACCGCTCTGATACCAGTTTGTTATGCGGAATGGAGAAAGAACAGAAAATATGAACGAAAATAACAAGACACAAGATTTACGTGGTTCACCAAATTTGGCTACATCCACGGGAGAAGGATTCACTATATCAGAATTAATGTTTACAGAGAGAAGAGAGACACTTTATATGCTGTCTCCACTAAACCCTAACAAACTGGGCCAAAACGCAATTCGGCCCAAAACGCAATTCGGCCCAAATCAGTGAGATCCCCGTACTAACCTGTCGAAGCGGCTAATACATATTCAAGGCATACCAACAGCTATGGAGTACATTATATAGTGTTACAAAAATCTTAAGTAAATAAGGAAAATAATACTAATATATTCACAATATACTATTTTCTCAATACATAGATTAATGAAACATTAACTCAATGAATCCCCGAGGCCTGATTGATTTTATTTATTAATATCTATGAGAAATAAAATTTATTTGAATCACTAAATAAGTCCCCCCAATCTGATTTTTCTGGTGATAGCTCAAAAGAATCTGATCTCCAATCCGATGACTCTGGAGATGGCCATCTTTATACTGAATAGAAGTGATATGGCCATCTCTAGGGTCATCAGATTGGTGATCAGATTCTTTTGAGCTATTGCCGGAAAAATCAGATTGGCCGGAAAAATCAGACTGGTGATCAGATTCTTTTGATTTATTATTGCGCCAATATTGAATATAGTTAGTGTGGATTTATTCAAACCAAATTCTTTTTCTTTTTATAATCTCATTTGAGTGGATTAAGGTAATTTTAATTGCCTTCTTAGATGTTAAAATTACCAATCTTGAATTATTAGGCGTGCACCAAATTTGATCTTTAGAAATTTGATTTTGATTTCTCCTGCTTACCATATGCTACCTTATATTCTTATTAGTTATTGCAGGAATATTTGGTGGTTTAATGATCCACCAAATGCCTTTCTCAGAGGAATCTCTTACGCTGCAAAATCAAATAAATCCTGATTACACCTAACTATCCAAGTCCTCCAAAAATGAAACCAGTGAACTTTCTCCTAGATAAGGAGAAATCCCGAATGTTGTCATTGCCTGTTTTCTTTGTAAGTAAATTGTTTGCAGATTGAGGTAGGACTCGAAACTGAAACTCATAACTTGTAATTTTATAAAAAGGAGCTATTTACCTGATTGCATGCTGAAATTATTTTGCAAAAGAATAAGAAGACAAAATCCAATTTTAACCAGGTTTCTAGAAATTTCTCGCACGATCCGTAGTCTTCTTGAAAGTTCTAGCAAATAACAAGTACCTCTAAAGCAAAGTTTACTTTCAGGAACTAAAGAATTAGCTAATCCATCACTATTATAACATTTTATGCAACAAGATAGTTTTCATTAGCTACATGTAATTACATAATTTTCAGATTATTTGGCTGACTCTATCTTGCATATGGTTCTGTAATTGAAGCCTCATTTATCGATCCACAGAATAAATCAGCATTTGGTTGATCAGGTTCCAACTCGTCCAGCTGGTTTTCAGATTTGGAATCCCGGAGAACTGCCGGGCGTTGAGGAGTTGGCAGGCTCACAGATGTACTATTGAGCATGTTCACCACTGATGCCATGGTATGCCTTTTATTTGCATCTTCTTCGACGCATAACAAACCGATATGGACACATTGAATGACTTCTGTTTTGACATAAGACTCTCCCATTTTTGCATCCAACAGAGCCAAAGGCGTGCCATTTCTCCATTGTCTCCAGGCCTGGGTGAACAATAGACTAGTATCAAATTTTGGAGAAATGTTTTCAAATAGTGACGAAAATCTTGGTTTCAACGTCGTGCATAACAGCGTCAAATCATAGAATTTTGATGAAGTCGACATTAATTTAGTTTCGTGGGTATATCTTTAATTTGCATCATAAGCTTAATTATCAAATGTGGTGTCTGGGAATGGGACTTACATAGGTTATAAGGTCTTCCGAATCCGCTGAATGGTAAAACGAGCTGTTCTTTTTGCCAGTAAGTATTTCCAGAATTACAACCCCGAAACTGAAAACATCTGATTTTACAGAGTAGTGACCTCTCCTTGTATATTCTGGAGCCATGTATCCACTGCAACATCGAGCATGGTTATTAATTAATTGTAGAGTAATTTCATCTAGCAATTGTTGTTGTGTTTCCTTCAGATTCATGAATTCCACAAATCTTTGCCATGCCAAAATCTGCAATTTTTGGATGCATAATTTCATCTAGCAAGATGTTACCAGCTTTAAGATCTCGATGGACAATTTTAAGCCGAGAATCTTCATGAAGGTAGAGAAGGCCTCTCGCTATCCTTCCTATGATGTTGCGGCGTCTTGACCAATTCAGTAATCCTTGCTTATCAGTGTCTTGGTAAAGATTGAATGCAATAGTGTTATTAGTTAGTTTTATCAAAAATACAACTCCATCCGTCCCAGAGTTTACTTCACCAAAAAATTTTTGGTTTTTAAGATACACACTGTTGACCATAAATATCTTTTAAAATGTAGTGAAGCAACATATGATAATTTTATACAGAAAGAGAGAGACTCGTATTAGACTGTCTCTCCAAAGTTATGGTGAGATAAAGTGATAAGTAAGTTTAAAATTAAAGAAAGTACCCTGTGTCATTTCTCATCTTTTAAGTAATTGTACTTTGACCCTCCGTCTCACTATAAGTAAGAGAGAGACCGTCTCACTCAAGTTTTTGTAATATAGGAAACATACATTATGGTGACTCTAAAAGATGTCACGTTATGACGAAAATACCCCCGGACGACCAGAAAATGAACCCCACAAAAGCAAATAAACCTTATTGTAGTGTGCTTTGGCATTACCTATATCGACTCAAATTTGTTGTCGAAGTTTCCTCAGTTTGACTCAAAACAAAAAAATTTTGTGAAGTAAACTAAGAGAGAGTACTCGGTTAGAAGTGTGGTTAATTACGATATTGAGGAATGTACCGAAGAGAAAGAGGAATGTACCGAAGAGAAAGTAGTCGAGGCTTCTTCTTGGAACAAATTCAAAGACAAGTATCTTTTCTTCTCCTTCCAAGCAAAACCCTAAAAGTTGAACCAAATTCCTATGTTGGAGCTTGGTAACCACTAGAATTTCATTTTTGAATTCTGCTGCTCCTTGCCCCGACCTTTTCACTAGCCTCTTTACAACTATTTCTTGTCCATTTGATAGTTTTCCCTGTAGCCAGACACATATACTCGTTTGTTGCATTAGATCTAACGTAACACTTTCCAAAGGATTAAGTAACATTTTTAACCCATTGTAACATTTAACAAGTGTTGCTAAAAAAAGTGTTACGATAGCTCTAATTTGTAGTAGTGTATGTACAAACAATCTTTTTTTAACATGTAATTAATCCATTTGAATGCAAACCTTGTAGACACTTCCAAATCCACCTTGTCCGGTTTTGTTTTCGGCCGTAAAGTTATTGGTGGCAATTTCAAGTTCACTCAAGCTATATTGAAGGGATTCAGGATCAATAGTAATGTCATCTTCACCTATGCAAGCAGTGGCGGAACCAGGAGTATATGTTAGGGGGGCGAAAAAGAGGTTAAAATTTTTTTTGCAACGCTAAATAAAATATTTTTTAATAAACAATGCTTATATAATAATATGAATACTTAATAATTAGATATTTACAACAAAAAACTATCATTGCATAAAAAACTATGTTCCAATACTTGGGTTGCTAGAACTAGAACCACTAACCGCAGGAGACAACTGTATCCTACGATGTTGCATACGCTGATAACGTTGCAAAATTGGTTCATTATCGATCCCAACAAAAATCGCCTTCTCAATATGCACTGTCATAACATCATTCATCCATTCATCTCCCATTTTGTTGCGTAAATCAGCCTTGATTCTCTTCATGGCTGAGAAAACTCGTTCAACAGAAGCAGTTGCAACTGGTAGAACTAAGTTTAACTCAATAAGACGATATACCAATGGAAAACATGTATGCCTAGTTGTTTGAACCATCTTTTGAGCAAGACTTCCAAAGTCCTCAATAGCCAAAAACTCATGATCAAGTTGCACATTATGAATGAAAGTACTAAGTTGTTGATGAAGGCGGGAACGATCTTCTACAGAGAAGTCACTTGGATATAGTTCAGCAAGACGAACTAACTTACCAATATCAAACTTAGAAAATGAATCTCTTGGATCAAGGCAAGCCATACAAGTGAGTAACTCCGTATTTTCTTCCGGAAATTGATTGTTCATTTCATGAATCATCCTATCAACAACGTAGTATTAAAAAAATAAAAGGTTAGCATGTAGCATTGAAAGAAATTACAAATCAAATCAAATAAGGTATGTAAATTATAAAAGTAATACCTGAAGAAAAGTATCAACACAAAAGAAATCACCATGGGTCTGCATTTGCGTAAGTTGTTTCCTACGACCACGAATTGTTCATTCATCTTCCATCTTAACTACCGAGATGTCATAATTAACACAAAATGCGTTGACTTCATTTAACAACTCATCCCAACCATTCTCTCTATAGTGTTGCAACTCAAACTTTATTGTATTCATCAAACTCACAGCCAACACAATATTTTGATTCTTTTGTTGAAAAGCATGGGACAAATCATTTACAACTCCCAACAAACGCTTCATCATAAGCACCACAAAAAAAAATTCATAACTCTCCATTTGCTTAAGCAAACCTCTTGTTGAAGATTTACTCAGATTTGCATCACCATCATCGTGGACGTTTTCAATCAATTGCAAAATAGATTACCACATAGTAATGAAACGAATAATAGTAGTGTAATGTGACCCCCAACGAGTATCCCCCGGCCTTCTCAAACTAGTCTCTTGATTTTTGCCTCTTCCACTCACAATATCTCCATTCTCCAATCCCTCTACAATTCTAGCATGTTCTAAATCAAGAAGCATGTCTTTTCTTCTACATGAAGCTCCAGCTAAATTCACAATCATACCAAGATAAACAAAAAACTGACACACAGTTCGATTATCATTAGCAACAGCAAGAACAACCAATTGAAGCTGGTGAGAAAAACAATGGACATACCTTGCAGATGAGTTTTCTTTCAATATCAAAGCTTTCAGTCCATTATACTCTCCTCACACATTTGAGGCTCCATCATATCCCTGACCTCTCAACTTTGACATTGATAATTTATGCTTTGCAAATAAGTCATCAATAGCACTCTTCAAACTAATAGAAGAAGTATTACGCACATGCACAACACTAAGAAAATGTTCAAGAACGCATCCTTGTTTGTTGACATATCTTAAAACAACCCCCATTTGCTCTTTTATTGATGCATCTCTAGCCTCATCAACCAATATAGAAAAATAACTATCTCCAATATCATTAACAATAACATTTGTTACCTCACTTGCACAAGCACTTGATAGTTCCTTCTGTACTTGCAATTTCCATGGCCATTTTCATTCACGGTCTTAGCAACAACATCATTTCGCTTGCAATACCAATCAATCATTTCGAGATAATTGCCCTTATTCAGAGAATCCAGCCCTTCATCATGGCCACGAAAAGCCATACCTTGATTTAGCAAGAACCGTGTCTTATCCAAAGCGGTTGTCAAACACGTGCGATATGCAATCTCTGATTCCCGCCAATGCGCCTGATAAGAATGAAGGATACTCTATCTTTGACGCTTAAATACATACAATTGTTCAGCTGCATCATTATGAGAACTACCCGCTACGCCAACATGTTTCTTATAGATATCAAGCGCTTTCTTCCAATTGTTAACCCCAATCACAGTAAATGCATCCTTTCCATCTCGACATCCCTTATGTGAATTCCTAAAGAGATAGAAACAAAAGCAAAATGTTGCATCATTTGACGTGCTATACTCCAACCAATCAAATTTTTCATATCACGAAGGTTGAAAACATCTACAGTCATTTCCCTGCTTTGTCTTTGGAAAAGAATGATCCTTAGGTTGGCAAGGACCTCTTAACACATATTCTCTTATCACTTGATCTCTAATAGAAACATCAAAATCCTTAATAGGTTTACGTTTCCTGGGATCATTTATAACATCATCCAAATTGAACTCAACACGATAATGCTTTTGACTACTACCCTCTTCATTAATTCTTTCTTTATTTGATTCACTCGGTCTCTTAAAAATAGATGATCCACTACTTCGAATTAAGAATTTATCCATATTCTATTTGACATAAAATAAGAAAACTATGTCAAATTAAATATGTATATAATATTCAATATTCTCAATTTCTCAAAAATATGTCTAATTAAATATGTCTAATTAAATACGTCTAATTAAATACGTCTAATTAAATACGTCTAATTAAATATGTCTAATTAAATACATCTAATTAAATACGCCTTATTAAATACGTCTAATTAAATATGTCTAATTAAATATGTCCAATTAAATATGTCTAATTAAATATGTCAAAAATATGTCAAATTATTCAAATCTATATTTAGCACAATTTCACAATTTCAACACAACCACTAAATTATTCATATCTATATTTAGTATTCACAATTTTATACAAATAAGAAATTTATTTCAAGTTATTCAACATAAATTACACAACAAAAATATATTGGCTTCTTGATACCTTTCCCTTAGTTTGGCTTGGATGCGGTTGAAGAAGAGGACGGCGGCAGGAGGTGGAAGGAAGCGGCGGCGCGGCAAGCGGCGGAAGGCGGTGGCTGGCCGGTGGTGGACGTGGATCTGCGTGACTGAGGCTTGGAGTTTGTCCCAAACAAATTGATATATTCCTCTCAACTCTCATAATGATGATTGATGAGTATATATTATTAGGTTAGGGCCGTTAGGCCATTAGTTACTTATATTTTGTTTGGCCCAATTGGGCCCAATTGCCCCTTTATTTTTTTTACCCTTCAGCTAAACAAAACGACGTCGTTTCACTTAACCCAAAACGACGTCGTTTTGTTTATTTATAAAAAAACAAAAAACTGCATCTTCTTCAAGCAGCGGTTATCGGCCTCTGGCTCTTCCGCTCGCTGCCTCGCTCTGGCGCCATTGATTCAAGGGGGGCGGAATCCGGTGGCTCTAGGCCTAAATTCCGGGCCGCCGGATCCTAGGGGTGGCGCTAGCACCCCCTCACCCCCCTAGTTCCGCCGATGTATGCAAGAACATAAGAAGGCATGGAATTTATAATATCATTCAAAATAGAATTCATAATTAATTCTCCAAAATATCTATAGCTTGTGTTTGCTTTCTTACTACATACATAGCCTAATTTACCTGATTTAGCCTTCTTTCTCTTCCTCGATCTCCTCCTCAGAAAAATAAAGCAGATGATCAATACCGTGATGCAAGAAGGGACTGAGAAAATAATTGCCATAACCACACGTGCTGAGACTCCTAATCGTTAAGAGGAGTTAATTAACTATGAAATGACAGAATAAAAGTAGACTTGTTTAGGCTGATCCAAAGAATCAAATTGCTGTTTATATTTGACCACAATTATATTATGGTTTTTAGTAGGGATATTATTTCGTGTATCGAAATCTTTTGGGAGTGGGATTGATTGAGGTCTAAAACATGGCATCTCATATTCATTGTGCGGGAGAGTATACTATAAGCCAAGACAAATGCAACACTATGAAATGTTACATTTTGTACAAAAAATGTTATATTACTAAGATAGAGGAAAACCCTCGATCATTAGGGCTAGTTTATTTAAGATATAGATAGAAAATTAGGGTTACAAGAGTGCTAAACCCTAGCAGAGTTCTAGTCTACAAGCCAAGGCTAATGCAACACTTTTGAAGGGTATTACCTTAGGCAATCTTAATGCAAAACTTTCAAGATTTAATAACACTTTATAAGCAATTGTAACATTTAATTTAATAAGTCTAACTACTCCCTCTGACCCAGCCCTTTCCGCAGAGAGAAAAAGGGCTGACATCTTTTTATATGGGCCATTTCGCCAGGCCACATCAGCCAAGTGATCCTTAAGCTAGTAAAATTACCAAAAAGGTCAAGGTTATTAAACCTAATTTTTCTAGAGATAGCTTCCACCGCTGGCTTTGCTAGGGACGTCTCGAGGTGGCGTGAGGAGCGGCACCACGGCTTGTTAGTGACTACGGCCACCATTGCAGCTTCGTCGGGGTCATCTCCAGGCGACAAGGAGCGGCACAAACGCGCTTCTAAGGGACAACATCCTCATCCACCAGTGCGGCATTGCTGGGATCGTCTCAAGGTGGTGTGAGGAGTGGCGCCGCCGCTGGTCAATGACTGCGACCACCACCGCGGCCTATCCCCGGGTCGTCCCAAGTTGACGAGGAGCAACACAATCGCGCTTCTCAAGGACAGCATACTCGTCCACCACCGCGGACTTGCTGGGGTCGACTCAAGGTGCGCGAGGAGCGCCGCCGCCGCTTGTCAAGGACTGCTTCCACCACCGCAAGTTTAAGGGTTATGAGCCTGAAGATAAACCTTCACCGGTGCCAGGAATGACCAGATCTGAACCGAGATTCGCAGCAAGCCAACGGCACCGGCGATTCATCAGCAGCGACGTCAAACTTCCATGGCACGATTCACCGGAGAAGAACGGTAAAAATTCCATAAAATAATGTGTTTGGGGAAGATGAAGAGAAAGAATGACGGAGATGAAGTGGTTGAACCCTCAGATCTAGGGTTCAGATGTGGGAAAGGAGAGTGGATGGGAGAGAAGATTCAAGGGTTTGAGTGAATGAGAGCAAATGGGAGTGACTGAGAGCAAATGGGAGTGAATGAGAGTAAGTGAGATAAAGGGTAAAAATGAAAATGAAAATGTAAAAACATGCCAAATCAGGTAATTTTACAAAGTGTGCAGAATTGACTAGAACAATCAAAAAAAAAAGTGTGCAGAATGGGATGGGACGGAGTGAGTAGTAATTATGGTGTTACTTTACAGCTCTAGTTTGCAGTAGTGAATGAACGGCATTAAGAGATTACAAAGAGCCGCTCCATCGAAAAGATGTTATCGATTCTCTTAATTCATGTTAAATGCATATTCTTACCTTTACTGCTTGCAGGACCCAGAGGAGTAGTAGGAGGCCAAGGAGCTGTTGGAGGTGGCCGAGGAGCTGAAACATTGAAAAACAAGTAAGCCTCGTACCTAACGTTACAGCTGGGGGCAAGAACTCTGCACCCCAGAGGATGAAAATCTGGTAAAAATCCAATAATAGATCCAAGGCATGTTTTGCAGGCCGAACTAGAAAGTTCTGGAGTGCACTGTACAAGTGTGTAAATCGGCGGCTACTCCGATACTTTACTATCGTTTCCGACTGTCATTTTCTCACTCAGAACACTATTTTGACCTATGGCAAAATTCTTGGTGAAAACATTCCCTTCTCCCACAGATAATTTCTGGCTGAAAACATCATCATTTACAGCGTTGCCAATCACCTGACCGAGAAAACTTTCAGTACATGTGTCTACAGTATTTGTTAAATTATATACTCCCTCTGTCCCAACTTAAATTACAGCCTAATCATTGCATATCATTCGAGAAACATGTTTGACCGTTATTATTTTTAGCTACGTCTTATAATGGCAAGCACAAAGTTATTTTCTAGAAACTAGTTGTTACGACGAATTCAACAATATCACATACAATAATACTATGTCTCATAGATCTATTCAAATATGCGGTCAAACTTTGATAGAAAATAGTATCATAAAGTAAGTGGGTAATTTAAGTTGGGACAGAGAGAGTACTAAATTTGAAAAATAATTTTTTTATATTATATATTTGTATATTGTCACATTCAAATACACATTATTATTTATTTTAAAATACAATATTTAAATTTTATTAAAATTATAACATAAGCTTGTGGTCAGGGGCTGCATTCACTGAGACTTTCTCCTAACAATTAATCCCTCACATTCAGCAAGTATATATAACAAATAAAATTATACTTTCTGCACCTAATATTTCAGGCCAAATTTGAAATAAAACTGTTTGAATATTAAAATAGTCTATCCACTTGTTCAAAACTATCCGGGAGAAGGAGAACCCAGTCTCTGATGACATTTACTGCGTTAATAAGGGTAAAATAAAACAATAAAAAAGTGAATCGCTATATAACGCCCCGTATTTTACTTGATTACGTCATGTATTTATACTATTTAATATACAATATGTATTTTCATTTATTTTAAATTATTAAAATATGTTAAATTAATATTAAATAAAAATTACTATTTAGCACAACCTCCGCCGTCGCACCTCCGCCGCCGTTCTCTTCTCCTCCTTCTCCTCTGCTCTCCGGTCTCCTTCTCCTCCTTCTCCTCCGGTCTTCGGTCTCCGGTCTCCTTCTCCTCCTTCTCCGCCGAGCACTGTCTCCTCCGCTTCTCCTCCTTCTCCTTCGGTCTCCTTCTCCTCCGGTCTCCTTCTCCGCTTCTCAAATCTCCGCTTCTCCGGTCTCCTCCGTCATCTCCATCTCCGTTCTCGTCGCCCTTGCCCGACCCGGTTCTCGTCGCCTTTGCCCGACCCGATTCTCGTCGCCCGTTCTTGTCTCCCGGTTCTCTTCGCCCTTGCCCGACCCAGTTCTCTTCGCCTTTGCCCGACCCGGTTCTCTTCGCCCTTGCCCGACCCGGCTCTCTTTGCCCTTGCCCGACTCGGCTCTCTTCGCCGGTTCTCTTCACCTTTGCCCGTGTGCTCCTTCGGTTCTCGTCGAAGGCGGGGATGAGGTAGCGACGGCGGTGGGGCTGACGCTGTGATGGAGTGGCGGTGGAGCTGACGCTGTGATGGAGTGGCGGTGGCGCCGTGTGGATCGGCGGGGACGAAGGAGGAGACGGCTAGGGTTTTGCTGAGACGGCGGGAGAGCTGGATGTGGATCCACACGGCGCAGGAGACGGCGGTGGAGCTGGGGACGAAGGAGGAGGCGGCGGTGGTGGAGCTGGATGCAGACGACAGCAGTGGAGCTGGGGACGGTGGTGGTTCCGATGGTGGCGGCAGCGCACGGCAGTGGTGCCAGGCGGCGTCGGTGGTGGTGCACGGCGGCGGTGGTGGTGGTGGCGGCTCGGATTGTTTTTTATCTTTCTATTTTTTATTTTTATTTTATTTTATTTTAAAAAATTAATATTATACATATATATATATATATATATACGTACTAGGATGTAAACTAGTTAAATACATGGCGTAATATAGCAACACCCATAAAAAATTATAGGTTTGCCCTGTAATTTCAGACCATATATAGTATTATTCTGTCGATTGCATTAAGAGCATATGCAATGGTAGAAACCGCTACCGGTTTCTTACCAATTAAATATATTATTTTTCTAATTCTCTCTCTTCCACCTCACTTTAAGAAACTACACATTTTCTTCTCCACAGTGGTAAGAAACCATTTTTACTATTTATGTACCCCACTTGATTTTCTCTATCCTACTCATTAATTTCATTATTAACATTTAATTTAAATAAATTTGTCTACCCAAATTAAGTTGAATATAAATTTTAATAATACATTATAATTTTTAAAATTGAATTTCATTTTTTTCAATAATTTTTCTTTAATAAATTTTCTCAAAAATTATTCCAAATCATTCCAAATTTTAATTAAAAATCATTCAATATTTTTAATTTAAAAATGTTTTAAAATTAAATTTTAAAAACAAATAAAAATTATTTTTTAAAAAAAATTAAAAATAAAGATAGGGACACGTGGCTCAACCAGAGGGTGTCACGTGTCCCTCTATTTACCAAAAAATATATGTTGCATTTGAGTGGGACATGTGGCCCAATGTGTGGGTGACACATGTCCCACTCATCCAAAACATATTTGCCCGCAACAGGCCATGTGCACGGCCTTGACACATGCTGCCCACTTCCGGTTTCTTATTCGGTTCCTTGCATGGCAATCAAGGATCGATTTTTTGTTAAGAAATCGGCCTAAAAATCACTAATGTGCATGTTTTCAACTTTTAGAGCGATTTTTAAAATTTTAAGAAACTCACTGCCCATGCTCTAAGAGCCGTGTTTTCACCTGATCAAGAGTACTCATGAGAACCCGGGCGAATAAGTCTCGGTTGGTGACATTTCTCATGTTTAGGCAGATGATTGCAACTCCTACATCAACCACAGAGAAGATAGACCGATTCGAATACCGCAACATACAGCTATCGTACCAAATGGTTGCCACTTTTATGTTTGGGCATATCCGTAAAACTTCGCTGCTGGCCATTTTTACACAGTCTTGGCAGTCGCTGGTTCCGACATCGCCCCGGCAGAGGAAAAGGCCGTAGATGGCGGTGTAGTTACTACCGGTGGTGAAACTTTAGAACCCGTCCGGGCGAGAAGAGTTTGCAGTTAGGACAGAAAGTAGGAAGTCAAGGTTGGTTCTGTAAATTCTCCCGGAAGAGTTGTTACTATTGAAATGTATTGTTTGGGCAGATTTGTCCCAAAGGATCAGACTTGATGAATCTGGAATTGAAAATAAGTAATCACGATAGCAATAAGAACACAGTCTGCAACATCTTGGTGGTGATCTGTGTGTAATTTGGGTTGGAATAATTATATGAGAATATAGTGTAGGTATATAGAGCACGTGATTAAGAGTGGTGTCTCCAAAATGCAAAGAACCATATTGTGGATTAGATGACAAAGATCCATCAGGCAGTAGAACCGTTGTGCGGAATGGAGAAAGAACAGAAAATATGAACGAAAATAACAAGACACAAAATTTACGTGGTTCACCAAATTTGGCTACATCCACGTGAGACGGATTCACTATATCAGAACTAATGTTTACAGAGAGAAGAGACACACTTTATATGCTGTCTCCGCTAAACCCTAACAAACTGGGCCAAAACACAATTCGGCCCAAATCAACAGCAGTCCAACAAAGAGACAAGCTATACCGTCGGACCGGGGGCGACTCCGCCCCCCGGACCCCCAGGCCAGGGTCGCAGAAGTGGCTATTACAGTATTCAAGGCATACCAACAAATCTCCACCTTGACTTGAATCCTCAAAGTAGAAAACTCCATATGCACCATTACAGTGCCAGATGAGTAGACTTCGCCCTCCACTCCCGGGACTGCCCATAGAGCACCTAATCAGCTCTGATGTTCAGCAAGTCCAAACAATGTTGAAACTTGCTATGTGAAACAGATTTGGTGAACATATCAGCGGGGTTATCAGTAGTTCCCACTTTCTTCACTCTGATTCTCCTCTCACTCCTCAGGAAATGATATCTGACATCAATATGCTTGGTCCTCTCATGATGGACTTGATCCTTGGCTAGGCAGATTGCACTCAAACTGTCGCAGTACACAGTAGCCTGCTCATGATGTAGACCAAGATCACTAACCAGCCCTTTCAGCCATATTCCCTCCTTTGCAGCCTCTGTCAGAGCCATGTACTCTGCACTGTAGGTTGCAAAGTCGCCTTCCAACTAACCACAGAACCTCCCAAAGTGAATACATAACCAGTCATCGATCTCCTCGTGTCAACATCACCAGCATAATCAGAATCAGAGTAGCCTGTAACTAAGCACTCGGTATCACCTCCATAAATGAGACCCACATCAGACGTACCTCTAAGATACCTGAAGATCCTCTTCACAGCTTGCCAATGTTACTTTCCCGGTTGCCCCATGAACCTGCTCACAACACTGACTGCCTGTGCTAAATCTGGCCTCGTGCAAACCATAGCATACATCAAACTCCCCACTGGGCTGGCATAAGGAACCCGAGACATATAATCCTTCTCCTCGTCTGACTGAGGAGCAAACATGGTGGTGAGATAAATATTTGCAGCACTATGAGTGTCTATAGGCTTGGCTGTATACATGCCAAACCTAGCCAACACTTTCTGAATGTAGCCTTTCTGTGAAAAGAAAAGCTTCTGCTGACTTCGATCCCTAAGAATCTCCATTCCTAGTATCTTCCGAGCTGCACCCAGATCCTTCATCTCAAACTCAACACTTAGAAGTCCTTTCAACTTCTGAACCTCGTGCTTACTCTTTGCGGCTACCAGCATGTCATCTACATAAAGCACCAGATAGATGAATGGCCCATCTCTCAACCTGCTGTAGTAGACACAACAGTCATAAGCACACCTCGTGTATCCCAACTGAAGCATGTAACTGTCAAACTTCTTGTACCACTGCCTCGGAGACTGCTTAAGTCCATACAAAGACTTCTTCAACTTGCAAACATACTTTTCCTTGCCAGGAATCTGGAAATCATCTGGCTGAGTCATGTACAACTCTTCCTCCAACTCTCCATGTAGAAAAGCGGTCTTCACATCAAGTTGTTCAAGCTCCAAATCCTGATGTGTCACTATAACTAGCAACACCCTGATGGAAGTGTGCCTGACCACTGGTGAGAAAATCTCATTGTAATCTACTCCCTCTCTCTGACTGAAACCTCTAGCAACAACTCTAGCCTTGTATTTGACTCCCTCTGTAGGTGATATCTCTTCCTTTTTCTTGAAAACCCATTTGCAAGTGATAACCTTTCTCCATTGAGGCTGTTGAACCAAATCCCATGTCTGATTCTTCTGGACGGACTCCATCTCATCTCCCATTGCTACAAACCATTTGTCAGCATCAGTACCTGAAACAGCTTCTCTGTAGGTGGATGGCTCATGAGTATCCACCTCCTCAGCAAACTGTAGTGCATAACCCACCATATCACAAACCTTGCTGTTTCAGCAAAGCTCACATCTTGATCTGCCATAAGCTGAAACTGTTTCTCCCAGTAAACTTGTCGATCTTCACATTCAACCCAGACATCTTTCTCCCCGATCAGCCCCGATCTGATGAGCCCAGAATCCGATACACCCACTGCGGATCTCACCGGAAATAAGAAATCGCTCTGATACCAGTTTGTTGTGCGGAATGGAGAAAGAATAGAAAATATGAACGAAAATAACAAGAAACATGATTTACGTGGTTCACCAAATTTGGCTACATCCACGGGAGATGGATTCACTATATCAGAATTAATGTTTACAGAGAGAAGAGAGACACTTTATATGCTGTCTCCACTAAACCCTAAGAAACTGGGCCAAAACACAATTCGGCCCAAATCAACAGCAGTCCAACAGCAGCGAGATCCCCGTTTAACCGGGGGCGTCTACCGCCCCCCCGGACCCCCAGGCCAGGGTCGCAGAAGTGGCTATTACAGTATTCAAGGCATACCAACAAGAACATTAATAGAATAAGTAGCAGTAGTAATGTCAATCAGAGAACCTTTGTCACCAACCATGTGATATAAGGTTCCTGAATCAAGAATCGAAGGTAAAATAGTCTTACCTGACCTATGGTCAGAAGAGTAATTTAACTCACTAAATAAATTAAGGGTCGTACTCCATTAGTCGTCAGACAGAGAATGGCCAAAATCAGATCGAGCAGGGGAGCCGGAGGCCGTAGCTGAAAATCCTTACAGTGGGGTGACAACGCCGGCAAAAAGAGCCATAACATAATTTAATTATGTTATTTGATAAAAAAATAAATGAAACTTTCTGATAGAGAAACCAATACGAGCAGGGGAGAAAAATGGTGGATAGGGTGCGTGGTTACATATGCAGAGAGATAAGGTGGGCGACTCAGAAATCGTGTGTGGGAACACGCATTTCTGGAAGGGAATGACACATATCTTTCAAACGCACGTGACTGCATGCAGTACTGAATACGAAGGTTGCCCGCGTGGATCTCACGCGCGTCTTCTTTGTCCTGAGCAAACACCGCCGGTTGATTGATGTCGGTCGGAGTAGTAGGTGAACGCCGATTAGATAGGGGTTGGATGGTTGATACCAGTTGGAGTAGCAGGTGAGTTGACTCAAAAAGTAGAAAACGAGCTCGCTGGATGGTTGACACCGATGAGGATCCAAGCATTGTGAAGAGGCTGAAGGCGCAAAACCCAGGTTTGTCGAAGATAAAAACTGAAGCAAAACATAGAGTCTTGATCGGAGAAGCAAAGCTAGCGGACTTGATCGGCGTCGGATATCAACTGAGCAGGTTCGTCGGCAGGTAAAGCAGCGATTCTTCTTTTTCTTTTTTTAGTTACAGAAAGGCAGCCCGGATCAGTGGTGCGTGGAGGTCACTCGTTGATGACGGCGACTGCGTTTACGGAAAATTTAAGATGAAAAACTTAGGATTTAGGTTTCACGATTTTAAGCTCTGATACTGTTGTGCGGAATGGAGAAAGAACAGAAAGTATGAACGAAAATAACAAGACACAAGATTTACGTGGTTCACCAATTTGGCTACATCCACGGGAGACGGATTCACTATATCAGAATTAATGTTTACAGAGAGAAGAGAGACACTTTATATATTGTCTCCACTAAACCCTAACAAACTGGGATTGGAACAAAACACAATTCGGCCCAAATCAACATCAGTCCAAATTGGAATTGGAATTATATTCTTATCATAATTGTAGATGTAGTTGTATTCCAGGCCAGGGTCGCAGAAGTGGCTATTACAGTATTCAAGGCATACCAAAAAATCTCCACCTTGACTTGAATCCTCAAAGTAGAAAACTCCAGATGCACCATTACAGTGCCAGATGAGTAGACTTTGCCCTCCACTCCCGGGACTGCCCATAGAGCACCTAATCAGCTCTGATGTTCAGCAAGTTCAAACGATGTTGAAACTTGCTATGTGGAACAGGTTTGGTGAACATATCAGCGGGGTTGTCAGCAGTTCCCACTTTCTTCACCCTGATTCTCCTCTCACTCCTCAGGAAATGATATATGACATCAATATGCTTGGTCCTCTCATGATGGACCTGATTCTTGGCTATGCAGATTGCACTCAAGCTGTCACAGTACACAGTAGCCCGATTATGATGTAGACCAAGATCACTAACCAGTCCTTTCAGCCATATTCCCTCCTTTGCAGCCTCTGTCAAAGCCATGTACTCTGCTTCCGTAGTAAACAACGTCACTGTAGGTTGCAAAGTCGCCTTCCAACTAACCACAGATCCTCCCAAAGTGAATACATAACCAGTCATCGATCTCCTCGTGTCAACATCACCAGCATAATCAGAATCCGAGTAGCCTGTAACTAAGCACTCGGTATCACCTCCATAAATGAGACCCACATCAGACGTACCTCTAAGATACCTGAAAATCCTCTTCACAGCTTGCCAATGTTCCTTTCCCGGTTGCCCCATGAACCTGCTCACAACACTGACTGCCTGTGCTAAATCTGGCCTCGTGCAAACCATAGCATACATCAAGCTCCCCACCGCGCTGGCATAAGGAACCCGAGACATATACTCCTTCTCCTCATCTGACTGAGGAGCAAACATAGTGGTGAGATGAATATTTGCAGCACTAGGAGTGTCTATAGGCTTGGTTGTAGACATGCCAAACCTAGCCAACACTTTCTGAATGTAGCCTTTCTGTGACAAGAAAAGCTTCCGCTGACTTCGATCCCTAAGAATCTCCATTCCTAGTATCTTCCGAGCTGCAGCCAGATCCTTCATCTCAAATTCAGCACTAAGAAGTCCTTTCAACTTCTGAACCTCGTGCTTACTCTTTGCGGCTACCAGCATGTCATCTACATAAAGCACCAGATAGATGAATGACCCATCTCTCAACCTGCTGTAGTAGACACAACAGTCATAAGCACACCTCGTGTATCCTAGCTGAAGCATGTAACTGTCAAACTTCTTGTACCACTGCCTCGGAGACTGCTTAAGTCCATACAAAGACTTCTTCAACTTGCAAACATACTTTTCCTTGCCAGGAACCTGGAAACCATCTGGCTGAGTCATGTACAACTCTTTCTCCAACTCTCCATGTAGAAAAGCGGTCTTCACATCAAGTTGCTCGAGCTCCAAATCCTGATGTGTCACCAAGGCTAGCAACACTCTGATGGAAGTGTGTCTGACCACTGGTGAGAAAATCTCATTATAGTCTACCCCCTCCCTTTGACTGAAACCTCTTGCAACAACTCTTTCCTTGTACTTGACTCCCTCTGCAGGTGATATTCCTTCCTTTTTCTTGAAAACCCATTTGCAACTGATTACCTTTCTCCCTTGAGGCTGTTTGACCAATTCCCATGTCTGATTCTTCTGAAGAGACTCCATCTCATCTCCCATTGCAGCAAGCCATTTATCAGCATCAGTACATGAAGTAGCCTCTCTGAAGGTTGATGGCTCTTGAGTATCCACTTCCTCGGCAACTGACAGTGCATAACCCACCATATCCTCAAACCCATATCTCTTTGGCGCCCCAACTCCAACCCTCCTGGGTCGGTCCTGAGCTAAACTGTGGACTGTAGCTCCTGATGGTTGAGGATCTGGTGGTGGAGATTCCGGTATCTCAGATTCTGTCTGTGGCTCTTGATCCACCTCAAATTGTTCCAATCTATTTTCACCTTGAGTGACTTCAAGCTCCACCTGTTTATCAACTCCACTAGTTTCTGGCACAACTGTGGGCTTCACCATAGATCTAAGCAAAGAATTTTCATCAAAGACAACGTCCCTGCTCAGAATAACCCCCTTCTCAGATGGAGACCATATCCTAGAGCCTTTAACTCCATCTCCATAACCCACAAAAACACCCTTCTTGGCTCGGGGCTCTAACTTACCATCACTAACATGATAATAAGATGTACAACCAAAAACTTTTAACTTGGAGTAATCAACAACTTTACCTGACCACAACTCCATAGGTATTTTGCACTCTATACCCGTGTGAGGCCCACGGTTGATCAGGTAACAAGCTGTACTCACCGCCTCTGCCCAGAATCTTGTTTCCAAACCAGCATTAGAGAGCATGCACCTCGCTCTCGCCAGCAATGTCTGATTCATCCGCTCAGCTACGCCATTCTGCTGTGGCGTATTCCTGACTGTATGATGACGAGAAATCCCTTCATCCTTACAAAACTGATCAAACTCAGACGAGCAGAATTCCAGCCCATTATCAGTTCGAAGCCTCTTGATCTTCTTCCCGGTCTGATTCTCCACCAAAGCTTTCCACTCCTTGAACTTCGAGAAAGCTTCACTCTTATGTTTCATCATGATAACCCAAGTCATCCTTGAGTAGTCATCAATCAGAGAAACAAAGTACCTGTGACCTCCCAGTGACTCAACTCGGGAAGGTCCCCAACAATCAGAATGGATGTAATCCAATGTGCCCTTTGTTCTATGAATTGCCTTAGGAAACTTGCTGCGGTGATGCTTCCCAAAAACGCAATGCTCACAGAAGTCCAAGCTCTTGATCTTGTGGCCACCAAGAAGATCATACTTCGACAGAATCTGCATCCCTCTTTCACCCATGTGACCAAGCCTCATATGCCATAACTTAGTCATATCATCCTGGTGAACCTCCGAAGATGCAACATTAACAGAATCCATAACCGTGGAACCTTGTAGAAAATACAAAGTACCATGCAGAACACCTTTCAGAACCAGCCTAGAACCTTTGCAGACACACAGAACTCCATCACTCCCTGAGTAGACGAAACCCTTTCTATCCAACGTAGGAAGAGAAATCAGATTCTTTGTCATCGATGGAACATGCCTGACATCGTTCAAAGTACAGAAACTACCATCATGCGTCCTGATCTTGATTGAACCAATCCCAACTACCTTGCACGCAACACCATTTGTCGTAGTAATGATGCCCTCAGCTTGCTCATAAGTTGAGAAATAATCTCTCCTTGGGCATATATGGTAAGATGCCCCACAATCAAGAAACCACGCATTAGGATGATTATTTTGCCCAGTAGCAGCTAGAGCAAAATCATCTTCAGAACTGAAATCCCCTTCAGCCACAGCAGCAGTACCAGATGTACTCCCAGATTTACTAGCCTTCTTCGGACATTCCTTTTTCCAATGCCTCTTCTCCTTACAGTAGTTACAAACATCATTGGCCTTGGGACCCTTTGAAGATGACTTCTTGCCCTTCTTCTTATTGCCAGTTTCCTTGCCTTTTGTGTTTCCGTCACTAGCAAACAAGCCAGTGGCCTGACTTTCTGTACCTGTACTGTTTTCCTTATGTCGCAACTCTCTACTATGGAGAGAGGATCTTACTTCCTCCAGAGACACAGAATCTTTACCAACAATAAATGACTGAACAAAATTCTCATACGAAAGTGGTAAAGAAACTAGCAAAATCAAAGCAGCATCTTCATCTTCAATTTTCACATCTATATTTCGCAATTCTAACAACAAAGTATTCAATTGCTCTAGATGGTCTCTGAGTTGCGTACCTTCCTGCATTCGGAGACCGAAGAGGCGTTGTTTCAGAAGCAACTTGTTGGTTAGAGATTTCGTCATATACAAACTCTCCAACTTCAGCCACAGTTGTGCAGCAGTCTCCTGATCTGAGACCTCCGTGATGATTTCGTCCGCGAGACACAGCATAATCGTCGAGTGTGCCTTTTCTTCCAGACTCACAACATCGCCAGAACTGCTCGCGAAATCCTTCGTCAGCGGAGTCCACAAACCTTGCTGTTTCAGCAAAGCTCGCATCTTGATCTGCCATAAACTGAAACTGTTTCTCCCAGTAAACTTGTCGATCTTCACGTTCAACCCAGACATCTTTCTCCCCGATCAGCCCCGATCTGATGAGCCCAGAATCCGATATACCCACTACGGATATCGCCGGAAAAAGAAACCGCTCTGATACCAGTTTGTTGTGCGGAATGGAGAAAGAACAGAAAGTATGAACGAAAATAACAAGACACAGGATTTACGTGGTTCACCAAATTTGGCTACATCCACGGGAGACGGATTCACTATATCATAATTAATGTTTACAGAGAGAAGAGAGACATTTTATATATTGTCTCCACTAAACCCTAACAAACTGGGATTGGAACAAAACACAATTCGGCCCAAATCAACATCAGTCCAAATTGGAATTGGAATTATATTCTTATCATAATTGTAGATGTAGTTGTATTCCAGGCCAGGGTCGCAGAAGCGGCTATTACAGTATTCAAGGCATACCAACAGATACCATGTGAAAAATAAGGGTAATAATGTTTGTTTGTATTAATGCTCTTGAGTACATTATATAGTATTACAAAAATCCTAACTAAATAAGGAAAATAATATTAATCTATTCACAAAATACGATTTTCTCAATACATAGATTAATGAAACATTAACTCAATGAATCCCCGCTGCCTGAATTATTTTATGATTAATATCTATGAGAAATAAAATTTATTTGAATCACTAAATAAGTCCCCCCAATCTGATTTTTCCGGCGATAGCTCAAAAGAATCTGATCACCAATCTGATGACTCTGGAGATGGCCATATCACTTCTATTGAGTCCAAAGATGTAATTCAGTCCAAAGGGAATTACATCTTTGGACTGAATAGAAGTGATATGGCCATTTCTAGAAGCATCAGATTGGTGATCAGATTCTTTTGAGCTATCGCCGGAAAAATGAGATTGGCCGGAAAAATCAGATTGGTGATCAGATTCTTTTGATTTATTATTGCGCCAATATTGAATATAGTTAGTGTGGATTTATTCAAACCAAATTCTTTTTCTTGTTATAATCTCATTTGAGTGGATTAAGGTAATTTTAATTGCCTTCTTAGATGTTAAAATTACCAATCTTGAATTCTTAGGCGTGCACCAAATTTGATCTTTAGAAATTTGATTTTGATTTCTCCTGCTTACCATATGCTACCTTATATTCTTATTGGTTATTGCAGGAATATTTGGTGGTTAAATGATCCACCAAAAGCCTTTCTCAGAGGATTCTCTTACGCTGCAGAATCAAATAAATCCTGATTACATCTAACTATCCAAGTCCTCCAAAAATGAAACCAGTGAACTTTCTCCTAGATAAGGAGAAATCCCGAATGTTGCGATTGCCTGTTTCCTTTGGAAGTAAATTGTTTGCAGATTGAGGTAGGACTCAAAACTGAGACTCATAACTTGTAATTTTATAAATAGGAGCTATTTACCTGATCGCATGCTGAAATTATTTTGCAAAAGAATAAGAAGACAAAATCCAATTTTAACCAGGTTTCTAGAAATTTCTCACACGATCTGATAGTCTTCTTGAAAGTTCTAGCAAATAACAAGTACCTCTAAAGCAAAGTTTACTTTCAGGAACTAAAGAATTAGCTAATCCATCACTTATATAACATTTTATGCAACAAGATAGTTTTCATTAGATACATGTAATTACATAATTTCAGATTATTTGGCTGACTCTATCTTGCATATGGTTCTGTAATTGAAGCCTCATTTATTGATCCATGGAATAATTCAGCATTTGGTTGATCAAGTTCCAACTCATCCGGCTGGTTTTCAGATTTGGAATCCCGGAGAACTGCCGGGCGTTGAGGAGTTGGCAGGCTCACAGATGTACTATTGAGCATGTTCACCACTGATGCCATGGTAGGCCTCTTATTTGCATCTTCTTCGACGCATAACAAACCGATATGGACACATTGAATGACTTCTGTTTTGACATAAGACTCTCCAATTTTTGGATCCAACAGAGCAAAAGGCGTGCCATTTCTCCATTGTCTCCAGGCCTGGGTGAAAAATGAACTAGTATCAAATTTTGGGGAAATGTTTTTAAATAGTGGCGATGTTGTGCGGAATGGAGAAAGAACAGAAAATATGAACGAAAATAACAAGACACAAGATTTACGTTGTTCACCAAATTTGGCTACATCCACGGGAGACGGATTCACTAAGTGCAGAACAGAATACAAGTTTACAGAGAGGAGAGAGACACTTTATATGTTGTCTCCACTAAACCCTAACAAACTGGACCAAAATGCAATTTGGCCCAAATCAACAGCAGTCCAATGAAGAGACAAGCTACACCGTTTAGCCGGGGGCGTCTGCTGCCCCCCCGAACCCCCAGGCTAGGGTCGCAGAAGCGGCTATTACAGTATTCAAGGCATACCAACAGGCGAAAATCTCGGTTTCAACGTCGTGCATAACAGCGTCAAATCATAGAATTTTGATGAAGTCGACATTAATTTAGTTTCGTGGGTATATCTTTAATTTGCATCATAAGCTTAATTATCAAATGTGGTGTCTGGGAATGGGACTTACATAGGTTATAAGGTCTTCCGAATCCGCTGAATGGTAAAACGAGCTGTTCTTTTTGCCAGTAAGTATTTCCAGAATTACAACCCCGAAACTGAAAACATCTGATTTTACTGAGTAGTGACCTCTCCTTGTATATTCTGGAGCCATGTATCCACTGCAACATTGAGCATGGTTATTAAATAATTGCAGAATAAAATCATGAACTGTAGTTTAGTGCTACATTTGTTCCTATTTATAAATGAGTAAGGTTTGATATACTATTTTTAGTTTTACAAACAAGCAGGATTTTTGAAGGGGAAAAGGAAGGAATATTTCTTTAATTATCTGGTATGGTGACAAATGTTTATGAAAATTTGGATAATTGAGAACATTTACAAAGTCCCAGCAATTGTAGTTGTGTTTCCTTCAGATTCATGAATTCCACAAATCTTTGCCATGCCAAAATCTGCAATTTTTGGATGCATACTTTCATCTAGCAAGATGTTACCAGCTTTAAGATCTCGATGGACAATTTTAAGCCGAGAATCTTCATGAAGGTAGAGAAGGCCTCTCGCTATCCCTCCTATGATGTTGCGGCGTCTTGACCAATTCAGTAATCCTTGCTTATCAGTGTCTTGGTAAAGATTGAATGCAAAGTGTTATTAGTTAGTTTTATCAAAAATACTACTCCATCCGTCCCAGAATTTACTTCACCAAAAAAGTTTTGGTTTTTAAGATACACTGTTGACCATAAATATCTTTTAAAATGTAGTGAAGCAGCAAATGAAAATTTTATACAGAAAGAGAGAGACTCGTATTGGACTGTCTCTCCAAAGTTATGGTGAGACAAAGTGATAAGTAAAGTTTAAAATTAAAGAAAGTACCCCGTGTCATTTCTAATCTTTTAAGTAATTGTACTTTGACCCTCCGTCTCACTATAAGAATGAGAGAGACCGTCTCACTCAAGTTTTTGTAATATAGGAAACATACATTATGGTGACTCTAAAAGATGTCACATTATGACGAAAATACCCCCGGATGACCAGAAAATGAACCCCACAAAAGCAAATAAACCTTATTGTAGTGTGCTTTGGCATTACCTATATCGACTCAAATTTGCTGTCGAAGTTTCCTCAGTTTGACTCAAAACAAAAGATTTTTGTGAAGTAAACTAAGAGAGAGTACTCGGTTAGAAGTGTGGTTAATTACGATATTGAGGAATGTACCGAAGAGAAAGTAGTCGAGGCTTCTTCTTGGAACAAATTCAAAGACAAGTATCTTTTCTTCTCCTTCCAAGCAAAACCCTAAAAGTTGAACCAAATTCCTATGTTGGAGATTGGCAACCACAAGAATTTCATTTTTGAATTCTGCTGCTCCTTCCCCCGACCTTTTTAACAGCCTCTTCACAGCTATTTCTTGTCCATTTGATAGTTTTCCCTGTAGCCATACACATATACTCGTATGTTGCATTAGATCTAACGTAACACTTTCCAAAGGATTAAGTAACATTTTTTAACCCACTATGACATTTAATAGGTGTTGCTAGAAAAGTGTTACGATAGCTCTAATTTGTAGTAATGTATGTACAAACAATCTTTTTTTAACATGTATTTAATCCATTTGAATGCAAACCTTGTAGACACTTCCAAATCCACCTTGTCCGATTTTGTTTTCGGCCGAAAAGTTATTGGTGGCAATTTCATGTTCACTCAAGCTATACTGAAGGGATTCAGGATCAATAGTAATGTCATCTTCACCTATGCAAGAACATTGAATTTCAGTTTCGGAGGACTTTACAAACATAAGAAGGCATGGAATTTATAATGTCATTCAAAACAGAATTCATAATTATTTCTCCAAAATATCTATAGCCTTGTATTTGCTTTCTTACTACGTACATAGTCTAATTTACCTGATTTAGCCTTCTGTCTCTTCCTCGATCTCCTCCTCAGAAAAATAAAGCAGATGATCAATAGCGTGATGCAAGAAGTGACTGAGAAAACAATCGCCATAACCACACGTGCTGAGACTCCTAATCATTAAGAGGAGTTAATTAACTATGAAATGACAGAATAAAAGTAGACTTGTTTAGGCTAATCCAAAAAATCAAATTGCTGTTTATATTTTCACCACAATTATATTATGGTTTTTAGTAGGGGTGTTATTCCGTGTATCAAAATCTTTTGGGAATGGGATTGATTGAGGTCTAAAATATGGCATCTCATATTCATTGTGCGGGAGAGTATACTATAAGCCAAGACAAATGCAACACTATGAAATGTTACATTTTGTACAAAAAAATGTTATGTTAGTAAGATAGAGGAAAATCCTCAATCATTAGTGCTAGTTTATATAAGATATATATATAAAATTAGGGTTACAAGAGTGCTAAACCCTAGCAGAGTTCTAGTCTACAAGCCAAGGCTAATGCAACACTTTTGAAGGGTATTACCTTAGGTGATCTTAATGCAACACTTTCAAGGTTAAGGCAATACTTTTCATTATTTAACAACACTTTATAAGCAGTTGTAACATTTAACTTAATAAGTCTTACTACTCCTTCTGACCCAGCCCTTTCTGCAGAAAGAGAAAGGGTTGGAATTTTTTTTATCTGGGCCATTTCATCAGGGCACATAAGGCAAGTGGTCTGTAAGCTTGTAAAATTACCAAAAAGGTCACGGCTATTAAACCTAATTTTTCTAGAGACAGCTTCCACCGCTAGCTTTGCTAGGGACGTCTCGAGGTGGCGTGAGAAGCGGCACCGGTGCTTTTTAGTGACCGCAGCCACCACCGCGGCTTCGCCGGGGTCATCTCCAGGTGGCGAGGAGCGGAGCAAACGCACTTCTTAGGGACAACATCCTCGTCCACCAGTACGACCTTGTTGGGATCGTCTAAAAGTGGCGTGAGGAGCGGCACCGCCGCTGGTCAATGACTGCGACCACCATTGCAGCCTAGTCGGGGGTCGTCTCAAGGCAGCGAGGAACAGCACAATCGCGCTTCTCAAGGAAAGCATCCCCGTCCACCACCACGGACTTCCTGAGGTCGACTCAAGGTGGCGCGAGGAGTGCCACGGCCCCTTGTCAGGGACTGCATCAACCACAGCAAGTTTGAGGGTTATGAGCCTGAAGATAAACCTTCACCAGTGCAAGGAATGACCATATCTGAATCGGGATTTACAGCAAGTCAACGGCACTGGCGATTCATCAGCGGCGGCGTTAAGCATCCATGGCACGATTCACTTGAGAAGAACGGTAAAAATGCCATAAAATAATGTGTTTGGTGAAGATGGAAAGAAATAATGACGGAGATGAAGTGTTTGAACCCTCAGATGTAGGGTTCAGATGTGGGAAAGGAGAGTGGCTGGGAGAGAAGATTCAAGGGTTTGAGTGAATGAGAGCAAATGAGAGTGAATGAGAGTAAATGAGGTAAAGGGTAAAAATGGAAATTCAGATGTAAAAATATGCCAAATCAAGTAATTTTACAAAGTGTGCAAATTGCCTGGAACAACCCAAAAAGGAAAGTGTGCAAAATTGTCTGGGACGAAGGGAGTAGTAATTATGGTGTTACTTTACAGCTCTAGTTTGCGGTAGTGAATTAATAGCATTAAGTGATTACAAAGTGTTAGGATTACGAATCCCACGAGATATCTATTAGTCTGAAAAGATGGATAACAAAGAAAAATAAAGAAAATAGAGGAAATAATGGACACAAGGATTTACATGGTTCGGTCAAGTTGACCTACATCCATGGCCGGAGGAGACCAGAAGCTTCACTATATGTGGAAAGTATTACAAGACTTTGCCTACCACCTATGAAGGAATTATGTGGCAAAATATAAAGATGAGGGTTTTGGCTTCTACAACTACAAAAGGAGAGCTAAAGGGGAGAAGAAAGCAAGTAGCAAAGGAATGCTATGCTTGAAGTGTGTTTGAACTACTAAGTTCATCCCCTATTTATACTACTCCAAGTTCACCAATGGCCAAGAGCTCTCAAACAAAACTTATCCCAATATCCCAAGAAATCCTCCTTCTTTCTTCAAGCATGTGTTGTGAACATTACTTCCAAATGGTTCTTGCCAAAAAACCATGATAGTTGAACCCCAATAGTCAAAGAAATAATGCTTCAACTTGCTAAGCATGGGATGAGAATAGTGTTGTAATTTAGTGCTTTGAATGATTTTCTTTCCTATTCTCCAAAGAAGTGAATGTTCATGGACAATTGGATGAAGACCACACATTTCTTCACAAATCTCCACCTTGGTCTGAACCCCAAAAGTAATAGCTTACTCACCCTCCTCTGACAAGGCCCTAATGGGCCGAATCACCAACAACGAACACCAATCAAGTCCAAGCACTGCTTGAACTTGAAATAGGGAAGAGCCTTCTTGAACATATCAGCAGGATTATCTTTTGTATTGATTTTCTGAACAAAGACCTTCTTCTGTGCAATGATATCACGAATGAAGTGGTACTTAATATCAATATGCTTCGTCCACTCATGATACATTTGATCTTTAATCAAGTAAATTGCACTTTGACTATCACAGTGAATGGTAGTAACCTTTTGTTGTAGAGTAAATTCGCCAAAGAGACCTCTCAACCATAAAGCTTCTTTGATTGCCTCTGTGACTGCCATATATTCTGCCTCAGTAGTAGATAAAGCAACTACATGTTGTAAAGTAGCTTTCTAACTAATTGCACAACCTCCAATGTAAAATACATAACCTGTAAGAGACCTGCACTTATCAAGATCACCGGCAAAGTCTGAATCTACAAAACCAACCAGAGTGTTATTGGTTCTACCAAACTCCAAACACATGTTCTAAGTACCCTTTAAGTATCTAAGAATCCACTTCACAGCTTGCCAATGTGATTTTCCCGGATTGGCCATATACCTGCTAACAACACTAACAACTTGTGAGATATCAGGGCGAGTACAAACCATTGCATACATTATACTCCCAACTGCATTTGAATAAGGAACTCTAGCCATATAATCTTCTTCTTCCTCTGTTTTTGGTGATTGGGCAGCAGATAGCCTGAAATTGCTACCAAGAGGAGTGCTAACTGGCTTGGCATCATGCATGCCAAATCGCTCCAAAACTTTCTTAAGATAACTCCCCTGGGTCAAGTACAACTTTCCAACTCCTCGATCTCTTCTTATCTCCATACCAAGAATCTTCTTAGCTGCACTCAAATCTTTCATCTCAAATTCACTATTCAACAAGACCTTCAACACATGAATTTCTGCAAGATTCTTAGCCGCAATGAGCATGTCATCAACATATAATAGCAAATAAATGAATGAGTTATCTTGTAACTTCCGGAAGTAAACACAACTATCATACATGCTCCTGGAGAAACCATGACCAAACATAAAAGAATCAAACCTCTTATACCATTACCTTGGAGACAACTTTAATCCATACAAGGATTTCTTCAACAAGCAAACCCGGTCTTCCTTACCTTGAACTTCAAAACCTTCAGGTTGACTCATATAGATATGTCCATCTAATTCACCATGCAAGAAAGCTATCTTGACATCCAGCTGTTCTAACTCCAGATCATACATGGCAACCAAAGCAAGCAATACACGAATGGAGCTATGTTTCACAACAGGTGAGAAAACATCATTGAAATCCACACCTTGTACCTGACTGTAGCCCTTTGCGACCAATCGTGCTTTGTACCTTGCATTATCAACACCCGAAGTATCTTCCTTTCTCTTGAAAACCCATTTGCAACCAACAATTTTCTTTCCTTTTGGTGGCACCACAAGATCCCATGTTCTATTCTTGTGTAAAGATTCCATCTCTTCATTCATAGCCACCAACCATTTGTTTGAATTAGCACCGGAAACTGCCTCTAAATATGTGGAAGGTTCCTCGTCTCCACCTGTTTCCTGTGCCACTGATAAAGCATATGCAACCAAATTTGCATACCTTAATGGTGGTCGAATGTCATGTCTCGGTCTATCTCTGGCAATGGAATAATCCTCATCTCCCGATTGATCTTCAGCATGTTCATGATCAGATTCTTCAACCACTTCTTGGGTTGGGTTTCTCCCGAAAGAACCACCAATCTCTAACTCCGCTTGCTTTTGTGCACTATCCTCTTTTTCTGAATCACAAGGATTACAAGACTCTTTTCCAGGATGTAACATATAAGATTCATCAAATGTAACATCTCTACTAATTACAAATTTGGGTGATTTAGGATCAGGATACCACAATCTATATCCTTTCACCCCTGAAGCATAACCGAGGAAAATACATTTCTTAGCCCTGGGCTTTAGCTTTCCCTCGTTAACGTGCATATAAGCTGGACACCCAAATATTTTTAAATTAGAGTAATCAGCATGAGTACCTGACCAAACTTCCTCCGGAGTTTTTGAAATCAAGAGGTGCACATGGAGAGCGGTTGACGATGTGACAAGCCGTAGATATGGCTTCTGCCCAAAAGTCTAATGCCAACTTGGCATTTGAGATCATGCACCAAGCTCTTTCCAAAAGAGTACGATTCATCCGCTCTGCCACACTATTCTGTTGAGGCATCATTCTAACAGTACGATGTCGAGCTATTCCTTCATTTCTCCAGAACTCATTGAATTCATTTCCACAAAATTCCAACCCATTGTCAATCCTCAGTCGCTTAATTTGTATTCATGTCTGTCTTTCAATCAAAGTCTTCCATTGTTTAAATGTTATGAAAACATCACTTTTAAGCTTCAAAAAATATACCCAAACTTTTCTTGAATAGTCATCAATAAAAGTAAGAATATATCCACCCTTAGAAGGAACACGAGAGGGCCCCCAAAGATCAGAATGAATGTAGTCCAAAGTACCTTTTGTTTTATGAACTGCAGGTGAACTAAAGCTATTCTTTTCTGCTTTCCAAAAATAAAGTGTTCACAAAATTCCAACTTACCAGTACTTTGACCACAAAGTAGACCTCTCTTGCTTAACAATGTTAAGCCTTTCTCGCCCATATGTCCCAACCTCATATGCCACAATTTGGTGATGTCTTCATCTGAGGAAGTTAAGACAGCCACTGCCCCAGTTACTGTAGATCCCTGCAAAACATACAAAGTGCCAACCATGCAAGCCTTCATCAGCACAAGAGCACCTTTACAGATTTTCAGTATTCCACCATCACCTGAATATCTGTACCCGAGAGCATTAAAAGTGCCAAGAGAGATGAGATTTTTCTTTAAGTCAGGAACATGCCTAACATTGGTGAGTGTCCTAATAATGCCATCGTACATTTTGATTTGAATTGTTCCTCTACCAACAACTTTACAAGAAGCATTATTACCCATCAAAAAAATTCCACCATCCCATTCTTCATAAGTGGAAAAACACCCCCTATCATAACTCATGTGGTAAGAACAACCAGAATCTAAGAGTCACTCACTAGAAGACCTTGATTTATTATCCGTGACCACAAATATGATTCCATCACTCTCATCTTCGGTTACACTAGCTTCACCAGCATTACTGCTATTCTGCTCATTTTTTTTATTTTTCTTTATTTTTCAATTTAAAACAGTCAGCCTTGATGTGCCCCTTTTTCTTACAATAGTTGCAAATTTTATTTTTGTATCGAGACTTCAACCTCCCTTTGGATCTACAACCTTTAGAATCTCTATTTTCTCCTCTACCCCTCACAAACAAACCCTCAGCATGAGTTCCACTCGATTCCCCTGTAATGTCCCTACCAATCTGCTCTTTAGATTTTAATGCAGATTTTATACTATTGTATGAGACCGACTCTTTCCCATAAATCATAGTATCTCAAAAATACTTAAAGGACATGGGAAGTGAACATAACAATAAAATAGCTTAATCTTCTTCATCAACTTTAGCATCTACATTCTCCAAATCCAAAATGATGGAATCAAATTTATCAAGATGTGAGAGTATAGATGTACCTTCCGCCATTTTCAACATGTACAACTTTTGTTTCAAATAGAGGCGATTCTCCATTGTCTTCTTCATGTATGTAGATTTCAACTGATCCCACATACCTTTGGCAGTTCTCTCACTAGCAACTTCCTGCAAAATCTCGTTAGAGAGATTTAAAATAATGACTGATCTAGCTCACATCCATCCTGGATTAGGATGGCTTCCATCTTAAGTTGCCACATACCGAAGTTTACACTCCGGTCAAACTTTTCAATAGAAGTCCTTGTTACCGTCATGATGGCTAATAGATAAAAAATGAGATATGGCTCTGATACCAATTTGTTAGAAATACGAATCCCACGAGATATCTATTAGCCCAAAAATGGATAAAAAAGACAATGTAAAGAAAATAAAGAAAATAATGGACACAAGGATTTACGTGGTTCGGTCAAGTTGACCTACATCCACGGCCAGAGGAGACCGGAAGCTTCACTATATGTGGAGAAAGTATTACAAAGCTTTGCCTACCACCTATGAAGGAATTATGTGGCAAAATATAAAGATGAGGGTTTTGGCTTCTATAACTACAAAAGAAGAGCTAAAGGGGAGAAAAAAGCAAGTAGCAAAGGAATGTTATGCTTGAAGTGTGTTTGAACTACTAAGTTCATCCCCTATTTATACTACTCCAAGTTCACCAATGGCCAAGATCTCTCAAACAAAACTTATCCCAATATCCCAAGAAATCCTCCTTCTTGCTTCAAGCATGGGTTGTGAATATTACTTTCAAATATTTCTTGCCAAAAAATCATGATAGTTGAACCCCAATAGTCAAAGAAATAATGCTTCAACTTGCTAAGCATGAGATGAGAATAGTGTTGCAATTTAGTGCTTTGAATGATTTTCTTTGCTATTCTCCAAACAAGTGAATGTTCATGGACAATTGGGTGAACACCACACATTTTTACACATTACTACCGGTGGTGAACTGTAGAACCCGTCCGGGCGAGAAGCGTTTGCAGTTAGGACAGAAAGTAGGAAGTCAAGGTTGGTTCTGTAAATTCTCCCGGAAGAGCTGTTACTACTGTAAAATGTATTGTTTGGGCAGATTTGTCCGAAAGGATCAGACTTGATGAATCTGGAATTGAAAATAAGTAATGAACATAGTAATAAGAACACAGTTTGCAACATCTTGGTGGTGATATGTGTGTAATTTGGGTTGGAATAATTATATGAGAATATAGTTTACAGGTGATGAAATTAATTACAAGCAGACTATTGACTATTCTTGGAGCTAGTCGTCTCCTCTTTCCTGGAACTAGGAAACAATTAATCTTTCGGGTGGGTCAGTGATGGAACAAAATTGTCATCATATTTCTTTTGGGAGTGAATCACAAATTCTTTCGAATACTAGTCATGTTATAATCAGTCTAGACTTTAATGATGATTAAAGTTTTCCACATATTGATGTGACTACTAACTACATTAACGCCGCTAAACAGAATTAGTTGAATAAAGCGCTAAAATAATACTATTTTTTGATTGAAAGTGTCAATATAATCATGCAAAATAATAAAGTGTCAAATATAACCCTAACTTATTGATGTATGTGTCAATCTAACCTTGAGCGCCGTTAATCTCAATTGGGCGAAATTTAATGAAATGACCATTTTTTTCCGGATTAAAAAAGAAAAAGGAAAAAAGAAAGATTAAATTGATTTTTCGATCCCTAACATATGATGCAAAATCATATTTTGGTCCACAAGACCAATACCGTAATTGTTCAGTAACTAACAAATACTCCCTCCGTTTCTTTTTGTTTGGCACACTTTCTAAAAATGACTGTTTTTTTTCCTTGGCAGCCCTGCAACCTTTCTTAAAAAGGAAAGGGACAAGCTCTGTTTTTACCATTTTGCCACTGTAAGATACTAGTATTTAATATTATTTGTATCCTTAATTTGCTGTGAAAACCATGTAATCCTTCCTAAATTCGTTCCCTCTGTAGCTAACACTTCCCTCCATTTTCTCCTCTTCTCCGCATTTGACCCAATGTCATAGCCCAATTTTATGGCCCAAATTTGAAAACCTACCCCATTTCTTGTGTCCACTATATAAGAGGAAGGGAGAGTGGAAACCCTAGTCCAAACTCCCTTTTTGCTCTGCCATGGTGTGCCGCAGATCCATTCGTTTGCTTTCATCTGCCTTAGAAAAATTTCCCAATGCCACTGTAACCCTATTTCCTCTTCTCCTCCCTCGATGTTGAACCCAAACTCCACCCGACCCGAAAATGAATTTCCTCTACCCGGAGAATCGGAGTCACCGCTCCTATTTCAGACCTGCGTCGACGACACCGTCGTCGAGGAGACGGAATGGCCGGACGAGGAAGTCGTCTCCGCCTTGGGTCCCGCCGGCGACGGTCCTGCTAACCTCCGGGTAACGGCATATGTGGTGGAGGAATCGCCTGCGGATCTGGCGCGGCTGTCGTCCGAGGCGACAAGCTGGTCTCGAAACCTAAACTTCGAGAGGTCGAGCAAGTTCACATCACAGCGGGTTCGGTCCAGTTGTTGCGCTTTCATCGACGGTGAGGGATGGCCAGGCGTGGCTGACACATATGAATCCGACGAAGACGACGCGGCGGACTTGCTGGCGGACGACGCCACCTTCGCTACTCCACAGAAGACGGGAGATGTGGAGGCTGAAAATGGCGAGCAGCATATGTACGTGTACGATCTGAATGGAGTGGCCATCGACATGTCAGGGGTAAAATTTTTTTTGCCACATTTACTGTTTTTCTCGTTTCAGTTTTACAGTTTTTCTGCCACACTCACAGTTTCGCTCGTTTCAGTTTTAGAGTTTTTCTGCCACATTTACAGTTTTGCTCGTTTCAGTTTTACATTTTTTCTGTCACTTTTACAGTTTTGCTCGTTTAAGTTTTACAGTTTTTGTGCCACATTTACAGTTTTGCTCATTTCAGTTTCACAGTTTTTCTGCCACATTCACAGTTTTGCTCGTTTCAGTTTTACAGTTTTTCTGTTACTTTTACAGTTTTGCTCGTTTTAGTTTTACAGTTTTTCTGCCACATTTACAGTTTCGCTCGTTTCAGTTTTACAGTTTTTCTGCCACATTTACAATTTTCACGTGACCGGTTTTTGACCCATCGCAGGTACATCCGTGGGCTCACAAAATGCTACTGTCTCAATACCGGAGTGACGACCATGGGAAATTGCCTCCAAAGGCAGTAATGGAGATGTGGAAGGATTGGTTCTCTCTATAGGTATGTCGTCGAAAACTTTAACCATGATACCGGTGCTGCAAATGGTAACGTAGGCTAGTGCTAATGATTGGGTTGCTAGTGGAAAATTTGTGTTACGGTGCTGGTTTTGTGTGGCTGTTTATTGTGTGTATTAACTGTGGCGGTTTTGACCTACCAATGTGTGATTATTTGGTACGGGTTGTCTAGTTTGCCAATCTTCCGTTCTGCTGAAAATCTGCATACTAAGTGTCTTGATTTCTGTCGGAACTTGTGTCCATTTCATGAGGCCATTTATTGTGCTGTACTAAGTGTTCATTTGGTGAGCCTGTTTTGTTCACCACATGTCTACTCAGCAGTAACAGTTAAAGGCAAAGTACATATTTATAATACTAAGAGCAAATGTTTTTCATTACAACGACGGTTGGATTGCAAACACACTTTACAAAACCTAGCATTACGATTGCATGTTTGCCATCCCTATCCAACCACATCGTAAAACCGAAAGGCACCTATTGTACCTATCACATAAGTTGCTGAATAATGTACTCAAGACCTGTAGCCTTGTTTGCTGTGATCAAGCTTTGTAAACCCTCCCTAACTGCGTCCGTGTCAACCTCTATGTCGGTTGGTAGCACACCTTGTAGTTGGAGTGCATCTTTCTTCATATGTGGAAGCTTGTAACTGTTAGATCCCTTGCATTTGATTATCTCCACCATGACACATTGGAGAGTTAGAAACACTTTGTTCAGTTTTTCTGGCTGTAATTCTTCAAACGCTGTTTCTGTTGCTGAAATGAGTTCATCCAAATTGCGTGATTTTGTCTTGTGCTGCAAACTTTGTATTGAATTGAAAAAACCCAAATCTAGGACATTCAAATCCGGGCTTCTAGGTGGCTGAAAACCCAATCTTATGTTGAACCCGTCGGAACTTGCAACCATTCTAAATTCAGCATCGTCATCGCATATATGAGGTCTTGCATTGTCCTGTCGAATTTTTATATTTGTGCTAGCTAGTAACGGCCATTTCCTTTTAATTGCTGGAACTAACTTTGTCAACATGAAAGCTTTAGTAACCTCACGGTCGATTGATGGAATTGGTTTGGTTTCTAGAGTACCTGCTGGTCTGTTCTTGCTAGTCTTCTTTGCTGCCTCTTCCTGTGTGAATGGCCAAATCCCAATTTTCCCATCGAACAAGACCTCCCCCTCGTTGTTGATGATCGGCCGACATACGGCACAAAGGAACATTATCTTCTGTATAAACCTTTTGTTATGAACTGTACGGTGAGGCTCTTCTTCTTCCAGGAGAAGATAGTACTTCTCCGTAACTCTAGTTATGTAAAACCATTTCTCGTCTATATGTATAATGTGATGCATATCCATGAAAGATGTTTTCCCTGAACTTGTATCATGCTTCAAGTGAGACAGTGAGTAGTATAACCTGTGCAGTTGATTAGTTTCTGAAATTTGTGGTTTTATTGCATTTGAATGGCTTCTAATTTGACCCTCCTTGATCCAACGGTGCATGGTGGAAGTGCTTACCCCTACTGCTACTGCATATCCCCTTTGTGTTGTGCGCAATGGGAGGGGGACAGCCATAGCTAGCTCTTTGTTGATTTCAACTTTTTTCCTACCCTTTTTTCCTTTCATCTTCCTGCTCCAATCTGTACATAACCCTAGTTGTGCTTGTCTTCTGTGCAGGTTGGAAAGACGACTAATGGTGCGGACCGAGGTGTTCCATCGTTGGGATGCCTCTTTCCGACGATGGGTGGCCAGCTTCCCGTCCTTTAAATTTTGCAAGATGAACTCCCCAATTTTGCAGCGCTGATATTCAGATAAGAGATGTCTTTTTGCCATTACTGTGTTGCTGCAACCCGTCGGAAAATTTGAAGATGGAAGAAGATGAAGAGGGAAGAAGATGAAGAGGGAAGCAGATGAGGAGGGAAGCAGATGAGGAGGGAAGAAGATGAAAATGGAAGGAGAAGTGGATGGAACTTGTGAATGTTCCTGTTTCTGATGTAATATATTTGATGTGTCTTCTCTTTTTTGGGTTAGTTCCTTGGCCAATGGGCCGTGTGATGTAATTTCAAATTCAAGCAGCAACCTTCCCACCATTTTCAGACTTTAGGTGGGAAGTATTAGCCAACAATTTGGGGGCTCTCATGTACAGTAACTATTCCACTGTAGGGGAACAAAATTCCAACTCCCAGCAGCTTTATGTCTGAGTCTATTACATTGCAATTATCCTTGTGCCCATGGATAGGTGCCAAATAAAAAGAAACGGAGGGAGTACAAAATGATTTGTTTGGTCCCCAAAGTGGTTTTCAAGGTGATTTTCAAGTGATTTTTGGGGGACCAAATGATGGTATAAGATCATATGTTAGGGACCATAAAACAATTTAGTCTACTGAAAACCACCTTAGGGACCAAAAAAATCATTTTGAATTTGTTGGGTACTGAAAGGAAGCAGTATTGGTCTCGGAGACCAAAAGATGGTATAAGATCATATGTTAGGGACCAAAAAAATAATTTAGTCAAAAAGAAAACCTTTTCTTCTTCTTCCACCCGTTAGTCTTGTGATAATAGATCTAACTTGGGTGGCATGCGGGAGGCGGTGGTAGGTGGTGGCGATGAGAGCAGGAGGGTTTAAGGTTTAGGGTGGAGATCAGAGAGAAGAAGTGGGAGGAGAGGTGGTGGCGGGAGTGTTTAGGAGTTGGTGGTGGCGAGCGGAGAGAAGAAGGGGAGGAGAAGTGGTAATGGCGGGCGGGTGGCGAGCGGAGAGAAGAAGGGGAAGGAGAGGTGATGGCGATGGCGGGGGAGGTTTTAGGGTGGAGATCGAAGATGGTGGCAAAGTGGTGGCCGGTTGTGGTGCGGTGGTGGCGCGTGGTTTATATGATAAAAAATGGGGGAAAATTTCAGCTTATTGAGCGAGGGTACTTTAAACCTTTCAAGTTCGACAACGCCTAATTTCTTCAGTCAACGCCAGAATTAACACAAAAGGTTTTAATTGCCGAATTTGTTATAAAGTTAAAATTATTTTTGCACTTTATTGGTTTGCAAGGTTATATTGGTAATTTCAGCCAAAAGTTACGGTTTGAAGTGTATTTTAACCTTATTACTTTTAAGCTCAGTTTCTTTCCATTATGCCATTCTGTTGCTCACGCGCTCCTCGTAATCGTTCTTCTGATAAGTGGATCGCTATCTCTGGCACAATTGCTCACATGACTTCTAATTGTCGACTTCTTGAGAAAGTACAATTCTATCGGGGTTCTCATTATGTTTATTTGGGCAATTTGTAATCTGATGGCGCGCTAGGGTTAGGGCTTGCATTCATGAAGGCATGGGATTGACGCTCGAGAAAGTAATGATTGCATGTTGTGCATGAGAGGCTGAGGATTCTTGGAGATGCAGTTGGTGCCATTTTGGGTTGATTGGAAAAGAGTGCATGGTGTGCATGGGAGTCCAAGGTTTCTTGCATATTTGATTGGTGTTATTAAAGGTTTGCATGGACTGCATGGTGTTATTCTGGGATAATTAAAAGTGTGCGCGTGGATTGCATGGTGTTATTTTGGAGTGATTAAATGGAGTGCATGGCGTTATTTTAGGATGATAAAAGTTGTGCATGACTTGTATGGAAAGTTTCTTGATTAGAGGTTTTATTGTTGTTTCGCATATATTTGTTTCATTTGTTCTCTTGATTTCCATTATTTTCTTTCCACATTAGTGTGGTTTGTTTCCTTCTAGTGTTTTGTGCAACCTCTTTATAAGGTTGGAAACATTCTGTATTTGAGGGGGGTGATTAATAAAATAGAGTCGGCAATATTGTTGTATCTTCTTGCATTTTTTTCCTTCCGATAACCTCTCTCTACATCAGTTGGTATCAGAGAAAGTCCAATCCCTTCCATGGTGCATAGAAATTGACGTGGAGGAGTTCCGAAGGCTGATTTGGATGACGTTTATAAACGTGAAAAACTTGCCGGTGTTCATCAATGGTTAGATGCACTCACCGAGGCGATGGAGATGCTTCTCCAACAACGTCCAGCAACTCTCGTTGCTCGTGGTGGAGTCGAAAACAACAACAACGACAACCCTTTTACACCGTTCGCCGATGCTCCACGCCCACAAAGGTCAACCGCGGATCGACTCAAGAACGACACACTCTGGGAGTCGATGTTCCGTATGGAGATTCCCGAACTTCATGGTAACATGAATGCGGAGGAATTTTAGATTGGATCATGGCTGTGGAGGAATTGCTGGACTTCAAAGCGGTTCCTGACGCTCGCCGCGCACCCCTTATCACCACTAGATTCCGTGGTCGAGGTGCTGCTTGGTGGACACAGACAAAGAATCGACGTGCTAGAATGGGGAAAGCAAAAATTGCATCATGGGACAAATTAAAGAAGCATATGAAGGCAACGTTCCTCCCTTACAATTACACCCGTACTCTTTACCAGAGTTTGCAAAATCTCCGGCAAGGTACGGAATCTGTGATCGATTATTCTACCCATTTTTTCATGCTTCTTGCTTGAAATGACATTGCGGAGACCAAAGAACAAACGGTTTCTCGCTACATCGAAGGATTGCATGTTGCAATCCAACGTGTCTTGAATATGTTCGATCCACTCACGATGCCGAAGCTCACCAACGGGCCATTACCATTGAGCACCAACAGTCAAGGCGTGTGTTTAATTTGCCCACCCCAACAAATCGCAGCGCGAACCTAACTGCACTTCCAACCTTGCCCAACGCTCTAGCGACAACACCACCTAACATCATGGGTGGAATCCGTTGTTTCGGTTGTGGTGAATTGGGACACCGTTGGAATGCTTGTCTAAAGAACAATCGATTTGGGGTTATTCGCCGACGAGGCACATGAAGTATTTGGAAAACCAATTTATGATGACGATGTTGAGCCCAATGACAATGTCGAGGAAGTTGTGGGCGATGTGGGTCACGCTGTAGTGGTCCGGCGGAGCTTCCTCTCTCCTCTGAATCGCGGCGATGGTTGACTCTGGAATATTATTTTTTAATCGTCGTGCACCATTGGCAACAAGGTGTGTCATTTCGTCATAGATTCTGGAAGTTGTGAAAATATCATAGCCGAGGAAGCTGTCACTAAACTGGTCCTCACTCCGGAGAAGCACCCAAAGCCTTACAAGCTTGCTTGGCTCCAAACCGGTACCGACGTCATTGTCTCGAAACTGGTCTTGGTGAGTTTTTCCATTGGAACTACGTGCCAGGATACTATCATGTGTGGTATAGTTTCGATGGATGCTTGTCACTTGTTTCTTGGTAGGCCTTGGCAATTCAACCGGCATGCGATACACGATGGTCTCCCCAACACCTATAGCTTTCTCTTTGGCGGAAAGAAAATTGTGCTATTGCCATCCAATCCCTTGACTACCCCTAGTCACCGACCCGCTACTACACTACTCTCTCGGGCTTAATTTGAGGAAGAAATGACAAAGACTTACGTTGTTTACATCCTCCTCAGCAAACCCACTTTGGTCATGTCCCTGGTTCCAGACGCGGCCCAACCACTCTTCGAGGATTTTCGCGATGTCTTTCTATTCGATCTTCCGGACACGCTCCCGCCACTCCATGACATACAACACCTGATTGATCAAATAGCCAACGCAGTTTTGCCTAACCGAGCCCACCACGGATGAGCAGGGCTGAACATGAAGAATTACGACGCCAAGTCGAGGAGCTCCTTCAAAAAGGCTACATTCGAGAGAGCCTCAGCCTGTGCATGGTTCCCACACTCTTCACCCCGAAGAAAAATGGCACTTGGCGCATGTTTGTGGATAGCCGAGCCATCAATAAGATCACGGTCCGCTACCGCTTTCCTATTCCATGGGTCGATGATCTCCTCGATCAATTAAGTGGCACTCACATTTTTAGAAAGTTGGATTTGAAGAATGGGTACCACCAAATCTGCATTCGACCCGACGATGAGTGGACAATGGCCTTCAAGACTCGCAAGGGCCTCTGCGAATGGCTTTGTTATGCCGTTTGGACTCTTCAAAGCGCCGAGCACTTTCATGCGCATTATGAACCAAGCACTCCGCCCATTTATCGGTAAATTTGTTGTCGTTTATTTGATGATGTTTTGATTTATAGTGTTAACCCCAAGGATCACGTGCAACACCTCCAAGAGGTTCTCACCATTTTTCCCAGCCATGCCTTTTACACCGCCTCGGTGAAGTTTGTTTTCCTCTCTGATCAAGTGGAGTTCCTTGGCTACGTTGCCTCTGCTGATGGACTTAGTGTGGCTGAGTCTAAAATCCACGATGTGATGTCTTGGCCAACTCATTGCACAGTCACTGAGGTTCGGAGCTTCCATGGTCTTGCATCGTTGAACTGCCGCTTTATTCCATACTTCAGCTCAATCATGTCGCCAATAATTGAGTGCTTGAAATCTGGGCGTTTCCACTGGTCTTCTCACGTCGTGGACACCTTTGAGTTGATCAAGACCAAGCTCAATTCGGCTCTGATTCTTGTACTTCTGGACTTTGCACAACCATTCTTGCTTCATTGCGATGCCTCTAAGGTTGGATCTGCGCCATCCTTAGTCAAGGGTGTCAACTAAAATTTGGTTTTACCTAATTAATTCAATTATCACTACTGTGTTCCAACATAACCTATCTAACCAAGTATGCAATAAAGTAACGCATTAAAGATACGAGACTTGGTTACGTAGTTCGTTGAAATCCACCTACATCTGCGGGACCTGGCCCAGTTCAGAATGAATCCACTAATCAGAAAGATACAGTACAAAGTACACCATACAATTATACTTATCTTATCTAACTATAATGTGAATCCTGCAAGCTCCCCTTGCTCCCGTTCCGCCTTGATCAGACTCCCTCTGACCTCAAAACTCATCGACGTTGGATCTTCTCCTCCCGAGGAATTAAGGTATACGATTCTGAACGTTGAACAACAGGTTCATATGTTGGAACATAGAATTATGGCTCTTTGCAATTCTCGAAAGATAAAAACTATGTATGCAGATTTTTTCTATTAAGTCCGTACTGAATGCAGTCGTGATTGTCCTCTTTTATATCCATGAGCAGATTTTAATTCTTCATTATTATCTCCACAATATTCCTATTCCAAATCTGCTTCTTGAAGCATATCCAAATCCCATAAATAAAGGGATTTTCCTTATCACAATATATCTCATATATTCGATAATATCAACTCCATATTTAGAGGGATTTTCCATAAATCAACTATGCTTATATACGCCTAACATATAGCAGAATATTCAGATTTCCATAACTCACAAATACCATAATATTCTGTCTTCTTTTCCATAAATCTTCTTGGCGTGTTTACTGCTTGTTTGTATGTTCCAACATAGAAAGTCACTGCACACATGAAGTTTATTCCATCCCAATTCTAATACGCATGAAGTCATGTGCAAATATAATTCCTTCTTCACATAAATATTCTGATTACAATCAAATCCATTGGAGATAGAAATTACCAAATCTAATCCCATTAAAGAAATGAATTAATATATTCTATCCAAATCCTTCCACAAAGGATCAAATCAATTCCAATTTTCATAAATAAAATCTAATCCCATATGAATCGATATATTCTGAATTTAAAGTCCATGGACGAAATATTTCCTTCTCAGATTTCTTCACAAATTTCCATAAATCTCAATCATTCCTTCTTTGATTTTCAACACAACAGTTCCATATTTTCATAATTTCCACAAATTGCCAACTAGATAAATCTAGACTTTACAATCTCCCCCTTTGGCCTTTTTTGGATCAATCGCCTTTTGGCATTTCATCATAGGAGCTTATGCAAATACATACATCAACTTTGAAAATCACTCAGGATGTTGGAACATAGAAACCTAACGTCTCCCCCTGAATTTCGGATTCCTTCAACATCCAGGAATAATAAGCATGTTGGAACATCAACCTAACGGAGCCAATAAAGTTATCCAAGAAATCCAAAACATCTCCCCCTTGGACCATAAACATGCCAAATGCAATAGACACAGAAAACCAAAATATCCAATAAATGCAGCTACCCCTGAAGTAAATATATGGCCTATGTTGGAACATAGCCATAGCATTACCTTTAAACCTCTTCAGGAGCAGCTATCTGTGCCACATCTAATATAGCAGTGTCTGCCTTCGATGTAAACTCTGTTGTATCACTCAAAATCTGGATCAATGTTGCCTCCCTTATAATTCTTGTAAAATCTCCCGACCGTACTCCTTGTAGATTGAGGCGGCAGTCTTGAGACCCAAATAGTCCATGTAGACTGTAAATCCACACTTCTCATATACAGCCAAATCAATTGTCTTCTTAGCTAATATCATATCTCTCATGGCAGTCTGATCAGTAGTGCTTTCAATAATCTGCTCAACTTGTGTAGGAACATCATTCACTGATGTTGGAACATAGCAGCTCTCAGCTTCACCCGCTTTCTCTATGTCGGAACATAAGGTCTTTTCATTGCTTAAGATTCAACACCTCCAATCTGTATCGATGTTGGAACATCACCTGCTCAGCTTCCTTTATTTCATCAGTATTTTCTCCCCCTATCTGGTTTTGGAACATAGACTTGTTCACCATCCAGATCATAATCTTCTCCAGCCACAGTTACTGATGTTTGAACATCTGAATCTCTAATCACACCAGGCTCATTTATTTCCATGTCTACATCTTCTCAACTTGTCTCCATACTCTATGTTGGAACATGACCAGCATCCCTGTCTTCCAACTCCTCATCAGCATAAACCAGAATACCAGGAAGAGCCATCTCTTTTATCTATGCATCTCATCAAGCATCATAATGTCTTCAACACTAACTTCCAACATGTCCAACTACGCCTCCATTTTTTTCTCCTTTTCAAATTTTTTTGTAATTTTCTAATTTTTTGTACACACCAAAAAATAAAAAATCAACATCGAAATAAAAGCTTTATAAAGAAATACCTCAAATCTGACAAACATGTAAGTGTTGTCTGAGGAGCTCAACCGTAGCAGTGTCCAATAACATATAGAAAATATCTGCAAATTACTCAGGTGTTGGAACATATGCACCCACCACTTCCTTCCTCACAACAAGATCCCGAATAAAATTGTGCCTTATAACACTGTGCTTTGTTCAAGAGTGTTGAACTGGGTTGATAGAAATATCAGTAGCACTTGTACCATCAACATATATTTGAGCAATTAGTGTATTTGATGATTCTCAAAAAACAAGCAAGGTGCAATCTTCTCCCCCTTGACGATAACCTTTCTGAATAGGAAAGGTAGTGAGTCGCTTATACCTTGCCCTGGGTACTTGTTTTTATCCTTGCAAACCCATCTTGAGTCAATGATATACTTCCTCATTAACCACACCATGTAGGGGAACACTCTTGACAGCTTTTTGGTACATCGGAAAATTCATAGTGCAAGCCATAACAAACAGAATTCAAATCGATTCTAACCTGACAACTGATGCAAATGTCTCTTGAAAATTAACTTCTTCATCCTGAGTGTAGTCCTGAGAAACTAACTTTGCTGTATTATCATTGAGTTCGAATTGCTCAAGTTCTTCCTGCATTCCCACTACCCAATACACATCAAACAGAGTCTCTTTATAATCGTTGGGTTCAATGAGGGAGAGAAAATATTGTAGACCAGCAAGTTCCCTATAATTGATTTGAGGGATTAATCGAGTCCTTCTTCTGCTTGATTCAGCCGTCACTGATGTTGGGACATGGGAAAGTTCTGGAGAGGAAAATGTTCCAACATTGCTAAAGTTATAAGAGTCATCAGCTTCATCTTAAAGATCTGCCTCATCTGATGTTCCAACATTATTACGTCCTTGATCTGAGAAATCAACTGATGTTGGAACATGGGCAGCCGTACGATCCACGTCATCACATTTGACACTGAAACAGTTCACTTCTTGTTCCAATAAGTAATATTTGTCCGATGACCGAATACCAGTAAGCACTTTATTGTTGCCATGTTTCACTATACACTTTTCCTTATGAAATTCCACGGTCATATTATCATCACATAGCTAGTTGATACTTAGGAGATTAGCCTTTAGATCTTCCACCAACAAAACACCAGTAAATATAGGAAATCCTTCAATATGCAGTTCACCTTATCCAACCACTCGACTCTTCTTTCCATCGCCAAACGTAACAAAACCACCATCATATGGCAGGATGTTTGTCAGTAATTCCTGAGTTCCAGTCATGTGGCAAGAGCAACAACTATCAAAGTACCACGAGTCTCTAGAATGTGCAATAAGGGACGTATGAGCAACAGGGCAAGTACTCGTGCATTTAACAACCCATACCTTTCTGATCATTTTTTATCGTTGGACATCGTCTATGTTGGAACATACTGAGAGTTGTCACCCTGTAATTTGATCTTTGAGCAATTTCCTGCATTGTTCCTCTGAATGACCTTGATATGAGCAATAGATGCAGATAAGGGGTTTCCTTTGGTGAGGCTTGCCAAACTTTCTTTTTACCTCTTGAACCTTCGGCTTGAGACTGACCTTGCTACCTGATGAATTGTCAAACCCGATTCCATGTCGATCTCCAAAGTTGTTTCCCATGGTCAAAATGTCATCAAGTTTCGCCTTTCCAGTGTTTAAATTGGTAATAGCTGCTTCTGCCATCTCGAATCTCTTAATTGTTGAGTTTAGGTTCAAATTTAACTCTTCAATCTCTCTTCTGAGTTCACCAACTAGAGCTCGCAACCCCTTTTCCTTCTCAGCCAGATGATTTTTCTCATCCTTCAACGATTTATTTGTGTCAACAACTTTAAGCCAATTGTTATACATTTTTTCATATGCAGTGTAGATCTCTTCATCACTCACAACTTGTCCGTCATCATCACTGGACGTGCCATCAGAACCTATGTTGGAACATACAACTTCGTCTTTCTCTGACATGTTGGAACATACCTCATCCGATTCACCGTGAAATTTTGCTCCAAATGCCACATAATTGCTTATAAGTTCCTCTTCATCTTCTCCATCATCTTCAGTCCATGAGGTGTTGTATGATTTTCCTTGCTTCTTTAGGGTATTAGCACATTCAGCCTGGATGTGGCCGTATCCTTCACATTCTCGACATTGAATTCTTTCAGACGGCCTTTCTTCACCACTTTGGCTTCTAGAGAATTGCTGACTTCCTTGTCCCATCCGAGTTCTACGATTACCAAAATCTTGAGGACGAGTTTTATTTCCACCGGATCTTTCCTGTGAATTCTTGTTTACCACCTTCTTCAGCATTCTTGAGAAATTCTTGGTGATCGGAGCCAGTTCTTCAATTCCATCATCACTATCAGATTCATGGATGACCCTAAATGAACAGGATTTGAAGGCCAACTCCTTCCGGACTTTCTTTGCAGGCTGTTGCATTGTCATCCCATAGGTCTGTAGTGATCCCATTAGTTAATCCAAGGTCAGGGTGGCTACGTCTCTTGCTTCTTCTATTGCTGCTACTTTCATAGAAAATCTTTTAGGAAGAGATCTCAGCGCCTTCTTCACCAACTTGGACTCTTTGTAATTTTTTCCCAATTGATGCACTATGTTTGTGATGTCTTTGAGTCTTCCATTGAATACTGCAATAGTCTCATCTTCTTCCATTTTCAGCTCTTCGAATTTTGTGGCCAACATTTGTAGCTTTGATTCACGTACACGACTTGTCCCCTCATGTATAGTTTGTAGGATATCCCATGCTTTCTTTGCTTGTTGGCACGTAGAGATGAGTTTGAACTGATCTTCATCAACTGCAATAAATATGACGTTTAATGCTCTGGAGTTTGCCAAGCTTCCCATTCTTTAAACTGGTGTCCACGACTCTTTAGGCTTAGATTCTCCTCCTTCAGAATTTCCAACAATGGGGGGTTTCCATTCTGTTTCAACATAGTACCAAGCCAATTCATCTAGTGAATTTATGAACACCCGCATGCGAGCCTTCAAGTAGTTGTAATTTGTTCCTTCCAGCAGTGGTGGTCGAGACACAGAAACTCCTTCTCTAGTCGCCATTGGTAAAACTGGATCACACTTTCCTTGACACAACCAAGGCACAAATAAGTGACCTCGCTCTGATACCAATTGAAATTTGGTTTTACCTAATTAATTCAATTATCACTACTGTGTTCCAACATAACCTATCTCACCAAGTATGCAATAAAGTAAAACAATAAAGACACGAGACTTGGTTATGCAGTTCGGTGAAATCCATCTACATCTACGGGGCCTAGCCCAGTTCAGAATGAATCCACTAATCAGAAAGATACAGTACAAAGTACACCATACAATTATACTTATCTTATCTAATTATAACGTGAATCCTGCAAGTTCCCATTGCTCCCGTTCCGCCTTGATCAGACTCCCTCTAACCTCGAAACTCGTCGATGCTGGATCTCCTCCTCCTGAGTCTCAAGGTATACGATTCTGAACTTTGAACAACGGGTTCGTATGTTCGAACATAGAATTCTAGTTCTTTGCAATTCTCAAAAGATCTGAATGCAGCTGTGATTGTCCGTACTGAATGCAGCCGTGATTGTCCCCTTTTATATCCATGAGCAGATCTGAATTCTCCATGATTATCTCCATAATATTCCTATTCCGAATCTGCTTCTTGAAGCATATCCAAATATCATAAATAAAGGGATTTTCCTTATCACAATATATCTCATATATTCGATAATATCAACTCCATATTTATAGGAATTTTCCATAAATCAACTATGCTTCTATACATATAACATATAGCAGAATATTCAGATTTCCATAACTCACAAATACCATAATATTCTGTCTTCTTTTCCATAAATCTTCTTGGAGTGTTTACTGCTGTCTGTATGTTCCAACATAGAAAGTCACTGCACACATGAATTTTATTCCATCTCCAATTCTGATAAGCATGAAGTCATGTGCAAATATAATTCCTTCTCCATATAAATATCCTGATTACAATCAAATACATTTGAGATAAAAATTACCAAATCTAATCCCTTAAAGAAAGGAATTAATATATTCCGTCCAAATCCTTCCACAAAGGATCAAATCAATTCCAATTTTCATAAATCTAATCTAATTCCATAGGAATCGATATATTCTGAATTTAAACTCCATGGACGAAATATTTCTTTCTCAGATTTCTTCACAAACTTCCATAAATGTCAATCATTCCTTCTTTGATTTTCAACACAACAGTTCCATATTTGCATAATTTCCATAAACTGCCAACTACATAAATCTAGACTTTACATCAACTAGTTGCATACTTTAGCGAGAAACTCACTGGCCCAAAATCCTGCTACAATACTTATGATGTGGAGTTCTACGCTATTGTTCGGGCGATGCAGCATTGGCGTCACTACCTTTTCCATAAGGAATTTGTATTCTATACTGATCATGACGCACTCAAAGATGATTCCTCCGGGCATATTTGTCCGAATGATCAGACTTGAATCTGGAATTGAAAATAAGTAATGAACATAGCAATAAGCACACAGTTTGAAACATCTTGGTGGTGAACATTGCGTGTTCACCGACAAAATATATAACGACGGATAAGAATAATAATTTAAAAAATTAGATTGTTCGGTCGAATTTCTTTGTCTGTTCGCTCGGTCATTGTAGGCGGCTCTTCACTCCCATCACATCAGCCGGAGAAGTCAAATGCTCACTCTGAAAGACGGAGCTCCTCTTGCTAGTTCTTAACTTACCATTAATTATTTCTTTCATTTTCTGAAATAACTTTAGGCAAAATTTTGGGAAAAACAATATTTTCATATGTCTATGGAAAGAAGATGTTTAATTAGAATAATAAAGGGTAAAAGATCTTAGTTGCAATATTAAATATTTATTATGCAACATGTAGTAACTATAAAGTTTATAACCCGATTCATTCAACCTAAATTTTTTATTTTCATTTATTCTAAATTGCAATTTTTTTTTAAAATGAAACCTTCCACATCAGTGGAAGAGGGAGTCTTTTAAGAGGGAGTCTCAAACTCATTCCAAAAAGATACATAGAGTTAGATGATCCGTTTGCTATGACTAAAATAACAATAACTATTGAGTTATTTGGATGTGTTTCCTATCCCTTTGCCTCCACCCCCGTGTTAGCAAACGATAGGCCAAATATCCAATAAAACTAACTGACATAGTAAAAATTAGAAGAATTGTACATCTCAGAAAGACTATCACTATAAAAGTGAAACTCTGAGGTAGCATAACAAAATAAAGTCCCTTGCATGAGATTAGGGCGTTTCAATCAATGTAAAGGATCAGCCTTTAGACCTTGCTTTGTTTAGTAGAGCTGGAACCTCTTTTAGTCAGCAAAAGCCCCGTTAGAGCTGCTTGGACTCTTTCTTCATGCTACTTTATTTTGAGAAGGGATGGCAACTCTAGCTACAAAACATGTTCTCTTCCAATAGCATAGATCAATTCCTCCATGAGACTCTGAGCACCTTTAAAGGAGAGAAGAAACAACAGTATTCCTATTTCAAGAGAGGAGATCATATAGCAGAACTCACAGCAACAGAATGGCAAAAGAATATAAGGTTCACTACTACAGAGTAACATTAAATACAACTAACAAAGATACAGGGTACACAACTCACAGAGAAGAAACACATGTATGAAAATACAAGGTTCATAACTTCATAATGACATGAATTAAGATAAAATTAATAATAAGGCCTGACCAATAACAACTAGAGTCAAATTAAGGTCTTATATGTGGTATCTGAAATATGTCCATCCTTATTAACCTTTTAAGTTTAATATCAAATGAGTACTTATGGATTTCACCCCATTTTCCTTGTGGGTTAAAAGAGCTGTCATGTTTAGAAATGTAGTCAACAACTGCGTTTCCTTCTCTGTAAATGAAACTAAGGGGGATAGGTAAGTTTAGGAGCATGTTTATGATTTCCATGGTTGTAGGGTAGACTAGAAAAGGGTGGGATTCAGGGCTGGAAATGGTATTGATAGCTTGTTGGCAATCAGTTTCAATAGAGGTAATACACAAGTGCAGGTCATTTGCAACGAGCATACCAACTTCAATAGCACATAACTCAGGATGAGGAGATGATAAAGCATCAAATAGGTTTGTATAAAGCATGAGTTACATGTCTTAATAAATTTTTAATAATGAGTTCTGCTTTACATGATTTAATGAAAGACCGTCTTTCAAGAGACGGACTCATAATTTTACATAATATTACCTTTTTTTTTAATATTAAAGAACAGTTAATTTTATTCATTTATTTTACTTTTCAATTTTCAATTCAATTTCTCCACTCTAAAAACCAAAAGACAAAGTCTTGGGAAAGACCGTCTTTCCATAGACTTATGGAAAGACGGGGTTTAATTATAAATATAGAAAGTCAGGGGTTAAGTACCAAATATCTGGAAATTGAAACTCACGCGCCGTATATATATGCGGACGTTTTTTTGCTTCGTCCATTTTCATTTTAATTCCCGAAATTCTCTCTCTTCTACTTCGTCCATATCCTTCTTCTCCGTCTTTGTTTCCCATCCCGATTTCCATTGGAATTCACCGTAGCTTTTGCCGAATCGGTGTTTCATTTTGTTCGCCACAGGTTATATGATACTTTTGAGCTAATTTTTTTGCTTCGTTTTAGGTTTTTATGTTCGTAGCTGATTTTTTGCTTCGTTTTAGGTTTTCGATCGCATTTTTCATCGGAATTCACCGTAGTTTTTTCCGAATCAGTGTTTCTTTTAGTTCGCCACAGGTTATATTCTACTTTTGAGCTGATTTTTGGCTTCGTTTTAGGTTTTTAAGTTCATAGTTTAGGGTTTTTGTTTTGGATCTGATATATTTTGTGTGTTATTGCAGCGTAATGGTTAAGAGGAAGGAAGTTTTGGTTGATTGTGTTCATAATGATGAAGGTGATGTTTATTTTTCTATTTTTGCTCTTATTGTATGTTTTTGTTGTCAAATGTTGAATGCTTTGCTTTATGTTGCCTTTTAACCGGTTTTTTTTATTTATTTGTGAGATGATTTTTGTATTTTTTACATGTTTTCCCCAATTTACTAGGTTTAGGGTTTACAAAATTTGTTCATAGTTTTGGTTTTTACTATTACAAGATCTGTTAATAGCTTTGGTGTTTACATGAATTTGTAAAGGTTACTGCAATTTTGTTGAAAAGTATCCCTTCATAGTGTGCATGATGCTATACTTTGCATAACTATTCTCATTCACTGGCTTAGCTACTCGTATTGTTGCCTTCCTTGGCATTTTGGCTTTTTCAAAGGAGTGATTGAAATAAATTCTTATTTAAACAGAAGCAGCATCATGCAATTTTGACTAAATCTTGTGAAACATGGAAACTTGGTTTGTTACCTAGCTAATGGTCACTAGATCGATCAATGTATGTACTCAGAGTATACATTTGCACTGTATAGTTGGTTGAGTTGCAATGTGTACATTTGAGCTTGTCTTCTTGCTTTGTGCATATTTCTTGGTTTTGGGCAACTTTTCCTGAGCATTCTATGTATTTCCCCTTTACGAGTGATAAGTAAATTCTGAGAATATGGATTTTCTGCTACTAAATGAATTCCTTCCTCACTGATAGTGCACATTGTACATAAGGACTTAAAGTCTGAAAGTATAAAAAATGCATAATGAATGTTTCAACTTTCAGTTGTGAAGCTTTATTGTATTAAAACTATTTGCTCTTATTGAACAGAGTTTTATATTTAAAGTCCATGTTGGTTGACTGCATTGCTTGCCTTTTCAAATCATTTGGCTTGTATAATGTACTCATGGCTTCTATGTTGTTTCTCTTTTCATGAATGTTACTGTCTTCCCTTAATGTTGGATGCTTGTTTTGGTGTTTACATTATTTTTGTAAAGGTTGCTGATGCAATGTAGTCCCTGGTTTTCATTGGAATCTTCTGAAGTTGATTAAAGATTTGCATTTGTTTGATTTTAAGACTAAGAACTGACTTAGGTTTCTATTTTCTTTTTAGTGTTTAAATTCATATGAGGCTTGGGTTTTTGTATTTTAATATGTTATATTAGTATGTTACATTATCAGTTAATATTATAAGGTTCATTATTATATCTGTGATGTTACTGTTTTATTATTATTACTGACTAGTTTGGTTTTGTACAAATAGGATTGCGCAAATCATCGCGCATCAGGAAGAATGCTGATGATTCTGATTTTGTCGAGGATATTGTGCTTAGTGAGAGACCTAAGAAGGTCAAGTTGGGTGTTAGGAAAAGAGTGGGTAGTGGAAAGCTAGCAGAAATAACTGAGAAGAGGAAATTAATTGAAGCTGAGAAGGCTCTTCAATCTGAGAAGGCACTTCAAGCTGAGAAAGACCATGCGGCAATTGAAGCTGAGAAGAAGAAGGAAACAATTAAAGCTGAGAAGAAAAAGGCTGCAATTGAAGCTGAGAAGAAAAAGGCAGCAATTGAAGCTGAGAAGAAAAAGGCTGCAATTGAAGCTGAGAAGAAGGCAGCTATTGAAGCTGAGAAGAAGAAGGCAGCTATTGAAGCTGAGAAGAAGAAGGCAGCATTTGAAGCTGAGAAGAAGAAGGCGGGAGTTGAAGCTGAGAAGAAGAAGAAGGCGGGAGTTGAAGCTGAGAAGAAGAAGAAGGTTGTTGAGAAGGCAACGAAAAAGAAGACTGATGGTGATGCAGGAGTCAAGAAGAGAGATCGGGAGGTTCAACAAGTTGTGACGCTAGTGGGCAGTGATGGAGCAAAGTAAGTTTTTCATTTTTTAACATGATGCTTTTATGGTGAAACATGTGATTTTTGCCTTGAAACAGTTTCTGTTTTAGTTTTATAAATTCGTGTTATATTATTGAAGAACCTAACTTATACGTATTTTTCAACATGATGTTTTTATGGTGAAACATGTGATTTTTGACTTGAACAGTTCTTGTTTTAGTTCTATGAATGCGTGTCATATTATTGAAGAACCTAACCTATACGTAATTTTCAACATGATGCTTTTATGGTGAAACATGTATTTTTTGCATTGAATAGTTCATGTTTTAGTTCTATGAATGCGTGTCATATTATTGAAGAACCTAACCTATAGGTAATTTTCAACATGATGCTTTTATGGTGAAACATGTATTTTTTGCATTGAATAGTTCATGTTTTAGTTCTATGAATGCGTGTCATATTATTGAAGAACCTAACCTATAGGTAATTTTCAACATGATGCTTTTATGGTGAAACATGTATTTTTTGCCTTGAATAGTTCCTGTTTTAGTTCTATGAATGCGTGTCATATTATTGAAGAACCTAACCTATAGGTATTTTTCAACATGATGTTTTTATGGTGAAACATGTGATTTTTTGCCTTGAATAGTTCCTGTTTTAGTTTTATAAATATGTGTCATATTATTGAAGAACCTAACCTATAGGTATTTTTCAACATGATGTTTTTATGGTGAAACATGTGATTTTTTGCCTTGGAACAGTTCCCGTTTTAGTTTTATGAATGTGTGTCATATTATTGAAGAACCTAACCTATAGGTAATTTTCAACATGATGCTTTTATGGTGAAACATGTAATTTTTGCATTGGAACAGTTCCTGATGTAGTTTTATGAATACGTGTCATAGTTTAGTTTAATGGATGAAAACAAAATTATAATATATCATGTTATTGATGTGTTGTTATTTGTAATTGTAGGGTTGAGAAGGTCTACAAGTCCTCTTGTAGACCGGACTTGATTAAAGAGTTGAGAGGCTTATTGTCCGAGTGTCAAATGGCTGATGTCCTCTCTTTAGGTTTTGGTAGCTTATTGGAGATTAATATCCGTAAGTTACCCCTAAAAATCGTTCCCTTTCTAGTGCAAAATTTTGATCCGGGCTTTTGTGTCCAATATATTGGTGCTGACAAGTATACCCTTTCCCCGGATGATGTATTTGATGTTCTTGGATTGCCTATATCTGATGAGAAAGTGGTGGAAATCAGTCATGCGGGCAAGGGTCAAAAGCTAGATTTAGAATTAAGGGGGCGATGGAAGGACATGTTTAAACTTGGAGAGAGAGATGAGATTCCATTAGATCTGGTTTTTGATTATATGATGGGGTTGAGGGATGGAGGTGAGGATTTTCAGCGTTGCTTTATCCTGTACTGTGTTGGGCACTTCCTTGCTCCTTGTAGGAGCAAGGGTATTGATATGAACCTCTTAAGAGCTGTTGAAGATGTCAGTAGGATTAAAAAGCTGAACTGGTGTGGGTATGTTCTTCAGAAATTGTGTGAGGGTGTGCAGAGATTTAAGAAGGTTCCTTCATATAAGGCAGTGAGTGGCTGCGTGTACTTTCTCTTAATTCAATTTTTGCAGCGTGTGCTTTATCATGGTATGAAGGATTCTTTGGATCTTCCCCTTCTTAAGCATTGGACGGATGAAAAGATGAAAAAAAAGTGTGAGTGGCTGAAAAAAAGTGGTTATGAGCGAGCTGTACTACTGAAGGAAGTATATCCTTTGACCGAGTGTGGTAAATTGAGAGCTAGTGGGTCAAAAGGTAGTACGAGTCGCGTTCACAATGTTGCTGCTTCTGATAGTCGAGTTCTGCATTTCGATATTCCTATTGGGGTTCCAACAGATTTAGATATTGCAGCCCTAAAAATGAATGTGAGTAAGGTGTTTCATTTGTGTTTTGTTTTATATTGGTTTAATTGTATTTTAGTTAAATTATTTGTTGTTTTACAGGCTGCTAGTGAGGCATTTGCCTTATTTCGGAGGGATATGGAGGTAGTTAGTGCTAAACTATCTGAACGTTTGTTGAAAGCAGCACAACCAGCCCCTCGGGATGATCCTGACACGGATTCTGACCATCAGCTTAGCTCTCAAGACTTTTTTGAAGATCCTGCCATATTGAAACAAATTGATGAGTTGTGTGATGGTTTCAAGAAGAAAGTTGCTGATTCGATGCCTAGTTTTGACCTTCATATTGATGATTGACATTTACATTGTTTGAAAATATTTTGTAATAGGCTGGGGTGGATTTAGTTGTTGGGTACTGTGATACATGCTCACTTTAAGCATGGATGACAGGTTCTCTGACTTTAAGCATGACAGGGTAGATGTTTATGTTAAAACAGTGACGTTTTACTGTGATACATGCTCACTTTAAAATGTTAATGTCAGAAGTTTATTTTCAGAAGTTTATAGGCTCTCTGACTTTAAGCATGACAGGGTGGATGTTTTATGTTAAAACAGTAACGGTTTACTGTGATACATGCTCACTTTAAAATGTTAGTGTCAGAAGTTTATTTACAGAAGTTTATGGGTTCTCTGACTTTAAGCATGACATGGTGGATGTTTTATGTTAAAACAGTGACGGTTTACTGTGATACATGCTCACTTTAAAATGTTAGTGTCAGACTTGATATTTGGGTTAAAACATTGAGACTTTATAGTGATAGATGTTCATTACGAAATGTATAATTGATATGATTTTTTAATACAGTATAATGTCGATTCTACGGTTGTAATGAAGGTTTTATCAAAAAACATTAATACTTTAGAATAAACTTTGTAATGAATGGTCTATAATGTGACTTAAAAAGAACCTTCGGGTTCTGAATTACACTCAAATGATATGCTGTTTTGGTGTTTTGGTACCAAACTCATTTGTAGATCGTTTGCCTTTCTCTAATGCCGACTTAATTCTTGCACGCCTTCCTTTTGTCTTTGCATACTTTGGATCGAGTATGTTTGTTGTGACTGAACTTGATGTGCTGATAGCCTCATTTTGTTCGGTGGCACTTGATTCTGTAGACAAGATTTGCTGAATTTCAATTGTTTGTTTACCTAGTGCATCTTCAAGAACTCCTCTAGCATTTACACTGTCTTCACTCTTCAAGATCAGGTTGTAGAATTTCCTTGCCATTTCATAACGCCATGGAATGGTGTCCTTCAATTTCTTTGTTGTCGGGTCTATGTCTTGCTTGAGGTATTTATCCCAGACCTGTTTCTTCACATTCTTTGTCCATCTTGTAGAAATGTACTGTGGAGGTATTCTGGAGATGGAATGGAGGTGCAAAACTCGAATGCAAGGAAAGCACAACATACCTGTTTCAAGCAGTGAAGGGTGTACAAATTATGTTAAAACAGTAATTGTTTGTACTAAAACCGTAATTGTTTATAAGCAGAATTTTTTACCAACTACATACCTGTTTCTTCAAAGGCCTTGCAAGAACAGTTGAGCTCAATTGATGCTTGTGTTTTATTGAACATTACTGATTCTATTACTGTTGGGTGCTTCTACCAACTTACTTCAAATAGTTTAAAATTGCCACCGTTGTAGCTTTCCGCTATTGTTGTTGCCATTGCGATGTCGAATTCCTTCTTGAAGTCATTATTTAGCTTCAGAGTGTAGACCTCGCCTGCATGTTTTAGAAGCCCAGCATGACTATCATGTGCTGATTTTGGTATGGAACGAGCGCAGTTGTGTTCGGCTGTGCTTTCTATGCTTCTCCATTTCTTGACAGTTTTCTCAAATATCTTCAAGAATTGAGTGAGAGATGTTGTTTTACTAGCATTGAACATGATGGCACTGTTGGTACTCTCACTCCTTTGTGATGCTAGAATTCCGGCTGAGAAAAAATCCTTGTTCAAAGCTGGGCACCATTTATTGCGGATATTATATAGACGTTGAAACCAAGTGTGGTCTTCCAAGCCATATGTCTTGATCATGGTCTGCCAACTGTCTTCAAATTCTTCATGATTAACACACCCTGTTAAGCAACGATCATATGCCTTTTTGAATGGACCGTCTTTCTTCAATTCTCCATAGTGCGTACAAGCATTTTGCTGAAGGTGCTATATGCATAGTCGGTGTCTTGTTGTTGGTAAAACCTGTTCCAGTGTTTAATGTTGAAACACATGAGTCATATACTAAAACAGTAATTGTTTATATAGAAACCTCAATTTTTTATGAAGAAACCTCAATTGTTTATGATTGGTAAGGTAAACAGGATTTGTAAGGTAAACAGTACCTTTTCTATTGCAGTCGCCATTGCTTGGTCTTGATCAGTGAATATGGTTATGGGTTTTTTCCCTCCCATGCATTTTATGAAGGTTTCAAGCAATCATTCAAACGTTGGTGCCTTTTCATCGGATATGAAAGCACAAGCAAACATGACGTTCTTCCAATGGTTGTTGATGCCCACAAATGGAGCACATATTAGGTTGTATTTGTTTGTTCTAAAGGTTGTGTCGAACACCAACACATCTCCAAACAATGTGTAATCCTCCTTCATCATCGAGTCTCTCCAAAATAAGGCTGATAACCTGCTTTCATCATCCATCTTCACTCGAAAGAAAAAATCTGCATCTTCTTCATTCTTTTGTTGAAGCTGCTCTATAACAGTTTGTGCATCCCCACCTTCAATCACCTTCATTCTCAGCCTTCCAATGTAGTTTATATGGTCCCTCATTGTATGCCCTAAATTCTCTTCACCTCCAGTTTCATGGACCAAGTAATTGAAGCCAATTGATGGCTTTAATCCAGCGGCTTCCATCCCTTCTATGATCTTGGCCTTCTCTGCTGTGATTTTTCTCTCACTACGTTGTAGATATTGCCAAGCTGGTCTTGTAAAGCCATGGTTGTGCTGCAAGATATGGTGCATCACTTTATAAAGGTTGTCCACCAACTTGATTCGTATTTCAGCCTTACAACCTGTTCTAGTTATAGAAAATTCCTTTGTCTTTCTCCTTTTCGAGGTTGATTCGTTTGATCCATCACAGATTGGCATTGGTGGGGTTGATGTTGCTTTTTTCTCTTGAGTTATCCCTTGACATGAGCATGAAAAGTACTTTTCAGTAATGACTCCTTCATTGTTCTTCCTTTGTGTGGTTCTTTTGTAGCTGAATCCTAATTTGTTAGCATGCCGTTTGTAGAGGTCCTCTAATTCTTGTAGCGTTCTTGCTTGAATCCCATCAAAGCATTCAGTCACGTCAATTTCAGCTAAGCTTGGTAGATGGCCATACACTGTAGTAATTTCATATAGAACATTAGAGTTTTAGACTGAAACACTTCATATATAATTTAAATCATATAGGTTTTATATATTACTGAAACACTGAAATACTGAAACACTGAAAAACTGAAACACTTGACTATTAAATATGTTCAGTTCAGTTCTTTTTGGTTTTTCTTCTCTGATCCAAGACTATTAAATATGTTCAGTATAAACACTAAATCTTTATATTGAAACTTGAACTTTAAGTGTTAAAACAATAATGAAACTAGGGCACAACTAACAACAATATGTTTGCAGCAACAATGTTAGCAGCAACAAGAAGATTTCATGAACAGAAGAGATTCAGATTTGTTAAAAAAACATACTACTTATGACTTAAAAGGCATCACTGTGTTTGTGCAACGTTCAGTTTTTAATGAATATAATTCTAGATTACAAGGGAGACATACACTCAGTAGGCATAACAGCAGCAACAACAAGATATTGTTCGATTTCATGAACAGAAGATATTCAGATTTGTTCAACAAAAACATACTACTTATGACTTAAAAGGCATCACTGTGTATGTGCAACATTCAGTATTTAATGAATCTAATTCTGTATAGATTACAAGGGAGACATACACTCAGTAGGCATAACAGCAGCAACAACAAGATATTGTTCGATTTCATGAACAGAAGAGATTCAGATTTGTTCAACAAAAACATACTACTTATGACTTAAAAGGCATCACTGTGTATGTGCAGCATTCAGTTTTAATGAATCTAATTCTGTATAGATTACAAGGGAGACATACACTCAGTAGGCATAACATCAGCAACAACAAGATGTTCTTCAATTTCTTCTTCAGTTTCGATCATCTGAAGAATAGGATTAAATCAAATTAATAAAACATTACGATTATATTGCTCTTCAAAACTTAAATCGCAAATAAAAATCACACAATTCTGGTCATAAATATTTGTACAATTACCTCGCCAGAATTTATGAGGCAGATCGGCAACGTTGTTGGAATCGGCAAATTGCTTGAATTCATGAGGCAAGTCGGCGAGATGTCTGCAACGTTTAGGTTTTAGGGTGATATCAGCAACGTTTCCATTTCCGGCGGCGATGAATTCAGGTGAGCAGAGCAGATGGGTTTGGGAAAAAAACAGAGCAGAAGAAAGGATGGGTTTTGGGGATGAAGGATGGGTTTTAGCGTGAACCCGTTTGGGAATAAAGGCGCGTGAACCGACTCGCAAATTTCATTGCAATTTCCTAAAATTGCAATATAGTCCTTGGTCTTTTCATAGCTTATGGAAAGACCGTCTTTCAAGAGATTATGGAAAGACCGTCTTTCAAGAGACGGACTCAAACCAAAATTTAAAAATTGAGAATATTAGAATATCGAAGTGGAGAACAACACTATTGATGTTTTGCCAGCTCATTCTTGGTTCCTCTCCTTCCCATCATTATTATTATTATTACACTCAATTGTATTTTGACAAGAATTAATTAAGAGTCCGTCTCTTGAAAGACGGTCTTTCCATAAGTTATGGAAATACCAAGGTTTAAAGTGTAAATTAGAAGAAATTAAGATAAAATTTTCGGGTTGCATGAACTGGGTTATAAATTTTATAACTACTACATGTTGTATACTAAAACTTTAATATTGCAACTAAGACCTTTTACATTTTATTATTCTAATTAAACCCTGTCTTTCCATAAGCCTATGGAAAGACCGTCTTTCCCAAGACTTTTCCATTAATTAATTCCCATCAATGTTTTTTTTACAAGAGCTTTTTATTAAGACGAGGTTTGAACAGGGCCGGTCCAATGTATTTTGGGGCTCCTGTATGATTTTTTTGCCCTTATAAAATTCTTTTTATTTGTATGTAAACATACAAAAATAATATTTATTGGAGATTGTAATATAGCCAGGTGAGTGTACTCCAAACTTATTTTATTTTTATTCAATATTAAAATAATGGAAAATAAAGGAGATATAAATCAAGATGCTAAAAAAAATTATTTTATTTTAGTCATCTAACATAATATTCCAAATTTAGTAATGTGTTTAATCTTTAATTCGCTGAGGTAAAAATTCAAATTTTAAATTTATTTATACCAAGTATGTACATAAAATTTTCTAAGTAATAGATAAACTTTATTGTTTAGGCCGAATGTTTCAATGTAGAAAAAAAAATCCATTTACAAATTATTTTCAAGTATGCAAAACAAATAATGTCATGTAGAATTGATATGCAACTATGCAAATTTAAATAAATACTCGCTTGGCAAAAGGCGATCACCGCTAGCCCTCAGCGGCCCATACCAATCGATATTCCGGCTATCGTGTGAGAGGTAAATTACGGTAGCCCAGCGCTAGGACCAATGGGCTCGGTATTGACTCGGTGCGCACAAGGGAGCCTTGCAAAGCAAGAGCCCCCCACACTGCCGATGCCGAGTATCGAACCTGGGATCATTGGCTTATCCACCCATCTCCCAACCGCTGGGGTACACCCGTGGGTGTTAAGTAAATACTCTCTTGATCACTTAGTAAGTGGTTATCTAAAAGTTGAAGGCAAAAAAAAATATTAAAAAAAGTTCACCATTCTTCTTCAAATTAAAAATATAAAAGAAAAGGAAGATTAAAAAACATATTTATAACTTAACTCACTAAATAAAATTAAATATCAAATTCTCATAAGTCTGTCTCTTGAAAGACTGTCTTTCCATAATCCATGGAAAAATCAAGGTTTAAAGTGCAAATTAGAAGAAATGAAGATAAAATTTTCGGGTTGTATGAATCGGGTTATAAACTTTATAACTACTACACGTTGTACAATAAATTTTTAATATTGCAACTAAAACTTTTCACCTTTTATTATTCTAAATAAATACCGTCTTTCCATAAGCTTATGGAAATACCATCATTCCCAAAACTTTGCCTATTTTTATTAGTCCCACTAATTATAAAATACCCTCATCGAACTGTAACTCGATCTATAACAAGATTTTGTGTAATTTATTAAATATTATTTTACAATACTTTTCAAACTGGTTTTTAAAATTAATATTTAGTTGACTCTTTATAATTACTAATTCAAAATCATAATTTTAAGGAGACATCTCTCTTTAGAGTCCGTCTCTTGAAAGACGGTCTTTCCATAAGTTATGGAAAGACCAAGGTTTAAAGTGTAAATTAGAAGAAATTAAGATAAAATTTTTGGGTTGCATGAACCGGGTTATAAATTTTAGAACTACTACATGTTTCATACTAAAACTTTAATATTGCAACTAAGACCTTTTACCTTTTATTATTTTAATTAAACCCCGTCTTTCCATAAGCTTGAGGAAAGACCGTCTTTCCCAAGACTTTGCCCTCTCTTTATTTGACTATTATTCATTAGATTTATAAATTTAGTCAGGTGCATTTTTAACTTAACATTGTGTATTCACATTTGTTATGAGTTAACTTTACGTACTAGTAATGATTTGTCTAAAACCCCCATTTGTTACTAGTTTGACGCATAACCAAGTTGACTTGGTTCCATATTAAATGTTAATTGACTTTTTATAACTACATCTGTTTTGGGTTGATTATATGTAGGGTTATATAGTTGATTTATTGGGTTGAATTAGGTTCGTGTTAAATCATATTTGGGTTGATCTCGGGTTCTATTCAGGTCGGGTTCGGGTCCATATTATCGGGTCATATTTGGATTTTGGGTTGAATTCGGTCGTGTCGGGTTTGGGTACATGTCAATATTTTTCAGGTCAAAATTAGGTTTCGGGTTGAGTGTGGTAGTGTTCAAGTCAATATTTCTTGGATCAGATCAGATTTCATGTTGATTCGGTTGGTGTTGGGCAAGTTCGGGTCCTTGGTTCTTGTCAGAAATTGACAGCTCTACTCAAGTGTAGTACGGCGTGGTACTATGTGTTGTCATTGTACACAACTTTACTCTCTTTTTAAAAAAAAATTCTTTTTCAGTCTCCTTTTAATTTTAATAATATTTTTCTCATTAATTAAGTAATTTCTAATTATTAGTTTATATTGTTATTATTATTATTATTTATATGAGAGAAAATGAATCACATGAATAATTGTTTGTATGGTAAGCGAATATTTATTTGAGAAAAGTAAATGATTAAATTATTTCTATTTACTTGATTATATTTAAATAATTTCAACCACATGATTGAATTTATAAATATATATATGTGTCGATTTGCATGCTACTCGTATGTAATAAATTTGATTTAAAGTTAATAATTAATTTATTCTAAGTTGGATATATGGTATAAAATTCCAATCATTTTAGTTGTAAGGTTATTCCTTATTGATTATATCGTGTATATATATATATATATATATATATATATATATATATATATATATATATATATAGGCAAAGTCTTGGGAAAGACGGTCTTTCCATAGGCTTATGGAAAGACGGGGTTTTATTAGAATATTAAAAAGGTAAAAGGTCTTAGTTGCAATATTAAAACTTTAGTATGCAACATGTAGTAGTTATAAAATTTATAACCCGGTTCATGCAACCCGAAAATTTTATCTTAATTTCTTCTAATTTACACTTTAAACCTTGGTCTTTCCATAACTTATGGAAAGACCGTCTTTCAAGAGACTAACTCATATATATATATTCAATTTGGGAGTATGAAAATATATTTTCAATATTAAAATTATGAACTCTCAATAATAAGTGGTTTGAATTTAAATTTAGAAGATGGACTGGATATGTTATGTATACAAAGATGAATGATCTGAATCAGATTTTGAAGAAGGTGTGAGTTTGATTTTAGAATGTGATTTTGGGATGTGGTTTGTGTAAAAAATGAAGAGATTTAAAGTAAAGTGTTTACAGTATGAGTGTTTGGTCTGCACGTGAAAATGAATGATTCGAGTCTGGAAATTTGGAAATGCGTGTACTGTGTGAGTAAATGATTTTGTATTGCAATGTGTACTGTGTGAGTAATTTGGAAATGGTTTGAAGTTGCATCTGCACACTTTTTATTGTGCATGCATGTGTTATCATTTCAAGTGGGCACTGACATGCACCTTCTGCCCATTTTATTACATTGTTTTCATTTCTGTGTTTTAGTTTAGTTTATAGTTTAGTTTATAGTTTAGTTTTAAATTTTTGTTTTAAATTTTTGTAAAATTATATATGTTAATAATTTTATTTTATTTTACTTTAATTATTTAATTATTTTTAAAATTTTATTATTTTATTGTATATATATAATTATATATATATATGTTTATTATTATTAATCGCATATTTTAAGGTTATCTAATAAAAATAGTAATATATTTTTGCAAAATGAAGTTGAGCAAAATAAATTATTACATTTAATAGAATAGGATTTTATTAAAAATCATAGAAAAATGAACACAATATAATTTGTATATCTTATTCACCAAAGAATTAATATGATCTGAATATGAATGGATATGTACCTCGTTAACATGCATATAAGCTCCCACAAGATCCTATGTTCTATTCTTGGGTAGAGATTCCATCTCTTCATTCATAGCAACCAATCATTTGTCTGAATTAGCACCTGAAACTGCCTCTAAATATGTGGAAGGTTCCTCATCTCCACCTGTTTTATGTGCCACTGATAAAGCATATGCAACCAAATTTGCATACGTCAATGGTGGTCAAATGTCACGGTCTATCTCTGGCAATGGAATAATTCTCATCTCCCGGTTGATCTTAAGCATGTTCATGATCAGATTCTTCATCCACTTCCTGGGTTGGGTTTCTCCCGGAAGAACCACCAATCTTTAACTCCACCTCCTTTTGTGCACTATCCCCTTTTTCTTAATCACAAGGATTACCAGACTCTTTTCCAGGATGTAACATATAAGATTTATCAAATGTAACATCTCTACTAATTACAAATTTGGATGATTTGGGATTAAGATACCACAATTTATATCCTTTCACCCCTGAAGCACAACCGAGGAAAATACATTTCTTAGCCCTAGGCTATTGCTTTCCCTCGTTAACATGCATATAAGCTGGACACCCAAATATTCTTAAATTAGAGTAATCAGCAGGGCTATGGAGTCTTGAAATCAAGAGGTGCACATGGAGAGCGGTTAACGATGTGACAAGCCGTAGATATGGATTCTATCCAAAAGTCTAATGTCAACTTGCCATTTAAGATCATGCACCGAGCTCTTTCCAAAAGAGTACAATTCATCCGCTCTGCCACACCATTCTGTTGAGGCGTCATTCTAACAGTACGATGTCGAGCTATTACTTCATTTTTGCAAAACTCATTGAATTCATTTCCACAAAATTCCAACCCATTGTCAGTCCCCAATCGCTTAATTTGTTTTCCTGTCTGTTTTCAATCAAAGTCTTCCATTGTTTCAATGTTAGGAAAACATCACTTTTAAGCTTCAAAAAATATACCCAAACTTTTCTTGAATAGTCATCAATAAAAGTAAGCATATATCTTGCACCACCCTTAGAAGGAACACGAGAGGGCCCCCAAATATCAGAATGAATGTAATCCAAAGTACCTTTTGCTTTATGAACTGTAGGTGAACGAAAGCTAACTTTTTCTGCTTTCCAAAAATACAATGTTCACAAAAGTCCAACTTACCAGTACTTTGAGCACAAAGTAGACCTCTCTTACTTAACAATGTTAAGCCTTTCTCGTCCATATGTCCCAACTTCATATGCCACAATTTGGTGATGTCTTCATTTGAAGAAGTTGAGACAGTCATTGCCTGTAGATCCCGACAAAACATACAAAGTGCCAACTCTGCAAGCCTTCATTATCACAAGAGCACCTTACAGATTTTCAGTATTCCACCATCACCTGAATATCTGTACCCAAGAGCATCAAAGAGTGCCAAGAGAGATGAGATTTTTCTTTAAGTCAGGAACATGCCTAACATTAGTGAGTGTCCTAATAATGGCATCGTACATTTTGATTTGAATTGTACCTCTATCAATAACTTTACAAGGAGCATTATTACCCATCAAAACAATTCCACCATCCCATTCTTCATAAGTGGAAAAACACCCCTTATCATAACTCATGTGGTAAGAACAACCCAAATCTAAGAGCCACTCACTAGAATACCTTGATTTATTATCCATGGCGACAAATATGATTCCATCACTCTCATCTTTTGCTACACTAGTTTCACCAGCATTGCTGCTATTATGCTCATTTTTTATATTTTTCTTTATTTTTCAATTTAAAACAGTCAGCCTTGATGTGTCCCCTTTTCTTGCAATAGTTGCAAATTTTATTTCTGTATCTAGACTTCGACCTCCCTTTGGATCTACCACCTTCAGAATCTCTATTTTCACCTCTACCCCTCACAAACAAACCCTCATCATGAGTTCCACTCGATTTCCCTGTACTGTCCCTATCAATATGCTCTTTAGATTTTAATGCAGATTTTATACTATTGTATGAGACCGACTATTTCCCATAAATCATAGTATCTAGAAAATACTTAAAGGACATTGGAAGGGAACATAACAATGAAATGACTTGATCTTCTTCATCAACTTTAGCATCTACATTCTCCAAATCCAAAATGTGGAATCAAGTTTATCAAGATGTGAGAGTATAGATGTACCTTCAGCCATTTTCAACATGTACAACTTTTGTTTCAAATAGAGGCGATTTTCCATTGTCTTCTTCATGTATGTAGATTTCAACTGATCCCACATACCTTGGCAGTTCTCTCACTAGCAACTTCCTGTAAAACCTCATTAGAGAGATTTAAAATAATGGCTGATCTAGCCTTCTTGTCTAGATTACCAAAATCTTCCGGCGACATGTCCACTGGCCTTTCCTCCACTCCTTCAAGGGCTAGCTCACATCCATCCTGGATTAGGATGGCTTCCATCTTGAGTTGCCACATACCGAAGTTCACATTCCGGTCAAACTTTTCAATAGAAGTCCTTGTTACCGTCACGATGGATAATATATGAAAAATATGATATGGCTCTGATACCAATTTGTTAGGAATACGAATCCCACGAGATATCTATTAGCCCAAAAAGATGGATAACAAAGACACCGTAAAGAAAATAAAGGAAATAGCGGACACAAGAATTTACGTGGTTCGGTCAAGTTGACTTACATCCACGGCCAAAGGTGACCGGAAGCTTCAATATATGTGGAGAAAGTATTACAAGGCTTTGCTTACCACCTATGAAGGAATTAGGTGGCAAAATATAAAAATGAGGGTTTTGACTTCTACAATTACAAAGGAGAACTAAATGGAGAAGAAAGTAAGTAGCAAAGGAATGCTATGCTTGAAGTGTGTTTGAATTACTAAGTTCATCCCCTATTTATACTACTCTAAGTTCACCAATGGCCAAGAGCTCTCAAATAAAACTTATCCCAATATCCCAAGAAATCCTCCATCTTGCTTCAAGCATGGGTTGTGAACATTACTTCCAAATGGTTCTTGTCAAAAAACCATGATAGTTGAACCCCAATAATCAAAAAATAATTATTCAACTTGCTAAGCATGTGATGAGAATAGTGTTACAATTTAATACTTTAAATGATTATCTTTGTTATTCTTCAAAGAAGTGAATGTTTATGAACAATTGGGTGAAAACCACATTAGTTATGCGAATGGACGTGATTGGATGAGGGCAAATTTTGACAAATTAACTTGGCGGAATAGCGACTCTTGATTTTGAAAGTTCGCTTCTCAAAAGTGGTCAAAAAAAATTTAGTGACCAAAATAAAAATGACCGAGATAGTTTAATGCCATAAAATCGCCACCCTTCAATGTTTATAAAGTAAGAGATTGTTTCTTGAAAGACAGTCTTTCTATAAGTCATGGAAAGATTAAAGTTTATAATGTAAATTAGAAGAAATAATAATAAATTTTTTGGGTTGCATGAATCAGGTTATAAACTTTATAACTACTGCGCGTTGCATAATAAATTTTTAATATTGCAAGTAACACATTTTACCTTTTATTATTTAAACTAAACTCCGTCTTTCCATAAGCCTATGAAAATACGGTATTTCCCAAGACTTTGCCATAACGTAATTATCTATTTACATTAATTTTATTACTACAATTCTTATAAAATTATAATTATTAAAATTACTCCCTTCATTTCTTCTTTTTTTTGTAGAACTAAATAAACTTAAATGAGACTTTCATTTTTTTTCATTTGAACTTAGTCACAATTACACTATTTTAATTAAAAATAAAGAGTAAAATTTAATTGTGTAATCCCATAAATAATATTAAATTCTATAAATTATACAATTACAGATACCTTATAAATTTAAGATACAAAAGCTATAATATAAAATTAATTTCGTTTATCTTTAAATTACTATAATAAAATGAGAAAATGAACCAAAGATAATTAAACGAATAGTGACGGGTCATTTGGACCAACTCCAAAAGCTTGGATCCATAGTGGAAGATTGTCTAAAGTCTTGCCTTAGAAAAGTCTTCAGTTACATCTTTCCTCCATTTGGCCACACGCGTTTATTAATATTGATAATTCCAAACGCTGAACTACAATAATAGAACAAATGTATCTTCTTTTCCAATCAAACCTTTGATGATATCAGGCCTTAATTTCATCTAGCTAGTCGCCATGACGTCCACAAAAACAGTGCTCTTCGCTCCCTTCCTCCTCTGCATCTCAATTTGTTTCCATGTCGGAAACACGGAAACTCCGATAAGTTCTTGTTCGGATGATGCAGTATACAACGTTAGTAGTACTGATGGAAGGGCATACAGAAACAACCTCGAAACCCTACTCTCCGCTCTTTACTCAAACTCCACTAACCCTAATGGCTTCTTCAACTACACCACTGGAACTGACACCACTGCCGCGTACGGCCTGTTTCTCTGCCGGGGTGACATTTCACCGACTGAATGCCAAACCTGTATGAGAACCGCCACTGACGAGGCTTTCCAAATCTGTCCGAACCAAACCCGGGCAGATATCTTGTACGACTTCTGTATGTTGCGATACTCAGATCAGTCGATATTCTCAACTTTGGATACCAGTCCTTCATGGAGTCTGTACAACACACAAAGCTACTCCGACGGGGCGTTGTTGAACCAGGTGTTGGGTGATACGTTCGATGTAATAGCGAATAGGGCTGCGTATGGCGATGATTCGGGCAAGAGATTTGCGGTTCAAGAAGCTAATTTGACATCATTCCAGAAGATATATGCAATGGTTCAGTGCACTCCTGATCTATCAGATCTGGCCTGTAATACTTGCTTGAGAGCTGGTATTTCGGTTCTCCCTAGTTGCTGTAGTAACAGTTATGGAGTAAGGGTTATTTACCCCAGCTGTATTATAAGGTACGAGTCATTTCCGTTTTTCCAAGTACCGGCTCCGGCTCCGGCTCCTCCTCCTCCTCCTCCTCCTCCTCCTCCTTCCCCTGTTCCAGATCCTGGAAGCAATCAAGGTAATATCGTAATCCGGCAACAAGCTTACCTTTACTTCTTTTACACCATTATCAATTTTCGAAATTGACACTACCAAAATTTTTTCCAGTTTAGACATTTTTATGCACTAGTGATACTGAAAGGCGTCGCTAAAGTTAGTAGTGAAACTTATGGAAGTGGCTCTATTCAGCATATCACTAAAATATGTGGACGTGTTAAAGAGTTTTTTTATACATAGAAGTGTCAATAAATTTTGTGAAATGAACTGATGAAATATTTTTGTTTAGTGACATATGTTCATGTCAATAAAATTAAGTGACACCTATATGTGAATTTAAATTTGCGACAATTATTTATTTGTCACAAAAAATTGCGTCACTATTAGACTTTTTTGTAGTGCAATTTTTAAAAAATTAATACATGAAGAGAATTTTAAACTAAATTTTAATTTTTTAATAATTTTTTTAAAAAATTTTGGTAACAAAAATATATACTCATGGCCACCGCACTACCAAAAAAAAATAATTTCCAGCGATGCTGCATTTTTTGTAACAGAGAGGGAAGTGTCAGAAAATTTACTTAGCCTTTATGTGTCACTAAATTTACTATAATGAGCATATGTCATTATACCAAACTACTACGTCAGTTCATGTTACAAAATTTATTGACACTCCTACGTATCAATGCATCAACGCATCAACGCATCAATGCATCAACGCATCGCAAAATATAAAGATACTTTAACGCGTCACAATATTTTAATGACATGCTGTATTAGGATAAATTAGATTAGTGATTAGATTATGATTTATTATGATTAGAATTATTTCCTTATTGCACCTTTATTGTACTCTCTATATATTCAGTCATCAATAATACAATTCCTTACAGCATCATTCTATTATAGTATCATAGAAAGTCTGATCTTGGTACCTAATTTCTTTTCTTTTTAATTTTTATTTCCCCATTGAAACAATTCCGGCAAATAGCTCTCTCCAATGCCGCCACTACAACGCCACGCCGCCGCTGGTGTCGGATTCCACCACTCCGGTCCGCGGCCACACGACCTCTATCGCGCCTTCGAGTTCCACTCGACACTAGCGGTCTAGTCGAGTCGTCGAGCTCCGCCACACCACTGTCCAGTCGCGTGTCCAGTCGCGTCGTCGAGCTTAGACCGCTGCCACGCCAGTTTCGTCACCAGCATCCGGATCTGGCAGCGCTCCGGATCTAGCCACCAGTTAAGCTCTACGTTTCACTACCGTTCCAGTTTCGACGTTAGATACAAAGAAAGCCGAGCCCGATTTCAATTCGACGGATTCCTTAACCGCGTTAGATTCACACGCTCTGTGAAGGAGAAGCTCCAACGCGTGGAAGTCATGCGCGTCCGACCAGCTTGTGCAGTCACCTATTTTGGCACGTGAAGGCACGCACCCAGCCACTCTCCGCACATAGGAACACGCGCCTGATGGATTGTTGACATTTTTTGTCCTCTTACTGAATTCTTATTTGCCTTTATGAATATTAGAGCAAAAATTTCAGCTCCTTCTATGGTTTATTTGCGCCCTTATCTCGGGAAGATCGTTCCACTAATTTTACTACGGACAAAGCTTTATTTCAGGCCAATTTGAATGGTTCCAACCGTCATTCTTCGTCAAATCAATGGATTGTAGATTCCGATGCTACATCTCATATCACTGCTCATACCAGTCATCTTTATAAGGTACAATGTTATCGTGGTTCTGATGCTATTCCTATTGGAAATGGTGAATAATTATCTATTTCTCACATCGGTCAATGTCATTTCTCTGGTTTCTCTGTTAATGATGTTCTTGTGGTTCCTAATATTATTAAAAGCTTATTGTCCATTAGTAAGCTTACTCGTGATTTACTTGTCTGTGTTATATTTAATGCCGATGCATTTTCCATTGAGCCCAAGCATACATGAACGATAATTGGTAAATGCCGTCATAGTTCAGGTCTTTATTTTCTTGAGACTGGTGATTCCATATTATTAGGCAAATTACGCTCCAGAAAGTTTCATGCTTCTTTTGAGCAGTGGCACTCTCGTCTCAGTCATGTATCGCGTGATACTGTTCAGTTATTGAATCGACGGTGACTTATTTCTATCACTTCTGCTATGCCTGCATCTATCAGTTGCTCTCCTTGTTAGATGGCCAAGAGTAGCCATTTGCCTTTTTCCACTAGTAACAAGCGCGCTACTAGTTTGTTGGATAAAGTGCATTGTGATTTGTGGGGACCGGCCCCTGTTTTGTTTGCCGGTGGTTTCTCTCATTTTTCGCAATTCACCTGGTTTCTCCCAATGCCGCATAAGTCAGATTTCTATGACACATTTATCTAGTTCTAGAAATACTTGAGACTTAGTTTTCTGCTAGGGTTAAAAAAAATTTGATCGATGGTGGCACCGAGTTTACTAATCACCAACTTTAGGCTCACTTCATATCATGTGGCATTCATCACCAGATGTCCTTGCCCTATACACCTGCTCAGAATGGCAGAGTTGAGCGGAAGCATCGTCACATCACAAAGACTGGTCTTGCCATGTTTTTTCACTCTTCTGTGCCTCGTTGTTATTGGGTGGAAGTTTTCTCCTCTGCGGTTTACATTATTAATCATCTGCCTAGTTCAATTATTAGTGGAAAATCACCTTTTGATGTTATTTTTGGTCATGTGCCTGACTATACCCCTTTTCACTCATTTGGTTGTCATGCATTTGCATGTCTTCGTACCACTGCTACTGATAAGCTTGCACCACGATCTATTTCGTGTGTTTTTATTGGCTAAACCCCTGGTACAAGGGCTTCCAGTGTCTCGACCCGACTTCTGGCCGCATCTATGTCTCTCGACATGTTCGTTTTGATGAAAATTTATTCCCTTATGTCTCTTCTTCCGCAGACAATAGTTCTATTTTGAATCTGGAGATTTGATCATTTTTTGATGGAGCTGTTGCTTCATCGATTGGGACCACCACACCTGTACCTATTCCAGCTGCCCCTCCTTCACCACCATGCTCCATCTAGACGGCCGACCCGGACCTAGCTCCTCAACCGCTGGCCATCACACCTTAGCAAGTCTCGGCCGTCCTTTCTCCGGTGACTTTCGATGAAACTTTCTGGTCAGCTCTGCTCGATCTTCTTCGGCGTCTTCAACTGGTTTGACTTCTCTAGTTTTCCCGCCACATCTTTATACCCCTCGAATGGCTACTCGATCTTCTAATAGTGTCATTTAGCACCAGGATTATTCAGATATTATTGCTCATGGTCTCACTGCTACACTCCTTTCTCATATAGAGCCCACTGATTATTGCTCTGCCCTTCAGGATCCAGCCTGGGTTTCAGCCAGGGATGATGAGATGGCTGCTCTTCGTGGTCAGCACACTTGGGATTTTGTGCCTCAACCTTTGAATGTTAACATTGTTGTCTCCAAATGGGTATTTAGGCTCAAGTATCGACCAGATGACACTATTGAGTATCACAAAGCTAGACTTGTGGCTTAGGGTTTCTCGCAGATTCCAGGTTTTGATTTTGATCACATTTTCAGTCATGTGGTTAAAGCCTCCACTGTTCGGACGGTTCTTGCCATAGCCACCATGCGTTCCTGGCCACTTCATCAGTTGGACGTCAAGAACGCTTTCCTTATGGTGTTCTTGATGTTCTTGTCTACATGAAGTAGCCCGTTGGGTATCAGAAATTTTCTTATCCAGACTATGTTTGTACCTTGCGAAAGGCCATTTATGGTCTTAAGCAGGCTCCTTGGGCTTGGTTCCAGCGCTTTAGTAGTTATCTGATACAGTTGGGTTTTCAGTGCAACTCAGTCGATACTTCTTTATTTGTCCTATCGAGAGGGTCGTCGCTACTTTATCTACTTGTGTATGTAAAAGATATCCTTCTTATAGGCAACGACTCGACTCTTCTTCGCCAGTTTATTAATCGGACACATAGAGAGTTTGATATCAGGATCTTGGTGCTCTTCATTATTTTCTTGTTCTTGAAGTTTTGCCTACCTCCTCTGGGTTACTTCTTGGCCAAGCGAAGTATGATCGTGATATTTTGACTTGGGTCGGTATGTCTGATGCGACACCTATTTCTACGCCATTTGTTGTTGGTTCTTAGCTTCACAGCTCTGCCAGTCCTCCGTTTTGGGATCCTACACTTTATCATTCTCTTGTTGATACTCTCCAGTATCTCACCATCACTCGTTCGAATTTGGCATTCTCAGTCAACACGGTCAGCTAGTATCTTCAGGATCCCAAATATGACCATTTCGCTGCAGTGACATGGATTTTGCGGTATGTTCATGGAGCTCTTCATTTGGTCTTAGCTTTTGTTCTGCTAGTACTCCTGAGGTGGTAGGATACTTTGATGCTAGTTGGGCCCTTATGTTTCGAGACTCGTTGGTCGACTTAGAGTTATGCGATTTATCTTGGTGGGAATCTGGTTTCTTGGAGTGCCAAGAAACAACCCACTGTTTCTCGCTCCAACACTGAGTCTGAATACCGTGCTCTCGCCAACGCTGCTTCAGAGCTGGTTTGGTTCACACATTTTCTTCGTGATCTTTGGGTTTCGCTTTCTGGTTCTCCATTGCTGTTATGTGAAAACAACAGTGCTATCTTTTTGGCTCTGAATCGTTGGCGCACAAGCGAGCGAAGCATATCGATATTAACTATCATTTTATTTGTCAGTTGGTGACATCTGAAAAGATGCGCGTTGCTCATGTTCCTACTTCTCTTTAGATTGCGGCCATCTTCACCAAGGGGCTCTCTCGCCTGTTGTTTGAGTATTCCAGGTCCAAGTTGTGCGTCGCCGAGTATCCGAAGCTTCGCTTGAGGGGGAGTGTTAGGGTAAATCAGATTACTGATTAGATTATGATTTATTATGATTAGAATTCTTTCCTTATTACGGCTCTATTGTACTCTCTATATATTCAGTCATCAATAATACAACTACTTACGAAAAATCATTCTATCATGCTGAATAGAGGTATTTCCACAAACATCACTACTAATTTAGCGATGCATTTGAGTGTCAATAGTATTCCAAAAAAAACATCCCTAAGGAAGATTTTTGGTAGTGGCAGCTGCATCACTTTTTGTACTTATATGATCCTTGACTTAGTTATTCTCGTGGCCTCAGTTTTTCAAATTTTAAGTGACTCGTTTTTAATCCTTGAATTTAATCTCCACTTTTAAATGGTCCTTATGCATCGTATATCTTCATCATAAGTTCAAGGAAAATTAAAGGATTTAGCAGTTAAAAGTATGTTCGAATAAGGAAAATTTTAAGGGTCTCAAGGCAAGCCTAGAGTTTAGAAAACTTAGTAATTGTCGTGCTTCCCTTCACTCATACCTGGAGTTTAAGTTGGTCAGTGGTTTTCTGTATCAAAAAATAAAATTAACCTTCGAGAAAACTATAAGTTTTGGAAATTATCTTCCTTTTCAAATATTCTTTTTGTTCATTACACTAAGACCGAAACTTTAAACCTAAAAGATTCAACTTTACATTTTGCATTTAAATTAAACATTGGACATGTTACATGAGCAAATAAGACTATTAAAATAAATAAATGAAAGGATGATAAACTAAGGAACTAACATATAACTAATTGTTTATTGTTAGAAAATTTCTTTATCATGAAATATGGTTTTAAACCTCTAGTACTAGTTATTAAGTACTTTTCTATGATTGCATTGAACATGGTAATTCATGAATTTCGTGAGTTTAAATATCTTTGGATGTCATGGTAATTCAGGCGGCGGAGGGTCTGGGGGGATATCAACCACAACAGTTGTAGCCATCATTATCCCAATCGTTGTTGGCATTGTTGTTTTTGTGGTGGTCTTCTTCTGCATAGTAAAGAGGACCAGAAACAGAAGGGCGCCAGATATTGTAGACAAAACAACAGGTGACTTAAAGCAACTTTGTTCTGAATTTTGAATTCTTGTTCCGGTGACAACATCATTTGCGAAGGGAGACTTTTTTTTCTTATAAGAAAAAAAAATAGAACATGATTACTTTACACCTTTAACTTGACATGATTACGGACTAATTTCAAAATTAATTTATGCTTCAATTCCAGGTGTAAGTACTATCTCAACTAATATTGAGTCCTTGCGGTATAACTTCAGTCAAGTTCAAGCTTTTACAAACAACTTTGCTGCAGAGAACATGATTGGTCGAGGTGGATTTGGTATGGTTTATAAGGTACTCTTTGGTTTTGTTGGATTTACTTAATCCCATCCAGTGTTTTCGATTTCCATGTCTCTTTTTTATTTATAGTTCTGACACATTAGTTACCACCACTAACCCTTTAATACTGCAAAAATGTGTAAGTTGATCATGATACACGATTATAATAGAAAACGAATTGTGTATCAACTCGCTCGAGTTTAAAATGAATAGAGTTTTAAGGATTGATTCATTATGAACTACAAGCGACTGACACTGAACTACTAGGAATTTTGCATTGAGAAGTTACTTAATATGTCAGGCTACTCTGCCAAATGGTCAAATAGTAGCTGTGAAGAGGCTATCCAGAAGCTCGACACAGGGTGGGGAAGAGTTCATTAATGAAATTTCACTTGTGGCCAAGCTTCAACATAAAAATTTGGTTAGACTATTGGGATATTGCTTGGAAGGAGAAGAGAAAATCCTCATTTACGAATTTGTTTTCAACAAAAGCCTCGACTACTTCCTTTTTGGTATGCCTCAATACGATGATTATGTTATAAATAGTTTTTCTTTTCTTTCATAATAGGATCATAAATAAATTATCTATATACTTCTGTGTTTTTTCTTGTAGATCCGGATAAGCAACCAATGTTAGACTGGTTAACACGTTACAAGATTATAGGAGGAATAGCAAGAGGACTTTTGTATCTTCATGAAGACTCTCGCATTAAAATCATACATCGTGATCTTAAGGCGGGTAATGTGTTATTAGATCAAAATATGAATCCGAAGATTGCAGATTTTGGGATGGCGAGGCTTTTCGAAATTGATCAGTCAGAAGGCAACACGAGTAAAATTGCTGGCACATTGTAAGTGGAAAAATCATTCCTTCTTCTTTTTCTTGTTAGTCATGGTGATGATTGCTGTAAAATAAATTTATTCACACCATTCATCCCATTATTACAGTCATGTTTTATTAATATTCAGAATAACTGTTATCTCGTTACATAATCAGTACTGATAATGTTTTTGAAGCGGTTACATGGCGCCCGAATACGTATTCCATGGCATGCTCTCTGTGAAATCAGATGTGTATAGCTTTGGGGTTTTAGTTCTGGAGATCATAAGTGGCAAGAAAATCAGCAACTTGGAGAATTTTGGTGGTGATGACCTTCCGTCTTTTGTAAGTTTTACTTTTAAAACAAAGTGAAATGAAACTTACTTTAGAAGTATTTGCAATTAGTATCAAAACATTATTGTTATGACTTAATCACTTAAGCCCCATTCTGCGGAGCTTATTTTTACTGAACTGAACTAAATTGAATTTAACTGAACTAAAATAAGAGTATTGAAAATAGTGATAATATGATTAAACTAGGCTAAATTTCATCAAATCAAATTTTACTGAAATATTGAATTAAAGTGCAGATAAGTTCTGGAGAATAGCGCCTTCAACTGAACACCACGTTGTCTATTTATATAATAAAGATATGTTTAGTATTGTATAATCTATGCCAATTAAGGTCCCCTAATCTCATAGTTCTTACATTAGATGATTAATTTGACAAACGTTGAACTAAACCATGCAGGCTTGGAAACAATGGAAAAATGGAACGCCATTAGAAGTGATGGATTCATCCATGGAGAATTCGTACAACCAAAATGAAGTGCTTCGCTGCATTCATATTGCCTTACTATGCGTCGAGAAAGATGGTGAACGAAGGCCTACCATGGCTTCCGTAGTTTTAATGCTCAACAGTTACTCTATTACGCTGCCTATCCCAAATGCACCTGCATTTTTTGTTCGGAGTAGAATAGAGAATTTCCCTAGAGAAGTATCTCTTCTTGCAGACTCGGATAAATCATCGTCACATCTAGAAAACTCCAGAAAGGAAGACTCTTTCAGTTCTGACCTTTATCCTAGATAAAAGAGAGGGACTCAATGCAGCCACCCGTTACTATCTCACCCGATTATTTGCAGGTCAATTGTTCTTGGATTGTGGTTTCTATACTACTTGTTATCGAGAATTTGTAGACCATGTTTTCAGGGTACTACTTATTGACGATCAAACATGATTATTGAAGATTGTAAAAAAAATAAATATGACATTATTGTTGGGACGGAGGAAGTATATGTAATTGAACCATTTTTGGATTGTGAACTATTCTTATCTTACCGTATTCTGGATTTTATCATAGAGACAATAGTTTGTAGTTTCAAAGGGACGAAGCCAGGAAATATATATGTCGGGGCCGGCCTGGTAGAAAACAAAATTCGAAATTACACTCAATATTTTTCTTTTCGACGGGAGTTTTGAAGATTTTTTTTTCAAAATTACATATGTACAATCCCCCATATGTTCTGTTACCAAATTTCTATACCAAATAGACAGAAATATTAAATATAACGACTGTTATTTTCTCTTTAATGTTAGACGGTGTGATCTTGGAGGATTTGTACAAATAACACTGAAACTGAGAAAATTATGACGGAAACTGGCGTTGAGTGTATATATTATGCATGCCACAAAAACAATTGTGACACTTAGCAAGGTGCGTCTATTAAAGGTCAGAAATATAATTGTGACACTTTGCCTGGCGCATCTATTATGTGTCAGAAATGTAATTGTGACACATTGCAAGGCGCGTCTATTAAGGAGATAAATTTTATTACTTCTTCAGTCTCATTTCAAGCTGCACGCTTTGACTTTCAACGGTTAACTTGAAAAATGTTCGATCCCTAATATATTTCATTTAGGGTAATTAAAATTTGGAAAAAGTCGATATTATGTTATAACGAATCTAATAATGTATCATACAATAAAATCTATACTTATATACCAATTCCATTTTAAGGTCAAAGTTAGAAGGTTTTGACTAAATAAATAGTTAAATTGCAGCTTGAAATGAAACGAATGAAGTATATGGTTCATAACTCATTATATCTACACTACATTAATAATAATAGAGTCCGTCTCTTGAAATACGGTCTTTACATAAGTTATGGAAAAACCAAGGTTTAAAGTGTGAATTAGAAGAAATGAAGATAAAACTTTTGGGTTGCATGAATCGGGTAATAAATTTATAACTACTACATGTTGCATACTAAAATTTTAATATTGCAACTAAGATCTTTTACCTTTTATTATTCTAATTAAGCTCCGTCTTTCCATAAGCCTATGGAAAGACCATCTTTCCCAAGACTTTACATAATATAATATTATAAAAATAAGAATAATTGAAGTTTATAATTTACTCCATTATTTATTTATACAAAACCTCTTGTTTTTTTTTGCTTCGTTCATTGCTGGTCCTTTAAAGTATTATAGTACAAATTTATTGTACTATTCTCATAAAAAATTACATATCATTTCTTACCTTATACATTGCATTTCTTAAATTACATACAAAATTTAAAATTTTTAAAAATATTTTTATATATCATATATCTTTATATTTTCACCTTCAAATACATAATATTACTTGTTTTAACTTATAAAATGTAATATTTAAATTTTATAAAAAATTACAAAATTTAAGGCAAATGCCCCCAAGGATTGTTTTTAATCTTATGGAAAGACCGCCTTTCCTGGACAGTTTCCTACTCTAACTATGTATGGCTCAGGACTCAGTCAAGACTTTGGACTTGGAGGTCTTCCATTAAAAGGACTGTTGATGACTTTGGAAAGTATTCACTCACATCTTTTTCTTCCTCCAAACGCGCTTAATTCATAATGATAATTCCAAAAGCTGAACTACAATAGCAACTTAAATGTATCTTCTTTTTCTAACATTAATCCCTGAAAACCTTTAATGCTAGGTAACATGATCCCCAGAAAAACATCACTCTTTGTTTCCTTTCTCCTCTGCATCTCGACTAGTTTCCATGCCGGAAGCTCAGAACCTCTCGTAAAAACGTGTTCAGACAATGCAGTATACAACGTTAGTACTACTAATGGAAGGGCATACAGAAACAACCTCGAAACCCTACTCTCCACTCTCTATTCAAACGCTACTACGCCAACCGGCTTCTTCAATTACACCACTGGAACTGGCACCGCTGCCATTCACGGCCTGTTCCTCTGCCGGGGCGATGTTTCACCTGGTGAATGCCAATCCTGCTTGAGGAACGCCACCACCGAGGTTCTCCAGGTCTGTCCGAACCAAACCCGGGCGAATATCTTCTACGACAACTGTATGTTGCGGTATTCGAATGAATCCATCTTTTCCAAGTTGGATACCAGCAATGGATGGTTTCTGTGGAATCCAGGTAACTTTACCGACGGGGCGCTGTTGAACCAGGTTTTGGGTGAGGCATTCGATGGAATAGCGAATAGGGCTGCGCATGGCGATGATCCGGGCAAGAGATTCGCTGTTCAAGAGGCTAATTACTCATCACTTCAGAAGATATATGCACTAGGTCAATGCACTCCTGATCTTTCAGATCTGGATTGTGACAGTTGCTTGAGAAAAGCTATTGGAGATCTCCCGGGCTGCTGTTCTAATCGTAAGGGAGGTAGGGTTCTTTACCCTAGCTGTACTATTAGGTACGAGTCAGATCCGTTTTACCAAAACCCGCCGGCTCCTCCTCCGACGACTACTATTGCTCCTCCTCCTCCGGCGACTACGATTGCTCCTCCTCCGACGACTACGATTGCTCCTCCTCCTCCGGCGACGATTGTGCCAGATTCTGGAAGCAGTCAAGGTAAGATCTTATGGGAAATGAAGGATTTTTAGTGGTCAAAAGTATGTTTGAATTAAGACTCCATGCGCATGTAACAAATTTTCAACTTTGAACCGGGGCAGATTTAAAAATTTTAATTTCGCGTGTCACAAATTAATTTAGTACCTCTATCTTTGAAAATAGTGTTAAAATTTTGAAGTTTTTAAAAATTTGAGAGAATATAATGGGTTTAAACTCTAAAATAAACTAGGTCACTAATAAAAAATCATATGTTAACTAACTAAGAAATTCTTTTTTTAAATTGAAAATTGGTAGGGCAATTGCCCTACCTTGTCTGGCCGTGCCTCGGCCTCTGCTTTGAACAGATCTGTTAGACTAATAAAAATTTATTAAGTGCCTTACTCATATTTTTTACCTACCTTTGATATGAATATCCTTACGAAAATCCTTGTTTGCGGAATGAATAATAGCACTCGTCAACGGGTGGATCGAAGCACCTTGTTTTTGGAAAGAAGACACACACGAATTCTTGTTGATGAGCAGAACATGAAACTCTAGTGACACAAGGTCAAACCATGGTCCAAGCACCACTTGCACGTTTAAAACAAAGAACTTTGGTTCTAAGCACTAAATCGAATAACAAACCTAATGGTTAAAAAGCTTGAATAAGAAACGAACTTTTGTCGTGCTAGGGGCGCAGGTGGAAGGAACGATTATACAGTAATAAATCTTTTTTTTCTAGAGAGAGAGAAACTTTGTAAGATGTTTGCACATTGTAAGACTCATATCTCATAACTAAAATTTATCAAAAATTGAAATTAAGAAAACATAATTTAATCATGGCGAATCGAGGTGCATGTGTTCTAACTTATATATTGATAGGATTATATTAATTAAAATGTCACATTTTTTCCTTTCAGAATTGTCAAGGATTAGAATCTTTAAATAACCAGTTAATTGTTTATATAAAATTTTCTTGATTATGAATTGTTGTTCTCCAGAGCCAGTTACGGAGTAGTCTTCTTTGATTACATTAGAGATGGCAATTCATGAAAAGTCCATAGTCTCTGAGTTTCAAAACTCTATTTTAAATATCTTTTGATGCCATGCTCAGGTGACAGGGGGATATCAACAACAATTGTAGCCATTATCATCCTAATTGTTGTTTTTCAGCCATTGTCTTCTGCATAATAAGGAGGACCAGAAAGAGATAGAATGTTAAAGGTATTGAAATTTAGTTTTACTGTATTCTCTTAATTATTACTAGTATGTTCCAACATAAGCTATCCAACCAAGTATGCAATAAATTAAAGCATTAAAGACACAACACTTGGTTACGCAATTCGGTGAAATCCATCTACATCTGCGGGGCCTGGCCCAGTTTAGAATGAATCCACTAATTTGAAAGATACAATACAAAGTACCCCATACAAAATACTTATCTTTACTAATCAAATGTGTGAATTCTGCTAGCTCCCCTAGCTACCGATCCGCCTTAACTAGACTCCCTCTGACCTCGAAACTCGTTGACGCTGGATCTCCTCCTCCCGAGGGATTAAGGCATATGATTATGAACTTTGAACAGCAGGTCACGTATGTTGGAACATAGAATTCTAGCTCTTTGCAATTCTCTTGGCAGATTGAAAATCCGTGTACAGATTTTCTCTGTTAAAATCATGTAATGAATGCAGCCGTGGTGTCCCTTTTTAAAGCCATGAGCAGATCAGAATTCTTCATGATTATCTCAATAATATTCTTATTCCTTATCTGTTTTTGAAGCATATCCAAATCCCATAAATAAATGGATTTTCTTTATCACAATATTTTCCATATATTTGATAATATCAACACCACATTTGTAAGGATTTTCCATAAACCAACTATGCTTTTACACGCCTAATACATAGCATAATATTCAGAATTTCATAACTCAAAAATACCATAATATTCTATCCTTTCTGCGTAAAATATGATTGGTGTATTTATGCTAATCCGCATGTTGCAACATGGAAAGATTTTTGTTTCCAAATATTTTTACAAAATTGCCAATTAAAATATTCAATGAATACCACTTGACTTTACAATCTCCTCCTTTGGCATTTTGTGGACCCATCCATTTTGAACATTAATATCACGATGAAAAACATTTAATCAAACACATAAGTCTTCCCAAATTCCACTTATGTTGGAACATATGCAAAATACTAAATCTGATATAAAAGTATACCAACCGAATACCAGAATTCCATCAAAATAATAATCAAAATCGAATACCATAATTCCAGAATACCATCAAAATAATAATCAGATTACAGCCAAAATATTCTCCCCCTAGGGCCATAAATATGTCAAAGGAAAATAAAAAAATGACCGAAACAGAAAGCAGACTCCTCCTAAATGTGACACAAGATCTATGTTGGAACATAGATACACCAGAAAATCATCATTGTTCAGGAGCAGCAGTCTAGGCCTCCAGCTGCATTTTCTCCACCTCAAGTTAAGCCTTCTCTATTTCTAGTGCCGCCATTGGAATTGCTATCGCCCCCAACCTTGCATTCAGTACCACCAATTTGGCCATCTTTTCAGCAGTTGCAGAAGTAGAGCCTTCACAGTTCCAGGGAAGATCATTGATGGGGTTGATTTTACCATATATTTTGGGTTGATTATTGAGTTGAATGGTTGATTAAATGCTTGGATATTTATGTTATTCATAATGTTCTTGCAGTTTAAAGATTTAGATGTTGAATTGGCAAGTTGTTGCAGTTATGGTCATTTGTGCTTGGAGATGGAAGTGGAAATGGAGATATTTGGTACTGAATTATGGCAATTACAAATGTAGTGGGAGAAGAATCAAGATTGATTTGAAGACTCCTAAATGTTAGGAGAGAATATTGTGTTTATCTTTTTGAGTTTTAATTAGATAAGGAAAGACATATTTTATTCCTTATATATCTTTTGGTTGTAGTTATATTTTTGGAGACTATTTATTTTGATATATGCGAATAGACATACGAATAGAGAAGACAGTGACACAATTACGTACGCACAGTCCATCTGCGCCGAACAGTATTTGTGATTGGGTTTTTAGTATTTTATTCAGAGAATTTTCTCAAGTTTAGCCTTCTCTATTTCTAGTGCCACCATTTGAATTGCTACCGCCCCCAACCTTGCATTCTGTACCACCAATTTGCCTGTCTTTTCAGTAGCTGTAGAAGTAAAGCCTTCAGAGTTCCAAGGAAGATCATGAAAGTGCCTCATCCCAAAGGTTTTTTTTCAGGCCGTAGGAACTCTGTATCTATGATCACATCTTTCGCCTTACCCCTTCACCTTGGCACTCTTGGCCAATGCAGAAATTAAGCAGGGATACACAGTAGCATGTTTTTCCTTTGGGGCTGTAGCTTGCCTCACTATATTCTGCTGTATGAACAACCGAAGGTTTACTGATTTCTTTATTCCAACACAGTACATCAGTTTAGCATTTCTTGATGTGTGTTATTTTGTGTTCATATTTTGTGGGATTATTATGATTTTATTGTGATATAATTTGCACTTTAAGGTGTTTTTGGTGCAGGAATTCATTAATTGTGGAGAATTGAGAGGGAGCTATACATTGTACTCTTTTTCCCTTAACCAACGGTTTTTTCCCACTGGGTTTTCCAGGTTAAGGTTTTTAATGAGGCGATGTGCTCCAATGGAAAATGTTCTTATTTTATAAGACATTTTTCCAGGGATGAAGGAAGAGAGGAAAAAGCAGAATTGCTGAAGTTATGGGGTGAAAAGTGAATTATTGAAGGGATGTGGATTTGAAGGAAATAAATATATTCACTGCCTATATTGATAAGGATTGTATTATCTCCTTCCATTTAAAATTCCTTAATTGTAGGAATTAGTTATTTAGAATTAGAATAGATATTATTTTATTTCCTTATTTCTTCCATAAGAAGAAAAGTAATTAGAAGTTGATTTGGATTTGGTTTTGGTTTGGTGTATATAAAATATACACGGCCGGGGATAGATTTTGTAATAGGAGGAGATACATATTTAAGATGAAGACGGAAGAAAAGTGCAGACGTGAAGGAGGTTTCCTGGTTTGATATTTATTTATGTTAGTTAGTTAGTTATTTATTATATTGATTATGAGTTATTATTATATTATTTATTTGTTTAGTTTAATTATTATGAGTAGCTAATTTATATATCGGCATGGAATAACAAGCATTAGTTTATGAATCGTGAGGCCTAATTGTTTTATAATTGATTCTTATGTGTTCTTGATTGTTCTTGGTTTATTTTATTCTTGATATATTTAAGCCTGATCAACTTGAATATTATTGGGATAATGCTATCTAATTCCACCAATACGTAATCGTTGGAAGGGGTTAGTAAGTAGCGAGTTCTTGTGAAAAACAGCTAACTAGCTAAGACTGTAATAGCAAGATGGGGAACAATTAAGTGTGCGTTACTACTTGCGAATACTTGGGTAATTGCTATATCAGGTTCTTTTCATTCTTAATGCTATCGAGGTGTGTAACTGGTTCAGCGAATACTTTCCGGAGGCATCTTGGTAAGAGTAACGATTGGTTAATTATAATTAGTCAGTTGTCGACAAGGTAAGAAAGAATTGAGAGGGTTTAGCAAATACTTGCCGTCTTATAACTGATAGATGCATATGAATTGATTTATCTTTGCGCCTATGATCGATGTTTAACTAATGTGAATTATTCCGAGCCGATTACCTTATTCATATATTTTATAGACAATTATATATTTTAGTTTGCATTATTATTTCATATCTTATAGTTGCATTATTAGTTGTTAGATAAATCTAAAAATTAAGGCGTGGTGGCTACACCAAAAGTGCTATATATTAGTAGGTATTTTAATATAGATTTTTCTCCGTTCCTCGTGGGATCGACTCTGCTTGCTACTGTACTAATTTCATCATTAGAGTTTGCAGATTATTTTGGTGAGTGAAACGACGTTCACCAAATTGGCGCCGTTGCCGGGGAACGGTAGTTAATTTCTATTTATTTTGCTACTAATTTTTGTTCTTTAGTTATTGGTATATGACCAGGTCCCAGAAGCAGGAATTGATATTTGATTCTGAAGTTGAAAAGACAGCCAGGAAGAATTACAAACTCGCCAGGGAGAGGAAGCTGAAAGCTGCCGCAGACCCTCTGTTTGGCCAAACAGAGGTCGTTTCCGGAGCAGAATCCGAATCTGAGCCCGAATCTGTTTCCAACACTGTAATGGGGGACAGAGGAGAGGCAGATCCCAATGCTGACAAGCCGTACTATGATACTTCTCAGGTGGCATTAATGGAAGAAATTCCATTGTGCCCAACAAATATTAATTAAAGGCATCCAAAAGTCTAGCCAAAGACTGTAAACAAAGGCGCTAGTTGGGAGGCAACCCAATTTTCTTAGTTTTTTTTCTTTCTTCTTTTAAGTTTTTATTTTTTATCTTTTAGGAATTTCAATTTCTCATCTGATCTCAATTCTTGATATGCAGATTTGAAGTACATGAATTTGCACCATAGAGAATTCACACATTTGGAAAGCTGGACTCGCAGGGCTCCATTTGGCCAAACGGAGGCCTGTGGCAGAACCTGACTATGATCAAACGCTTTCCTCTTGATTGGGAATTTTTTCGAAACCCACCACTATAAGTTCCCTCTTTCCCTTTTATTTTTTTTATGATGTTGATTATGTGTTAAACCTTTTCTCATAAGAGCTTTGCATTATTTGCTTGAGGGCAAGCAAAGTTTAAGTGTGAGGAGGTTTCTTGTGTGTTTTGTTTTGTATTAAAAAAAATAAAAAAATATTTTTATTTATTTTGGGTTTTTTATTTTTACGGTGAAACATGTGTTTTTTTTTGTGTTGTTTGAGTCGATAATTTGACATGAGAAAATTCTAGTGGCTCTTGATAAAAGTACCCTGCCGGTTGTAAACTTCATTGTAACAAACTTGGTAAATCTAATATGCCTTGAAGTTATTGAATGATATTTTCTACGATTTGCGAAATTTGATTGATATGATTTTTGGGATGACGAAAAAGGATGAGTTTAATTGAATATTTTAGCCTACTAAAGTGAGGTTTGAGCTAGAGTAGAGCACTCTCTACATCAATCTTTGTTCTGAGAGATCACATTGTTATAATTGGAGTTGTTATGTGTGAAAGTGATGGAAGGCACTAGGATGAACCACACAGCTTAAATTGCCTACCAATTACATTTAACCCCCAGTGAAACACTTTGAAGCTTTGACTATGTTCTTTGATATGAGTTACTATATATTTAGCCAAAGCCTTATTTTATCCTTTCTCTTGGTCCTATTATGCATGTTCTTGGAGTTAATGTTGACGAATTCATCCATTGTGTTCTCTTGAGTTGATGACATTACTGAGTATGTGTCCAGTTTGCCCAGACTGAACGGTTTCGAAAAATGAAGGCTGAATTTTATGATGAACAGTGACACTGGGGTTCCGTTTGGCCAAACTGAGGGGCGTAACAGTGAAAAAAAAAGAGAGAGAAAATCATATTTTTATGTTGCGCTTTTTCTCTAAAAAAAGAGTACCAGTTTTGGACTGTATTGAAGAAGAATGGTGCTAGAAAAAAAAGAAAAAAAGAGAAGAAAAAAAAAAGAAAAAAAAAGAAAAGAAAAAAAATAAATAGCACCTACTTTGATGTGATCTTACTTGGCTTTCTCATAATAGCCATGAGATGAAACTTGTTGGTGAATGTCTACTATAAATGGATGATGGTTGAAGGAAAAAAATATGCATAATATTTTGATCGATATTGCTTGAGCTTAGCACCCTTAGGATCTCACCAATCTGAATGGTCCCTAGCCCCGTTACAACCCTTGAGAAAGACCTTCCTGATTTGCATATTAATTTCTCTATATTATAACTTGTGAATTATTTGAGTGATTGTCCTTCATATATTGAGAGTGATTGAGTGAAACCGTGAGAAATATTCATTGCTTGTCCGATTTTGACTGAATAGATGATTAGATTTCTTGATCTTGAACATTTTCATTTAAATTACTTTAAGGGTTGATGATTTCCAGATGCGTTAACGTGATCATTTACTCCTTGGCAGGGGAAAATTTATCGTTATAAGAGTAGAAGCTAGAGTTTTTTAATGTTGAATTTTTATTTGTTTAGTTGATTGATTTGTGTTTCTATCTTAATTTTTCTTTTTAGGGTCATTTTAGATAGAGTCATATGAGGAAATGAGAATTTATGAACGTTGTGGATTGTTGATAACTCTTATATTCTTCACTTCATACTTGAGGGCAAGCATGATTCAAGTGTGAGGATATTTGATGTGTGTTATTTTGTGTTCATATTTTGTGGGATTATTATGATTTTATTGTGATATAATTTGCACTTTAAGGTGTTTTTGGTGCAGGAATTCATTAATTGTGGAGAATTGAGAGGGAGCTATACATTGTACTCTTTTTCCCTTAACCAACGGTTTTTTCCCACTGGGTTTTCCAGGTTAAGGTTTTTAATGAGGCGATGTGCTCCAATGGAAAATGTTCTTATTTTATAAGACATTTTTCCAGGGATGAAGGAAGAGAGGAAAAAGCAGAATTGCTGAAGTTATGGGGTGAAAAGTGAATTATTGAAGGGATGTGGATTTGAAGGAAATAAATATATTCACTGCCTATATTGATAAGGATTGTATTATCTCCTTCCATTTAAAATTCCTTAATTGTAGGAATTAGTTATTTAGAATTAGAATAGATATTATTTTATTTCCTTATTTCTTCCATAAGAAGAAAAGTAATTAGAAGTTGATTTGGATTTGGTTTTGGTTTGGTGTATATAAAATATACACGGCCGGGGATAGATTTTGTAATAGGAGGAGATACATATTTAAGATGAAGACGGAAGAAAAGTGCAGACGTGAAGGAGGTTTCCTGGTTTGATATTTATTTATGTTAGTTAGTTATTTATTATATTGATTATGAGTTATTATTATATTATTTATTTGTTTAGTTTAATTATTATGAGTAGCTAATTTATATATCGGCATGGAATAACAAGCATTAGTTTATGAATCGTGAGGCCTAATTGTTTTATAATTGATTCTTATGTGTTCTTGATTGTTCTTGGTTTATTTTATTCTTGATATATTTAAGCCTGATCAACTTGAATATTATTGGGATAATGCTATCTAATTCCACCAATACGTAATCGTTGGAAGGGGTTAGTAAGTAGCGAGTTCTTGTGAAAAACAGCTAACTAGCTAAGACTGTAATAGCAAGATGGGGAACAATTAAGTGTGCGTTACTACTTGCGAATACTTGGGTAATTGCTATATCAGGTTCTTTTCATTCTTAATGCTATCGAGGTGTGTAACTGGTTCAGCGAATACTTTCCGGAGGCATCTTGGTAAGAGTAACGATTGGTTAATTATAATTAGTCAGTTGTCGACAAGGTAAGAAAGAATTGAGAGGGTTTAGCAAATACTTGCCGTCTTATAACTGATAGATGCATATGAATTGATTTATCTTTGCGCCTATGATCGATGTTTAACTAATGTGAATTATTCCGAGCCGATTACCTTATTCATATATTTTATAGACAATTATATATTTTAGTTTGCATTATTATTTCATATCTTATAGTTGCATTATTAGTTGTTAGATAAATCTAAAAATTAAGGCGTGGTGGCTACACCAAAAGTGCTATATATTAGTAGGTATTTTAATATAGATTTTTCTCCGTTCCTCGTGGGATCGACTCTGCTTGCTACTGTACTAATTTCATCATTAGAGTTTGCAGATTATTTTGGTGAGTGAAACGACGTTCACCAAATTGTTCTCTAGTTAAGGCAGTCGTGTTGGATGAAGGCATCCAGCAGTTTACTGCTACCTGATATAGACCAAAGAATCCCAATGACAGAATCTGATCATCTGACACTCCTAGATCATCTGGAAACACTCCCTCAAATTCTGGAGTCTGTAGCCCCAAATTATGGAGTCTGTAGCCCCAAAATCCTGTTTATCCTTGCAGCTGTAAAGTCAATAACCTTTCCCCTTACATAAACTCTCTCAAACCAAGGGGAATCAACCTCTAAATTTCCATCCATCAAATTGGAGTACACTTCAATGACTACATGTCTATTGTACTAAAGTTGTACATTGGCAGCCCTTTTCATTCCTATTAATTCCAAAATCTCAAAAAACCCACTAGTCTTGTATACCTCTAGGTCTACGGGTCTCTCAGATATCACCTTCTTCTCTACAAAAATTCTCCCATTTCTTCACAATTTATATCAAAATATGAGAATGATAGTGCTTCACTTGCAGGCAGAGGTGGTAGCACTTTCTTCTTAGGAGCAGCCTGATTTTTCTTTGCCTTTTTGGTTGGTGGGGAATCTTTTGTTGCAGCCACCTTTCTCTTACCCTTGACAGTTTGTAGGAACTCATATAACACCTCATCACTTGAGTATTTCATCTTAGGATGTTCCTATGTTGGAACATACTCAGTATCCTCAGCTCCTTCTTCTTCAGCAGTCTGTGTTCCAACATACTGATCTTTATCTGGCTCACTTTGTCTCAAAATAGGTCCTCCAGTCTGGTCTCCTTCAACATCAGCATCACCAGTTACTTCAACCTAGTCTTCATTATCAATCTCCATCTCCTCAATATTTTCGGACTCTGCATTCTGTGTTGGAAAATAGCCAACATTTTCTTCTTCTTCACTGTCAGACTCTTCAATTATCATTGGTTTTCTCAGTTTCTCCATTCTCTGAGCAGCCTTCGAATAAAAAAAATCCTACAGGCAACATGTCCGTAAACTTAACCACTTCTAGTCCTGCTGCCTCAGTATCACTTATATCCCTAAATCTAACATAGCTCTGGCAAGGTATAGATGAATACACATGGAACCTATCCTTCCCGTTGTAAACATCATATCTCTCCCATAGAAATTTAACTTTATAATTTTCAATATCCCAGAGGTTACCCACATCACCAGATACTAATTTCTTGACATTCAGATTCAAGAACTCTCCTTCTATACTCTTAAGTTTACGCAAATATACTGTATATAGCTGTGAGCAGGTTCGTTTCCCAAGAGATTGGCGAGGCCTTTTCCTTAATCTTTAATTTGCGAATTTGTAACCAAAAAGAACCAGACAAGGGTCGGGAATAAGAGAAACTAAAAATCGAGTAAAAACAAGAATGAGAAATTGTTACAGATTGTAAAACAATTCAACTATGATGAGAAGATTCCAGTTTCGATCAATTCCTTACTGGCTTTCTATCTCGATCCTTGATGAAAAGATGACTTTAAATGCATGCACACAAATTGGTTATAGTTGCAAACAACCAATCTTTCCTTACCTTGTCGATAGTCAGGAGGACGCCTCACCAATTATTTCTCTAACTAACATATAACCTAAGAGACACTCTATAGATTTAATATGCTGGCAACATTAAGAATGGGAAAGATCAAATTCATAACCAAAAAACTCGGACGCTGGATTGTTGAATTAAGACCGTTGTTCCCCATTGGAGAAATGGAACGCCATTAGATGTGATGGATCCATCCATGGAGGATTCCTATAAATAAAATGAAGTGGTTCATTGCATTCATATTGCCTTACTATGCGTCGAGGAAGATGTGGAACAAAGGCCTACCATGGCTTTCGTAGTTTTAATGCTTAACAGTTACTCTATTACACTTCCTATCCCAAATCCACCTGCATTTGTTGTTCAGATTAAAACCGAGAATTTCCCTAGAGATGTATCTCTTCTTACAGATTTAGATAAATCATCACCTCGGCTAGAAAACTCCGTAATGGAAGGATCTATCACTGAAATTTATCCTAGATAAAAGAGAGGGACTCAGTTAATGCAGCCAACTGTTACTAAGCTGCCCTAATTACCAGTTTTTAGGAAAACCCTCATTTTCCTTTGGAGAGCTTTGCTAAATGTTATTCCCATGGCGTCCAATTTTGTTCTCATGGGAGTCATCACTCACCCTCTTTGCCAATTGTGCTACACACAAGCTAGAGAGGATGTGCAACACCTCTTTCTGCAGTGCCCGCTGGCACAATCAATTTTGCATTGCTTATAACTCGCTTTTGATTTCGGTCGAGGATCACCACAACCTCTCCACACATGGTTTTGGAGTTGGCTCTACACAGCCTCGGATACGGAGGTTCTCAGTCTCTCCTATCACATTCTCTGGCAGATCGGGTTACAGAGAAATGTGAAGCTCTTTAGAGATCAGGAGCAACCACCACATTTATGGGTTAATCTTGCTCGCTACAGCCTAAGAGTAGACAACAACAGACACATAGCAATGGATATTGAAGATATATATTTAGGGCCCGGCCAGCATGAAGCACATGAAACACAGTGGAGTGAGCTTCAGATCTTACCAACGTTTAAGCTGGATGGGGCTTTTTGGCAGAAACATTGGCACGGCTCGGCATCTTGGACGCTACTAAACAATCTGCAAGCTCAAGGATCTTTGCACTGGAAACATTTTCCTTGCCCGTCAGCGTTGGCAGCAGAGACGAACGCTTGTCTTGCTAGCTTGAAGCACGCTTTACAGCAAGGATTTAGTCATTTACAGGTGTGGACGGATTCTCAGCAACTCGTACCTTTGCTTAGAGAAGCAGATCAATTCAAAACAAAGAATCAATTTCATTATTTACACAAAATTTTCTGAATACAATCACAAATAGTTTATATATTTAGTATACAAAAGCTATATTATGCAGATAATTTCATCTATATGTTATAATGAAGCTAACAATGTATCATTCAATGCTATTTATATTTATACATTAATTTAATTTTATGGTCAAAGTTAGGAAATTTTGACTAAATAAATAGTTAAATTACCGTTTGAAATGAGACATGGGAGAACTATTGATTTCTACAATTTAAAATCTTTTATAAAAAAATAACTTAAATTAAATCACTGATTTAAAAAAAAAAAAAAACTCCCTCTTGATTCAGTCAAGACTTGGAGATTGCCTAAAGTCTTCCATGAAAAGGACTGTTGATGACTTTGAAAAGTCTTTACTCACATCTTTGTCTTCCTCCAAACTCGTTTAATTCATATTGATAATTCCAAAAGCTGAACAACAATAGCAACTTAAATAAATGTATCTTCTTTTTTTAACATTCATGATTCAACATTGATCCCTGAAAACCTTTAATGCTAGGTAACATGCTCCCCAGAAAAACATCACTCTTTGTTTCCTTTCTCCTCTGCATCTCGACTAGTTTCCATGTCGGAAGCTCGGCACCTCTTGTAAATACCTGTTCGGACAATGCATTATACAACGTTAGTACTACTAATGGAAGGGCATACAGAAACAACCTCGAAACCCTACTCTCCACTCTCTATTCAAACGCTACTACGCCAACCGGCTTCTTCAATTACACCACTGGAACTGGCACCGCTGCCATTCACGGCCTGTTTCTCTGCCGGGGCGATGTTTCACCTGGTGAATGCCAATCCTGCTTGAGGAACGCCAAGACCGAGGCTCTCCAGGTCTGTCCGAACCAAATCGGGGCGAATATCTTCTACGACAACTGTATGTTGCGGTATTCGAATGAATCCATCTTTTCCACGTTGGATACCAACAATGGATGGTTTCTGTGGAATCTAGGTAACGTTTCCGACGGGGCGTTGTTGAACCAGGTTTTGGGTGATGCATTCGATGGAATAGCGAATAGGGCTGCATATGGTGATGATCCGGGCAAGAGATTCGCTGTTCAAGAGGCTAATTACTCATCATTTCAGAAGATATATGCACTAGGTCAATGCACTCCTTAATTTTCAGATTTATCTAACAACTAATAATGCAACCAACTAATATAAAATATGAAATAATAATGCAAACAAAAAACATATAAAAATCTATAAAATATATGAATAAGGTAATCGGCTCAGAATAACCCACATTAGTTAAACATCGATCATAGGCACAAAGTTAAATCAATTCATATGCATCTATCAGTTATATGAAAGTAGGTACGCTTAACCTCCCAATTCTTTCATTTTTTATCGACCATTAACCAATTTTAATTAACAAATTATAATTAACTAATTATTTCTCTTACCAAGATGCCCCCAATTCTTTCGCTGAACCAGATACACACCTTGATATCATTAAGAATGAAAAGAACCTGATATAGCAATTACCAAAGTAAAAGCAAATAGTAACACACACTTAATTGTTCTCCATCTTGCTATTACAGTCTTAGCTAGTTAGTTGTTTTTCACAAGAACTCGCTACTTACTAACCCTTTCCAACGATTATGTATTGGTGGAATTAGATATCATTATCCCAATAATATTCAAGTTGATCAGGCTTAAACACATTAAGAATGAATTTAACCAAGAACAATCAAGAACACATAAGAATCAATTATAAAACAATTAGGTCTCACGATTCATAAACTAATACTTATTATTTCATGCCAATATATAAATTAGCTACTCATAATAATTAAACTATACAAATAAACAGTATAATTAATAAACATAATTAACTAACGGAATAATAATAAAACAAAAGCAAACCGTAATCAATTCGAATGCATAAGCTCCCAACTCCAGTATATTGTAATGCCAATATTTATATACCCAATTAATCCCTAAGAAATCTGCACTAAGAAAACAAAAAACTGAACCTCCTCCCTCTCTGTATTCGGCCGTATATATTTATTTATATACACAAAATCAAAACCAAATCCAAATCAACTTCTAATTACTTTTCTTCTTTGGGAAGAAATAAGAAAATAAGATAATATCTATTCTAATTCTAAATAACTAATTCCTACAATTAAGGAATTTTAAATGGAAGGAGATAGTACAATCCTTATCAATATAGGAAGTAAATATTTTTAATTTCTTCAAATCCACAACTCTTCAATAATTCACTATTTACCCCATAACTTCTGCGATTCTTCTTTTACCTCTTTTCCTTCATCCCTGGAAAAATGTGTTATAAAATAAGAACATTTTCCATTAGAGCATATCGCCCCATTAAAAACCTTAACCTGGAAAATCCAGTGGGAAAAAACCGTTGGTTAAGGGAAAAAGAGTACAATGTATAGCTCCCTCTCAATTCTTCACAATCCATGAATTTCTGTACCAAAAATACCTTAAAGTGCAAATTATATCTCAATCAAATCATAATAATCCCACAAATTATGAACACAATATAACACACATCAGTACGTATGGGCAGTAATAGTCCATGTATGCTGTTGTATAGAAGTTAAGACATGATTTATCAGAATTATCTTCCCACCCCCTGGAAGCCACTGATTTTTCTAATTAGAGACATTATTAACTGAGTCAATTAGTGTTTTAAAATTAAGGTTTAATTTCCTATCTTTAAAAGCTGTAACCTCGGGTAGGAAAATGGAAGTGTGCACTGGGACATATTAGTTAAGTCCTTTATCTCTTTCTTATTTTTTTTACTTATTTTCCCCGAGTAATTTTCACTTTTTTGAAAATTCACTTTTTGACCTGTAGTATTTTGATACATTTTCATAAAAATCATTAGGTAATTTTGAAATTTTTTTGTTCCTTTAAGAAAAACCACCGTGTCATCAGCAAAGGATAGTTAATTTTATAGAGTTGGCTGATCTTGTGGTTTTAAATTTTATTATTATTTTATTTAAAAACTAGACCCTAAGGTAACTGGTTAAATGTTCTATCAATAGGTTAAAAACAAAGGGTGATAATGAGAAATCTTGCTGAAAACTGAAAACTGAAAACCAGGTTGAGTGGATGTTATTCATTCTAATCTTGACTAGATGACCATGAAAGCCCTGTTTCAGCAAAAGGGTAACAATAATTGACCAAGCAACTCGGTCAAATGCCTTCATCATGTCATGTTTTAGGACTGGGTTTAAGGATTTATTTTGGCTGTAATCTGATTATAATTTTGATGGTATTCTGGAATTCTGGTATTCGGTTCTGATTATTATTTTGATGGAATTCTCGTATTCAGTTGTTATTCTTTTATATCAAATTCATTATTTTGCATATGTTCCAACATAAGTGGAATTTTGTTTTACTGAATTCTCTTAATTATTACTAGTATGTTCCATAACCTATCTAACCAAATATGCAATAAATTAAAACATTAAAGAAACAACACTTGGTTATGCAGTTCGGTGAAATCCACCTACATCTGTGGGGCCTGACCCAGTTCAGAATGAATCCACTAATTAGAAAGATATAGTACAAAGTACACAAAACAAAATACTTATCTTTACTAATCAAACGTGTGAATTCTGCTAGCTCTCCTAGCTACCGATCCGCCTTGATCTGACTCCCTCTGACCTCGAAACTCGTCGACGTTGGATCTCCTCCTTCCGAGGAATTAAGGCATATGATTCTGAACTGTAACAACAGGTCACATATGTTGGAACATAGAATTCTGGCTCTTTGCCATTCTCTCGGCAGATTGGAAATGTGTGTGCATATTTTCTCTGTTAAAATCATGTATTGAATGCAGCCGTGGTGTCCCCTTTTAAAGCCATGAGCAGATCGGAATTCTTCATGATTATCTCTATAATATTCCTATTCCTTATCTGCTTTAGAAGCATATCCAAATCCCATAAATAAAGAGATTTTCCTTATCACAATATCTCCCATATATTCGATAATATCAACACCATATTTGTAAAGAATTTCCATAAACCAACTATGCTTCTACACGCCTAGTATATGGCATAATATTCAGATTTTCAAAACTCACAAATACCATAATATTATGTCCTTTCTGCGTAAAATCTAATTGGTGTATTTTATGTTAATCTGCATGTTCCAACATGGAAATATTTTCGTTTCCAAATATGTTCACAATTTGCCAATTAAAATATTCAATGAATACCACTTGACTTTACAATTTCCCATTTTGACATTTTGTGGACCCAACCATTTTGAACATTAATATCACGACGAAAAACTTTTAATCAAACACATAAGTCTTCCCAAATTCCACTTATGTTGGAACATATGAAAAATACTGAATCTGATATAAAATAATACCAACCGAATACCAGAATTCCATCAAAATAATAATTACAACCGAATACCAGAATTCCAGAACACCATCAAAATGATAATCAGATTACATCTAAAATATTCTCCCCCTGGGGCCATAAATGTTTCAAAGGCAAATAAAAAAATGATAGAAACAAAAAGCAAGCTCCCTCTAAATGTGACAACAGATCTATGTTGGAACATGTATACACCAGAAAATCATCATCCTTCAGGAGTAGCAGTCTAGGCCTCCAGTTGTGCTTTCTCCACCTCAAGTTTAGTCTTCATTGCTTCTAGTGCCACCATTTAAATTTCTATTGCCCCAACCTTGTTTCAGTACCGCCAGTTTGGCCATTTTTTTAGCAGCTACAGAAGTAGAGCCTTCAGAGTTCCAAGGAAGATCATGAACGTGCCTCATCACAAAGGTCTTTTTGTTAGGCCGTAGGTACTCTATATCTATGATCACATCTTTTTCCCTCCCCTTCACCTTGGCCAATTCAGAAATTAAGCAGGGATCCACAATGGCATGTTTTGCCTTTGGGGCTGTTGCTTGCCTCACTAGATTCTGCTGTATAAACAACCCAAGGTTTACTGATTTCTGTGTTCCAACACAGTACATCAGTTTAGTCATTTCTCTAGTCAAGGCAGTCATGTTGGATGAAGGCATCCAGCAATTTACTGCTACCTGATACAGATCAAAGAATCTCGACGACGGATAGAAAGCTTGTGAATAACCAGTTTCAGGCCATTTGGTCCTGTATCCTCCTGATATTGTCTCCAGAATCTAATCATCAGACACTCCTAGATCATCTAGAAACAATCCCTCAATTTCTAGAGTCTGTAGCCCTAAAATTTTGTTTATCCTAGCAGCTGAGAAGTCAATAACCTTTCCCCTTACATAAACTCTCTCAAATCAAGGGGAATCAACCTCTAAATTTCTATCCATCAAATTGGAGTACACTTCAATGATTACCTGTCTATTGTACCGAAGTTGTACAGTGGCAACCTCTTCATTCCTATAAATTCCAAAAACTCAAAAAACCCACTAGCCCTATATGCCTCTAGGTGTACGGGTCTCTCAGAGATCACCTTCCTCTCTGCAAATACTTCTCTCATTTCTTCACAATTTATATCAAAATATGATAATGACAGTGCTCCACTTACAGGCAGAGGTGGTAGCACTTTCTTCTTGGAGCCGCCTTATTTTTCTTGGCCTTTTTGGTTGGTGGGGAATCCTCTGTAGCAGCCACCTTTTTGTAGTGCAATGTTTCAAAAATTAATACATTAAGAGAATTTTTAACTAAATTTTAATTGTTTAGTATTTTTAAAAAGTTTTTTGGTAACAAAATATATACTCGTGGCCACCGCACTATGAAAAAAAAGTCCAACGATAATGCATTTTTTTGGACAGAGAGGGAAGTGTTAGAAAATTTACTTCGCCTTTATGTGTCACTAAATTTACTATAACAGGTATATGTCATTAAAACAAATTACTACGTCAATTCATGTCACAAAATTTATTGACACTTCTACATATCAACGCATTCCAAAATATGAAGACACTTTAACACGTCACAATATTTTAATGACATGCTGTGTTAGGATAAATCAGATTACTAATTAGATTTTGATTTATTATGATTATAATTATTTCCTTATTACACATCTATTGTACTATCTATATATTCAGTCATCAATAATACAATTCCTTACGACAAATCATTTTATCATGGTATCAGAGCAAGTTTGATATTGGTACCTAATTTCTTTTTTTCTAATTTTTATTTCCCCATTAAAACAATTCCGACAAATAGTTATCTTCTCCGGCCAATATTCCGCCTCCATAATTGTTTCTTCTTTGAATCGGCACTGGCTTCCGCCTCTCCAATGCCGCAGCTACAACGCCACACTTCCGCTGGTGTCAAATTCCACCGCTCTAGTCCCCGGCCACGCGACCTCTATCGACGCCTTCGAGCTCCACTCAACACCACCGGTCCAGTCGAGTCATCGAGCAGCACCACTCCACTGTCCAGTAGCGTGTCCATTCGCATCGTCAACCTCCTCCCGCCGTCGAGCTCAGACCGCTGCCACGCCAGTTTCGTCACCAATATCCGAATCCGATGGCACTCCAGATCCAGCCACCAGTCAAGCTCTGCCTTTCACTGTCGTTCCAATTCCGGCGTCAGATACAGAGGAAGCCGAGCCCAGTTTCAATTTGACGAATTCCTCAAGAGTGTGAGATTCACGTGCTCCGTGAAGCCACGCACGTCCGACCAGCTTATGCAGTCACCTGTTTTGGCTCGTGAAGTCACAAACCCAGCCACTCTTCGCGCGTAGGAACACACGCTTGACTGATTGTTGAGATTTTGTCCTCTTGCTGATTTCTTATTTGCCTTTATGAATATTAGAGCAAAAATTTCAGCTCTTCCTATAGTTTATTTGGCACGCTTATCTCAGAAAGATTGTTCCGCTTATTGGATTATGGATAAAGCTTTGTTTCAGGCCAGTTTATATGGTTCCAACTGTCATCTTCGTCGAATCAATGGATCATTGATTCCGGTGCTACATCTCATATCACTGCTCATACCAGTCATCTTGATAAGGTACAATGTTATCGTGGTTCTGATGCTATTCTCGTTTGAAATGGTGAATCATTATCTATTTCTCACATCGGTCAATGTCATTTCTGTAGTTTCTCTATTAATGATGTTCTTGTGGTTCCTAAGATTACTAGAAGCTTATTGTCCATTAGTAAGCTTACTCGTGATTTACCGGTCCGTGTTATATTTGATGCCGATGCATTTTCCCTTGACCACAAGCATACAAGGACGATAACTGTTAAAGGCCATCTTTTTAGGCGAATTACGCTCTACAAAGCTTCATGCTTCTTTTAAGCAGTGGCACTCTAGCCTCAGTCATGTGTCTCATGATACCGTTAAGTTTTTGAATCGACGGGGCCTTATTTCTGTCACTTTTTCTATGCCTGCATCTGTCAATTGCTCTCCTTGTTAGATGGCCAAAAGTAGTCATTTGCCTTTTTCCACTAGTGACAAGCGCTACTGGTTTGTTGGATAAAGTGCATTTTGATTTGTGGGGACCAACCCCTGTTTTATCTGTCGATGGTTTCTCTTATTATGTCGTTTCCATCGATGATTTTTTTCGATTCACTTGGTTTCTCCCAATGCGGCAAAGGTCAGATTTCTATGACAAATTTATCAAGTTACAGAAATTCGTTAAGACTCAGTTTTCTGCTAGGGATTAAAAAATTTCAGACCAATGGTGGCACAGAGTTTACTAATCACCAACTTCAGGCTCACTTCATATCATGTGGCATTAATCATCTGATGTCCTCGCCCTATACACCTGTTCAGAATGGCCAAGCTAAGCGGAAGCATCGTCACATCACAGAGACTGGTCTTGCCATATTTTTTCACTCTTCTTGTGCCGCACTGTTATTGGGTGGAAGCTTTCTCCTCTGTGGTTTACATTATTAACCGTTTGCCTAGTTTAGTTCTTAGTGGCAAATCACCTTTTGAGGTTATTTTTGGTCATGTGCCTAACTATACCCTCTTACACCTATTTGGTTGTCGTGCATTTTCATATCTGTGTGCCACTGCTACTGATAAGTTTGCACCACGATCTATTCCGTGTGTTTTTATTGGCTACATCCCTCGTCACAAGGGCTTCCAGTGTCTCGATCCAACTTTTGGGTGCATCTATGTCTCTCACCATGTTTGTTTTGATGAAAATTTATTCCCTTATGTCTCTTCTTCCACCGATAGTTGTTCTATTTTAGATTTGGAGATTTCATCATTTTTTTATGGAGCTGTTACTTCATCAATTGGGGCCAGCACGCCTGTGTCTGTTCCAGCTGCCCCTCCTTCACCACCATACTCTATCTGGATGGCTGACCCGGACCAAGCTCCTCAACCGCCGGCCATCACACATCAGCTAGTCTCGGTCGTCCTTTCTCCGGCGACTTCAGACGGCCACTCTCGGGTCAGCTCTGCTCGATCTTTTTCGACATCGTCAGTTGGTTTGACTTCTCTTGTTTCACCATCGTAACTTCATACCTATCAGATGGCTACTCGATCTTCTACTGGTGCCATTCAGCGTCGGGATTATTTGGACATTATTGCTCATGGTCTCACTGCTGCACTCCTTTCTCAAATAGAGCCCACTGATTATCACTCTTCCCTTTGGGATCCAGCCTGGGTTTCAGCCATAGATGATGAGATGGCCGCTCTTCGTGGTTAGAACACTTGGGATTTGGTGCCTAGACCTTCAAATGTCAACATTGTTGGCTCTAAATGGGTCTTTAGGCTCAAGCATAGACCAGATGGTACTATTGAGCATCACAAAGCTAGACTTGTGGCGCAGGGTTCTCGCAGATTCTGGGTTTTGATTTTGACCACACTTTCAGTCCTGTGGCCAAAGCCTCTACTGCTCGGACGGTTCTCGCCATAGCCACCATGCGTTCCTAACCACTTCATCAGTTGGACGTCAAGAATGCTTTCCATGATGGTGTTTTTGATGTTTTGGTCTACATGAAGAAGCCCGTTATGTATCAGGATTCTGCTCATCCAGACTGTGTTTGTCGCTTGCAAAAGGCCATTTATGGTTTTAAGCAGGCTCCTCGGGCTTGGTTCCAACGCTTCAGCAGTTATCTGACACTGCTGGGTTTTCAGTGCAGCTTAGCCGATACTTCTTTATTTGCCCTCTCGAGAGGGTTGTCATTATTGTATCTACTTGTGTATGTGACGACATAATTCTTACAGGCAATGACTCGACTCTTCTTCGCCAGTTCATTGATCCAACACACAGAGAGTTTGCGATCAAGGATATTGGTGTTGTTCATTACTTTCTTAGTCTTGAAGTTTCGCCTACCTCCTCAGGGTTACTTCTAGGCCAAGCAATGTATGCTCCTGATATTTTGACTCAGGCCAGTTGTCTTATGCGACACCTGTTTCTACGCCATTTGTTGCTGGTTCTCAACTTCACAGCTCTGCCAGTCCTCCGTCTTGGGATCCTACACTTTATCGTTCTCTTGTTGGTGTTCTCCAGTATCTCACCATTACTTGTCCAGATTTGGCATTCTCGATCAACACGGTGAGCCAATATCTTCAGGATCCCAGAGATGACCATTTAGCTACAGTGACACGAATTTTGGGGTATGTTTGTGGAACTCTTCATTTTGATCTTAGCTTTTGTTCTGCTAGTACTCCTGAGGTGTTAGGATACTTGATGCTGACTGGGTCTGCTGTCTGGAGACTCGTCGGTTCCCTTACGGTTATGCGGTTTATCTTGGTGGGAATCTGGTTTCTTGGAGTACCAAGAAACAACCCACTGTTTCTCGCTTGAGCACTGAGTCTGAATACCGTGCTCTCGCCAACACTGCTTCAGAGGTGGTTTGGCTCACTCATTTGCTTCGGGTTCCGCTTTCTGGTTCTCCATTGCTGTTATGTGACAACAACAGTGCTATCTTTTTGGCTCAGAATACGGTGACGCACAAGCGAGTGAAGCATATTGATATTGACTATCATTTTGTTCGTGGGTTGGTGACATCTTCAGATTGCGGACATCTTCACCAAGGGGCTCTCTCGTCCGCTGTTTGAGTACTTCAGGTCCAAGTTGTGCGTCGGCGAGTATCCGACGCTTCACTTGAGGAGGGGTGTTAGAATAAATCAGATTACTGATTAGATTATGATTTATTATGATTAGAATTATTTCCTTATTACACCTCTATTGTACTCTCTATATATTCAGTTATCAATAATATAATTCCTTACGAAAAATCATTCTATCATGCTGAATAGAGTCATTTCCACAAACATCACTAGTAATTTAGCGAGGCATCTGAGTGTCACTAGTATTCCAAAAAAAAAAAACACATCCCTACGGGAAGATTTTTGGTAGTGGCAGCTACATCACTTTTTGTACTTATATGATCCTTGACTTACTTATTCTCGTGGCCTCAGTTTTTCAAATTTTAAGTGACTCGTTTTTAATCCATGAAATTTAATCTCCACTTTTAAATGGCCCTTATGCATCATATATCTTCATCATATGTTTAAGGAAAATTACTGGATTTAGCAGTTAAAAGTATGTTCGAATAAGAATCTGGTATCTGATGTATTTCACGGGTCTCAAGGCAAGCCTAGAGTTTAGAAAACGTAGTAATTGTCGTGCTTGCCTTCACTCATACCTGGAGTTTAAGTTGGTCAGTGGTTTTCTGTGTCAAAAAATAAAATTAACCTCCGAGAAAAATATAAGTTTTGGAAATTATTTTTGTTTTCAAATATTATTTTTGTTCATTACACTGAGACTGTTAAGGAATTAGAATATTCTTGCAATATTACTTGTAACTGTAATTGTATTCTATTACGTTTTCCTAGCTTGTATAGGTATCCTGTACCACTATATAATGTATCCTGAATTCATTAATACAGACATAGATTATTACCCTTATTTCCTACAGAGACCCAAACTTTTAACCTAAAAGCTTCATCTTTCCATTTTGCATTTGAATTAAACATTGGACATGTTACATGAGCAAATAAGACTATTAAAATAAATAAATGAAAGGATGATAACCAAACTAAGGAACTATCATATAACTAATTGTTTAATATTAGAAAATGTCTTTATTATATGGCTGTAAACCTCTAGCACTAGTTATTAAGTACTTTTCTATGATTGCATTGAACATGGTAATTCATGAATTTCGTGAGTTTAAATATCTTTGGATGTCATGGTAATTCAGGCGGCGGAGGGTCTGGGGGGATATCAACCACAACAGTTGTAGCCATCATTATCCCAATCGTTGTTGGCATTGTTGTTTTTGTGGTGGTCTTCTTCTGCATAGTAAAGAGGACCAGAAACAGAAGGGCGCCAGATATTGTAGACAAAACAACAGGTGACTTAAAGCAACTTTGTTCTGAATTTTGAATTCTTGTTCCGGTGACAACATCATTTGCGAAGGGAGACTTTTTTTTCTTATAAGAAAAAAAAATAGAACATGATTACTTTACACCTTTAACTTGACATGATTACGGACTAATTTCAAAATTAATTTATGCTTCAATTCCAGGTGTAAGTACTATCTCAACTAATATTGAGTCCTTGCGGTATAACTTCAGTCAAGTTCAAGCTTTTACAAACAACTTTGCTGCAGAGAACATGATTGGTCGAGGTGGATTTGGTATGGTTTATAAGGTACTCTTTGGTTTTGTTGGATTTACTTAATCCCATCCAGTGTTTTCGATTTCCATGTCTCTTTTTTATTTATAGTTCTGACACATTAGTTACCACCACTAACCCTTTAATACTGCAAAAATGTGTAAGTTGATCATGATACACGATTATAATAGAAAACGAATTGGGTAAAACTCGCTCGAGTTTAAAATAAATAGAGTTTTAAGGATTGATTCATTATGAACTACAAGCGACTGACACTGAACTACTAGGAATTTTGCATTGAGAAGTTACTTAATATGTCAGGCTACTCTGCCAAATGGTCAAATAGTAGCTGTGAAGAGGCTATCCAGAAGCTCGACACAGGGTGGGGAAGAGTTCATTAATGAAATTTCACTTGTGGCCAAGCTTCAACATAAAAATTTGGTTAGACTATTGGGATATTGCTTGGAAGGAGAAGAGAAAATCCTCATTTACGAATATGTTTTCAACAAAAGCCTCGACTACTTCCTTTTTGGTATGCCTCAATACGATGATTATGATATAAATAGTTTTTCTTTTCTTTCATAATGGGATCATAAATAAATTATCTATATACTTCTGTGTTTTTTCTTGTAGATCCGGATAAGCAGCCAATGTTAGACTGGTTAACACGTTACAAGATTATAGGAGGAATAGCAAGAGGACTTTTGTATCTTCATGAAGACTCTCGCATTAAAATCATACATCGTGATCTTAAGGCGGGTAATGTGTTATTAGATCAAAATATGAATCCGAAGATTGCAGATTTTGGGATGGCGAGGCTTTTCGAAATTGATCAGTCAGAAGGCAACACGAGTAAAATTGCTGGCACATTGTAAGTGGAAAAATCATTCCTTCTTCTTTTTCTTGTTAGTCATGGTGATGATTGCTGTAAAATAAATTTATTCACACCATTCATCCCATTATTACAGTCATGTTTTATTAATATTCAGAATAACTGTTATCTCGTTACATAATCAGTACTGATAATGTTTTTGAAGCGGTTACATGGCGCCCGAATACGTATTCCATGGCATGCTCTCTGTGAAATCAGATGTGTATAGCTTTGGGGTTTTAGTTCTGGAGATCATAAGTGGCAAGAAAATCAGCAACTTGGAGAATTTTGGTGGTGATGACCTTCCGTCTTTTGTAAGTTTTACTTTTAAAACAAAGTGAAATGAAACTTACTTTAGAAGTATTTGCAATTAGTATCAAAACATTATTGTTATGACTTAATCACTTAAGCCCCATTCTGCGGAGCTTATTTTTACTGAACTGAACTAAATTGAATTTAACTGAACTAAAATAAGAGTATTGAAAATAGTGATAATATGATTAAACTAAGCTAAATTTCATCAAATCAAATTTTACTGAAATATTGAATTAAAGTGCAGATAAGTTCTGGAGAATAGCGCCTTCAACTGAACACCACGTTGTCTATTTATATAATAAAGATATGTTTAGTATTGTCTAATCTATGCCAATTAAGGTCCCCTAATCTCATAGTTCTTACATTAGATGATTAATTTGACAAACGTTGAACTAAACCATGCAGGCTTGGAAACAATGGAGAAATGGAACGCCATTAGAAGTGATGGATTCATCCATGGAGAATTCGTACAACCAAAATGAAGTGGTTCGCTGTATTCATATTGCCTTACTATGCGTCGAGAAAGATGGTGAACGAAGGCCTACCATGGCTTCCGTAGTTTTAATGCTCAACAGTTACTCTATTACGCTGCCTATCCCAAATGCACCTGCATTTTTTGTTCGGAGTAGAATAGAGAATTTCCCTAGAGAAGTATCTCTTCTTGCAGACTCGGATAAATCTTCGTCACATCTAGAAAACTCCAGAAAGGAAGACTCTTTCAGTTCTGACCTTTATCCTAGATAAAAGAGAGGGACTCAATGCAGCCACCCGTTACTATCTCACCCGATTATTTGCAGGTCAATTGTTCTTGGATTGTGGTTTCTATACTACTTGTTATCGAGAATTTGTAGACCATGTTTTCAGGGTACTACTTATTGACGATCAAACATGATTATTGAAGATTGTAAAAAAAATAAATATGACATTACTGTTGGGACGGAGGAAGTATATGTAATTGAACCATTTTTGGATTGTGAACTATTCTTATCTTACCGTATTCTGGATTTTATCATAGAGACAATAGTTTGTAGTTTCAAAGGGACGAAGCCAGGAAATATATATGTCGGGGCCGGCCTGGTAGAAAACAAAATTCTAAATTACACTCAATATTTTTCTTTTCGACGGTGGGTTTTGAAGAATTTTTTTTCAAAATTACATATGTACATCCCCCCATATGTTCTGTTACCAAATTTCTATACCAAATAGACAGAAATATTAAATATAACGACTGTTATTTTCTCTTTAATGTTAGACGGTGTGATCTTGGAGGATTTGTACAAATAACACTGAAACTGAGAAAATTATGACGGAAACTGGCGTTGAGTGTATATATTATGCATGCCACAAAAACAATTGTGACACTTAGCAAGGTGCGTCTATTAAAGGTCAGAAATATAATTGTGACACTTTGCCTGGCGCATCTATTATGTGTCAGAAATTTAATTGTGACACATTGCAAGGCGCGTCTATTAAGGAGATAAATTTTATTACTTTTTCTGTCTCATTTCAAGCTGCAAACTTTGACTTTCAACGGTTAACTTGAAAAATGATCGATCCCTAATATCTTTCATTTAGGGTAATTAAAATTTGGAAAAAGTCGATATTATGTTATAACGAATCTAATAATGTATCATACAATAAAATCTATACTTATATATCAATTCAATTTCAAGGTCAAAGTTAGAAGGTTTTGGCTAAATAAATTGTTAATTGCAGAGTATATGGTTCATAACTCATTATATCTACACTACATTAATAATAATAGAGTCCGTCTCTTGAAAGACGATCTTTACATAAGTTATGGAAAACCAAGGTTTAAAGTGTGAATTAGAAGAAATGAAGATAAAATTTTTGGGTTGCATGAATCGGGTTATAAATTTTATAACTACTACATGTTGCATACTAAAATTTTAATATTGCAACTAAGATCTTTTACCTTTTATTATTCTAATTAAACTCCATCTTTCCATAAGCCTATGAGAAGACCATCTTTCCCAAGACTTTACCATAATATAATATTATTAAAATAATAATAATTGAAGTTTATAATTTACTCCATTATTTATTTATACAAAACCTCTTGTTTTTTTTTGCTTCGTTCATTGCTGGTCCTTTAAAGTATTATAGTACTCATTTATTGTACTATTCTCATCAAGAAAATAAAAAAAATATTTATAACTACTCCCTCTTTAAAAAAAACTCATTTCATAAATCAAAATAGGCCACGATTGAGACGGTTTTTTGGGATATGTGGAGTATATGTTATTAAAAAGAAATCACAACTACATTACTGGTATTTCAATTCAAACTAAAGAATAAATAAGATTATGTAACCTTTAAAGATAATTTTGCTAAATATGATCACAAATAGTTTCTAAATTTAGCACGCAAAAAGCTATATCATAGAATTATTTCATATATATATTTAAATAACTTAGTATATAACTTTTATTTAAAAAATACATATACTCTAACGAGTGGGTCTCCTTACAGGCGGCATGTCCATAAGCTTATGGACAGACCACTTATTTTTTACCTTATACATTGCATTTCTTAAATTACATAAAAAATTTAAAATTTTTGAAAATATTTTTATATATCATATATCTTTATATTTTTACCTTTAAATACATAATATTACTTGTTTTAACTTATAAAATGCAATATTTAAATTTTGTAAAAATTATAAAATTTAAGGCAAATGCCCCTAAGGACTGTCCTTTATGAAAAGACCGCATCTTTCCCTACTCTAACTAGGTATGGCTCAGGACTCAGTCAAGACTTTGGACTTGGAGGTCTTCCATTAAAAGGACTGTTGATGACTTTGAAAAGTCTTCACTCCCATCTTTTTCTTCCTCCAAACGCGCTTAATTCATAATGATAATTCCAAAAGCTGAACAACAATAACAACTTAAATAAATGTATCTTCTTTTTCTAACATTCATGATTCAACATTGATCCCTGAAAACCTTTAATGCTAGATAACATGCTCCCCAGAAAAACATCACTCTTTGTTTCCTTTCTCCTCTGCATCTCGACTAGTTTCCATGCCGGAAGCTCAGAACCTCTCGTAAAAACGTGTTCAGACAATGCAGTATACAACGTTGGTACTACTAATGGAAGGGCATACAGAAACAACCTCGAAACCCTACTCTCCACTCTCTATTCAAACGCTACTACGCCAACCGGCTTCTTCAATTACACCACTGGAACTGGCACCGCTGCCATTCACGGCCTGTTTCTCTGCCGGGGCGATGTTTCACCTGGTGAATGCCAATCCTGCTTGAGGAACGCCACCACCGAGGTTCTCCAGGTCTGTCCGAACCAAACCCGGGCGAATATCTTCTACGACAACTGTATGTTGCGGTATTCGAATGAATCCATCTTTTCCAAGTTGGATACCAGCAATGGATGGTTTCTGTGGAATCCAGGAAACTTTACCGACGGGGCGCTGTTGAACCAGGTTTTGGGTGAGGCATTCGATGGAATAGCGAATAGGGCTGCGCATGGCGATGATCCGGGCAAGAGATTCGCTGTTCAAGAGGCTAATTACTCATCACTTCAGAAGATATATGCGCTAGGTCAATGCACTCCTGATCTTTCAGATCTGGATTGTGACAGTTGCTTGAGAAAAGCTATTGGAGATCTCCCGGGCTGCTGTTCTAATCGTAAGGGAGGTAGGGTTCTTTACCCTAGCTGTACTATTAGGTACGAGTCAGATCCGTTTTACCAAAACCCGCCGGCTCCTCCTCCGACGACTACTATTGCTCCTCCTCCTCCGGCGACTACGATTGCTCCTCCTCCGACGACTACGATTGCTCCTCCTCCTCCGGCGACGATTGTGCCAGATTCTGGAAGCAGTCAAGGTAAGATCTTATGGGAAATGAAGGATTTAGTGGTCAAAAGTATGTTTGAATTAAGACTCCATGCGCATGTAATAAATTTTCAACTTCGAACCGGGGCAGATTTAAAAATTTTAATTTCGGGTGTCACAAATTAATTTAGTACCTCTATCTTCGAAAATAGTGTTAAAATTTTGATGTTTTTAAAAATTTGAGAGAATATAATGGGTTTAAACTTAAAAATAAACCAGGCCACTAATAAAAAATCATATGTTAACTAACTAAGCAGACATTTTTTAAAAAAATTGAAAATTGGTAGGGCAATTGCCCTACCTTGTCCGGCCGTGCCTCGGCCTCTGCTTTGAACAGATATGTTAGACTAATAAAAATTTATTAAGTGCCTTACTCATATTTTTTACCTACCTTTGATATAATATCCTTACGAAAATCCTTGTTTGCGGAATGATTAATAGCACTCGTCAACGGGTGGATCGAAGCACCTTATTTTTGGAAAGAAGACACACACGAATTCTTGTTGATGAGCACAACATGAAACTCTAGTGACACAAGGTCAAACCATGGTCCAAGCACCACTTGCACGTTTAAAACAAAGAACTTTGGTTCTAAGCACTAAATCGAATAACAAACCTAATGGTTAAACAGTTTGAATAAGCAACAAGATAAACTCACAAATTTTATTGTAATTGACTGATAAAAAGATGTATAAAATTGAAGACCAGCCCTCTATTTATAGGGATAGAGTTTGGCCGAAACAAAGCGGAGTGCGGTTAGAATTTGGAAAACCGTGACCGAATTCCTGCCTTATGGAAGCTTTGAGAAGCTAAACTTATGAATATAAACTTACCTAAACTAATACAAACCCTAGCCAAATTCATCCAAGATAAACTTGAATGAATATTAACTTATCTAATTTGATCTAATTTAATCTAATTAGAACTAGATATGCTAGAATCGAATATTACCTAAACTTTTCTAACCTTATTTAGTCTAATCAAAATCAAATTCAATCTTCTAGAACATCATATGGCAGCCACAAATTCATCACCAAATACGCCAACATGACCGTGATGAAGGTCCAGCGGAATAAATGAATAAAACTAAACTAGACTAAACTTTAAACTAATCATGGGAAAAATATAATAAAACTAAATTAAGAAAGTTGTAAACTGTTGTTGAACCATCCCACTAAATGAAAGTCTAACCGGTTCGTTCTAAACACTTCATTAATTTTCATTTTCATGACTTTAATCCTTAGAAACACAAGTGATATTAATCTAGTATGCCCCCTTGTGATCATCGAATCTTCATCATGAATCTACTTCACAAATGCATTCAAAGCCACATTTCTTCCTTGACCTAGTCATAGGACATGCTAAATCACTTTTGATCAAGCCGTGGCATAGCTTCATCCTTGGGGTTAGCTTTGATACTAGTATCACCTTTCAGGCACGGGCTCTTGTTTTACACAGCTAAATATTTAGATGAGATCATTTTAGAATTAATATAACTAATGAGATAATTTGATGTTTGTTTCCATTAAGTTATTGCAATAAGCATCCCATGAATTTGAGAATGTTTCAAAAATATATCTTGGAATAGAAATTATTATAATTGAGCCTAGAAGTTACAGGGAAAAAAAGTTATAGGAACAAGACTTGTCACAATTGGTCTAACCAATAGGTAGTCTGATAGAAGAGACTCTCACTTATAGGTAATTTGGAATTCGTCATTTTTTTAAACATTTCAAATAATACTTAATTGACACATTTTTGCATTCGAATTGAACAATGGACATGTTACAAAAGAAAACTAAATGAGAAATAGATTTAGTTTTTTAGGTCTGAAAACATGATATGCTGATTTAATTGAAAATGTACCATGAAAACCAGGTTTCCAGTCAAGTTGATCAGTTAAAATAACATCCTTCTGAAGTTCAGACATTATGAAAGAATGGAAGATATTGTAAAAATGAGGAATGTACATACCTTGTTGAGCTGAAACTCAGATACTAAAAGAAATGAAAAATGACCTTGTACTCTAAAGTTATCCACCCGATTTATAAATGGACCCAATCCTTATCAATTAGCTCTACAAAAGTTAGAAGTCCCTCTCTCAATGTGATCTGGGAGTTAGAATCAGCCATTCCATTTGTTTCTTTATATGTAACCCATGTTTCAAACTTCCTAGCTTAGGCTGGTAATGACCACATAAATCTTGACAATGTTGATTGCTCGAATTGTAGTTTCCACCAGATTTTTGCTGAGGCTTGAGAAGGAGTTAATTATGGGTTGAAGGTGTCTCAGTCCTAGGGGTCTGTTCTATCTAGGGGTATGAAATTCTTTCCCCAGAGATCCAATGCTTGTTTTTTCCATGTTCAGTTTTTCCTTAGAGGAAATTACTAAAAATGGAGATTGTGTGCTTGGTACGTATGGGCTGTAATAGTCCATGTATGCTGCTGTATAGAAGTTAAGACATGATTTAGCATAATTATCTCCCCCTCCCCCTGAAAGCCACTAGTTTTTCTAATTAGAGACCTTATTATTAACTAAGTCAATTAGTGTTTTAAAATTAAGGTTTAATTTCCTATCTTTGAAAGTTGTAACGGGTAGGAAAATGGAAGTGTGCCCTGGGACATATTAGTTAAGTCCTTTATCTCTTTTTTATTTTTTTCACTTATTTCCCCGAGTAATTAGCACTTTTCTGAAAATTCACTTTTTGACCTGTAGTATTTTGATATATTTTCATAAAAATCATTAGGTTTTTTTGAAGATTTTGTTGTTCCTTTAAGAAAAACCACAGTGTCATCAGCAAAGGATAGTTGATTTTATAGAGTTTGCTGATCTTGTGGTTTTAAATTTTATTATGTTTTTATTTAAAAACATGGCCATAAGGTAACCGGTTAAAAGTTCTATCAATAGGTTGAAAAAAGGGTGATAATGGGTCACCTTGCTAATAACCTCGTGTAGGTTTAAAAATTCCACAAGGTGATCCATTTCTAAAAACTGAAAACCAGGTTGAGTGGATGTTATTCATTCTAATCATGACTAGATGACCATGAAAGCCCAGTTTTAGCAAAAGGGTATTGAAAATTGACCAAGAAACTAGGTCTGCCTTCATCATGTCAAGTTTTAGGACTAGGTTTAATAATTCACTTTTCTTGTTTAATAACCTAAATGCCTCTTTCATTATAAGGATATTGTAAACAGTATCTCTCCCCTATAGAATAGTTGATATCCTTACCCTATAGAATAGTTGATTATTCATCAAAAATCAAGGTGTTCATGTAAGGTTTGATTCTTTCAACCCTTATTGTAGACATGAGTTTATTGATGAAGTTTGAAAGGCTTATGCAAAAAAATTCACTAAAGGATTTAGGGGTTTAGGTATTAGGTATAAGTGTAATCAGTGTACTAGCAACTGATTTTGGAATAAGAGGTCGTTTGGTATGCGTACCATACACGGTGATTATAAATTCTGCGTATTTTAGGATTGGTAAAACTGTTTGGTTGACGGAAAGTAGTAAATACATGGGAAGTTGTAATTCGGAGGAAATTAAATTTTCCACATAACGTGGGAAATATGTTACCGAGTACCTCCTCGGTCGAATGCAATTCTGCGATGCTTTTGTGTGATATTACACTTTTATCCTAACTATGGCGCGTAAAACGTTATGGTTTCCCTCCTTCACGCGGCAATTTTTTACAAAATCGTTAGATTCCAAAGAAACAAATGAAGTCAACCAAACAACATGCAGAAAATTAATTCATAGGAAATATAGAATCCGCATATGCAACCAAACACGATTTGTGTATATCCTAGAAATTTGATCACGGAAACAACTTCCCATGAAATACAAATTACCGCAGAATTGAATTCCCACATGAACCAAACGACCCCTAAGAAAACCTGCTTGGAATTCCAGAACTGCAATTGTAACATCATTTTTGATAATATCCCATGTTTTCCTATAAAAGAAACAAGGAAAACCATCTGGTCATAGAGTTGAATTTGAAGATAAATCAAATATCGTTGATTTGATTTCATCAAGAGTTACATGCTACAACAGTTTAATGTTGTCCTGTTCAGTTATAGAAGGGTGAATTTCCTTCATTAGAAATGAGAAGCATTGACATGAAGGATCATCATTCTCATGAGTAAGAAGTGTTTGGAAAAAACAGTGCCTACTACATTTATTTCTTGTTAGTTTAGGATTGATAGTTATCATGATTTTCATAGATGGATTTATGAAAATATTGGAACTTAGGTCCCTATCTTTCAACCACTTCATCCTAGTCTTTTGAGTTAGATTTTTTTTTTGTTCAACAAGGCATCTAGTTAGTTTAGCCTTAACTTCATTTAACTTGACTCTATCAGAAATTGAGTGTGTTGCAACACCTATAGATTCCAGATTCGGAACTTCAATTTTCTGAGCTCTTTATATTATCCTGAACACTGCTAAAGGCCAATTTATTCCAAGTTTTTATTTCAGTTTTCAATCATTTCAATTTTAAAGAAAATATAGTTTAGTCCTTTTTCATGTAAGGGTTGTAACCAGTTTTCAGAAATTAGGTCCATGAACTCCTTCGCATTGAACCACATTTCCTGAAACCTAAAGGGTTTAGGAGATGTGGTATTTGAATTTGAGATGTCTAGTAACATGTGAGAGTGATCATATGATGTTCTGCTTAGGATTTGGACAGAGGAATTAAATTTTTTTTATCAAAGAAAACTTTTATTAATTAAAGTTAAGACATTACATCTCTGGCCAAAGAATGTGCCATGTTAACATCCTGTCTAGAAACTTTAACAAAACAAACCAACGTAAAACAACGACATAATAACAAGATATCCTTAATCTCTGTTGCAAAGGAGTGATGCTGCTTTCCAACTCCAGTGAAAAGATCGACTACCATCTTTGAATCCGTTCCAACGAGAACATGAGTGGCCTGAGCTTCAAAAGTGAACTCCTGGCAATGCAATACATGGAAAGAATGAAGGCAAAGAGCATTTTCCTAAACTGTGATAGGATGTTGTGCCAAGTCTAGCTGAAAACTGTATTTCTCATATTCCAAATTTCCCACACTATACAAAAATATGGTGTAATGTCCTGCATGGAAGGAGCTAACATAATCCATTTAGCAATCCAAGGTTGAAAATCATTAACATAAGACAGATAAAAACCCAGATAACTAGCCCTCCAGGCCTTTCTTCTCAACTCACAATCTGCAAACAAGTGGTGTATTGTTTCCTGTGTTTGGAAACAAAAGGAACAGATAAGGCTAACTAGAACACCCCTCCTTTGCAATGCACTCATTGTTGGAAGTGAATTCATCAAGATTCGCCAGATAAGTGTTAGGAATACGAATCCCATGAGATATCTATTAGCCCGAAAAGATGGATAACAAAGACATCGTAAAGAAAATAAAGGAAATAATGAACACAAGGATTTACGTGGTTCGGTAAAATTGAGCTACATCCACGGCCAGAGGAGACCGGAAGCTTCACTATGTGTGGAGAAGGTATTACAAGGCTTTGCCTACCACCTATGAAGGAATTATGAGGCAATATATAAAGAAGAGGGCTTTGGTTTCTACAACTACAAAAGGAGAGCTAAAGGGAGAAGAGAGCAAGTAGCAAAGGAATGGTATGCTTGAGGCGTGTTTGAACTACTAAGTTCATTCCCTATTTATACTACTCCAAGTTTACCAATGACCAAGAGCTCTCAAACAAAACTTATCCCAAAATCCCAAGAAATCCTCCTTCTTGCTTCAAACATGGATTGTGAATATTGAGTCTAAATTATTCTTGCCAAAAGATCATCATAGTTGAACCCCAATAGTTAAAGAAATAATGCTTCAACTTGTTAAGCATGTGATGAAAATAGTGTTGTAATTTAATGCTTTGCATTCTTCTCTTTGCTATCCTCCAAAGAAGAGAATTTTTATGGGTGAAGACCATTATTTATTCACAATAAGAAATTGAAAATTAGCATGAATCTTAACCTTCCAAAAATGTTTCCAGAAGGTTTTGTCAAACCTGTTTGCAGATGAGGTCGATGGAGCCATCATGTTTTCATCTTCCAGTTTTCTGGCCTCTTGATAATCTTTCTTGACTGTATATTCCCCTGTAGAATCCCTCACCTAGATGAGTGTATGTACTGGAATTCCGTTTTAGAGAAAATGATCAAATTAGTTAATGAAACTATTATTTGCCATTACCCTATCCAACATCTTATAAGTGGGGCTTACATCTCTAAGGTTGCTCCATGTGAAATGATTTTCTACTGCATGTGTTTAAATTTGAGACCTGAATATCATTAATAAAGGTATCAAAATTTGAGATAGATTTCATGTCTGGAGAACTATGGCCTGAATATTCATTCATTGACCTTATGACATGAAAGTCACCACCTATTAGGGTTGGGGAATTATCAAATTCAACTACCAAATCAGTATAGACTTGTAACCTATCAACACTATTGTATGGAGCATATGTAAAGAAAGCTTTAAATTTTTTTATCCGGGTTTTTAATGCTAATATCCGCATGTATATAGTGATTATGGTTTGTTACTAGATTTAGGTCAATCCAATCTGAGAATGTAATCCATATTTTACTATGGATCAGACCTAGGTTGCCTGAAGAAGAACATCTTTTTGTACATGTCTAACTGATTTAGTTGGCCTTTAGGTTCTATTATCCCTATCTCCAATATATGTTTCCTAGATGAATGTTTTAAACTGACATGAGAAGGTGAGAACCCTTTAACATTCCTAATTAAGCATTTAACTTTCATTAAAACTTTGTTTTTTATAGCTAACTTGGAACTCCTTTGAGGAGGATTAAGCTGAGATAAAGGTTGCTGAAGGGATGGCTCTTGTGTTAGGTTTATGGGATTTTGATCTTCTCGTTGTTCCCTATCAGCTCTATCCTTGATTTCCCATATTTCCTTGAAGTTCATGTGCTTTTCTTTAACATGTGGAAGATCAATATCATAGATAATTTCCTTATTAGGGATCTAGGAAAATTGATCAGAGAGAAAAACATCATAATTTTTAGGAATGGTGATTTTATATCATAATGTATCATCAGTAAAAATATCCAAAAGGATGTTCTTTTATGGTGAGGATGGGGTTGTATTGTAGCCTTTGGATTCATATCCTTCTTCCTAGAAGTCTTCAAATGAATCACTTTCTGATATATTTTCTTCAATCTCCATGTCCTGTTGGTTATGCATGAGCTGTATTTTTGAAGAATTGCGAACATCTTCTGGATTTTCATCATGGTGAGGGATTGCATAGGTGGTATCAGACTGATTAATGACTGATTGATAGTCTTGTGCCTAACTGGATATGTGGTTTTCCTGTGATTCCATATCTAGATCCTGTGTGCATATTGTATGAGGATGTAGACTTTGTGACTTAGATGAATATGCATTGAGATGAGACACTATCCTCTGAATCCTTAGCTATGACTTCATGACGTGTTACTGCTTTTTGTGATTGCTAGCCCTGGCTTCCCAGATCATTTTTCTAGGCTCTTGAACATGATAGTCATTAGTGGAGATATCATCTAGGATAACAAATCTATTTGCACAATGGTTTCCTTTGATCTTATTAGAGGGTGGCTCATCTCTTGAGACTGTTGAGGTATTTTTATCTTTTTTTAATAGGCTTAGGTTGATAAAACTTGTTGGTAGGCTATCCCTTTCCCACAATTCTAGTTGGTAAGCTATTGATTTCCCTTGACTTAACAATCAACGGATGTTTAGGATTAGCAACCTTCTTTCTATATTGAACCTTAGAAACTTGATATTCCTTCTGATAATCATTTGATAACAATCGATCTCTCTTACAACTAGAGTCACTATGACCAAGCTTTAGACACTTCCAACAATATTGGGGGACGTCCTCATAGGTTATAGCATATGGCTTGTTGTGAGCTATTGAACTGAGTATAATCTTACTAGGTTTAGGTTTAGAAACATCCATTTCAATGTGTGTGTGTGTGTGTCACGCAATATTAGGAAGTTTAATTTTATAAGCGTCCTAATATACATTTGTTGGGACGCTTCTTATAAAAGTGTCCTAATCGGCCCCTTTTGTTGTAGTGACCCCTTTGTAATTAAAGTGGGGATGGAGGTTGGGTGTAAGTGGGATTGAAGATGGGGGGGGGGGGGGGTTGTTTCAGGAGAGAAACTTTGTAAGATGTTTGCACATTGTAAGACTCATATCTTATAACTAAAATTTATCAAAAATTGAAATTAAGAAAACATAATTTAATCACGACGAATCGAGGTGCATGTGTTCTAACTTATATATTGATAGGATTATATTAATTAAAATGACACATTTTTTCCTTTCAGAATTGTCAAGGATTAGAATCTTTAAATAACCAGTTAATTGTTTATATAAAATTTTCTTGATTATGAATTGTTGTTCTCCAGAGCCAGTTACTGAGTAGTCCTCTTTGTTTACATTAGAGATGGTAATTCATGAAAAGTCCATAGTCTCTGAGTTTCAAAACTCAATTTTAAATATCTTTTGATGCCATGCTCAGGTGACAGGGGGATATCAATAACAATTGTAGCCATTATCATCCTAATTGTTGTTTTTCAGCCATTGTCTTCTGCATAATAAGGAGGACCAGAAAGAGAGAGAATGTTAAAGGTATTGAAATTTAGTTTTACTGTATTCTCTTATTTACTACTAGTATGTTCCAACATAAGCTATCCAACCAAGTATGCAATAAATTAAAGCATTAAATACACAACACTTGGTTACGTAATTCGGTGAAATCCATCTACATCTGCGGGGCCTGGCCCAGTTTAGAATGAATCCACTAATTTGAAAGATACAATACAAAGTACCCCATACAAAATACTTATCTTTACTAATCAAACGTGTGAATTCTGCTAGCTCCCCTAGCTACCGATCCACCTTAACTAGACTCCCTCTAACCTCGAAACTCATCAACGCTGGATCTCCTCCTCCCGAGGGATTAAGGCATATGATTATGAACTTTGAACAGCAGGTCACGTATGTTGGAAAATAGAATTCTAGCTCTTTGCAATTCTCTTGGCAGATTGGAAATCTGTGTGCAGATTTTCTCTGTTAAAGTCATGTATTGAATGCAGCCGTGGTGTCCCTTTTTAAAGCCATGAGCAGATCAGAATTCTTCATGATTATCTCAATAATATTCTTATTCCTTATCTGTTTTTGAAGCATATCCAAATCCCATAAATAAAGGGATTTTCTTTATCACAATATCTCCCATATATTTGATAATATCAACACCACATTTGTAAGGATTTTCCATAAACCAACTATGCTTCTACACGCCTAATACATAGCATAATATTCAGAATTTCATAACTCAAAAATACCATAATATTCTATCCTTTCTGCGTAAAATATGATTGGTGTATTTATGCTAATCCGCATGTTGCAACATGGAAAGATTTTTGTTTCCAAATATGTTTACAAAATTGCCAATTAAAATATTCAATGAATACCACTTGACTTTACAATCTCCTCCTTTGGTATTTTGTGGAACCATCCATTTTGAACATTAATATCACGACGAAAAACATTTAATCAAACACATAAGTCTTCCCAAATTCCACTTATGTTGGAACATATGCAAAATACTAAATCTGATATAAAAGTATACCAACCGAATACTAGAATTCCATCAAAATAATAATCAAAACCGAATACCATAATTCCAGAATACCATCAAAATAATAATCAGATTACAGCCAAAATATTCTCCCCCTGGGGCCATAAATATGTCAAAGGAAAATAAAAAAAATGACCGAAATAGAAAGCAGACTCCTCCTAAATGTGACACAAGATCTATGTTGGAACATAGATACATCAGAAAATCATCATCGTTCAGGAGCAGCAGTCTAGGCCTCCAGCTGCACTTTCTCCACCTCAAGTTAAGCCTTCTCTATTTCTAGTGCCTCCATGGGAATTGCTATCGCCCCCAACCTTGCATTCAGTACCACCAATTTGGCCGTCTTTTCAGCAGTTGCAAAAGTAGAGCCTTCAGAGTTCCAGGGAAGATCATTGATGGGGTTGATTTTACCATATATTTTGGGTTGATTATTGAGTTGAATGGTTGATTAAATGCTTGGATATTTATGTTATTCGTAATGTTCTTGCAGTTTAAAGATTTAGATATTGAATTGGCAAGTTGTTGCAGTTATGGTCATTTGTGCTTGGAGATGGAAGTGGAAATGGAGATATTTGGTACTAAATTATGGCAATTATAAATGTAGTGGGAGAAGAATCATGATTGATTTGAAGACTCCTAAATGTTAGGAGAGAATATTGTGTTTATCTTTTTGAGTTTTAATTAGATAAGGAAAGACATATTTTATTCCTTATATATCTTTTGGTTGTAGTTATATTTTTGGAGACTATTTATTTTGATATATGCGAATAGACGTACGAATAGAGAAGACAGTGACACAATTACGTACGCACAGTCCATCTGCGCAGAATAGTATTTGTGATTGGGTTTTTAGTATTTTATTCAGACAATTTTCTCAAGTTTAGCCTTCTCTATTTCTAGTGCCACCATTTGAATTGCTATCGCCCCCAACCTTGCATTCTGTACCATCAATTTGCCTGTCTTTTCAGCAGCTGCAGAAGTAAAGCCTTCAGAGTTCCAAGGAAGATCATGAAAGTGCCTCATCCCAAAGGTTTTTTTTCAGGCCGTAGGAACTCTGTATCTATGATCACATCTTTCGCCTTACTCCTTCACCTTGGCACTCTTGGCCAATGCAGAAATTAAGCAGGGATACACAATAGCATGTTTTTCCTTTGGGGCTGTAGCTTACCTCACTAGATTCTCCTGTATGAACAACCGAAGGTTTACTGATTTCTTTGTTCCAACACAGTCCATCAGTTTAGCCATTTCTCTAGTTAAGGCAGTCGTGTTGGATGAAGGCATCCAGCAGTTTACTGCTACCTGATATAGACCAAAGAATCCCAATGACAGAATCTGATTATCTGACACTCCTAGATCATCTGAAAACACTCCCTCAAATTCTGGAGTCTGTAGCCCCAAAATCCTGTTTATCCTTGCAGCTGTGAAGTCAATAACCTTTCCCCTTACATAAACTCTCTCAAACCAAGGGGAATCAACCTCTAAATTTCCATCCATCAAATTGGAGTACACTTCAATGACTACATGTCTATTGTACTAAAGCGGTACATTGGCAGCCCTTTTCATTTCTATTAATTCCAAAATCTCAAAAAACCCACTAGCCTTGTATACCTCTAGGTCTATGGGTCTCTCAGATATCACCTTCTTCTCTGCAAAAATTCTCCCATTTCTTCACAATTTATATCAAAATATGAGAATGACAATGCTTCACTTACAGGCAGAGGTGGTAGCACTTTCTTCTTGGGAGCAGCCTGATTTTTCTTGGCCTTTTTGGTTGGTGGGGAATCTTTTGTTGCAGCCACCTTTCTCTTACCCTTGATAGTTTGTAGGAACTCATATAACACCTCATCACTTGAGTATTTAATCTTAGGATGTTCCTGTGTTGGAACATACTCAGTATCCTCAGCTCCTTCTTCAGCAGTCTGTGTTCCAACATATGATCTTTATCTGGCTCACTTTGTCTCAAAATAGGTCCTCCAGTCTGGTCTCCTTTAACATTAGCATCACCAGTTACTTCAACCTAGTCTTCATTATCAATCTCCATCTCCTCAATATTTTCGGACTCTGCATTTTGTGTTGGAAAATAACCAACATTTTCTTCTTCTTCACTGTCAGACTCTCAATTATCATTGGTTTTCTCAGTTTCTCCATTCTCTGAGCATCCTTCGAATAAAAAAAATCCTACAGGCAACATGTCCGTAGACTTAACCACTTCCAGTCCTGCTGCCTCAGTATCACTTATATCCCTAAATCTAACATAGCTTTGGCAAGGAATAGATGAATACACATGGAACCTATCCTTCCCATTGTAAACATCATATCTCTCCCATAGAAATTTAACTTTATAATTTTCAATATCCCAGAGGTTACCAACATCACCAGATACTAATTTCTTGACATTCAAATTCAAGAACTCTCCTTCTATACTCTTAAGTTTATGCAAATATACAGTATAGCTTTGAGCAGGTTCGTTTCCCAAGAGATTGGTGAGAACTTTTCCTTAATCTTTAATCTGCAAATTTGTAACCAAAAAGAACTAGACAAGGGTCGTGAATAAGAGAAACTAAAAATCGAGTAAAAACAAGAATGAGAAATTGTTACAGATTGTAAAACAATGCAACTATGATGAGAAGATTCTAGTTTCGATCAATTCCTTACTGGCTTTCTATCTCGATCCTTGATGAAAAGATGACTTTAAATGCATGCACACAAATTGGTTATAGTTGCAAACAACCAATCTTTCCTTACCTTTTCGATAGTCAGGAGGACGCCTCACCAATTATTTCTCTAACTAACATATAACCTAAGAGACACTCTATAGATTTAATATGCTAGCAACATTAAGAATGGGAAAGATCAAATTCATAACCAAAAAACTCGGACGCCGGATTGTTGAATTAAAAATAAAATAGTCTCCAAAAATACTACCACAACTAAAACATAGATAAGGAATAAAATATGTCTTTCCTTATCTAAGTAGAACTCAAAGAGATAAACACAATATTCTCTCCTAACATTTGGAAATCTTCAAATCAATCCTGATTCTTTTCTAACTACATTTTTAATTGCCATAATTCAGCACCAAATATCTACATTATTATTCCAGCATCTCCATATTTTTCTCCTCTTCCATCTCCAAGCACAAATGACCATAAACTGCAACATGTTGCCAATTCAACCTATACATCTTTAAACTGCAAGAACATTACAAATTACATAAACGTCCAAGGATTTAATCATTCATTCAAATCAATAACAACCCAAAATATATGGTAAAATCAATCCCATCACGTAGAGAAGAATAGTGGAGGGGGTTGGCAACAAGAATCCAAAAGAAACCAAGATGAGTGGGAGAGTGGCCGAAAAGAGAGGGATTTGGAGAGATTTAGATAACTTTGAAACCAACACAAACTCTTTACTTCTCTTCCTCGTTTGCCGTAAAAAAAATCCTTTTCCAAGATTTGCAATGATTCTCCTTTTCTCTCTTGTTAACTCAAGACATACCAAATTCCAACATACCATAAATCCCAAGCTTTTATTTTTGTAACATTTTCTTCTTTCCAATTTTTTTTTGTTTTCTCGAACAATAATAACAAAAAATGCAATATTTACAATTAAATAAAGGCAAGAATTACCTCAAATTTGACAAACGCCTAAGTGTTGTCTAAGACTTTCAAAAGTGGTGGTGTCCAATGGCTTTATAAAGATATCAGCAAATTGCTCGTGTGTTGGAACATAGACTACCACAACTTCCTTCCTTTCAACAAGATCTCTAATATAATGATGCCTTAAGTAATTATGCTTAGTTCGAGAGTGTTGGACTGGATTTTTTGAAATATCAATAGCACTTGTGTTGTCACATAAAATCTTCAAAGGGCCTTGATGAATTCCATAGTCGTTCATCATTTGCTTCATCCATAATAATTGTGCACAAAAACTTCCAGTAGTAAGATATTTAGCTTCTGCAGTAGACAAGGAGATCGAATTCTATTTCTTACTATACCAAGAGACTAGATTCGTGCCAAAAAAGAAACATCCACCTGTAGTTCTCTTTCGATCATCAGCATTACCAGCCCAATCAGAATCACTGTACCCAATTAAGTCAGGATCTTGATTCTTAGAATACCAGACACCATACTCGGAAGTCCCACTAACATATCGAATAACTCTTTTGACTGCAGTGAGATGAGACTCCTTTGGATCAGCCTGAAATCTTGCACATATCCCTACACTGAGACATATATCTGGTCTACTTGCCGTCAAATACAATAGACTCCCAATCATTCCCCTGTACAACTTTTGATCAACTGTGACTCCTTTCTCATCCTTGACTAGTTTGTCAGAAACCCCCATAGGTGTTCGAACTGCTCGGGCATTGCTTAAACCAAATCTCTTTACTAGATTTAGTGCATACCTACTCTGATTTATGAACATGCCATGTTTTCCTTGCTTAACTTGCAGTCCTAGAAAGTATGTGAGCTCTCCAACCATGCTCATTTCAAACATATATTGCAAAACCGTGACAAAATCCTATACCATAGATGGTGAAGTAGCATCAAGTACTATATCATCAATATAAATTTGAGCAATCAGAAAGTTTGATGCATTTTCAAGCACAAATAAAGTGCGATCTACTCCCCCTCGGCGATAACCTTGCTTAAGAATAGAGTTAGTAAGTTGTTCATACCATGCCCTAGGTACTTGTTTTAAGCCATATAATGCATTCTTGGGCGATACACATGATGAGGGTAATGAGGATCCTCAAATCCTTTAGGTTGTTCCACATAAACTTATTCATTGACCACATCATGTAGAAATGCACTATTGACATCCATCTGATACAGAGTAAAGTTCATAGAGCTCGAAATAGCAAGTAAAATTTGAATTGACTCTAACTTGGCAACTGGTGCGAATGTCTCATCAAAGTCAACACCTTCAACTTGTGTATATCCTTAAGCTACCAGTCTGGCTTTGTTTAGAGTAATATGGCCATCAGTATCAGATTTATTCTTGAAAATCCATTTTGTGCAGATGACATTTACACCTTTAGAGCGAGGAATTAGATACTATACATCATTTCTTGCAAACTGACCTAGTTCTTCTTGCATTGCAGAAATCCAATATTTATCCAGTAATGCCTCATTGTAATTATTTGGTTCAATGAGAGAGATGAAGCATTGTAATCCTGCCAACTTCCTGTAATCCACCCGAGGAACTTATCGAGTACTCCGTGCCATTGATTCAGGTTGATCCCGTGTTCGAACATAGGATATGGGAGTGAGGGATAATGTTCCAACATACTCATTTTCACCTGGTTCAGCATCAGTCTGATCAAATGTTCCAACATGCGATGGATCTGCCTTGTTAGGTTGGCGAGGTTGTGTTGGAACATGAGTGTTACCAGGCTCATCTTCTATGACATCTGACTTTTTCGTTCTTCAGAATCATCCACAATAATATTTATAGACTCCATGAGTGTGTTTTTGGATGGTTATAAACACGATAAGCCCGGATGTTCACAGAATAACCAAGAAAGATTCCAATATCACTACGATAATCGAATTTTACCAATTTCTCTATGTCTCTGAGACACATGAAAGTATGAGACATTTGGTTTCCTTCCCTTCCAAATCCCGCAGGAGGTTTTGCTAGTAAATGGACGCAAATATACTCGATTAATTGTATAGAAAAATGTGTTAATAGCTTCTACCTACCATTTTTTGTGAATTTCTTTCTCGGCCAACATAAATCGAGCCATCTCCTGCAAGGTTCTATTTTTCTGTTCTACAAAACCATTCTACTAAGGAGTGATTGGTGCAGAAAACTCGTGTTGAATCCCGAGCTCATCACAGAAGTCAATGAATTGAGAATTTTCCAATTCTCTACCATGATCACTACGAATTCGAACCATCTTCCCAAATGGACTTCCTTTTTTAGTCTGTAACTTTATCACCAGAATTTTAAATACTTCCATCGTATCAAAATTTTCTTTTGGAAAAGTTACCCATGTAAATCTAAAAAATCATCAACACATACAAAGATATACTTCTTTCCACCTATACTAGGTGTATTGACCGGACCCATTAAATCAAAATGTAATAATTCTAGATTTCTTGAGGTGGTTATATATTGAACTAATGATTGGGGAGATCGCGTTTGTTTACCTTGTTGACATGGTCCGCACACACATCCGCCCTTGCTTGTTAAGGTAGGCATACCTCAGACAACCTTTGTATTTTCAATTCTCACCAAATTTTTGTAATTGATGTGACCGAGCTTCCCATGCCACTGAATCCTTCATCCTGTTTCGAGATTATGCACCGTACCTATGCTCAGCAGATTGGCCTTCAGGTCTTCAACAAACAAAACACTAGTGAATACTGGAAATCCTTCAATATGTAGTTCACCTTTTCCAACCACTTTACTCTTCTTTCCATCACCAAATGTAAAATAACTGCCATCGAATGGTGTGATATTTGTGAGGAATTCTTGAGTGCCAGTAATGTGGCGAGAGAAGCCTCTATCAAAGTACCACGAATATCTGGAATATTTATTGCCGCGACCTTCATTGAAAACCTTTTGGGGAGTGATCTCAAGGTCTTTTTCACCAATTTAGCCTCCTTGTAGACCTTTCCAAGTTGATACGCCATATTGGAGATGTCCCTGGGTTTTTTGTTGAGTATAGAAATAGTGTCATCTTCCTCCATCTAGAGGTCCTCAAACTTAGTAGCAAACATTTGTAGTTCAGATTCTCAAACTCGACTTGTTCCTTCATGAATAGTTTGCATAATATCCCATGCTTTCTTTGCTTGATGACATGTAGAGATGAGTTTGAACTGATTTTTATCAACTGCAGTGAAGATAGTGTTTAGTGCCTTTGAATTAGTCAGAGACACTTTGAGGTCATCAGGAGTCCAATTAGATTTGTGTTTGAGTTTTTGTTCCCTTTGACTTGACTCTTATTCTTTTGCCTTAGAGCTTGTATCAGCATCTTCAGTAGGGTGATTCCACTCATTTTCAACATAGTACCACACAAGTTCATCCAGTGAGTTGATGAAAACTCTGATGCGTGCCTTCCAATAATTGTAGTTGTTGCCTTCCAGCAGGGGTGGCTAAGACACCAAATCTCCTTCTTTAGTTGCCATGGTAAAACGGATCACAGTTTCCTTGTCACAACCAAGGGAAAAATAAGTGATCAAGCTCTGATACCAAATGAAACTTGGTTTTACCGAATTCTCTTAATTATTACTAGTATGTTCCAACATAACCTATCTAACCAAGTATGAAATAAATTAACGCATTAAAGACAAAACACTTGGTTACGTAGTTTGGTGAAATCCAACTATCAACTAATTAGAAAGATACAGTATAAAGTACACCATACAAAATACTTATCTTTACTAATCAAACGTGTGAATTCTGCTATCTCCCCTAGCTACCGATCCACCTTGATCAGACTCCCCCTGACCTCGAAACTCATCGACGTTGGATCTCCTCCTCCTAAGGAATTAAGGCATATGATTCTTAACTTTGAACAGCAGGTCACGTATTTTGGAACATAGAATTCTATCTCTTTGCAATTCTCTCGGCATATTTGAAATCTATGTGCAGATTTTCTCTATTAAAATCATGTATTGAATGTAGCCGTGGTGTCTTATTTTGAAGCCATGAGCAGATCGGAATTCTTCATGATTATCTCCATAATATTCCTATTCCTTATCCGCTTTTGAAGCATATCCAAATCCCATAAATAAAGGGATTTTCCTTATCACAATATCTCCCATATATTTGATAATATCAACACCATATTTGTAAGGAATTTTCATAAACCAACTATGTTTCTACACGCCTAATATATAGCATAATATTCAGATTTCCATAACTCAAAAATACCATGATATTCTGTCCTTTCTGCGTAAAATTTGATTGGCATATTTATAGTAATCCGCATGTTCCAACGTGGAAGATTTTGGTTTCCAAATATGTTCATAGAATTGCCAAATAAAATATTCAATGAATACCACTTGTCTTTAAAGGATTCACTTTTCTTGTTTAATAACCTAACTACCTCTTTCATTATAAGGATATTGTAAACAGTATCCCCCCTATAGAATAGTTGATGTCCCTCCCCTATAGAATAATTGATTGTTCATCAGAAATCAAGGTGTTCATGTAAGGTTTGATTCTTTCAACCATGATCTTGGACTTTAGTTTATTGATAAAGTTTGAAAGGCTCATGCGCCTAAATTCACTAAAGGATTTTGTGGTTTAGGTTTTAGATATAAGTGTAATCAATGTACTAGAAACTAATTTTGGAATGGGAAAACCTGTTTTGAATTCTAGAACTGCAGTTGTAACATCATTTTTATAATATCCCATGTTTTCCTATAAAAGAAACCAGGAAAACCATCTGGTCATAGAGGTACATTTGAAGATAAATCAAATATCATTTATTTTATTTTATCAAGAGTTACATGCTACAACAGTTTAATGTTGTCATGTTCAGTTATAGAAGGGTGGATTTCCTTCATTAGAAATGAGAAGCATTGACCTGAAGGATCATCTTTCTCATGAGTAAGAAGCGTTTAGAAAAAAGTGACTACGACACCATTTATTTCATGTTGAGAGTTCAACCAAATCCCTCATGGATCTTGTTCGTTTATGATTGATAGTTTAGCATGATTTTCATAGATGGATTTATGAAAAAAATGGAATTTAGATCCCTATCTTTCAGCCACTTCATCCTAGTCTTTTGAGTTAGAATTTTTTTTGTTCAACTAGGCATCTAGGTAGTTTAGCCTTAGCCTCATTTAACTTGAATCTATCAGAAATTGAGTGTGTTGCATCACATATAGATTCCAGATTCGCAACTTCAATTTTCTGAGCTCTTTATATTATCCTGAACATTGCTAAAGAACAATTTATTCCATGTTTTTATTTCAGTTTTTAGTCTTTTCAGTTTTAAAGAAAATCTAGTTTAGTTCTTTTTCATGTAAGGGCTGTAACCAGTTTTCAGAAATTAGGTCCATGAACTCCTTCCCATTGAACCACATTTCCTAAAACCTGAAGGGTTTAGGAGATGTGGTAACTGAATTTGAGATGTCTAGTAACATGAGAGAGTGATCATATGATGTTCTGCTTAGGATTTAGATAGAGGAATGATTTTTTTTTATCAAAGCAAACTTTTATTAATTAAAGATAAGACATTACATCTCTGGCCAAAGAATGTGCCAGGTTAACATCATGTCTAGAAACTTTGACAAACAAACCAAAGTAAAACAACAGCATAATAACAAGATATCCTTAAACTTTGTTGCACAGGAGTGATGCTGCTTTCCAACTCTAGTGAAAAGATCGGCTACCATCTTTGAATCCATTCCAACATGAACATGAGTGGCCTGAGCTTGAAAAGTGAACTCATTGCAGTGCAATATAGCCAAGAGTTCAACTTGCAAGGGACTATTTGCCCTTGTAATTTGATATGACGATGATTTCCTCGTCTCTGAATTTAGGCCATCACAGTTATCCTGGAACCAGGCGCCAACTGAAAATTATTTGTCCTTGTTATAAGCAGCGTCTATAAAAAAAACTTAAAAGGGGGGATGGTGGAATTTGTGAAATCCATTCCAATGATTGACCTAGCATTGTCCAGCTCCAATGATTGATAATGTTGCCATTTCAGAACTGAACAACGAGGGTCCTGGGGGGCATATGAAGGTACATGGGAAGAATGAAAGTGAAGAGCATTTTCCCAAACTGTGATGGGATGTTGTTCCAAGTTAGCTGCGAACCATCCCAGACAACTCTATTTCTCAGATTCCAAATTTCCCAAACTATACAAAAAGATGGTGTAATGTCCTGCATGGAAGGGGCTAACATGATCCATTTAGCAATCCAAGGTTGAAAAATAATTAACTAAAGAGAGATAAAAACCCAGATAACTAGCCCTCCAGCCCTTTCTGCTTAACTCACAATCTGCAAACATGTCGTGTATTGTTTCCAGTGTTTGGAAACAAAAGGAACAAAGAGGGCTAGCTAGAACACCCCTCTTTTGCGGTGCACTCATCGTTGGAAGTGCATTCATCAAGATTCTCCAGATAAGTGTTAAGAATATGAATCCCACGATATATCTATTAGCCCAAAATGATGAATTAAAAAGACAACGTAAAGAAAATAAATGAAATAATGAACAAAAGGATTTACGTGGTTCGGTCAAATTAACCTACATCCACGGCCGGAGGAAACCGAAAGCTTCACTATATGTGGAGAAGGTATTACAAGGCTTTGCCTACAACCTATGAAGGAATTCTGAGGCAAAATATAAAGAAGAGGGCTTTGGCTTCTACAACTACAAAAGGAGAGCTAAAGGTAGAAGAGAGCAAGTAGCAAAGGAATGTTATGCTTGAGCTGTGTTTGAACTACTAAGTTCATCCCCTATTTATACTACTACAAGTTCACCAATGGCCAAGAGCTCTCAAACAAAACTTATATCAAAATCCTAAGAAATCCTCCTTCTTGCTTCAAGCATGGATTGTGAATATTGAGTCCAAATGATTCTTGCCAAAAGATCATCATAGTTGAACCCTAATAGTCAAAGAAACAATGCTTCATTTGCTAAGCATGTGATGAGAATAGTGTTTCAATTTAATGCTTTGCATGCTTCTCTTTGCTATCCTCCAAAGAAAATAATGTTCATGGGAGAAGACCATTATTTATTCACAATAGGAAATTGAAAATGAGCATGAATCTTAACCTTCCAAAAAGATTTCTATAAGGTTTTGTCAAACCTGTTTGCAGATGAAGTCGATGGAGCCATCATGTTGTCATGTTCCATTTTTCTGACCTCTTGATAACCTTTCTTGATTGAATATTCCCCTGTAGAATCCCCTACCCATATGAGTGTATCTTCCTCAGTACAATCCTCATGTACTGGAATTCTGGTTTAGAGAAAATTATTAAATTAGGTAATGAAACTATTATTTTCCATTACCATCTTATAAGTGGGGCTTACAGTTCTAAGGTTGCTCCATGTGAAGTGATTTCCAACTGCATGTGTGTAAACCCGAGACTTGAATATCATTAATAAAGGTATCGAAATTCGAGATAGATTTCAAGTCTAGGGAGCTAGGGCCAGAATATTCATTCATTGACCTTTGTGACATTAAAGTCACCACCTATTAGGGTTGGTGAATTATCGAATTCAACTACCAAATCAGTATAGACTTGTAACCTATCAACACTATTGTATGGAGCATATGAAAAGAAAGCTTTAATTTTTTTATCCGGGTTTTTAATTCTAATATCCACCTGTATATAGTAATTATAGTTTGTTACTAGATTTAGGTCAGTCCAATCTGAGAATGTAATCCATATTTTACTATGGATCAGACCTAAGTTACCTGAAGCAGAACATCTTTTTATGCATGTCTAACTGATTTAGTTGGCGTATAGGTTCTATTATCCCTATCTCCAATATATGTTTCCTAGATAAATGTTTTAAACTAACACGAGAAGTTGATAATCCTTTAACATTCCTAATTAAACATTTAACTTATATTAAAACTTTCTTTTTTATATCTAACTTGGAACTCCTTTGAGGAGGATTAAGCTGGGATAAAGGTTGCTGAAGGGAAGGCTCTTGTGTTAGGTTTATGGGATTTTGATCTTGTTGTTGTTCCTGATCAGCTATATCCTTGATTTCCCACATTTCCGTCCACTTGAACCTTTTTTTCTCTTCGAAGGGCATAAAAAATTGGAGATGCTTCCCAGCCCCCTTTGAGAGGAACCTACTCAATGTCACCAAAGACCCTGTAAGTTTTTGTACCTCTTTTAATGATTGTGGAGTTCTTATTCTCATCAGAGCCTCCACCTTTTTGGGGATCACATCGATACCCCTCTCGAAAAACATGAATCCAAGAAATTTCCCTGCTCTTACACCAATAACACACTTGGATGGGTGTAACTTTAATTTTTCCCCTCGAAGCCCATTGACAGTTTCCTCGAAGTCCATTAAGAATTATTCATGGATTCTACTTTTTACTACCATATAATCTACATGAATCTCCATATTACGTCTGATTTTTTGCTTTGAACAATTCCTCCACTAATCTGTGATAAGTTGCTCCAGCATTCTTTAGCCCAAATGGCATCTTTTTGTAATAATAAGTACCCACATCTGTAATGAACGACGCTTTATCTTTAACGTCCTCTGTCATAAGTATTTGATGGTACTCTTTATGTGCATCAAGAAAGGCAAGTACTTGATATCCAGTAATGGCTTCCACTAACTTGTCCATTTGTGGCAATGGGTAGCTGTCCTTGGGGTAACATATATTCAATTCAGTGAAATCTTTGAACATTCACAAAGCCCCATCGTGTTTTGGGACCGTAACTGGATTGGCTATCCATTCGGGGTATAATACCTCTTTGATGACGTCTGCTTTCAGTAACTTTTATACTTCTTCTTTGATGGCCTCAACCCTCTCAGGGGAAAACACCCTCCTTTTTTGCTTTACCAGTTTCATTGAAGGGTCTATATTCAACATGTGTAGTGCTCGGTTTGAGGGTACTTCTGTGAGAAGTATCCCATGAGAATACATCCCTATATTTCTCCAAAACTCTCTCAATTTCCCTTTAATGTCCTTGGACATAAATTTCCAATAGATAATGCTCCAGTGTCTCGAATGGGCATTTGTGTTGTGTCTGCATGTCTAACTTCTCTGTGTACTGATACCAAATTCCTCTATCTCCTTGTCTCTCTCACTAGGGTTAGATTGCAACATTGAGCCACAGTTTGGTCTCCTCAAATGGATGCTATCCCCTTCTTAGTTGGAAACTTCATCATAAGATGGTAGGGTGACCAGATAGCTTTAGCCTGGCACATCCACGACCTTCCAATAGACACATTATAGGGGGATGAAGCGCCAATGATAGCAAAATTACAACTTATAGTTGCCCCTTTATCACCATCTACCACTCAAACTGTCAGGGTTATCTGCCCTAGAGGAAATATTGGGTTCCCTGTGAAACCAGATAGAGGTGAAGTTAACTTTTTCAAATTACCACGCCTTATATCCAGTTGGTCAAAACAGTTGACAACATTACTTATACTCCACTCCTATCGTCAATGAACACCTTTTTTACTATAGATATTTCAATTATCGCTGAGACCACCATGGGGTCAGCATGGGCATCTGACCTGGAACTGCATCTTATTCCGAGAACGTTACCGTCTCATCCGGCCAAAATCTTTTATGGTGGGGTTCTCCTGCAAGGACCCTTTGTGCATCCGCTCTCATCACATAATTCAAAGACCTTTCTCCTATAATACCATTGATAACATTAATCACTCTTCAAACTGGTAGATTTTCCCCATTGTTGTTATCCTGATTACGCCTTTGTTGATCCAGCTGTCTCTCTTGCCTTCCATCCTGCCTTCTATCTCAAATTTTCTGCTCTTCAAGCCTTCTGTCTTCCCTACCTCTATTTTTTTATTTCTTCTGTATGACAGCCATTGATTACCTCGAAGCTTTGAAGGCCTAGCCTGATTTTAGGGTCCTGGACCTCGAAGCCCTCTTTTACTCTCACATCTCTTGATCTCCACCCTCAACTGCATGCAATCATTTGTGTCATGGCCATAATCTTTGTGATGATCACAATAACGGTTTGTTTCCCTCCAAGCTATTACCATGTTGTGCGAGCTCTGCAAAAGTGGGAGTGGTTGAAACAGGCCTATGTGTATATCAGAATCTGTGTAGGGGTCCTTCCTCCAAGTGTTGGTAGCATGGGAGTATACCTCTCGAATAGTGGTCTATCAAGTTCCACCGGTATTTTCCCTCGAGGGTCCACATTTCTTTCAGTATTCTCAGTGAGGCGGTCTTTTTTTTCCAGGTAGCTTCCTCTACTCTTGAGTGCTATTCCACTACCTCCAAAAGTTTTTGCAAGGTCATAGGAGTATTTGTGCTTAACTTCTTGTACAACTCCAAATCCTGCATCCCTAACAAATACCCTTGAATCACTTCATTCTTTTTGGTCTCTATTACTCCCAAACTTTTGTCCACGCACGTATGATAAAAGGCCTCCGTGCTTTCTCCTGGATTTTTCTTTGTTTGGTGGAGTTCTAACAGCGTTTTTATGAACTTTTTCTTCTGTGCATATTGGCTTAACAATGCTCCTCTAAAATATGGATATGAGTGAAGTGAGCCCCTTGGTAACCTTTTGAACAACTCCTGGGCCTTCCCTCGAAGATAGCTCCCAACTAACTTACATGTCATTTTTTCATAAAATTATCTCAAATTCATTAAACCTAGGAATGTTTGGATGAACTCTCGAGGATCCATCTCTCTGTTGTAAGTAGGAACTCCTTCTGGTGGCTTTACTTCTATTGGCCTATAAACTCCCGTTATCACTGTGATGAAAGGCAATCCCGCCGCCTGGCCCATCGGCCTGATTAATCTAACTCCCTTTTGAGAGAGTCACCTGCATTGACTCCTACCTCCTGTTTCCTTCCTAAAACATTCAGACCCCATTTGTTACCCCCAAATTTCAAAGGTTAAGTAGGTTAAACTCCTGTGTAGCTAGGTTTGCCCACGGTTGCACGAACCCTGAATAAGCCGGTAATTACTCGTAGGGGTTGTAAGGCACCTGATTGGCTATCACTCCTTTTAACCCTGCTCCTATATCCTTGAATACCAGAAGAACTCACCATCCCATATGTCTAGTACTAGAAGTGTAATAGCTGAAGTAAACGGGGATATAAGAGGCATCAAATACGTTAGTCTTTGTGGATAATCCAGGAGAGAAGTTGAGGCCTTTCCTGTAATATTTCTCCCACATATGCTAGGTGAGGATAAGCTATCATGGGCTGAGATGTCATCCCAATAGTTATTCATATAGGCGAGGGTGGCAGTACATCATATAGGACCCTTGCATCCCTCGGGGGGGTGACTTGATACCCTACTGCCGCCTGAGCCTGTGCTGCTTGTTCTAGATATTGATTTGGTCCTGTCACTCTATACATTCTAATTCCCTTGCATAGTCCGCTCGTAAGCCTCCATATAGGAATCAGCAAAAACCTCTGTGAACCTTCCATCCACGTTCTCCCTCGAACCATTTGGTCCACTCAGAGCAAGTCCAAAGTTTCCAACTTCCTATCCTGGAGTCTTATCCAGGTGTCTCGAGGACCCCGCAATATTCACTTGGATAGCTGACGCCATGTTTGGATTAAATCCACTTGAGGTTTGTACCCTTTCGTGTTCCACAGCTGGAACGGGCTCTCCCCATTAATTCAGTTGTTGATACTTGAACATCCCCCATCGCAGTACCCATATCCATTCTCTCAGATTGTGCTTCGTTACCGGCTCATGTACCTTTTAATCTTAACCTCTCACTCTTTCGAGTAAGCATAGACATAAACTTTAGAAACCTAAATCTGGCTTCGTCACTCCAATTCATGCATCTGGGATGGCCGAACAGTCAACGTGCTTGAGCTTCTCAAACCGGCCTGCGATAAAATTGTCCCTGGGGATCCCAGGGGTCAGTCCTCCGATGCTTAAGTCAGTCAAAGAGTATGTATACAGTTAATACATAAAGAATACCTAAAAATAAATACATACATGGTATTTATACAGTATGCTCTAAATAACAATATCCTTGATTATATCCATTAATTCCCCATTAATGCGGTGAATATTATAACCCTTAAAAATACCTTAATTTGGTCACTATCAATACGGCCCAACATACCTTTTAGGCCCAATGTCTATCAGTAATTGAACCATTTTTGAATTGTGAAATATTATTATCCTACCATATGTTGGATTTCATCATAGAGACAGTAGTTAATTTGTAGTTTCAAAGAAATCATATAAGAAATGTTTCCAAATTTCAATACCAAATTGGAAGAACTGTTGCATACTTTTATATGTAAGAACAACCATTTTCTCTTTAAAGTTGGGCGTTGCGATCTTGGAGGCTTTTTACAAAGAAGGCATTGAAACTGAGAAAACTATGATGGAAACCACCATGGAGTGTATAAACTATGCATGTCACAAAAATATTTGTGACACTTTACAAGGTGCGTCTAATATAGTGTTACAAACATAATTGTCACACTTTTGAATGTGTGTCTATATAGTGTCACATATATAATTGTGACACTTCACAATATGCATCTAGTATAGTGTCACATATATAGTTGTGACACTTTGCAATGTGCATTGATTATAGTGTCATTAATATAGTCGTGACGCTTTAAACTACATCTACTTTTGTTTACACATGAAAATTTAGTGAATATAAATTTTGTGACACAAGTTGATGTAGCAAAAAGATTATTGACATGTATAGATGCAGCGAGTTGAACGAAAATTCTTGAGTTGTAACAAGACTAAATTGCCTCCTATTTAGTCCCAAAGATGAGATAATACATATTATATGAAGCATTCTGCTCAAAGATAAGCACAAGGAGTTGATCATAATCTTAGATTCAAAGTCTGGTGAAGTGCAAGGGACACAGGTTGATACACACAAAGATAAGCAAGTAATGACTGGGTCAGTAAAGTTGAAGGCAAAGCACACCACACAGATGAAGCACAGAGGAAGAAGCAGCGGAAAAAAGATGTTAACTTAGAGTGAACAAAAAGTCATACAATGGTTGAAGTTTGGGGCTATAAAGTGTATACAGAAAGAGGAAGAGCCAAAGCTACAACACTACCAGGTGGATAGACAGAATGATGAAGTACAGGACAGGAGCTTTCCACTACATAGAACAGTTGATGAGGATCAACTAGTGCACAAAAACAAATGCAAGTTTGTGCTGCCAAATGAGGGAGAAGCAACTCAGGAGAAACAGGAAGCACGAAGGCTAAAAAAATTGAAAAGGAAGAGACGGTTAGAGGAAATGGAAGAGACGGTTAGAGGAAATGGATGAGGACAACACTGACTCAATCAATACTATCATGCTAGTGAAGTGGCAGAGTCAGCGGGACCATCCAGTGAAGAAGCAAAGTCGTCAGGAGCAGGTGCTGCCAACTATGACAAGTTTTAAGGGTTCTGGCTTGGCTCTCCCAAAAAAGCCAACATGAGAGCAATGAATACACTTTTGTGGAACATTAGGGGCCTTAACAATGCCCCTACCAGAGCATGACTGAATCAATTGTTGAAGACGCATAACCCTCAAGTATTTTTTATTATGGAAACTAAGATAAATTAGGATAGATTATTATGTTGGCAAGAGTTTACAAGATTTAGGTAGGGTTGGCATGTCCCAGTATTAGGTTTAGCAGGTGGAATTTCTATTTTGTGGTCTACCAATATTAGTTTGCAAGTAATGGTTAGTACTGGTAACGTCGTTTTGGCGATATGTAGTAGTGGAACTGGGATAGTATGGTACCAGGGTTTTGTGTATGGTCACCCAGATTTGGCTTAAAGGGTAGACATTTGGAAATATATCAGTGATAAAGTCCCAAATTCCCAAGATCCCTTTATTTTGTTAGGAGATTTTAACCATGTACTTTCTTCACAAGATAAGAATGGTGGTCAACCATTTCTAGGAAACCAAAGCTCTGAAAAATTTCTATAAATGTTAGAACAACACAAATTACAAGAGATCAGAAATAAGGATGTTTGGTTTACCTAGACTAATAAGAGGAGAAGATAGAATCGTATATTACAAATATTGGATAGAGCATTTGTAAACGATGCTTGGATACAATTATTTCCTCAAGCCTTATTGTGGAATTTGCTTAAAGTACACTCTGATCACTCACCAGGCTTTGTTTAGATTTCCTAACCTAGGGTAAAACCAAAACCACGACCTAAATTTGAATCTTTCTGGGTAAATAACATATTAAATAGTTGCAAGAATTTAGAGTACAACGGCTCCTGAGGCAGTGGATCAGTTCTTACCAACATATCGCCTTTCTCAAAAGCTACAATGCACTCTCAGGCATCTTAAAAACTGGAGCAGCCATGTCTTTGGCAAATTGGATAAAAGAATTGAGCAAAAGACAGCACAGTTAACACAAGTGCGGTACAGACTACAAGACAAGCAAGCCACATAAGTAATACATCAGGAGAAGATAGATGAGCAGTTGCTCAGGCACGAGATTGAAAGCCTTGTATAGTTATAGTCGAATTACTTGCAGCAAAGATCAAGGCTTCAGTGGGGTAGATTTGGTGACCAAAACACTAGGTTCTTTCATTAGTGGGGAACTAAGAGATAAGCTATTAATCAAATTTCTTAGTTAAGACTTCCAGATGATACATGGGTCCAAAACACACGGAGAATTCAGACTCTATTAACAAAACATATATCACATGTCTATATGGCTCCACAGGATTACCCACAGCCAGTAGGCCATGAAAATACTCTTCAACAGGTCTTGGAGACAAATGTGAACAGACTTAGCCAGGACCAGGTACAAGAAATTCAGGATGCAGTAAAGTCAATAAAATCTTGGAACGCTCCAGGACTTGAAGGGATCCCAGTAAGTTTCTACAAACGGTATTGACATTATGTTGGGAACCATATAACAGAGGAGGCTCTCAGATTTCTACAAACATCAAACATGCTAGAGGGCTAGAATCAAATGCAGGTCATTATTATACCAAAGAAAAGGAATTCACAAAGGGTAGAGGACTTCAGGGCAATATCATAGCAAAGGTATTGTCCAAGCGAATGCAGAAAATAATGAGAGGTTTGATTGATACGACACAGACTGGTTTCATAAAGGATCGTAATATAGCGGAGAATGTACTGATTGCATCAGAAATGTTAGCAGCCATGAAAAGGAAACAAGGTAAAACAAACCTAGCTGCAATAAAATTGGACATGAGTAAAGCATATGATAGAGTGTCTTGGGATTTTTTGGCTAGTGCAATACACTCTATTGGATGCTGCTACACTGGATACACCTACTACAAAGACACTTAAAGGATATATGGGCATAGCTGAGATAACATGCTTTGTCAAAGTTACCATTCCCGCTAAGCTTAGAGACCTTGTTTTCCAGTCATCAAATTTTGAACTGATATTGTTAATCAGGGCCTTGTACGTATCACATCGAGAGTTCAAGATTTGAATAGTGTACCTAGGTATTGACCTCCAATACCTGACTTATGTATATGTAATGCGTATCTTAGATAAGTATCCATATTGCGATCTGTGGTTTTGCTGACCTGAATAGAAGATTAGTCCACACTGATGCATTTCCCCAAATACCTAGCAAAATCATCCAAGTTGCGAGCCAATTTCCTAATTGCTTCTTATGTGCACTGAATAAATAGAAGGCTATCATCTGCATACATAAGGTGTGAAATGATCGGGGCACCCCTGTTAGGCTTAAAACCTGCCTAGGGTATCTGTAAAATAAAAGTGTGTAGTAGACTTGAAAGATACTATTGGCATATGATGAACATGTACGGTGAGAGTGGGCTGCCCTACCTCAAGCCTCTGACCTGTTTTACCCAGTCAGATTGCCAATATAGCAGCTTTCATTTGGAAAGGGGAGTCGGAGAAAAAAAGGTATTCATTGGGTGGCAGGCTCAACGATGTTCCTATCAACATAGCAGGGAGGCTTGGGACTTCATTCAACAGAGAAGATAAATAAGGCACTACTTGCTAAACATGCATGGTCTATCTTGCAGGACAAGCAATCCCTTTTTGTTCAGGTTTTCAAAGGAAAGTATTGCAGGATACAACAGTTCATGGACTACACACCAAAGCCTACGAACACATGGGCATGGAAATCAATTTTATGGGGAAGAGAACTACTACAACAACACATTTGCTTGGAGGTCAGAATAGGACAACACATTCGACTCATGGATAAATGGATATCGGATTATCCTAACCTACCACCCACACAACCATTAACAATAACACATCAGTATACAAACCTTAAGGTGGCTTACCCACTGACGGAGCACAGAGAGTGGAGGGAGCCATTGCTGAGAGCAATTTACCCCCCACATATTGCTCGTAGAATCCAGGCTATAACTATTGATAACCAGAGCCAATCTCTAGACAAACAAAATTTTCAACTCACCCCTACTAGAGTGTATATAGTCAAGACAAGATATAGAGCTCATGATGTATCTACAACAATAATTCAGGCAGTACAAAATGCAAATTGGCAGAGATTTTGAAAATTACCAGTTTCAAGGAAAACCCTCCTTTTCCTTTGGAGAGCTTTGCTAAATGCTATTCCCATGGCATCCAATTTAGTTCTCAGAGGAGTCATCACTCACCCTCTTTGCTAATTGTGCTACACACAAGCTAGAGAGGATGTGCAACACCTCTTTCTGCAGTGCCCGCTGGCACAATCAATTTTGCATTGCTTATAACTCGCTTTTGATTTCGCTCGAGGATCACCACAACCTATCCACACATGGTTTTGGAGTTGGTTCTACACAGCCTCGGATACGGAGGTTCTCAGTCTCTCCTATCACATTCTCTGGCAGATCGGGTTACAGAGAAATGTGAAGCTCTTTAGAGATCAGGAGCAACCACCACATTTATGGGTTAATCTTGCTCGCTACAGCCTAAGAGTAGACAATAACAGACACATAGCAATGGATATTGAAGATTTATATTTAGGGCCCTGCCAGCATGAAGCACATGAAACACAGTGGAGTGAGCTTCAGATCTTACCAACGTTTAAGCTGGATGGGGCTATTTGGCAGAAACATTGGCACGGCTCGGCATCTTGGACGCTACTAAACAATCTGCAAGCTCAAGGATCTTTGCACTGGAAACATTTTCCTTGCCCGTCAGCGTTGGCAGCAGAGACGAACGCTTGTCTTGCTAGCTTGAAGCACGCTTTACAGCAAGGATTTAGTCATTTACAGGTGTGGACGGATTCTCAGCAACTCGTACCTTTGCTTAGAGAAGCAGATCAATTCAAAACAAAGAATCAATTTCATTATTTACACAAAATTTTCTGAATACAATCACAAATAGTTTATATATTTAGTATACAAAAGCTGTATTATGCAGATAATTTCATCTATATGTTATAATGAAGCTAACAATGTATCATTCAATGCTATTTATATTTATACATTAATTTAATTTTATGGTCAAAGTTAGGAAATTTTGACTAAATAAATAGTTAAATTACCGTTTGAAATGAGACATGGGAGAACTATTGATTTCTACAATTTAAAATCTTTTATAAAAAAATAACTTAAACTAAATCACTGATTTAAAAAAAAAAAAAACTCCCTTTTGATTCAGTCAAGACTTGGAGATTGCCTAAAGTCTTCCATGAAAAGGACTGTTGATGACTTTGAAAAGTCTTTACTCACATCTTTGTCTTCCTCCAAACTCGTTTAATTCATATTGATAATTCCAAAAGCTGAACAACAATAGCAACTTAAATAAATGTATCTTCTTTTTTTAACATTCATGATTCAACATTGATCCCTGAAAACCTTTAATGCTAGGTAACATGCTCCCCAGAAAAACATCACTCTTTGTTTCCTTTCTCCTCTGCATCTCGACTAGTTTCCATGTCGGAAGCTCGGCACCTCTTGTAAATACCTGTTCGGACAATGCATTATACAACGTTAGTACTACTAATGGAAGGGCATACAGAAACAACCTCGAAACCCTACTCTCCACTCTCTATTCAAACGCTACTACGCCAACCGGCTTCTTCAATTACACCACTGGAACTGGCACCGCTGCCATTCACGGCCTGTTTCTCTGCCGGGGCGATGTTTCACCTGGTGAATGCCAATCCTGCTTGAGGAACGCCAAGACCGAGGCTCTCCAGGTCTGTCCGAACCAAATCGGGGCGAATATCTTCTACGACAACTGTATGTTGCGGTATTCGAATGAATCCATCTTTTCCACGTTGGATACCAACAATGGATGGTTTCTGTGGAATCTAGGTAACGTTTCCGACGGGGCGTTGTTGAACCAGGTTTTGGGTGATGCATTCGATGGAATAGCGAATAGGGCTGCATATGGTGATGATCCGGGCAAGAGATTCGCTGTTCAAGAGGCTAATTACTCATCATTTCAGAAGATATATGCACTAGGTCAATGCACTCCTGATCTTTCAGATCTGGACTGTTACAGTTGCCTGAGAAAAGCTATTGGAGACCTCCCGGGCTGCTGTTCTAATCGTCAGGGAGGTAGGGTTCTTTTCCCAAGCTGTACTATTAGGTACGAGTCAGATCCATTTTACCAAAACCCGCCGGCTCCATCTCCTCCTCCGACGATTGCTCCTCCTCCTCCGGCGACGATTGTGCCAGATTCTGGAAGCAGTCAAGGTAAGATCTTATGGGAAATGAAAGATTTAGTGGTCAAAGGTATGTTTGAGTTAAGACTCCATGCGCATGTAACAAATTTTCAACTTTGAACTGGGGGCGGATCTAGAAATTTTAATTTGGTGTGTCACAATTTAATTTGGTACCTCTATCTTTGAAAATAGTGTTAAAAATTTGAAGTTTTTTAAAATTTGAGAGAACATAATGGGTTTAAATTTAAAAATAAACTAGGGCGCTAATAAAAAATCATCAGTTAACTAACTAAGAAACTTTTTTGAAAAAAAATTGAAAATTGTTAGGGCAATTGCCCTACCTTGTCCTGCCGTGCCTCGGCCTCTGCTTTGAACAAATCTGTTAGACTAATAAAAATTTATTAGGTGCCTTACTCATATTTTTTACCTACTTTTGATATGAATATCCTTACAAAAAATCCTTGTTTGCGGAATGATTAATAGCACTTGTCAACGGGTGGATCAAAGCACCTTGTATTAGACACACGAATTCTTGTTGATGAGCACAACATGAAACTTTAGTGACACAAGGTCAAACCATGGTTCAAGCACCACTTGCACGTTGAACACAAAGAACTTTGGTTCTAAGCACTAAATCAAATTGAATATTAGTCTAGCGGTTGAAGTCTAGTGCTACTACCATGAGTTCATGGGTTCAATTCCCACCAAGGGTAAGGGGAGGGAAGGGATTTTATTGGGGGCTCATTTGAGTTATTACCCATTTCAAAAAAAAAGAAAAAAGCACTAAATCAAAAAACAAACCTAATGGTTAAAAGGCTTGAATAAGCAACGAGATAAACTCACAAATTTGATTGTAATTGATTGATAATTTTTTATATAAAATTGAAGACCAAACTCTATTTATAGGGATAAAGTTTGGTCGAAACAAAGTTGAATGCGGTTAGAATTTGGTAAACCCTGGCCGAATTCCTGCCTTATGGAAGCTTTAAGAAGCTAAACCTTATGAATATAAACTTACCTAAACTAATCCAAACCCTAGCCAAATTCATCCAAGATAAACTTGAATGAATATTTACTTATCTAATTTGATCTTATTTAATCTAATTAGAATTAGATATGCTAGCATCGAATATTACCTAATCTATTCTAACCTTATTTAGTCTAATCAAAATCAAATTCAATCTTCTAGAACATCATATGGCAGCCATGAATTCATCACCAAATCAGCCAACATGACCGTGATGAAGGTCCACCCGAATAAATGAATAAAACTAAACTAGACTAATCTTTAAACTAATCATGGGCAAAATATAATAAAACTAAACTAAGAAAGTTGTAAACCGTTGTTGAACCAGGCCACTAAATGAAAGTCTAACCGGTTTATTCTAAAAACTTCATTAATTTTCATCTTCATGACTTTATTCCTTAAAAACACAAGTGATATTAATCTAGCATGCCCCCTTGTGATAATCGAATCTTCATCATGAATCTATTTCACAAATGCATTCAAAGCCATATTTCTTAATTTCTTCCTTGACCTAGTCATAAGACATGCTAAATCACTTTTGATCAAGCCGTGGCATAGCTTCATCCTTGGAGTTAGCTTTGATACTCGTATCACCTTTCAGGCACAAAGTCTTGTTTTACACTGCTAAATCGTTAGAGGGGATCATTTTATAACTAATATAACTAATGAGATAATTTGATGTTTGTTTCCTTTAAGTTATTGCAATAAGCATCCCATGAATTTGAAAATGTTTCAAAAATATATCTTGGAATAGAAATGATTATAATTAACCCTTAAAAGTTACAGGGAAAAAAGTTATAGGAACAAGACTTGTCACAATTGGTCTAACCAATAGGTAGTCTGATAGAAAAGGCTCTCACTTATAGGTAATGTGGAATCCGTCATTTTTTTTAAACAATTAAAATAATACTTAATGGACACATTTTTGCATTCGAATTGAACAATGGACATGTTACAAAAGAAAAATAAATGAGAAAATTTCCAGGTTTGGTTTTTTAGGTCTGAAAAAGTGATATACTGATTTAATTGAAAATATACCATAAAAACCAGGTTTCCATATGATGTAATCAAGTTGATTAGTTAAAATAACATCCTTCTGAAGTTCAGACATTATGAAAGAATGGAAGATATTGCAAAAATAAGGAATGTTGAGCTGAAACTCAGATACTAAAAGAAATGGAAAAGGACCTTGTACTCTAGAATTATCCACCCGATATATAAATGGACCCAATCCTTACCAATTAGCTCTACAAAAGTTAGAAGACCCTCTCTCAATGATGACCTGGGAGTTAGAATCAGCCATTTCCTTTATTTTTTATATGTAACCCATGTCCCAAACTTCCTAGCGTAGGCTGGTAATTGTGAGATGAAAGAATCAATACCTTGAGTAGGGAAAAGAGGAGAAGGTTTTGGAAGGAACTCTTGTTTTGCAAAAATGAAAGCTTAGTCTTGAAAGAGCAAGAGTACAATACATATAGATAAGAATAGTGAATGACTAAACTACCTTTAAACTAAACTAATGTAATTACATATATGTTAACAGTAATGACCACATAAATCTTGCCCTAATTGTAGTTTTCACCAGATTTATGCTGAGAATGAATTAATCCTTACCAATTAGTCATAGTGGTATGTTCTATCTAGGGGTATGAAATTCTTTCCAAGAGATCCATTGCTTGTTTTTTCCATGTTCAGTTTTTCCCTAGAGGAAATTACTGAAAACGGAGATTGTGTGCTTGGTACAGGTGAATGTCATTTCACTCACCAAAATAATCTGCAAACTCTATAGATGAGATTAGTACAGTAGCAAGTAGAGTCGATCCCACGAGGAACGGAGCAAACACTATAAAAAAATTTCTACTAATATAGAACACTTTTGGTGTAGCCACAATGCCTTAATTTTCAGATTTATCTAACAACTAATAATGCAACCAACTAATATAAAATATGAAATAATAATGCAAACAAAAAACATATAAAAATCTATAAAATATATGAATAAGGTAATCGGCTCAGAATAACCCACATTAGTTAAACATCGATCATAGGCACAAAGTTAAATCAATTCATATGCATCTATCAGTTATATGAAAGTAGGTACGCTTAACCTCCCAATTCTTTCGTTTTTTATCGACCATTAACCAATTTTAATTAACAAATTATAATTAACTAATTATTTCTCTTACCAAGATGCCCCCAATTCTTTCGCTGAACCAGATACACACCTTGATATCATTAAGAATGAAAAGAACCCGATATAGCAATTACCAAAGTAAAAGCAAATAGTAACACACACTTAATTGTTCTCCATCTTGCTATTACAGTCTTAGCTAGTTAGTTGTTTTTTCACAAGAACTCGCTACTTACTAACCCTTTCCAACGATTATGTATTGGTGGAATTAGATATCATTATCCCAATAATATTCAAGTTGATCAGGCTTAAACACATTAAGAATGAATTTAACCAAGAACAATCAAGAACACATAAGAATCAATTATAAAACAATTAGGTCTCACGATTCATAAACTAATACTTATTATTTCATGCCAATATATAAATTAGCTACTCATAATAATTAAACTATACAAATAAACAATATAATTAATAAACATAATTAACTAACGGAATAATAATAAAACAAAAGCAAACCGTAATCAATTCGAATGCATAAGCTCCCAACTCCAGTATATTGTAATGCCAATATTTATATACCCAATTAATCCCTAAGAAATCTGCACTAAGAAAACAAAAAACTGAACCTCCTCCCTCTCTGTATTCGGCCGTATATATTTATTTATATACACAAAATCAAAACCAAATCCAAATCAACTTCTAATTACTTTTCTTCTTCGGGAAGAAATAAAAAAATAAGATAATATCTATTCTAATTCTAAATAACTAATTCCTACAATTAAGGAATTTTAAATGGAAGGAGATAGTACAATCCTTATCAATATAGGAAGTAAATATTTTTAATTTCTTCAAATCCACAACTCTTCAATAATTCACTATTTACCCCATAACTTCTGCGATTCTTCTTTTACCTCTTTTCCTTCATCCCTGGAAAAATGTGTTATAAAATAAGAACATTTTCCATTAGAGCATATCGCCCCATTAAAAACCTTAACCTGGAAAACCCAGTGGGAAACAACCGTTGGTTAAGGGAAAAAGAGTACAATGTATAGCTCCCTCTCAATTCTTCACAATCCATGAATTTCTGTACCAAAAATACCTTAAAGTGCAAATTATATCTCAATCAAATCATAATAATCCCACAAAATATGAACACAATATAACACACATCAATACGTATGGGCAGTAATAGTCCATGTATGCTGTTGTATAGAAGTTAAGACATGATTTATCAGAATTATCTTCCCACCCCCTGGAAGCCACTGATTTTTCTAATTAGAGACATTATTAACTGAGTCAATTAGTGTTTTAAAATTAAGGTTTAATTTCCTATCTTTAAAAGCTGTAACCTCGGGTAGGAAAATGGAAGTGTGCACTGGGACATATTAGTTAAGTCCTTTATCTCTTTCTTATTTTTTTCACTTATTTTTCCCGAGTAATTTTCACTTTTTTGAAAATTCACTTTTTGACCTGTAGTATTTTGATATATTTTCATAAAAATCATTAGGTAATTTTGAAATTTTTTTGTTCCTTTAAGAAAAACCACCGTGTCATCAGCAAAGGATAGTTAATTTTATAGAGTTGGCTGATCTTGTGGTTTTAAATTTTATTATTATTTTATTTAAAAACTAGACCCTAAGGTAACTGGTTAAATGTTCTATCAATAGGTTAAAAACAAAGGGTGATAATGAGAAATCTTGCTGAAAACTGAAAACTGAAAACTGAAAACTGAAAACCAGGTTGAGTGGATGTTATTCATTCTAATCTTGACTAGATGACCATGAAAGCCCTGTTTCAGCAAAAGGGTAACAATAATTGACCAAGCAACTCGGTCAAATGCCTTCATCAGGTCATGTTTTAGGACTGGGTTTAAGGATTTATTTTGGCTGTAATCTGATTATAATTTTGATGGTATTCTGGAATTCTGGTATTCGGTTCTGATTATTATTTTGATGGAATTCTCGTATTCAGTTGTTATTCTTTTATATCAAATTCATTATTTTGCATATGTTCCAACATAAGTGGAATTTTGTTTTACTGAATTCTCTTAATTATTACTAGTATGTTCCATAACCTATCTAACCAAATATGCAATAAATTAAAACATTAAAGAAACAACACTTGGTTATGCAGTTCGGTGAAATCCACCTACATCTGTGAGGCCTGACACAGTTCATAATGAATCCACTAATTAGAAAGATATAGTACAAAATACACAAAACAAAATACTTATCTTTACTAATCAAACGTGTGAATTATGCTAGCTCTCCTAGCTACCGATCCGCCTTGATCTGACTCCCTCTGACCTCGAAACTCGTCGACATTGGATCTCCTCCTTCCGAGGAATTAAGGCATATGATTCTGAACTTTAACAACAGGTCACATATGTTGGAACATAGAATTCTGGCTCTTTGCCATTCTCTCGGCAGATTGGAAATGTGTGTGCATATTTTCTCTGTTAAAATCATGTATTGAATGCAGCCGTGGTGTCCCCTTTTAAAGCCATGAGCAGATCGGAATTCTTCATGATTATCTCTATAATATTCCTATTCCTTATCTGCTTTAGAAGCATATCCAAATCCCATAAATAAAGAGATTTTCCTTATCACAATATCTCCCATATATTCGATAATATCAACACCATATTTGTAAAGAATTTCCATAAACCAACTATGCTTCTACACGCCTAATATATGGCATAATATTCAGATTTTCAAAACTCACAAATACCATAATATTATGTCCTTTCTGTGTAAAATCTAATTGGTGTATTTTATGTTAATCTGCATGTTCCAACATGGAAATATTTTCGTTTCCAAATATGTTCACAATTTGCCAATTAAAATATTCAATGAATACCACTTGACTTTACAATTTCCCATTTTGACATTTTATAGACCCAACCATTTTGAACATTAATATCACGACGAAAAACTTTTAATCAAACACATAAGTCTTCCCAAATTCCACTTATGTTGGAACATATGAAAAATACTGAATCTGATATAAAATAATACCAACCGAATACCAGAATTCCATCAAAATAATAATCACAACCGAATACCAGAATTCCAGAACACCATCAAAATGATAATCAGATTACATCTAAAATATTCTCCCCCTGGGGCCATAAATGTTTCAAAGGCAAATAAAAAAATGATAGAAACAAAAAGCAAGCTCCCCCTAAATGTGACAACAGATCTATGTTGGAACATGTATACACCAGAAAATCATCATCCTTCAGGAGTAGCAGTCTAGGCCTCCAGTTGTGCTTTCTCCACCTCAAGTTTAGTCTTCATTGCTTCTAGTGCCACCATTTAAATTTCTATTGCCCCAACCTTGTTTCAGTACCGCCAGTTTGGCCATTTTTTTAGCAGCTACAGACGTAGAGCCTTCAGAGTTCCAAGGAAGATCATGAACGTGCCTCATCACAAAGGTCTTTTTGTTAGGCCGTAGGTACTCTGTATCTATGATCACATCTTTTTCCCTCCCCTTCACCTTGGCCAATTCAGAAATTAAGCAGGGATCCACAATGGCATGTTTTGCCTTTGGGGCTGTTGCTTGCCTCACTAGATTCTGCTGTATAAACAACCCAAGGTTTACTGATTTCTGTGTTCCAACACAGTACATCAGTTTAGTCATTTCTCTAGTCAAGGCGGTCATGTTGGATGAAGGCATCCAGCAGTTTACTGCTACCTGATACATATCAAAGAATCTCAACGACGGATAGAAAGCTTGTGAATAACCAGTTTCAGGCCATCTGGTCCTGTATCCTCCTGATATTGTCTCCAGAATCTAATCATCAGACACTCCTAGATCATCTAGAAACAATCCCTCAATTTCTAGAGTCTGTAGCCCCAAAATTTTGTTTATCCTAGCAGCTGAGAAGTCAATAACCTTTCCCCTTACATAAACTCTCTCAAATCAAGGGGAATCAACCTCTAAATTTCTATCCATCAAATTGGAGTACACTTCAATGATTACCTGTCTATTGTACCGAAGTTGTACAGTGGCAACCTCTTCATTCCTATAAATTCCAAAAACTCAAAAAACCCACTAGCCCTATATGCCTCTAGGTGTACGGGTCTCTCAGAGATCACCTTCCTCTCTGCAAATACTTCTCTCATTTCTTCACAATTTATATCAAAATATGATAATGACAGTGCTCCACTTACAGGCAGAGGTGGTAGCACTTTCTTCTTGGAGCCGCCTTATTTTTCTTGGCCTTTTTGGTTGGTGGGGAATCCTCTGTAGCAGCCACCTTTTTGTAGTGCATTTTTATGATAATGCATTTTTTTGATAATGCATTTTTTTGGACAGAGAGGGAAGTGTTAGAAAATTTACTTCGCCTTTATGTGTCACTAAATTTACTATAACAGGTATATGTCATTAAAACAAACTACTACGTCAATTCATGTCACAAAATTTATTGACACTTCTACATATCGACGCATTCCAAAATATGAAGACACTTTAACACATCACAATATTTTAATGACATGCTGTGTTAGGATAAATCAGATTACTAATTAGATTTTGATTTATTATGATTATAATTATTTCCTTATTACACATCTATTGTACTCTCTATATATTCAGTCATCAATAATACAATTCCTTACGACAAATCATTTTATCATGGTATCAGAGCAAGTTTGATATTGGTACCTAATTTCTTTTTTTCTAATTTTTATTTCCCCATTAAAACAATTCCGACAAATAGTTATCTTCTCCGGCCAATATTCCGCCTCCATAATTGTTTCTTCTTTGAATCGGCACTGGCTTCCGCCTCTCCAATGCCGCAGCTGCAATGCCACACTTCCGCTGGTGTCAAATTCCACCGCTCTAGTCCCTGGCCACACGACCTCTATCGACGCCTTCGAGCTCCACTCAACGCCACCGGTCCAGTCGAGTCATCGAGCAGCACCACTCCACTGTCCAGTAGCGTGTCCATTCGCATCGTCAACCTCCTCCCGCCGTCGAGCTCAGACCGCTGCCATGCCAGTTTCGTCACCAATATCCGAATCCGATGGCACTCCAGATCCAGCCACCAGTCAAGCTCTGCCTTTCACTGTCGTTCCAATTCCGGCGTCAGATACAGAGGAAGCCGAGCCCAGTTTCAATTTGACGAATTCCTCAAGAGTGTGAGATTCACGTGCTCCGTGAAGCCACGCACGTCCGACCAGCTTATGCAGTCACCTGTTTTGGCTCGTGAAGTCACAAACCCAGCCACTCTTCGCGTGTAGGAACACACGCTTGACTGATTGTTGAGATTTTTTGTCCTCTTACTGATTTCTTATTTGCCTTTATGAATATTAGAGCAAAAATTTCAGCTCTTCTTATAGTTTATTTGGCACGCTTATCTCAGAAAGATTGTTCCGCTTATTGGATTATGGATAAAGCTTTGTTTCAGGCCAGTTTATATGGTTCCAACTGTCATCTTCGTCGAATCAATGGATCATTGATTCCGGTGCTACATCTCATATCACTGCTCATACCAGTCATCTTGATAAGGTACAATGTTATCGTGGTTCTGATGCTATTCTCGTTTGAAATGGTGAATCATTATCTATTTCTCACATCGGTCAATGTCATTTCTGTAGTTTCTCTGTTAATGATGTTCTTGTGGTTCCTAAGATTACTAGAAGCTTATTGTCCATTAGTAAGCTTACTCGTGATTTACCGGTCCGTGTTATATTTGATGCCGATGCATTTTCCCTTGACCACAAGCATACAAGGACGATAACTGTTAAAGGCCATCTTTTTAGGCGAATTACGCTCTACAAAGCTTCATGCTTCTTTTAAGCAGTGGCACTCTAGCCTCAGTCATGTGTCTCATGATACCGTTAAGTTTTTGAATCGACGGGGCCTTATTTCTGTCACTTTTTCTATGCCTGCATCTGTCAATTGTTCTCTTTGTTAGATGGCCAAAAGTAGTCATTTGCCTTTTTCCACTAGTGACAAGCGCTACTGGTTTGTTGGATAAAGTGCATTTTGATTTGTGGGGACCAACCCCTGTTTTATCTGTCGATGGTTTCTCTTATTATGCCGTTTCCATCGATGATTTTTTTCGATTCACTTGGTTTCTCCCAATGCGGCAAAGGTCAGATTTCTATGACAAATTTATCAAGTTACAGAAATTCGTTAAGACTCAGTTTTCTGCTAGGGATTAAAAAATTTTAGACCGATGGTGGCACAGAGTTTACTAATCACCAACTTCAGGCTCACTTCATATCATGTGGCATTAATCATCTGATGTCCTCGCCCTATACACCTGTTCAGAATGACCAAGCTGAGCGGAAGCATCGTCACATCACAGAGACTGGTCTTGCCATATTTTTTCACTCTTCTTGTGCCGCACTGTTATTGGGTGGAAGCTTTCTCCTCTGTGGTTTACATTATTAACCGTTTGCCTAGTTTAGTTCTTAGTGGAAAATCACCTTTTGAGGTTATTTTTGGTCATGTGCCTAACTATACCCTCTTACACCTATTTGGTTGTCGTGCATTTTCATATCTGTGTGCCACTGCTACTGATAAGTTTGCACCACGATCTATTCCGTGTGTTTTTATTGGCTACATCCCTCGTCACAAGGGCTTCCAGTGTCTCGATCCAACTTTTGGGTGCATCTATGTCTCTCACCATGTTTGTTTTGATGAAAATTTATTCCCTTATGTCTCTTCTTCCACCGATAGTTGTTCTATTTTAGATTTGGAGATTTCATCATTTTTTTATGGAGTTGTTACTTCATCAATTGGGGCCAGCACGCCTGTGTCTGTTCCAGCTGCCCCTCCTTCACCACCATACTCTATCTGGATGGCTGACCCGGACCAAGCTCCTCAACCGCCGGCCATCACACATCAACTAGTCTCGGTCGTCCTTTCTCCGGTGACTTCAGACGGCCACTCTCGGGTCAGCTCTGCTCGATCTTTTTCGACATCGTCAGTTGGTTTGACTCCTCTTGTTTCACCATCGTAACTTCATACCCATCGGATGGCTACTCGATCTTCTACTGGTGCCATTCAGCGTCGGGATTATTTGGACATTATTGCTCATGGTCTCACTGCTGCACTCCTTTCTCAAATAGAGCCCACTGATTATCACTCTTCCCTTTGGGATCCAGCCTGGGTTTCAGCCATAGATGATAAGATGGCCGCTCTTCGTGGTCAGAACACTTGGGATTTGGTGCCTAGACCTTCAAATGTCAACATTGTTGGCTCTAAATGGGTCTTTAGGCTCAAGCATAGACCAGATGGTACTATTGAGCATCACAAAGCTAGACTTGTGGCGCAGGGTTCTCGCAGATTCTGGGTTTTGATTTTAACCACATTTTCAGTCCTGTGGCCAAAGCCTCTACTGCTCGGACGGTTCTCGCCATAGCCACCATGCGTTCCTAACCACTTCATCAGTTGGACGTCAAGAATGCTTTCCATGATGGTGTTTTTGATGTTTTGGTCTACATGAAGAAGCCCGTTATGTATCAGGATTCTGCTCATCCAGACTGTGTTTGTCACTTGCAAAAGGCCATTTATGGTCTTAAGCAGGCTCCTCGGGCTTGGTTCCAACGCTTCAGCAGTTATCTGACACTACTGGGTTTTCAGTGCAGCTTAGCCGATACTTCTTTATTTGCCCTCTCGAGAGGGTTGTCATTATTGTATCTACTTGTGTATGTGACGATATAATTCTTACAGGCAATGACTCGACTCTTCTTCGCCAGTTCATTGATCCAACACACAGAGAGTTTGCGATCAAGGATATTGGTGTTGTTCATTACTTTCTTAGTCTTGAAGTTTCGCCTACCTCCTCAAGGTTACTTCTAGGCCAAGCAATGTATGCTCCTGATATTTTGACTCAGGCCAGTTGTCTTATGCGACACCTGTTTCTACGCCATTTGTTGCTGGTTCTCAACTTCACAGCTCTGCCAGTCCTCCGTCTTGGGATCCTACACTTTATCGTTCTCTTGTTGGTGTTCTCCAGTATCTCACCATTACTTGTCCAGATTTGGCATTCTCGATCAACACGGTGAGCCAATATCTTCAGGATCCCAGAGATGACCATTTAGCTACAGTGACACGAATTTTGGGGTATGTTTGTGGAACTCTTCATTTTGATCTTAGCTTTTGTTCTACTAGTACTCCTGAGGTGTTAGGATACTTGATGCTGACTGGGTCTGCTGTCTGGAGACTCGTCGGTTCCCTTACGGTTATGCGGTTTATCTTGGTGGGAATCTGGTTTCTTGGAGTACCAAGAAACAACCCACTGTTTCTCGCTTGAGCACTGAGTCTGAATACCGTGCTCTCGCCAACACTGCTTCAGAGGTGGTTTGGCTCACTCATTTGCTTCGTGATCTTCGGGTTCCGCTTTCTGGTTCTCCATTGCTGTTATGTGACAACAACAGTGCTATCTTTTTGGCTCAGAATACGGTGACGCACAAGCGAGTGAAGCATATTGATATTGACTATCATTTTGTTCGTGGGTTGGTGACATCTTCAGATTGCGGACATCTTCACCAAGGGGCTCTCTCGTCCGCTGTTTGAGTACTTCAGGTCCAAGTTGTGCGTCGGCGAGTATCCGACGCTTCACTTGAGGAGGGGTGTTAGAATAAATCAGATTACTGATTAGATTATGATTTATTATGATTAGAATTATTTCCTTATTACACCTCTATTGTACTCTCTATATATTCAGTTATCAATAATATAATTCCTTACGAAAAATCATTCTATCATGCTGAATAGAGTCATTTCCACAAACATCACTAGTAATTTAGCGAGGCATCTGAGTGTCACTAGTATTCCAAAAAAAAAAAACACATCCCTACGGGAAGATTTTTGGTAGTGGCAGCTACATCACTTTTTGTACTTATATGATCCTTGACTTACTTATTCTCGTGGCCTCAGTTTTTCAAATTTTAAGTGACTCGTTTTTAATCCATGAAATTTAATCTCCACTTTTAAATGGCCCTTATGCATCATATATCTTCATCATATGTTTAAGGAAAATTACTGGATTTAGCAGTTAAAAGTATGTTCGAATAAGAATCTGGTATCTGATGTATTTCACGGGTCTCAAGGCAAGCCTAGAGTTTAGAAAACGTAGTAATTGTCGTGCTTGCCTTCACTCATACCTGGAGTTTAAGTTGGTCAGTGGTTTTCTGTGTCAAAAAATAAAATTAACCTCCGAGAAAAATATAAGTTTTGGAAATTATTTTTGTTTTCAAATATTATTTTTGTTCATTACACTGAGACTGTTAAGGAATTAGAATATTCTTGCAATATTACTTGTAACTGTAATTGTATTCTATTACGTTTTCCTAGCTTGTATAGGTATCCTGTACCACTATATAATGTATCCTGAATTCATTAATACAGACATAGATTATTACCCTTATTTCCTACAGAGACCCAAACTTTTAACCTAAAAGCTTCATCTTTCCATTTTGCATTTGAATTAAACATTGGACATGTTACATGAGCAAATAAGACTATTAAAATAAATAAATGAAAGGATGATAACCAAACTAAGGAACTATCATATAACTAATTGTTTAATATTAGAAAATGTCTTTATTATATGGCTGTAAACCTCTAGCACTAGTTATTAAGTACTTTTCTATGATTGCATTGAACATGGTAATTCATGAATTTCGTGAGTTTAAATATCTTTGGATGTCATGGTAATTCAGGCGGCGGAGGGTCTGGGGGGATATCAACCACAACAGTTGTAGCCATCATTATCCCAATCGTTGTTGGCATTGTTGTTTTTGTGGTGGTCTTCTTCTGCATAGTAAAGAGGACCAGAAACAGAAGGGCGCCAGATATTGTAGACAAAACAACAGGTGACTTAAAGCAACTTTGTTCTGAATTTTGAATTCTTGTTCCGGTGACAACATCATTTGCGAAGGGAGACTTTTTTTTCTTATAAGAAAAAAAAATAGAACATGATTACTTTACACCTTTAACTTGACATGATTACGGACTAATTTCAAAATTAATTTATGCTTCAATTCCAGGTGTAAGTACTATCTCAACTAATATTGAGTCCCTGCGGTATAACTTCAGTCAAGTTCAAGCTTTTACGAACAACTTTGCTGTTGAGAACATGATTGGTCGAGGTGGATTTGGTATGGTTTATAAGGTACTCTTTGGTTTTGTTGGATTTACTTAATCCCATCCAGTGTTTTCGATTTCCATGTCTCTTTTTTATTTATAGTTCTGACACATTAGTTACCACCACTAACCCTTTAATACTGCAAAAATGTGTAAGTTGATCATGATACACGATTATAATAGAAAACGAATTGTGTATCAACTCGCTCGAGTTTAAAATGAATAGAGTTTTAAGGATTGATTCATTATGAACTACAAGCGACTGACACTGAACAACTAGGAATTTTGCATTGAGAAGTTACTTAATATGTCAGGCTACTCTGCCAAATGGTCAAATAGTAGCTGTGAAGAGGCTATCCAGAAGCTCGACACAGGGTGGGGAAGAGTTCATTAATGAAATTTCACTTGTGGCCAAGCTTCAACATAAAAATTTGGTTAGACTATTGGGATATTGCTTGGAAGGAGAAGAGAAAATCCTCATTTACGAATTTGTTTTCAACAAAAGCCTCGACTACTTCCTTTTTGGTATGCCTCAATACGATGATTATGTTATAAATAGTTTTTCTTTTCTTTCATAATAGGATCATAAATAAATTATCTATATACTTCTGTGTTTTTTCTTGTAGATCCGGATAAGCAACCAATGTTAGACTGGTTAACACGTTACAAGATTATAGGAGGAATAGCAAGAGGACTTTTGTATCTTCATGAAGACTCTCGCATTAAAATCATACATCGTGATCTTAAGGCGGGTAATGTGTTATTAGATCAAAATATGAATCCGAAGATTGCAGATTTTGGGATGGCGAGGCTTTTCGAAATTGATCAGTCAGAAGGCAACACGAGTAAAATTGCTGGCACATTGTAAGTGGAAAAATCATTCCTTCTTCTTTTTCTTGTTAGTCATGGTGATGATTGCTGTAAAATAAATTTATTCACACCATTCATCCCATTATTACAGTCATGTTTTATTAATATTCAGAATAACTGTTATCTCGTTACATAATCAGTACTGATAATGTTTTTGAAGCGGTTACATGGCGCCCGAATACGTATTCCATGGCATGCTCTCTGTGAAATCAGATGTGTATAGCTTTGGGGTTTTAGTTCTGGAGATCATAAGTGGCAAGAAAATCAGCAACTTGGAGAATTTTGGTGGTGATGACCTTCCGTCTTTTGTAAGTTTTACTTTTAAAACAAAGTGAAATGAAACTTACTTTAGAAGTATTTGCAATTAGTATCAAAACATTATTGTTATGACTTAATCACTTAAGCCCCATTCTGCGGAGCTTATTTTTACTGAACTGAACTAAATTGAATTTAACTGAACTAAAATAAGAGTATTGAAAATAGTGATAATATGATTAAACTAGGCTAAATTTCATCAAATCAAATTTTACTGAAATATTGAATTAAAGTGCAGATAAGTTCTGGAGAATAGCGCCTTCAACTGAACACCACGTTGTCTATTTATATAATAAAGATATGTTTAGTATTGTATAATCTATGCCAATTAAGGTCCCCTAATCTCATAGTTCTTACATTAGATGATTAATTTGACAAACGTTGAACTAAACCATGCAGGCTTGGAAACAATGGAGAAATGGAACGCCATTAGAAGTGATGGATTCATCCATGGAGAATTCGTACAACCAAAATGAAGTGCTTCGCTGCATTCATATTGCCTTACTATGCGTCGAGAAAGATGGTGAACGAAGGCCTACCATGGCTTCCGTAGTTTTAATGCTCAACAGTTACTCTATTACGCTGCCTATCCCAAATGCACCTGCATTTTTTGTTCGGAGTAGAATAGAGAATTTCCCTAGAGAAGTATCTCTTCTTGCAGACTCGGATAAATCATCGTCACATCTAGAAAACTCCAGAAAGGAAGACTCTTTCAGTTCTGACCTTTATCCTAGATAAAAGAGAGGGACTCAATGCAGCCACCCGTTACTATCTCACCCGATTATTTGCAGGTCAATTGTTCTTGGATTGTGTTTTCTATACTACTTGTTATCGAGAATTTGTAGACTATGATCGAACGATGAATATGGTGAGGGTTGATTTTCTTCATTATAATACACACCTATTTATACACAGCTAATGGCTATTCTAATTGATACATATGTGATAAGTATAGATCATGTCCATAATTAGATAATGAATCTGGACATGAAATGAACATGAAATGGATAAGATCAAACTACTTCCAAAGATAGATGATTCTTTTACATCAATACCCTCCCGCAAGCTCAAGATCGGGTGCGAATGAGAAGCTTGGTCCTCAGTGATTGAAACTGAGACGTACCAACAGCTTTGGTGAAGATGTCTGCAATTTGATCAACCGACCGGACATGTCGAACAATGAGCTCGCCGTTTTGAACTTGTTCTCTAACAAAGTGAAAGTCAATCTTGATGTGCTTGGACCGCTGATGAAAGACAGGATTGGCCGTGAGATACGTGGCACTAAGATTGTCACAAAGAAGAATGGGAGGACCGCATGAAGGAGCTGTCATTTCTTTCAGAAGTTGTTGTAGCCAGATGAGCTCAGTAGTGGCAAATGCAATGGCTCTATATTCAGCTTCGGTACTAGAGCGAGCAACAACGTTCTGTTTGCGGGATGACCAACTGACCAGATTACCACCAAGGTAGATGGCAAACCCATGCTGAGAGCGACAGTCTTCTAGATCAGAAGCCCAACCAGCATCAGTGAAGCAGACGAGACGGGAGTCACGAGTGTGGCGAAAGAAGAGACCAGTGTCAAGTGAACCTTTGAGATATCTGAGAATCCTCTTCACGGCTGCCCAATGATGATCAGATGGCTGATGCATGAACTGACAAACCCTGTTCACCGAGTAGGAGATCTCAGGACGAGTGATGGTGGCATACTGAAGAGCACCAACAATGCTGCGGTAAAGATGAACGTCAGAAAATGGATCACCACCAGAGACAAGACGCGACCCAGGAACTGCCGGAGAGGCAATGGGTTTGGCCCCCATCATCTTGCTTCGATCAAGAAGGTCCAGAATGTACTTCCGTTGAGAGAACAGAAGTCCTGCAGAATTGCGGTGAACCTCAATGCCAAGGAAGTAGTTAAGATCACCCAAGTCTTTTAGTGAGAAGACTGAGTGAAGATATCGAATAAAGTCCTCAATGAAGATAGAGTTTGAGCCAGTGATGATGAGATCGTCAACATAGACCAGAACATACACAACATCAGTGCCATAACGCTTAATGAAGAGCGAAGTGTCAGAGATGCACTGTGTGAAGTCGTGTTGAAGAAGAGCCTGGTGTAGTTTTTGGAACCATGCACAGGGTGCTTGTTTGAGGCCATAGATAGCCTTTTTGAGTCTACAAACATGAGTTGGATATGCAGCAGAAACAAAACCAGGAGCCTGATTCATAAAGACAGTCTCAGCAAGATCACCATTGAGGAAGGCATTGTTGATATCAACTTGGCGAAGTGGCCATCCACGAGTGACTGCAAGACTCAAGACAACTCGGATGGTGGTTGGTTTGATAACCGGGCTGAAAGTGTCAAAGTAGTCGACCCCTTCCTCTTGATTGAAGCCTTTTGCCACTAGACGAGCCTTGTACCTGTCAACAGACCCGTCTGGCTTCTTTTTTATCCTGTAAACCCACTTACAACCAACAACATTAGAAGTGGGGGGCCTAGGAACAAGGTCCCATGTCCCATTAGCAATCAAAGCATCAAATTCTAATTGCATAGCATGCTGCCAATTAGGGTTCTTTGTGGCCTGGAGAAAGGTTTTTGGCTCGAAGGTAGAGGAGTCACAAGTGATAGAGTATTTGGTGGCAATGTGGATTTTGGGCTGGAGAGAATTAGTGGAAGCTCGAGTGACCATGCTATGCACAGATGAATCAGATGGCCGGAAATAAGATGGAGCCTGAGGATAAGGTATAATGGTTGTGGAAGGAGGCGAGGAAGAAGGAGATGGAGGTGTGACAGGATCAGATGTGGTATCTGGAGAGAGAATGACCGTGGGAGAGGAGGAAGTGGGGGATGGAGGTATGATCGGATCGGATGATGGATCAGGAGTAGGAGTAGGAGTAGGAGGTATGACAGGATCCGATGGAGTTAGAGAGAGAGATGCCTGAAGTGGCTGAAGAGAGAGATCCACGGTAGACAAGTCAGGTGAGCTGGACTGAGCCTGATCAGGATAAGGAAAAGATGACTCATCAAAGACAACATGACGAGAAATATAGGTTTTGGAGGTGGGAACATGATAATAGAGGTATCCTTTGTGTTTTGCACTGTAGCCGAGGAAGATACAGGCAGCAGAACGGAATTCTAATTTGCTGCTGTTGTAAGGATGAAGATATGGATAACAGAGACAGCCAAATGATTTAAGAAAGGCATAATCTGGTTGGCGATGGTAAAGACAAGAGTAAGGAGATTTGTGGTGGAGAGTGGGTGTGATGGTACGATTATTGAGGTAAACAGCAGTGTGAAAGGCATGTTCCCAAAAATTCAGAGGAAGATGGGAATGAGCTAGAAGGGAGAGGCCTTTTTCGACAACAACTCGATTCCGACGTTCTGCAGCTCCATTTTGTTCAGGGGTATGCGGACAGGAAACACGATGAAGGATACCATTAGTTTCAAGAAGAGTGGAGACATTTCGAAACTCACCCCCCCCAATCAGACTGAAAAGCTTTGATTTTAGTGGAAAACTGTGTTTCAACCATGGTTTTAAAAGATTGAAAACAGACAAAACCTGAGACTTTGCAGTAAGGAAGTAAATCCAGATATACTTTGTGCAATCATCAATAAAAAACACAAAATAACGATTCCCATTAAGAGATGGAACAGAGGCAGGACCCCAAACATCTGAATAAACAAGATCAAAGGGTTTATTTGAAACAGTATGACAAGAGGGAAGGTGATGTCTATGGCTCTTGCCTAACTGACACGCACGACACACAGGAAGTGACTTATTCAAAACAGGTAAATCAAATTCAGAAAGTTGACGTCGCAGCACAGACTCGTGATGGTGCGCAAAGCGATGATGCCAACATGCAACAGAGGCTCGTTCACCTATAAAAGCACGAGGACTAGGAGAACGAGTTGGAATCTGATACAGACCATCTTCAACGATCCCCTTTAGGACCACTGTTCCCTGTAAGGTCTTAACATAGCAATGATCAGCATGCATTTCTACGAATACATTATTATCTCTGCACAACTGACGGACACTAAGGAGCTTTTTAGACACTTTAGGAACAACAAGGATATCATTAAGATGAACAGGATTAGCATCATGCTTCGAAATTAGATTAAGATTGCCTGTATGCGTAATAGGAAGAGACTGACCATTTGCAACGGTGAGATTGTCTGTGCCAACATAGGGAGCTGAGAGATTGAGCCGAGAGATTGGTGGTGCCGGAGTCTACAATCCACGGATCAGTGAGAGCTGACGGACTGTCCTGATAAGCGACAAAGGCAGCTGGCGGTGGGCGAGACACCACGGACTGGCGGAGACGATCAGCAGCCCGGCGGTTGGTCGGCGGGAACAGGGCCATGTTGAGGCGCTGATGACAGTTGCGTGCATCGTGGCCAGCTTTCTCACATAACTGGCAGATGACGCAAGGACGATCAGCAGGCCCTATAGAGGTCCCCGACGCTGGGCGAGTGGACTGGCGGCACTGGGCAGCGTAAGCAGTCGGAGCTCCGGTGACAGCGGCAGAGTCGTTGAGGCGCTGTTCTTCCTGAAGCAGGAGGCCGAGGAGATCCGCTGACGAGACTGGCGTGATCCTCATGCTGATGGCGGTGCGGAAAGCTCCAAATTCTAGTCCGAGCCCAAATAAGATGTTGTCGACGAGCTCGGAATCGGAGACAGTGACCATACACTCGGCGAGTCCGTCGGAGATTGCCCTCTTTTTCTCGACGTATTCCAGCACAGTCATCCCGCCCTTCGACAACGATTGTAGCTGCTGCCGGAGATGCTGTTGACGAGCCCTGAACTGCGACTGGAAAGTAGAGGCGAGTGTCGACCAGCATTCAGCCGTGGACGATGCCCGGGAGACGAGGGATAGCATCGGCACAGAGAGAGTGGAGCGGATCCACAAGAGGATCAGTCGATCCTTGCGCCGCCACGATGCAAACGCCGGGTTCGGATTACCAGTGGTTGCACCTTCAGCAGGTGACAGCAGGGGAGCGGGAGCGCCGCCGGCGATGAGGAAGCCATCAAGATCATAAGCCTCCAATGCAGAACGGACCGTGCTGCTCCACAGAGTGTAGTTGCCGTGATCAAGCCGGATAGCCAACGCCGGAAAGGTGAGCGACGGGTTGACAGAGTCGCCGACGGCGGAGGGCAGAAGTTGGGATGCGGAAGCCATGAAAACCAAGCTTTTGGAATTTGCTGGGTAAGGGAAAATTCAGCAAAGGAAAACTGATACCATATGATCGAACGATGAATATGGTGAGGGTTGATTTTCTTCATTATAATACACACATATTTATACACAGCTAATGGCTATTCTAATTGATACATATGTGATAAGTACAGATCATGTCCATAATTAGATAATGAATCTGGACATGAAATGAACATGAAATGGATAGGATCAAACTACTTCCAAAGATAGATGATTCTTTTACATCAATATAGACCATGTTTTCAGGGTATTACTTATTGACGGTCAAACATGATTATTGAAGACTGTAAAAAAATAAATAGGACATTACTGTTGGGACGGAGGAAGTATATGTAATTGAACCATTTTTGGATTGTCAACTATTCTTATCTTACCGTATTCTGGATTTTATCATAGAGACAATAGTTTGTAGTTTCAAAGGGACGAAGCCAGGAAATACATATGCTGGGGCCGGCCTGGTAGAAAACAAAATTCAAAATTACACTCAATATTTTTCTTTTCGACGGGAGTTTTGAAGAATTTTTTTTCAAAATTACATATGTACATTCCCCCATATGTTCTGTTACCAAATTTCTATACCAAATAGACAGAAATATTAAATATAACGACTGTTATTTTCTCTTTAACGTTAGACGGTGTGATCTTGGAGGATTTGTACAAATAACACTGAAACTGAGAAAATTATGACGGAAACTGGCGTTGAGTGTATATATTATGCATGCCACAAAAACAATTGTGACACTTAGCAAGGTGCGTCTATTAAAGGTCAGAAATATAATTGTGACACTTTGCCTGGCGCATCTATTATGTGTCAGAAATGTAATTGTGACACATTGCAAGGCGCGTCTATTAAGGAGATAAATTTTATTACTTCTTCTGTCTCATTTCAAACTGCACACTTTGACTTTCAACGGTTAACTTGAAAAATGATCGATCCCTAATATCTTTCATTTAGGGTAATTAAAATTTGGAAAAAGTCGATATTATGTTATAACGAATCTAATAATGTATCATACAATAAAATCTATACTTATATACCAATTCAATTTTAAGGTCAAAGTTAGAAGGTTTTGACTAAATAAATAGTTAAATTGCAGCTTGAATGAAACAAATGGAGTATATGGTTCATAACTCATTATATCTACACTACATTAATAATAATAGAGTCCGTCTCTTGAAAGACGGTCTTTACATAAGTTATGGAAAAACCAAGGTTTAAAGTGTGAATTAGAAGAAATGAAGATAAAATTTTGAGTTGCATGAATCGGGTTATAAATTATTACTACATGTTGCATACTAAAATTTTAATATTGCAACTAAGACCTTTTACCTTTTACTATTCTAATTAAACTCCATCTTTCCAAAAGCCTAAGGAAAGACCATCTTTCCCAAGACTTTACCATAATATAATATTATAAAAATAATGATAATTGAAGTTTATAATTTACTCCATTATTTATTTATACAAAACCTCTTGTTTTTTTTCCTTCGTTCATTGCTGGTCCTTTAAAGTATTATAGTACTCATTTATTGTACTATTCTCATCAAGAAAATAAAAAAATATTTATAACTACTCCCTCTTTAAAAAAAAACTCATTTCATAAATCAAAATAGGCCTGAGACTGCTTTTTGGGATATGTGGAGTATATGTTATTAAAAAGAAATCACAACTACATTACTGGTATTTCAATTCAAACTAAAGAATAAATAAGTAAGATTAGCACGCAAAAAGCTATATCATAGAGATTATTTCATATATATTTAAATGGGAAAGTCTCAGGAAGGGCGCCTTTCCATAAGTTTAAGGACAGTTCTCAGGGGCATTTGCCTTAAATGTTGTAATTTTTTTATAAAATTTAAATATTGCATTTTATAAGTTAAAACAAGTAATAATATGTATTTGAAGGTGAAAATATAAAAATATATGATATAAAAAATTATTTTCAAAAATTTTAAATTTTGTATGTAATTTAAGAAATGCAGTGTATAAGGTAAGAAATGAGTGGCCTGTCCATAAGGTTATGGACAGGCCGCCTGTGAGGAGACCTACTCTATTTAAATAACTTAGTATATAACTTTTATTTAAAAAATACATATACTCTTAACTATGTATGGCTCAGGACTCAGTCAAGACTTTGGACTTGGAGGTCTTCCATTAAAAGGACTGTTGATGACTTTGAAAAGTCTTCACTCACATCTTTTTCTTCCTCCAAACGCGCTTAATTCATAATGATAATTCCAAAAGCTGAACAACAATAACTACTTAAATAAATGTATCTTCTTTTTCTAACATTCATGATTCAACATTGATCCCTGAAAACCTTTAATGCTAGATAACATGCTCCCCAGAAAAACATCACTCTTTGTTTCCTTTCTCCTCTGCATCTCGACTAGTTTCCATGTCGGAAGCTCGGCACCTCTTGTAAATACCTGTTCGGACAATGCAGTATACAACGTTAGTACTACTAATGGAAGGGCATACAGAAACAACCTCGAAACCCTACTCTTCACTCTCTATTCAAACGCTACTAGGCCAACCGGCTTTTTCAATTACACCACTGGAACTGACACCGATGCCATTCACGGCCTGTTTCTCTGCCGGGGCGATGTTTCACCCACTGAATGCCAAACCTGTTTGTCAACTGCCACCACTGAGGTTCTCCAGGTCTGTCCAAACCAAACCCGGGCGAATCTCTTCTACGACAACTGTATGTTGCGGTATTCGAATGAATCCATCTTTTCCAAGTTGGATACCAGCAATGGATGGTTTCTGTGGAATCCAGGTAACTTTACCGACGGGGCGCTGTTGAACCAGGTTTTGGGTGAGGCATTCGATGGAATAGCGAATAGGGCTGCGCATGGCGATGATCCGGGCAAGAGATTCGCTGTTCAAGAGGCTAATTACTCATCACTTCAGAAGATATATGCGCTAGGTCAATGCACTCCTGATCTTTCAGATCTGGATTGTGACAGTTGCTTGAGAAAAGCTATTGGAGATCTCCCGGGCTGCTGTTCTAATCGTAAGGGAGGTAGGGTTCTTTACCCTAGCTGTACTATTAGGTACGAGTCAGATCCGTTTTACCAAAACCCGACGGCTCCTCCTCCGACGACTACGATTGCTCCTCCTCCAGCGACTACGATTGCTCCTCCTCCGATGACGACTACGACTGCTCCTCCTCCTCCGGCGACGATTGTGCCAGATTCTGGAAGCAGTCAAGGTAAGTCTTATGGGAAATGAAGGATTTTTAGTGGTCAAAAGTATGTTTGAATTAAGACTCCATGCGCATGTAACAAATTTTCAACTTCGAACCGGGGCAGATTTAAAAATTTTAATTTCGGGTGTCACAAATTAATTTAGTACCTCTATCTTTGAAAATAGTGTTAAAATTTTGATGTTTTTCAAAATTTGAGAGAATATAATGGGTTTAAACTTAAAAATAAACCAGGCCACTAATAAAAAATCATATGTTAACTAACTAAGCAAACATTTTTTAAAAAAATTGAAAATTGCTAGGGCAATTGCCCTACCTTGTCCGGCCGTGCCTCTGGCCTCTGCTTTGAACAGATATGTTAGACTAATAAAAATTTATTAAGTGCCTTACTCATATTTTTTACCTACCATTGATATAATATCCTTACGAAAATCCTTGTTTGTGGAATGATTAATAGCACTCGTTAACGGGTGGATCGAACCACCTTGTTTTTGGAAAGAAGACACACACGAATTCTTGTTGATGAGCACAACATGAAACTCTAGTGACACAAGGTCAAACCATGGTCCAAGCACCACTTGCACGTTTAAAACAAAGAACTTTGGTTCTAAGCACTAAATCGAATAACAAACCTAATGGTTAAAAAGTTTGAATAAGCAACAAGATAAACTCACAAATTTTATTGTAATTGACTGCTAAAAAGATGTATAAAATTAAAGACCAGCCCTCTGTTTATAGGGATAGAGTTTGGCCGAAACAAAGCGGAGTGCGGTTAGAATTTGGAAAACCGTGACCGAATTCCTGCCTTATGGAAGCTTTGAGAAGCTAAACTTATGAATATAAACTTACCTAAACTAATACAAACCCTAGCCAAATTCATCCAAGATAAACTTGAATGAATACTAACTTATCTAATTTGATCTAATTTAATCTAATTAGAACTAGATATGCTAGAATCAAATATTACATAAACTATTCTAACCTTATTTAGTCTAATCAAAATCAAATTCAATCTTCTAGAACATCATATGGCAGCCACAAATTCATCACCAAATACGCCAACATGACCGTGATGAAGGTCCAGCGGAATAAATGAATAAAACTAAACTAGACTAAACTTTAAACTAATCATGGGAAAAATATAATAAAACTAAATTAAGAAGGTTGTAAACTGTTGTTGAACCAGCCCACTAAATGAAAGTCTAACCGGTTCGTTCTAAACACTTCATTAATTTTCATTTTCATGACTTTAATCCTTAGAAACACAAGTGATATTAATCTAGTATGCCCCCTTGTGATCATCGAATCTTCATCATGAATCTACTTCACAAATGCATTCAAAGCCACATTTCTTCCTTGACCTAGTCATAGGACATGCTAAATCAGTTTTGATCAAGCCGTGGCATAGCTTCATCCTTGGGGTTAGCTTTGATACTAGTATCACCTTTCAGGCACGGGGTCTTGTTTTACACAGCTAAATATTTAGATGAGATCATTTTATAATTAATATAACTAATGAGATAATTTGATGTTTGTTTCCATTAAGTTATTGCAATAAGCATCCCATGAATTTGAGAATGTTTCAAAAATATATCTTGGAATAGAAATTATTATAATTGACCCTAGAAGTTACAGGGAAAAAAAGTTATAGGAACAAGACTTGTCACAATTGTTCTAACTAATAGGTAGTCTGATAGAAGAGACTCTCACTTATAGGTAATTTGGAATTCGTCATTTTTTTAAACATTTCAAATAATACTTAATTGACACATTTTTGCATTCGAATTGAACAATGGACATGTTACAAAAGAAAACTAAATGAGAAATAGATTTAGTTTTTTAGATCTGAAAACATGATATGCTGATTTAATTGAAAATGTACCATGAAAACCAGGTTTCCAGTCAAGTTGATTAGTTAAAATAACATCCTTCTGAAGTTCAGACATTATGAAAGAATGGAAGATATTGTAAAAATGAGGAATGTACATACCTTGTTGAGCTGAAACTCAAATACTAAAAGAAATGAAAAATGACCTTGTACTCTAAAGTTATCCACCCGATTTATAAATGGAACCAATCCTTATCAATTAGCTCTAAAAAAGTTAAAAGTCCCTCTCTCAATGTGATCTGGGAGTTAGAATCAGCCATTCCATTTGTCTCTTTATATGTAACCCATGTTTCAAACTTCCTAGCTTAGGCTGGTAATGACCACATAAATCTTGACAATGTTGATTGCTCGAATTGTAGTTTCCACCAGATTTTTGGTGAGGCTTGAGAAGGAGTTAATTATGGGTTGAAGGTGTCTCAGTCCTAGTGGTCTGTTCTATCTAGGGGTATGAAATTCTTTCCCCAGAGATCCAATGCTTGTTTTTTCCATGTTCAGTTTTTCTTTAGAGGAAATTACTAAAAATGGAGATTGTGTGCTTGGTACGTATGGGCTGTAATAGTCCATGTATGCTGCTGTATAGAAGTTAAGACATGATTTATCATAATTATCTCCCCCCTCCCCCTGAAAGCCACTAGTTTTTCTAATTAGAGACCTTATTATTAACTGAGTCAATTAGTGTTTTAAAATTAAGGTTTAATTTCCTATCTTTGAAAGTTGTAACGGGTAGGAAAATGGAAGTGTGCCCTGGGACATATTAGTTAATTCCTTTATCTCTTTTTTATTTTTTTCACTTATTTTCCCCGAGTAATTAGCACTTTTCTGAAAATTCACTTTTTGACCTGTAGTATTTTGATATATTTTCATAAAAATCATTAGGTTTTTTTGAAGATTTTGTTGTTCCTTTAAGAAAAACCACAGTGTCATCAGCAAAGGATAGTTGATTTTATAGAGTTGGCTGATCTTGTGGTTTTATATTTTATTATGTTTTTATTTAAAAACATGGCCCTAAGGTAACCGGTTAAAAGTTCTATCAATAGGTTAAAAACAAAGGGTGATAATGGGTCACCTTGCTAAAAACCTCTTGTAGGTTTAAAAATTCCACAAGGTGATCCATTTCTAAAAACTGAAAAACCAGGTTGAGTGGATGTTATTCATTCTAATCATGACTAGATGACCATGAAAGGCCAGTTTCAACAAAAGGGTATTGAAAATTGACCAAGAAACTAGGTATGCCTTCATCATGACAAGTTTTAGGACTAGGTTTAAGGATTCACTTTTCTTGTTTAATAACCTAACTGCCTCTTTCATTATAAGGATATTGTAAATAGTATCTCTCCCCTATGGAATAGTTGATATCCTTACCCTATAGAACAGTTGATTATTCATCAGAAATCAATGTGTTCATGTAAGGTTTTATTCTTTCAACCCTTATCTTAGACATGAGTTTATTGATGAAGTTTGATAGGCTTATGCAAAAAAATTCACTAAAGGATTTAGGGGTTTAGGTATTAGGTATAAGTGTAATTAGTGTACTAGCAACTGATTTTGGAATAGGAAAACCTGCTTGGAATTCCAGAACTGCAATTGCAACATCATTTTTGATAATATCCCATGTTTTCCTATAAAAGAAACAAGGAAAACCATATGGTCATAGAGTTGAATTTGAAGATAAATCAAATATCGTTGATTTGTTTTCATCAAGAGTTACATGCTACAACAGTTTAATGTTGTCCTGTTCAGTTATAGAAGGGTGGATTTCCTTCATTAGAAATGAGAAGCATTGACCTGAAGGATCATCATTCTCATGAGTAAGAAGTGTTTGGAAAAAACAGTGCCTACTACATTTATTTCTTGTTAGTTTAGGATTGATAGTTATCATGATTTTCATAGATGGATTTATGAAAATATTGGAATTTAGGTCCCCATCTTTCAGCCACTTCATCCTAGTCTTTTGAGTTAGAATTTTTTTTTGCTCAACAAGGCATCTAGTTAGTTTAGCCTTAACTTCATTTAACTAGACTCTATCAGAAATTGAGTGTGTTGCAACACATATAGATTCCACATTCGGAACTTCAATTTTCTGAGCTCTTTATATTATCCTGAACACTGCTAAAGGCCAATTTATTCCAAGTTTTTATTTCAGTTTTTAGTCATTTCAATTTTAAAGAAAATATAGTTTAGTCCCTTTTCATGTAAGGGTTGTAACCAGTTTTCAGAAATTAGGTCCATGAACTCCTTCGCATTGAACCACATTTCCCGAAACCTAAAGGGTTTAGGAGATGTGGAATTTGAATTTGAGATGTCTAGTAACATGTAAGAGTGATCATATGATGTTCTGCTTAGGATTTGGACAGAGGAATTAATTTTTTTTTATCAAAGAAATCTTTTATTAATTAAAGTTAAGACATTACATCTCTGGCCAAAGAATGTGCCAGGTTAACATCCTGTCTAGAAACTTTAACAAAACAAACCAAAGTAAAACAACGACATAATAAGAAGATATCCTTAATCTCTGTTGCAAAGGAGTGATGCTGCTTTCCAACTCCAGTGAAAAGATCGACTACCATCTTTGAATCCGTTCCAACGAGAACATGAGTGGCCTGAGCTTCAAAAGTGAACTCCTGGCAATACAATACATGGAAAGAATGAAGGCAAAGAGCATTTTCCTAAACTGTGATAGGATGTTGTGCCAAGTCTAGCTGAAAACTGTATTTCTCATATTCCAAATTTCCCACACTATACAAAAATATGGTGTAATGTCCTGCATGGAAGGAGCTAACATAATCCATTTAGCAATCCAAGGTTGAAAATCATTAACATAAGACAGATAAAAACCCAGATAACTAGCCCTCCAGGCCTTTCTTCTCAACTCACAATCTGCAAACAAGTGGTGTATTGTTTCCTGTGTTTGGAAACAAAAGGAACAGATAAGGCTAACTAGAACACCCCTCCTTTGCAATGCACTCATTGTTGGAAGTGAATTCATCAAGATTCGCCAGATAAGTGTTAGGAATACGAATCCCATGAGATATCTATTAGCCCGAAAAGATGGATAACAAAGACATCGTAAAGAAAATAAAGGAAATAATGAACACAAGGATTTACGTGGTTCGGTAAAATTGAGCTACATCCACGGCCGGAGGAGACCGGAAGCTTCACTATGTGTGGAGAAGGTATTACAAGGCTTTGCCTACCACCTATGAAGGAATTATGAGGCAACATATAAAGAAGAGGGCTTTGGCTTCTACAACTACAGAAGGAGAGCTAAAGGGAGAAGAGAGCAAGTAGCAAAGGAATGGTATGCTTGAGGCGTGTTTGAACTACTAAGTTCATTCCCTATTTATACTACTCCAAGTTTACCAATGACCAAGAGCTCTCAAACAAAACTTATCCCAAAATCCCAAGAAATCCTCCTTCTTGCTTCAAACATGGATTGTGAATATTGAGTCTAAATTATTCTTGCCAAAAGATCATCATAGTTGAACCCCAATAGTTAAAGAAATAATGCTTCAACTTGTTAAGCATGTGATGAAAATAGTGTTGCAATTTAATGCTTTGCATTCTTCTCTTTGCTATCCTCCAAAGAAGAGAATTTTTATGGGTGAAGACCATTATTTATTCACAATAAGAAATTGAAAATTAGCATGAATCTTAACCTTCCAAAAATGTTTCCAGAAGGTTTTGTCAAACCTGTTTGCAGATGAGGTCGATGGAGCCATCATGTTTTCATGTTCCAGTTTTCTGGCCTCTTGATAATCTTTCTTGACTGTATATTCCCCTGTAGAATCCCTCACCCAGATGAGTGTATGTACTGGAATTCCGTTTTAGAGAAAATGATTAAATTAGTTAATGAAACTATTATTTGCCGTTACCCTATCCAACATCTTATAAGTGGGGCTTACATCTCTAAGGTTGCTCCATGTGAAATGATTTTCTACTGCATGTGTTTAAATTTGAGACCTGAATATCATTAATAAAGATATCAAAATTTGAGATAGATTTCATGTCTGGGGAGCTAGGGCCTGAATATTCATTCATTGACCTTATGGCATGAAAGTCACTACCTATTAGGGTTGGGAAATTATCAAATTCAACTACCAAATCAGTATAGACTTGTAACCTATCAACACTATTTAATGGAGCATATGTAATGAAAGCTTTAAATTTTTTTATCCGGGTTTTTAATGCTAATATCCGCATGTATATAGTGATTATGGTTTGTTACTAGATTTAGGTCAATCCAATCTGAGAATGTAATCCATATTTTACTATGGATCAGACCTAGGTTGCCTGAAGAAGAACATCTTTTTGTACATGTCTAACTGATTTAGTTGGCCTTTAAGTTCTATTATACCTATCTCCAATATATGTTTCCTAGATGAATGTTTTAAACTGACATGAGAAGGTGATAACCCTTTAACATTCCTAATTAAGCATTTAACTTTCATTAAAACTTTGTTTTTTATAGCTAACTTGGAACTCCTTTGAGGAGGATTAAGCTGAGATAAAGGTTGCTGAAGGGATGGCTCTTGTGTTAGGTTTATGGGATTTTGATCTTCTCGTTGATCCCTATCAGCTCTATCCTTGATTTCCCATATTTCCTTGAAGTTCATGTGCTTTTCCTCAACATGTGGAAGATCAATATCATAGATAATTTCCTTATTAGGGATATAGGAAAACTGATCAGAGAGAAAAACATCATAATTTTTAGGAAAGGTGATTTTATAACATAATGTATCATTAGTAAAAATATCCAAAAGGATGTTCTTTTATGGTGAGGATGGGGTTGTGTTGTAGCCTTTGGATTCATATCCTTCTTCGTAGAAGTCTTTAAATGAATCACTTTCTGATATATTTTCTTCAATATCCATGTCCTGTTGGTTATGCATGAGCTGTATTTTTGAAGAATTGCGAACATCTTCTGGATTTTCATCATGGTGGGAGATTGCAGAGGTGGTATCAGACTGATTAATGACTGATTGATAGTCTTGTGCCTAACTGGATATGTGGTTTTCCTGTGATTCCATATCTAGATCCTGTGTGCATATTGTATGAGGATGTAGACTTTGTGACTTAGATGAATATGCATTGAGATGAGACACTATCCTCTGAATCCTTAGCTATGACTTCATGACGTGTTACTGCTTTTTGTGATTGCTAGCCCTGGCTTCCCAGATCATTTTTCTAGGCTCTTGAATATGATAGTCATTAGTGGAGATATCATCTAGGATAACAAATCTATTTGCACAATGGTTTCCTTTGATCTTATCAGAGAGTGGCTCATCTCTTGAGACTGTTGAGGTATTTTTATCTTTTTTTATTAGGCTTAGGTTGATAAAACTTGTTGGTAGGCTATCCCTTTCCCACAATTCTAGTTGGTAAGCTATTGATTTCCCTTGACTTAACAATGAACGGATGTTTAGGATTAGCAACCTTCTTTCTATATTGAACCTTAGAAACCTGATATTCCTTCTGATAATCATTTGATATCAATTGATCTCTCTTACAACTATAGTCACTATGACCAAGCTTTAGACACTTCCAACAATATTGGGGGACGTACTCATAGGTTATAGCATATGGCTTGTTGTGAGCTATTGAACTGAGTCTAATCTTACTAGGTTTAGGTTTAGAAACATCCATTTCAATGTGTGTGTGTGTGTCACGCAATATTAGGAAGTTTAATTTTATAAGCGTCCTAATATACATTTGTTGGGACGCTTCTTATAAAAGTGTCCTAATCGGCCCCTTTTGTTGTAGTGACCCCTTTGTAATTAAAGTGGGGATGGAGGTTGGGTGTAAGTGGGATTGAAGATGGGGGGGGGGGGGGTTGTTTCAGGGTTTGGACTAAGGTTGGGTTTGTCGTGCTGGGGGCGCAGGTGGAAGGAACGATTATACAGTAATAAATCTTTTTTTTCTAGAGACAGAGAGAAACTTTGTAAGATGTTTGCACATTGTAAGACTCATATCTTATAACTAAAATTTATCAAAAATTGAAATTAAGAAAACATAATTTAATCACGACGAATCGAGGTGCATGTGTTTTAACTTATATATTGATAGGATTATATGAATTAAAATGACACATTTTTTCCTTTCAGAATTGTCAAGGATTAGAATCTTTAAATAACCAGTTAATTGTTTATATAAAATTTTCTTGATTATGAATTGTTGTTCTCCAGAGCCAGTTACTGAGTAGTCTTCTTTGATTACATTAGAGATGGTAATTCATGAAAAGTCCATAGTCTCTGAGTTTCAAAACTCAATTTTAAATATCTTTTGATGCCATGCTCAGGTGACAGGGGGATATCAACAACAATTGTAGCCATTATCATCCTAATTGTTGTTTTTCAGCCATTGTCTTCTGCATAATAAGGAGGACCAGAAAGAGAGAGAATGTTAAAGGTATTGAAATTTAGTTTTACTGTATTCTCTTATTTACTACTAGTATGTTCCAACATAAGCTATCCAACCAAGTATGTAATAAATTAAAGCATTAAATACACAACACTTGGTTACGTAATTCGGTGAAATCCATCTACATCTGCGGGGCCTGGCCCAGTTTAGAATGAATCCACTAATTTGAAAGATACAATACAAAGTACCCCATACAAAATACTTATCTTTACTAATCAAACGTGTGAATTCTGCTAGCTCCCCTAGCTACCGATCCGCCTTAACTAGACTCCCTCTAACCTCGAAACTCATCGACGCTGGATCTCCTCCTCCCGAGGGATTAAGGCATATGATTATGAACTTTGAACAGCAGGTCACGTATGTTGGAACATAGAATTCTAGCTCTTTGCAATTCTCTTGGCAGATTGGAAATCTGTGTGCAGATTTTCTCTGTTAAAGTCATGTATTGAATGCAGCCGTGGTGTCCCTTTTTAAAGCCATGAGCAGATCAGAATTCTTCATGATTATCTCAATAATATTCTTATTCCTTATCTGTTTTTGAAGCATATCCAAATCCCATAAATAAAGGGATTTTCTTTATCACAATATCTCCCATATATTTGATAATATCAACACCACATTTGTAAGGATTTTCCATAAACCAACTATGCTTCTACACGCCTAATACATAGCATAATATTCAGAATTCCATAACTCAAAAATACCATAATATTCTATCCTTCCTGCGTAAAATATGATTGGTGTATTTATGCTAATCCGCATGTTGCAACATGGAAAGATTTTTGTTTCCAAATATGTTTACAAAATTGCCAATTAAAATATTCAATGAATACCACTTGACTTTACAATCTCCTCCTTTGGTATTTTGTGGAACCATCCATTTTGAACATTAATATCACGACGAAAAACATTTAATCAAACACATAAGTCTTCCCAAATTCCACTTATGTTGGAACATATGCAAAATACTAAATCTGATATAAAAGTATACCAACCGAATACTAGAATTCCATCAAAATAATAATCAAAACCGAATACCATAATTCCAGAATACCATCAAAATAATAATCAGATTACAGCCAAAATATTCTCCCCCTGGGGCCATAAATATGTCAAAGGAAAATAAAAAAAATGACCAAAATAGAAAGCAGACTCCTCCTAAATGTGACACAAGATCTATGTTGGAACATAGATACATCAGAAAATCATCATCGTTCAGGAGCAGCAGTCTAGGCCTCCAGCTGCACTTTCTCCACCTCAAGTTAAGCCTTCTCTATTTCTAGTGCCTCTATGGGAATTGCTATCGCCCCCAACCTTGCATTCAGTACCACCAATTTGGCCGTCTTTTCAGCAGTTGCAAAAGTAGAGCCTTCAGAGTTCCAGGGAAGATCATTGATGGGGTTGATTTTACCATATATTTTGGGTTGATTATTGAGTTGAATGGTTGATTAAATGCTTGGATATTTATGTTATTCGTAATGTTCTTGCAGTTTAAAGATTTAGATGTTGAATTGGCAAGTTGTTGCAGTTATGGTCATTTGTGCTTGGAGATGGAAGTGGAAATGGAGATATTTGGTACTGAATTATGGCAATTATAAATGTAGTGGGAGAAGAATCAAGATTGATTTGAAGACTCCTAAATGTTAGGAGAGAATATTGTGTTTATCTTTTTGAGTTTTAATTAGATAAGGAAAGACATATTTTATTCCTTATATATCTTTTGGTTGTAGTTATATTTTTGGAGACTATTTATTTTGATATATGCGAATAGACATACGAATAGAGAAGACAGTGACACAATTACGTACGCACAGTCCACCTGCGCCGAACAGTATTTGTGATTGGGTTTTTAGTATTTTATTCAGACAATTTTCTCAAGTTTAGCCTTCTCTATTTCTAGTGCCACCATTTGAATTGCTACCGCCCCCAACCTTGCATTCTGTACCACCAATTTGCCTGTCTTTTCAGCAGCTGCAGAAGTAAAGCCTTCAGAGTTCCAAGGAAGATCATGAAAGTGCCTCATCCCAAAGGTTTTTTTTCAGGCCGTAGGAACTCTGTATCTATGATCACATCTTTCGCCTTACCCCTTCACCTTGGCACTCTTGGCCAATGCAGAAATTAAGCAGGGATACACAGTAGCATGTTTTTCCTTTGGGGCTGTAGCTTACCTCACTAGATTCTCCTGTATGAACAACCGAAGGTTTACTGATTTCTTTGTTCCAACACAGTCCATCAGTTTAGCCATTTCTCTAGTTAAGGCAGTCGTGTTGGATTAAGGCATCTAGCAGTTTACTGCTACCTGATATAGACCAAAGAATCCCAATGACAGAATCTGATTATCTGACACTCCTAGATCATCTGAAAACACTCCCTCAAATTCTGGAGTCTGTAGCCCCAAAATCCTGTTTATCCTTGCAGCTGTGAAGTCAATAACCTTTCCCCTTACATAAACTCTCTCAAACCAAGGGGAATCAACCTCTAAATTTCCATCCATCAAATTGGAGTACACTTCAATGACTACATGTCTATTGTACTAAAGCGGTACATTGGCAGCCCTTTTCATTCCTATTAATTCTAAAATCTCAAAAAACCCACTAGCCTTGTATACCTCTAGGTCTATGGGTCTCTCAGATATCACCTTCTTCTCTGCAAAAATTCTCCCATTTCTTCACAATTTATATCAAAATATGAGAATGACAATGCTTCACTTACAGGCAGAGGTGGTAGCACTTTCTTCTTGGGAGCAGCCTGATTTTTCTTGGCCTTTTTGGTTGGTGGGGAATCTTTTGTTGCAGCCACCTTTCTCTTACCCTTGATAGTTTGTAGGAACTCATATAACACCTCATCACTTGAGTATTTAATCTTAGGATGTTCCTGTGTTGGAACATACTCAGTATCCTCAGCTCCTTCTTCAGCAGTCTGTGTTCCAACATATGATCTTTATCTGGCTCACTTTGTCTCAAAATAGGTCCTCCATTCTGGTCTCCTTCAACATTAGCATCACCAGTTACTTCAACCTAGTCTTCATTATCAATCTCCATCTCCTCAATATTTTCGGACTCTGCATTTTGTGTTGGAAAATAACCAACATTTTCTTCTTCTTCACTGTCAGACTCTTCAATTATCATTGGTTTTCTCAGTTTCTCCATTCTCTGAGCATCCTTCGAATAAAAAAAATCCTACAGGCAACATGTCCGTAGACTTAACCACTTCCAGTCCTGCTGCCTCAGTATCACTTATATCCCTAAATCTAACATAGCTTTGGCAAGGAATAGATGAATACACATGGAACCTATCCTTCCCATTGTAAACATCATATCTCTCCCATAGAAATTTAACTTTATAATTTTCAATATCCCAGAGGTTATCAACATCACCAGATACTAATTTCTTGACATTCAAATTCAAGAACTCTCCTTCTATACTCTTAAGTTTACGCAAATATACAGTATAGCTTTGAGCAGGTTCGTTTCCCAAGAGATTGGTGAGACCTTTTGCTTAATCTTTAATCTGCAACTTTGTAACCAAAAAGAACTAGACAAGGGTCGTGAATAAGAGAAACTACAAATCGAGTAAAAACAAGAATGAGAAATTGTTACAGATTGTAAAACAATTCAACTATGATGAGAAGATTCTAGTTTCGATCAATTCCTTACTGGCTTTCTATCTCGATCCTTGATGAAAAGATGACTTTAAATGCATGCACACAAATTGGTTATAACTGCAAACAACCAATCTTTCCTTACCTTGTCGATAGTCAGGAGGACGCCTCACCAATTATTTCTCTAACTAACATATAACCTAAGAGACACTCTATAGATTTAATATGCTAGCAACATTAAGAATGGGAAAGATCAAATTCATAACCAAAAAACTCGGACGCCGGATTGTTGAATTAAAAATAAAATAGTCTCCAAAAATACTACCACAACTAAAACATAGATAAGGAATAAAATATGTCTTTCCTTATCTAAGTAGAACTCAAAGAGATAAGCACAATATTCTCTCCTAACATTTGGAAATCTTCAAATCAATCCTGATTCTTTTCTAACTACATTTTTAATTGCCATAATTCAGCACCAAATATCTACATTATTATTCCAGCATCTCCATATTTTTCTCCTCTTCCATCTCCAAGCACAAATGACCATAAACTGCAACATGTTGCCAATTCAACCTATACATCTTTAAACTGCAAGAACATTACAAATTACATAAACGTCCAAGGATTTAATCATTCATTCAAATCAATAACAACCCAAAATATATGGTAAAATCAATCCCATCACGTAGAGAAGAATAGTGGAGGGGGTTGGCAACAAGAATCCAAAAGAAACCAAGATGAGTGGGAGAGTGGCCGAAAAGAGAGGGATTTGGAGAGATTTAGATAACTTTGAAACCAACACAAACTCTTTACTTCTCTTCCTCGTTTGCCGTAAAAAAAATCCTTTTCCAAGATTTGCAATGATTCTCCTTTTCTCTCTTGTTAACTCAAGACATACCAAATTCCAACATACCATAAATCCCAAGCTTTTATTTTTGTAACATTTTCTTCTTTCCAATTTTTTTTTGTTTTCTCGAACAATAATAACAAAAAATGCAATATTTACAATTAAATAAAGGCAAGAATTACCTCAAATTTGACAAACGCCTAAGTGTTGTCTAAGACTTTCAAAAGTGGTGGTGTCCAATGGCTTTATAAAGATATCAGCAAATTGCTCGTGTGTTGGAACATAGACTACCACAACTTCCTTCCTTTCAACAAGATCTCTAATATAATGATGCCTTAAGTAATTATGCTTAGTTCGAGAGTGTTGGACTGGATTTTTTGAAATATCAATAGCACTTGTGTTGTCACATAAAATCTTCAAAGGGCCTTGATGAATTCCATAGTCGTTCATCATTTGCTTCATCCATAATAATTGTGCACAAAAACTTCCAGTAGTAAGATATTTAGCTTCTGTAGTAGACAAGGAGATCGAATTCTATTTCTTACTATACCAAGAGACTAGATTCGTGCCAAAAAAGAAACATCCACCTGTAGTTCTCTTTCGATCATCAGCATTACCAGCCCAATCAGAATCACTGTACCCAATTAAGTCAGGATCTTGATTCTTAGTATACCAGACACCATACTCGGAAGTCCCACTAACATATCGAATAACTCTTTTGACTGCAGTGAGATGAGACTCCTTTGGATCAGCCTGAAATCTTGCACATATCCCTACACTGAGACATATATCTGGTCTACTTGCCGTCAAATACAATAGACTCCCAATCATTCCCCTGTACAACTTTTGATCAACTGTGACTCCTTTCTCATCCTTGACTAGTTTGTCAGAAACCCCCATAGGTGTTCGAACTGCTCGGGCATTGCTTAAACCAAATCTCTTTACTAGATTTAGTGCATACCTACTCTGATTTATGAACATGCCATGTTTTCCTTGCTTAACTTGCAGTCCTAGAAAGTATGTGAGCTCTCCAACCATGCTCATTTCAAACATATATTGCAAAACCGTGACAAAATCCTATACCATAGATGGTGAAGTAGCATCAAGTACTATATCATCAATATAAATTTGAGCAATCAGAAAGTTTGATGCATTTTCAAGCACAAATAAAGTGCGATCTACTCCCCCTCGGCGATAACCTTGCTTAAGAATAGAGTTAGTAAGTTGTTCATACCATGCCCTAGGTACTTGTTTTAAGCCATATAATGCATTCTTAGGCGATACACATGATGAGGGTAATGAGGATCCTCAAATCCTTTAGGTTGTTCCACATAAACTTATTCATTGACCACATCATGTAGAAATGCACTATTGACATCCATCTGATACAGAGTAAAGTTCATAGAGCTCGAAATAGCAAGTAAAATTTGAATTGACTCTAACTTGGCAACTGGTGCGAATGTCTCATCAAAGTCAACACCTTCAACTTGTGTATATCCTTAAGCTACCAGTCTGGCTTTGTTTAGAGTAATATGGCCATCAGTATCAGATTTATTCTTGAAAATCCATTTTATGCAGATGACATTTACACCTTTAGAGCGAGGAATGAGATACTATACATCATTTCTTGCAAACTGACCTAGTTCTTCTTGCATTGTAGAAATCCAATATTTATCCAGTAATGCCTCCTTGTAATTATTTGGTTCAATGAGAGAGATGAAGCATTGTAATCCTGCCAACTTCCTGTAATCCACCCGAGGAACTTATCGAGTACTCCGTGCCATTGATTCAGGTTGATCTCGTGTTCGAACATAGGATATGGGAGTGAGGGATAATGTTCCAACATACTCATTTTCACCTAGTTCAGCATCAGTCTGATCAAATGTTCCAACATGCGATGGATCTGCCTTGTTAGGTTGGCGAGGTTGTGTTGGAACATGAGTGTTACCAGGCTCATCTTCTATGATATCTGACTTTTTTCGTTCTTCAGAATCATCCACAATAACATTTATAGACTCCATGAGTGTGTTTTTGGATGGTTATAAACACGATAAGCCCGGATGTTCACAGAATAACCAAGAAAGATTCCAATATCACTACGATAATCGAATTTTACCAATTTCTCTATGTCTCTGAGACACATGAAAGTATGAGACATTTGGTTTCCTTCCCTTCCAAATCCCGCAGGAGGTTTTGCTAGTAAATGGACGCAAATATACTCGATTAATTGTATAGAAAAATGTGTTAATAGCTTCTACCTACCATTTTTTGTGAATTTCTTTCTCGGCCAACATAAATCGAGCCATCTCCTGCAAGGTTCTATTTTTATGTTCTACAAAACCATTCTACTAAGGAGTGATTGGTGCAGAAAACTCGAGTTGAATCCCGAGCTCATCACAGAAGTCAATGAATTGAGAATTTTCCAATTCTCTACCATGATCACTACGAATTCGAACCATCTTCCCAAATGGACTTCCTTTTTTAGTCTGTAACTTTATCACCAGAATTTTAAATACTTCCATCGTATCAAAATTTTCTTTTGGAAAAGTTACCCATGTAAATCTAAAAAATCATCAACACATACAAAGATATACTTCTTTCCACCTATACTAGGTGTATTGACCGGACCCATTAAATCCAAATGTAATAATTCTAGATTTCTTGAGGTGGTTATATATTGAACTAATGATTGGGGAGATCGCGTTTGTTTACCTTGTTGACATGGTCCGCACACACATCCGCCCTTGCTTGTTAAGGTAGGCATACCTCAGACAACCTTTGTATTTTCAATTCTCACCAAATTTTTGTAATTGATGTGACCGAGCTTCCCATGCCACTGAATCCTTCATCCTGTTTCGAGATTATGCACCGTACCTATGCTCAGCAGATTGGCCTTCAGGTCTTCAACAAACAAAACACTAGTGAATACTGGAAATCCTTCAATATGTAGTTCACCTTTTCCAACCACTCTACTCTTCTTTCCATCACCAAATGTAAAATAACTGCCATCGAATGGTGTGATATTTGTGAGGAATTCTTGAGTGCCAGTAATGTGGCGAGAGAAGCCTCTATCAAAGTACCACAAATATCTGGAATATTTATTGCCGCGACCTTCATTGAAAACCTTTTGGGGAGTGATCTCAAGGTCTTTTTCACCAATTTAGCCTCCTTGTAGACCTTTCCAAGTTGATACGCCATATTGGAGATGTCCCTGGGTTTTTTGTTGAGTATAGAAATAGTGTCATCTTCCTCCATCTAGAGGTCCTCAAACTTAGTAGCAAACATTTGTAGTTCAGATTCTCGAACTCGACTTGTTCCTTCATGAATAGTTTGCATAATATCCCATGCTTTCTTTTCTTGATGACATGTAGAGATGAGTTTGAACTGATTTTTATCAACTGCAGTGAAGATAGCGTTTAGTGCCTTTGAATTAGTCAGAGACACTTTGAGGTCATCAGGAGTCCAATTAGATTTGTGTTTGAGTTTTTGTTCCCTTTGACTTGACTCTTATTCTTTTGCCTTAGAGCTTGTATCAGCATCTTCAGTAGGGTGATTCCACTCATTTTCAACATAGTACCACACAAGTTCATCCAGTGAGTTGATGAAAACTCTGATGCGTGCCTTCCAATAATTGTAGTTGTTGCCTTCCAGCAGGGGTGGCTAAGACACCAAATCTCCTTCTTTGGTTGACATGGTAAAACGGATCACACTTTCCTTGTCACAACCAAGGGAAAAATAAGTGACCAAGCTCTGATACCAAATGAAACTTGGTTTTACCGAATTCTCTTAATTATTACTAGTATGTTCCAACATAACCTATCTAACCAAGTATGAAATAAATTAACGCATTAAAGACAAAACACTTGGTTACGTAGTTTGGTGAAATCCAACTACATCTGAGGGGCCTGACCCGGTTCAGAATGAATCAACTAATTAGAAAGATACAGTATAAAGTACACCATACAAAATACTTATCTTTACTAATCAAACGTGTGAATTCTGCTATCTCCCCTAGCTACCGATCCACCTTGATCAGACTCCCCCTGACCTCGAAACTCATCGACGTTGGATCTCCTCCTCCTAAGGAATTAAGGCATATGATTCTTAACTTTGAACAGCAGGTCACGTATTTTGGAACATAGAATTCTATCTCTTTGCAATTCTCTCAGCATATTTGAAATCTATGTGCAGATTTTCTCTATTAAAATCATGTATTGAATGTAGCTGTGGTGTCTTATTTTGAAGCCATGAGCAGATCGGAATTCTTCATGATTATCTCCATAATATTCCTATTCCTTATCCGCTTTTGAAGCATATCCAAATCCCATAAATAAAGGGATTTTCCTTATCACAATATCTCCCATATATTCGATAATATCAACACCATATTTGTAAGGAATTTTCATAAACCAACTATGTTTCTACACGCCTAATATATAGCATAATATTCAGATTTCCATAACTCAAAAATACCATGATATTCTGTCCTTTCTGCGTAAAATTTGATTGGCATATTTATAGTAATCCGCATGTTCCAACGTGGAAGATTTTGGTTTCCAAATATGTTCATAGAATTGCCAAATAAAATATTCAATGAATACCACTTGTCTTTAAAGGATTCACTTTTCTTGTTTAATAACCTAACCACCTCTTTCATTATAAGGATATTGTAAACAGTATCCCCCCTATAGAATAGTTGATGTCCCTCCCCTATAGAATAATTGATTGTTCATCAGAAATCAAGGTGTTCATGTAAGGTTTGATTCTTTCAACCATGATCTTGGACTTTAGTTTATTGATAAAGTTTGAAAGGCTTATGCGCCTAAATTCACTAAAGGATTTTGTGGTTTAGGTTTTAGATATAAGTGTAATCAATGTACTAGAAAATAATTTTGGAATGGGAAAACCTGCTTTGAATTCTAGAACTGCAGTTGTAACATCATTTTTATAATATCCCATGTTTTCCTATAAAAGAAACCAGGAAAACCATCTGGTCATAGAGGTACATTTGAAGATAAATCAAATATCATTTATTTTATTTTATCAAGAGTTACATGCTACAACAGTTTAATGTTGTCATGTTCAGTTATAGAAGGGTGGATTTCCTTCATTAGAAATGAGAAGCATTGACCTGAAGGATCATCTTTCTCATGAGTAAGAAGCGTTTAGAAAAAAGTGACTACGACACCATTTATTTCATGTTGAGAGTTCAACCAAATCCCTCATGGATCTTGTTCGTTTATGATTGATAGTTTAGCATGATTTTCATAGATGGATTTATGAAAAAAAATGGAATTTAGATCCCTATCTTTCAGCCACTTCATCCTAGTCTTTTGAGTTAGAAATTTTTTTGTTCAACTAGGCATCTAGGTAGTTTAGCCTTAGCCTCATTTAACTTGAATCTATCAGAAATTGAGTGTGTTGCATCACATATAGATTCCAGATTCGCAACTTCAATTTTCTGAGCTCTTTATATTATCCTGAACATTGCTAAAGAACAATTTATTCCATGTTTTTATTTCAGTTTTTAGTCTTTTCAGTTTTAAAGAAAATCTAGTTTAGTTCTTTTTCATGTAAGGGCTGTAACCAGTTTTCAGAAATTAGGTCCATGAACTCCTTCCCATTGAACCACATTTCCTGAAACCTGAAGGGTTTAGGAGATGTGGTATCTGAATTTGAGATGTCTAGTAACATGAGAGAGTGATCATATGATGTTCTGCTTAGGATTTAGATAGAGGAATGATTTTTTTTTATCAAAGCAAACTTTTATTAATTAAAGATAAGACATTACATCTCTGGCCAAAGAATGTGCCAGGTTAACATCATGTCTAGAAACTTTGACAAACAAACCAAAGTAAAACAACAGCATAATAACAAGATATCCTTAAACTCTGTTGCACAGGAGTGATGCTGCTTTCCAACTCTAGTGAAAAGATCGGCTACCATCTTTGAATCCATTCCAACATGAACATGAGTGGCCTGAGCTTGAAAAGTGAACTCATAGCAGTGCAATATAGCCAAGAGTTCAACTTGCAAGGGACTATTTGCCCTTGTAATTTGATATGACGATGATTTCCTCGTCTCTGAATTTAGGCCATCACAGTTATCCTGGAACCAGGCGCCAACTAAAAATTATTTGTCCTTGTTATAAGCAGCGTCTATAAAAAAGACTTAAAAGGGGGGATGGTGGAATTTGTGAAATCCATTCGAGATTGACCTAGCATTGTCCAGCTCCAATGATTGATAATGTTGCCATTTCAGAACTGAACAGCGAGGGTCCTGGGGGGCATATGAAGGTACATGGGAAGAATGAAAGTGAAGAGCATTTTCCCAAACTGTGATGGGATGTTGTTCCAAGTCTAGCTGCGAACCATCCCAGACAACTCTATTTCTCAGATTCCAAATTTCCCAAACTATACAAAAAGATGGTGTAATGTCCTGCATGGAAGGGGCTAACATGATCCATTTAGCAATCCAAGGTTGAAAATAATTGACTAAAGAGAGATAAAAACCCAGATAACTAGCCCTCCAGCCCTTTCTGCTTAACTCACAATCTGCAAACATGTCGTGTATTGTTTCCAGTGTTTGGAAACAAAAGGAACAAAGAGGGCTAGCTAGAACACCCCTCTTTTGCGGTGCACTCATCGTTGGAAGTGCATTCATCAAGATTCTCCAGATAAGTGTTAAGAATATGAATCCAACGATATATCTATTAGCCCAAAATGATGAATAAAAAAGACAACGTAAAGAAAATAAATGAAATAATGAACAAAAGGATTTACGTGGTTCGGTCAAATTAACCTACATCCACGGCCGGAGGAAACCGAAAGCTTCACTATATGTGGAGAAGGTATTACAAGGCTTTGCCTACGACCTATGAAGGAATTCTGAGGAAAAATATAAAGAAGAGGGTTTTGGCTTCTACAACTACAAAAGGAGAGCTAAAGGTAGAATAGAGCAAGTAGCAAAGGAATGTTATGCTTGAGGTGTGTTTGAACTACTAAGTTCATCCCCTATTTATACTACTACAAGTTCACCAATGGCCAAGAGCTCTCAAACAAAACTTATATCAAAATCCAAAGAAATCCTCCTTCTTGCTTCAAGCATGGATTGTGAATATTGAGTCCAAATGATTCTTGCCAAAAGATCATCATAGTTGAACCCTAATAGTCAAAGAAATAATGCTTCATTTGCTAAGCATGTGATGAGAATAGTGTTTCAATTTAATGCTTTGCATGCTTCTCTTTGCTATCCTCCAAAGAAAATAATGTTCATGGGAGAAGACCATTATTTATTCACAATAGGAAATTGAAAATGAGCATGAATCTTAACCTTCCAAAAAGATTTCTATAAGGTTTTGTCAAACCTGTTTGCAGATGAAGTCGATGGAGCCATCATGTTGTCATGTTCCATTTTTCTGACCTCTTGATAACCTTTCTTGATTGAATATTCCCCTGTAGAATCCCCCACCCATATGAGTGTATCTTCCTCAGTACAATCCTCATGTACTGGAATTCTGGTTTAGAGAAAATTATTAAATTAGGTAATGAAACTATTATTTTCCATTACCATCTTATAAGTGGGGCTTACAGTTCTAAGGTTGCTCCATGTGAAGTGATTTCCAACTGCATGTGTGTAAACCCGAGACTTGAATATCATTAATAAAGGTATCGAAATTCGAGATAGATTTCAAGTCTGGGGAGCTAGGGCCAGAATATTCATTCATTGACCTTATGACATTAAAGTCACCACCTATTAGGGTTGGTGAATTATCGAATTCAACTACCAAATCAGTATAGACTTGTAACCTATCAACACTATTGTATGGAGCATATGAAAAGAAAGCTTTAATTTTTTTATCCGGGTTTTTAATTCTAATATCCACCTGTATATAGTAATTATAGTTTGTTACTAGATTTAGGTCAGTCCAATCTGAGAATGTAATCCATATTTTACTATGGATCAGACCTAAGTTACCTGAAGCAGAACATCTTTTTATGCATGTCTAACTGATTTAGTTGGCGTATAGGTTCTATTATCCCTATCTCCAATATATGTTTCCTAGATAAATGTTTTAAACTAACACAAGAAGTTGATAATCCTTTAACATTCCTAATTAAACATTTAACTTATATTAAAACTTTCTTTTTTATATCTAACTTGGAACTCCTTTGAGGAGGATTAAGCTGGGATAAAGGTTGCTGAAGGGAAGGCTCTTGTGTTAGGTTTATGGGATTTTGATCTTGTTGTTGTTCTTGATCAGCTATATCCTTGATTTCCCATATTTCCTTGAAGTTCATGTGCTTTTCCTTAAAATGTGGAAGATCAATATCATATATAATTTCTATAAAGTCAAGATATTTGCATTGAATGTTAATTGACAGTTTTTGTGAACATATTTGGAAACGAAAAACTTTCCATGTTGGAACATTCGAAAGTAGCATATTCACACCAAGATAATTTTACGGAAAACAAAGACAGAAGATTATGGTATTTATGATTTATGAAAGATTATGGTATTTATTATTATGGTATCAGAGAGAATTCCAAACTGCTCATAGATATAAATGGGGACTAACACGGCTGCGTTCGATACAGATTTAATGGCGTAAAAATCTGCATACAGATTTTTGAGACTTTCGAAGAATTGCAAAGAGCCAGATTCCTATGTTCCAACATACCTGACCTGTTATTCAAAGTTCAGAATCATATACCTTAATTACTCGGGAGGAGGAGATCTAGCATCGTTGAGTTTCGAGGTCGGAGGGAGTTTGATCAAGGTGAATCGATAGCTAGGGGAGCTAGAAGAATTCACACATTATAGTTAGCAAAGATAAGTATTCTGTATGGTGTACTTTGTACTGTGTATTTCTAATTAGTGAATTCATTCTGAACTGGGCCAGGCCCCGCATATGTAGGTGGATTTTATTGAACTGCATAACCAAGTCGTGTATCGTTTATGCTTTAAATCATTATGTACTTGGTTGAATAGGTTAAGTTGGAACATATTAATAAGGATTAGAAAATTTGGTAAAACAAATTTCAATTGGTATCAGAGCTCGGTCACTTATTATTCCCTTGGTTGTGTCAAGGAAAGTCTGATCCGGGTTTACCATGACAACTAAAGAAGGAGCTTCGGTGTCTCGGCCACTTCTGCTAGAAGGCAACAATTACAACTATTGGAAGGCATGCATGAGAGTCTTCATCAACTCGCTAGATGAACTAGCGTGGTTCTATGTTGAGAATGAGTGGAAGCACCTTGTAGAAGATAATGAGGCGATAGAAGGAGAGTCGAGTCAAAGGGAGCAGAAACTCAGAGACAAAGCTAGTTGGACGCCTGACGACCTCAAAGTATCTCTGGCGTATTCAAAGGCACTGAATACAATCTTCACTGCGGTTGATGAAAACCATTTCAAATTCATCTCTACATGTCATCAAGCCAAGAGAGCATGGGATATTATGCAAATATTTCATGAGGGAACGAGTGAAGTTCGTGAGTCTAAACTTCAGATGTTGGCTACAAAGTTCGAAGAACTCAAGATGGAGGAGGATGACACTATTGCTATATTCAACGGGAAACTCAGGGACATCTCCAACATGGCATATCAACTTGAAAAGGTTTACAAAGAAACGAAGTTGGTGAAAAAGACCTTGAGATCACTTCCTAAGAGATTTGCAATGAAGGTTGTGGCAATAGAAGAAGCAAGAGACGTAGCCACCATGAGTCTTGATGAACTCATGAGATCATTACAGTTATATGAGATGACTTTCCAACAAGATACAAAAAGAGTTCCTAAGGAGTTGGCATTCAAAACATCTTCATCAAAAGACAATCACGAGTCTGATAGTGATGATGAATTTGAAAAACTAGCACTTATCACAAAGAACTTCTCAAGGATGCTGAAAAGGTAGTTAACAAGAAATCTCAGGAGTGGTTTGGTGGAAATAGACCAAAGCCACAGGATACTGAAAATAATCATGGAATGAGGTTTGAGCAGGGAAATCAGCAGTTCTTCAAAAATCAAAGTAGTGAACCAAAACAGACTGGACAAATTCAATGCAGAGAGTGTGAAGGATACGGACATATTCAGGCTGAATGTGCAAATACCCAGAAGAAACAGGGAAAATCATATGTCACCTCATGGAGTGAAGATGAAGAAGATGAGAAAGATGAAGAGGAACTTACAAGAAACTATGTTGCATTCGGAGCAAAAATCCATGATGCATCAAAGGATGAATGTGCCAACACATCGGACAAAGTTGAAGCTGTATGTTCCAACATAGATCCGTATGAAACACCCAGTGATGAAGACGATGGAATTACTGTAAGTGATGAAGAAATCTACACCACTTATGAGAAGATGTACGCTATGTGGGTTCAAGTTGTTGACACAAACAAAGAGCTGAAAGAAGAAAAAATGAAGTTGTTGGAAATAGAAAGAGAATTGCATAATAAAGTTGTTGAACTCTCCAAGAAGAATGAAGAAATAAATGGGAAACTGATATTAGCAATTAAGAGAGCTGAGACTTCTGAAGCAGCAATTTCTTAGCTAAATGATGGAAAAGCAAAGCTTGATGATATTCTGGACATGGGAAGGAACTTTGGTGATCGACACGGTATTGGGTATTGTAACACACACAAACCTGAAGTACTTAAGAATCCAGCAACCCTCAAGACCAAGATTCGAGAAGTAAAACGAAAGTTTGGCGAGCCTTATCAAAGAAGACGGCTCATTTGCAGCTACTGCACGTATCAAGGTCATTCAGAGGAACAATGCATGAAACTAATCATATACCAAATGTCAGGACGACAACTCTTGGTATGTTCCAACATAGGCGAAGCCCAAAAATAAAATCGATCAGAAAGATATGGGTTGTTAAACAATCTGGCACATGTCTGGTTGCACACACTTCGCTTATATCATACTCCAGAGATTCATGGTACTTTGATAGTGGTTATTCTTGCCATATGACTAGCACTCCATACTTTCTCACAAATATCACACCATACGATGGCGGGTATGTGACTTTCGGTGATAGAAAAAAGAGTAGAGTGATTGGAAAAGGAGAATTAAATATTGAAGGATTTCCAGTATTCACTAGTGTGCTGTTGGTTGAAGATCTAAAGGCAAATCTGTTGAGCATAAGTCAGTTGTGTGATGACAATGTGACAGTGGAATTCCAGAAGGATAAATGTGCTGTGAGACACGGAGAAACCAAGGTTCTTTTAGGAATAAGATCATCAGATAATAGCTATCTGTTGGAACAAAAAGTACGATGTATGATCTCGAAGGAAGGTGAAGGAGTTCTGTGGCATAGGAAGCTCGGTCACATCAATTATAAAATACTGGTGAAAATTGCAAATATGAAAGTTGTACAAGGTATGCCTGCCTTAACCAGCAAGGACAGAATTTTTCGTGGACCATGTCAGCAAGGTAAACAAATTCGATCCCCTCACTCTTCAGTTCAGTATATAACCATTTCTAGAAATCTGGAATTATTGCATATAGATTTGATGGGTTCTATTAATACACCTAGTATAGGTGGAAGGAAATATATATTTGTATGTGTTGATGATTTCTCCAGATTTACTTGGGTAGTAAAGTTACAAACTGAAAAGGGAAGTCCAGTTGGAAAGATTGTTCGAATTCGTAGTGATCGTGGTAGAGAGTTTGAGAATTCTCAATTTAGTGACTTTTGTGATGAGCTCGGGATTCAACATGAATTCTCCAAACCTATCACCCCTCAGTAGAATGATATTGTAGAATGGAAAAACAGAACCTTGGAGGAGATGGCTCGAATTATGTTAGCTGAGAAAAACATTCACAAGAAATGGTGGGCAGAAGCTATCAATACAGCTTGTTATACAATTAATCGAGTATTTCTGCGTCCATTCACCAGCAAAACATCCTACGAGATTTGGAAGTGCATGAAACCTAATGTATTATACTTTCATGTGTTCGGAAGCAAGTGCTACATTCTCAGAGATAGAGAGCAGTTGGCTAAATTGGACAATTGAAGTGATATAGGAATTTTTCTTGGGTATTCTATCAACAGCTGCATCTACAGAGTTTTTAATCATCGAACCAAAACTCTCATGGAATCCATAAATGTTATTGTGGATGATTTAGAGAAATAACAAAAGTCAGATGTTGTAGAAGAAGATACCGATAACACTCATGTTCCAACACAGCCGAGTCAACCTGACAAGGCAAATTCATTAGTTAAAGATGAACCTCATGAACATGTTGGAACAACTGAGCAGATAGGTACTGAACCTCTCGAAGGAGAATTTGTTGGAACGCTAACGAACCCTATGTTCCAACATAGGACCAACCTGAATCCAACATGAGAAGTACTCGGTCGGTTCCTCAAGTGGATTACTGAAGGCTAGTTGGATTGCATTGCTTTTTCTCTCTCATTGAACCCAAGAAATACAAAGAAGCCTTGCTGGATGAGTATTGGATTGCTGCTATGCAAGAAGAACTAAGTCAGTTTACATGAAATGACGTCTGGTATCGTACTCCTCACCCCGAAGGCATTATTGTCACTGGCACAAAGTGGATTTTCAAGAATAAGTCTGATGCTGATGGTCTAGTTACTCGAAATAAGGTTATACTAGTAGCTCAAGGATATACACAAGTGGAAGGGGTCAACTTTGATGAGACTTTCGCACCAGTTGCCAGGTTAGAGTCAATTCGAATATTACTTACTATTGCTTGCTCTATGAACTTTATGTTGTATCAAATGGATGTAAAGAGTGTTTTTCTAAATGGAGTGGTGAATGAAGAGGTTTATGTTGAACAACTTAAAGGCTTTAGGGATCCTCATTATCCACACCATGTGTATCGCCTCAAGAAGGCTCTATACGGTCTAAAGCAAGCACCCAGGGCATGGTATGAATGACTTACTAACTTTCTTCTATAGAAAGGCTGTCGTCGAGGGGGAGTATATCGCACTTTATTTGTGCTTGAAAAGTATCCAAAATTTTTAATTGCTCAAATTTATGTTGATGATATAGTATTTAGCTCTACTTCATCTTCTATGGTACATGATTTTGTCACCATCATGCAATCCGAATTTGAGATGAGCATGGTTGGAGAACTCACTTACTTTCTGGGATTGCAAGTCAAGCAAGGAAGGAATGGTCTGCTCATAAATCAAAGTAAGTATGCTCTAAACTTAGTGAAGAGGTTTGGTCTGAGCAATGCTCGAGCAGTTCGAACTCCTATGGGTGTCTCTGACAAACTGGTAAAGGATGAGAAAGGAGTGTCAGTTGATAAGAAATTATACAGAGGAATGATTAGAAGTTTATTGTATTTAACAGCTAGTAGACCAGATATATGTTTCAGCGTCGGAATTTGTGCAAGATTTTAGGCTGATCCAAAGGAGTCGCATCTCATTGCAGTTAAACGAGTTATTCAATATATAAGTGGGACTTCTGAGTATGGTGTTTGGTATTCTAAGAGTCAAGATTCTGAGTTAATTGGGTACAATGATTCTGATTGGGCTGGTAATGCTGATGATATAAAGAGTACCACAGGTGGATGTTTCTTTCTTGGTACGAACTTAGTGTCTTGGTATAGTAAGAAGCAGAACTCGATCTCTTTGTCTATTGTAGAAGCTAAGTATCTTGCAGCAGGAAGCTGTTATGCACAACTATTATGGATGAAATGTTTAAAGACTATGGAATTCATCAAGGACCATCGAAGATTTTATGTGACAACACAAGTGCAATTGATATCTCGAAAAATCCAGTTCAGCACTCGAGAACCAAACATATGGACATAAGGCATCACTTTATTAGAGATCTGGTTGAAAGGAAGGAAGTGGAAGTAGTCTATGTTTCAACACTCAAGCAATTTGCTGATATCTTTACAAAGGCATTGGATTCCTCCACTTTTGAAAGCCTTCGACAACACTTAGGTGTTTGTAAAATTTGAGGTAATTCTTACCTTAATTTTATTGTAAATATTCTATTTATTTTTGTTTAAAAATTGAAAAAGAAAAAGAAATAGAAAGCAGAAAAGTGTTCAAAAATGGATTTTATGGTGTGTTGGAAGTTTTTAATGTGATATCTCGAGTTGACAAGAGAGAAAAGAGTCATAATTATAAGTCTTGGAAAACCAAAAAGGTATTTTGCGGGAAAAGAGGAGACGAGTTGAAGAGTTTGTTTTGGTTTCAATGTTGTCCAAAATCATTCCAAACCCTTTCTTTTCGTCTATCTTCGAATTCCTCTCGAATTCACTTCGTAAATCACCTGCAAAACTACTACTCTTGGAATCCCTGCTGAACAATGGCTTCATCCCTATCACTCCCACACAAGAAGAGGAACTTCCAGGAACTTCTCAACCCTTAGAAGTCATGGAGGAGGAATAGATAACGGTCAATGTGGAGTCGGCATTGTCCAAAGGGAATGGACTTTGTGCAGAAGAAGTTGAGGCCGAAGCACTTCTCGAAGAAAATCAGGATCAATGTGAAGAGAATGCTGTCGAAGAAGAGACACTTGATGGAAGTGAAAAGCCCGGTGGTTCTGGCATTAATGGTGACGGACAAGAAGAACTCACCAATGTCAAAAGAAAGGGTCCTTATGGAAAGGTAACTCGTCATGATCCCCCCCCCCTCTTTAAAACTGATGGGTATGGAGTTTGGGAGCATAGATGAGATCTTTGAATAGCAAGAGATCTTTAAAGAACTTGTGACTGTATACCTGACAGTATAGGTTAAAGAACTTGTGCCCAAAATCAAAAGAAATGGTGAAAACCTGATAGTATAGGTGATATGAGGAGTATTGAGAATTGGAAGGTGAAATTTCTAAAAGGTAAGTATGCTGAGTACAGAGAAAAGGATAAATTCCATGTGTATTGTTGTATTCCTTATCCAAGCTATGTATTTTTTAGGGAGATTAGTTAGGGAGAAGCTGCTGGAAGGGAAGTTATGAAGTATGGAAACAGATTACAGGTTGGCTTCTTTGATTCAAATGCTGCACAGAGAATTGAAGAGCTTAGGAAGCCAGTGATAATTGAGTTGTCTGATATTGATGAAGAAGAAATGGTTGTGCATGTTCCAACACATCAAGGTAAAGATAAAAATTATATGGAAGTGGATTCTGATGCGGACATGGGAGGAGAAGAAAAGAATAATATATCTGGTAATGAATATGATGACAAAGAAAAAGATCAAATGGCAAGTGATGCTGAGCAACTTAGAGAGCCAATGTCTGGAAAAAACGAGTTAGATGAAGACCAGCACTATGGGACACAATCTGAGAAAGAGGAAGAAGCTGAAAGTCCAGAGTATGTTCTAACACAGGAATTTCCTGATTTGAACTACTCGAGTGATGAGGTACTTGATGAGTTTTTCCACATAGCAAAGAGCAAGAGGAAGGTGACTACTTTAGAGGTTTCTCCACCTGCTAAGAAGCTCAAGACAGATCAGAAATTACCCAGGAAGAAGGCATTGCCACCTGTAGCTGTAAGTGATGCTTTGTCATTCACTTATTTTGATTTGAAACGTGAGGAGATGGGTGAATTGTTTGCTGAGAGGAGGTTTATCTCGGAGAGACCCATAGACTTAGAAGCTTATAAGACAAGTGGTTTTTCTGATTATCTGGAGAAAATTGGAATGAAGAGAGCTGCAACAATACAACTCTAGTTTAATAGACAGGTTGTGATAGAGGCTTATGCAAACTTGATGACTTAGAATCTGGATATTGAATCTTCTTGGTTTGGTAGAGTTTATTTAAGAGGGAAGATTGTGGATTTTTCGGCTGCTAGGATAAACAAAATTTTGGGGTTGAAGACACCACATTTTGAGGGGGTATTTCTTGATGAGTTGGGAGTAACTGATGATCAAGTTTTGTAAATCATCTCGGGAGGATACAAATCCAAATGGCCTTAGACAGGGTATTCACAGCCTTCATGCCTAGCTTCCAGATTTTTTGGCATGTACCAAATTTCTGTACATTTCTAGATGCCATCGTCAAATACCATTGCACTGATCAGGGAAATGGCAAAGCTTCTGTTCTGTGTTGGAACACAGAAGCCAGTAAATCTTGGCTTGTTTATTCAGCAAAACTTGGTGAGGCAGGCGACAGCTCCCAAGGCTAAACATGCCATAGTATATCCCTGTCTGATTTCGACAATGGCTAAAAGTGCAAAGGTGAAGGTTAAGGCTATAGATTTGATCATAGATACAGACTTCCTAAGGCCGAATAAGAAGGCTTTCAGAATGAGGCACAATCATGATTTACCCTGGAATCCATAAGGCTCTACATCAGCAGCAGCAGGAAAGGAGGCTAAACTTGTGCTTCTGAATGCAAGATTGGGAGCCATTACCATTCAAATGGAAGTGCTGGAAGCTGAAAAGACAAGTCTGGAGGATGAAAAAGCACGGTTGGAAGCTTGAACCTGATCTGGATTTCTGCTCTATGTTCCAACATAGAGGTAAAAGTCAGGGGGAGCATACTGGATGCTTGGGTTTTTTATTGGTTTTTACTTTCTTTGGCATACGTGTGTTCCCAAGGGGAGAATTATGAAGTTTTTGAAGGATGATTATGTGTCTCTGTAATCTTAAGTTTATCTTGTGGTGGAATTCTTGGATTTCGGATATTTGGTTTTCGGTTTTCATGTTTTATGGGAATTCTAGTATTTAAATTTTTGTTCATATTCAGTAGTATGCATATTGTGCATATGTTCCAACATAGATGGAGTTTTGAAGATCTATGCATATGATGATAAGTTTTTCGGTATGTGATTAATGGTCAAAAGGTTATGGGTCCATAAAATGCCAAAGGGGGATATTGTAAAGTCAGGAGATTTGCATTGAATGTTAATTGGCAGTTTTTGTGAACATATTTGGAAATGAAAAAATTTCCATGTTGGAACATTCGAAAGTAGCATATTCACGCCTAGATAATTTTACGGAAAACGGAGATACAAGATTATGGTATTTATAATTTATGGAAATATGAATATTCTTCTATATGAGAGGCGTGTGAAGCATACTTGATTTATGGAAAATCACTACGTATATGGAGTTGATATTTGCGAATATATGGGATATATAGTGATAAGGAAAATCCCTTTATATATGGGATTTGGATATGCTTCAAGAAGCAGATTTGGAATAGGAATATTGTGGAGATAATCATGGAGAATTCCAAACTGCTCATGAATATAAATGGGGACTAACACGGCCGTGTTCGATACGGATTTAATAGCGCAAAAATCTACATACAGATTTTTAGACTTTCAAAGAATTGCAAAGAGCCAGATTCCTATGTTCCAACATACCTGACCTGCTACTCAAAGTTTAGAATTGTATACCTTAATTCCCCAGGAGGAGAAGATCCAACATCGACAAGTTTCAAGGTCAGAGGGGGTCTGATCAAGGCGGATCAGTAGCTAGGGGAGCTAGCAGAATTCACACATTATAGTTAGCAAAGATAAGTATTCTGTATGGTGTACTTTGTACTGTGTCTTTCTAATTAGTGAATTTATTCTGAACTGGGCCAGGCCCCGCATATGTAGGTGGATTTCACCGAACCACGTAACCAAGTCGTGTGTCGTTTATGCTTTAAATTATTACGTACTTAGTTGAATAGGTTAAGTTAGAACATATTAATAAGGATTAGAAAATTCGGTAAAACAAATTTCAATTGCCTTATTATGGATCTAGGAAAATTGATCAGAGAGAAAAACATCATAATTTTTAGAAGTGGTGATTTTATCACATAATGTATCATTAGCCAAAAGGATGTTCTTTTATGGTGAGGATGTGGTTTTGTTGTAGCCTTTGGATTTATATCCTTCTTCCTAGAAGTCTTTAAATGAATCACTTTCTGATATATTTTCTTCAATCTCCATGTCATGTTGATTGTGCATGAGCTGTATTTGTGAAGAATTGTGAACATCTTATGGATTTTCGTCATAGTGGGAGATTGCAGAGGTGGTATTAGACTGATTGATGACTGATTGATAGTCTTGTGCCTGACTGGATAAGTGGTTTTCCTGTGATTCCATATCCAGATCCTGTGTGCATGTTGTATGAGGATGCAGACTTTGTGACTTAGAGGAATATGCATTGAGATGAGAGACACTATCCTCTGAATCCTTAGCTATGACTTAATGATGTGTTACTGCTTTTTTGTGAATGCTAGCCCTGGCTTCCCAGATCATTTTTCTTAGGCTCTTGAGCTTGAACATGATAGTCATTAGTGGAGATATAATCTAGGATAGCAAATCTATTTGCACAATGATTTCCTTTGATCTTATCAGAGGGTGACTCATCTCTTGAAACTGTTGGGGTATTTTTATCTTTTTTTTATGAGGCTTAGGTTGATAAAACTTGTTGGCAGGCTGGCCCTTTCCTACAATTCTATTTGGTAAGCTATTGATTTCCCTTGACTTAACAACCATCGGATGTTTAGGATCTGTAATCTTCTTTCTATTTTGAACCTTAGAAATCTGACATTCCTTATGATAATCATTTGATAACAATTGATCTCTCTTACAATTAGAGTAACTATGACTAAGCTTTAGACACCTCCAACAATATTTGGGGACGTCCTCATAGGTTATAGCATATGGCTGGTTGTGAGCTATCGAACTGAATCTAATCTTACTAGGTTTAGGTTTAGAAACATCCATTTCATTGTGTGTGTGTGTGCCCATCATCATGTCCAGCTTGTCATCCATAGACTTCCCTTGAGGAGGTGGTGGATTATGAGAATATGGAGGGGGAGGAGCTTGATGGGGTATTGTTAGGTCGCCCTTTCTTAAGAACGGCTAATACAATAATTAATGTGGGAAAGGGAACTATTTGTCTTGATTATTATGGTGAAAAATATACTTTCAGTATTGATGATGCAATGAAAAAACCCATAGATGCTGAAAATATTTATGCCATTGATGTCATTGACCCTAACGAGGGATCGGGATCATTACCTCATTAAAAACCCTTTCGGGAAAAAAAAGAGTATAACAATCCCCCTTTCATCAGCTTCACCTTAACCGGGTCGACTTCATGGAGCAATTTAGTGATCGAAATCGAAACACAACTCTGCCACACGGAGGATTCCGGCTAATGATCAGCTGGAACAGCATCATAGTGCTCCAAAACACAGCTACTCTGCTCCGCTACAACTTTGCTCCAAAAATAGTGATCTATCAACAAAATAAATCAATTAAGTACCAAAAATCACATAAAAGAGCACTAAATTCCTTCAAGAATGAACAACTAAATATCACACATCAGTGTCATGTAATATTAGGAGGTTTAATTTTATAAGCATCCTAATATATATTTGTTGGGACGCTTCTTATAAAAGTGTCCCTATATAAATGTCCTAATCGGCCCCTTTTGTTGTAGTGACCCCTTTGGGTTTGTCGTATTCCATGGAGTCCCCACCATGGCTGGTGGCGTGGGTGGAAGGAACCGTTATACAGTAATAAATCGTATTTTTTCTAGAGAGAGAGAGAGACTTTGTAAGATGTTTGCACATTGTACGACTCATATCTTATAACTAAAAGTTATCAAAAATCAAAATTAAGAAAACATACATTAATCACGACGAATCGAGATGCATGTGTTCTAATTTATATATTAATAGGATTATATTAATTAAAATGACACATATTTTCCTTTCAGAAGAGTCAAGGATTAGAGTCTTAAAATGACCAGTTAATTATTTATATAAAATTTTCTTGATTATGAATTGTTGTTCTCTAGAGCCAGTTACTGAGCACTCTTGTTTGATTACATTAGACATGGTAATTCATGACAAGTCTATAGTCTCTGAGTTTCAAATATCTATTTTAAATATCTTTTAATGCCATGCTCAGGTGACAGGGGAATATCAACAACAACAATTGTAGCCATTATCATCCCAATTGTGGTTTTTGCAGCCACTGTCTTCTTCTGCATAACAAGGAGGACCAGAAAGAGAGGGAATCTGAAAGGTATGGACTATAAGTAAATTTGTTTTGAGTGTTGAATTTTTTTTCTGGTGACAACATAATTTGTAAAGGGTAAAAGCAGTCTTAAAAAGCAGAACAAGTGTGAGCAAATTAATTAACTTCAAACCTTTAACTTGACAGGGTTAAAGACTAAATTCAAATTAATTTCTGATTCTATTCAAGGTGTGAGAAATATCTCAACTGATACCGAGTCCTTGAGGTATAACTTCAGTCAAGTTCAAGCTTATACGAAAAACATTGCTGTTGAAAACATAATTGGTCAAGGTGGATTTGGCCATGTTTATAAGGTAGACTTTGGTTTTATTTACTTATTCTCAAAATTCAGGTTTCGAATGGAAAACTAATCGATTATAGATGAAATATTGTTGCCTTTTTTCAGTTATGACTTTGACACATTAATAACCGTCACTAATTTTTTTGGTGAACATTAAATATTTTTTATGAATAAATAATGCAGAAAAAATGTGTATTATTATCGATAATATGAAACTCGACTTGATAATCGTCTCAGCTGTGTTTTGACTAGAAGAGGTTTAATTAAATTTTGCATTGATAAAAAAATACTTTTATGTCAGGCTACACTTCCAGATGGTCAAATTGTAGCTCTGAAGAGGTTGTCCAGTAGCTCAGTGCATGGCGGGGAAGAGTTCATTAATGAAATCGTACTTGTGGCCAAGCTTCAACATAGGAATTTGGTTAGACTATTGGGATATTGCTTGGAAGGAGAAGAGAAAATCCTCATTTATGAATTTGTTCATAACAAAAGCCTTGATCACTATGCTTTAACACGATGATTATGATATCAATAGTTCTCTCTTTTCATAATGGGATAGTGAACAAACCATATATACATATATATATATATATATATATATATATATATATAGGGAGGGGTTCTATGCACTCCCTTATATTAACTCAGATCTACACTCAAAAATCCTGACCGTAGGATCACATCAGATCAAACCTCTTTTATTTATTCCATTGGTTTGATCTGATGTGATCCTACGGTCAGGATTTTGAGTGTAGATCTGAGTTAATATAAGGGAGTGCATAGAACCCCTCCCATATATATATATATATATATATATATATATATATATATATATATATATATATTTGTGTGTTTTCATGTAGATCCGGATAAGCAACCATTGTTCGATTGGTTAACACGTGACAAGATTATAAGAGGAATAGCAAGAGGACTTTTGTATCTTCATGAAGACTCTCACATTAAAATCATACATAGTGATCTTCAGGCGGGTAATGTGCTGTTAGATCAAAATATGAATCCGAAGATTGCAGATTTTGGGATGGCAAGGCCTTTTGAAATTGATCGGTGTGAGGAAACACGAGTAAAATTACTGGCACATTGTAAGTTAAAAAATCATCCCTTCTTTTTCTTGTTAGTCATAGTGCTGATTTCTGTAAAATAATATTATTGACACTCCATTCTTCCCATTAGTACAGTCATATTATATTAATAATACTAGAATATCTATTTTCAGAATCAGTACGAACATGTTAGTAATGGCGATATTGTTTTTGAAGCGGTTACATGGCGCCCGAATACGCATTTCATGGCATGCTCTCTGTGAAATCAGATGTGTTTAGCTTTGGGGTTTTAGTTTTGGAGATCATAAGTGGCAAGAAGATCAGTAACTTGGAGAATTTTGGTGGTGATGACCTTCTGTCTTATGTAAGTTTTACTTTCAAGACAAAGTGGAATGGAACTTACTTTAGAAGAATTTGCAATTATTACCAAAACATTGTTGTTATGACTTAATCACTTATATTGAACACTACGTTGTCTAATAAATATTAAGATTTATTTAGTATCGTATCATTTCTTATTATACTAATTAATTACTGGAAACATATTGATGGTGTTTCCCATTGAATCGAATCTATGCTAATAAGGTCATCTAACCTCATAGTTCTTACAATAGATAATTAATTTGACAATCTTGAACTAAATCACTTGCATAATTTCCAGGCTTGGAAACAATGGAGAAATGGAACGCCATTAGAAGTGATGGATCCATCCATGGAGGATTCCCATAAAATAAAATGAAGTGGTTCGTTGCATTCATATTGGCTTACTATGCGTCGAGGAAGATGTGAAACAAAGGCCTACCATACCTAGAATTTCCCTAGAGAAGTATCTCTTACAGATTCAGATAAATCATCACCTCGGCTAGTAAACTCCGTAATGGAAGGCTCTATCATTGAAATTTATCCTAGATAAAAGAGAGGGACTCAATTAATGCAGCCAGCCGTTACTAAGCTGCCCTAATTATTTTATTTTTAGTTCAATTGTTTTTGGATTGTTTATTCTAATTGCTTGTTATGGATAATTTGTAGACCACAATTTTTAGGGTAAATTATTTAATATTTCTGATACCTTGAGCATGGTAATAACCCAGAGATAAATGTCTATTTTAAAATATTTAGTTATGAACTGTGAGTGTTGTCTTTGTAAATCATCTAAAGGTGCATAGTTTGTATTCAATTTGTTCATTATCTAATTAAAAAAATCGTTATAATACACAAATACAAGTTATGAAATAAACCTACAAGAAATATTTCTTTTGGCACTGGAAGAAACCGCAAATTAGACGGCAGTATTAACGAACCATAGATGGAGGTTCCGTGCACTCAATTTTGAACCACCATCTCTTGCCATGCCATGTATCATCGTTGATGCATGGCAGTTCTCGTGTTTCAGTTTCCAATCTCAGAATCTTTATAGGAAGTAGACATGTATCCAACATTGAGAAAATACTGTCTCATCATAAGATATGGTGAGACAAGGGACCAAGATGCAATTTATAAGAAAATGTGTGAAATCGCTGGTTCCATTTTCCTAAACCCCCATTTCCCTAAACCCCCATTTCTCCAATCGCTGGTTCCATTTTCCCAAACCCCCATTCCTGATTTCACGAAGAAGAACCTGAAAATTGAAGAAGCACCAAGGTCTCGGCTGAGAAGAAGGGATACTTCGGTGAGCTGATTGGCTTTCGGCTATGATAGAATGATTTGCCGTGATGATTCTGATTGATGATGAAGAATATAAAGTAGACTGGTCTAAATATAAATCTAGCCTAGTCAAAATGGAATAAAATATTATCTAATCTTCTACTTGCTTTATTATAACACCCACCCTCAAGTGAAGCGTCAGATGCTCGCCGACGCACAGCTTGGACCTGAAAAACTTGAACAGCGGATAAAGGAGCCCCTTGGTGAAGATGTTTGCAGTCTGAAGAGAAGTCGGAACATGAGCAACGTGTAGCTTTCCAGATGTCACCAACTCACGAACAAAATGATTGTCAATATCGATATGCTTCGCCCGCTTGTGTGCCACCGGATTCTGAGCCAAAAATATAGCTATGTTGTTGTCACTTAATAGCAATGGAGAACCAGAAAGCGGAACCTAATGATCACGAAGCAAATGAGTGAGCCAAACCACCTCTCAAATAGTGTTGGCAAGAGAATGGTATTCAGACTTAGTGCTCGAGCGAGAAACAGTGGGTTGTTTCTTGGCACTCCAAGAAACAAGATTCTCACCAAGATAAACTGCATAACCATATGTGGACCGGCGAATCTCCAGACAGTGAGCCCAGTCAGCATCAGAGTACCTTAACACCTTAGCAGTACTAGTAGTAAGACCAAAATGAAGAGTGCCACGAACATACCGTAAAATCCGTGTCACTACGGGGAAATGGTCATCTCTGGGATCAGGAAGATACTGGCTCACCGTATTGACCGAGAATGCCAAATCTGGATGATTGATGGTGAGATATTGGAGAGCACCAACAAGAGAACAATAAAGTGTAGGATCCCAAAATGGATGACTGATAGAGCTGTGAAGTTGAGAACCAACGACAAAAGGTGTAGAAACAGGTCATATGTCAGACATACATGCCTCAGTCAAAATATCACGAGCATACTTTGCTTGGCCAAGAAGTAACCCTGAGGAGGTAGGAAAAACTTCAAGACCAAGAAAGTAATGAAGAGCACCAAGATCCTTACTCGCAAACTCTCTGTGTGTCTGATCAATGAACCGGCGAACAAGAATTGAGTCATTGCCTATAAGAATGGTATCGTCCACATACACAAGTAGGTACATTAATGACGACCCTCTTGAGAAGCAAATAAAGAAGTACCGGTTGAGCTACACTCAAAACCAAGTTGTGTCAGATAATTGCTGAAACGGTGGAACCATGCCCGAGGAACTTGCTCAAGATAATAAATTGTCCTTCGCAAGCAACAAACCTAGTCTGGATGAGTAGAATCCTAATAACCAATAGGTTGCTTCATGTAAACTGGAACACTAAGAACAGCATTAAGGAAAGCATTCTTGACGTCCAACTGATGATCTGGCCAGGAACACATGGTAGCCATGGTGAGAACCGTCCAAACAGTGGAGGCTTTGATCACAGGACTGAAAGTGTGGTCAAAATTAAAACCCAAAATCTGCGAGAAACCCTGTGTAACAAGTCGATCTTTGTGATGCTCAATAGTTCCATCTGGTCAATACTTGAGCCTATAGACCCATTTGGAGCCAACAATGTTGACATCTGAAGATCGAGGCACCAAGTCCCAAGTGTGCTGACCATGAAGAGAGGCCATCTCGTCATCCATGGCCAAATCCCAGGCTGGATCTTGAAGGGCAGAGCGATAATCAGTGGCATCTGTCTGGGAAAGGAGTGCAGCAGTGAAACCACGAGCAATAATATCCGAATAATCCTGGCATTGAATGGCACCAGTAGAAGACCGAGTAGTCATCCGATGGGTACGAGGCTGCGGCGACAAAGCTAAAGGAGTCAAACCAGCTGACAACATTGAAGAAGACCGAGCAAAACTAACTGGAGAGTGGCCAGCGGAAGATGCATGAGAAAGGACGGTCGAGAGTGGCTGAGGCGTGGTGGCCGGCGACTGAGGCGTGGTGACCGACAACTGAGGCGTGTTGGCTGGAGGCTGAGGAACCGGGTTCGGGTTGACCGTCCAGATGGAGTATGGCGGTGAAGGAGGTGTAGCTAGAGTGGGCACTGGCACCAATCGATGATGGAATAGCTCCATAAAAAAATGATGAAATCTCTATATCTAAAATAAAACGACTTTTCATAGAAGATGAGACATAAGGGAATAAAGTTTCATCAAAGCGAGCGTGGAGAGAGATATAGATACGACCAGAAGTTGGGTCGAGACATTGAAAGCCCTAGGGAGGTGAGATGTAGCCAATAAAAACACATGGAATAGACCACAGTGCAAACTTATCAATAGCAATGGCACGTAGACATGGGAATGCATGACATCCAAACTGGTGAAAGAGGGTATAGTCAGGCACATGACCAAAACCAACCTCAAAAGGTGATTTTCCACCAAGAACTAAACTAGGCAGACGGTTAATGATGTAAATTGCGGGGGAGAAAGCTTCCACCCAATAACAGTGTGGCATAGAAGAGTGAAAAACATGGCAAGACCAGTCTCTGTGATGTGACGATGCTTTCGCTCAGCTCGGCCATTCTGAGCAGGAGTATAGGGCGAGGACATTTGATGATGAATGCCATATGATATGAAGTGAGCCAGAAGTCGGTGATTAGAAAAATCTACGCCACTATAAGTTTGAAAAAAAATCCTGGGTCTCAGCGAATATTCTGGGCCACCAGCAGAAAACTGGGTCTCAAAAAAATTCTGAAATAGGATAAATGTGTCATAGAAGTCTGACTTATGTAGCACCAGGAGAAACCATGTGAATCGCAAAAAATCATCAATGAAAACGGCATAATAAGAAAAGCCACCTACAGATAAAACAGGGATTGGTCCTCACAAATCACAATGCACCTTATCCCAGTAGCACTCTTGTCACTAGTGGAAAAAGGTAAACGGTTACTCTTAGCCATCTGACAATGAGAGAAAATAACAGATGCAAACATAGTGGAAATGATAAAAATATGGCCCCATCGACTCAACAACTTAACGTATCATGTGACACATGACTGTGGCGAGAGTGCCACTACTCAAAAGAAGCTTGAAGCTTTCCATAGTGTAATTTTCCTAAAAAGCTGGAATCACCAGTCTCAAGAAAATAAATACCTAAACTATGACGGCCTTTAGCATTTATCTTCCCTGTATGCTTGTACTCAATGGAAAATGTGTTGGTATCAAATATAACACGGGCAGGTAAATCACGAGTAAGCTTACTAATGGACAATAAACTTCTAGTAATCTTAGGAACCGCAAGGACATCATTAATAGAGAAACCAGAGAAATGACACTGACCGGTGTGAGAAATAGATAATGTTCCACCATTTCCAATAAGAATAGCATCAGAACCACGAAAACATTGTACCCTATCAAGATGACTGGTGCGAGCAGTAATATGAGATATAGCACCTGAATCAACGATCCAGTGATTTGATGAAAGATGATGGTTGGGACCATTGAAACTGGCCTAAAACAAAGCTTTATCCACAATCCAATTAGTTGAACAATCTTCCCGAGATAAAGGTGCCAAATAAATCATAGCAATAAGATGCCAAGAAAATATGCGCGTAAGATGCAGCTATCAACAACCAAGTGCACGATTCAATGTGTTGAAGGAAGGCTAAAAAAATGCCCAAAATCACCAGGCGTGTGTAAAGACGCGCAGAGGATACTGCTGGGATGCTAGGCTTGTGAATTCACGCGCGGAATGGAGTAGGTGCACATCCGCAACACAAGCCCCTGGCCTCACGCACTTCTGGAAAGGACTGTGGGTATGTGGATGTGATGGTAAGGCTGAGACATGAGCTTCAAATACACCAGAGAAGACGACCAAACTTGAAGATAATGGAGCTGATATTTGATATCTAGAAACGAAGCTGTTACCGGAAGAAGAGCCTGATGCCGGAGATGACTTGGACGCCGGAAAAGTGTGTCGCTGCCAGAGATGGATGAAGTCGGAGATCGAAGGAGAACAATCGACGTCGGAGAGGGGTATAGTTGTCAGATACGGATGCCGGAGATGACGATGATGAAGCTGGAGATGAAGAGTTTGGATCTTCGGAAAGAGAGAGACTTCGACGAATAGGAGGTTGGACGAAGAAGACTATCGGAAGATGGCCAGAAATTGATCGGATATTCACCGGAATTAGGTTCTTTAATCGGCAGAAAAACAAAGATGGGAAGTGGCAGAAAAAATAAAAATAAATTTAGGGTTTATGATTTAGGATCAGAACTTGCTCTGATACCATGATAGAATGATTTTTCGTAATGATTCTGATTAATGATGAAGAGTATAAATAGAGTTCAAAGTAGACTAGTATAAATATAACTCTTGCCTAGTTAACATGGAATAAAATATTAAATAAATTTTCTACTTGTTTTATTCTAAAAGGCTACTTCTGAACGAGAAAGCTATTGGTGGAGATTTTGGGGATTGCCGCCGGTATCAGGGAAAATGGAGCGATGAGAAAGTTTAGGCCATAGCAGAGGTGCTGGAGTGTGTCATAGGCTACGGCGACGAAAGTTATAGCCAGCGAAGCTTAAGGGAGATAAACGCTTTGTGGAGCAAATCCTAATTAACTGCAAAACTTGACAAAGGAGAAAGGGGAAAGTAATTACACGGGGATTTTGAACAAGATCTTTCAACGGTAAACAATTTTTGTATCTTTGGAATAAAGAGAAGGGGAAGGAAAAAAGCTCTGACTGCTCTGACGGTGAGGTGAGAGTGCCACTGCTCAAAAGAAGCCTGAAGCTTTCCAGAGTGTAATTTGCCTAAAAATCTGGAATCACCAGTCTCAAGAAAATAAAGACCTAAACTATGATGGCCTTTACCTATTATCTTCCATAGTGTATCTCGTTTCTGGCCCTTACAAGGCACGACTGGTAAAATAAGTGGGATGTTGCGCCCTCTCTCATTCTTTTACTAAAACCGCATTGATTGCTAGTGGTGAGGCCAAGATGTACAAGTATAACGTCTCCCCCCTTTCAGGTTTTATGAGGGTAGGTAACACCCCCAAATGCTCCTTTAGCTGCTTGAATGCCTCGTCACACTTTTCCATCCACTTGAACCTTTTTCTCTTCAAAGGGCATAAAAAAATTGGAGATGCTTCCTAGCCCCCTTTGAGAGGAACCTGCTTAATGCCACTAAAGACCCGGTAAGTTTTTGTACCTCTTTTAATGATTGTGGAGTTCTTATTCTCACCAGAGCTTATCAGAGCCTCCACCTTTTCGGGGATCATATCGATACCCCTCTCGAAAACCATGAATCCAAGAAATTTTCCTGCTCTTACACCAATAACACACTTGGATGGGTTTAACTTTAATTTTTCCCCTCGAAGCCTGTTGACAGTTTCCTCGAAGTCCATTAAGAATTCTTCATGGCTTCTACTTTTTACTACCATATAATCTACATAAATCTCCATATTACTTCTGATTTTCGCTTTGAACAATTCCTCCACTAATATGTGATAAGTTGCTCCAGCATTCTTTAGCCCAAATGGCATCTTTCTGTAACAATAAGTACCCACATCTGTAATGAACGACGTCTTCTCTTTAACGTCCTCTGCCATAAGTATTTGATGGTACTCTTTATGTGCATTAAAAAAGGCCAGTACTTGATATCCAGTAATGGCTTCCACTAACTTGTCCATTGGTGGCAATGGGTAGGTCCTTGGGGTAACATATATTTAATTCAGTGAAATCTTTGAACATTCACAAAGCTTCATCGTGTTTTGGGACCGTAACTAGATTTTCTATCCATTCGGGGTAGAATACCTTTTTGATGACGTCTGCTTTCAGTAACTTTTATACTTCTTCTTTGATGGCCTCAATCCTCTCGAGGGAAAACACCCTCCTTTTTTGCTTTACCGGTTTTATTGAAGGGTCTATATTCAACATGTGTAGAGCTCGGTTTGAGGGTACTTCTGTGAGGTCAGAAGTATCCCATGAGAATACATCCCTATATTTCTCCAAAACTCTCTCAATTTCCCTTTAACGTCCTTGGACATCAATTTCCAACAGCTACTGCTCCAGTGTCTCGAATGGGTATTTGTGTTGTGTGTGCAGGTCCCACTTCTCTGTGTACTGATACCACATTCATTTATCTCCTCACCTCTCTCACCAGGGTTAGATTGCAAAATTGAGCCACAGTTTGGTCTCCTCGAATGGATGATATCCTCTTCTCAATTGGAAACTTCATCATAAGATGGTAGGGTGACCAGACGGCTTTAGCCTGGCACATCCACGACCTTCCAAGGATCACATTATAGGGGGATGAAGTGCCAATGATAGCAAAATTACAACTTATAGTTACCCCGTTATCACCATCTACCACTCAAACTGTCAGGGTTATCTGCCCTAGAGGAAATATTGGGTTCCCTGTGAAACCAGATAGAGATGAAGTTGACTTTTTCAAATTACCACGCCTTATATCCAGTTGGTCAAAACAGTTGACAACATTACTTATACTCCACTCCCATCGTCAATGAACGCCTTTTTTACTATAGATATTTCAATTATCGCTAAGACCACCATGGGGTCAACATGGGCATATGACCTAGAACTGCATCTGATTCCGAGAACGTTACCGTCTCATCCGGCCAAAATATTTTATGGTGGGGTTCTCCTGCAGGGAACCTTCATGCATCCGCTCTCATCACATCATTCAAAGACCTTTCTCATATAATACCATTGATGACATTAATCACTCTTCAAACTGGAAGATTTTCCCCATTGTTGTTATCCTGATTACCCCTTTGTTGATCATGCGGTCTCTCTTGCCTTCCATCCTGCCCTCTATCTCAAATTTTCTGCTCTTCAAGCCTTCTGTCTTCCCCACCTCTATTTGTTTGATTATTTCTTCTGTATGACAGCCATTGATTACCTCGAGGCCTTGGAGGCCCAGCCTGATTCCAGGGTCCTGGACCTCGAAGCCCTCCTTTCCTCTCACATCTCTTGATCCTCATCCTCAACTGTATGCAATCATTTGTGTCATTGCCATAACCTTTGTGATGATCACAATAATGGTTTGTTTCCCTCCAAGCTATTACCATGGTGTGCGAGCTCTGCAAAAGTGGGAGTGGTTGAAATAGGCCTATGTGTATATCAGAATCTGTGTAGGGTCCTTCCTCTAAGTGTTGGTAGCATGGGAGTATACTTCTCGAATGGGGGTCTATCAAGTTCCACCGGTCTTTTCCCTCAAGGGTCCACATTTCTTCCAGTATTCTCAGTGAGGCAGTCTTTTTTTTCCAGGTAGCTTCCTCTACTCTTGAGTGATGTTCCACTACCTCCAGAAGTTTTTGCAAGGTCATAGGAGTATTTGTGCTTAACTTCTTGCACAACTCCAAATCCTGCATCCCTAAAAAATACCCTTGAATCACTTCATTCTTTTTTGTCTCTATTACTGCCAAACTTTTGTCCACGTACCTATGATAAAAGGCCACCGTGCTTTCTCCTAGATTTTGCTTTGTTTGGTAGAATTCTAATAGGGTTTTTGTGAACTTTTTCTTCTGTGCATATTGGCTTAAAAATGCTCCTCTAAAATATGGATATGAGTGAAGTGAGCCCATTGGTAACTTCTTGAACAACTCCTGGGCCTTCCCTTGAAGATAGCTCCCAACTAACTTACATGTCAGTTTTTCATCAATTTATCTCGAATTCATTAAACCTAGGAATGTTTGGATGAACTCTTGAGGATCCATCTCTCCGCTATAAGTAGGAAGTCCCTTTGGTGGCTTTACTTCTATTGACCAATAAACTCATATTATCACTGTGCTGAAAGGCAATCCTACCGCCTGGCCCATCGGCCTAATTAATCCAACTCCCTTTTGAGAAAATCACCTGCATCGACTCCTGACTCCTGTTTCCTTCCTAAAACATTCAGACCCTATTTGTTACCCCCCAAATTTCAAAGGTTAAGTAGGTTGAACTCCTGTGTAGCTAGGTTTGCCCAAGGTTGCACGAACCCTGAATAAGCCGATAATTGCTCGTTGGGGTAGTAAGGCACCTGATTGGCTATCACTCCTTTTAACCCTGCTCCTATATCCTTGAATACCAGAAGAACTCACCATCCCATATGTCTAGTACTAGAAGTGTAATGGCTGAGTAAACGGGGATAGGGGAGGCAGCAAATACATTAGCCTTTGTGGATAATCCGGGAGAGAAGGTTGAGGCCTTGCCTGTAATGTTTCTCCAACATATGCTAGGTGAGGATAAGCTACCATGGGTTGGGATGTCATCCTAATGGTTATTCATATAGCCTAGGGTGGTAGTACATCATATAGGACCCTTGCATCCCTCGAGGGGGGGTGACTCGATACCCTGCTTCCAACAGAGCCTGTGCTGCTTGCTCTAGATATTGATTTGGTCCTGTCACCCAATACATTCTGATTCCCTTGCATAGTCCGCTCGTAAGCCTCCGTATAGGAATCAGCAAAAACCTCTGTGAACCTTCCATCCATGTTCTCCCTCGAACTAGTTAGTCCACTCAGAGCAAGTTCAAAGTTTCCAACTTCCTATCCTGGAGTCTTATCCAGGTGTCTCGAGGACCCCGCAACATCCACTTGGATAGCTGACGCCATGTTTGGATTAAACCCACTTGAGGTTTTTACCTTTTTGTGTTCCACACCTGGAACGGGCTCTCCCTATCGATTCAGTTATTGGTACTTGAACATCCCCCATCACGGTACCCATATCCGTTCTCTCAGATTGTTCTTCGTTACCGGCTCATGTACCTTTTAATCTTAACCTCTCACTCCTTCGAGTAAGCGTAGAAAAAAACTTTAGAAACCCAAATCTGGCTTAGTCGCTCCAATTGATGCATCTGGGATAGCCGAACAGTCAACGTGCTTGAGCTTCTCAAACCGGCCTGCAATAAAACAATCCCTGGGGATCCCAGGGGTCAGTCCTCCGATACTTAAGTCAGTCAAAGAGTATGTATACAGTTAAGACGTAAAGAATACCTAAAAATGAATACATACCTGGTATTTATACAGTATGCTCTAATAACAATATCCTTGATTATATCCATTAATTCCCCATTAATGCGGTGAATATTATAACCCTTAAAAATACCTTAATTTGGTTGCTATCAATATGGCCTAACATACCTTTTAGGCCCAATGTCTATCAGTAATTGAACCATTTTTGAATTGTGAAATATTATTATCTTACCATATGCTGGATTTCCTCATAGAGACAGTAGTTAATTTGTAGTTTCAAAGAAATCATATAAGAAATGTTTCCAAATTTCAATACTAAATTGGAAGAACTGTTGCATACTTTTATATGTAAGCACAGCCATTTTCTCTTTTAAGTTGGGCGTTGCGATCTTGGAGGCTTTTTACAAAGAAGGCATTGAAATTGAGAAAACTATGATGGAAACCACCATGGAGTGTATAAACTATGCATGTCACAAAAATATTTGTGACACTTTAAAAGGTGCGTCTAATATAGTGTTACAAACATAATTGTCACACTTTTGAATGTGCGTCTATATAGTGTCACATATATAATTGTGACACTTCACAATATGCGTCTAGTATAGTGTCACATATATAATTGTGATACTTTGCAATGTGCGTTGATTATAGTGTCATGAATATAGTCGTGAGGCTTTAAACTACATCTACTTTTGTTTACACTTGAAAATTTGGTTAATATAAATTTTTTGACCCAAATTGATGTAGCAAAAAGATTATTGACATGTATATGAGATAATACATATTATATGAAGCATTCTGCTCAAAGATAAGCACAAGGAGTTGATCATAATCTTAGATTCAAAGTCTAGAGAAGTGCAAGGGACACAGGCTGATACACACAAAGATAAGCAAGTAATGACTGGGTCAGTTAAGTTGAAGGTAAAGCACACCACACAGATGAAGCACAGAGGAAGAAGCAGGGGAAAAGGATGTTAACTCGGAGTGAACAAAAAGTCATGCAATGGTTGAAGCTTGGGGCTAAAAAGTGTGTACAGAAAGAGGAAGAGCCAGAGCTACAACACTGCCAGCTGGATAGACAGAATGATGAAGTACAGGACAAGAGCCTGCCACTACATAGAACAGTTAATGAGGATCAACTGGTGCACACAAACAAATGCAAGGTTGTGATGTCAAATGAGGGAGAAGCAACTCAGGAGAAACAGGAAGCACAGAGGCTGAAAAAATTGAAAAGGAAGAGACGGTTAGAGGAAATGGATGAGGAAAACACTAACTCGATCAATACTATCATGCTAGTGAAGCGGCAGAGTCAGCGGGACCTACAAGTGAAGAAGTGAAGTCGTCAGGAGCAGGTGCTGCCACCTATGACAAGTTTTAAGGGTTCGGGCTTGGCTGTCCCAAAATAGCCAACATGAGAGCAATGAATACACTTTTCTGGAACATTAGGGGCCTTAACAATGCCCCTACCAGAGCATAACTGAATCAATTGTTGAAGACGCATAACCCTCAAGTATTTTTTATTATGGAAACTAAGATAAATTAGGATAGATTATTATATTGGCAAGACTTTACAAGATTTAGGTAGGGCTGGCATGTCCCAGCATTAGGTTTTGCAGGGGGAATTTCTATTTTGTGGTCTACCAATATTAGTTTTCAAGTAATGGTTAGTACTAGTAACGTTGTTTTGGCGAAATGTAGTAGTGGAACTGGGATAGTATGGTACCAGGGTTTTGTGTATGGTCACCCAGATTTGGCTTAAAGGGTAGACATTTGGAAATTTATCAGTGATAACGCCCTAAATTCTCAATATCCCTTTACTTTGTTAGGAGATTTTAACCATGTACTTTCTTCACAAGACAAGAAAAGTGGTCAACCATTTCTAGGAAACCAAAGCTCTGAAAAATTTCTATAAATGTTAGAACAACACAAATTACAAGAGCTCGGAAATAAGGATGTTTGGTTTACCTAGACTAATAAGAGGAGAAGATAGAATCGTATATTAAAAATATTGGATAGAACATTTGTAAACGATGCTTGGATACAATTATTTCCTCAAGCCTTATTGTGGAACCTGCTTAAAGTACACTCTGATCACTCACCAGGATTTGTTTAGATTTCCCAACCTAGGGTAAAACCAAAACCACGACCCAAATTTGAAGCTTTCTGGGAAAATAGCAGTGGCACGTATTAAATAGTTGCAAGAATTTGGAGTACAACGGCTCCTGTGGCAATGAATCAGTTCTTACCAACATATTGCATTTCTCAAAAGCTACAATGCACTCTCAGGCATCTTAAAAACTGGAGCAGCCATGTCTTTGGCAAATTGGATAAAACAATTGAGTAGAAGACATCACAGTTAACACAAGTGCGGTACAAACTACAAGAAAAGCAAGCCACATAAGTCATACATCAGGAGGAGATAGATGAGTAGTTGCTCAGGCACGAGATTGAAAGCCTCGTATAGTTCCAGTTGGATTACTTGCAGCAAAGATCAAGGCTTCAGTGGGGTAGATTTGGTGACCTAAACACTAGGTTCTTTCATCAGTGGGGAACTAAGAGATAAGCTATTAATCAAATTTCTTAGTTAAGACTTCCAAATGATACATGGGTCCAGAACACATGAAGAATTCAGACTCTATTAACAAAACATTTATCAGATTTCTATATGGCTCCACAGGATTACCCATAGCCAGTACGCAATGAAAAGACTCTTCAACAGGTCTTGGAGACAAATGTGAACAGATTTAGCTAGGGTCAGGTCCAGGGTTTACTTTATCCTTTCTTTAGACAATAGATTCAGGATGCAGTAAAGTCAATAAAATCTTGGAAAGCTCCAAGACTTAATGGGATCCCAGTAGGTTTCTACAAACGGTATTGACATTATGTTGGGAACCACATAATAGAGGAGGCTCTCAGATTTCTACAAATAACAAACATGCCAGAGGGCTGGAATCAAACGCAGGTCATTATTATACCAAAGAAAAGGAATCCACAAAGGGTAGAGGACTTCAGGGAAATATCGTTGTGCAATGTTAAGTATAAGATCATAGCAAAGGTATTGTCCAAGTGAATGCAGAAAATAATGACAGGTTTGATTGATACAACACAGACTGGTTTCATAAAGGATCGTAATATAGCGGAGAATGTACTGATTGCATCGAAAATGTTAGCAACCATGAAAAGGAAACAAGGTAAAACAGACCTAGCTGCAATATAATTGGACATGAGTAAAGCATATGATAGGGTGTCTTGGGATTTTTTGGCTAGGGCAATGCACTCTATTGGATGCTACTGCACTGGATACACTTATTACAAGGACACTTAAAGGATATATGGGCATAACTGAGATAACATGCTTTGTCAAGGTCACCATTCCCACTAGGCTTAGAGACCTTGTTTTCAATTCATCAAATTTTGAACTGATCTTGTTAATTAGGGCCTCGTACGTATCACATTGAGAGTTCAAGAACTGAATAGTGTGCCTAGGTATTGACCTCCAATACCTGACTTATGTATGCTTAGCGCGTATCTTAGATAAGTATCCATATTGCGATCTGTGGTTTTGCTGACCTGAATAGGAGATTAATGCACACTGATGCATTGCCCCGAATACCTAGCAAAATCATCCAAGTTGCGAGCCAGTTGCCTAATTGCTTCTTGTGTGCACTGAATAAATAGAAGGCTATCATCTGCATACATAAGTTGTGAGATGATCGGGGCACCCCTGTTAAGCTTAAAACCTGCCCAGGGTATCTATAAAATAAAAGTGTGTAGTAGACTTGAAAGATACTATTGGCATATGATGAATATGTACGGTGAGAGTGGGCAGCCGTACCTCAAGCCTTTGACCTGTATTACCTAGTCAGATTGCCAATATAGTAGCTTTCATTTAGAAAGGGGAGCCGGAGAAAAAAAGGTATTCATTGGGTAGCAGGCTCAACGATGTGCCTATCAACAAAGCAGGGAGGCATGGGACTTCATTCAACAGAGAAGATGAATAAGGCACTACTTGCTAAACATGCATGGTCTATCTTGCATGACAAGCAATCCTTTTTTATCCAGGTTTTCAAAGGAAAGTATTGCAGGATACAACAGTTCATGGACTACACACCAAAGCCTACGGACACATGGGCATGGAAATCAATTTTATAAGGAAGTGAACTACTACAACAACACATTCGCTGGGAGGTCAGAATAGGACAACACATTCGACACACGGATAAATGGATACCGAATTATCCTAACCTACCATCCACACAACCATTAACAATAGCACATCAGTATACAAACCTTAATGTGGTTGACCCACTGACGGAGCACAGAGAGTGGAGAGAGCCATTGCTGAAAGCAATTTACCCCCCACATATTGCTCGTGGAATCCAGGCTATAACTATTGATAACCAGAGCCAATCTATAGACAAACAAATTTGTCAACTCACGCCTACTAGAGTGTATACAGTCAATACAAGATATAGAGCTCATGGTGTATCTACAGCAATAATTCAGGTAGCACAAAATGCAAATTGGCAGAGGTTTTGGAAATGACCTGTTTCAAGGAAAACCCTCCTTTTCCTGTGGAGAGCTTTGCTAAATGCTATTCACATGGCGTCCAATTTGGTTCTCAGGGGAGTCATCACTCACCCTCTTTGCCAATTGTGCTACACACAAGCTAGAGAGGATATGCAACACCTCTTTCTGCAGTGCCCGCTGGAACAATCAATTTTGTATTGCTTACAACTCGCTTTTGATTTCGCTCAAGGATCACCACAACCTCTCCACACATGGTTTTGGAGTTGGTTCAACACAGCCCCGGATACGGAGGTTCTCAGTCTCTCCTCCCACATTCTCTGGCAGATCGGGTTACAGAGAAATGTGAAACTCTTTAGAGATCAGGAGCAACCACCACATTTATGGGTTAATCTTGCTCACTACAACCTAAGAGTAGACAACAACAGACACAGAGCAATGGATATTGAAGATATATGTTTATGGTCGGGCCAACATAAAGCACATGAAACACAGTGGAGTGAGCTTCAGATCTTACCAACGTTTAAGCTGGATGGCGCTTTTTGGCAGAAACATTGGCACGGCTCGGCATCTTGGACGCTACTAAACAATCTGCAAGCTCAAGGATCTTCGCACCGGAAACATTTTCCTTGCCCGTCAAACCTGGCAGCAGAGACGAACGCGTGTCTTGCTAGCTTGAAGCACACTTTACAGCAAGGATTTTGTCATTTACAGGTGTGGACGGATTCTCAGCAACTCGTACCTTTGCTTAGGGAAGCAAATCAATTCAAAATAAAGAATCAATTTCATTATTTACACAAAATTTTCTAAATACGATCACAAATAGTTTATATATTTAGTATACAAAAGCTATATTATGCAGATAATTTTATCTATATGTTATAATGAAGCTAACAATGCATCATTCAATACTATTTATATTTATACATTAATTTAATTTTATGGTCAAAGTTAAGAAATTTTGACTAAATAAATAGTTAAATTACCGTTTGAAATGAGACATGGGAGAACTATTGATTTCTACAATTTAAAATCTTTTTATAAAAAATAACTTAAATTAAATCACTGATTTAAAAAAAAAAAAAAAAACAAACTCCCTTTTGATTCAGTCAAGACTTGGAGATTGCCTAAAGTCTTCCATGAAAAGGACGGTTGATGACTTTGAAAAGTCTTCACTCACATCTTTGTCTTCCTCCAAGCGCCTTTAATTCATATTGATAATTCCAAAAGCTGAACAACAATAGCAACTTAAATAAATGTATCTTCTTTTTCTAACATTCATGATTCAACATTGATCCCTGAAAACCTTTAATGCTAGATAACATGCTCCCCAGAAAAACATCACTCTTTGTTTCCTTTCTCCTCTGCATCTCGACTAGTTTCCATGTCGGAAGCTCGGAACCTCTTCATAAAACCTGTTCGGACAATGCAGTATACAACGTCAGTACTAGTAATGGAAGGGCATACAGAAACAACCTCGAAACCCTACTCTTCACTCTCTATTCAAACGCTACTAGGCCAACCGGCTTTTTCAATTACACCACTGGAACTGACACCGATGCCATTCACGGCCTGTTTCTCTGCCGGGGCGATGTTTCACCCACTGAATGCCAAACCTGTTTGTCAACTGCCACCACCGAGGTTCTCCAGGTCTGTCCAAACCAAACCCGGGCGAATCTCTTCTACGACAACTGTATGTTGCGGTATTCGAATGAATCCATCTTTTCCAAGTTGGATACCAGCAATGGATGGTTTCTGTGGAATCCAGGTAACTTTACCGACGGGGCGCTGTTGAACCAGGTTTTGGGTGAGGCATTCGATGGAATAGCGAATAGGGCTGCGCATGGCGATGATCCGGGCAAGAGATTCGCTGTTCAAGAGGCTAATTACTCATCACTTCAGAAGATATATGCGCTAGGTCAATGCACTCCTGATCTTTCAGATCTGGATTGTGACAGTTGCTTGAGAAAAGCTATTGGAGATCTCCCGGGCTGCTGTTCTAATCGTAAGGGAGGTAGGGTTCTTTACCCTAGCTGTACTATTAGGTACGAGTCATATCCGTTTTACCAAAACCCGCCGGCTCCTCCTCCGACGACTACGATTGCTCCTCCTCCGGCGACTACGATTGCTCCTCCTCCGATGACCACTACGACTGCTCCTCCTCCTCCGGCGACGATTGTGCCAGATTCTGGAAGCAGTCAAGGTAAGATCTTATGGGAAATGAAGGATTTAGTGGTCAAAAGTATGTTTGAATTAAGACTCCATGCGCATGTAATAAATTTTCAACTTCGAACCGGGGCAGATTTAAAAATTTTAATTTCGGGTGTCACAAATTAATTTAGTACCTCTATCTTTGAAAATAGTGTTAAAATTTTGATGTTTTTAAAAATTTGAGAGAATATAATGGGTTTAAACTTAAAAATAAACCAGACCACTAATAAAAAATCATATGTTAACTAACTAAGCAAACATTTTTTTAAAAAATTGAAAATTGGTAGGGCAATTGCCCTACCTTGTCCGGCCGTGCCTCGGCCTCTGCTTTGAACAGATATGTTAGACTAATAAAAAATTTATTAAGTGCCTTACTCATATTTTTTACCTACCTTTGATATAATATCCTTACGAAAATCCTTGTTTGCGGAATGATTAATAGCACTCGTCAACGGGTGGATCGAAGCACCTTGTTTTTGGAAAGAAGACACACACGAATTCTTGTTGATGAGCACAACATGAAACTCTAGTGACACAAGGTCAAACCATGGTCCAAGCACCACTTGCACGTTTAAAACAAAGAACTTTGGTTCTAAGCACTAAATCGAATAACAAACCTAATGGTTAAAAAGTTTGAATAAGCAACAAGATAAACTCACAAATTTTATTGTAATTGATTGATAAAAAAATGTATAAAATTGAAGACCAGCCCTCTATTTATAGGGATAGAGTTTGGCCGAAACAAAGCGGAGTGCGGTTAGAATTAGGAAAACCGTGACCGAATTCCTGCCTTATGGAAGCTTTGAGAAGCTAAACTTATGAATATAAACTTACCTAAACTAATACAAACCCTAGCCAAATTCATCCAAGATAAACTTGAATGAATATTAACTTATCTAATTTGATCTAATTTAATCTAATTAGAACTAGATATGCTAGAATCGAATATTACCTAAACTATTCTAACCTTATTTAGTCTAATCAAAATCAAATTCAATCTTCTAGAACATCATATGGCAGCCACAAATTCATCACCAAATACGCCAACATGACCGTGATGAAGGTCCAGCGGAATAAATGAATAAAACTAAACTAGACTAAACTTTAAACTAATCATGGGAAAAATATAATAAAACTAAATTAAGAAGGTTGTAAACTGTTGTTGAACCAGCCCACTAAATGAAAGTCTAACCGGTTCGTTCTAAACACTTCATTAATTTTCATTTTCATGACTTTAATCCTTAGAAACACAAGTGATATTAATCTAGTATGCCCCCTTGTGATCATCGAATCTTCATCATGAATCTACTTCACAAATGCATTCAAAGCCACATTTCTTCCTTGACCTAGTCATAAGACATGCTAAATCACTTTTGATCAAGCCGTGGCATAGCTTCATCCTTGGAGTTAGCTTTGATACTAGTATCACCTTTCAGGCACGGGGTCTTGTTTTACACAGCTAAATATTTAGATGAGATCATTTTAGAATTAATATAACTAATGAGATAGTTTAATGTTTGTTTCCATTAAGTTATTGCAATAAGCATCCCATGAATTTGAGAATGTTTCAAAAATATATCTTGGAATAGAAATTATTATAATTGACCCTAGAAGTTACAGGGAAAAAAAGTTATAGGAACAAGACTTGTCACAATTGGTCTAACCAATAGGTAGTCTGATAGAAGAGACTCTCACTTATAGGTAATTTGGAATTCGTCATTTTTTTAAACATTTCAAATAATACTTAATTGACACATTTTTGCATTCGAATTGAACAATGGACATGTTACAAAAGAAAACTAAATGAGAAATAGATTTAGTTTTTTAGGTCTGAAAACATGATATGCTGATTTAATTGATAATGTACCATGAAAACCAGGTTTCCAGTCAAGTTGATCAGTTAAAATAACATCCTTCTGAAGTTCAGACATTATGAAAGAATGGAAGATATTGTAAAAATGAGGAATGTACATACCTTGTTGAGCTGAAACTCAGATACTAAAAGAAATGAAAAATGACCTTGTACTCTAAAGTTATCCACCCGATTTATAAATGGACCCAATCCTTATCAATTAGCTCTACAAAAGTTAGAAGTCCCTCTCTCAATGTGATCTGGGAGTTAGAATCAGCCATTCCATTTATTTCTTTATATGTAACCCATGTTTCAAACTTCCTAGCTTAGGCTGGTAATGACCACATAAATCTTGACAATGTTGATTGCTCGAATTGTAGTTTCCACTAGATTTTTGCTGAGGCTTGAGAAGGAGTTAATTATGGGTTGAAGGTGTCTCAGTCCTAGGGGTCTGTTCTATCTAGGGGTATGAAATTCTTTCCCCAGAGATCCAATGCTTGTTTTTTCCATGTTCAGTTTTTCCTTAGAGGAAATTACTAAAAATGGAGATTGTGTGCTTGGTACGTATGGGCTGTAATAGTCCATGTATGCTGCTGTATAGAAGTTAAGACATGATTTATCATAATTATCTCCCCCTCCCCTTGAAAGCCACTAGTTTTTCTAATTAGAGACCTTATTATTAACTAAGTCAATTAGTGTTTTAAAATTAAGGTTTAATTTCCTATCTTTGAAAGTTGTAACGGGTAGGAAAATGGAAGTGTGCCCTGGGACATATTAGTTAAGCCCTTTATCTCTTTTTTATTTTTTTCACTTATTTCCCCGAGTAATTAGCACTTTTATGAAAATTCACTTTTTGACCTGTAGTATTTTGATATATTTTCATAAAAATCATTAGGTTTTTTTGAAGATTTTTTTGTTCCTTTAAGAAAAACCACAGTGTCATCAGCAAAGGATAGTTGATTTTATAGAGTTGGCTGATCTTGTGGTTTTAAATTTTATTATGTTTTTATTTAAAAACATGGCCATAACGTAACCGGTTAAAAGTTCTATCAATAGGTTAAAAAAAAGGGTGATAATGGGTCACCTTGCTAATAACCTCTTGTAGGTTTAAAAATTCCACAAGGTGATCCATTTCTAAAAACTGAAAACCAGGTTGAGTGGATGTCATTCATTCTAATCATGACTAGATGACCATGACAGCCCAGTTTCAACAAAATGGTATTGAAAATTGTCCAAGAAACTAGGTCTGCCTTCATCATGTCAAGTTTTAGGACTAGGTTTAATAATTCACTTTTCTTGTTTAATAACCTAAATGCCTCTTTCATTATAAGGATATTGTAAACAGTATCTCTCCCCTATAGAATAGTTGATATCCTTACCCTATAGAATAGTTGATTATTCATCAAAAATCAAGGTGTTCATGTAAGGTTTGATTCTTTCAACCCTTATTGTAGACATGAGTTTATTGATGAAGTTTGAAAGGCTTATGCAAAAAAATTCACTAAAGGATTTAGGGGTTTAGGTATTAGGTATAAGTGTAATCAGTGTACTAGCAACTGATTTTGGAATAAGAGAACCTGCTTGGAATTCTAGAACTGCAATTGTAACATCATTTTTGATAATATCCCATGTTTTCCTATAAAAGAAACAAGGAAAACCATCTGGTCATAGAGTTGAATTTGAAGATAAATCAAATATCGTTGATTTGATTTCATCAAGAGTTACATGCTACAACAGTTTAATGTTGTCCTGTTCAGTTATAGAAGGGTGAATTTCCTTCATTAGAAATGAGAAGCATTGACCTGAAGGATCATCATTCTCATGAGTAAGAAGTGTTTGGAAAAAACAGTGCCTACTACATTTATTTCTTTTTAGTTTAGGATTGATAGTTATCATGATTTTCATAGATGGATTTATGAAAATATTGGAACTTAGGTCCCTATCTTTCAACCACTTCATCCTAGTCTTTTGAGTTAGAATTTTTTTTTGTTCAACAAGGCATCTAGTTAGTTTAGCCTTAACTTCATTTAACTTGACTCTATCAGAAATTGAGTGTGTTGCAACACATATAGATTCCAGATTCGGAACTTCAATTTTCTGAGCTCTTTATATTATCCTGAACACTGCTAAAGGCCAATTTATTCCAAGTTTTAATTTCAGTTTTCAATCATTTCAATTTTAAAGAAAATATAGTTTAGTCCTTTTTCATGTAAGGGTTGTAACCAGTTTTCAGAAATTAGGTCCATGAACTCCTTCGCATTGAACCACATTTCCTGAAACCTAAAGGGTTTAGGAGATGTGGTATTTGAATTTGAGATGTCTAGTAACATGTGAGAGTGATCATATGATGTTCTGCTTAGGATTTGGACAGAGGAATTAAATTTTTTTTATCAAAGAAAACTTTTATTAATTAAAGATAAGACATTACATCTCTGGCCAAAGAATGTGCCAGGTTAACATCCTGTCTAGAAACTTTAACAAAACAAACCAAAGTAAAACAACGACATAATAACAAGATATCCTTAATCTCTGTTGCAAAGGAGTGATGCTGCTTTCCAACTCCAGTGAAAAGATCGACTACCATCTTTGAATCCGTTCCAACGAGAACATGAGTGGCCTGAGCTTCAAAAGTGAACTCCTGGAAATGCAATACATGGAAAGAATGAAGGCAAAGAGCATTTTCCTAAACTGTGATAGGATGTTGTGCCAAGTCTAGCTGAAAACTGTATTTCTCATATTCCAAGTTTCCCAGACTATACAAAAATATGGTGTAATGTCCTGCATGGAAGGAGCTAACATGATCCATTTATCAATCCAAGGTTGAAAATCATTAACATAAGACAGATAAAAACCCAGATAACTAGCCCTCCAGGCCTTTCTTCTCAACTCACAATCTGCAAACAAGTGGAGTATTGTTTCCTGTGTTTGGAAACAAAAGGAACAGATAAGGCTAACTAGAACACCCCTCCTTTGCAATGCACTCATTGTTGGAAGTGAATTCATCAAGATTCGCCAGATAAGTGTTAGGAATACAAATCCCATGAGATATCTATTAGCCCGAAAAGATGGATAACAAAGACAACGTAAAGAAAATAAAGGAAATAATGAATACAAGGATTTACGTGGTTCGGTAAAATTGAGCTACATCCACGGCCGGAGGAGACCGGAAGCTTCACTATGTGTGGAGAAGGTATTACAAGGCTTTGCCTACCACCTATGAAGGAATTATGAGGCAACATATAAAGAAGAGGGCTTTGGCTTCTACAAATACAGAAGGAGAGCTAAAGGGAGAAGAGAGCAAGTAGCAAAGGAATGGTATGCTTGAGGCGTGTTTGAACTACTAAGTTCATTCCCTATTTATACTACTCCAAGTTTACCAATGACCAAGAGCTCTCAAACAAAACTTATCCCAAAATCCCAAGAAATCCTCCTTCTTGCTTCAAACATGGATTGTGAATATTGAGTCTAAATTATTCTTGCCAAAAGATCATCATAGTTGAACCCCAATAGTTAAAGAAATAATGCTTCAACTTGTTAAGCATGTGATGAAAATAGTGTTGCAATTTAATGCTTTGCATTCTTCTCTTTGCTATCCTCCAAAGAAGAGAATTTTTATGGGTGAAGACCATTATTTATTCACAATAAGAAATTGAAAATTAGCATGAATCTTAACCTTCCAAAAATGTTTCCAGAAGGTTTTGTCAAACCTGTTTGCAGATGAGGTCGATGGAGCCATCATGTTTTCATGTTCCAGTTTTCTGGCCTCTTGATAATCTTTCTTGACTGTATATTCCCCTGTAGAATCCCTCACCCAGATGAGTGTATTTACTGGAATTCCGTTTTAGAGAAAATGATCAAATTAGTTAATGAAACTATTATTTGCCATTACCCTATCCAACATCTTATAAGTGGGGCTTACATCTCTAAGGTTGCTCCATGTGAAATGATTTTCTACTGCATGTGTTTAAATTTGAGACCTGAATATCATTAATAAAGGTATCAAAATTCGAGATAGATTTCATGTCTGGAGAGCTATGGCCTGAATATTCATTCATTGACCTTATGACATGAAAGTCACCACCTATTAGGGTTGGGGAATTATCAAATTCAACTACCAAATCAGTATAGACTTGTAACCTATCAACACTATTGTATGGAGCATATGTAAAGAAAGCTTTAAATTTTTTTATCCGGGTTTTTAATGCTAATATCCGCATGTATATAGAGATTATGGTTTGTTACTAGATTTAGGTCAATCCAATCTGAGAATGTAATCCATATTTTACTATGGATCAGACCTAGGTTGCCTGAAGAAGAACATCTTTTTGTACATGTCTAACTGATTTAGTTGGCCTTTAGGTTCTATTATCCCTATCTCCAATATATGTTTCCTAGATGAATGTTTTAAACTGACATGAGAAGGTGATAACCCTTTAACATTCCTAATTAAGCATTTAACTTTCATTAAAACTTTGTTTTTTATAGCTAACTTGGAACTCCTTTGAGGAGGATTAAGCTGAGATAAAGGTTGCTGAAGGGATGGCTCTTGTGTTAGGTTTATGGGATTTTGATCTTCTCGTTGTTCCCTATCAGCTCTATCCTTGATTTCCCATATTTCCTTGAAGTTCATGTGCTTTTCCTTAACATGTGGAAGATCAATATCATAGATAATTTCCTTATTAGGGATCTAGGAAAATTGATCAGAGAGAAAAACATCATAATTTTTAGGAAAGGTGATTTTATATCATAATGTATCAATAGTAAAAATATCCAAAAGGATGTTCTTTTATGGTGAGGATGGGGTTGTGTTGTAGCCTTTGGATTCATATCCTTCTTCCTAGAAGTCTTCAAATGAATCACTTTCTGATATATTTTCTTCAATCTCCATGTCCTGTTGGTTATGCATGAGCTGTATTTTTGAAGAATTGCGAACATCTTCTGGATTTTCATCATGGTGAGGGATTGCAGAGGTGGTATCAGACTGATTAATGACTGATTGATAGTCTTGTGCCTGACTGGATATGTGGTTTTCCTGTGATTCCATATCCAGATCCCGTGTGCATGTTGTATGAGGATGTAGACTTTGTGACTTAGATGAATATGCATTGAGATGAGAGACACTATCCCCTGAATCCTTAGCTATGACTTCATGACGTGTTACTGCTTTTTGTGATTGCTAGCCCTGGCTTCCCAGATCATTTTTCTAGGCTCTTGAACATGATAGTCATTAGTGGAGATATCATCTAGGATAACAAATCTATTTGTACAATGGTTTCCTTTGATCTTATCAGAGGGTGGCTCATCTCTTGAGACTGTTGAGGTATTTTTATCTTTTTTTATTAGGCTGAGGTTGATAAAACTTGTTGGTAGGCTATCCCTTTCCCACAATTCTAGTTGGTAAGCTATTGATTTCCCTTGACTTAACAATCAACGGATGTTTAGGATTAGCAACCTTCTTTCTATATTGAACCTTAGAAACTTGATATTCCTTCTGATAATCATTTGATAACAATTGATCTCTCTTACAACTAGAGTCACTATGACCAAGCTTTAGACACTTCCAACAATATTGGGGGACGTCCTCATTGGTTATAGCATATGGCTTGTTGTGAGCTATCGAACTGAGTCTAATCTTACTAGGTTTAGGTTTAGAAACATCCATTTCAATGTGTGTGTGTGTGTCACGCAATATTAGGAAGTTTAATTTTATAAGCGTCCTAATATACATTTGCTGGGACGCTTCTTATAAAAGTGTCCTAATCGGCCCCTTTTGTTGTAGTGACCCCTTTGTAATTAAAGTGGGGATGGAGGTTGGGTGTAAGTGGGATTGAAGATGTGGGGGGGGGGGGGGGGGGTTGTTTCAGGGTTTGAACTAAGGTTGGGTTTGTTGTGCTGGGGGCGCAGGTGGAAGGAACGATTATACAGTAATAAATCCATTTTTTCTAGAGAGAGAGAGAAACTTTGTAAGATGTTTGCACATTGTAAGACTCATATCTTATAACTAAAATTTATCAAAAATTGAAATTAAGAAAACATAATTTAATCACGACGAATCGAGGTGCATGTGTTCTAACTTATATATTGATAGGATTATATTAATTAAAATGACACATTTTTTCCTTTCAGAATTGTCAAGGATTAGAATCTTTAAATAACCAGTTAATTGTTTACATAAAATTTTCTTGATTATGAATTGTTGTTCTCCAGAGCCAGTTACTGAGTAGTCTTCTTTGATTACATTAGAGATGGTAATTCATGAAAAGTCCATAGTCTCTGAGTTTCAAAACTCTATTTTAAATATCTTTTGATTCCATGCTCAGGTGACAGGGGGATATCAACAACAATTGTAGCCATTATCATCCTAATTGTTGTTTTTCAACCATTGTCTTCTGCATAATAAGGAGGACCAGAAAGAGACAGAATGTTAAAGGTATTGAAATTTAGTTTTACTGTATTCTGTTAATTATTACTAGTATGTTCCAACATAAGCTATCCAACCAAGTATGCAATAAATTAAAGCATTAAAGACACAACACTTGGTTACGCAATTCGGTGAAATCTATCTACATCTGCGGGGCCTGGCACAGTTTAGAATGAATCCACTAATTTGAAAGATACAATACAAAGTACCACATACAAAATACTTATCTTTACTAATCAAACGTGTGAATTCTGCTAGCTCCCCTAGCTACCGATCCGCCTTAACTAGACTCCCTCTGACCTCGAAACTCGTCGACGCTGGATCTCCTCCTCCCGAGGGATTAAGACATATGATTATGAACTTTGAACAGCAGGTCACGTATGTTGGAACATAGAATTCTAGCTCTTTGCAATTCTTTTGGCAGATTGGAAATCCGTGTGCAGATTTTCTCTGTTAAAATCATGCATTGAATGCAGCCATGGTGTCCCTTTTTAAAGCCATGAGCAGATCAGAATTCTTCATGATTATCTCAATAATATTCTTATTCCTTATCTGTTTTTGAAGCATATCCAAATCCCATAAATAAATGATTTTCTTTATCACAATATCTCCCCTATATTTGATAATATCAACACCACATTTGTAAGGATTTTCCATAAACCAACTATGCTTCTACACGCCTAATACATAGCATAATATTCAGAATTCCATAACTAAAAAATTACCATAATATTCTATCCTTTCTGCGTAAAATATGATTGGTGTATTTATGCTAATCCGCATGTTGCAACATGGAAAGATTTTTGTTTCCAAATATGTTTACAAAATTGCCAATTAAAATATTCAATGAATACCACTTGACTTTACAATCTCCTCCTTTGGCATTTTGTGGACCCATCCATTTTGAACATTAATATCACGATGAAAAACATTTACTCAAACACATAAGTCTTCCCAAATTCCACTTATGTTGGAACATATGCAAAATACTAAATCTGATATAAAAGTATACCAACCGAATACTAGAATTCCATCAAAATAATAATCAAAACCGAATACCATAATTCCATAATACCATCAAAATAATAATCAGATTACAGCCAAAATATTCTCCCCCTGGGGCCATAAATATGTCAAAGGAAAATAAAAAAAATGACCGAAACAGAAAGCAGACTCCTCCTAAATGTGACATAAGATCTATGTTGGAACATAGATACACCAGAAAATCATCATTGTTCAGGAGCAGCAGTCTAGGCCTCCAGCTGCATTTTCTCCACCTCAAGTTAAGCCTTCTCTATTTCTAGTGCAGCCATTGGAATTGCTATCGCCCCCAACCTTGCATTCAGTACTACCAATTTGGCCGTCTTTTCAGCAGTTGCAGAAGTGAGCCTTCAGAGTTCCAGGGAAGATCATTAATGGGGTTGATTTTACCATATATTTTGGGTTGATTATTGAGTTGAATGGTTGATTAAATGCTTGGATATTTATGTTATTCGTAATGTTCTTGCAGTTTAAAGATTTAGATGTTGAATTGGCAAGTTGTTGCAGTTATGGTCATTTGTTCTTGGAGATGGAAGTGGTTATGGAGATATTTGGTACTTAATTATGGCAATTAAAAATGTAGTGGGAGAAGAATCAAGATTGATTTGAAGACTCCTAAATGTTAGGAGAGAATATTGTGTTTATCTTTTTTAGTTTTAATTAGATAAGGAAAGACATATTTTATTCCTTATATATCTTTTGGTTGTAGTTATATTTTTGGAGACTATTTATTTTGATATATGCAAATAGACATACGAATAGAGAAAATAGTGACACAATTACGTACGCACAGTCCATCTGCGCAGAACAGTATTTGTGATTGGGTTTTTAGTATTTTATTCAGACAATTTTCTCAAGTTTAGCCTTCTCTATTTCTAGTGCCACCATTTGAATTGCTACCGCCCCTAACCTTGCATTTTGTACCACCAATTTGCCAGTCTTTTCAGCAGCTGCAGAAGTAAAGCCTTCAGAGTTCCAAGGAAGATCATGAAAGTGCCTCATCCCAAAGGTTTTTTTTTCAGGCCGTAGGAACTCTGTATCTATGATCACATCTTTCGCCTTACCCCTTCACCTTGGCACTCTTGGCAAATGCAGAAATTAAGCAGGGATACACAATAACATGTTTTTCCTTTGGGGTTGTAGCTTGCCTCACTAGATTCTGCTGTATGAACAACCGAAGGTTTACTGATTTCTTTGTTCCAACACAGTACATCAGTTTTGCCATTTCTCTAGTTAAGGCAGTCGTGTTGGATGAAGGCATCCAGCAGTTTACTGCTACCTGATATAGACTAAAGAATCCCAATGACAGAATCTGATCATCTGACACTCCTAGATCATCTGGAAACACTCCTTTAAATTCTGGAGTCTGTAGCCCCAAAAATCCTGTTTATCCTTGCAGTTGTGAAGTCAATAACCTTTCCCCTTACATAAACTCTCTCAAACCAAGGGGAATCAACCTCTAAATTTCCATCCATCAAATTGGAGTACACTTCAATGACTACATGTCTATTGTACTAAAGCGGTACATTGGCAGCCCTTTTCATTCCTATTAATTCCAAAATCTCAAAAAACCCACTAGCCTTGTATACCTCTAGGTCTACAGGTCTCTCAGATATCACCTTCTTCTCTACAAAAATTCTCCCATTTCTTCACAATTTATATCAAAATATGAGAATGACAGTGCTTCACTTGCAGGCAGAAGTGGTAGCACTTTCTTCTTGGGAGCAGCCTGATTTTTCTTGGCCTTTTTGGTTGGTGGGGAATCTTTTGTTGCAGCAACCTTTCTCTTACCCTTGACAGTTTGTAGGAACTCATATAACACCTCATCACTTGAGTATTTCATCCTAGGATGTTGCTGTGTCGGAACATACTCAGTATCCTCGGCTCCTTCTTCTTCAGCAGTCTGTGTTCCAACATACTGATCTTTATCTGGCTCACTTTGTCTCAAAATAGGTCCTCCAGTCGGGTCTCCTTCAACATCAGCATCACCAGTTACTTCAACCTAGTCTTCACTATCAATCTCCATCTCCTCAATATTTTTGAACTCTGCATTGTATGTTGGAAAATAGCCAACATTTTCTTCTTCTTCACTGTCAGACTCTTCAATTATCATTGGTTTTCTCAGTTTCTCCATTCTCTGAGCAGCCTTCAAATAAAAAAAATCCTACAGGCAACATGTCCGTAGACTTAACCACTTCCAGTCCTGCTGCCTCAGTATCACTTATATCCCTAAATCTAACATAGCTCTGGCAAGGAATAGATGAATACACATGGTGAGACCAGGGACCAAAATGCAATTTATTAGAAAATGTGTGAAATTCGTGGGTAAGATAAATTGCTGGTTCCATTTTCCCAAACCCCTATTTGGGCCATTTCTGATTTGAAGAAGAAGAACCTGAAAATTGAAGAAGCACCAAGGTCTCTACTGAGAAGAAGGGATACTTCGGCGTGCTGGTTGGCTTTCGGCTATGATGGAATGATTTGCCGTGATGAATCTGGTTAATGATGAAGAGTATAAATAGAGTATAAAGTAGACTAGTATAAATATAACTCTAGCCTATTCAACATGGAATACAATATTATCTAATCTTCTACTTACTTTATTCTAACACCTCCCCTCAAGTGAAGCGTCGGATGCTTGCCGATACACAGCTTGGACCTGAAAAACTTGAACAACGGATAAAAGAGCCCCTTGGTGAAGATGTCTGCAATCTGAAGAGAAGTTTGAATATGAGCAACGTGCAGCTTTCCAGATGTCACCAACTCATAAACAAAATGATAGTCAATATCGATGACCTTCACCCGCTTGTGTGCCACCGGATTCTAAGCCAAAAAGATAGCACTGATGTTGTCGCATAGTAGCAATGGATAACCTGAAAGTGGAACCCAAAGATCATGAAGCAAATGAGTGAGCCAAACCACCTCTAAAGTAGTGTTGGCGAGAGCACGGTATTCAGACTCAGTGCTCGAGTGAGAAACAGTGGGTTGTTTCTTGGCACTTCACAAAACCACATTCCCACAAAGATAAACTGCTTAACCATATGTGGACCGGCGAGTCTCTAGACACCAAGGTCCAGTCAGCATCAGAGTACCCTAACACCTCAGGAGTACTAGTAGAATGAAAGCTAAGACAAAAATGAAGAGTGCCACGAACATACTGCAAAATACGTGTCACTACAGGGAAATGGTCATCTTTGGGATCCTAAAGATACTGGCTCAATGTGTTGACCGAGAATGCTAAATCTAGACGAGTGATTGTGAGATATTGGAGAGCACCAACAAGAGAACGATAAAGTGTAGGATCCCAAAATGAATGACTGATAGAGCTGTGGAGTTGAGAACCAACGACAAAAGGCATAGAAACAGGTCTCGCATCAGACATACCGGCCCAAGTTAAAATATGATGAGCATACTTTTCTTGGCCAAGAAGTAACCCTGGGGAGATAGGAAAAAACTTCAAGACCAAGAAAGTAATGAAGAGCACCAAGATCCTTGATTGCAAACTCTCTATGTGTCCGATCAATGAACTAGCAAAGAAGAATCGAGTCGTTGCCTATAAGAATGGTATCGTCCACATACATATGTAGGTACAGTAATGACGACCCTCTCGAGAGGACAAATAAAGAAGCATTAACTGAGCTACACTGAAAACCAAGTTGTGTCAGATAACTGCTGAAATGCTGGAACCATGCCTGAGGAGCCCGCTTAAGACAATAAATAGCCTTTCGCAAGCAACAAACATAGTCTGCATGAGTGGAATCCTAATGACTAATGGGCTGCTTCATGTAGACTGGAACATGAAGAACACCATTAAGGAAATTGTTCTTGATGTCCAACTAAAGAAGTGGCCAGGAACACATGGTGGCTATAGCGAGGAACATCCGAACAGTAGAGCTTTGACCACAGGACTGAAAGTGTGGACAAAATTAAAGCCCAAAATCTACGAGAAACCCTGAGCAACAAGTCTTGCTTTCTAACGCTCAATAGTGCCATCTGGTGGATACTTGAGCCTATAGACCCATTTGGAGCCAACAATGTTGACATCCGAAGGTCGAGGCACCAAGTCCCAAGTGTGCTGATCACGAAGTGTGACTATCTAGATGGAGCAAGGCAGTGAAGGAGGTATGGCCGGAGTGGGCACTGGCGTGGTGGCCCCAATCGATGATGGAACAGCTCCATAAAAAATGACAAAATCTCCAAATATGAAATAGAATGACTGTCCACAGAAGATGAGACATAAGTGAATAAATTTTCATCAAAGAGAATGTGGAGAGAGACATAGATACACCCAGAAGTCAGGTCGAGACACTGGAAGCCCTTGTGACGAGGGATGTAGCCATTAAAAACACATGGAATAGATAGTTGTGCAAACTTATCAATAACAGTGGCAAATAGACATGGGAATGCATGACATCCAAACGGGTTACAGAGGGTATATTCAGGCACATGACCAAAAACAACCTCAAAAGGTGATTTGCCACCAAGTACTGAACTAGGCAGAAGGTTAATGATGTAAACCGTGGAGGAGAAAGCTTTCACCCAATAACAGTGTGACATAGAAGAGTGAAAATATGACAAGACCAGTCTCTGTGATGTGATGATGTTTCCACTCGGCTCGGCCATTCTGAGAAGGTGTATAGAGTGAGGACATCTAATGATAAATGCCGCATGATATGAAGTAAGCCTGAAGTCGGTGATTAGAAAACTCGGTGCCACCATCGGTGTGAAAATTTTCTGGGTCTCAACAAATTTTCTGGGCCACCAGCAGAAAACTGGGTCTCAACGAATTTTTTAAACTGGATAAATGTGTCACAGAAGTCCAACTTATACCGCATCAGGAGAAACCATGTGAATCACAAAAAATCATTGATGAAAATTGCATATTAAGAAAAACCACCTGCAGATAAAACAGGGATCGGTCCCCACAAATCACAATACACCTTATCCCAGTAACGCGCTTGTCACTAGTGGAAAAAGATAAATGGCTACTCTTGGCCATCTAACAAGAAGAGCAACTAACATATGCAGGCTTAGCTGAAGTGATAGAAATATGGCCCCGTCGACTCAACAACTGAACAGTATGATGAGACGCATGATTGAGGCGAGAATGCCACTGTTCAGAAGAAGCCTGAAGCTTTCCAGAGCGTAATTCACCTAAAAAGCTGGAATCACCGGTCTCAAGAAAATAAATACCTGAACTACGACAACCTTTACCTATTATCTTCCCTGTATGCTTGTGCTCGATGTAAAATGTGTTGGCATCAAATATAACACATACAGGTAAATCACGAGTAAGCTTACTAATGGACAATAAACTTCTAGTAATCTTAGGAGCCACAAGGACATCATTAATAGAGAAACCAGAGAAATGACACTGACCGAAGTGAGAAATAGATAATGAATCACCATTTCCAACAATAATAACATAGAACCATGATAACATTGTACCTTATCAAGATGACTGGTGTGAGCAGTGATATGATATGTAGCACCTGAATCAATGATCCACTGATTCGACAAAGGATGACGATTGAGACCATTCAAACTAGCCTGAAACAAAGCTTTTTCCGCAATCCAATTAGTGGAACAATCTTCCCGAGATAAAGGTGCCAAATAAACTATAGCAAGAAGATGCCCAGAAAATATGCACGCAAGATGTAGCTATCAACAACCAAGCGCGTGATTCAATGTGCCAAAGGAAGGCTCGAAAATATGCCCAAAATTTCCAAGCGAGTGCAAAGACACGCAGAGGATACTGCTGGGTTGCCAGGAATGTTAATTCACGCGTGGAATGTAGTAGGCGCGCATCCGCAACACGCACGCGTGGCTGCACGCTCTTCTGGAAAGGGTTGTGGGTGCGTGGATCTGATGGTAAGGCTGAGATGCGAGCTTCAAATACACCGGAGAAGACGAACAAACATGAAGATGACAGAGCTGATATTTGATATCCGAAAATGAAGCCACTGTCGGAAGAAAAGCTTGATGCCGGAGATGACTTGGACGCCGGCGAAGTTTGTCGTCGCCAGAGATGGATGAAGCTTGAGATCGATGGAGAACAATCGCCGTCGGAGAGGGGTATTGTTGTCAAATACGGATGCCGGAGATGACGATGACAAAGCTGGAGATGAAGAGTTTGGATCTTCCGAAACAGAGAGACGCTGACGAAGAGGAGGTTGGACGAAGAATACTGCTGGAAGATGGCTGGAAATTGATCGGATATTTGCCGGAATCAGGTACCTCGGCTGGCCGGAAAAGAGAGAGGGGAAGTGGCAGAAAAAAGAAAAATAAATTTAGAGTTTATGATTCAGGATCGGAACTTGTTTAGATACCATGATAGAATGATTTTGATTAATGATGAAGAATATAAATGCAGTTCAAAATAGATTAGTCTAAATATAACTCTAGCCTAGTCAACATGGAATAAAATATTATCTAATGTTCTACTTGCTTTATTGTAACATGCTACTTCTGAACGAAAAGTTGTTGGTGGAGATTTTGGGGGTTGCTGCCGGCATCGGGGCAAAATGGAGCGATGAGAAGGAGAAAAGGGAAAGTAATTACATGGGGATTTTGAACAAGATCTTTCAACGGTCAACAATTTTTTGATTTGAGGCCTTCCACAAAATTCGATCAAAATATGTATCAACAAGAAGTAGTCAACGCCCTCCTAATTTTCTTGAACTTGAACTCCTAATTCTCGGTTTGTAGATAGGAGAATAACTCAAGAGACAAATATGAGTGTTGGAACTGCAGTAGGCAATACTCCAAGGCAAACATGAATAATTAGTGCAAGAATAATAGTATAAACTAAATAAATTAAATCATTAACAAACACTCAAACTATACAAACTAATTAATACATTCTTTACCTATAATTTGAAAGTAATCAAATCATTAAAATGGTTAGAAACATTCTAAATACATGAACTAATTTATACAATTTCTATAACTATCAAGTAAAAAATGAAAGTCTAAACTAAATCATTAAAAGTATTAACAAATATTCTAAATATATGAACTAATTTATATATATATTTGGCTATAAGTTATATTACTATCAAGTAAAAAAATGAAAATCTAAACTAATTTGTTAAAACCATTGACAAACATTCTAAATATATGAGCTAATTTATATATAGTTATGGCTATAAGTTCATCAAGTAATTAAAAGATGAATGATAAACTAAATCATCAAAATGGGTAACAAACATTCCAATCATATGAGCTAATTTATATATTTTTTTAGCTATAAGTTCTATCATTATCATGTAATTAAAAGATTAATGTTAAACTAAATCATTAAAATGGTTAACAAACAATCCAAACATATGAACTAAGTTTTATACATTTTAACTATAAGTTATATCATTATCATGTAATTAAAATATGAATGTTAAACTAAATCATTAAAACATGTAACAAACATTCCAAACATATGAACTGATTTACATTTTAGCTTTATCATTGATAATGTGTAAATCTGTATGGGCCTAAATACCTATGCGGTCGACCTTAAGTCCATAGCTTTGCCATTTGGGTAAAGCCTTTTGGGCTGGCCCAAGGTGAGAGGACTTGCTTCATAAGAAAATAAAATAGTTGTCCTACTTACCTACCTATATAAAGGCCAATGGTAACCCTACACAACTCAACTGTTCATTCCAAATTATACTTGAGTAGCATGTTTGCTGACTTTGCCGTCAGAGCCTCTTCCCACCTGAAAACCTCTGGGGGCTTTGTCTTTACAGATTTCGATCACCCACGACGGTGAAGCAGTGGAAGTAAATTGGGGCACATCAAGTGCACGCCTGGTGGGACCGTCAGTCAGATCTACGATCAAGTACTTGTTGTTTATGTCTACATCTACGAAAAATGCCTTTCGTATGAGTGAACGACTAAAAGGAAAAGCTTTAGGCACTGACGAAGAAGTGCAATCCCCTTACCGGAATATGAGAGGGCGTAGATCCAATATGCCTCTGGATCTCCTCCCCTCTAACGCTGGTATTGAGTCTCCTGAAGCTAGCCAGGACCAGGTCCCATAAGGGAGGATCCGGAACCTCCTCATGAATAAGCTGACGCATCCCTACAGACCATGGAGGTCACCGTCAAACCATGGGTAGGTTGAACAGAAGCTCCTACCTCGCAGATCTAGGCGCATCAAAAAAGGGCGAATGAACCGTAGTTTATAAAGGCTACGATGGATTCATAGACAGGGATCTCGAGAAGGGCTGCTCAAGCATCAAGGGGTACGAGCAAGATAGGCCCCCATCACAGCAAGATCAAGCGTCGTGGGCTCAGGCCCTCAGATCTACTGGGTATCAGGTGGAGCCTCCTATACTTCACCATAAGGTGATAAAAAAGCAAATGGGGCCCCAAATTTTGATGCCCCTGGTGTTGTAGCCAAGATTCTAGTCGTACACCCCCCTAGATTGTCCTATCAAGCCAGCGTTGGTGCCCTTACTCGACCCAAGCCAACACTCTCAAGCATGCCGTACACGATAGCATACTCTGTGCCAATCTCGATGCATATATCACTGCCCTCGGCGCCAAGAGAGACTGCTCTACATTTGATGGTAGGGCCGATGGGATTTTTCATAGGTTTTGAAAGCCAAATATATTTAGGACTCAATCTGGAGGTTCCCCCCTACGACCTTTACCATTCAGGGGTATATTATGGCTCGGTGGGGAGAAGGTCGCACTCAGAGTACATGACTTCAAATCAGCTCCTCCCTACGCCCCCAAGCTTCGATGCCCCAGTTTTACCCAGCCCATACGCAGATCCGTGGATGGGAGGGGAACCGAGTGAATCTTTGATAAGAGAACTTGATAGACTGATCGGGCCTTCGGGCCAGATCACAACATCCCCTTTTAGTTCCGCAATAGTGACCACCCATGACCTAGTGAAATGAAACCACTTGAAAGGCTCCCCACATACAGAGGAGATTCAAACCCTCCCAAGTTTATACAGACATTTCTTAGTCTGATAAACTCGGGGGACTTCAATGAACACCAACATGTAAGTTGGTCGGAAGTTAACTTCGAGAGAAAGCCCAAAAATAGTTCAACAAGCTGGGCAGATGGAAGCTACACTCGTACAGAGATTTCTATGTAGCCTTTCTAAGTCAGTTTTTTTCAAAAGAAAAGGTTCAAAAAACCTTAATAGAGTTGTACCAAAATAAGTAATGGTCAGGAAAGCCAACAGAGGCTTTCTACCATCGATATGTGAATGACAGTCTTAGCATAATCAATCGAACCGAGGAGGGGGAAATTCTTGGATATATGAATGGGATGTCAAACCTCAACATGTACAAAAAGTTGGTCTCAAAGAAACCAGAGACCCTACAACAATTGCAGACAATTATAGGGCAGTATTTGAAAATCAAAGAGACCACGAAAAGAAAATGAAAGGGACGCAGATGGCTCGAAAAGGGACCTAAACACTCTGAGCCTAGGACAAAGAGGCACAACCACCTAAAAAAAGGGTTAGAAAGCCTCATTCCCTAAACCAAGTCCCTGATGGAGATACAATACAACTATGAAGGGATGTTTTGAAGCCCCCCTCCTGGAAAATACTACCATGGGAAGAAAGACTCCCCCAAATTTTGTGATCACCACAAAGAACGGGGCCATTACACAAATGGGTGTACCCATTTGAGACAAGAAGTGGAAAGATTTGCAAGTGAGGGTTTACTCCCTAACTGTGTCCAAAAGGAGAATCCTCTTTGAAGAGCCGAGCAAAATTCCATTGAAAAGGAATAAAGACACCCAACCACAATGGCATAGAACAACAGGCAAATGACAGAGACCACGCCAAAAACCAAGTAGGGGTCCAAGCCAAAGCTGAGGTTCGGCCGAATGGAAATTGGAGGGACTAAGTGAATAATAGAGTTGTAGGTGATCAAGCTTTGAACACAATCTTTAATGCCCAGTCCCGATATGTGCCTCCCAGAGAACCTTGTCAAAAAACATTTTCAACCCAAAGAAGTAATTACCTTCTCGTAGGCTGACCAGGTGCCCAACCAAACCCCTCACACAGATCCGTTGGTGATCCATGCAACCATAGGAGATTGTTATGTTAAAAAGGTATTTGTGAATGATGGAAACAAGGTCAAAGTAATGTTTGCCAACAATTTCAACCAATTATGATTATGACGTGCAAGCCTAAGGAGAACAATCCTCCCTTGTCTGGCTTCACCGGGAAAATGATGCTACCCCTAGGGGTGGTTACCATCCGAGTTAAAGTAGCTAAGGGTGGGAGGGAAATCACAATCGATCGTAACTTCTCAGTAGTTGACATTGTATCCCCATATAATGTGATCCTCGGAAGGCCTTGGATGTGTCAAGCGCGAGCATGTGGTCTCCCTATCATTTGACCATGAAGTTCCCCACGAAAAGGGGGATAGCAGTTATTAGAGGGGATCAACTGGTTGCTAGAAGCTATTTGGCTCTAACCCTCAAAGAGGCTAGAAAGGAGGATAGGATGGCTTCGATTAAGGGAGAAATTTACCCTACAGACACAGAGCCAATGGCCGTTTGAGACAAGGGAACGGTGCCCGTATGAAAAATCATTCCACCTGCAACAAAGCAACAACTGAAGAAACTCTTAGACACTTTTGTCGATGTGTTTTCATAGGACACCTTCGACCTCACAGAGGCACCTAAGCAATTGATGGTCCACATGCTGAATGTGGACCCCTCCCAAAAGCCAATCAAATAGAAGCATAGATCTTTCACTCTCGAAAGGGCCAAGGCCATAAAGGAAGAAGTCCAAAAATTGCTGAAAGTTTATGTTTGTGAAGAGGTATTTTACCCCAAATGAATAATGAATACCATGATGGTCTCCAAGCATGATGGTACTTGGAGGATGTGTATCGATTTCACGGATCTCAAAAAGTGTTTCCCCAAGGACAGCTATCTCATTCCTTCCATTGATGTATTGTACGAAGCCATAACAGGATATGATATCCTTGCTTTTTTTTATGCCCATAAGGGCTATCACCAGATACTTATGGAAGAAGAAGACAAGAAAAAAAACATCATTCATAATTAACAGGGGAACATTCTGCTACAAGAAAATGCCATTCAGGTTGAAGAACACAGGGGCCACCTATTAAAGGTTGATCGATAAGCTCTTCGAAAAGAAAATTAGCAAAAACATTGAGATATATGTTGATGACATGGTGGTTAAAAGTAGGGGCTTTGACCAATTTCTTCTAGACCTCGAAGAGACCTTCCAAAAGCTCCAAGAAGCTAATTTGAAGCTAAATCCTGCAAAGTGGATCATCGAAGTTGGAGCAGGTAAATTCCTAGGATTTATGGTTTCGAAGAGGGGGATTGATGTCAATCCTGAGAACGTTGAAGCATTGATCAACATAAAGCCCATGAAAACTGTCAAAGATATCTAGAGGCTCACAGGATCGTTAGCGGCACTCAGTTGATTCCTCTCAAAGGGGGCCGAGAAACACTTGTCATTCTTTGATGTGATTCAAATAGAAAAGAAATTTGAATGGACAAATGACTGTGACAAAGCCTTCCAGGAGTTGAAAGAGCACTTACAAATTTTGCCCACCCTTATAAAACTAGAAAATGGGGAAGATTTATATTTGTACATCTCCTCATCTCCCCTGGCGATAAGCGACGTTCTAGTAAAAGAGAAGGAAAAATCCCAATTCCCAATATACTTCATAAGCAGAGCATTGCATAGCCCGGAGACCTGCTACAAATCCCTTGAGAAACTGATCTTGGCCCTTGTTCATGATGCAGGATGCCTCAGACCATACTTCCAAAGCCACGGGATAATCCTGTTCACCAGTCATCCAATCAGGCAGGTGCTTCTAAAGCCTAAGGTAAATGATAAAATGGGCAATCAAATAAGGTGACCACGGCATCTAGTTCCTCCTATGAACAAATATTAAGGGCCAAGCATTAGCAGACTTCATTGTCAAAACTACCAAACTGATGGAAATCGAAGAGGACAATGAACCAGATGAGACATGGCAGTTGTACATTGATGGGTCATGCCACTCCGGGGGTAGTGGGGCTGGATTTTTGCTCACAATCCTTGATCCAAAAAATTACCCCTATGCCTTACACTTTGACTTCAAGCCCACAAACAATGAAGCAGAATACGAAGCACTAATCACAAGCCTTCAAATTGCCAAATATTTGGGAGTTCGAAGACTTTACATCTTCAGTGATTCCCAAATCATGGTCCTTCAAGTCAAGGGGGAATATCAGGATAGGGAAAGTTCTTTACAATGCTACTTGGAAGTGGTAAAACCCCTCCTTGAACATTTCCACCATTATACCCTCAACCAAGTCCCTCAAGAAAAGAATCAAAAGGATGATGCATTAAGGAAATTGGCCTCGTTGGACCTGGACTTGCAATCTTAGGATCATCTAACGGTGAAGACACTGAATATGCGTAGCTTCTAAGAGGAAATAACAGTAATGCTGGTCGAGGATCAAAAGTCTTGGATGATGCCTATCATGAGCTATATTTGAGATGGGACTCTCCTGGAAAACCCCATAGAAGTAAGAAAGGTTGGGATGAAAGCGCCTATATATTATCAATGAAGACGTCCTATACCAGTGAGGCCATCTCCAACCACTCCTCCGATGCCTAGCCCCCAACAAAGATGATTACTTCATCCGCGAAATCTACGAAGGGGCTTACGGAAGCCACAAGGGGATCAATCAGTAGCAAAGAAACTTCTCCTAGCTGGATATTATTGGCCAAAGATCTTTGAAGAGGTGAACAAACACATCCAGGCTTGCCACCAATGCCAAAGGCATGCACCAATCACCCACGTCCCCCAGGAAGAAATGATGAATATTAATAACTCCTGGTCATTTGACAAATATGGGATCAACTTGGTGGGACCTTTTTCGGTAGCCCCTGGACACTTTCGATACCTGACCGTGGCCATAAACTACTTTAAAAAGTCAGTCGAGGCTGAAGCCCTGACCTACATAAGGGGAAATGCGGTGATTGGGTTTTGATAGAAGAATATCATATGCAGATTTTGGGTCCCTTGAACGATCATAAGCGACACTGGTGCTCAGTCAATAAATTATCCATTCAAAAACTGGTGCAAGGAGTACAAAATCCGCCAAAGGGTCACCAGCGTTTACCACCCCCAAGCTAATTAACAAGTAGATATCACCAATCGAACCATTGTCAACGGCATTTGATCGCGGCTTTAAGGAACAGGCGGGAACTGGATTAATGAGTTACCCAGCGTACTTTGGTCTTTCTGAACAACAAAATCTTCTGCTACAGGAGAAAACCCATATGGCCTAGTTTACGAGTCTGATGCAGTCATTCCAGCAGAGATAAGGTTGACGGACAACAGGAAGACAATCACGAGCAGTGCTGCTTGGACCTGGACCTCCTCGAAGAGAAAGGAAAGAAGGAAAACCTCAATGAAGCCAAGGTCAAAGAAAGGGTTAAGCGGTATCACGACCGGAGAGTCCAAAATATCCAATTTTCCAAAGGAGACATTGTGATGAGAAGGAACGAAAAAATTCGTAGAGAGCCATATGAAAAGTTGTCAGCAAATTGGGAAGGACCCTACAGATTTGTTGAAGCAGTCATAGGAGGCAGTTATGAGTTACAAACTCTCCAAGGTGAAGTGATTCCCCACATATGGAACATTTCCAACCTTAGGAGGTACTATTCCCAAAATCCCAATAGGCTCAGAAAGGTCAAAAAATGGCCTGCTTAGAGGTACCTTTGGGTTGGAGGAGACCCACATTTTGACAGCATTGTAAACTGAGAGGACTCCTTTGCCTTTGTAAATTTTGTATCAGAAAGTGTTACATTCAAACAAGTTCTTGGTTCCCACTCTCCTAAAATTAGAGTAACTCCTATTCAAATCGCCAACAAAGCCTCGTCGAACACGTAACAAGTGCCCAAGGCACAGACCTCGTAAAACATTCGAAGGTCCAACAAAGCCTCATCGAACGTGCAACAAGTGCCCAAGGCACAAATCTTGTAAAACATTTGTATGGCCAACAAAGCCTCATCAATCGTGTAACAAGCGCCCAAGGCACAGACCTTGTAAAATATTTGAAGGGCCAAAAAAGTACCATCGAACGTGCGAAAAATGCCCAAGGTACAGACCTAAGGGCCAACAAAGCTCCCTTGAATGCGCAGCAAACACACAAGGCATGAACCTTGTAAGTTGCTCGAAAATGTCAGCACAGTTTGACCGAGGACTAATGGAAAAAGAAACAAGTTAAAGAAATTTATCTTGGGGGCAATTTCCCTACCTAAAAAGAAACAAGTTAAAGTATTATTTTTACAACACTAGGCCAGCATGGCTTACAAGTACACATAAATAAGTTACAACTATTTTACAAAGTAGGAAAACTTCCAGGAGACCTACGCTACTAGCCTTTGGATGGAAAATACAGGAACCCTAAGACCTAGCGTCGGGATCTCCTAACTAAAGGTTCTTCTTCATGGTCTAAGGACCGTGGTCAATTTTGATAAGCAGTGTTACCTCCTCTACTAGATGAAGAACCTCTTCCTCGGCTAGTGGTGCCAATCAAGTTGCCCCTGTGTTAGTTCTCTAAGTCGAAGCCACGACAGGAAGGGCTTCACCAGATCCTGAAGCCTCGCTTCTCCTAGGGGTAGTACGGGAACTTGAAGCTCTCACTTTCACTTTCTGCACCCTGTTTAGCAACCTTCTAGCCTCCTCATATGCTTCGCAATACTTGGGATTTTGATTAATATGTTTCAGCTCCATCATATTCATAGTTTCTCGAAGAAAGCCTTCAAAATCTTCAATTAGTGGAGCTTCAACTGTCCCGAGTTGGAGCCCGTACACTCGAAGGCTGTTGGTCATTGCCTTATATTTTTTATACATTTTGGAAATCTTTTTATCAACCTTCTCTTTATCCCTACAAATGACAGCAATGGTGGCCTGATTTTCCTCTATGGTTTGCTCCAAGGAAGGGACCTAGTCTTGCTGATACTTTCAGACTTCTTCTTTCCACTGCTTGAGTTTTTCGGTAGCAGTTGTTAGGGCCACTCGAGCCCTAAAAACTTCCACTGCTTGGTTATTTGTTAACCATCTTCCAGGCTCCCCAACACCTTGGTTAAATGACCCAAAGCTTGGAAGATTTTGTATAGGTTGTGACCTCAGGTCATGGTAGGTTACAAGAATAGCTTAACCAAAAAGATGTCAAGATTATTGAGCTTAGAAGGTCTCTTAAGGTTGAGAAGAAGAAAATGTAGTCGCTCAAGGCTGAGAAGCGAAAGTTCACCCTTTAGAAGGAGGCACTCGAGAAAAAGGTTACAACAGCTGAGGACCCTGTTAGCCAAGTTCATTTGCTTGAAGCATTCAAAGATAAACTGCTGAACAATCCTGAACTATTCAAACTCTTCGTGAACCTCCTCGAGGTAGCAAAAGAACTTAGTTGCAGAAATTTGGCTGAGGAAATGCAGAAGCTCCAACTGTCCTCTTCCCTATCTGAGGACGATGCTAAAATGGTTGATGAGCTTATAAAGCTTGAGCTCGTGCCCTTTTTGAACACAAAGTGAGATAAGGCAATCAAGCTTGGTGGTCTAAAGTTTGCCTTGATGGACCATCTTAAGTCCAGTGGGAAATTACTTTCTGGTTGAAGGTATTCGAGTGATTCCCCTTCTGAATGCCATGGACGAAGCTCCTGAGCAGACAACTTCAACATAGCAAGTAGTGGGGGAGCAGAATTCATCCACCTCAAAGGAGGATAACTCTAGGGTTTGTGCTTAGATGTAACCTTTGCCAAATTTGGCCTCCTTATGTAACCCTTTCATTTTAATGACAAAGATGTTTATTTCTTCTCAGCTATTATCTTATTATCTTTTGTTTCCCACATAGTGTAATTCATGGAAAAGACTATTGGAGTGCACTTACCATGAGCTCTTGAGTGCTCAAATAGTGTTGAACGAAATGTGTGAGAAACTGATGACATAAATGCTAGACCTTTCCAAATGTAGTGAGGATAAGAAATTATTATAGAACAAGAAAAGTGAACTTGAGGAAGGGTTGAAGCGATGGCAGTCCAAGGAACATCCGGCCTACAAAGAGTTTGTTAAAAATTTCCTAATTGAGAAAGTTAATGGAGTTGCTCCTCTCTAGGTGGTAGAGGATCGTGATCCTGTAGATCAAAGCTATGAAGAATTGGTGCGTCAAATAAAAAACTGTTCGGATATTTGAAAAGGTGTTTCATGGATGCAACTACGTTGGCGGTCCTCGAAGTGTGCCTGACCGCTTGTGTGGGAAAATCATCCAATTTTAGGGTGCAAGTAGAGCAGATCGCTGAACTTTACATGGTATCCATGGAAAAATTACCAGGCTAGAAGAAGAATTTCTCATGAATGGGTCTGCATTTGTGTCGAGGAATTGCTAATCAAGTTGAGAAATTGCTAATGAAGGGGACCACGAATGAAGATCCTACCTCAATTGATTCTCTTCTTGCTCAGAATAACCAACTTTTTAGGGGAAATTAAGGCTTGAAAGGTACAAGTTAAGGAGTTCGAGGACAAGATCAATGTTCATTAGGGGAGCTTTCGAGCTCATATGCTCTCTCATTGCATTCCCACTTCGTATCTGGTAGAGGCTGTAGAATTTCCAAAATTTCTCCTTAAAGAGTCTCGCTATTGGGTTAAGGAGGTCAAGGTGTATAAGAATGGAACCAATCGACAGAGGGTATCCTCTGACCTTATCCTAGAGTGGGTGAGGGAGCTTCTGTCAAAAGCTCACCCCCCTTCGAGAAGTCCATTAAGGAGTCACGGATCCTCCAAATCGAAGAAATTAGTTTCAAAGAGGACTTGTAAGAATCATGTAACTTGACTAAGTTTACTAAGAAAAATTCTAAAAGACGTCGTGCAGATGAAGGGTCTACTTTGAGAGATTTGGATAGTCGGCTTGCAGCAAAGCAATGTAGAGTAATAGCATCACTGGATCTGTCTGAGTACCCTAAGGAGGAATGGATGAAGGATTTCTAAAGAGTGGCCATCATCAAAATAGAAAAATTGAACAAATGGAAGCAATATTGGAAGAGCTAGCCCTCTCTCTAGAGGGGTGTCCCCCACCTCAATAGATAGTTTTTATTGATCATACTTGATTGATGTCCATTGATCAATGTGTCGTGTACCTTATATATATATATATGTAAACATTTTTATATTTATTTTGGTGGGATTAATACAGACCTTGTGTATATCCTTTTATCAAGTAGTAAATCTCAAAGATTTTCATTCATGTGAAAATCAGAATAGATGATTGAATGCATAATATAACGGACAACTTCTGACCTTGAGATGATGTTCAAGGACTTAACAACCCTAAGCAAGATTTGACTTGCTTGTCAACATATTCCCGTAGCCAAATGTTTAATCATCTGGATTTAAGGTTCCACTACGAGCACCATTTTATCACTCAAAGTCATGAAAGTACTGTAGCTAATTGTAAGAAAAGAAATTGAAAAATTCAAGGACACGAGTAGTTTTACCCATGTTTGGTGACTCCACCTACATCCTGCAAATTTTGTTCCACTAGATAACCACTTAAAGATTACAGGGATACTTTGAGAGTGACTCTTATCAGCATACCACTCGACCATCTGCCTTAGCTAGAAAAATCATCTAGAGTGCCGCTTATCAGCAAACCACTCGATCATCAGCCGTAGCTAAAAATAACATCTAGAGTGCTGCTTATCAGCTAACCACTTGATCATCAATTATAGCTAGAAATAGCATCTAGAGTGCTGCTTATCAGCAAACCACTTGATCATCAGCCATAACTAGAAATAACATCTAGAGTGCCGCTTATTAGAAAACCACTTGATCATCAACCGTAGCTAGAAATAACATCTAGAGTGCTGCTTATCAGCAAACCACTTGATCATCAGCCATAGCTGGAAATAACATCTAGAGTGCTGCTTATCAGCAAACCACCCATGCTTTTAGAGCCGGTTATACTTCCTCAAATTGGCAACATTCCACCTTCTTGGTACTCGAACTCCTTTCTTGTCTTCGTGGACATAGCTTCCTCCTGTATGCGATTCGATCACCTTGTAAGATCCTTCCCAATTTGCAGCCAACTTTCCTTCAAGCTCCTACCGTTTTTTTTCATTTTTTTCTCATCACTAAATCCCCGGGGTTAAATAACACCTTCTTCACCATCCTATCATAGTACCTTTTCACCAGCTCTTTTACTTTGGCCTCGTACAGGGAAGCCAATTCTTGCCTTTCTTCTACCATATCGAGATCCAGGCATCGATTATCTTAATTGCTTGTTTGATCTTTGGCTACCATCATTCTTGGGCTAGGCACACCTATCTCTGTGAGAATTACTACCTCCGAGCCATATAGAATATTGTATGGTGTTTCTCTAGTAGCAAAGGATTCATTTATTCGATATGCCCACAAAACATCTGGTAGCTCCCATATCCAGTTACCTTATGCCCCCTCGAGCTTAGCCCTGATACCATTCACTATTGTTTGGTTGGCTACTTCTGTCTGTCTGGGGATGATAAACTTCCGTTACCTTTTGCGTGATTTTACACTCCTCGCACCACTTCTTGAATGGATCCTGAGTGACTTGCATTCCATTATCCATAATAACTGTCCTTGGAATTCCAAAAAGTCATATAATGTTCTTCCTATAGAAAGCAATGACTGTCTTTCCCTTTATGTTTGTCAAGGGCTCAACTTCCACCCACTTTTTGAAGTAGTCAACAGCCACTATTAGATACTTGAACTTTCCCAGAGCTTCTGGGAAAGGTCCCACTAGGTTGATCCACCACGTATCAAACAACCGTGAACTATAAATACTTGTCAACTCCGCCTGAGGAACGTGGGTTATGGGAACATGTTTCTGACATTGGTGACATATTTGCATCATCAAACATCGTCGGCCAGTAGTACCTCACTCAAATGAGTCTTCTTGCCAAAAATTAAGCCCCTTGGTGACTACGGCACATTCCTTCATGAACTTCCATTATTATATAGTCGGCTTCATAAGGAATAACACACCAAAGCAACGGTTGTAAATGACCCCTTTATATAATATTCCTTCATGCGGCACATATTTTGGAGCCTTCAGCCTTATCTTTCTAACCTCAACCTTGTTTTTCGGTAGGATTCCCTCTCAAAGGTATCCAACAATAGCTATCATCCAAGTATCTTTGTCCTCGATAGCCATAACTAGAGGTTCTGCAAAACATCATTTGTTCAGAGTTTCCATGAGCAACTGCCTCTGAGATTGAGCTCCTAGGTCTGAAGAATAAAGCTTACTTAAAGCATCAGCTTTGTGATTTTTCTCCCTTGGGACCTGCATTAGAGTATATGATTTAAAATTTTTCAAAATATTTTTCACCACCTCTAGGTACCTCTGTAGGTTATGTTCTCTTGCCTCATGTTCTACGTTCACCTGCTAAACTACTATTTGAGAATTGTTATAGATTTTTAGGTCTTCAACCTTCATTTATTTTTCCAGGTGCAATCCAGTTGTCAAGGCTTCATATTCGGCTTCGTTATTTGTAGCCTTGAACGCAAAGTTTGGTGAGTAAGGGTAGTCTTTGTCATCGGGATTGGTTAGTAGTACCCCAACTCCACATCCGCCTGAATGTTATGAACCATCTACATGAAATTCTCATACTTCCTTTTCTTGCATCTCCACCCCTCGAGTTGAATCTTGGTACTCAATGGATTTTGAGGTTTCCACTATGATATCCGCTAGTGCTTGGCCTTTGATCATAACTATGGGCTGGTATCAGATATCATGTTCTCCCAATTCCACTGCCCATTTCATCATTCTCCTAGAAGCCTCTGGTTTTAACAAGATCTGCCAGATTGGATGGTTCATGAGCACTACTATCGTATGCCCCTGAAAATAGGGACATAACCTCCCAATTGCATGTACCGGTGCTAAGATCAACCTCTCGAGGGCAGTGTATCTCATTTCCGGCCCTTGCAAGGCACGACTGGAAAAATAAGTGGGTGTTGCGCCCTCTCTCTCTCTTTTACTAAAACCGCATTGATTGCTAGTGGTGAGGCCAAGATGTGCAAGTATAACGTCTCCCCCCCTTTCAGGTTTTATGAGGGTAGGTAAAACCCCAAATGCTCCTTCACCTGCTTGAATGCCTCATCACACATTTCCGTCCACTTGAACCTTTTTTTCTCTTCGAAGGGCATAAAAAATTGGAGATGCTTCCCAGCCCCCTTTGAGAGGAACCTGCTCAATGCCACCAAAGACCCTGTAAGTTTTTGTACCTCTTTTAATGATTATGGAGTTCTTATTCTCATCAGAGCCTCCACCTTTTTGGGGATCACATCGATACCCCTCTCGAAAAACATGAATCCAAGAAATTTCCCTGCTCTTACACCAATAACACACTTGGATGGGTGTAACTTTAATTTTTCCCCTCGAAGCCCATTGACAGTTTCCTCGAAGTCCATTAAGAATTATTCATGGATTCTACTTTTTACTACCATATAATCTACATGAATCTCCATATTACGTCTGATTTTTGCTTTGAACAATTCCTCCACTAATCTGTGATAAGTTGCTCCAGCATTCTTTAGCCCAAATGGCATCTTTTTGTAATAATAAGTACCCACATCTGTAATGAACGACGCTTTATCTTTAACGTCCTCTGTCATAAGTATTTGATGGTACTCTTTATGTGCATCAAAAAAGGCAAGTACTTGATATCCAGTAATGGCTTCCACTAACTTGTCCATTTGTGGCAATGGGTAGCTATCCTTGGGGTAACATATATTCAATTCAGTGAAATCTTTGAACATTCACAAAGCCCCATCGTGTTTTGGGACCGTAACTGGATTGGCTATCCATTCGGGGTATAATACCTCTTTGATGACGTCTGCTTTCAGTAACTTTTATACTTCTTCTTTGATGGCCTCAACCCTCTCAGGGGAAAACACCCTCCTTTTTTGCTTTACCAGTTTCATTGAAGGGTCTATATTCAACATGTGTAGTGCTCGGTTTGAGGGTACTTCTGTGAGAAGTATCCCATGAGAATACATCCCTATATTTCTCCAAAACTCTCTCAATTTCCCTTTAATGTCCTTGGACATAAATTTCCAATAGATAATGCTCCAGTGTCTCGAATGGGCATTTGTGTTGTGTCTGCATGTCTCACTTCTCTGTGTACTGATACCAAATTCCTCTATCTCCTTATCTCTCTCACTAGGGTTAGATTGCAACATTGAGCCACTGTTTGGTCTCCTCGAATGGATGCTATCCCCTTCTTAGTTGGAAACTTCATCATAAGATGGTAGGGTGACCAGATAGCTTTAGCCTGGCACATCCACGACCTTCCAATAGACACATTATAGGGGGATGAAGCGCCAATGATAGCAAAATTACAACTTATAGTTGCCTTTTTATCACCATCTACCACTCAAACTGTCAGGGTTATCTGCCCTAGAGGAAATATTGGGTTCCCTGTGAAACCAGATAGAGGTGAAGTTAACTTTTTCAAATTACCACGCCTTATATCCAGTTGGTCAAAACAGTTGACAACATTACTTATACTCCACTCCTATCGTCAATGAACACCTTTTTTACTATAGATATTTTGATTATCGCTGAGACCACCATGGGGTCAGCATGGGCATCTGACCTGGAACTGCATCTTATTCCGAGAACGTTACCGTCTCATCCGGCCAAAATCTTTTATGGTGGGGTTCTCCTGCAGGGACCCTTTGTGCATCCGCTCTCATCACATCATTCAAAGACCTTTCTCCTATAATACCATTGATAACATTAATCACTCTTCAAACTGGTAGATTTTCCCATTGTTGTTATCCTGATTACGCCTTTGTTGATCCAGCTGTCTCTCTTGCCTTCCATCCTGCCTTCTATCTCAAATTTTCTGCTCTTCAAGCCTTCTGTCTTCCCTACCTCTATTTTTTTATTTCTTCTGTATGACAGCCATTGATTACCTCGAAGCTTTGGAGGCCTAGCCTGATTTTGGGGTCCTGGACCTCGAAGCCCTCTTTTACTCTCACATCTCTTGATCTCCATCCTCAACTGTATGCAATCATTTGTGTCATGGCCATAATCTTTGTGATGATCACAATAACGGTTTGTTTCCCTCCAAGCTATTACCATGTTGTGCGAGCTCTGCAAAAGTGGGAGTGGTTGAAACAGGCCTATGTGTATATCAGAATCTGTGTAGGGGTCCTTTCTCCAAGTGTTGGTAGCATGGGAGTATACTTCTCGAATAGTGGTCTATCAAGTTCCACCGGTATTTTCCCTCAAGGGTCCACATTTCTTTCAGTATTCTCAGTGAGGCGGTCTTTTTTTTCCAAGTAGCTTCCTCTACTCTTGAGTGCTATTCCACTACCTCCAAAAGTTTTTGCAAGGTCATAGGAGTATTTGTGCTTAACTTCTTGTACAACTCCAAATCCTGCATCCCTAACAAATACCCTTGAATCACTTCATTCTTTTTGGTCTCTATTACTCCCAAACTTTTGTCCACGCACGTATGATAAAAGGCCTCCGTGCTTTCTCCTGGATTTTTCTTTGTTTGGTGGAGTTCTAACAGCGTTTTTATGAACTTTTTCTTCTGTGCATATTGGCTTAACAATGCTCCTCTAAAATATGGATATGAGTGAAGTGAGCCCCTTGGTAACCTTTTGAACAACTCCTGGGCCTTCCCTCGAAGATAGCTCCCAACTAACTTACATGTCATTTTTTCATAAAATTATCTCAAATTCATTAAACCTAGGAATGTTTGGATGAACTCTCGAGGATCCATCTCTCTGTTGTAAGTTGGAACTCATTCTGGTGGCTTTACTTCTATTGGCCTATAAACTCCCGTTATCACTGTGATGAAAGGCAATCCCGCCGCCTGGCCCATCGGCCTGATTAATCTAACTCCCTTTTGAGAGAGTCACCTGCATTGACTCCTACCTCCTGTTTCCTTCCTAAAACATTCAGACCCCATTTGTTACCCCCAAATTTCAAAGGTTAAGTAGGTTAAACTCCTGTGTAGCTAGGTTTGCCCACGGTTGCACGAACCCTGAATAAGCCGGTAATTGCTCGTAGGGGTTGTAAGGTACCTGATTGGCTATCACTCCTTTTAACCCTGCTCCTATATCCTTGAATACCAGAAGAACTCACCATCCCATATGTCTAGTACTATAAGTGTAATAGCTGAAGTAAACGGGGATATAAGAGGTATCAAATACGTTAGTCTTTGTGGATAATCCAGGAGAGAAGTTGAGGCCTTTCCTGTAATATTTCTCCCACATATGCTAGGTGAGGATAAGCTATCATGGGCTGAGATGTCATCCCAATAGTTATTCATATAGGCGAGGGTGGCAGTACATCATATAGGACCCTTGCATCCCTCGGGGGGGGTGACTTGATACCCTACTGCCGCCTGAGCCTGTGCTGCTTATTCTAGATATTGATTTGGTCCTGTCACTCTATACATTCTAATTCCCTTGCATAGTCCGCTCGTAAGCCTCCATATAGGAATCAGCAAAAACCTCTGTGAACCTTCCATCCACGTTCTCCCTCGAACCAGTTGGTCCACTCAGAGCAAGTCCAAAGTTTCCAACTTCCTATCCTGGAGCCTTATCCAGGTGTCTCGAGGACCCCACAATATTCACTTGGATAGCTGACGCCATGTTTGGATTAAATCCACTTGAGGTTTGTACCCTTTCGTGTTCCACAGCTGGAACGGGCTCTCCCCATTAATTCAGTTGTTGATACTTGAACATCCCCCATCGCAGTACCCATATCCATTCTCTCAGATTGTGCTTCGTTACCGGCTCATGTACCTTTTAATCTTAACCCCTCACTCCTTCGAGTAAGCATAGACATAAACTTTAGAAACCTAAATCTGGCTTCGTCACTCCAATTCATGCATATGGGATGGTCGAACAGTCAACGTGCTTGAGCTTCTCAAACCGGGCTACGATAAAATTGTCCCTGGGGATCCCAGGGGTCAGTCCTCCGATGCTTAAGTCAGTCAAAGAGTATGTATACAGTTAATACATAAAGAATACCTAAAAATAAATACATACCTAGTATTTATACGGTATGCTCTAAATAACAATATCCTTGATTATATCCATTAATTCCCCATTAATGCGGTGAATATTATAACCCTTAAAAATACCTTAATTTGGTCACTATCAATACGGCCCAACATACCTTTTAGGCCCAATGTCTATCAGTAATTGAACCATTTTTTGAATTGTGAAATATTATTATCCTACCATATATTAGATTTCATCATAGAGACAGTAGTTAATTTGTAGTTTCAAAGAAATCATATAAGCAATGTTTCCAAATTTCAATACCAAATTGGAAGAACTGTTGCATACTTTTATATGTAAGAACAACCATTTTCTCTTTAAAGTTGGGCGTTGCGATCTTGGAGGCTTTTTACAAAGAAGGCATTGAAACTGAGAAAACTATGATGGAAACCACCATGGAGTGTATAAACTATGCATGTCACAAAAATATTTGTGACACTTTACAAGGTGCGTCTAATATAGTGTTACAAACATAATTGTCACACTTTTGAATGTGTGTCTATATAGTGTCACATATATAATTGTGACACTTCACAATATGCATCTAGTATAGTGTCACATATATAGTTGTGACACTTTGCAATGTGCATTGATTATAGTGTCATTAATATAGTTGTGACGCTTTAAACTACATCTACTTTTGTTTACACATGAAAATTTAGTGAATATAAATTTTGTGACACAAGTTGATGTAGCAAAAAGATTATTGACATGTATAGATGCAGCGAGTTGAACGAAAATTCTTGAGTTGTAACAAGACTAAATTGCCTTCTATTTAGTCCCAAAGATGAGATAATACATATTATATGAAGCATTCTGCTCAAAGATAAGCACAAGGAGTTGATCATAATCTTAGATTCAAAGTCTGGTGAAGTGCAAGGGGCACAGGTTGATACACACAAAGATAAGCAAGTAATGACTGGGTCAGTAAAGTTGAAGGCAAAGCACACCACACAGATGAAGCACAGAGGAAGAAGCAGCGGAAAAAAGATGTTAACTTAGAGTGAACAAAAAGTCATGCAATGGTTGAAGTTTGGGGCTATAAAGTGTATACAGAAAGAGGAAGAGCCAAAGCTACAACACTACCAGGTGGATAGACAGAATGATGAAGTACAGGACAGGAGCTTTCCACTACATAGAACAGTTGATGAGGATCAACTAGTGCACAAAAACAAATGCAAGTTTGTGATGCCAAATGAGGGAGAAGCAACTAAGGAGAAACAGGAAGCACGAAGGCTAAAAAAATTGAAAAGGAAGAGACGGTTAGAGGAAATGGAAGAGACGGTTAGAGGAAATGGATGAGGACAACACTGACTCAATTAATACTATCATGCTAGTGAAGTGGCAAAGTCAGCGGGACCTACCAGTGAAGAAGCAAAGTCGTCAGGAGCAGGTGCTGCCAACTATGACAAGTTTTAAGGGTTCTGGCTTGGCTCTCCCAAAAAAGCCAACATGAGAGCAATGAATACACTTTTGTGGAACATTAGGGGCCTTAACAATGCCCCTACCAGAGCATGACTGAATCAATTGTTGAAGACGCATAACCCTCAAGTATTTTTTATTATGGAAACTAAGATAAATTAGGATAGATTATTATGTTGGCAAGAGTTTACAAGATTTAGGTAGGGTTGGCATGTCCCAGTATTAGGTTTAGCAGGTGGAATTTCTATTTTGTGGTCTACCAATATTAGTTTGCAAGTAATGGTTAGTACTAGTAACGTCGTTTTGGCGATATGTAGTAGTGGAACTGGGATAGTATGGTACCAGGGTTTTGTGTATGGTCACCCAGATTTGGCTTAAAGGGTAGACATTTGGAAATATATCAGTGATAAAGTCCCAAATTCCCAAGATCCCTTTATTTTGTTAGGAGATTTTAACCATGTACTTTCTTCACAAGATAAGAATGGTGGTCAACCATTTCTAGGAAACCAAAGCTTTGAAAAATTTCTATAAATGTTAGAACAACACAAATTACAAGAGCTCGGAAATAAGGATGTTTGGTTTACCTAGACTAATAAGAGGAGAAGATAGAATCGTATATTACAAATATTGGATAGAGCATTTGTAAACGATGCTTGGATACAATTATTTCCTCAAGCCTTATTGTGGAATTTGCTTAAAGTACACTCTGATCACTCACCGGGCTTTGTTTAGATTTCCCAACCTAGGGTAAAACCAAAACCACGACCTAAATTTGAATCTTTCTGGGTAAATAACATATTAAATAGTTGCAAGAATTTAGAGTACAACGGCTCCTGAGGCAGTGGATCAGTTCTTACCAACATATCGCCTTTCTCAAAAGCTACAATGCACTCTCAGGCATCTTAAAAACTGGAGCAGCCATGTCTTTGGCAAATTGGATAAAAGAATTGAGCAAAAGACAGCACAGTTAACACAAGTGCGGTACAAACTACAAGACAAGCAAGCCACATAAGTAATACATCAGGAGAAGATAGATGAGCAGTTGCTCAGGCACGAGATTGAAAGCCTCGTATAGTTCCAGTTGGATTACTTGCAGCAAAGATCAAGTCTTCAGTGGGGTAGATTTGGTGACCTAAACACTAGGTTCTTTCATCAGTGGGGAACTAAGAGATAAGCTATTAATCAAATTTCTCAGTTAAGACTTCCAGATGATACATGGGTCCAAAACACATGAAGAATTCAGACTCTATTAACAAAACATTTATCAGATTTCTATATGGCTCCACGGGATTACCCACAGCCAGTATGCCATGAAAAGACTCTTCAACAGGTCTTGGAGACAAATGTGAACAGATTTAGCTAGGACCAGGTCCAGGGTTTAGTTTATCCTTTCTCTAGACAAGAGATTCAGGATGCAGTAAAGTAAATAAAATCTTGGAAAGCTCTAGGACTTGATGGGATCCCAGTAGGTTTCTACAAACGGTATTGAAATTATGTTGGGAACCACATAACAGAGGAGGCTCTCAGATTTCTACAAACAACAAGCATACCAGAGGGCTGGAATCAAACGTAGGTCATTATTATACCAAAGAAAAGGAATCCACAAAGGGTAGAGGACTTCAGGGCAATATCGTTGTGCAATGTTAAGAATAAGATCATAGCAAAGGTATTGTCCAAGCAAATGCAGAAAATAATGACAGGTTTGATTGATACAACACAGAATGGTTTCCTAAAGGATCGTAATATAGCGGAGAATGTACTGATTGCATCGGAAATGTTAGCAGCCATGAAAAGGAAACAAGGTAAAATCGACCTAGCTTCAATATAATTGGACATGAGTAAAGCATATGATAGGGTGTCTTGGGATTTTTTGGCTAGTGCAATACGCTCTATTGGATGCTGCTGCACTGGATACACTTATTACAAGGACACTTAAAGGATATATGGGCATAACTGAGATAACATACTTTGTTAAGGTCACCATTCCTACTAGGCTTAGAGACCTTGTTTTCCAGTCATCAAATTTTGAACCGATGCCTTGAAGAAGGAGATCACAAGCATCAAGCAAGAATATGATGAACCATTGAGTATGTATTGGCTGAGGTTCATAAAGTTGGTAGACAGTTGCCCTAATCACCGAATGACAGAAGGCCAATTGCTTCAATGCTTCTATCAAGGGATGACATCCAACAACAAGGACTTGGTGAACTCTTCTAGTAGTGGTGGATTTTCTCACCTTCGAGTGAATGAAGCTAGAGAGATCATCAAGAGGTTGGTGGACTCTTAGAAGGAGTATGATCAGCAGGAAGTACGAATCTTGAAGAAGGTGGCACAAACATCCACTCCCGAAAAAGATGAGATCAAGGAAAGGGTGGAAAGAATGGAGAAAATGCTATCCAAGGTCGTTGACAAGGTTGCCTCTGTACAAGAAGGGCCTTGCGATACGTGTGGAGCAGTGAACCATACGACGTCGTAATGCATTCTTACCATGGGAGAGATACCTGTCCAAGCAAATGCTACTAGAAATTTCAATGAGAGGCAGCAAAAAGGTGGACCATATCCCCAAAATTTCAATCCAAGGTATAGGGATCACCCTAACTTCCAGTGGAGAGAACAAGGTCCCCCTCCGCAGCAGCCTCAACATTACCAACAACCCTATGTTCCACCAATGCAACGAGAAGTTCCAGTTTTTCCTCAACTCCATCAAGGTGGTCAAGAGAAATCTTTGAATGATAAGCTGGACATAATGATGGACATGATGCAAAAGCAACACCAAAGGTTTGAGAAGATTGAAACAACTTTAGAGGAGCATACGCGACAAATCACCCATTTATCGAATTCCATGAATGAACTCAGAATGAAACAACCAGGGTTACCTTCTCAGGTCCAATTGAACCCTCATGAGATGGTAAATTAGGTCACACTCAGAAGTGGAAAGGTAGTTGGTGCATTACCATTGAAATCCGCAAGCAACGAAGAGAAGGAGTTCACTGACGGAGGGTCTGGTTTGGCCAAACCGAACCCTGCAGCAAAAATTCAGAATCATGTAACGGAGTAAAAGGGCAACGAAACCACCACAAACTCTGAGATTCCTGAGCTTACTGAGACCCGAGATAAATGTAAATCCAAGGTACCAGCTGAGGTAAGTAAGTAGTTAAGTTTACATGATCCTTCACTTAATTTTGCCTTCTTTCCCTCGTAGATTAGAAAAGAAAAGGGAAGAGCCTATGGATTTTTTATCAATTTTTGGGAAAATGGAGATTAATCTTCCGTTCTTGCAGACCATAAAGTTACCACCAGTAAGCAAGTTCTTGAAAGATTTTATTGCAGGAAAGCCAAAGGATTCAAGCAAGATCATGATGAGTGAATCTGTGTCAGCTGTGATCCAAAAGAAAATTCCTCAAAAGTGCAAGGACCCAGGTATGTTTTCCTTACCTTGTTATATCGGAGATAAGAAGACCAATGCTGCCATGTGTGATTTAGGAGCTTCAATTAATGTCATGCCATTATCTGTGTATCAAACTTTGAATGGAGCTGAAATGGTAGACACTAAAGTGGTAATTCAATTTAAATCTTGTGTATGTCCTGAAGGGTTGTTGGAAAATGTGCTTGTGCGAGTCAATAACTTTGTGTACCCAGCAGATTTTTATGTGGTAAAAATGAATCATACCAATGATAAGGGAACACAAGGGGTATTGTTGGGTTGTCCATTCTTGAAAACTGCAAACACCATTATTAATGTTGGGAATGGAACTATTTCACTTGATTATTTTGGAGATAAGTACACACTCAACATTGACAAACCCATGGAGAAATCTATAGATGCTGAGAATATGAATGAAATTGATAATACTGACCCGTTTGTCCAAGATTCTCTTGAGACTAAAGTTTTGCAGGATAAGTTGGGAATTCAAATGCCTACAAGTCCAAAAGAGGTAAATGTTCAAGTCTCAATTGATAAGGAAATCCACAAAGTGGTGTGTTCAGTGCACTCTCAAAAAATGGTGCCCGCGGCTGAAATAAATCAAGGAATGCCCAACTTGACTCAGTCTGATCCAGATATTTTGAAAATTTTTGAAGTGCGTACAGGGTCCGGTTTGGCCAAACGGAACCCATCCGCCAGACTAGTCTCATCGGATATGAAAACCTCAGATTTGGAGTTGAAGGTGTTACCACCCGATCTGAAGCATGATTATCAAGAAGATGATGATACTCTTCCAGTGAGTATGGAGTCGCTTAAGTTTGAGGAAGAAACAAAGTTCCAACTCCAAGAATTGAGAGATCTAAGATTGAAAGGGTTTGATCAAGCTATGCGGTACAACGAGCGCAATAAGTTGTGGCATGACAGAGATTTGAAGCCTAAGAAATTTATGGTTGGGCAGATAGTTCTTATATCTGAGTCAAACTTTTGATATATGTCATGGAAATTCAAGTCTAAATGGACTAGACCATTCGAAGTGGCTTATGTTTGGCCTGATGGGATGGTAGAGATTATAAGCATGGACGCAAAAAGGGCATTCCTCGTCGATAGTCATCGCCTTAGGTCGTACTATGATACTTCTTAGGTGGCATTAATGGAAAAAATTCCATTGTGCCCAACAAATATTCATTAAAGGCATCCAAAAGTCTAGCCAAAGACTACAGTTAAACCTCGATAAATGAATGTTTGATAAATGAATAGCCTCGACAAATAAATATTTTTTTCCGGTCCCGACTTGGGCTAAGGGACTAAATGAATAACCTCGCTAAATGCATTAATGAATAATTTTCTTGAAATCCTTAAAGACCCTATGTAAATATAAATGAATAATCATCACATTTCATTAGATATATATATATATATTAAAAAAGATTTTTTTTTCAATCAACAATGTTCATCAATAAGTCATTCTTTTACAAAAAATGAGTCTATAGTTTTTTGCTTTTTTTCCCCACCAAAATTCATCTCATCCTTGATTTTTCCTAGCGCAAACAAAACTTTAGGAGTATTCTGCTCGTGTTGTAGAAAGTAGTTCCGTAAGGTGATTACTTCTTGATATGCTTCTTTTGATGACACATTTGGTGTGAAACTACTATCATCTGGTTCTGGATCATTCTCATCATTCAGTACAGACTCAATAATTTCATCGTCGGTAGGCAATTCCATAACGACATCATTCTCGTTAGGATAGTTCAAAAGATGTTCGACGTCCATCACATTTCTATAGTGTAACTTAGAAATGACATCCGTTAATCCTTCGATATATTCTTCTAATTTATCAGCTTCTGCTTCCGGAACATCGAGTTCTTCAGATCGTATCTTGCAATGTCGAAAACAATTTGCAATTGTTGTTTCCTTTACATCAAATCTCCAAGCCAAGGTAGCAAAGTTAATAGCATCGAGAATGTTAATCTTTTCAGGATTTGATGAGTCAACTTCAAGGCTCTGCAAGATGCTAGAATAAAAGTGACGTCGATAGTGAAGCTTAAATGCCCAAATAATTCCAACATCACATGGCTGAATTTTAGATGTTGTGTTAGGGGACAAGAAGAATAACTCTACATTTCTCAACCCTTCAACAACCTTTGGATGAGTTGGGCAGTTGTCTACTAACAAGAGAACCTTTCTACCATTCATTCTCTTGTCAAACCAATGACAAAATTCTTGAAAAAACAAACCAGTCATCCAAGCTTTCTTGTTGAAACGATACTCTCAATTAATATTGTTCATGTTCACATTCTTAAAGCATCTGGGTTTTGCATACTTACCAATAACCCAAAGGGGGACTTTGTCTGATCCATCACCATTACAGCAAACCGCAACAGTAATTCTCTCCTTGTCTTTCTTTCATTCTTCAAGCTGCTTTGTGGCAAGTGAATGGTCAGCTTCCAACCGATAAAACAATCCTGTTTCATCCATATTGTAAATATCCTTCAACTGAAATTGGTCTAATTTAGACCTTATTTCAGGTAAAGCATTTTCAATGTCCTCCATGTTCACAGAACCGCTTTCACCAAACTGCCGGTAGGACTTGATTGAATATCTTGCCTTGAAACGTTCCAACCATCCACTTGAAAAGCTAAACTCTTGATTTGTTTCACCATACATTTTTTGAAAAATTTATTTTGCTTTACCTTAAATCATTTCTCCTGACATATTCACCTTCTCTTGTCTTTGAAGAAACCATTCATACAAAACTTTCTCCAAATCGTGGTACTTCGCTGATTTTTGCCTTTTAGCATCGGTAATTTTCATCTCCTCCGATAAATACTCCGTTGATCTTTTGAGAGTATTTGATATTGTGGTTTGGCTAGAATCCAAACCAAACTTTTCCTTCACCCATGCTTGCATATCCTTTTGCGTAAGTGTTGGATGATCCTTCTTATGCTCACACATGGCCCTCCTTATCTTATCAGTCAAAGATGTTTTTGTTGATGGCTTTGGCTTTTGATTGGAAGCTATCAAATTGAATGTTAAGAAAGATATGGTACTGTAGAATGAATTACTTACCAAACCAAGATTTTAGAACTATATATAGTTTGTAGTGTAGGTTAGATACATTTTCTAAGACTCTAGATATTCCATACAGTACATACTATCTTATTAGTAGTCTCAAATACAATGTACATATGTACATTTTTGTACGTAGTCCACATACATACTGTAGTTTGTAGTGTAGGTTGGATACATTTTCTAAGACTCTAGATATTCCATACAGTACATACTATCTTATTAGTAGTCTCAAATACAATGTACATATGTACATTTTTTTACTTAGTCCACATACATACAGTTCATGTATTACTAATATAATTTCTTCAATACTATCTAAATGAATAAAAATTCATTTATCGATAAATGAATAATATATTCATTTATCGATAAATAAATAATCTCGTTAAACGAATATTTTTTCCTGGTCCCAAGAGTATTCTTATATAGAGGTTTAACTGTATAAACAAAAGCGCTAGATGGGAGGCAACCCAATTTTCTTAGTTTTTTTTTTCTTTCTTCTTTTAAGTTTTTTTTTTTTTATCTTTTAGGAATTTCAATATCTCATCTGATCTTAATTCTTGATCTACAGATTTGAAGTGATATCGGTATATTCTTAGGTTATTCCCCCACGAGTCGAGCTTTCCGAGTTCTTAATCAACGCTCTAGAGTAGTCATGGAGTCTATTAATGTGGTTGTTGATGATTCAGAAAAAGATACTATGGGTGACGGTGATACGCTCGACCCAGTGAATCCTACTGGTGTTGAAACACCAGCACAGTCAATCGGTGTTGAAACTCCGGAAACTGTAACACATGACTCTGAACAGAGTCCGGCCAGATATATGCAATTGAGGGATCAACCGCGGGTAAATTACAGAGAATTGGCAGGACTATCATGTTTCATCTCTCTTACTGAGCCAAAAAATTACAAAGAAGCTCTGCTCGATGAATTTTGGGTTTCGGCAATGCAGGAAGAATTGCAACAATTCGAGAGAAACAATGTTTGGTATCTTACCCCACGGCCTGCGAATGTGAATGTGATTGGAACCAAGTGGATTTTTAAGAACAAATCTGATGCGGATGGTAACGTCACCAGGAATAAAGCGCGACTAGTTGCTCAAGGGTACACCCAAGTAGAAGGGGTTGACTTCGATGAAACTTTTGCACCGGTAGCCAGATTGGAGTCGATTAGACTGATGTTGGCGGTATCATGCATTCTGAACTTTACTCTTCATCAGATGGATGTCAAGAGTGTGTTTCTGAATGGGCTAGTAAAGGAGGAAGTTTACGTGGAACAGCCTAAGGGGTTTGAAGATCCACATTTTCCTGACCATGTATATCGGTTGAATAAAGCACTGTATGGACTAAAGCAGGCACCGCGTGCATGGTATGAGCGACTGACAACCTTTCTGATTCAGAAGGGCTATCGTCGAGGGGGAGTGGACCGTACACTGTTTGTGCTACAGAAGGGGACAAATATTCTAATCGCACAAATTTATGTGGATGATATTGTTTTTGGATCCACCTCTTCGGTATTGGTGAAGGAGTTTGTTGAGTTAATGACTAAGGAGTTTGAAATGAGTATGGTAGGAAAATTGTCATATTTTCTGGGATTGCAGGTTACTCAGGAGCAGAATGGTCTTTTCATCAATCAACAGAAATATGCTGAAAACTTGATCAAGAGATTCGGGCTTACTAGTGCAAAGGCAGTACGCACTCCAATGGCTACCACCGATAAGCTTACAAAAGACGAACTGGGTCAAAGTGTTGACCAAAAGTTGTACAGGAGTATGATTGGCAGCCTGTTGTATTTAACTGCAAGTAGACCAGACATCTGTTTGAGTGTTGGTATTTGTGCCCGCTACCAAGCCAATCCAAAGGAATCACACATGTCAGCTGTGAAAAGGATTATTCGATATATAAGTGGAACAGTGGAGTATGGAGTATGGTTGTCTAGGAACAAGGATTCGCAGTTGGTAGGATTCAGTGACTCTGACTGGGCAGGGAATGCCGATGATCGTAAAAGCACCACTGGTGGATGCTTCTTTGCTGGATCAAATCTTGTCAGCTGGTACAGTCAAAAACAAAACTCTATATCACTGTCTACGGCTGAAGCAGAATACTTAGCTGCTGGGAGTTGTTGTGCGCAGCTATTATGGATGAAACAGATGATGAGAGACTATGGGTTCAATGATGTGAGTTTGACAGTCCTATGTGACAATAAAAATGCCATTGATATTTCCAAGAATCCTGTACAACATTCTAGGACAAAACACATCGATATCCGACATCACTTTATTAGAGATTTGGTCGAAAAAGGAGAAGTCACAGTTCATTATGTACCAACATCAGAACAACTTGCTGATATCTTTACAAAGCCTCTGGATGGTGAGACTTTTGAAGGCCTAAGACAGCACTTGGGTGTGTGTCGAATGTAAGGTACCCAGATTTGATCATTCTGTTATATTTTTATCGTTTTGCATTCTTTTAAATATAGTTAAAAACAAAAAAATAAATAGAAATATCGAAAATACCAAAAATATGTGAAGTGGTGTTTAAACACCGAGGAATATATTGGGAAGTAGATCAGACGGGCTAACCTTGGGCCAGAATGGTATGATGATGGGCTTAAATGTTCGCAAGATGGTATTCCAAAAAAAAAGAGGGGGAAAAAGTAGAGTGGTTTTTGGGTTTCCGAAAAAGGAAAGTGAAAGTGACAATTGGTTGATTCCCACACAAATTCAAGTTTCTCAACTGTTTATCATCCCAAACAGAGCTCCCGCAACTAGTTTTCGAGCAAACTGAAACTTTTGAAATCCCAGAAGCCGCATATCCAACTTAAAACCTCGTTGACAATGGCAAATTTTACCCACAAGAGATGGTTTGGGGGTTTCACGAGTGTGCAAGTTCAGGAGAATCCTCGGTTTGAAGAACTGGACCCCGATGTAGACACGGGAGAATGCCATGGAGGTCGGGAACAGAGGGTAATAAATTGGGATGGAGTTAATCGCCGTCGTCCGAAGGCCAGGTTTGACCATTCGTTCGTTTATGACGGTGTTTATTTTGCCTCTGTTCTGGAGTTTATTGCTTGGATGGTCCAAAATAGGGATTATGTTGATCTTAGAAAATTCAAGAACTTGCATGGTAAGGTGAATGGTTTTAATTTGAAAGATTTGTTGACTGGTGGTATTGGAGAAATTAGTGAGATTAGTAAATTTTATGCCACATTAGTTGGAGTCGATTTTGGTGAAAAGTACAAGGTAGGGGAGGAAATAGATCAGTACTTCACAATCTACACGAGAATAGGTTCTCTGCACAGGCCTGTTATTAGAAGCCTAGGTGATGATGTTGTGGTACAACCCTGGGTAACAGTGGTTAAATCCACTGACTTTTCCAGAGCAAGTGGCAAAGAGGTAGAGTGTTTTAATGGGTCTATGTTCTTGATTCAAGAATTGTTGAGAAAACTGCCCATTCCAGTGGTGGAGATTAGTGATAGTGAAGAAGAGGAAGTATGTGCAGGGAGAGTTATTGAAAGTGGGACAGGTTATGAGGATGCTCCTGTGAGCAGTGAGAATATGGCTGTGGAAGGGTTAGAGGGCACTGATATGCTTGATACTGGTGTTCAAACACTAGATGTGAGCCCGGCTGAGAGGGAGCAAACTCCTGAGGGTCTTGGCATTGGTGTTGAAACACCGCCAGAAGCCAGACAAACCCGTAGACTTAAGAGAAAAAGTAAGGAGGTGGGTGTTGAAACACCACCTGAGTCTGGGAAAATACCTATCTCTCAGATGTCCAAAAAGGCCAGGGAATGTGTAGCCTCTGCGTCCAAGAAGGTTCGACGATCAAAGCGGTGTAGAGACAAGAGTATGGCAGTAAGTGATGATAGTGATGAGCCGATTGGGCAGAAATTGAAGAAGTTGCGAGCAGATCGGCATAAGAGATCAGCTGAGCAAATGGAGTCTCAGACACTACCTGCTCCTGTGGTTAGTGAGGCTATCTGTACTGAATTTTATGATGAAGCTAGCCAAGAAAAATGGGAGGTCATTCGTGGGAGAAAAATACTGGCAGAAAGGCCAGCAGATGCTGAGAAATACCGAGAGTGTGGATTTACAGATTTCCTACAATATCTCATAGTATTTAAAGCTGCTACATGCTTTGGCAATTACAACAAGCAGTTGGTGATGGAGTTTTACTCAAATCTGAAAGAGGCTTGTGAAGATGAAAATTCTCTCTGGTTCCATAGAGTGTACGTGAGAGGGGCAGTTATTGAGTTCTCCCCTGCAGCAGTGAACAAAATTCTGCAGTGTAGCATCTCCAGGAATGTCCAGTCGGTGTTTCAACACCAGATGCCAGACAGCTTTGATGAAGTGGTAGTGGAGCTTACAGGTGGTGTGGAAAATACTTGGCCACTGACTGGCAGACAGCAGATACCTGCATCAAATCTCACCTCCAGGTATTATTGCTTGTACATGGTAGCAGTCCATAATTGGATTCCTTCGGTCAATAACACAAGTGTTACCAAAGAAATGGCTACACTTCTATACAGTCTGGGAGCCAGGCACAAGGTATATATGGGAAAATTGGTGTTTAACGATATCATGGATTGTGCCCGGACGACTAGGAAGGAAGCATTGGTTCATCCCTGTGTCATCACAATGGTGCTAACAAAGGGGGGAGCAGTTGCAAGAGAGTCTGATGAAGTGGTTTCTACTCAAGCCTTACAGCCGACTCTCAGAACCTTGAGTGGTCGAATTGTGAAGGATTTACCCTGGACACCTCCGGCAATAGAGGTTTCGAATGCTGGTGCAGCTCGGTTGAGAGCTATTGAGGCCAGAGCAGCAGTGTGTCAGGAACTGCTTGAGCGCCATCAGGCTGCTGTAATAAAGATTCAGAGGGAGTTGGCTGCATTGGATGCTGAGAGAGGAGATTTGCTGGCAGCAACTCAGGATGCTGATGGTTCAGAGGCTGATGATTCAGAGGATTTAGATGATATTTTGGAATAAATGTTTTTCTTGACATATTACTGAATTCAGGGGGAGAAACTTGAGAGCAGATTTTGGTTTTGAATGCTTTTTGATGTAGATGTTTAGGTTTCGGAATTTGATTGTTTAATCGGTATGGATATTTGGATAAGTGTGCTATCTGGTTGTCTATATTATTTGTGCTGATGAATTCACCAATATACCAAGGGGGAGATTGTAGAGTCCTTGGGAGTTGGACTTATTTATGGCATATTGTGAATACTGGTGATATGGTGTTTTAACACCATTGCGATCAGGTTTTTTCTAAACAGCGGGTTTCTAGCCACGAATTACGGAGCAAATTATGGAGTTTAATTATGCGATCAGATCAGAATATTGAGAAGATTAATATGTGATTTCGTGGTAATCTAATTCTGGTAACTGAATATTCCTGTAATAGTTAGGAATTGATGAAGTAGTTTATTTATGGTACAAGTCTTATTAGTAAAGGATTGTACATTTAAATACCAGATTAGAATTAGATCTTTCCTCTGTCTAGAAGTCTATGCTTGGTAGAGTTATACAAGGAAAGAGTTTTGTACAAGGCAGGATTGCGAAGATGATAAAAGCAAGAAGATAGAACGCGATCGTTATGCGACCAAGAATTCATCTCTACGTGAGAAGTGTTGGAGCAATCTGCCTGTGGTGATTTGAGGAGTGTTGAATCATCCGACCAAGTTCGTAAAGATCAGAAACAAGGAAGCCTTAATTCCTCGGGAGGAGGAGATCCAGGGAGACGTGTTGTTCGTGAGGGTTCAACGACGTAGGATCGGCAGTGAGGGGATCTCACAACATTCACTCAATAGGTTAGCAATGGATTAGTATTTAAGTTAAGCTTCTTGTACTAAAGACTGCTTTCTAGTGAATGGTTTCTGATCTGGGCAAGGCCCCGCAGTAGGTGTATTTGCACCGAACTGCGTAAACAAGTTGTGTGTGCACTGTGTCGTTCATTTTGTGTTTTAACACCAAACCTTTAAACAACTTGGCACAAAAGTATAGACTTTAGGTGGAATAGAATTTCAGTTAATAATAATGTTGTACTAGTACCATTAAAATTTGTTTTTTAAACAACTGCAGAACGTATTTCCCGCATCCCTTTCGAAAGATAATAATGTTTCATAATGTCCCACTAATAAAATAAAAGAGTCTTGTTTTAAAAATAAAGATTAATATGTAACTCCAATTCATATGGTATCAGATGGTATCAGGTTTTGGTTTTCAAACTCCAAGCTTTTTCCATTCATCCCGTTAGGTGTGTTCAAATCCTAACCTTCCGAAACCCTAGCTTGTTTCTAGGTGCCACGGTTTTTTTTTTCTTCTGATCCTGTCCAAACCCTGCCGCCAGGAGTTCTTCTTCTTATTCCGATGGAGCCCGGCAATTCCCTTACGTACAGCACCATGATTCACATGCTGCCGATCAAGCTTAATGCCGGCAACTTCATGGCGTGGCGTTCACAAGTGCAGGTGCTGTTTCAGTCCGCCGGTTTCTATGGCTATCTCGACGGTTCGCTGCCCAAGCCGAAGTCCTCTGCTGCAGACGCGTCCGCCTCGTCGTCTCTCACGCCGGTGGCTTGGTTGTCACAAGACCGCATTCTTCAAGCTCTTCTCCGATCGTCTCTAACGGAGGATTCTATGCTAGAAACGATCGGATGTGACACCGTTCAGGCTATGTGGGAAGCTTTGGCAGCGGCCTTCGACAACACGTCCGATGCTCGCGAGCTGCAACTTCGTGACGAGTTGCACACAGTCCGTCGCGGTTCCGCCACCATCATGGAATATCACCGTCGCCTCAAAACTATTACCGACGGGCTCGCCTCTGTTGGTTCTCCGGTCGGCAATAAAGATCGTGTAATGATCTTCCTTCGCGGCCTTGGCTCGGTGTTCTCCAACTTCCAGGCGGTCCAGATGTCGCAGCCTCACCTTCCGTCGTATGCCGATGTCGTTGCCCGCGCCAGAAGTCACGAGATTTTTCTCTCTTCTGGTGGTTCTGATGCTGCCCAAGGTGCTGAACCTGCTCCGGTGGCGTTTGCAGCTTCTGCCCAGTTTTTTCCAGGAACCAACGCGTCATTCTCCCAGGCGCGTGGCCCTCACGCGCCACATCCAGGCGCGTCAAACTTCACGCGCGGCCGTTCTGGTGGTGGCTCTGGCCGTTCAGGTGGATCTGGCCGTCCAGCTGGTGGTGGTGGTTCCTCTGGTCAATCCGCTGGTGGTGGTGGTGGTCCTCGTCGCAATAAACGCCGATGGAACCCTAAATGCCAACTCTGCTCTGAGTTTGGTCACACGGCTCGCACTTGTACAAACCCAAATCCGGAGTCTGCCAATCTTGCTGATGCTTTTCAGTCTTCGGTGTCCCTCGACAGTGCTTCTAACTGGTATCTAGACTCTGGTGCAACCAACCACATGGCCTCCACATCGTCTGGTCTTGATAGCATCACTCCCTATACTGGTAACCGTTCTATCGCTCTTGCTAATGGTAAACCAGTTAAAATTACTCATGTTGGTCAGCGTCGGTTTTCTCGTGATTTATGCTTATCTAATGTGTTGGTGGTGCCTGATATCACGAAAAATCTTCTCTCCATTAGCAAACTCACAAGGGATTTAAATGCTGTGATAATTTTTGATGCAAACTCATTTATTATTCAGACCCGGTCCAAAAAGGACATCGTGGGCTGCGGACGATGTGAGCAAGGTCTTTATGTGCTAGAACAAAGTGGAGCTGCTTTTGTTGCTTACATTCAGGCGAATAAACACAGGGCGTCCTTTGACCTATGGCATGCTAGACTAGGCCATACCTCCCTGTCAATTATTTCTTTATTAAATAAGTTAAACCTAGTTAAGGTTACTTCCTTTTCACCTATACCCTCTTTATGCTCTTCCTGTGAACGAGCCAAGGGAAAAAGGCTTTCATTTATGGATAATCCCAGATGGGCTGCTTCTTTACTTGCTTTGGTACACTGTGATTTATGGGGTCCTCCTCCTATTATATCAGAAAGCGGTTTTTCCTATTATGCCATATTTGTGGATGATTTTTTGCGTTTTACTTGGTTTTATCCGTTAAAGCGGAAATAGGATTTCTTTGAAACATTCGTGCAGTTTCAGACCATGGTTGAGAACCAATTTTCCTGCTCGATTAAGTTGTTTCAGAGTGATGGAGGCACTGAATTTACTAATGCGCGTCTGCGGGCTCACTTCTCTGCTAAAGGGATTTTTCATCAACTTTCTTGCCCTGCCACACCAGAGCAGAATGGTAGAGCCGAACGCAAGCACAGGCATATTACTAAAATGGGACTGTCTATGTTGATGCACTGGGATGTTGCTTTTGCCACGGCCGTTTATACCATCAACCGTCTCCCTACGCCTGTTCTTCAAAATATGTCTCCCTACTTTCTCATCCATGGCCGTCATCCCGACTACTCTAACTTTCATCCTTTTGGGTGTAGAGTTTATCCTTTTACTCGGCCGTTTGCACCACACAAGCTTGCTCCTCGCAGTGTTCCGTGCATCTTTATTGGTTACAGTGCACAGTACAAAGGGTTTCGCTGTCTTGACCCCACATCTAAGAAGGTCTATCTCACCCGTCATACCCGATTTGATGAGACCTCCTTTCCGGCAGCTGCTGATTCTGTTTCTGCTGCTCCAGCTAACTTGGATGTTTCTGTCTTTATGGATTTGGATGACCCTGTCTCGTCGGCACACCTGGCTCCAGCACCCCCGGCTGTCTCACCTCCAGTCCCGTCGGCTAACCCGACTCCAGAGCCGTCACCGACCTCGACTCCTGTGCCATCACCACCACCTTCCCCGTCTCCATCCCCGGGTGTTTCGCTGCAACCGGTGCGCCGCATGACTACTCACTTGCAGACAGGTAGCCTCACTGCTAATCGTCAGTTCACTGATTATGAGATGACTGGACTTCTTGCTGCATTGCTTGTTGAGACTGAGCCGAGAGGTTTTCGTTCAGCTATCAAAGATCCCCGCTGGTCCTCTGCTATGGATGAGGAGATGCGCGCTCTCCGCCAGCAGCACACTTGGGATCTTGTACCTCGACCCCGGGATGCCAATGTTGTTGGCTCGAAATGGGTGTTTCGTCTCAAGCATCATCCAGATGGCTCTATCGACCGGTATAAGGCTCGTCTTGTTGCCCAAGGATTTACTCAGCTGCCTGGGTTTGATTTCACTCATACTTTTAGTCCGGTCGTTAAGGCTTCCACTGTCCGGATTATCCTTACTCTTGCCATGACCTTCTCTTGGCCTCTTCATCAGTTGGATGTCAAAAACGCCTTCCTTAATGGTGTTCTTGATTCCCCCGTCTACATGGAGCAACCCGCTGGTTTTTCTGATCCAATTCATCCGAACTTTGTTTGTCGCCTTCGGAAGGCTATCTATGGGCTCAAGCAGGCCCCTAGGGCTTGGTTCCAGCGCTTCAGCTCATTTCTTTCACATTTAGGGTTCAAGTGCTGCTTGACTGACACTTCCCTGTTTGTTTTTGCTCGAGGTTCGACGGTTCTCTACTTGTTGGTATATGTTGATGACATCATCCTCACTGGCAACAACTCCGATCTCATTCGTCGTTTCATTGTTCGTGCTGATCGTGAGTTCTCCATCAAAGATCTTGGTCCCCTTCACTATTTTTTGGGTATTGAGGTCTCTCGCTCCTCCTCTGGGCTGTTTTTGGGTCAAGCGAAGTATGCTATGGACATTTTACAGCGCGCCGGTATGACTGATACTGCGTCTGTCTCTACTCCGTTTGTGCCTGGTTCTCAGCTTGTAAGCTCTGCTGGTCCTGACTTCTCCAATCCTAAGCTTTATCGCTCCCTTGTTGGTGCACTGCAGTACTTGACGATCACTCGCCCTGATTTGTCTTATGCTGTTAACTCTGTCAGCCAGTTTCTGCAGTCTCCTAAGGATGATCACTTCCAGGCTGTCACTCGTATCCTTCGTTATGTTCGCGGGACGCTTCACTATGGACTTTCGTTCCACCCTTCGCCTGCTGGTCTTTCCATTCTTGGCTACTCTGATGCTGATTGGGCTCGTTGTCTTGAGACTCGCCGCTCCACCTATGGCTATGCCATTTTTCTTGGTGGCAATCTTGTGTCCTGGAGTGCTAAGAAGCAACCTACTGTGTCCCGCTCTAGTTGTGAATCCGAATATCGTGCTATGGCCAACACTGCGGCTGAGTTGGCTTGGTTGTGTCAACTGCTACGTGAGCTTCGGGTTCCTCGGCTTTCCCCTCCGCTTCTTCTCTGTGACAACAGTAGTGCCATTTTTCTGGCTCAAAATCCAGTTGCCCATAAGCGGGCTAAGCACATCGACATTGACTACCACTTCGTTCGTGAACTTGTTACTTCTGGGAAGCTTTGTGTTAGTCATGTGCCATCTTCTCTTCAGGTGGCTGATGTTTTCACCAAGGGGTTGTCTCGCCCGCTCTTCGAGTTGTTTCGATCCAAGCTTTGCGTCTCCAGCAATCCGACGCTTCGCTTGACGGGGGGTGAAGGAATATCTTGATTGATCTCTTGATTATTATCAAGATATTCTTGTATTTATTTGTAGTATCCTTGTCTATATTTAGAGTATACTAGATACATTGAATCTGTAGTTCTTGTAATCTATAAGTTGTAATCTCCCTGATCAATAAACTCATTCTGAATCTTACATTCATATAAAGATTAATATGTAACTGAAAATTTGACGCTATCTTTCAATTAATTAGTTCAGATTAGAAGAGGGTGAATCGAGTTGCAAAGATAGAGATTATATCTGGATATATAATTTTTAAAAGTTCTTCTTTCATTTATAAAAAGTGTTACCAAAGGCAAACGCGACTCTTCAACTTGGTTGAAGGAATATAACTCGCTACTTTTATCACCAAATACAACAAATTTAATGAGGTGTTTTAGTCTCATTTTACAGCATATGTAAAACACTTCGGAGGTTTTGTTTAAATCTAACATTATAATGCTGTTCGGAACTAATGATTTTGTAGGCTTGGAGAAAATGGAGTGATGGAACACCATTGGAATTGCTGGATCCAAGCATTAAGAATTCGAGCAACGGGAATGAAGTGATTCAGTGCATTCACATAGGGTTATTGTGTGGTCCGGAGGATGTCGAAGAGAGGCCTACCATGGCTTCAGTTGTTTTAATGCTTAACAGTTACTCTGTTACGCTTCCGATCCCAAAACCACCTTCGCTTTTCAGATCAAGCTCAAACACATAGGTTGAGACATTACTGAAATTCAGCTTGAAAAGATCACATATTTTTTCACAGGTTGACAGATATTCACAAATATTTGTAAATCATATATATCTTTAGAGGATGAGGATGTAAAGATAAATTATTAAGAACAAAACCTAGATGAAAAAATAGGAATGGATGTATACGGCCCTTTGTTAAGGTTTGGTTGGATTTTAATTGATTTTCTTTTGCCCGTTTTTCTTCTTAATTTGAGTTTCCTCATTTTGCCTCTAACTCATTCCCAAACATAACCTTCGGATTAGAGTTCTCTCATCTTCTTCATCCTTTTCTTTTTCCCGGCTCCTATCTTGTACTCTACCGCAACTATATACCTAGAGAGGTCAATTGGGCGGATTGGGAAGAAATGGGATGGGAAATTAATGAATGGGTACTTAATGGGATCGGGTATTAAATACCCATTTGTTTTTGGGATTGGGCGGGATGAGAATGATTATGTTGATGAGAAATTTTGATCTCAGTGAGTCTCATATTATGTTAATTCAATGGGAACCCAATAAATACCCAAAACTACTCAATTAAATACACACACCGCATGTAATATTTAATATAAACATTCACTATAATTCACAAATTATACATCTTTAACACATGTATAAATTAGTAGCCTAATAGTTCGATGTTATTATACAGACAGTTACTCATTTACATGCTTAAATTATATTCTAATATGGCGCCGGACAGGGTACAATTTGTGTCCTTTCATTTTATTTCTACAACACTTAGAATCATAAATGAGTCGAGCTGAACTCGAACAACCACTAATTCAAATTCAGCTTGTTTAAAATATCTTGAGTTCCAACTCGACTCAAACTCGTGTGAACCTGTAGAATATTGGCTCAAGCTCGAGTTTGTATGAAATTAGTTTAACTCGAGTTCGATTTTGAGTGAAATTAATTTGATTCGCTCCATTTTGATCATTTGATCATACTCCCAAAACTAGAAAATAAGGGAAATTTCCCATCCCAATAACTTGTATTTAATGGGTCATAATAGTTATTGGGATTAATTACCTCATCATCAAACTGTTATAAAAGAAATTAATTATTTCCCTCTTTCAATTCTTGAAGCAAACGAATTGAAAATCATGGAACCATTTCTTTTCTTTCTCTTTGTTTCCCTTCATTACTTTCATTCCCACTACTCAAATAAAATGCCTTCAGAAGGGAAAACATACGAATGTAACACTTTTAAACTGTTATTTTAGGTGATAATAATAATAAGTTGGACCTATTGCAATACTTTTATAAGTATTTCCTTAGATAACACAACATTTTTCAAGATTTAGGTAGCAGTTTTAGAAGATTTAAGTAACACTTTATAAACTATTGTAACACTTTAATAAGTGTTTCTAGAAAAGTGTTACGATAATCTAATTTGTAGTAGTGTCAGTCTTGTAAAAAGCAGTTTTTACATAAGTTATGGAACATGGTTCTTTTAAAAAAAATTATACTTTATACTTTGTACCCTTAAATACATGATAAGTTGTGTTTAAATGTGAAAACATAAACAAAAAAATACTACTATATAACGTTTTTGAAACACAAGATAAAATACCTTAGATGCTATTTTTCCGACTTAAAACAAAACATAATATCTGATTCACTTAAAACTAAAAGTTAAATATTGAGTCCATCACTTGAAAGAACATATTTCTATAAGTTATGGAAAAATCAAGGTTTAAGTGCAAATTAGAAGAAATAAAAATAAAATGTTTGGGTTGCATTATTCAGGTTATAAACTTTATAACTATTACACCTTGCATAGTAAATTTTTAATATTGTAACTAAGACTTTTTACCTTTTATTATTCTAATTAAACTCCATCTTTCCGTAACCCTGTGGAATGACATTCTTTACCTTGCATTAAATGTTTAAGAAATACAATGTTTGAGGTAATTAACTATAGTAACAATTATTCCATATTTAATTTGTGAAAATGTTATCTTTTTCTCATCCCTAGTTCCACATTTAACTTGTCCACTGATCTTTTTTTCTTTTTTTAAAAAAATTAACTTGTCCCTTTATCTTATTATAAATTCTATTATGTTGAGGTTATTACATACTCCCTCCGTCCCATCTATTTTTGTACCCTTTCCTGTTTGGAACATCCCACCTATTTTTGCACTCTTCACTTTATTTTCTCTTTTGACTGATTTTTATTTATTTTTATATTGAAAAATAATAAAATTAAATTAAAAGGGAAAATAGAATGAAGGTATCCACGGGTACATTGACAAGAAAATATATAATCTTAAAAAAACTTCCTCTTTCACACTGCAAAAATAGTGGACCGATAAGGTATTCATTAAATTCTTTCATGGCCCAGTCAGAGTCATAAATTGAGTCAACCAGCTATTCAAAGGAGAAAGACCACACATTGGCTTTTCCAGGGTTCACCAATGGAGTCTTACGTACGCAATTAGTCTTCGCTAGCTCCTTTTCTGTTCAAACACGTTAACTCAAATTTCTCTACATTACACCATTAATTTAATTTATATTTGTTCCACATAAAAAAAAATCTCAGACATGAAAGTAATAATCTGATTACAAATTCGATGATAGTCTTTTATATGACAGTTATATGTTCCTTAATAACATAAATCGCTTCACTGAGGGAACAAAAATTAGAAATAAAAATTGCAAGGACAACGATTTTAAAGAGTTTTACATTGCAATGGTAAGCGTTAATCCCCCGCGTCAAAAAGAGGCTATTGGAATGTTTTTTCTTTTCTTTCAAAATATTCGATCTTTTTGAAGCAAAAACTATTTTATTTCAATGTATTAGAAACGACAATAAATGGTCAAACAAGGTAGCAAGACATTGGACAACAGCACACAATTAATTTGACTATGTAAGAAAGGTTTTACATAAGAGAAGTGTAAACTATTATTAATGTTAAATTCCTACTTTTGAAACTTATAAGACTCTTACCACTGAAAACTTTTGATACCACGATCTCCAGAAACACAGTCTTGTTCTTTTGCTGCAAACTTTTATTTTCCTATTTCCATCCAAATTTCCAATGTTGGGAATTGTTGGCTTGCTATGTTCATTGCTTTTTTTAAATGCTGGATTCATCGAGTCTCAACCTCTTACACATCTCTGCCCAAATGATACATTATACGATTTGAATAGTTCTTCGGGCAAGATTTACAGAGCCAACCTAGATTCCCTACTTTCTGTTCTAACTTCAAACGCATCTCGTCCAAACGGCTTCTATAATTTCACAACCGGTAGCACTACTAACCCGTCAAACGACACCAATATCTACGGCCTGTTTCTCTGCCGGGGCGATGTTGGAATCAGCGACTGTCAAGATTGTGTGAAAGCGGCTGCAAGCGAAGTTGTACAGGTCTGCCCGGACAGAAAAGTCGCCACCATTTGGTACGATACATGTATGCTGCACTATGCGAATCGGTCGATCTTCTCTCCGGTTGAGGGTGGATTTCGATACGGAATGAGCAACCAAAAAAATGTCTCAATCCCAATCCGGGAGTTGTTCGGCCAGGTTCTCCAGGATACGTTTAGACAGGTGGTTAGACTATTTCAATTTTGTTAATAATTATGGTACGAAAAGAATTTGTTTATCCTATCTGTTCCATTTGAAGAGCCGTGTTTGTAAAAATAACGTTTCGATCAGGTCATAACCAGGGCTGCGAGTGATGTCTCCGGCAAGAAATTTGCAGTAAGCGAGAGTACTGTATCCAAGTCACAGACGATTTATGCGCTCGGACAGTGCACTCCTGATCTTTCGAGTTTGGACTGCATTACTTGCCTCGGAAGTGTTGTTCAAATCATGCCAGACTATTATCCTCAGGGAAGCAGAGTTCTTGCTCCTAGCTGTAATGTTAGGTATGAATTGTATATGTTTTACAATGTCTCAGCTTTTCCGCCACCGCCACCTTTTCTGCCACCGCCACCTTTTCCGCCACCGCCACCTTTTCTTTCTCCTCCTCCTCCGTCAACCAGTAAAGGTTAGACTCAGACCCCATAATCACTTTCCTGATTCAGATGTGTTTGTCTTTGTTATATCTATGTATGTATATGTATATATATATATATGTATATACGTATATACGTATATATATATGTATATATGTGTGTGTTTGTGTGCGGAGAGAGAGAGAGTGCACATGACTACAAATTAGATCTATCGTAACCCTTTTCTAGCAACACTAATGAAAATGTTACAATAGTTTATAAAATGTCGCTTAAACCTTTGAAAAATGTTACCAAAATCTTGAAAAGTGTTGCGTTAGATCTTAATGCAACATCACATAATGTAATACTTATAAAAGTGTTGCAATAGCCCCAATTTAGTATGCTTAGCACCTAAAGCAACACTTTCAAAATGTTACATTAGCCTTAGTTTGTAACAGTGGAGAGAGATATTAGAAATATTAAGGTTATGTTTGACAGAACTTTTAACCTACTATGCTTATAAGTAAAAGACTTTTTAGTGTGCGGTGAAGTGCTAAATAAATAATTTATTTTGAAAGCAGGAGCTATTTTGGGAAAAAACATAAGCTAGTCTTCCCCGCTTTTAAAATAAGTCAGATTTACTTATACTCATAACTTTGCCAAACAGAACCTAAGTCAAAGTTCACTGTGTTTATTAGTGGTAATCAATTTAATTCATATATAGGAGGAAACAGGAGTGAGATTGAAACTCGCGGGAGGGAGGGGTTTGGTTAAATCCCCACTACAAAACATTCGTCGCATATATTCCCCGACCAAAAGTATAAACTTTTGACTAATAAGCAACTGTCACATCAAAAATGTCACTAAAGCCCCTGTGACGAATAATCTAGTGACGTTTACAAGACTGTGAAAAGTGATCCAACTCCCTCTCCAGCACATAATGATGATAGTCCACTTACCTTTTATTCCATTTTTGCAGTACCTTATATTGTACAGGAGTCTTTGCAGATACTTCATTAACTCTTAAATTCATCCAATATTGTATACGAAAACTGATTTTCTTGCTTTATTTCTAAAATTTTTTTTTAATTTCATATAACAGCTAGAGGATTAATATCAACCGTGGCCATTGTAGCTCTCATTGTTGTCCCAATGTTTGTCATCATTTTGGTGGTCTTTTGCATAGTCACAAGAGAATGGAAGCCACGCAATGTAATGGTGGAAACAACAGGTAATTTAACAGCGTGCAATCAAATGGAAGAAACTTTCATGGTTTAGTTGTGCTAATCATTCCTCAAAGTTGGTCCAAAATTTTTAATTAAATATTCTTGCACGTTTATAATATCACGCTTTAGTGTCACTAGTATAAATATTTAAGATTTTATGACTTCACCAAGTTACCTTCTGTGACGCTGCAATTAAAAAACGGCAGAGTGAATCACGCAAATTAGCGATGGCAACCAAAACAGTAGGTGCCAGAAAGTTGGGAAAAACTGTCGATTAATTTTTCAACAGAAGATGGATTTGTTGGACATCGTAAAGGCCCTCCTCCTTTCAATAAATTGTACTTCAATTAAGTTCACTTCAGTCGAAAAGAACACAGTTTAAGTTGGACAAACCCTACTAGTGAGACTATCTTAAGTTACCCTTTAGAACAAACAGGACAAGACTTAATTATCTACATTACATGTTCATTTGGTTTTCTGTCTTGTCTATAGGTGAAATCAGTATCACAGAAAATGCAGAATTCTTGAACTGCAGTTTCAGAGACATTCGAAATTGGACCAACAACTTTGCGAAAGATTGTAAACTTGGCGGAGGTGGCTTTGGTAATGTCTACAAGGTACACTTTTATATATAATCAATGCTCAAATGTGTATAGACACATTGAAAATATTAAGTACAAATGAATATTACAATACTTATTGTAATCATCGCAATAATTGTTAAGTGTTCATTATGTATAATTTCACATTAATAATAAAGTGCCTTCAGGGTAAATTACCAAATGGGCGAGAAATAGCTGTGAAGAGGTTGTTCAGAGGATCTGCACAAGGTACAAAAGAATTTGTGAATGAAATTACCTTGCTTTCCAAGCTCCAGCATAGAAATCTCGTTCGGCTTCTAGGGTACTGCTTGAAAGGCAAAGAAAGGATGCTTATATATGAGTTTGTTCCAAAACGAAGTCTCGACTACTTTCTTTTTGGTAATATTCACTTCATATCGTTTCACTACCGTATGAAAAGGGAACATCAAAGTTTGATTTTTATTAAATTTTTTGATCACGTTACATTGTGGATCCAGAGAAGCAGCAATCCCTAGATTGGTTAACGCGTTACAACATCATAGGAGGCATAGCAAGAGGCCTTGTTTACCTTCATGAAGAATCCCGCCTTAAAATCATACATCGAGATCTTAAAGCCAGCAATGTGCTACTAGATGCGAACATGATCCCCAAGATTGCAGATTTTGGCTTGGCGAGGATTTTTGAAGTTGATCAATCGAAAGGAAGCACGAGTAAAATTGCTGGCACCTAGTAAGTATTGCACCAACACAGTTTATTAGTTTGTAAATCATAAGAAATGTCGACTTTTACTGTATATCTATTTGATGGTCGCTTTTATTTTTGAAGCGGGTACATGGCCCCCGAGTATGCAATGCAGGGAATAATCTCTGTAAAATCAGATGTCTATAGCTTTGGCGTGTTAATTCTGGAGATTATAACTGGCAACAAGAGCAGTAGTTTCTTACAGTCACATACAAAGGATGATCTCCTAAGCTATGTGAGTTCTTTCTTCAAATCTCTAATTTCTTGTTACTATTAGAGTCTCATTTGTTGAAGGCCAGATTTCACAATTGGTTTAAGCTAGCACAAAGTTTAAGAGAAAGATTAAATGTGTGGTAAATAAGTATCAGAGAGCATATACAGTAATAGATTAATTTTTTTAAAAAATAAAGTAAATGAGTGTGGTGGACTTCAAGAGGAGAAGAAAGGTGGGAATTTTAATAGCACCACTACAACAAATCATCACTAGTGGAGGATGCTTCATTAAAGACAACATTGGAAGGCGGTTCCATGTATTTTTTGTGAAACCACCTTTGATTGACGGTAAGTCGGAGTTCAGACATCGGAACTACTTTCGGATCTAATAGAAGGCGGTTAAAATATGATCAAAGGCGGTTCTAACTTTAATGGGGTGACTTTGAAGTGTTTTTGGGCCTAAGTATAATTACCTTTTTTTACTCTCTTCTTTCCCTTAGAAAACTTTTCTCTCTACAATAAAATTTCTCTTCTTTTCACCTTAAGTAGTCATGCCTCCACTCGATCCCTAGCCTCCACAGTAAAAACCCTATCCCTCTCCCACGGCCGGCCTTTCCCTCCACCACTATTCTCTCTCTCCTCCGCTCACCCTCCATCATCCTCCTTTCCTTCTGTCGCTCACCCTCCACAATTCTCCTCTGCTTCCGCTGCTCACCCTCCACAGTTCTCCTCTCATCTCCCTCCCGCCGGTGAACGCCTCTGCCTCCGCCGCATGAATCCCTTCCACGCCGGAATCTGCTGCTCTTCCATTGATGCTGCCCAAATCTCTCCATTGATTCGCATCCACCACTTGCCTCTGGAGGGTTAAGTCGCTGCCTCTATTAGGGTTATTTCTTCGGCGCCGGTGAATCCCTCTACCGTCGCTGAAGCTCCCTTCCGCCACCTCTGTTAGGGTTAAGTCCAGATTTTTAGATTTTATGTCCTTAATGTTAGGCAAGTTGATTTGTGTTGTTTGTTTTCATATCTGTGTTTTTGTGATATTATAGTTGTACTAGTGTTTTAGGTACCATATCTGGGTTTTATTCGCCGCCAAAAAAAGATTGATTTTCGGCGATTTTTTTCAAACATCAGAAACAAGTTCCAAATTCGGAACTGCTTTTGACCTCGATGGAAGGCAGTTCTCGGAACCGCCTTTGATCGATCAAAGGCATTTCCAGAGAAGACACTACAAAAGTGTCTTCTATCAATCGAAATAACCGTCTTTAATGAAGCCTTCTCCACTAGCGCATGTTAGTTGTTACATTTTTGGGGACTCAATAATCACATGAATAAGTCAAATTAATTTATTTTGCTACACTAGATGGAAGTGTAGTAGTGGTAGGTGTAATGGGGGGAAAAAGTACTACTCTTAAAGGTGTGGCAAATTCTACACCTCAAAGTGTATCCAAATAAAGGCTATATTTAGAACTGTATTTAGAAATACATCTGAGAGTGTAAATAACAAATACTATACATAGAGATGCAGTAGCATAAAGTCCCCACTTAAAAAATAATATAAAAAATGTAGCAAATCTTGTTTACATTTGTTAATGTACCAATATTTACTACACCTTAAATGTAATGAAGTATTATCGCATGTTAACATGTAGCAAATGAAACAAGAAGTGTAACAAATTTATTACACTTGAGAATGTAAATTATTTTTACAACATGTAACTAAATTGTGTAGTTAGTGGACTTTTTTTTTGTAGTGTGCCAAAAGTATAAATAATATAAATGTGCAGTTTAATTAATTGAGATAAATTAATGAAACTGTGCATTTTAAGCTGAGATAGGAGAAATCTTACAAATGGAACTTTAATTGTGAAGAATAGGGATAAATTTGTATGCTTATATAATTAAATTAACATGAGAAGCACACTTTCTTAAGTATCACTCACAAACGTTGCAACAGTTGCTAAAAGTGTTACAATAGTTAATGATAATGTTGTACTAGTACCATTAAAATTTGTTTTGGAAACACCTGCAGAACGTATTTCCTGCATCCCTCTTGAAAGATAATAAATTTTCATTATGTCCCACTGAAAAAATAAAAGAGTCTTGTTTTAAAAATAAAGATTAATATGTAACTGAAATTTTGACGCTATCTTTCAATTAATTAGTTCAGATTAGAAGAGGGTGAATCGAGTTGCAAAGATAGAGATGTTGTCTGGATGTATAATTTTTAAAATTTGTTCTTCTTTCATTTATAAAAATCTATACTAAAGGCAAACGCGACTCTTCATCTTGGTCGAAGGAATATAACTCGCTACTTTTATCACCAAATACAACACATTTAATAAGTTGTTTTAGTCTCATTTTACAGCATATGTAAAACACTTATGAGGTTTTGTTTAAATCTAATATTATAATGTTGTTGGAAACTAATGATTTGTAGGCTTGGAGACAATGGAGGGATGGAACACCATTGGAATTGCTTGATCCAATCATTAAGAATTCGAGCAATGGGAATGAAGTGATTCAATGCATTCACATAGGGTTACTGTGTGTTCAGGAGGATGTCGAAGAGAGGCCTACCATGGCTTCAGTTGTTTTAATGCTTAACAGTTACTCTGTTACGCTTCCGATCCCAAAACCACCTTCGCTTTTCAGATCAAGCTCAAATACATAGGTTGAGACATTACTTAAATTCAGCTTGAAAAGATCACATGTTATTCACCGGTTGACAGATATTCACAAATATTTGAAAATCATATATATCTTTAGAGGATAAGGATGTAAAGATAAATTCTTAAGAACAAAGCCTAGATGAAAAAATAGTAGTGGATGAATAAGGGACAAAAAGTGTATCCACATAGTTTAAGACTTGGTACAACCCAAAGATATCATTCTCGTTGGTTTGCACTAGCAAAAATATTATTCAGGGAGTCTCTACAAGAAGATAAAAAAGTAAGAAATTTGTTGAGAGTTAAGTACAAAGAATACGAGCATCTCTTCTTTAGTATGGGGAATTGCACGTATTGAGATTCCAAATCGAATAGATATGATCCAAGTCATAATTTTTATAGGGTTCTTAAAGTCATTATTCAAAATCGACCGCAAGGAATCAACTAAATTGCAGATGATCTACAAAAAGAATTAAATTGTGTGAACAGAAGCCTAACATTGCCATCACGAAAATTGCAAAACCTTATGGAAACCCAAACATTCTTGAAGAGTATGTAGCCGGGCGATTAAAGAATAAAGTTTCCAATTTGAAACTCTATGAAAAGAGCTATTGAATCAATTGCAAAAGAAAAGAAGAGAAAAGTGCTAAAATAACCATATGTTTAGGTTGAAATTGTCAATCTAATCTTGTAAAATCTGAAGGGGTAGATATAACCCTATTATGTGATTGAAAGTGCAATTCTAACCATGGCAACGGAAATGTGGCCGAAATTCTGTAAAATGACCATTATACTCCTCTGTAAAAAAAAAATCAAAATTAAGAAAACCTGAAATTACGATACTACCCTCATTACTTATTAACTATTTTTTAAAAAAAATTCCTCTTTATTCTCCTTTCTTCCTTTCCCACTTAACAAGCTTGTGACTCCCAAATCCAATGGTAACCCCTTCTGTTGCAGCCGACCGATCACGATCGCAACCTTACAAAGAAGATCATGGTTATTGTCGCCGGTTTGTAGTTGTGGAGGCGCAAAGATCCTACCTGCTGAAAGAAGACTATCGTCTCTGGATGTAGCATTTCGACTAGAAAATGGGGCAACATTAAAATTTGTAAACCCGATTGAAATACACTTACAATATGCCTCATTGATGCTTAGTCATGGAGTAGCGAATATAGTTTTTTTTTTGTTTAATTTGAGGATAATTTGTGGGTATGTGGGTTGGTTCAAAGGGATTTTCTAGGTTACTGAATTCGGTTACCGAAATTCTCGAATTTTGGGTGTTGAGGGATGTTAAAATACATTTGGTTTGATTTAGTATTATTTTAACATGCTATGTCAGTGTGCCTGAATGTAAGATGAGCTTTGAAGGCATAGGATTTTGGTTTGTTGGTTTCTAAGAATAGGGGTTATGGCGTATTTGATTTGTATGAGCTTTGGTAAAGGTGATGTTGCTATTTGCGGATTGTAATGGTGATTTAGTTATTATGTTTTGTTTGAGGTCCTATTTTTTAGTTTTGTATGTGTTTTTATAGTGGTTGTGTGTTATGTGTAGGATCATTTAGATGCTATGTACACCACCACACTTCGTCATGGGGATATGTGAAAAGTTTTGGATGGGATAGATTCAGATTGCTACTTATTAATTTTGGCGCTATGATTATGGAATGTGCTAATCTAACCTTATGATTTAATTAAAAGTATTGATCTAACCCTATGATTTAAATAAAAGTTCTGATAACTCTATGTTTTAATTTGAAGTGTTGACATAAATCTATGATTTAAATTAAAGTGTCGATAACTCTATGTTGGAATTCATATTTAGTAAATGCAACTTCCTCTTTTATTTTCTTATTTCCTTTTTTGCTATTAGCTAGGCCGCTGCCGAGTTTAAAAAACACAATATTGAGAGTTTGCATTTAACAATTTTTAATATGTTAATTCACAAAATTTTGTTTTAGATAACCTAAACTTTAGACAGTCTATAATGTAATTATTATATATTCTGATTAAGATGGAATATTTTAAAGCAAATGATAAACAAGTTGAGGACTTTGTTTGTAAATAAAATAAATTTGGCATATATATACATATTTTTAGAATTTTATTTTATTTCTCATTCTTTCTCTCGCCGGCAACCATCGATCCCTACCTGAATCTCGTCAAAATCTTCTCGCCCATGCCAATTTGAGTAGAGCTTGCTGGAAACCGCTAGATTGAAGTCTCGTTTGCGGTTATGGCGATGTCTCCAGTGATAGAAAATCAGACGCAGCCGCCCGAGCTCGTATCGCAGTTCAGTATTGCGGACAGAGTCTACGAGGTAGTGTTGCTGGATTGCATATTTGCCACCACTGGTGAATTGTAGAGTCGCAAAGGCCTCAGAGAGTGATATGAATCTCCTTGAGATGACTCACGATTTGCGGAATTAGTATCTTGATCTAGTGAAGGGATCTGCAAACCCTCAATATCTCGCACGAAATTCATTAAAAAACTCAATGGAAAAAATAGTATAGTGTTATCCTACTAAAAATAATAAACTAAGAAAGGTGTAAATAAATTATATTTACATCGTATCAGAGAGTGAGCTAGGGCCCGACACGGCAGGGTGATCGATAAGCTTGAGCAAGATCCCAACGCTAGAGTCAAAGTTGAAGCCATAAATTGACTCCTTGAGGCCGAGGTGCGACATAGGGAGAAGAAGAACACGACAAGGATCTGGAAGAGAAGCACAACAGCGATTGGTGAAGACATTTGCACTGGCATTAAACGTTGTTGGGAAGGAAGAAGAGCACGTGATATTCACGATGTCAATTTGGGGACGATGCGTTGAGTGCGTGGAATTCATGCGCAACATGATTTTCTGCACTATTCTCCGCTTGAAGCTTTGCGTATGGCTGTGTAAGGTCCTATAAAATCTATTTGTTTTAAAACTGAAATTTAATTTGATGTTTTATAATTTTTCGTTGATGTTTTGGTGTGATTTTCAGTGACATTTTGAAATTGCTAAAAAATTTGACAATTTAATCTTTGTTGATGTTTTATGATTTTCAATTGATGTTTTGTGAATTTTAGTTGATGTTGATGATTTTCTATTTGACATTTTGAAATTGATATTTAATTTGATGAATTTATCTTTCTTAATGTTTTGTAATTTCCGGTTGATATTTTTCTAGTCGTAGTTGATATTTATGATTTTCAATTTGACATTCTGAAATTGATATTTAAGTTGTCAATATAAGCTTTTGTTGATGTTTTGTGATTTTCAATTGATGGTTTTCTAATTTTAGTTGATGATTATGATTTTCTGTTTGACGTTTTGAAATTTATATTTGATTTGATAATTTTAGGCTTTGTTGATGATTTGTGATTTTTAGTTGATGTTTTTCAAGTCGTAATTGATATTTATGATTTTCAAATTAATGTTTTGAAATTGATATTTAATTTGAAAATTTGAGATTTGTTGATGTTTGTGATTTTCAATTGATGTTTTTCTAGTCGTAGTTGATGTTTATCATTTTTCAGTTTGACATTTTGAATTTGATATTTAATTTGACATTTAAGGTTTTGTTGATATTTTATGATTTCCAATAGATGCTTTGTTAGTTGTAGTTGATGTTTATGATTTTCAGTCTGGGTATTATGTAGATGTTTTTCAAAAAAATAATTAAATATATTTGGTTTTTAAAAATATTTTTTTGTTGCGATTGTAAGCAGTTGTAAATCAAATTTTTTCAGTTGATGTTTTTTCAGTTGCATTTGATTTTTATTATTTCCATTTTGATAATTATGTCTATGTTTTCAGATTTCTCGTTGATATGTAATATATTTTTTGTTGCAATTTTTAGTTGATGTTTTACGATTTTCAATTGAAGTTTTGCTAGATATTGCTGATGTTTATGATTTTCAGTTCTACGATCATACTAGTTTTTGCAATTTCTTTTAAAATTTTGATTATTTTATTTTATTTTATTGCGAATTGCAGCATGTGGAAAAATGATGGGAAAAATCCCTGGGAAAATTTGTGGAAAGGTCTCTAGAAAAATATTAGAGATAAGTCCCTAAAGTTAGATAGAGTTAAAATTGCATAAAGATCCATGCCTAAGGTTTAAGTTTCCTAACATGATGATAATGTTTCATGTTAATTTTAGTCGAACAAAAAGGTAACTGAAAAAGGTAACTGAAACTTCTAAATTCTACATAATTATATAATTAACCTTTCTTTGAATCTTAACCATTTAGATAATTAAAATGTCACTAAAAAAAGTCTAGCCCTGACGCATTTTTTGTGACAAGGGAGGTGTCACAAAACTTACTTCGCCTTTAGGTGTCACTAAATTTTATTAACACGAGTATATGTAAATAAACCCAACTACTACATCAGTTGATGTCACAAAATTTATTGACACTTCTACATGTCAACGCGTCACAAAAATATAAACACACTATAATATGTTACAATATTTTAGTGGCATATTGAATAGAGGCATTTCCACAAATGTCACAACAAATTTTAGCGATGCCTTTGAATGTCACTAGTATTCTAAAAAAGCGTCACGACAAGAAGAATTTTTGTTAGTATGTTCGTGATGCTTATAGCATAATTATGTTGGATATATACACATATATATGTCTACTTCCTACATAAGTTCAGATGTTGGAGCTTGAAAATTACATGTATTGTAACGAATCATTTAAGTAGATGATGAACAAACAGAATAATAAAAAAAGGACCTTTAGATGATTTGCAAAGACAATACTTGTTGGTTAAGCTTCTCTTTCGTTCTACTGCAGCATTACTACAATGTTAGTTTCTTGTTTTAAGTTCTAAATTTAGCAAATTGTTGCAGGACTAAGTCAGGTTGTTAGTTGCTCGCAAGTAGCTAGTTTGTTTCATGATCTTAGGACTCACATTGCATGAATGTAGCTTCCTCAATTGTAGATTCTCTTTGCTTATAAATTGAAGATAAAAAATTGCAGTAAAAGATACTGCACCAAAACTTCTTTGCCTTTTAATTTTTTGTTTGCTTTCTTTCTGCAATAAGTCTTTGCTTTCTTTTCCTTTCTTCTGAAACAACAATACTCAGAGTTCGTAACTAAATAATTTAAAGTAGACATTTATGATCTAATCATGGTATAGTAAATATTAAATAATTATCCTTAAAATTGTTGTCTACAAATCCTCTATTACATGCAGTTTAGGGCAGCATAGTAACGGTTGGCTGCATTGAGTCCCTCTCTTTTATCTAGGATAAATCTCAGTGATAGAATCTTCCATTCTGGAGTTTTCTAGGGAAAGGCCTAAGTTACACTCCATCAAAGTAAACACAGATGCATCTTGGTTTTCTTATACGGCTGCAGTTGGAGTAATAGTTAGGGATAGCTCTGGTACTCCCCTCTTGATCAACTCAGTATCTATTTTAGCTGAATCTCCACTTCATGCTGAAATTCTTGCCATACAATTTGCTTGTCAAAATTTTCCTGGGTTAGATGATCTATTCACAATCGAATCATATTCTTTGTTAGCAGTTAACATGATAAATGATCCATACTCTGCTAACTGGCAACTTCTCAATACTACTTATAAAGTTAAAAGCGTACTCCGAGGAGCTGTGCTTAAACATGTTTTTAGGGAATGTAATTCAGTGGCTAATGCAATTGCCAAACATCACTCTTCCCTTAATCAGGCTCTTAATCTCTCCAATGTTCTAGTACATATAAAAGGCCTCATCTCCTTAGATAAGGAGCAAACTCCTCATATAAGAATGTATAAAAATGGCTAGGCTAAGGATTGATAATGCTGATGAAATAATTTGACATGCAGGTGGAGAGGCTCAGACCTGTACATTACTGATCTAATGTGACTTCATTTGCTGTGTTCCTCTCCCGAAGCACCGACATAGATTGGAATGATCTTTGGGAATCAGCCCGGGAGAGCAATAAAGATGGTTCACTAGCTAATGTTTTTAGCATGCAAACTTACTGACAGGTTTCTCATGGCAGTTGCCTAGCCAAAGTACGAATTAACACGGGGTGTGGAGATTCGTTTACTTTGGAATCGCAACTACCTCACTTAGTTATTCCCATTGATCTTGTATATATTTGATCCATGGTAGTTACTATATCTTTGGAGGCAATGATGTTGCCTATTGTAAAAACTAATGTAACCTTCGATGGCTTGCTTCTTATTGGCTTGGGGTACCAATATACCAACCCCACCCTCGGGTGTTTTCCAAAAAAAAAAAAAGATTTATCTGAATATGTAAGAAGAGATACTTCTTTAGGGAAATTCTCTGTTCTACACCGAACAAAAAAATGCAGGTGGATTTGGGATAGACAACGTAAAAGTGTGACTATTGAGCATTAAAACTACAGAAGCCATAGTAGGCCTTCGTTCCACATCTTCCTCGACGCATAGTAAGCCAATATGAATGCACCGAATCAATTCCTTTTCTTTAAAGGAATCCTCCATCGATGGATCCATCACTTCTAATGGCGTTCCATTTCTCCATTGTTTCCATGCCTGCAAATTGTGTGGTTTAGTTCAACGTTGTCGAAATAATAATTTTTTGTAACAACTGCGAGGCTAGGGGATCTTAGTTAACATAGGTTTGATTGAATGGGCAACGTCATCAATGTGCTTCCAGTAATTAATTTTATACATTTTTCATAATAATTAGACAATGAGGTGTTCAACAATGTTTTGGTACTAACTGAAAATTCTTCTAAAACTTACATAAGACAGAAGGTCAACACCACCAAAATTCTCAAAGTTGCTGATCTTCTTGCCACTTATGATCTCCAAACACTATCACGGGAACCCACATCTTGCACTGGTTTTTTAGCACCGGTTATTAAAACCGTTGCAAAAATTGTAATAGCACCGGTTTTTATTTTGTTAAAATCGAATTTTGTAATTTTGTCAACGCTTTTTTTTTCTAATAACCCGTGTAAGTTTAACACCGGTCAAAAAATCGGTGCTAAAAGTGATCAAAACCGGTGTTAACCTAACACCAGTTTATAAACTGGTTCTAAAAATAACAAAAACTGGTTCGAAATTAGCACCGGTCCAAAAACCGGTGCTAAAAATCTATTAAACCGGTGAATTGAAAATTTTTGCACCATTTTTAAAACCGGTGCGAAAAAATTATAAAAATCGGTGCTAAATTGGCACCGGTTTGAAAACTGGTGGCATGTAAATATATGGCACCCGTTTTAAAAATCAGTGCTAAAAACATTAAAAAAAAACCGGTGTGAAAAGATTTCCAGAGAAAAAAAGTGGGAAAATGGCACCGGTTGATTTAGCACCGGTTTAAAACCGGTGCTAATGGGAAAAATGGTACCGGTTTTACATACTATTCACAAAAAAATGGTGCTAAACGGAGCATTTAATACTCCAAACTACCCCTCGAAAATTAGATCTGAATTTGTGGTTCCCTTCTCTTTTCATTGATGGAAGATTTTTTGGATGGTGAGCAATAACACAAAGCAATGAAGATCAATGGAAGTAAGTTTTCCTTAACTTTTATGAATTTCAATCAAATAGTAGATATAATAACCATTAATGCATCCATGGAGAGAGTTTATTTGTACTCATTAATGGTTTCTATGCTTGAAGTTGGTTTAGTATCATGTTGTGAGAGTGTAAATGATTATGAATGTAAACATGGTTGTATTTGGTAGAATATATATGTATATATATACATGTATATATACGTATATATGTATATATACGTATATATACATATATATATACGTGTATATACGTGTATATACATATATATGTATATACACATATATATACGTATATATATATATATCTCCCAAGAACAAGTTGATCGATTCACATACATATGCACATACGTACACATGATGACACTTTTAGTATTGTGTAGCAAATTGATTGTGTTTATTTTTATTATGTTTGAACGATGAATATTTGTGTAATATTTTTATTATTTTGTTTGGATACGATGGATCGAGAATCGAGGCTCGGGTGGAGGAAAAAAATGGTTAGCTATCCAAGTGTAGCTAGAGGGAGTGGTGAAAATATTGCATTTATTGATCGTTTCTTGATTATGCCTTTGGTCAGGATGAGATGATACTTTGTCCATGCAAAAGATGCTTGTGTCGTGAACGGTTTGATGATCATGGGCTTGATGTGGTCAATTTTGTTGGGGGAAAGTGATGTGTGATATTTAGTTGTTCATTCTTGAAGGAATTTAGTGCTCTTTTATGTGATTTTTGATACTTAATTGATTTATTTTGTTGATAGATCGCTATTTTTGGAGCAAAGTTGTAGCGGAGTAGAGTAGCTATGTTTTGGAGCACTATGATGCTGTTCCAGCTGATCCTTAGCCGAAATCCTTCATGTGGCAGAATTGTGCTTCGTTTAAGATCACTAAGTTGCTCCGTGAAGTCGACCCGGGTAAGGTGAAGCTGATGAAAGGGGGATTGTCATACTCTTTTTTTCCCGAGAGGGTTTTTAATGAAGTAGCGATCCCGATCCCTCGTTAGGGAGTTTACGGAGTTGCAGTCCAGAAGAAAAGAAGGCCAAAAATTCAGCACTGTGATTGGGCCGAAAAGAAACCATGAAGCCCAAGACTTGGATTAATTATTTATTCCAAGTTAGAATTTAATTGTAATTAGGCTGAAATTAAGTGGAAGAATATTTCTTTTTGGATAAGGATTCTAAATTTCCAAAATTAGTTAGGATTTGGGTTTTATTTTTAGTATACATATAATCGTGCGTTAGTCACGATTGGAGGAGGATTCTTTGACCAAAAATTTGGCTGGACGTACGGAATTAAAGGAGAGGGAGAAAAAATAAACTTGGGGAATTATTCACTTCGTTTCCTGGGGGAGAAAAACGAAAAAGCAGAAAAACAAGTTATTCACTGTTTTCTTGGTGAACGTACCAAGAATAATTTTTCTTCTTCTTTGAATTCAAGTAATTATTTGGTAATTTGTTCTTCTCATTTTCAACATGTTTAATTTCAAATTACTTGTTATATTTAATTTAATCATGAGTAGCTAGATTTCTAATCGGCTAGTTTAATTCGATGGTTCATGGATTGTGAGACTTCGGGTTTTTAGAAAATTAATCCTATGAGTTTTTAATTGTTTATGCCTACAATCTATGCTTGCTTGTTTGAGTTTGATCACCTCAATCTTGTTAGGCTAGGGCTAATCCTGCGAAAAACAGATAACAATTATGACTGTAATAACAGAATGATAAACAATTAATTGGATAAACTGCATGCAAATACGTGCTATTTGTCTAAATTGGGTTCCCTGGGTCTTAAGATTGTTAAGATATAACTAGTTTAGCAGATACTTTCTAGGAATATCTTAATTAGGAAGATCGCGGGTTTAGCAAATACTTGCTCGCGATCGAAATTTTAAGGGGAATTTAGGGGAAATAGCAAATACTGTTCCTACTTATAACCAATTAATTCATGGGGGTTAAATGACTTGTGACTAGTCGATGATCAAGGAATGAACCAAAGATTAACCTAGGTCGATCCTTTGTTATCCATATATTTGTTCGTAATTTATCTCTGCATTTTTCTGCATTATTTTGGCCCTATTTTTAGCTTAGTAATTCATTAGTTTATTAATTCATCAGCTTAGGCGTGGTTGCTAAACCAAACTTTGTTGGTAGTTTGAAATTGATAGAAATTATACCGTTCTCTGTGGATACGACCTGCTTCTACTATACTAATCTGTGTGCTAGTTTGCAGTTTTCTTGGTGATAGGAACGACGTTCACCAAAATGGCGCCGCTGCCGGGGAACGAAAGTTAATTTCTATTTATTTTGCTACTAATTTCTGTTCTTTAGTTATTGGTATATGACCAGGTCCCAGGAGCAGGAATTAATATTTGATTCTGAAGTTGAAAAGACAGCCAGGAAGAATTACAAACTTGCCAAGAAGAGGAAGCTGAAAGCTGCCGCAGACCCTCTGTTTGGCCAAACAGAGGTTGTTTCCGAGACAGAATCCGAATCTGAGATTGAATCCGTTCCCGATACTGTAATGGGGGATAGAGGAGAGGCGGATCCCAATGCTGACAATCCGTACATGTGGGAATTAACGGGGCATAGTGAAGAAGACCCTCCCACACCAATTTCTTTGCCAGATGCTGCGACCCCTGTGGAGATAAAGCTTGCACTGCTGAATGTTCTTCCGAAGTTCTATGGGAAGAGTAATGAAGACCCTTACAATTTCTTGAACGAGTTCATCAAGATTTGTAAGGTTCAGAAAAGACCAGCAGGTGTCACAGAAGATCAGTTCAAGTTGGTGGCTTTTCCGTTCAGCATGTCAGGAGCAGCGAGCTAGTGGTTTTCAAGCTTGGCTCCTAACTCCGTCACTTCCTGGAATGCACTCAAGAAGCTGTTTTTGGACTATTTCTTTCCAGCCACTAAGACGGATGCACTGAGGAAAGAAATTTTGAGCATCAAGCAGGAGTATAATGAGCCACTGAGTACATTTTGGCTGTGGTTCAGACGATTGGTGGATTGTTGCCCTAACCATCGATACACCGAGAGGCAACTGCTACAGTATTTCTACCAAGGATCCACATCTGCGAATAAGGATTTGCTGAATACCGCAAGCAATGGTGGATTTTCATAAATCAGAGTCAATGAAGTAAAAGAGATAGTGAAAAAGTTGATCAATTCCAAGAAAGAGTATGACACTGATGAGATCCGAATCCTGAAAAAGGTGGCACAAACAGAGCCCTCGAGCCAAGATGATTTTAGGGAGAGGATGGACAGGATGGAAAGGGTACTATCCAAGGTGGTGGATAAGGTTACAGTCGCTAGCACCACAGCCGGTCCTCAAGAGAAACCTTGTGACATTTATGGCACCTTCGGCCACGTCACCCTGCAGTGTCATTTTGCAATGGATGAGCAAACTGTCCAGGCCAATGCAATGGGGAATTGGAATGAAAGGCAGCCAAAGAGAGACCCGTACTCAGCTACCTATAATCCGGGATGGAGAGATCATCCCAACTTTCGGTGGCGAGATCCGGGAAATCCAGTACAACAACCATATGTTCCACCCCATCGAACTCCTCCCCCTCCATATGCTCAGAATCCACCACCTCCTCAAGGGAAGTCTATGGATGACAAGCTGGACATGATGATGGGCATGCTTAAAACCAGATCCAAAGTTTGAAAAAGACTAAGGCCACCTTAGAGGAGCACACACGTCAGATTTCACAGCTGTCAAACTCGATGAATGAGCTCCGAATGAAGCAACCTGGATTACCATCTCAAGTGCAACTCAACCCCAGAGAGACGGCCAATCAGATCACGTTAGGAAGTGGAAAGGAGCTTGAGCCACTACCTCCGAAAATCGCAGCAAAAGGAGCTAAGGAGCAGTCGGAACAGTCTGCAGGAGGCCCCAATTTGGCCAAACAGAGGCCCCCGACAGAAACAGAAAGTGAGGTACAAGGGCATTTTGACCAAACCAAGGAGTCAAATCCAAGGTTGGGTCAGAATGATCCTCCAGTTAAAATTCTTCCTCCTTTTCCACGTAGTTTAGCTAGAAAGAAAGAGGATTCTGTTGATTTCCTATCTATCTTTGGAAAAATGGAGATTAACCTACCTTTCTTGCAGGCTATAAGGCTTCCACCTATGAGCAAGTTTTTGAAAGATTTTATTGCAGGGAAACCTAAAGTCTCAAGCAAGGTCATAATGGGCGAGTCGGTTTCAGCTGTAATTCAAAGAGATTTGCCTCAGAAGTGCAAGGATCCTGGTATGTTCTCTTTGCCATGTTTTATTGAAAATGTTAAGATTGATTCTGCCATGTGTGACTTAGGAGCATCTATCAATGTGATGCCATTATCTGTTTACAATTCTTTGAGTGGAGCAGAAATGGTAAATACTAGTGTAATAATCCAATTGGCAGATAGATCATGTGTATATCCTGAAGGGTTGTTAGAAAATGTTCTCGTAAGAGTTAATGATTTTGTTTACCCTGCGGATTTTTATGTAGTGAAGATGAATCATGCTAGTGGTAAAGGATCCTCAGGAGTGTTGTTAGGTTACCCTTTCTTAAGAACGACTAATACAATAATTAATGTGGGAAAGGGAACTATTTGTCTTGATTATTATTGTGAAAAATATACTTTCAGTATTGATAATGCAATGAAAAAACCCATAGATGCTGAAAATATTTATGCCATTGATGTCATTGACCCTCTCGTCCAAGACTACCTTGAGACTGAATTTTTACAGGATGAGATTGACATGCTACCACCCACTGATTCAAATAACGAGAAGACACAGAATCTGAGTGATGAGGAAATAGATGAATGGTTGTACTCAATCAGCTCGCAGGAAGAAGTGAAGAGTACTGACGCAGGCCTCTGTTTGGGCAAACAGAGGCTATCAGGGAGTGAAATCAAATTTGAAAAGCCCATTCCATCCGATATTTCACCACCTATACTGGAGTTGAAGAATCTTCCCCCGAATATGAAGTATGTGTACTTGGGAGATGGTGAAACTCTTCCGGTGATTGTCAGTGCAAGGTTGTCAGATTCTCAAGAGGAGCAGTTGATTGCAATGTTGAGAAAGTACAAGAAGGCGATTGGGTGGACCCTCGCAGACATTACAGGGATCAGCCTCGACATTTGTATGCATCATATTTTGATGGAAGATGATGCCAAGCCTGCTCGAGATGCTCAGAGGAAGCTGAACCCCAACATGAGAGAGGTTGTTCTCAAGGAAGTCCTCAAACTCCTTTCCTTGGGAATTATCTACCCCATTTCAGACAGCAAATGGGTGAGCCCGGTTCATGTGGTGCCAAAGAAATCTGGTTTTCAAGTGGTAAAGAACGAAAAGAATGAATTGGTGCCTACTCGTTTGGTCATTGGATGGAGGATGTGCATAGACTACCGGAAATTGAATGCCGTGACTCGCAAGGATCATTTTCCGCTGCCTTTCATCAATCAAATGCTGGAAAGATTGGCAGGGAACAGTTTCTTTTGCTTCTTGGATGGATACAGTGGGTACTTCCAGATCTGTGTGAACCCCGAAGACCAGGAGAAGACCACATTCACATGTCCTTTTGGTACTTATGCATATAGGAGAATGCCCTTCGGATTATGCAATGCTCCAGGCACCTTCCAGAGATGCATGATAAGCATTTTCTCCGACTTGATTGAGAAGAGCATTGAGGTGTTCATGGATGACTTTACAGTTTATGGGAATTCGTTTGAGGTATGCTTGGGTCATTTGGAACAAGTCTTGATTCGATGTGTGAAGCGGAACCTTGTGCTGAATTATGAGAAATGTCACTTTATGGTGAATGAAGGCATAGTCTTGGGACATGTGGTTTCGGAAAGAGGAATTCAAGTGGACAAGGCTAAGGTTGAGAACATAGAGCAACTTCCATATCCTACCAATGTTCGTGAGATACGTGGTTTTTTGGGGCATGCTGGATTTTACATAAGGTTTATTAAGGACTTTGCAAAGATTGCACAACCTTTAACAAAGCTCCTCCAAGATGACGTTACTTTTGAGATGACCGAGGAGCGCAAACGGTCTTTTGATATACTGAAGGAGAAGCTCATCTCAGCCCCTATAATGCAACCGCCGAATTGGGATCTGCCATTTGAGTTGATGTGTGATGCAAGCAATTATGCAGTTGGAGCAGTCTTGGGACAAAAGGTAGGGAAAGAGAGCCATGCGATTTATTATGCATCAAAGACATTGAACCCAGCTCAATGTAACTATACAACCACCGAAAAGGAGTTATTGGCAGTAGTATTTGCTCTTGAGAAGTTCAGATCGTACTTGCTTGGATCGAAGATCATCGTCTACACCGATCACTCAGCCTTAAAGTACTTGTTCACGAAGAAGGAGTCGAAGCCAAGGCTTATTAGATGGATCTTGTTGTTGCAAGAGTTCGATTGGTAAATACGAGACAAGAAAGGTGCTGAGAATCACGTGGCAGATCATCTCAGTCGCTTGGTGAAACCCAAGGATGCAACCCCGATCTAGGAATCTTTTCCCGAAGAATACCTGTATGCTGCGACAGGCCTCGATTTGGCCAAACAGAGGCCCCCGACAGAACCACTGCATGGTAAATCGGCAAAAAATCCATGGTTTGCCAATATTGTGAACTTTATTACCACTGGAGAGATGCCGGTTACTCTCAGTCCTGCTCAGAAGTTGAAGTTAAAGAGTGATAGCAAGCATTATATTTGGGATGAGCCATACCTTTGGAAGATAGGCTCCGATCAAATCATTCGACGATGCATTTCTGAAGAAGAACAAGGTACAATTATTTTGCTTTGTCATTCTTTTTCTTGCGGTGGTCACTTTGGTCCTAAATGCACTGCTCATAAGGTGCTTGATAGTGGTTTCTTTTGGTTAACTCTTCATAGAGATGCTTATATTTTTTGCAAGAGTTGTGAAAGTTGCCAAAGGACAGGAAATATATCTAAACGTGATGAAATGCCTCAAGTACCCATAATTGTGTGTGAAATATTTGATGTGTGGAGCATGGATTTTATGGGTCCTTTTCCTAGTTCTTGCGGTAATTTGTATATTTTACTCGCGGTTGATTATGTATCGAAGTGGGTGGAAGCAAAAGTCACCCGAACTAATGATTCTCAAGTTGTGGCAGGGTTTTTGAAATCTAACATATTCAGCAGATTCGGCGTGCCGCGAGCGATCATTAGTGACCAAGGAACTCATTTCAAAAACCGCACCATTGAGGCCCTCATGAAGAAGTATGGTGTTCATCATCGGCTTTCTACCACTTACCACCCTCAGTCTAATGGCCAAGCAGAAGTATCCAACAGAGAGATCAAGTAAGTGTTGGAAAATACAGTTAATCCTTTGAGGAAGGATTGGAGTAAGAGGTTGGAGGATGCTCTGTGGGCCTATCGCACCGCTTATAAGATGCCTATTGGAATGTCTCCTTATAGACTTATCTTTGGAAAGATGTGCCATCTACCAGTGGAGCTTGAGCACAAGACATATTGGGCGGTCAAGGAGATGAACATGACAACAATCAAGTGTGAGGAAGAGCGAAAATTCTAGCTTCAAGAGTTGGAAGAACTGCGATTGGAGGCTTATGATCATGCTATGTGGTACAAGGAGCGTACAAAGTTGTGGCATGATAAGAATCTGAGGTCTAAGGAGTTCATGGTTGGGCAGAAGGTGTTACTTTTTCAGTCCAAGCTTCGGTTGATGCCAGGGAAACTTAAAACAAAGTGGATAGGACCTTTTGTGGTGGTTTCTGTTAGGCCGAACGAAGCTGTACAGATTAAAAGCCTGGACACGGAAAAGACATTCCTCGTCAACGGTCATCGCCTCAAGCCATTTTATGATGCTTCTCAGGTGGCAATAGTGTAAGAAATTCCATTATGCCCACCCCACTTTGATTGACCGTATCAGAAAGTCTAGCCAAAGACTGTAAACAAAGGCGCTACTGGGAGGCAACCCAGGATTTTCTTTTATTTTCTTTCTATTGTTTTGTTTCAATTTGAAAAAAATGAAAAAATGGAAATAAAAAATCTAGTTTAATTCTTTTTTTTTATGATGCAGGGATGCAATATGGCGAGACAAGAGTGTCTGGGCAAGTCTGCAAATAATTCAAGACTGCAACCCACCCCGCTAAGTTCCCTATCCCTTGTCCATTTTTTGTTCTATTTTTTAAATTATTTTTTCCTTTCTTTTATGTATATTGTATCTAGGAATTTTCTCGCTTTTAACCCGAGCTTGCTTGAGGGCAAGCAAGGCTTAAGTCTGAGGAGGTTTAGGTGTCGTTTTTACATTTTAGTGTCTTGTTTGTGAAGAAATAATTCTGGAAAAAAATAAAATAATTATCGAGTCAGTCAAATTTTCAGCATGACAGCGAGTAGTGAATTGGCTTTGAGATAGATGAACTTTGCATGTTAAGAGAATCTGATTAGTAACCTTTGTTGTTTGATATCTTCCTAAGAGCATTAAATGAGAAACCCTTGAAATCGGTTTTAACTTGCTTAAATGATACTTGGTATGACGAATAAGACTTGTAATGAACAAAGCCTAGTATAGAGTGAGGTTTGAGCCAGAGTAGAGCACTCTCTACATCAAGCTTTTTTCTGAGAGTTGTGGTAGCTAAGGTTGATGCATAATGAGTAAAAAAAGAGGCAAATTAGGATTAACCACACATCGTATATAGCCTACCTTTTATATCCTCTAGTAAACCCTTTTGAGCCTTGTCCTTTTCTTTGTGTAACCCACTATAAAAACCCTAGCCTTTTCTCTTTATACTATTCGTGTCCCATGCATGTATGTTCTTGAACTGAAAATTTCTGCTCTTGCTTGATATTGCATATTCATGATTCGAGTGCCCGGTTCTCATTGAAAAAAATAGTCTTATGGCACTGTAGAGGTAAATGAGCATGTAATTTGAAAAATTCTGGTATGGACCAAAAAAAACATGGGGGAAAAGAAAAGAAGTCCAGAAAACGAAAAAAAAAGAGAAAAAATTCCAGACCTGAATTAGTCTTTTAATCAGTCCAGAAAATTGGTTTTGATGATGTGTATTTGATGGAATTTTCTACTGATTTGTTCTTGAGCATAAGTGCATGTTTGTATGAACCTTAGAGCCCTAGGATCTCACTAATGTTACAACCCCTAGCCCCGTTACAACCTTTAAAGACCTTTTTGGCTTGTAATGAATTGGCTAAGGCTACCACATGAATATCATTGAGTGACTGTCCTTACTTATTGAGTGTTTGAGTGAAAATCTGTGAAGAAGTTCTTACATATCTATTTTTTATCAGTTAATATGCAATTTTGACCGCGGTAGGGGGGATTGAATTGAGGGCTCGAGGGGGGATGATGCACTTTGTTTACGAAAGGGGACTTGATCATGTTTTGGGAGTTTGTTGATGAGCCATGAAATGAAAACTTAATGCTGAATTGTTTGACCAAAGTCCGGGTAATAGAGTCTTAGGTGTGTCATGTATATAGTTGGTCTGTTATTTTTATTTTCTCTTTTCTGTTGAGTCAGAGTCAGTTTGGGGATGGGATTTTAGATGAACAACCTGCTTTGAAATTGCTCATCTCATACTTGAGGGCAAGTATGACTCAAGTGTGAGGATTTGATGTGTGATATTTAGTTGTTCATTCTTGAAGGAATTTAGTGCTCTTTTATGTGATTTTTGGTACTTAATTGATTTATTTTGTTGATAGATCGCTATTTTTGGAGCAAAGCTGTAGCGGAGCAGAGTAGCTATGTTTTGGAGCACTATGATGCTGTTCCAGCTGATTTTTAGCCGAAATCCTTTATGTGGCAGAATTGTGCTTCGTTTAAGATCTCTAAGTTGCTCCGTGAAGTCGACCCGATTAAGGTGAAGCTAATGAATGGGGGGATTGTTATACTCCTTTTTCCCGAGAGGATTTTTAATGAGGTAGCGATCCCGATCCCTCGTTAGGGAGTTTACGGAGTTGCAGTCCAGAAGAAAAGAAGGCAAAAAATTCAGCACTGTGATTGGGCCGAAGAGAAACCATGAAGCCCAAGACTTGGATTAATTATTTATTCCAAGTTAGAATTTAATTGTAATTAGGCTGAAATTAAGTGGAAGAATATTTCTTTTTGGATAAGGATTCTAAATTTTTAAAATTAAATGGATTTGGGTTTTATTTTTAGTATACATATAATCGTGTGTTAGTCACGATTGGAGGAGGATTCTTTGACCAAAAATTTGGCTGGACGTACGGAATTAAAGGAGAGGGAGAAAAAAAAACTTGGGGAATTATTCACTTCGTTTCCTGGGGGAGAAAAACGAAAAAGCAGAAAAACAAGTTATTCACTGTTTTCTTGGTGAACGTACCAAGAAGAATTTTTCTTCTTCTTTGAATTCAAGTAATTATTTGGTAATTTGTTCTTCTCATTTTCAACATGTTTAATTTCAAATTGCTTGTTATATTTAATTTAATCATGAGTAGCTAGATTCCTAATCGGCTAGTTTAATTCGATGGTTCATGGATTGTGAGACTTCGGATTTTTAGAAAATTAATCCTATGAGTTTTTAATTGTTTATGCTTACAATCTATGCTTGCTTGTTTGAGTTTGATCACCTCAATCTTGTTAGGCTAGGGCTAATTAAGTAGCACCTCCTGTGAAAAACATATAACAATTATGACTGTAATAACAGGATGATAAATAATTAATTGGATAAACTGCATGCAAATACGTGCTATTTGTCTAAATTGGGTTCCCTGGGTCTTAAGATTGTTAAGATATAACTAGTTTAGCAAATACTTGCTAGGAATATCTTAATTAGGAAGATCGCGGGTTTAGCAAATACTTGCTCGCGATCGAAATTTTAAGGGGAATTTAGGGGAAATAGCAAATACTGTTCCTACTTATAACCAATTAATTCATGGGGGTTAAATGACTTGTGAGTAGTCGATGATCAAGGAATGAACCAAAGATTAACCTAGGCCGATCCTTTGTTATCCATATATTTGTTCGTAATTTATCTCTGCATTTTTCTGCATTATTTTGGCCCTATTTTTAGCTTAGTAATTCATTAGTTTATTAAACAAATCTCAAATCATAGGCGTGGTTGCTAAACCAAACTTTGTTGGTAGTTTGAAATTGATAGAAATTATACCGTTCTCTGTGGATACGACCTGCTTCTACTATACTAATCTATGTGCTAGTTTGCAGTTTTCTTGGTGATAGGAACGACGTTCACCAGAAAGAACGAAGGAAATCCCATACACCACTAACTGGTGTGCAGATTCACAAGAAGGTTAAGAAATTGAGAGTGGTGTTGGGAAAGTATAAAAGCAAGGACGGTATACATTGTGATGGTCCATGGAAGAAAAGGTCAATATTTTTTTATCTACCATACTGGGAGCACCTTGAGGTTAGGCATTGCCTAGACGTGATGCATATTGAGAAAAATGTTTGTGAAAGTTTGATAGGCACCCTCTTGAATATTCCCTAGAAGAGGAAAGATAGTTTGAATGCCCGGTTGGACTTAGTAGATTTGGGAATCAGAAATGACCTCACTCCAGAAGTGAAGGGTAAGCGAACTTACTTGTCCCCTGCATCTTGTACATTGTCAAATGAGGAGAGAATCTCAGTTTGTGATAGTTTGAGATCAGTGAAGGTCTCAATTGGTTATTCATCAAATATTAGTTGGGTAGTTACAGTGGATTGTCGGATTACTCGGTTGAAATCTCATAATTTTCATGTTCTGATGCAACAACTGTTACATGTTGCTATTCGCGGAGTAAGGGGGGCTGACGTAAGGTACTCAATCACTAGACTTTTTTTTTGGTTCCATATGCCAGAAGTCTATTGACCGGGACCATTTGGATGTCTTACAAAATGAGGTTGTTGTTGTGCTTTGCAAGTTGGAAATGTATTTCCCTCCATATTTTTTTGATATAATGACTCACTTGGTTGTTCATTTAGTGCGGGAGATAAATATATGTGGTCCGGTTGGTATGCATTGGATGTATCCTTTTGAGCGACACATGAAAGTACTCAAGGGATACGTGAAATGTATGAGTCGGCCGGATGCTAGTATTGTTGAGAGGTATGTCACCGAAGAAGTAATTGAATTTTGCTCTAGCTATTCGAAGAAACATAGAAATTTTGGAGTGCCCCAGAATCGACATGTTGGAAGGAAGGTGGGCAAACCGAGGTCAAGGGGAATGTTATTTACACCATTGAATCGTGATCTAATATCAGTTCATTTCTATCTCTTGAGGAACTGTAGGGAGACTACTGCTTATGTGATCGAGCACCTTAATTCGATCATAGAGTCTCATCCCACGTGGCCCCCAAATAAAGTTCAGTTGGAGCACAATGACAAGTTTGTGAATTGGTTATATGATCTATGCAATGTAGGTGATTACGACCCAAAAATTAGAGCATTTGCAAGGAAGCCTAACTGCACAGTTTTGAGGTATTCCGAATATGACATTAACAGTTTCTCTTTTGCTACTAGGGACCAAGATTTAAAGAGCACAACAAAAAATAGTGGGGTATACATTGAGTCAGAGACGATGTGGCAAGCAAGTAAGAAAGACAATAAACATGTCCTAGCTGTGATGTCGTTTTATGGTGTTATTGATGAGACTTGGGAGCTTGACTATGGAGAATTCAAGATTCCAGTTTTCAAGTGCCTAAGGTTTGATAACACAACTGGAGTTCGAAGTGATGACCCAATGGGATTTACCCTTATTTACCAAAGTCGTGAAACATATGAAAATGATCTTTTTATCTTGGCCGAACAAGCAAGACTAGTTTTCTACGTTAATGATCCGTTTAATGTAGGTTGGTTTGTTGTGTTACAAGGTAAGCCATACTCTTTCCGTGACGAAATTGATTTTGAAGTTACAAGTGAAAGGTTAGAGTTCCCCTCTATTTCCCCCTAACTTATTAACGCCGGGATTGAGGCAAGAGCAATACGGAGAAAACACAGAGATGGCATTTGGACAGATGAAAATGGATGAGAAATTGGAGACATTCAATCGAAAAAGAGGAAGATGATTGAAGAATAGCAGGTGAAGAGCAATGAATTCATGAAAAAAAAATGTATTTTTGTAGTATGTTGTGTTTTGTACCACTGTTAACTATTCTACAAATGTTCTAATTGGTACCTATTTTGAGCAGCTCTGAGAGTGGCAGCGCGCTGCCGCTCTTTTGGTGAAGCTTGGAACAAATAAAATTCATTTTCCTATGGTAGCGGATGCCAGCTGCAGCGCACTGCAGCTCTTTTGGTTCAGCGCGCTACAGCTCTTCACACACAATACATGTTCTGAGTTGCTCGTTCAGTTCTTCTGAGACAAAAAATTGAATAGCTTACAAGCCTAGAAATTTCAACTTCCAAAATCATATCCACATAGTAGCAACATAGTAGCACCATATGTTATGGGAATTAAAATCCCGATAAAACAAAGATCCATATCAACCAAACACAATAAAGAACTTGAGAAAATCAAGATGTAAGCACAATGAAGGTAGTCAATCCCCGCGCGAGCTGCCCTCCCCAGCGTTGGAAGATGGTAAATCTATAGTAGGGATTGGACCCAATTCCTTGATTCTCTCACCACACATGGCTGTAAGGATCTTCCCTACCTGCTCAGTCTAACGCATAAAGTGATCAACCTTCACTTTTAGCGCTGCCATGTCCCCATCTGAATTCTCCTTAGACGATTTACTTATTGCCGGCATTGATGATACATCAATTTTTTTCTCCTTCAAGAATATTTGAGGGTTGATAGGAAGCTTTGGCATGAGTGTGAAATCATCATCTTTAAATTTGCAACCTGCTTCCACGCATAAGGCAGTGATGAGGGAGGAGAAGCCTATGCAGTTGTGGGCATTGAAACAATCCCAGATGTAGCTATTATCATACCCCTAACATCGATGCTCAAGTTCCTCTTGATCTTGTACAACAGCAACATCCGGGAATGATGAACCTCACTATTCATTTTCACTGTACCACACATTCATGTCCTCACTCAAGTATTTCTTCTCAATGTTGGACCATTCCGGTGGAAGATTTTGGATAACTTCATCGCTATCATCACATATTTCCTTTATAATCTGTTCCCAAAAAGCTTGTTTAACAGCTTTTTCCCCGGCTTCGTACACACTTGCGGACTTCGGAGGGATCTTGTAGAATCGATTGATCACATCCGCTTCGAGCTCTACGAACTGACCATTGAAGAAAACCATTGTTGAATTCTTGTACTTCATCAAGAACTAGAACTCACATGCAAGGGTCTTGTTTGCATGATCCGGTTGTGCAATGAAGCCTTCCCACCCGTGCTCGTTGACATATTCCTTGTAAGGCCTTTCCATTCTCAACCCTCTCTCCAGAATAAGGCCCCGACTAATGAATTCCGTGTACACACTCATTGCCTCATGACAGTCCACCTCTGTCATCTGTATTGCAGAGTTCCCTTGAACCAACTGAGACCCGTTGTCTCACTCCACCACATCGCCTACTCTGGCTTTTTTCCTTGAGTCCTGGCTGTTTGTCAATTTCTTGAGTGCATTTTTTTGGGTTCCATACCTGGTAAAATAAATTCCGTATGGTACACGGAAAATAACAGTAAAATGTTAACTCAAGTAAACACATTCAGGAAAAAATGTCAGCACATGGAAAATAAATGTCATCACATGCAAAAAAGATTGGAAAAATGTCATAAATTCCACACCGTGGTTGTGATCACTCTTTACAACACCCAAAAAATAACGAAATAAAAAAAATTTGCATCCAGATGTCGGCACATGAATAAATTTCCAACCAAATGTGTGCTGAGTTCTTGAAACATAACATAGGCATAGAACTGTATTTCCATCAACAAATTTAACCAGGATTCGTATAAAACATAGGCTTCGAGGTGTATGAAGAACAGAGGCAGAGAACTGTTCCATGAAGTTAGGCATAGAACCAATTCAACAAACATAGGCATAGAACTGTATTCGCATAGAACATAGGCATAGCATACAGTGGTAATAAGTCCCGCATTTCAAAAACAAAATCACAATTAGGTTTTTTTCCAATTAGGTTTTTTCATTAAATCAACCAATCAGCATACCAAAAATGTAGACAATCCCTATGCAACAAAAAATGAAAGGGTATGCGTTTACCTAGTTCGGACAAGGGTTTATTGACAACAGGTGTTTGAAGGGCGGAGAGTGGTTGGCGGGGGGAGCTTGGCGGACGGAGCTTGGTGGACGATAGCTTGGTGGATGGTGTATGGACGGTGGACGGTAGATTGACAAAGGACGGAGCTTCGTCGCATTGGAATGGAAGGAGCTTGGCGGAGGTTGAATAGAGCGGGGACGGCGGAGGGAGCGGGAATGGAAAAGGGAGCAGGCACGGCGGAGGGAGCGTGGACGGAGCTTGTCGGTCGAGGGAGCGGGAGACAGTGGAGGGAGCGGGGAATATGGAGGGAGCTTGGCAGATTAAAGGTGTTAGGGTATTGAGTTGAATGACCAATTTTACACACACATTGGTTGCATTGTACACACACATGGGCTGAATTTTACAGGCACATGAGCTGAATTATACACACACATGAGCTGAAAGGTAGGAGGCGCAATGTAGGAGGCTTGAGGTAGGAGGCTAAAAGGTAAAAGGGTCGATGGGAGGAGGCTCGAAGGCTCGATGGTAGGAGGCTTGATGATTCGAGGGAGGTAGGAGGCTCGATGGATCGAGGGGCCCGAGGGGCTCGAGTGCTCGAAGGGCTTAATGGCTCGATGGAGTGAGAGGCTCGATGCTTCGAGGGATTGAGGAGCTCGATGGCTTGAGAGGGTCGATGGTTTGAGATAGTCGAGGGGCTAGATGGCTCTTGGGCTCGAGGGGTCGAGTGGCTGGATGGGTTCGAGTGCGCGAGGGGGAATGAATTCGAGGGGAGCGAGGGCTCGAGGGGCTCTAGTGCTCGAGGGTTCGATGGTTCAGGCTCAAGGGCACACCGGTTCGGGGATTTAATAGTTCAGGCTCAAGGGCTCGAGGTTCGAGGCTCGAGAGGCTGCATGACACGAGGGTTCGAACGTGTTATAGTAAATCAGGATTGATTTGATTGATTCTGGATAAGTCTTGTTGACTAAGCCAAAGTCTTAGTAGGACTTGATTTCCTTGTGTATTCTATTTATTCCTAACATCAATAGATCACCACATTCAGGCTCGAGGACTCATGTTGAAGTTGTCTGAAATCCAAGGCTTGATTTCCAAAAATTATAGTATGTATAATATAAGAGTAATGACAAGAAGTATTTGCCACTAGCACATGAAGAAGTATTTTTATTCATTTTTTATGTTAAAAAATGATGAAATTAAATGAAAAGTTAAAATTGAATGAAGGTACACACAACCACATGGCCAAGAAAACATATAATAATCAACTCTTAAGAAAACTTAATCATTCTCTCTCTAAATAGTTAAATTCTTTCATGACCCTGTCAGAGTCATAAATTGAGTCAACCAGCTAGTCAATGCAGAAAGACCACACACTGGCTTCACAAATAGAGTCTTACGTACGGCTTGCTTTTACCCAATTAGTCTTCGCTAGCTCTTTTTCTGTTCAAACACGTTAACTCAAATTTCTCTACATTACACGATTAATTTAATTTATATTTGTTCCACATAAAACATAATTTCCCAGAAATGAAAGTAATAATCTGATTACAAATTCGATGATAGTCTTTTATATGACATTTATGTGTTCCTTAATAACATAAATCGCTTCATTGAGGGAACAAAAATTAGAAATAAAAATTGCAAGGACAACGATTTTAAAGAGTTTTAATCCCCCACGTCAAAAAGAGGCTATTGGAATGTTTTTTCTTTTCTTTCAAAATATTTGATCTTTCTGAAGCAAAAACTATTTCATTTCAATGTATTAGAAACGACAATAAATGGTCAAACAAGGTAGCAAGACATTGGACAACAGCACACAATTAATTTGACTATGTAAGAAAGGTTTTACATAAGAGAAGTGTAAACTATTATTAATGTTAAATTCCTATATTTGAAACTTATAAGACTCTTACCACTGAAAACTTTTGATACCACGATCTCCAGAAACACAGTCTTGTTCTTTTGCTGCAAACTTTTATTTTCCTATTTCCATCCAAATTTCCTATGTTGGGAATTGTTGGCTTGCTATGTTCATTGCTTTTTTTAAATGCTGGATTCATCGAGTCTCAACCTCTTGCATCTCTCTGCCCAAATGATACATTATACGATTTGAATAGTTCTTCGGGCAAGATTTACAGAGCCAACCTAGATTCCCTACTTTCTGTTCTAACTTCAAACGCATCTCGTCCAAACGGCTTCTATAATTTCACAACCGGTAGCACTACTAACCCGTCAAACGACACCAATATCTACGGCCTGTTTCTCTGCCGGGGCGATGTTGGAATCAGCGACTGTCAAGATTGTGTGAAAGCGGCTGCAAGCGAAGTTGTACAGGTCTGCCCGGACAGAAAAGTCGCCACCATTTGGTACGATACATGTATGCTGCACTATGCGAATCGGTCGATCTTCTCTCTGGTTGAGGGTAAATTTCTAGTCGGAATGAACAACCCAAAAAATGTCTCAATCCCAATCCGGGAGTTGTTCAGCCAGGTTCTCCAGGATACGTTCAGACAGGTGGTTAGACTATTTCAATTTTGTTAATATTTATGGTACGAAAAGAATTTGTTTATTCTGTCTGTTCCATTTGAAGAGTCGTGTTTGTAAAAATAACGTTTCGATCAGGTCATAACCAGGGCTGCGAGTGATGTCTCCGGCAAGAAATTTGCAGTAAGCGAGAGTACTGTATCCAAGTCACAGACGATTTATGCGCTCGGACAGTGCACTCCTGATCTTTCGAGTTTGGACTGCACTAATTGCCTCGGAAGTGCTGTTCAAAGCCTGCCAGACTATTATCCTCAGGGAAGCAGAGTTGTTTCTCCTAGCTGTAATGTTAGGTATGAATTGTATATGTTTTACAATGTCTCAGCTTTTCCGCCACCGCCACCTTTTCCTCCGGCAAACAGTAAAGGTTAGACTAAGACCTTATAATCACTTTCCTGATTCAGACGTGTTTTTGTCTTTGTTTTTTTATTTACCGAAACAAAATATTAATATGGACAGATAATGGATCGTCAATCGCAACCGGGACAATTGTAGCCATCAATATCGTTGTTGTCTCACTGTTTGTTATCATAGTTGTGGTGGTCGTGTGCTTAGCCATGAGGAAAATGAAGGCATACAATGTTGTTGTGGAAACAACAGGTGATTTCAAATCCGCACAACTGAATTGTCCACATTTATTTTTGAGAAAGAACGAAGCATTTATTGAGTTAGAAACATGACTTTATCATGGAGGAAGCATTTATTTCACAAGTAAATTAGGTTTTCTGCTTCGGCTGCAGGTGCAATCGACTTCACAACTGGTCCACAGTTCTTGCAGTATAGTCTTAGAGAAGTCCAAGATTGGACCAAGAACTTTGCTGAAGATTGTAAGCTTGGAGGAGGTGGCTTTGGTAACGTCTACAAGGTACCTGTTGTAGTTGTAATCATAGTAACAGTATAGATTTTCTTTACATTATGTTAAATTATATACTATCTAGTAATGGTGGTGTTTGATAATCAGCGCATAGCTGTTAGCGGATTTCATTAGATGTTTTATTTTCAGGCTACATTACCAAATGGGCAAGAAATAGCTGTGAAAAGATTGTCCAGAGGCTCATCACAGGGTACTCAAGAATTCGTTAATGAAATTTCATTACTTGCGAAGCTTCACCATAGGAATCTGGTTCGGCTTTTGGGATATTGCTTGGAAGACGAAGAAAAGATACTCATATATGAGTTTGTTCCAAAAAGAAGCCTGGACTACTTCCTTTTTGGTACTCATCACTTCAATTCATTCACTAAATGGGAGCATTGAACTTTTATTCTAATTGTGTCGCGCTGCATTGCGCAGATTTAGATAGGCGGCCATTGTTGAACTGGTTAAGCCGTTACAACATCATAAGAGGAGTAGCTAAAGGACTTCTTTATCTCCACGAAGAATCCCGCCTTAAAATTATACATCGCGATCTTAAAGCCAGCAATGTGCTACTAGACGAGAACATGAACCCTAAGATTGCAGACTTTGGCATGGCTAGGCTTTTCGAAATTGATCAATCTCAAGGAAACACAAGCAAAATTGCTGGCACATAGTGCGTTGCATACCTACACATCTTATGATATGATAACAAATATTGAGATTAACGGAACAAGTCTCTGATGATCTCTTCTGTTTTTGAAGCGGGTACATGTCCCCTGAGTATGCAATGCATGGGATAATCTCAGTGAAATCAGATGTCTTTAGCTTTGGTGTGCTACTTTTGGAGATTATAACTGGCAACAAGAACAGGCGTTTCTTACAATCACAAACAGAAGAAGATCTCCTAAGTTATGTGAGTTCTTGCCTCAAATCTTTGAACTTAGGTCACTTGTTCTCTCAAAAGAAATATATATCCTGAGACAGCACATCTTTCATGTAACACTTACAACTGTTTTAAAGTGTAGTTAAAATATAACACACCTACTATGTAACAGTTATAAAATGTTGCTGTTGCTAAAAGTGAAGCTAAAATATAACACATCTTTTATGTAACACTTATAAATGTTGCTTTGTAAAGAGTGTAGCTGAAATATCTAGAATGATATTTACTTTCAGTTGAAATTAATTTATCATATAGTGACCCATTTTAAAATTTGTTTTTTAAAGATTTTCACTATGCTAAGAAAATGAGTTTTTCTATTATAAGTTGATACTCTTCTATAATCATTTTAATTTTAAAATATACCTTTTATTTTAGATATGAATTAAAAAGAAGATACTCCCTATCCCGACTCAAACTTCACATTTTATTATTTAACACTATTTTCTATCAAATTTTTACCACATATTTGAATAGATATAAAAAAAAATTATATTATCATATGTGATATTGCTGTATTCAACGTAACAAGTAGTTTGTGAATTTTAAATATTAATTATATATTATTATTGTACATAGTTTAACATATTAACGGTCAAATATATTTTTTTGATAACTGTGAAAAAAATCCTATGATATGTGAGCTGGGAAGGAGACAGTATCATTTAATCAAATACAATATACCAAATTGGGAATTTTAATTAAAAGTAAGAATAATATTATTTAACAAGTTACTGAAATTTCTTTACCTTGTGATAAACAAGGTATATACTCCCACTATCCCATCTATACACTAGTAGAGACCAGCTCATTAAAGGCAGTGATAGAAGGTAGGTTCCGAACCCCTTCCGGATCTCAATTAAAGGCGGTTCTAATTGGATAAAGGCAGAACCGCCAACCGCCTTTAACGATGTCGATTAAAGGTGATTCCACCTTTAATGGACTAGCCCAAGATCCCCATACTAGTTATGCTCACCAATCCATAAACTTCTCAAGCACCTTAGATTTCTTACCAAACCAGCGCCTCCAATTCCTATAGGCTCCCAAGATTTTCTTTCGCCACCCGCGCGCCCTCACCACCACCTCACCAGTCACCCTCCATCGCCTCTCACTCCACCGCCGTCCAGTGGTGTTGCTTCCTCCGCCGTCCGCCCTTGAAGGTCGTTCGTCGTCCACTAGTGTTCCTTCCTCTGCCATCCTCTAGTGTTGCTTCCTCAGTTGTCCGCCGTTGAAGACCCTCCACCATCCACTGGTGTTACTCCTCCACCATCCGCCGCTGAAGACCCTCTGCCATTCGCCGGTGAAGACTTTCTTCTGTCCGGTAATCAAGTGCAGCAATCAAGTGCATGCTTGTATGTGCAATAATCAAATGCTTATTTGTTTTGTTTGGAGTAATCAAGTGCCTGTATGTGTTGGCTCAAGGTGCTACTCATGTGCTGTGTTGCTCCGATCTGTTGCTTTGCTGCCTGAAAATTATTAGGTTTTGGCAGTTTTTTTTTTTGGAAGGGCAGATTTATGTTCCGAGTTCGTAACCTCTATTAAAGGTGGTTCCATCCACCTTTTAAAGGTGGTTTTTAACCACCTTTAATTGAATTTCTTTAAAGCGGTTCTAGGAACCACCTTTAATTGAAGACGGTCAATGGCACGATCAGAGAAAGCACCTTCACTGGTCCAATAAAACAGCCTTCAATGACCCATCCCTCCACTAGTGGTATTTGCACATGTTGACTTTTGCAAGTTGACCAAAATTATTTTTGACCGTTAATATCTTTAATTGTATACATTTATAAATAATAAAAAGTTGATATTACGAAAATAGATGTTACGACGATTCTAACAAAATCTTACACGATAATGTATTATCTTATATATTGCTCAATTTTTACTCTTCAAATTAACTAATTTTAACTAAATGAATAATGCTTGTGGAAATATATCTAGAACAGGGAGAGTATAATTAATCTATACATTCATCCCCTTTCTCATAGGCTAATAACTTCTAGACATAATACATCAAATACACTTTTGAAGTGGTGCCTTATTATATCACTGTATTATAGGCTTGGAGACAATGGAAGGATGGAAAACCATCAACACTGCTAGATCCAAGCGTTGGAAATTCTTACAACGAGAAGGAAGTCATTCAATGCATTCACATAGGGTTGCTGTGTGTCCAAGATGATGTCGAGCAAAGGCCTACCATGGCTTCTGTAGTTCTGATGCTGAGTAGCTACTCCATTACGCTTCCGATACCGAATCCGCCGGCGTTCGTAGGCGGCCAGAGTTTCCCTAGGCAGCTACCTGTCGGAACAGAGTCAGATAAGTCATCCACCAATGAATCATTAGTCCCAGATTTGTCCGGAAATTGTGCATCCATCTCAGAGCTTTATCCGAGGTAGAATAAGATAACATAATCAAGTTGATATACTCAGAGCTTGGAGTATGTGTTATGTCTATTGAATATTGGATTCTTTTGTGCTGCTGTTTTTTAATCTGTAAAATACTTGTCTCTTTCTTCCAATTACATTTTCATATTTGTTGAACGCCAAGATTTTTATTAAAAATATGTAATATAAGTTAGACTCTTGGATAATCAAATTGATTTTTACTGTTTTATCAGGATCATTTTAAGTTTAAGTTAAATTGTTCCCCAATCAAAGCAGCAACCTCGGCCTTGTATTAGTTGGCTCAAATGTAGGAGTTATTGCTATAGTATTCTATTTAAATAGAATTTGTATACTTCGTGCAAACTAAAGTCCATGTAATATTTTGAAAGTGTTGCTTTAAGTGCTAAAAATGATAAGTTGGATCTATTGCAACACCTTTACAAGTATTACTTTAGATGATATTGCAATAGATCTGATGCAACACTTTTCAAGTATTACTTTAGATGATATTGCAATAGATCTAATGCAACACTTTTCAAGATTTAGGTAACATTTTTCAAAAGTGTAAATAGCACTTTATAAGATATTGTAACATTTTAATAAGTGTTGCTAAAAAAAAGTTATGATTACTCTAGTTTATAGTAAACTAATGCACTCATGCAATTATTAATTGCTACTTTAACAAGTTTAGTGTTTCAAACGTATAAATTTTAGCAACATGAAAAATATAAATTAACCTAGATGGTCAAATCAATAAATCAACACAATCCAAGGGAGTAAAACCAAGAGGATCAATACAATAAATATTATTAAATGAACAAGATATTCGAACCTCACAACCAGATCATGATGGTTTCAATCGTTAGATGAAACTAAATATTTAGTTTTTCATGGCAAATATTCAGAGAAAATATGAAATAATATATATTTTTAATTCTATTCTAATTTTATGGAAAACCCATGCTTTTATACCAGTAAAATTCTAACTATTCCCTCTGTCCCAGCCATATTTGCACATTTTTTTGTCAACTTTCTCATGCCACATTTGACCACCGATAACTTTAGTTACATATACTAATGCTGTATTAAAATTTGATATTGTGAAAATACATTATACAGAGAATTTAACGATATCTCACATGAAGATATTGACATCTATATACTAGTTGAAATTTATAGTCAAACGTGTCTTGAGAAAGTTGACAAAAAATTGAACATATATGGCTGGGACAGAGGGAGTAGAAAAAAAAAGATTTCTCCAAAATAAAATCTAAATACTCTAAAAAAATACTAAAACAAGTATAGTACTTCAATGATGGGACTTCTACCTAGAAGAGAAAATGAAATAGAACATGAACACGAATGGAATTCTTGCACCAACATGGAATTTTTTAAAAAAAAATCCAAAAGAAAAAATTGGCCACCTCTCACAAAAAACATTAAAGACTGCCAATGGCGCGGGGATTTTATTAGGACCCCAACCCTGAAAAATAAAATAAGTGGTCATGGTTTGTTACATGAGATAAGGGCAATAATCTCGCCGCTTCAAAAATGATATATCTATTTTAATCTAACAGCTTTGGCGAAATAGATACAAGTAAAATAAGCGATGTGTTTCCAAAAATAGCAATCTCCTCCCCATGTGTTAATTGCTAATTTTGACCGGAGATTGCTTATTATAGAGTATGTAGTGGGGGATTTATACATGTCAAGAGTAATGATCTGGGAAGATATCCAGCTGAGACCAAACTTGTACCGCTGTGCCCGAAATAGTGCTGGTAATTGATGAAGGAATGATTTGCCGTGATTAATTGTATTAATGATATCTAAATATATAGAGAGTACATTAGAGGTATAATAAGGAAAGAACTCTAATCAGAATAAATCATAATTTAATCAGGAGTCTGATTTAGTCTAACACCCCCCCTCAAGCGAAGCGTCGGATGCTCGCCGACGCACAGCTTGGACCTGAAGAACTCGAACAGCGGACGAGAGAGCCCCTTGGTGAAAATGTCTGCAATCTGAAGAGAAGTCGGAACATGAGCAACGCGCAGCTTACCGGATGTCACCAACTCACGAACAAAATGATAGTCGATGTCGATGTGCTTCGCCCGCTTGTGCGCCACTGGATTCTGAGCCAAGAAGATAGCACTATTGTTGTCACATAATAACAGTGGAGAACCAGAAAGTGGAACCCGAAGATCACGAAGCAAATGAGTGAGCCAAACCACTTCTGAGGCAGTGTTGGCGAGAGCACGGTATTCAGACTCAGTGCTGGAGCGAGAAACAGTGGGTTGTTTCTTGGCACTCCAAGAAACCAGATTCCCACCAAGAAAAACCGCATAACCATAAGTAGACCGACGAGTCTCCAGACAGCGAGCCCAATCAGCATCAGAGTATCCAAGCACATCAGAAGTACTTGCAGAACAAAACCGAAGACCAAAATGAAGAGTGCCACGAACATACCGCAAAATCCGAGTCACAGCAGCAAAATGGTCATCTCTGGGATCCTGAAGATACTGACTCACCGTGTTGACCGAGAATGCCAAATTATGATTTAATCAGGAGTCTGATTTAGTCTAACAATTGATATCCCGTTTTGATTTGTGGCTTGTCCCTGCAATAATTTTTTGCATTTAGGCAATCTGTTCCAATTTCAAACTGCATTGAACTAATCGATTTACCTATCAAAACACCATGTTGCAGAGCCGTAATTATGCATTTAGAGCTGATTCAGAGCGAGTTTTGATACCAATTGCTTTAATCACGTTACCTTCTGGATCTCTGACCATGGTCCCTAAACCAGCAATTTTGATAGGTGCCAGTCCCTATCAAAATTGTTATTAGAATAGGAGGGGAAGTTTAGGAAAGATAGGTATAAACCCCCTCTAATTCTCTCAAAAGCATACTTAAAAATCATAGAATTCCTATTCTTCCAAAGATTCCAACAGACTAGTGAAGGCATAAGGTGGACCAGCTGTGTGTGGATGTGAGACATACCCTTAAGAGACCAATAGGACGACTAGCTCCAGGAATAGTCAATAGTCTGCTTGTAATTAGTTTTGTTAATGATTTAGAAGAATATTCTTATCATAATTGTAGATGTAATTGTATTTTTTTTTAAATTTGTATAGGTATCTTGTACTACTATATAATATATCATGAATTCATGAATACAACACACATTATTACCCTTATTTTCTACATGGTATTAGAGCCTAAAATCCTGATCATAAGAACCTAAATTTTTCCATTTTAAATTTTTCGTAAACACTGCTGCCATCGGCCGTGCGTGACGCGCAACCGATTAGAGTTGTTTTTCCTTTAAAAAAAATATCTCTCTGTTCGCCGAAGCCAAGTGCCTACCGCCGCCATCCTCAGCAGCCACTATCTCATGTCTCCGGTGATCCTCTGTCTCCGGCGAGCCTCCATCGCCTTGGCATCTGACCATTTTCAGCAAGCCGAATCAGTCTCCGCCGAGCCTCGATCTAACGGTGGCCGCCGTCGATCTCTGCCAGGGCGACGAAGACTCAACATCAACCGCCGTCCGTCAATTGCCACCATTTTCCGTTTGCCGTTTCACTCCAACGACTTGGTCCAGACCAAATTTTGATCCGGTAACTCCAGGACCTTGCTCCAGCAACTCGTCCCAGCGTCGTTTGCCATTTCTCCCAAGAATAAAGTCGTGCGTGAGATTCACTCGTGCGCCCATTGAAGTTGCCTGAAGTCGCGCGCGGTTGAAACACACGCGACCTCCCCTCCAGCAGCGCGTGTGTCCACGCGCCGTACCGGAACGCGCGCCGTACCGGGACGCGTGCCGTCAGCTGCTATTTCTGCAGCTTCTTTGTTGCTCTCTCGCCTGTTTGTTCACACAATTTGTTTTATTTGTTTATTAAACAAAATTAATTGTGTTATGGCTATTTTCGCTAGTGTAGTGACGTCCCCGCAAGGGTTTACGATGGCTACCTCCTCTGGCGCACCTACACGATCTTATTTTAGTCCTGCTCTGTCTGACGATCAATGGAGTACGACCATACATTTATTTAATCGGTTTTATTCGTTATCTGACAATGGTTCAGGTAATTCTACTTTACCCTGGATTCTTGATTCGAGAGCCTCATATCACATGACTGGTGACAAAGGTTCTCTTACTGATGTTACTACTCCTACCAATACTGTGTATGTTATACTGCCTGATGGATCTGTATCGTCTGCTACACAATATGGGTCTATTTATTTTGGTGATGTCACCCTTACTCATGTGCCCTACATATCTACTTTGCGATGCAATTTATTATCATGCTCGAGATTGTTATCTGCCTTAAAATGTCTCGCCTTGTTTACTGAAAATTATTGCATTTTATTGTGATTGGCGTGGGTGAACAGAAGGGGGGTTTATTGGCTTCGTATGTTGGATACTCGCTTTCGTCTTCATATCCTGCAGTCTATTCCGACAGTTGATTCAGTTTCTTCATCTGATTTATGGCATCAACATTTTGGTCATCCATCATCTACAGTGTTGTCTTCTATTCCTACTCTTGATTTTAGCACAAATAATACTACTGTACCTTGCTGCTGCTTACTTGATCACACATTGTACCTAATGTGTTCTTACTGCTGCTTACTTGATCAACCGAACACCGACACAGTATCTGAATGGTCGTACTCTCTTTGGGTTGCTCTATGGGCAAGCTCTCAATTACTCATCATTAAGAGTTTTTGGATGCTTGTGTTTTGCTGCTCATGTTCCCAGATACCGTGACAAGTTTGCACCTAGAAGGCGGCGGTGTCTGTTTCTTGGTTATCCTGCGAAAAGAAAGGCTATCGCCTTTTTAACTTAGAATCCCGTGTGATCTATACTAATCGGGATGCCAATTTTTTTGAAGACCAGTTCCCGTATTCTGCAACTCCGACATCTGTTTCATCTGATGAACCCAGCGGCGCCACCACATCACCGCCAATTTCCTCCTCCTTGATGACGGAGATGCACAGAATTTTTATTCCGTAAGTTGCTACTAATTCTACGCCGCCGGTATCCACCGGCCGCCGCCGGCTAGTCGCCACCATCTGCCACCGGCCTGTCACCGCCGTCCGCCACCGGCCTGTCACCGCCGTCCGCCACAGGCCTGTCACCGCCGTCCGCCAACGGCCTATAGCCGCCTTCTGCCACCAGCCAGTCGCCGCTGGCCAACCTCCGCCGTCTGCCACAGGCCTGTCGCCGCCGGCCACCGCCAATCAGCTGACGTCTTCTGCCGCCGGTCATCATCCGTCGGCTGCAGCCGATCTACCATCTTTGGCATCTACTGTACCTGTTTCTTTGGTGCCGGATAGCTTCACTGCCGAGTTGCCACCTACCAGACAGAGTGTTCGATCTCGGTGACCGCCGTCTTACTTGGTAGATTATGATTGTGATGATCATGCATGTGTTCTTACTACTGAAGACCTCCCCCGTACGTCTCCGTTCACTCATGCATTGTTACTTTCCTCAGGTGTTCTCTATCCCCTTACTGATTATGTAAATTGTGATAATTTTTCTAGGATGCATTCTATATTTTTGCCTCTCCGATCTCACTTTACTACATATGGGGTCATTTTTTAGACATCTATGGTTGATACTCCGTAACAGAATGGTCGTATTTAAAGAAAGCATCGTCATTTACTCAATGTGGCGCGAGCTTTACGGTTTCAAGCCAATCTTCCTATTGACTTCTGGGGAGAATGTGTTTTTACTGCTGCCTACCTGATCAACCGAACACCGACTCAGCTTCTCAATGGTCGTATTCCCTTTGAGTTACTCTATGGCCAGGCGCCAAATTACTCTTCTTTACGGGTTTTTGGATGCTTGTGTTTTGCTGATCGTGTTCCTAGATATCGTGACAAGTTTGCGCCGAGAAGTCGACGGTGTTTGTTCCTTGGTTACCCTGCCGGAAAGAAAGGTTATCGTCTTCTCGACTTGGACTCTCGAGTTATCTTTAATACTCGGGATGCTAATTTCTTTGAAGACCAGTTCCCGTATTCTGCAACTCAGCAATCTGCTTCATCTGATGAATCTGGCAGCGCCACCATTACACAGCCGGATTCCTCCTCCTTCTCGTCGGAGCTGCACGATTTTTGCGATCAGCCTTCCAAAGCCGATCAACAACTTCCGGCACCCGTCAGCCTTTTACCGTCCGCCGGTGGCCAGCTGACACCGGCTGCCCTTTCACCGGTCAATGCCGACCAGTCACCGCCGACCAGTCACTACCGGTCAATGCCGGCCAGTGAATGCCGGTCAACCCCAGCCGGTCCACGCCGGCCGATCAACTCCAGCCACCACCGGCATTTCACCTCCGGCCGACAACCTCCCGGTGGTCATCTTCGGCGGCATGCCGTCGACTATACTGCCCAACGTCGGTTGCTCAATGCCAACCACGGCCAGCCTTTCTACACTATCTGTCACTAGTTCTTCTTCGCAAGTTGTCGTCGATCCACCATTTACCAGACAGAGTGTTCGATCTTGTCATCCACGTCTTATTTGGCTGATTATGATTGTGATGATTCTGCTTGTGCTCTTGTTACTGAAGACCCCCCCCCCTTTCAACTACGTTCCCTCATGCGTCATCACTGTCCTCAGGTGTTCTCTACCCTCTTACTGATTTTGTAAATTGTGATAATTTTTCTACTATGCATTCTAGATTTTTGGGTGCTGTAAATTTTAGTGCAGATCCCACTACTTACTCTGAGGCTTCCCATCATTCTCATTGGCGAGATGCTATGGTTGAGGAACTTACTGCCCTGGAGCAGAGTCAGACTTGGACTTTGTCTCCTTTGCCTGCGCATAAAAAGGCCATTGGATGTAAATGGGTTTACCGAACGAAGTTTCGTTATGATGGTACTATTGAACGTCACAAGGCTCGTCTAGTGGTTCTTGGCAATCGCCTGGTTGAAGGAATTGATTACTCGGAGACTTTTGCTCCGGTTGCGAAGATGATATCCGTTCGATTGTTCCTGTCTGTTGCCGTTATATGTGGTTGGAAACTGCATTAGATGGATGTTCATAATGCCTTTCTGCAAGGTGATTTACATGAAGAAGTGTTCATGAGTCCTCCGCCTGGCTATGCAGTTCCACATGGTCAGGTTTGTCGCCTTCAGAAATCTCTTTATGGTCATCGCCAAGCTGGCTCAGGCTCCTCGGAATTGGTTTGCTAAACTGGCTCAGGCTTTACGGACATTTGGTTTTATTCAAAGTAAGGCAGATTACTCTTTATTTGTCTATTCCCGTGGATCAAAGTCTTTACATGTTCTGGTTTATGTGGATGATTTGGTCATTGCTGGTAGCTCTTCTTCGCTCATCTCTGAGTTCAAGAAATACTTGGGTTCTTGTTTTCACATGAAGGACCTTGGTTTTCTTAAGTATTTTTTGGTCATAGAGATTTCTAGAAGACCGAAGGGAATGTTTCTCTCACAAAGGAAATATGCTTTGGACATCCTATATGATACAGGTTTATCTGCTTCTAAACCAGTTGATTTTCCGATGGAGCAACAACATGATTTGGCACGTGTTGAAGGCTCAGCCTACCATGACCCGGAGCAGTATCGCCGCTTAGTTGGGCGCCTGATTTATTTGATGATTACTCATCCTGAACTTAGTTATTCAGTTCATACTATTGCGCAATTCATGAAGTCTCCTTGTGTTCCTCACTGGCAAGCTGCGGTTCGTGTGTTGCACAACCTGAAGAGTCATCCTGGTCAAGGTTTATTTCTTTCTTCCTGTAGTACTCTACAATTGACTGCTTATTGTGATTCAGATTGGGCCGCCTGTCCAGTTACTAGGCGTTCCTTATCTGGTTATTTTGTTATGATTGGTGATTGGTGAACGTCGTTCCTATCACCAAGAAAACTGCAAACTAGCACACAGATTAGTATAGTAGAAGCAGGTCGTATCCATGGAGAACGGTATAATTTATATCAATTTCAAACTACCAACAAGGTTTGGTTTAGCAACCACGCCTATGATTTGAGATTTGTTTAATAAAATAATGAATTACTAAGCTAAAAATAGGGCCAAAAAATGCAAAAAAAAATGCAGAGATAAATTACGCACAAATATATGGATAACAAAGGATCGGCATAAGTTAATCTTTGGTTCATTCCTTGATCATCGACTACTCACAATTCATTTAACCCCCATGAATTAATTGGTTATAAGTAGGAACAGTATTTGCTATTTCCCCTAAATTCCCCTTAAATTCCAATCGCAAGCAAGTATTTGCTAAACCCGCGATCATCCTAATTAAGATATTCCTAACAAGTATTTGCTAAACTAGTTATATCTTAACGATCTTAAGACCTAGGGAACCCAATTTAGATAACAAGCACGTATTTGCATGCAGTTTATCCAATTAATTGTTTATCATCATGTTATTACAGTCATAATTGTTATCTGTTTTTCACAAGAACTCGCTACTTACTAACCCTTTCCAACGATTACGTATTGGTAGAATTAGATAGCATTATCCCAATAATATTCAAGTTGATCAGACTTAAACACATCAGAAATAAGTTTAACCAAGAACAATCAAGAACACATAAGAATCAATTATAAAACAATTAGGCCTCACGATTCATAAGCTAATGTTTGTTATTCCATGCCGATATATAAATTAGCTACTCATAATAATTACACTAAACAAATCAATAATAGAATATGAGTCCGTCTCTTGAAAGACGGTATTTCCATAAGCTATGGAAAGACCAAGGACTATATTGCAATTTTAGGAAATTGCAATGAAATTTGCAAGTCGGTTCACGCGCCTTTATTCCCAAACGGGTTCACGCTAAAACCCATCCTTCATTCCCCAAAACCCATCCTTTCTTCTGCTCTGTTTTTTTCCCAAACACATCTGCTCTGCTCGCCTGAATTCATCGCCGCCGGAAACGAAACGTTGCTGATATCACCCTAAAACCTAAACGTTGCAGACATCTCGCCGACTTGCCTCATGAATTCAAGCAATTTGTCGATTCCAACAACGTTGCCGATCTGCCTCATGAATTCTGGCGAGGTAATTGTACAAATATTTATGACCAGAATTGTGTGATTTTTATTTGCAATTTAAGTTTTGAAGAGCAATATAATCGTAATGTTTTATTAATTTGATTTAATCCTGTTCTTCAGATGATCGAAACTGAAGAAGAAATTGAAGAACATCTTGTTGTTGCTGCTGTTATGCCTACTGAGTGTATGTCTCCCTTGTAATCTATACAAAATTAGATTCATTAAAACTGAATGCTGCACATACACAGTGATGCCTTTTAAGTCATAAGTAGTATGTTTTTGTTGAACAAATCTGAATCTCTTCTGTTCATGAAATCGAACAATATCTTGTTGTTGCTGCTGTTATGCCTACTGAGTGTATGTCTCCCTTGTAATCTATACAGAATTAGATTCATTAAATACTGAATGTTGCACATACACAATGATGCCTTTTAAGTCATAAGTAGTATGTTTTTGTTGAACAAATCTGAATATCTTCTGTTCATGAAATCGAACAATATCTTGTTGTTGCTGCTGTTATGCCTACTGAGTGTATGTCTCCCTTGTAATCTAGAATTATATTCATTAAAGACTGAACGTTGCACATACACAGTGATGCCTTTTAAGTCATAAGTAGTATGTTTTTTTAACAAATCTGAATCTCTTCTGTTCATGAAATCTTCTTGTTGCTGCTAACATTGTTGCTGCAAACATATTGTTGTTAGTTGTGCCCTAGTTTCATTATTGTTTTAACACTTAAAGTTCAAGTTTCAATATAAAGATTTAGTGTTTATACTGAACATATTTAATAGTCTTGGATCAGAGAAGAAAAACCAAAAAGAACTGAACTGAACATATTTAATAGTCAAGTGTTTCAGTTTTTCAGTGTTTCAGTATTTCAGTGTTTCAGTAATATATAAAACCTATATGATTTAAATTATATATGAAGTGTTTCAGTCTAAAACTCTAATGTTCTATATGAAATTACTGCAGTGTATGGCCATCTACCAAGCTTAGCTGAAATTGACGTGACTGAATGCTTTGATGGGATTCAAGCAAAAACGCTGCAAGAATTAGAGGACCTCTACAAACGGCATGCTAACAAATTAGGATTCAGCTACAAAAGAACCACACAAAGGAAGAACAATGAAGGAGTCATTACTGAAAAGTACTTTTCATGCTCATGTCAAGGGATAACTCGAGAGAAAAAAGCAACATCAACCCCACCAATGCCAATCTGTGATGGATCAAACGAATCAACCTCGAACAGGAGAAAGACAAAGGAATTTTCTATAACTAGAACAGGTTGTAAGGCTGAAATACGAATCAAGTTGGTGGACAACCTTTATAAAGTGATGCACCATATCTTGCAGCACAACCATGGCTTTACAAGACCAGCTTGGCAATATCTACAACGTAGTGAGAGAAAAATCACAGCAGAGAAGGCCAAGATCATAGAAGGGATGGAAGCCGCTGGATTAAAGCCATCAATTGGCTTCAATTACTTGGTCCATGAAACTGGAGGTGAAGAGAATTTAGGGCATACCATGAGGGACCATATAAACTACATTGGAAGGCTGAGAATGAAGGTGATTGAAGGTGGGGATGCACAAACTGTTATAGAGCAGCTTCAACAAAAGAATGAAGAAGATGCAGATTTTTTCTTTCGAGTGAAGATGGATGATGAAAGCAGGTTATCAGCCTTATTTTGGAGAGACTCGATGATGAAGGAGGATTACACATTGTTTGGAGATGTGTTGGTGTTCGACACAACCTTTAGAACAAACAAATACAACCTAATATGTGCTCCATTTGTGGGCATCAACAACCATTGGAAGAACGTCATGTTTGCTTATGCTTTCATATCCGATGAAAAGGCACCAACGTTTGAATGGTTGCTTGAAACCTTCATAAAATGCATGGGAGGGAAAAAAACCCATAACCATATTCACTGATCAAGACCAAGCAATGGCGACTGCAATAGAAAAGGTACTGTTTACCTTACAAATCCTGTTTACCTTACCAATCATAAACAATTGAGGTTTCTTCATAAAAAATTGAGGTTTCTATATAAAAAATTACTGTTTTAGTATATGACTCATGTGTTTCAACATTAAACACTGGAACAGGTTTTACCAACAACAAGACACCGACTATGCATATGGCACCTTCAGCAAAATGCTTGTACGCACTATGGAGAATTGAAGAAAGACGGTCCATTCAAAAAGGCATTTGATCGTTGCTTAACAGGGTGTGTTAATCATGAAGAATTTGAAGACAGTTGGCAGACCATGGTCAAGACATATGGCTTGGAAGACCACACTTGGTTTCAACGTCTATATAATATCCGTAATAAATGGTGCCCAGCTTTGAACAAGGATTTTTTCTCAGCCGGAATTCTAGCATCACAAAGGAGTGAGAGTACCAACAGTGCCATCATGTTCAATGCTAGTAAAACAACATCTCTCACTCACTTTGTAATGATGGCCCTTTCTCTTCTTGTCACATCACTTTGTCTTCCTTAATTAACTTCCAACACACCTTACTTAACTACTCCTATTTTGGTAAGTCTTTACTTCCTTCAGAATTTTACTTTTCTTTTTTTCTAATTTTTGACGTAAATAACAGAAACAAAAATTATTTACACGAAAAACTAATCAAAGGTAAAAGTTACCTCAGATTTGACAAACACCTAAGTGTTGTCGAAGGCTCTCGAAAGTGGTAGCATCAAGTGGCTTTCTAAATATATCAACAAACTGCTCGTGTGTTGGAACATAGACCACTTCCACTTCTTTTCGTTCCACCAAATCTCGAATAAAATGATGCCTTATGTCAATATGTTTGGTTCTTGAGTGTTGAACTGGATTCTTTGAAATATCAATGGCACTTGTATTGTCACATAAAATCTTCAAGGGTTCTTAATGAATTCCATAATCCTTCAACATTTGTTTCATCCATAGCAGTTGTGCACAACAGCTCCCTGCTGCAAGATACTCTGCTTCCGCAGTAGATAGGGAGATTGAATTCTGTTTCTTGCTATACCAAGACACCAAATTTGTTCCAATAAAGAAACATCCACCTGTAGTACTTTTTCGATCATCAGCATTACCAGCCCAATCAGAATCACTGTACCCAATTAACTCTGAATCTTGATTCTTAGAATACCAGACACCATATTCTGAAGTTCCACTTACATATCGAATAACCCGTTTCACTGCAGTAAGATGAGATTCCTTAGGATCAGCTTGAAACCTCGCACATATTCCAACACTGAAACATATATCTGGTCTACTTGCAGTTAAATACAATAAGCTTCCAATCATGCCTCTATATAATTTCTGATCGACTGAAACTCCTTTTTCATCTTTCACTAGTTTATCAGAAACTCCCATAGGAGTTCGAACTGCACGAGCACTACTGAGTCCGAATTTCTTAATCAAGTTCAAAGCATACTTACTTTGATTGATGAATAGACCATTCCGTCCTTGTTTGACTTGTAATCCCAGAAAGTAGGTCAATTCTCCAACCATGCTCATTTCAGATTCAGATTTGAGCAACATATATTTGAGCAATTAGAAACTTTGAGGACTTGTCAAGCACGAATAAAGTGCGATCTACTCCCCCTCGATGATAACCTTTCTGAAGTAGAAAGGTAGTAAGTCGTTCATACCATGCTCGAGGTGCCTGCTTTAATCCGTATAAGGCCTTCTTGAGACGATATACATGATGCGGATAATGGGGATCTTCAAAACCTTTAGGTTGTTCCACATAAACTTCCTCATTCACCACTCCATTTAAAAACGCACTTTTAACATCCATTTGATACAAAGTAAAGTTCAAAGAGCAGGCAATAGCTAGTAGAATACGAATAGATTCTAACCTGGCAACAGGTGCAAAGGTTTCATCAAAATCAACACCTTCCACTTGAGTATATCCTTGAGCAACAAGTCTGGCTTTGTTTCTGGTGACTAGGCCATCTGCATCGGACTTGTTCTTGAAGATCCATTTCGTACCAATGACATTAATTCCTTTGGGGCGGGGAGTGAGATACCAAACATCATTTCTGGTAAACTGGCCGAGTTCATCTTGCATTGCAGCAATCCAGTATTCATCAAGTAAGGCTTCTTTATAATTCTTGGGCTCAATCAGAGACACAAAACAGTGTAGACCAGCCAGTCGTCGATAATCAACTCGAGGCACTGATCGAGTACTTCTCATGGTGGAGCCAGATTGATTGAGTGTAGGAACATGGTCGTCAGTAGGAGGTGACTGTGTTGGAACATGTTCGTGTGTTGAAACATGGTCATCTTCAGTGGAGTTGGGGTTCTGGTGATCATTTGGTTCAGTAGAATCTGCTGAAGACTTTGCTTTGTCTGAACATTGAGACTGTGTTGGAACATGAGTGTTGGCTGATTCTTCCTCTACAACTTTTGGAGGTTGTTCCTTTTCTGAATCATCCACCATAACATTTATAGATTCCATGAGAGTGTTGGTTCGATGATTAAAAACTCTGTAGGCACGGCTGTTGATGGAATACCCGAGAAATATTCCTGGATCACTCTGATTCTCGAATTTTGCCAACTGTTCTCTATCTCGGAGAATATAGCATGTACTCCGAACACATGAAAATACGAGACGTTTGGTTTCCTGCCTTTCCAGATCTCATATGCTGTCTTGTCAGTGAATGGTCGAAGATACACTCGGTTGATTGTATAGCATGCGGTATTGATCGCCTCTGCCCACCAGCCTACCATGACCCGGAGCAGTATCATCGCTTAGTTGGGCACCTGATTTATTTGACGATCACTCATCCTGAACTTAGTTATTCAGTTCATACTCTTGCGCAATTCATGAAGTCTCCTTGTGTTCCTCACTGGCAAGCTGCGGTTCGTGTTTTGCACTATCTGAAGAGTCATCCTGGTCAAAGTTTATTTCTTTCTTCCCGTAGTACTCTACAATTGACTGTTTATTGTGATTCGGATTGGGCCGCCTGTCCCATTACTAGGCGTTCCTTATCTGGTTATTTTGTTATTATTGGTAATTCTCCAGTTTCCTGGAAGACTAAGAAGCAACCTACTGTTTCTCGGTCTTCTGCTGAAGCAGAGTATCGTGCTATGGCAGTTGCCTGCTGTGAGTTATTATGGCTTCGGTCCTTGCTAAAAGACCTAGGTGTTTTGCACTCTTTTCCTATGAAATTGTTTTGTGACAATCAATAAGCTATTCACATAGTGGCCAACCCGGTTATCCATGAACGTACTAAGCACATTGAAGTTGATTGTCATTTTGTTCGAGATCTTGTCCAATTTGGCGCTATTATTACTCAACATATTCGTACGGTTGACCAACCCGCAGATTTGTTCACTAAAGCTCTCGGACGTAATCAGTTTCATTCCTTACTTGGCAAGTTGGGCATTTTCGATCCGCATGCTCCAACTTGAGGAGGAGTGTTACTGAATTAGTATTCTAGTTGTTGTTGAATTAGTGTTAATTAGTATTGATATTGGAATTGGATTTGTATTCCTACCATAATTGTAGATATAATTGTATTCTGTTACCTTCTCCTAGCTGGGATAGGTATCATGTACTACTATATAATGTATCCTGAATTCATGAATAGAACACAACATTATTACCCTTATTTCCTACACCTTTTCAATTCCAGATTCATCGAGTCTGATCCTTTCGGACAAATCTGCACAAACGATACATCTTACAGTACAAATACCTCTTCCGGGAGGATTTCCAGAACCAACCTTATCTTGTTGGGAAAATTTATCCCTTTGTGCAAAATCGAGATAAAGAAAATGGAAGCAACAAAATGGAAACATGGATTAAACATAGTTCACAAATTTGGCTACATCCGCGAACAGACACAGATTTTATTTCCCAAACGGTCTACAGAATATAGATTTAGAAATGGTGACTTTTAGACAATAAAAGATGTCTTCAAACTCACACCTATTACAGAAATTAACTCTCCATATTTATAAGAGTATATCCACTAGTGGAGAAGGCTTAAGTAAAGGGTTTTATCGATTTGATCAAAGGCGGTTTCGAAAACCACCAAAAAAAGGCCGCCGAAAGCCTGCAAAAGAAACAGATCTAACAAATATCAGAGATGCAATAAAAGAGGAGCAAAAACAAAGAAGCAATAACAAAGAGGAAGAGCGGTGGAAGGGCGGAGGCGGAGGCCGGAAAAAGGCGGCGTTGGAGGGTGGATGGTGGGCGGTGAAGGAGGGGATTAATTTCACGGAAATAAAAGCTAAGGAAAATGGAGGCAGAGGCGGGTCTGAGAAAGGAATGGAGAGGGTTAGCTTGAGAGATGAGAGAGTTAATTTTTTTAGTAAGGCAGAAAAACTAGGGTTTTGCTTTATATAGTGGATAATAAAGACACCCAATTAAAGACGATTGTTAAGAACTGCATTTAAACAAATTATAACCATCTTTAAAATTTCAGGTTGAGACTTGGGAGGGAGTTCCGAATTCAAAACTCCTTGTGGCCTTCATTAAAGGCGGTTCCTCAAGAACCGTCTTTGATTGAGTGTCTTTAATCAAGGCTTTTCCATTAGTGATTGGCTTTTCAGTTGCTCGCCATGAAGCAAGCTCTTGAATAGGACATTAACCGGGCTCATGAATTCCTCAATGTTACAGTTTCTTGAATTCTTAAACAGATTCATTAATTGGAATTTGAGGAAACACCAACAATTCCCTCTCAACTCAAAATTCAAAATACAGTACATGAGAGCATAAACAAATAAGATTAAAAAAAGTCCTCGTAAATTGAATTTTCTAACAGCCAAATGCAGACAGACGGATGCACCAAATGTACGATGACTTAGTCAGACGTATTAGATGCACGGTGGTCGTGCCAGATGTACCAGACAACTACAGATGCACAGGGAGAAGTGCCAGAAAGAAGTACCAAAGTACCTAGACACCACCTTGTGAAGAAGATGACAAAATGACAACGAGATCAACAAGTTCAGCCAGGAAAGAACTTATCAAACACAGCCGCTCGGGATTCCCATTAATGGCGACAGATGCAGACTTCATCTCAAAATTTGCCAATAGATCATCAAACTCGGAGATTTTCCTTCTTCTTTTCTTCTTATCTTGAAACAGAAGCTCGAACCATTAGCTCTGATACCACTTGTTAGGGGAAATAAGTTCTCTCTTGATTCAAAATCCCAAAAAATTGAACAAGAGCCAGATGCAGACGGTCGATGCACAACAATTGTTCCAGACGTACCATGTGCATGGAGAATCCCACAAGAGGTGAGATATAATATATATTTTTAAATTTATATATGAATCAGATTAATTTTATTACTAATATACCGTTCTTACTGCATGGGATATTGTATATGAATTATACTCTACATCTTTGTTCCTGTGCAAAAATTTGGGACTCAAAATAAATCTTTAAATTCAAATATAAATCAGATTAATTTTATTGTCAAGTATAAAAATTGTAATAATAATAATTATTATATTTTTAAATAATTATACTTTTTACTTTTGAGGACCATATTTTTTCCTTATCAGAGGGCCTCTAAATTTTCAAAGACTACACTAATTTAAATATTCATTAAATTCGTTCATAACCCAGCCAAATTCTTCAAATAAGTCAACCAACTAGTCAGTTGCTAGAGGGCCACTCATTGGTTTATCCAAATGGAGTCTTTGCTGGGACTTGCTCTCACACAAGTCTTCGTCAGCTCTTTATTTGTTCAAACACGTAAACTCAAACTTCACACTCCTCTGTAATTGACACCATTAATTGACATTTTATTTGTTCCACATATAAAATTATGTTTTAGACATAAACATAATAATCTGATTACATATCGAAAATAAACATCTCTATATTGTCTATATTGAAGGAACAAAAATATAAATTTAAATCAAGGACATATGATTTTAAATTGTATAAGGCGTCTGTATGTGACAAACGGAATGATCTTTTCTTTTCTTAAAAAAATATTATAGATTAATTTTTGAGAAAGACTCATGTGAGACAATCACACCATAACTTATGGTGAGATAAGGTACTAAGAAAAGTTTTAGAAATTACAGAAAGTACCTCATGTCATTCTAATATTTAAATAATTGTGCTTAGACCCTCCATCTCACATTAAAATTAGGTAATACTGTCTCACCCAAATCTTTGTATTAACTTTTTTTCTCAAAAAACTGTTTCATTTTAAGGTACCATTGGAAAGCATTTACTTCCTCTGTCCCTCTATAAGTCTCTTAGCACTTCTTTTTTTCCTCTAGTGGATAATTTTAAACGTTAAGTCTCTAGAAATGTAACCTATCTACACCCTCCGTTCCACTAATAGTAGCACCATAGGTTTAGGTGCTTGGATTTAGGTGAAGAAAATGAGTGGATGAAACTGAAGGTAGAAAGTAAAAAGTAGAATGAGTGGATGAAATTAAAGAAATCTTGCAAAAAAATGGAAAGTGTGCCAATATAAAAGAAACAACCCAAAAAAAAAGTGTGTCACTGATAAAGAAATGGAGGAAGTATAACTTTATGGATAGGTCCCCTAATTTTTCAAACACTGGTTCCTTATTATAAGGAACCAGGTTAGTTTGTAATATTAATCTGCATTCCTTAATTCAGGTGTTTAAAACATTTGAAGCAATATTTAAATTACTAGTCTCAGAATTTAAGTTAAAGGTGCAAAATAATAATACAAATATAATGTCAAATTGAATCTCATAAATACAATGTACCAAACTCTTTTATCTTTGGTTTCTTTCTTTGCTTCCATCATTCAATATGCTTGATTGTGAAAGGTCACGTGATGCAAAACTTCATAGGCTTCATCGATGAATTTAACATGAATTTCAGCTTTCCATCATGTTAGAGCCCTCTTCAATGATATAGTTTTTCTTTTCATTCTTCACTTTTGTGTTTCCTTGACACGAGCAGACAAAATACTTCTCTATGACGGTTCTGTCTTTTTTACTTTTCCGTGTTGAAGATCACACTCCAAATCTCAATGCATTTAACTGTTTTCTGTATAAATCTTAAAATTGTGATAATGTTTTTTCTCTCAAACTTTTGAAGCAATCCGTGACATTAATTTCGGATAGGTCGCTCAATTTAGTGTCAAGATCTGATCCTGCAAATATGTATCTTTCCAATAACTCATTACATCAACTTTTTTTTATTAGTTCATTTATTTTACAATTTAGTTTGGCCTTCATAAACAGTTATTTAATTATCGATCAATACGCAAAGAGTTACAATACCAAAATATTTTGAAAAGAAATTCAACTAATCAATTTCAGACCTTCATCATCACAATACATCATGTGTTTATTGAGGTAAATCTTGTATTTAACATATTACTTCTTTGACTACATTATGTTTTAAAACGTAAAAATATTCGTAACAAAATACATGTAATTGAATTCTAGATATTGAAGAATCATCCTACAAAGTTCAATATTGTTACTTCATATGTTGATTCAGTTACATCATTTATTTAATATGTTACTAACATTCTAGAAAAATTAAAAACATCTAAATTTTCTCAACAAAATGCATTAAGTCATTTATATATAGAAGTTTTTATAAACTTTAATTCTTTATTTCATGTGTTTATATGGTAAGATCTCGTATATAATATATTAATTCAGACATTTGAGAAAATCTTACAATACCAAAGTATTTTGAAAAATATCCTAACTAATAAAATTTCAGATTTTCAGCATCACAATAAATAATGTATTTATTGAGTTACATTATGTATCTAACATAATACTTCTTGGGTTACAATAAATTTAAAATATCAAAATATTTTAACAAAATGCATGCAATTGAATTCTAGATATTAATGAACATCTAACAAAGTTCAATTATTTTTCTTCGTGTATTAATGCATATACATCGTTTATTTAATATGTTATTTTATACGTTCCAGGAAATTTAAAAACACCTAAATTTCCCAACAGTATGCATACAGTCAAATTCTAGACCTTGACGGATTATTCATCATAATATTATCACGTTACGTCATGTGTTCATGCAGTTACATCCAGTGTTCATCATATTAATTCATATGTTTCAGTAAATTAAAAAACAACTAAATTTTCTCAACAAATAGCATATAGATTCAGACTTTGAAGAATTATCCAGAAGAATAATATCACGTTAGTTCACGTGTTCATGTAGTTACATCCAGTGTTCATCATATTACTTCATACGGTTCAGCAAATTAAAAACCCCCTAAATTTCATCAACAAATTTCATATAGCCAAATTCCGGACCTTGGTGAATTATTCATCATAATAACATCACGTTACTTCATGTGTTCATATAGTTACATCCAATGTTCATTATATTACTTCATACGTTTCAGCAAATTTTAAAACACCTAAATTTCCCCTAGAAATCACATATAGCCAAATTTCAAACCTTGAGGAATTAGCCATCATAATAATATCACGTTACTTCATGTGATCATGTAATTACGTCCAGTGTTCATCATATTACTTCATACGTTTCAGCAGATAAAAACACCTAAATTTCCTCAAAAAATTGCATACAGCCAAATTTCATACCTTGAGGAATTATCAATCATAATAATATCACGTTAATTCATGTGTTCATCATATTACTCAATACGTTTCAACAAATTAAAAAACCTAAATTTCCTCAACAACCCGTGTAGCCAAATTTCAAACCTTGGGGAACTATCTATCTTAATAATATCACGTCGTGGCAGTTACATCCAATGTTCATCATATTACTTTACACATTTCAGTAAATTAAAAAACACAGAAATTTTCTCAAAAAATTGCATATATCCAAATTTCAAACCATGGAGAATTATCCATCTTAACAATATCAGTTATTTCATATGTTAATGCAGTTACATCCAATGTTCATCATATTACTTCATACATTTCAGCAAATTATAAAACAACTAAATTTACTCAACAAATTGAATGTAGCCAAATTTCAGACCTTGAGGAATTATCCATAAGAATAATATCATGTTACTTAATATGTTCATGCAATTACATCTAGTATTCATAATATTAGTTCATACGTTTCAGTTTATTAAAAAGAACTTAAATTTTTCTTTACAATATGCATATAACTAAATTCCAGATCTTGCATTTTTTTTCACAATATGAAAAGGTTACTTCATGTGTTCATTCAATTAATTCATGCATTTAACTATATATACGCAATCAATAGATATATAAACAATAATATTATCATATGTTATATAGTTGGATTCGTAGTAACAAGTAGTTTCTAAATATTAATATTTTATTTTCCTTTGTTTTACGTAGTTAAATATATTAACGGTCAAACATAATTTTTCATATTCGTGAAAAAGATTCCTTGTAATTTGAGGTGGGACGGAGGGAGTATTAATGATCAAACACATTTCAAGTCAACTGTCAAAAGTCAAAGTGTGCAGATTGAAATGGGACAGAAGGCCTATATGTTCCTTAAAAAAAATTCTTTATATATTGAAGGAACTAAAAATTCAATGGAAATAAAAATGGCAAGGAAAAACTATTTTAAAGAGTTTTACATTGCAATGGTAGGCGTTAATCCCCCGCGTCAATAAGAGGCTATTGGAATGTATTTTTTTCCTTTCAAAATATTTGATCTTTTTGAAGCAAAAACTATTTCATTTCAATGTATTAGAAACGACAATAAAAGGTCAAACAAGGTAGCAAGACATTGGACAGCAAAGCACAATTAATTTGACTATGTAAGAAAGGTTTTACATTAGAGAAGTGTAAACTATTATTAATGTTAAATTCCTATATTTGAAACTTATAAGACTCTTACCACTGAAAACTTTTGATCTCCAGAAACACAGTCTTGTTCTTTTGCAGCAAACTTTTATTTTCCTATTTCCATCAAATTTCCTATGTTGGGAATTGTTGGCTTGCTATGTTCGTTGCTTTTTTTAAATGCTGGATTCATCGAGTCTCAACCTCTTACACATCTCTGCCCAAATGATACATTATACGATTTGAATAGTTCTTCGGGCAAGATTTACAGAGCCAACCTAGATTCCCTACTTTCTGTTCTAACTTCAAACGCATCTCGTCCAAACGGCTTCTATAATTTCACAACCGGTAGCACTACTAACCCGTCAAACGACACCAATATCTACGGCCTGTTTCTCTGCCGGGGCGATGTTGGAATCAGCGACTGTCAAGATTGTGTGAAAGCGGCTGCAAGCGAAGTTGTACAGGTCTGCCCGGACAGAAAAGCCGCCACCATTTGGTACGATACATGTATGCTGCACTATGCGAATCGGTCGATCTTCTCTCCGGTTGAGGGTGGATTTCGATACGGAATGAGCAACCAAAAAAATGTCTCAATCCCAATCCGGGAGTTGTTCGGCCAGGTTCTCCAGGATACGTTTAGACAGGTGGTTAGACTATTTCAATTTTGTTAATAATTATGGTACGAAAAGAATTTGTTTATTCTATCTGTTCCATTTGAAGATTCGTGTTTGTAAAAATAACGTTTCGATCAGGTCATAACCAGGGCTGCGAGTGATGTCTCCGGCAAGAAATGTGCAGTAAGCGAGAGTACTGTATCCAAGTCACAGACGATTTATGCGCTCGGACAGTGCACTCCTGATCTTTCGAGTTTGGACTGCACTACTTGCCTCGGAAGTGTTGTTCAAAGCCTGCCAGACTATTATCCTCAGGGAAGCAGAGTTCTTGCTCCTAGCTGTAATGTTAGGTATGAATTGTATCTGTTTTACAATGTCTCAGCTTTTCCGCCACCGCTACCTTTTCTGCCACCGCCACCTTTTCCGCCACCGCCACCTTTTCTTTCTCCTCCTCCTCCGTCAATCAGTAAAGGTTAGACTCAGACCCCATAATCACTTTCCTGATTCAGATGTGTTTGTCTTTGTTATATGTATGTATATATATATATATATGTATGTATATATATATATGTATGTATGTATATATATATATGTATATATGTATATGTATGTATATATATATATATATATATGTATATATGTATATATATATTATAATTATGCAGAAAGGAATACTGCAAAAGGTTGATTTCATTGATTTGTGAAGACTCCTATATATACACAGAGTCTGCTAACTATATTCCTATTTTACATCTACGTAATACAACAAAGTCCCTGTAGTATAGGACGTAATATTCTACGTTACAACAGAATGGAAAAGGTCAGCAACGAATTCAGTAAATTCTAAACTTATAGTCTAATACCCTCCTGCAAGCTCATGGTCGTGCACGAACAAGAAGCTTGGAACGCAAGTTTTTAAACCTGGACGTCCCATCTGCCTTTGTAAAGATGTCAGCAACCTGATCAACAGAATTGACATGTCGAACGATCAAGGCACCCTCCTGAACTTGTTCGCGCACAAAGTGAAAATCAAGTTTAATGTGCTTGGAACGATGATGAAGAACAGGATTGGCTGTGAGAAATGTGGCGCTCAAATTGTCGCACAAGACAATAGGAGAACCGGGAGGAACAACACCCATCTCCTTAAGAAGCTGCTGTAACCAAATGATTTCTGTGGATGCAAATGCAATTGCACGGTACTCCGCCTCGGTGCTTGACCTGGCCACGGCACTCTGTTTCTTCGAGGACCAGCTTATCAAATTACCGCCAAAATAAATAGCAAAACCGTGCTGAGAACGACAATCATCTGGGTCTGAAATCCAGCCGGCATCGGAGTAGCACAACAGTCGGGAGTCTCGGGAAGGGCGGAAGAACAAACCAGCATCAATCGTGCCCTTGAGATAGCGAAGAATCCGCTTAACTGCTGCCCAGTGGGCCTCTGTGGGACGGTGCATAAACTGGCACACTCGGTTGACGGCATAGGAAATTTCTGGGCGTGTGATAGTCGCATATTGAAGGGCACCGACAACACTTCGGTAAAGATGTTGATCGGAGAAAGGGTCACCGGTAGCAACAAGCCGCGATCCAGGTATGGTCGGAGAAGCAATCGGCTTGGCACCTGTCATTCCACTGCGATCCAGAAGCTCCAAAATGTACTTTTTCTGAGAGAGAAGCAAACCGGCGGGAAGATGGTGCACCTCAATGCCAAGGAAGAAGTTGAGCCTGCCCAAATCCTTGAGAGAAAACACCGAGTGCAAGTGCCGAACAAAATCATCAATGAACTGAGTCTTGGAGCCGGTGATAACGAGATCATCGACATAGACGAGAACATAAATGACATCCTGGCCATGTCGTTTGATGTAGAGAGAACTGTCTGAGACACACTGCATGAAACCATGCCGAAGAAGTGCCTGACTGAGCTTTTGAAACCAAGCTCGGGGTGCTTGTTTGAGACCATAGAGCGCCTTCCGCAGTTTGCAAACATAAGATGGATGAGATGGAGAAACGAAGCCCGGAGGTTGCTGCATATACACTGTCTCAGCTAAGTCTCCATTAAGGAAGGCATTGTTGATGTCGACCTGCCGAAGAGACCATTGCCGAGTAATGGCAAGACTGAGGACAAGTCGAATAGTAGTGGGTTTAATGACCGGGCTGAATGTATCAAAGTAGTCCACTCCTTCCTCCTGATTGAATCCCTTGGCTACCAATCGAGCTTTGTAGCGATCAATGGTGTCGTCCGCCTTCTTTTTTATCCTAAAAATCCACTTACACCCCACAATATTAGAAGTAGGGGGCTTAGGAACTAAGTCCCAAGTCCCATTAGTCAATAGGGTATCAAACTCTAACTGCATAGCATGTTGCCAGTTTGGGTTTTTATTGGCTTGGATGAAGGTTTTTGGCTCTATATCCAGTGGATCGCAACGAATGGGGTATTTAGTAGCTAGAAGGGATTTTGGTTTGAGGGAGTTTGTGGCGGCACGAGTGATCATGGGATGATGGGAGGTGGTCGAAGGTCTAAAGTAGGATGGGGCGTGTTGGTATGGGATGATGGTCGAGGACGTGAAGGATGGAGGTTCGAGGGAAGGAGTAGTGACCCGAGGTGGAGAGGGAGTGGTCTCGGGTGGAAGAGGAGTAGACCGAGGGGATGGTGGGGTGGTCTCGGGTGAAGGAGGAGTGATCCGAGGTGGAGAGGGAGTGGTCTCGGGTGGAAGAGGAGTAGACCGAGGGGATGGTGGGGTGGTCTCGGGTGAAGGAGGAGTGATCCGAGGTGGAGTGGAGGTAGAAGTGATAGCCTGAGGATCAAGTAAGGTAAGATCAAACACTGGAGTATCAGAAGATTGAGATTTGGAGCTATGCACTAGATACGGGAATTGAGATTCATCAAAGACAACATGACGGGCAATGTAGGTGCGAGATGAGGGGACATGGTAACAAAGATAACCTTTGTGTTTAGCACTATAACCGATAAAGATGCAGGCAACAGATCGAAATTCAAGTTTGTTGCTATTGTATGGACGGAGATAGGGAAAGCAGAGACACCCAAAGGATTTTAGAAAATGATAATCAGGTTCCCTATCATAGAGACAAGCATAAGGGGATTTGTTTTGAAGGACAGAAGTGATGGTTCGATTGTTGAGATAAATGGCTGTGTGAAAAGCTTGTTCCCAAAAATTGATGGGAAGAAGGGAGTGTGCTAACAAGGCTAGACCCTTTTCAACAACAATTCGGTTGCGCCTTTCGGACGCACCGTTTTGTTCAGGTGTATGAGGACATGAGACACGATGTAAGATACCGTGATTTTGAAGAAAGGTGGAAATGTGTCGGTACTCGCCCCCCAATCAGATTGTAAAGCTTTGATTTTTGTTGAAAACTGAGTTTCGACCATAGTTTTGAAAAGGGTGAAAGCATTGAAAACTTGAGATTTAGAGGGTAAGAAATAAATCCAAATGAATTTAGTGCAGTCGTCAATAAACAAAACAAAGTAGCGATTTCCATTCAATGAAGGTACATAAGCTGGTCCCCAAACATCCGAATAGACTAAATCAAAAGGATGAGTAGAAGAAACATGAGAGATAGGTAAATGAAACCTATGACTTTTACCTAATTGACAAGCACTGCAAATGGGCAAGATTTTATTTGCGGAAACAGGTAAATTGAAATCTACTAATTGACGATGCAAAACATATTCATGAGGATGAGCGAATCTGTGGTGCCAGCAAGCTACCGATGCACGTTCACCAACAAAGACCCGAAGACCAGAGGATGATGGACGGATAGGTAGCCGATACAAACCATTTTCAACCACTCCCTTGAGAATTCTCCGGCCCTGGAGATCCTTAACAAAACAATGATTAGCATGCAATTCAACACTGACATTGTTATCTTTGCATAGTCGAGACACACTAATTAGGTTTTGGGAAATTTTGGGAACAAGTACATCTTTAAGATTAAGGGAATTAGCAACATGCGATGAAGATAAAGAATGAGAGCCAATATGAGTAATGGGTAGGGACTCACCATTGCCAACCATCAGATTGTCGGTGCCGGTGTACTCGGACTGAAGATGGAGCGCTCCGAGATCTGCAGTAACATGGTTGGTGGCTCCAGAATCTACCACCCAAGGATCAGATAACGCTGACGGACTGGTGTACGCCATGTGTGCCTGTTTGCGGGCTGGAGGACGTTGCTTCTGCCGTTTCGCCGAGCGAGGGTTTGTGGCTGGGAAGTCGACCACATTGAACCGCTGATGACAGTTACGGGCATTGTGGTATGGCTTCTCACAAATTTGGCAGATGGTGCGCGGGGAGTCACTGTCAGCAACGTTGGTTCCAGTGCGCGGTTTTGCTCCTTTGCGGTGTGCTAGGTGTGCTGCTGGCATGGTGGAGTTAGAACAAGAGTCCAGGATTCGTTGTTCTTCCTGGAGCAGCAACCCTAGCAGCTCGTTGGAGGAGACAGATCCAAGACGCATGCTTAGGGCCGTCTTGAACGAGCCATACTCAGGTCCGAGTCCGAAGAGGATGAAGGAGACAAAATCCTCATCGGAAACAGTTGTTAAGCATTCAGCCAAAGCGTCGGAGATGATGCGTTTCTTTTGGACATATTCCATGATCGACATCGATCCCTTGGTGAGGAGTTGAAGTTGCTGCTTAAGGTGCGTCTCTCTGGCCTTGGTTTGCGACTGGAACATTTGTGCCAGCATTGTCTAGACGTCGGCGGTCGAAACCGCGCGAGCAACATGACCCAACAGTGGAGCCGTGAGAGTGGAACGCAGCCACAAAAGGACTAATCTGTCCCTGCATTTCCACACTGCAAACTCGGTATTCGGCCGACGATCGACGGAACCCTGAGCTGGTGATAGAGTCTCCGACGGTGCTGAGCCGGGAACGAGGAAGCCTTCAAGTTCATATGATTCGAGAGCTGATCGAACGGTACCACGCCATAAGAAGTAATTGGTGTGGTCTAGACGAATTGCTAATGCCGGGAATTGCAGTGTTGCCGCGGCTCCGCCAGCTGCAGTAAAGAGAATTTGGCTGCTTGCGGTAGAGGTAGTATTGTTGTTTTCAGAAGATGAATTATTTTCGGAAGCCATGTTTTTTTTTGGAATGGCTCTGATACCATATAATTATGCAGAAAGGAATACTGCCAAAGGTTGATTTCATTGATTTGTGAAGACTCCTATATATACACAGAGTCTGCTAACTATATTCCTATTTTACTTCTACGTAATACAACAAAGTCCCTGTAGTATAGGACGTAATATTCTACGTTACAACAGAATGGAAAAGGTCAGCAACGAATTTAGTAAATCCTCCTCCGTCAACCAGTAAAGGTTAGACTCAGACCCCATAATCACTTTCCTGATTCAGATGTGTTTGTCTTTGTTATATGTATGTATATATATATATATATGTATGTATGTATATATATATGTATATATGTATATATATGTATATATGTATGTATGTATATATGTGTGTGTGTTTGTGTGCGGAGAGAGAGAGTGCATATGACTACAAATTAGAGCTACCGTAATCCTTTTCTAGCAACACTAATGAAAATGTTACAATAGCTTATAAAATGTCACTTAAACCTTTGAAAAATGTTACCAAAATCTTGAAAAGTGTTGCGTTAGATCTTAATGCAACATCACATAATGTAATACTTATAAAAGTGTTGCAATAGCCCCAACTTAGTATGCTTAACACCCAAAGCAACACCTTCAAAATGTTACATTAGCCTTAGTTTGTAATAGTGGAGAGAGATATTAGAAATATTAAGGCTATGTTTGACAGAACTTTTAACCTATTGTGCTTATAAGTAAAATATTTTTTAGTGTTTGGTGAAGTGCTAAATAAACAATTTATTTTGAAAGCAGAAACTATTTTGGGGAAAAACAGAAGCTAGTCTTTCCCGCTTTCAAAATAAGTCAGATTTACTTATACTCACAGCTTTGCCAAACAGAACCTAAGTCAAAGTTCACTGTGTTTATTAGTGGTAATCAATTTAATTCATATATAGGAGGAAACAGGAGTGAGATTGAAACTCGCGGGAGGGAGGGGTTTGGTTAAATCCCCACTACAAAACATTCGTCGCAAATATTCCCCGACTAAAAGTATAAACTTTGACTAATATGCAACTGTCACATAAAAAATGTCACTAAAGCCCCTGTGACGAATAATCTAGTGACGTTTACAAGACTGTGAAAAGTGATCCAACTCCCTCTCCAGCACATAATGATGATAGTCCACTTACCTTTTATTCCATTTTTGCAGTACCTTATATTGTACAGGAGTATTTGCAGATACTTCATTAACTCTTAAATTCACCCAATATTGTATACGAAAACTGATTTTCTTCCTTTATTTCTATTTTTTTTTTTTCATATAACAGCTAGAGGATTAATATCAACCGTGGCCATTGTAGCTCTCATTGTTGTCCCAATGTTTGTCATCATTTTGGTGGTCTTTTGCATAGTCACAAGAGAATGGAAGCCACGCAATGTAATGGTGGAAACAACAGGTAATTTAACACAATGCAATCAAATGGAAGAAACTTTCATGGTTTAGTTGTGCTAATCATTCCTCAAAGTTGGTCCAAAAATTTTAATTAAATATTCTTGCACATTTATAATATCACGCTTTAGTGTCACTAGTATAAATATTTAAGATTTTATGACTTCACCAAGTTACCTTCTGTGACGCTGCAATTAAAAAACGGCAGAGTGAATCACGCAAATTAGCGATGGCAACCAAAACAGTAGGTGCCAGAAAGTTGGGAAAAAATGTCAATTAATTTTTCAACAGAAGATGGATTTGTTGGACATCGTAAAGGCCCTCTTCTTTTCAATGAAGTGTACTTCAATTCAGTTCATTTTAGTCGAAAAGAACATAGTTTAAGTTGGGCAAACCCTACTAGTGAGTTACCCTACATGTTCATTTGGTTTTCTGTCTTGTCTCTAGGTGGAATCAGTATCATAGAAAACGCAGAATCCTTGAACTATAGTCTCAGAGATATTCGAAATTGGACCAACAACTTTGCAGAAGATTGTAAGCTTGGCGGAGGTGGCTTTGGTAATGTCTACAAGGTACACTTTTGTATATAATCAATGCTAGAATTTGTATAGACACATTGACAATATTAAGTGCAAAATCATCGCAATAATTGTTAAGTTTTCATTATGTATAATTTCATATTAATAATAAAGTGCATTCAGGGTAAATTACCAAATGAGCAAGAGATAGCTGTGAAAAGATTGTCCAGAGGCTCATCACAAGGTACTCAAGAATTCGTTAATGAAATTTCATTACTTGCGAAGGTTCAGCATAGGAATCTGGTTCGACTTTTGGGATATTGCTTGGAAGACGAAGAAAAGATACTCTTATATGAGTTTGTTCCAAAAAGAAGCCTGGACTACTTCCTTTTTGGTACTCATCTTCAATTAATTCACTAAATGTTAGCATTAAACTTTGATTCTAATTGTGTCACGCTGAATTGCACAGATTTAGATAGGCGACCATTGTTGAACTGGTTAACCCGTTACAACATCATAAGAGGAGTAGCTAAAGGACTTCTTTATCTCCACGAAGAATCCCGCCTTAAAATTATACATCGCGATCTTAAAGCCAGCAATGTGCTACTAGACGAGAACATGAACCCTAAGATTGCAGACTTTGGCATGGCTAGGCTTTTCGAAATTGATCAATCTCAAGGAAACACAAGCAAAATTGCTGGCACATAGTGCGTTGCATACCTACACATCTTATGATATGATAACAAATATTGAGATTAACGGAACAAGTCTCTGATGATCTCTTCTGTTTTTGAAGCGGGTACATGTCCCCTGAGTATGCAATGCATGGGATAATCTCAGTGAAATCAGATGTCTTTAGCTTTGGTGTGCTACTTTTGGAGATTATAACTGGCAACAAGAACAGGCGTTTCTTACAATCACAAACAGAAGAAGATCTCCTAAGTTATGTGAGTTCTTGCCTCAAATCTTTGAACTTAGGTCACTTGTTCTCTCAAAAGAAATATATATCCTGAGACAGCACATCTTTCATGTAACACTTACAACTGTTTTAAAGTGTAGTTAAAATATAACACACCTACTATGTAACAGTTATAAAATGTTGCTGTTGCTAAAAGTGAAGCTAAAATATAACACATCTTTTATGTAACACTTATAAATGTTGCTTTGTAAAGAGTGTAGCTGAAATATCTAGAATGATATTTACTTTCAGTTGAAATTAATTTATCATATAGTAACCCATTTTAAAATTTGTTTTTTAAAGATTTTCACTATGCTAAGAAAATGAGTTTTTCTATTATAAGTTGATACTCTTCTATAATCATTTTAATTTTAAAATATACCTTTTATTTTAGATATGAATTAAAAAGAAGATACTCCCTATCCCGACTCAAACTTTACATTTTATTATTTAACACTATTTTCTATCAAATTTTTACCACATATTTGAATAGATATAAAAAAAAATTATATTATCATATGTGATATTGCTGTATTCAACGTAACAAGTAGTTTGTGAATTTTAAATATTAATTATATATTATTATTGTACATAGTTTAACATATTAACGGTCAAATATATTTTTTGATAACTGTGAAAAAAATCCTATGATATGTGAGCTGGGAAGGAGACAGTATCATTTAATCAAATACAATATACCAAATTGGGAATTTTAATTAAAAGTAAGAATACTATTATTTAACAAGTTACTGAAATTTCTTTACCTTGTGATAAACAAGGTATATACTCCCACTATCCCATCTATACACTAGTAGAGACCAGCTCATTAAAGGCAGTGATAGAAGGTAGGTTCCGAACCCCTTCCGAATCTCAATTAAAGGCGGTTCTAATTGGAAAAAGGCAGAACCGCCAACCGCCTTTAACGATGTCGATTAAAGGTGATTCCACCTTTAATGGACTAGCCCAAGATCCCCATACTAGTTATGCTCACCAATCCATAAACTTCTCAAGCACCTTAGATTTCTTACCAAACCAGCGCCTCCAATTCCTATAGGCTCCCAAGATTTTCTTTCGCCACCCGCGCGCCCTCACCACCACCTCACCAGTCACCCTCCATCGCCTCTCACTCCACCGCCGTCCAGTGGTGTTGCTTCCTCCGCCGTCCGCCCTTGAAGGTCGTTCGTCGTCCACTAGTGTTCCTTCCTCTGCCATCCTCTAGTGTTGCTTCCTCAGTTGTCCGCCGTTGAAGACCCTCCACCATCCACTGGTGTTACTCCTCCACCATCCGCCGCTGAAGACCCTCTGCCATTCGCCGGTGAAGACTTTCTTCTGTCCGGTAATCAAGTGCAGCAATCAAGTGCATGCTTGTATGTGCAATAATCAAATGCTTATTTGTTTTGTTTGGAGTAATCAAGTGCCTGTATGTGTTGGCTCAAGGTGCTACTCATGTGCTGTGTTGCTCCGATCTGTTGCTTTGCTGCCTGAAAATTATTAGGTTTTGGCAGTTTTTTTTTTTGGAAGGGCAGATTTATGTTCCGAGTTCGTAACCTCTATTAAAGGTGGTTCCATCCACCTTTTAAAGGTGGTTTTTAACCACCTTTAATTGAATTTCTTTAAAGCGGTTCTAGGAACCACCTTTAATTGAAGACGGTCAATGGCACGATCAGAGAAAGCACCTTCACTGGTCCAATAAAACAGCCTTCAATGACCCATCCCTCCACTAGTGGTATTTGCACATGTTGACTTTTGCAAGTTGACCAAAATTATTTTTGACCGTTAATATCTTTAATTGTATACATTTATAAATAATAAAAAGTTGATATTATGAAAATAGATGTTACGACGATTCTAACAAAATCTTACACGATAATGTATTATCTTATATATTGCTCAATTTTTACTCTTCAAATTAACTAATTTTGACTAAATGAGTAATGCTTGTGGAAATATATCTAGAACAGGGAGAGTATAATTAATCTATACATTCATCCCCCTTCTCATAGGCTAATAACTTCTAGATATAATACATCAAATACACTTTTGAAGTGGTGCCTTATTATATCATTGTATTATAGGCTTGGAGACAATGGAAGGATGGAACACCATCAACACTGCTAGATCCAAGCGTTGGAAATTCTTACAACGAGAAGGAAGTGATTCAATGCATTCACATAGGGTTGCTGTGTGTCCAAGATGATGTCGAACAAAGGCCTACCATGGCTTCTGTAGTTCTGATGCTGAGTAGCTACTCCGTTACGCTTCCGACACCGAATCCGCCGGCGTTCGTAGGCAGCCAGAGTTTCCCTAGGCAGCTACCTGTCGGAACAGAGTCAGATAAGTTATCCACCAATGAATCATTAGTCCCAGATTTGTCCAGAGATTGTGCATCCATCTCAGAGCTTTATTAGAGGTAGAATAAGATAACATAATCAAGTTGATATACTCAGAGCTTGGAGTATGTGTTATGTCTATTGAATATTGGATTCTTTTGTGCTGCTGTCTTTTCATCTGTAAAATACTTGTCTCTTTCTTCCAATTACATTTTCATATTTGTTGAACGCCAAGATTTTTATTAAAAATATGTAATATAAGTTAGACTCTTGGATATCAAATTGATTTTTACTGTTTTATCAGGATCATTTTAAGTTTAAGTTAAATTGTTCCCCAATCAAAGCAGCAACCTCGGCCTTGTATTTGTTGGCTCAAATGTAGGAGTTATTGCTATAGTCTTCTATTTAAATAGAATTTGTATACTTCGTGCCCCACTACAAATTAAAGTCATGTAATATTTTGAAAGTGTTGCTTTAAGTGCTAAAAATGATAAGTTGGATCTATTGCAACACCTTTACAAGTATTACTTTAGATGATATTGCAATAGATCTGATGCAACACTTTTCAAGATTTAGGTAACATTTTTTAAAAGTTTAAGTAGCACTTTATAAGATATTGTAACATTTTAATAAGTGTTGCTAAAAAAAAGTTATGATTACTCTAGTTTATAGTAAACTAATGCACTCATGCAATTATAAATTGCTACTTTAACAAGTTTAGTGTTTCAAACGTATAAATTTTAGCAACATGAAAAATATAAATTAACTTAGATGAGTGCGTCTCTTGAAAGACGGTCTTTCCATAAGTTATGGAAAGACCAAGGTTTAAAGTGTAAATTAGAAGAAATGAAGATAAAATTTTTGGGTTGCATGAACCGGGTTATAAATTTTATAATTACTACATGTTGCATACTAAAAGTTTAATATTGCAACTAAGACCTTTCACCTTTTATTATTCTAATTATACCCGTCTTTCCACAAGCCTATGGAAAGACCGTCTTTCCCAAGACTTTGCCAACCTAGATGGTCAAATCAATAAATCAACACAATCCAAGGGAGTAAAACCAAGAGGATCAATACAATAAATATTATTAAATGAACAAGATATTCGAACCTCACAACCAGATCATGATGGTTTCGTTAGATGAAACTAAATATTTAGTTTTTCATAGCAAATATTCAGAGAAAATATGAAATAATATATATTTTTAATTCTATTCTAATTTTATGAAAAACCCATGCTTTTATACCAGTAAAATTCTAACTATTCCCTCTGTCCCAGCCATATTTGTACATTTTTTTGTCAACTTTCTCATGCCACATTTGACCACCGATAACTTTAGTTACATATACTAATGCTGTATTAAAATTTGATATTTTGAAAATACATTATACAGAGAATTTAACGATATCTCACATGAAGATATTGACATCTATATACTAGTTGAAATTTATAGTCAAACGTGTCTTGAGAAAGTTGACCAAAAATTGAACATATATGGCTGGGACAGAGGGAGTAGAAAAAAAAAAGATTTCTCCAAAATAAAATCTAAATACTCTAAAAAATACTAAAACAAGTATAGTACTTCAATGATGGGACTTCTACCTAGAATAGAAAATGAAATAGAACATGAACACGAATGGAATTCTTGCACCAACATGGAATTTTTTAAAAAAAAAATCCAAAAGAAAAAATTGGCCACCTCTCACAAAAAACATTAAAGACTGCCAATGGCGCGGGGATTTTATTAGGACCCCAACCCTGAAAAATAAAATAAGTGGTCATGGTTTGTTACATGAGATAAGGGCAATAATCTCGCCGCTTCAAAAATGATATATCTATTTTAATCTAACAGCTTTGGCGAAATAGATACAACTAAAATAAGCGATGTGTTTCCAAAAATAGCAATCTCCTCCCCATGTGTTAATTGCTAATTTTGACCGGAGATTGCTTATTATAGAGTATGTAGTGGGGGATTTATACATGTCAAGAGTAATGATCTGGGAAGATATCCATCTGAGACCAAACTTGTACCGCTGTGCCCGAAATAGTGCTGGTAATTGATATCCCGTTTTGATTTGTGGCTTGTCCCTGCAATAATTTTTTGCATTTAGGCAATCTGTTCCAATTTCAAACTGCATTGAACTAATCGATTTACCTATCAAAACACCATGTTGCAGAGCCGTAATTATGCATTTAGAGCTGATTCAGAGCGAGTTTTGATACCAATTGCTTTAATCACGTTACCTTCTGGATCTCTGACTATGGTCCCTAAACCAGCAATTTTGATAGGTGCCAGTCCCTATCAAAATTGTTATTAGAATAGGAGGGGAAGTTTAGGAAAGATAGGTATATACCCTCTCCAATTCTTTCAAAGATAACATCCGCATTTGCATACTTTCAAAAATCATAGAATTTCTATTCTTCCAAAGATTCCAACAGACTAGTGAAGGCATAAGGTGGACCAGCTGTATGTGGATGTGAGATATACCCTTAAAAGACCAATAAGATGATAATCTATATATCCTAGATGATATGAAATTCATTGTAAAGTCAAGCATTTGCAATTAATTATTTTATTGGCAATTTTGTGTGAATTGTTTTTGAACTGATCTACAGACCATGTTGGAACATGGTGCTGCTGCAGAATTCACGCCAAAGATTTCGATGGAATTCAAGCCGAAATATTGAAGTATTTTAGAATTTATGGTAACTGTATATTTGGCTATATATATTGGGCGTAAGAAGCATATTTGATTTATGGAAAAATCCCTACTTATAAGGAGGAGATTCATTCGAATATATGGGAGAGTTTGAGATAAGGTAAATCCCTTGATTAATGGGATTTGGATATGCTTCTATAATCAGATTTGGAATAGGAATATTGTGGAGATAATCATGGATATTCAGATCTGATTTATGGATATAAATATGGGACAAATACGGCTGCATAACTAATGAATTTATAGAGCAAAGTCTGCACCCAGATTTGCGATCTTACGAAATGGCAAGAGCCAATATACTGTGTTCCAACACTGTCCTGTTGCACTAAGTTCAGAATCATATACCTTAATTCCTCGGGAGAAGGAGATCCAGCGTCGACGGAGATCGAGGTCAGAGGGAGTCTGATCAAGGCGGATTGGTAGCTAGGGGAGCTAGCAGAGTCCACACGTCATAGTTAGTTAAAGATAAGTATTTTGTATGATGGACTCTGTACTATCTTTCTAATTAGTGGATTCATTCTGAACTGGGCCAGGCCCCGCAGATGTGGGTGATTTACACCGAACTGCGTAACCAAGTTGTGTGTCTTTTACGTTTCACGTCATTTTTACACTTGGTTAAACTAGGCATGTTGGAACACACTAGCAAGAACTAGGAAAATTGGTAAAACTAAATTTCATTCATGTTGTGGTATAGCCAGAAATCGGTGAAATTTACTCCGTACACTTGCGGAAGAATCACAGCAGGTAAAAAATGGTTTAGAGAGTCACAGAAAGTAAGGCATGTGTAGCACTTACATACAATATTGAATCTACTGAATCGAAGAACATCATCGAAAGGCAAAATTGCATTTAATAAATTCCATATGAAAATAGATACCTTTTTTGGAACTCCTTGATTCCAGATCTTGCCCACAACCACCTCCCTCACTGCCGCCTTGGATTTCACTGACGCATCCATGGATTTCTTTTGAAGGTTTCTCCTTAATTTATGTGTCATTTGTGGTCGTGGCTCGATCGCAGCCCGGTCGTGTGCATGGGTTCCACTAGGGCAGCCATTTTTAGTCAAAATACCATCATTTGTACCAAATGTGTTGATAACAGATGATGTGGTATGGTAGTACTGTACCACACATTTGTGATTATATAAGAACGATATTGGTAAAATATTACCATGGTATTACCGTACCGTACCACACATTTATATATTAAAAATATAACTAATATTTTGTGAAATTTGAGCTTTTATATAGTTAAGATTTAGTAATTCATTAATATTTGAACAAACAGCAATAATTTGAAATATATAGTTTATGTTTTGGTTCATATATGATGTATATTACTTAAAGTTTAAAATATTTTTTAAAATATATTTTTTAAACCATACAAAAAAATAAAAATTCTAATTTCTTTAATTTACTGTAACCTATTTATTACAGTTCTTAATTTTATGTTATCTTACTTTATTATTGTGATTAGAGAGTATTTCATTTTCTGAAATTCATATTGTACAATAGAAGACTTAAATTATTTGTAATTTGTTTTATGAGCAAAAATTCAATTCATTATATCTTATACTGGTGGTAACCTACCATACCACACCGATACCCACCAAATTTTGCGTGTACTGATATATTGGTATGCCAAAGACTTGGTACAGTATTGATTTTTAAAAATAACATATCAACATTGTTGAAATAGTAGTTGGTATAAGTAAAACAATGACTTATGTGGCCCACGAACTATCCTCGTCGTTCACCTTTGGCCCTCCAGTTTTTTTCCCATACTTTAGACCTCTGAACTAACCAAACTGGTAATTTATGGTATTTCTGTCGCTTTAAACCGTTAAATCCCACTAACGGCCATACACGTGCAGATCACGTGATTTTTTAAGGGCAAAAAAGTCTTTTTCATTTTAATCCCCCACATTTGTAAAAATGCTGGGTTGATTTTAATGCACTCATATCAATCAGGGGGTTGAATGAAAATTCTGAAAAATTTTACTAACCCTACCTTTACCCCATATTAGATCCTTCTTCCACCACCATCAAACAATTCCCACCTTTATCGAAAATTCCACCCGTCACCTTCATCCGCCCTAAAGCTCACCGAAAAATACCAATGGCCGCTCTAGTACTTCATCGATGGCATCCTCATCGTCGTCTTCCCGCCCTTGGATGACACCCACCCACCATCACCTCTCCTCCCTCTTCTTCTCACTAATCTCCACCCTAAACCTTAAACCCTCATGCTCTCATCGCCATCACCTCTTGCTTGCCACCCGAGTTATATCTATTATTAGAAGACTAACGAGTGGAAGAAGAAGAAAGAAGACGAAAAGGGGAAAAATATGAGGGCATCTCCATCTTTTCCCTTTTTTCTCTTTCTCTTTTCCTTTTTCTTTTTTTTAATCCACGGGAAAAAAGTTATTTTATCAAATTTCGGTCAAACTTTTCATTGACAATTAGAGTTAACGGTGCTTATGATTAGATTGACAAACACATCAATAAATTAGGGTTATAATTGATAATTTCTCATTTTATAGAATTATATTGACAAAAGATAGAGGCATTTTAACTATTAACTCAAATAAATAAGTTTACCGACATTAACGTAGGGGGTAGTCGCATCAATATGTGGAAAACTTTAATCATCATTAAAGTCTAGACTGATTATAACATGACTAGTATTCGAAAGAATTTGTAATTCACTCCCAAAAGAAATATGATGACAATTTGGCTCCATCACTGACCCACCAGAGATTAATTATTTCCCTGTTCTAGGAAAGAAGAATAAGAAGAAGAGACGACTAGCTCCAGGAATAGTCAATAGTCTGCTTGTAATTAGTTTTGTTAATGATTTAGAAGAATATTCTTATCATAATAGTAGATGTAATTGTATTTTTTTAAAAATTTGTATAAGAATCTTGTACTACTATATAATATATCATGAATTCATGAATACAACACACATTATTACCCTTATTTTCTACATGGTATTAGAGCCTAAAATCCCGATCCTAAGAACCTAAATTTTTCCATTTTAAATTTTTCGTAAACACTGCTGCCATCGGCCGTGCGTGACGCGCAACCGATTAGAGTTGTTTTTCCTTTAAAAAAAATCTCTCTCTGTTCGCCGAAGCCAAGTGCCTGCCGCCGCTATCCTCAGCAGCCACTGTCTCATGTCTCCGGTGATCCTCTGTCTCCGGCGAGCCTCCATCGCCTTGGCATCTGACCATTTTCAGCAAGCCGAATCAGTCTCGATCTAACGGTGGCCGCCGTCGATCTCTGCCAGGCCGACGAAGACTCAACATCAACCGCCGTCCGTCAATTGCCACCATTTTCCGTTTGCCGTTTCACTCCAACGACTTGGTCCAGACCAAATTTTGATCTGGTAACTCCAGGACCTTGCTCCAGCAACTCGTCCCAGCGTCGTTTGCCATTTCTCCCAAGAATAAAGTCGTGCGTGAGATTCACTCGTGCGCCCATTGAAGTTGCCTGAAGTCACGCGCGGTTGAAACACATGCGACCTCCCCTCCAGCAGCGCGTGTATCCACGCGCCGTACCGGGACGCGTGCCATCAGCTGCTATTTCTGCAGCTTCTTTGTTGCTCTCTCGCCTGTTTGTTCACACAATTTGTTTTATTTGTTTATTAAACAAAATTAATTGTGTTATGGCTATTTTCGCTAGTGTAGTGACGTCCCCGCAAGGGTTTACGACGGCTACCTCCTCTGGCGCACCTACACGATCTTATTTTAGTCCTGCTCTGTCTGACGATCAATGGAGTACGACCATACATTTATTTAATCGGTTTTATTCGTTATCTGACAATGGTTCAGGTAATTCTACTTTACCCTGGATTCTTGATTCGAGAGCCTCATATCACATGACTGGTGACAAAGGTTCTCTTACTGATATTACTACTCCTACCAATACTGTGTATGTTATACTGCCTAATGGATCTGTATCGTCTGCTACACAATATGGGTCTATTTATTTTGGTGATGTCACCCTTACTCATGTGCCCTACATACCTACTTTGCGATGCAATTTATTATCATGCTCGAGATTGTTATCTGCCTTAAAATGTCTAGCCTTGTTTACTGAAAATTATTGCATTTTATTGTGATTGGCGTGGGTGAACAGAAGGGGGGTTTATTGGCTTCGTATGTTGGATACTCGCTTTCGTCTTCATATCCTGCAGTCTATTCCGACAGTTGATTCGGTTTCTTCATCTGATTTATGGCATCAACATTTTGGTCATCCATCATCTACAGTGTTGTCTTCTATTCCTACTCTTGATTTTAGCACAAATAATACTACTGTACCTTGCTCTGTATGTTATAGAGCAAAACAGACTAAACTTAGTTTTCCATTGAGTTCAACAAATGCTACTGCATTATTTGAATTAGTGCATTGTGATGTTTGGGGACCTTATCAAACTCCATCCTCTAGTGGTGTTATTTGTTGACGATAGTCGATGATTATTCCAGAGCTGTTTGGGTTTATTCATTAGTCGCTAAGTCTGAAGTAGCATCTAGATTTTTAGAATTTAGTGCCTTAGTGAAGAACCAGTGGGGTTGAACCATACAACGTGTTCAGGCTGATAATGGGACTGAATTTCTGCCTTTGCGATCTCATTTTGCTGCATCTGGGATCATCTTTAAGACATCTTTGGTTGGCACACCACAACATAATGGTCGGGTTGAAAGAAAGCATCACCATTTACTCAAAGTGGCACGTGATTTATGATTCTAAGCCAGTCTTCCTATTGAGTTTTGGGGAGAATGTGTTCTTACTGCTGCTTACTTGATCAACCGAACACCGACACAGTATCTGAATGGTCGTACTCTCTTTGGGTTGCTCTATGGGCAAGCTCTCAATTACTCATCATTAAGAGTTTTTGGATGCTTGTGTTTTGCTGCTCATGTTCCCAGATACCGTGACAAGTTTGCACCTAGAAGGCGGCGGTGTCTGTTTCTTGGTTATCCTGCGGAAAGAAAGGCTATCGCCTTTTTAACTTAGAATCCCGTGTGATCTTTACTAATCGGGATGCCAATTTTTTTGAAGACCAGTTCCCGTATTCTGCAACTCCGACATCTGTTTCATCCAATGAACCCAGCGGCGCCACCACATCACCGCCGATTTCCTCCTCCTTGCTGCCGGAGATGCACAGAATTTTTATTCCGCAAGTTGCTACCAATTCTACGCCGCCGGTATCCACCGGCCGCCGCCGGTATCCACCGGCCACCGCCGGCTAGTCGCCACCATCTGCCACCGGCCTATCGCCACCGTCCGCCACCGGCCTGTCACCGCCGTCCGCCAACGGCCTATAGCCACCTTCTGCCACCAGCCAGTCGCCGCTGGCCAACCTCCGCCGTCTGCCACAGGCCTGTCGCCGCCGGCAACCGCCAATCAGCTGACGTCTTCTGCCGCCGGTCATTATCCGTCGGCTGCAACCGATCTACCATCTTTGGCATCTACTTTACCTGTTTCTTTGGTGCCGGATAGCTTCACTGCCGAGTTGCCACCTACCAGACAGAGTGTTCGATCTCGGTGACCGCCGTCTTACTTGGTAGATTATGATTGTGATGATCATGCATGTGTTCTTACTACTGAAGACCTCCCCCTTACGTCTCCGTTCACTCATGCATTGTCACTTTCCTCAGGTGTTCTCTATCCCCTTACTGATTATGTAAATTGTGATAATTTTTCTAGTATGCATTCTATATTTTTGCCTCTCCAATCTCACTTTACTACATCTGGGGTTATTTTTTAGATATCTATGGTTGATACTCCGTAACAGAATGGTCGTATTAAAGAAAGCATCGTCATTTACTCAATGTGGCGCGAGCTTTACGGTTTCAAGCCAATCTTCCTATTGACTTCTGGGGAGAATGTGTTTTTACTGCTGCCTACCTGATCAACCGAACACCGACTCAGCTTCTCAATGGTCGTATTCCCTTTGAGTTACTCTATGGCCAGGCGCCAAATTACTCTTCTTTACGGGTTTTTGGATGCTTGTGTTTTGCTGCTCGTGTTCCTAGATATCGTGATAAGTTTGCGCCGAGAAGTCGACGGTGTTTGTTCCTCGGTTACCCTGCCGAAAAGAAAGGTTATCGTCTTCTCGACTTGGACTCTCGAGTTATCTTTAATACTCGGGATGCTAATTTCTTTGAAGACCAGTTCCCGTATTCTGCAACTTAACAATCTGCTTCATCTGATGAACCTGGCAGCGCCACCATTACACAGCCGGATTCCTCCTCCTTCTCGTCGGAGCTGCACGATTTTTGCGATCTGCCTTCCAAAGCCGATCAACCACTTCCGGCGCCCGTCAGCCTTTTGCCGTCCGCCGGTGGCCAGCTGACACCGGCTGCCCTTTCACCGGTCAATGCCGACCAGTCACTGCCGACCAATCACTACCGGTCAATGCCGGCCAGTGAACGCCGGTCAACCCCAGCCGGTCCACGCCGGCCGATCAACTCCAGCCACCACCGGCATTTCACCTGTGGCCGACAACCTCCCGGTGGTCATCTTTGGCGGCATGCCGTCGACTATACCGCCCAACGTCGGTTCCTCAATGCCAACCACGGCCAGCCTTCCTACACCATCCGTCGCTGGTTCTTCTTCGCAAGTTGTCGTCGATCCACCATTTACCAGACAGAGTGTTCGATCTTGTCATCCACGTCTTATTTGGCTGATTATGATTGTGATGATTCTGCTTGTGCTCTTGTTACTGAAGACCCCCCCCCCCCTTTCGACTACGTTCCCTCATGCGTCATCACTGTCCTCAGGTGTTCTCTACCCTCTTACTGATTTTGTAAATTGTGATAATTTTTCTACTATGCATTCTAGATTTTTGGGTTCTGTAAATTTTAGTGCAGATCCCACTACTTACTCTGAGGCCTCCCATCATTCTCATTGGCGAGATGTTATGGTTGAGGAACTTACTGCCCTGGAGCAGAGTTAGACTTGGACTTTGTCTCCTTTGCCTGTGCATAAAAAGGCCATTGGATGTAAATGAGTTTACCGAACGAAGTTTCGTTATGATGGTACTATTGAACGTCACAAGGCTCGTCTAGTGGTTCTTGGCAATCGCCAGGTTGAAGGAATTGATTACACGGAGACTTTTGCTCCGGTTGCGAAGATGATATCCGTTTGATTGTTCCTGTCTGTTGCCGTTATATGTGGTTGGAAACTGCATTAGATGGATGTTATAATGCCTTTCTGCAAGGTGATTTACATGAAGAAGTGTTCATGAGTCCTCCGCCTGGCTATGCAGTTCCACATGGTCAGGTTTGTCGCCTTCAGAAATCTCTTTATGGTCATCGCCAAGATCCTCGAAATTGGTTTGCTAAACTGGCTCAGGCTTTACGGACATTTGGTTTTATTCAAAATAAGGCAGATTACTCTTTATTTGTCGATTCCCGTGGATCAAAGTCTTTACATGTTCTGGTTTATGTGGATGATTTGGTCATTGCTGGTAGCTCTTCTTCCCTCATCTCTGAGTTCAAGAAATACTTGGGTTCTTGTTTTCACATGAAGGACCTTGGTTTTCTTAAGTATTTTTTGGTCATAGAGATTTCTAGAAGACCGAAGGGGATGTTTCTCTCACAAAGGAAATATGCTTTGGACATCCTATATGATACAGGTTTATCTGCTCCTAAACCACTTGATTTTCCGATGGAGCAACAACATGATTTGGCACGTGTTGAAGGCTCTGCCTACCATGACCCGGAGCAGTATCGCCGCTTAGTTGGGCGCCTGATTTATTTGATGATTACTCATCCTGAACTTAGTTATTCAGTTCATACTATTGCGCAATTCATGAAGTCTCCTTGTGTTCCTCACTGGCAAGCTGCGGTTCGTGTGTTGCACAACCTGAAGAGTCATCCTGGTCAAGGTTTATTTCTTTCTTCCCGTAGTACTCTACAATTGACTGCTTATTGTGATTTAGATTGGGCCGCCTGTCCAATTACTAGGCGTTCCTTCTCTGGTTATTTTGTTATGATTGGTGATTGGTGAACGTCGTTCCTATCACCAAGAAAGCTGCAAACTAGCACACATATTAGTATAGTAGAAGCAGGTCGTATCCACAGAGAACGGTATAATTTCTATCAATTTCAAACTACCAACAAGGTTTGGTTTAGCAACCACGCCTATGATTTGAGATTTGTTTAATAAACTAATGAATTACTAAGCCAAAAATAGGGCCAAAAAATGCAGAAAAATGCAGAGATAAATTACTCACAAATATATGGATAACAAAGGATCGGCATAAGTTAATCTTTGGTTCATTCCTTGATCATCGACTACTCACAATTCATTTAACCCCTACGAATTAATTGGTTATAAGTAGGAACAGTATTTGCTATTTCCCCTAAATTTCCCTTAAATTCCAATCGCAAGCAAGTATTTGCTAAACCCGCGATCATCCTAATTAAGATATTCCTAGCAAGTATTTGTTAAACTAGTTATATCTTAACGATCTTAAGACGTAGGGAACCCAATTTAGATAACAAGCACGTATTTGCATGCAGTTTATCCAATTAATTGTTTATCATCCTATTATAACAGTCATAATTGTTATCTGTTTTTCACAAGAACTCGCTACTTACTAACCCTTTCCAACGATTACGTATTGGTAGAATTAGATAGCATTATCCCAATAATATTCAAGTTGATCAGACTTAAACACATCAGAAATAAGTTTAACCAAGAACAATCAAGAACACATAAGAATCAATTATAAAACAATTAGGCCTCACGATTCATAAACTAATGTTTGTTATTCCATGCCGATATATAAATTAGCTACTCATAATAATTAAACTAAACAAATCAATAATAGAATATTTAAACATAATTAACGAAATAAATAATTACGCAAACCGTGAGGCTACTGTGCGAACTCCAGCGCTAATGTAATTCTTGCTTCCAATTAACAAAAGCATGCAGATCACGCAATTGCCATACATTAAATCTAACTAAAACTCAAAGTAAGTCTGCCGCACACTACTAATGTCTATGTCTTTGGTCTCCGTCTCTGCCGCAAAGCATTAGGTATTTATATACCTTTGCTCGGCCACTAATAAAACAAATCAAAACAATCTTGAATTCGGATTCTTCTTCCGAAAATAAATCAAATTCTATTCTAACTCTAATTAACTAATTCTAAAATTAAGGAATTTCAAATGGAAGGAGATAATACAATCCTTATCAATATGGGAAGTGAATATCTTTATTTTCTTCAAATCCACATGTCTTCAAGAATTCACTTTTCACCCCATAACTTCAGCAATTTTGCTTTTGCCTCTCTTCCTTCACCTCTGGAAAAATGTCTATAAAATAAGAACATTTTCCATTGGAGCACATCGCCTCATTAAAAAAACCTTAACCTGGAAAACCCAGTGGAAAAAACCGTGGGTTAAGGGAAAAAGAGTACAATGTATAGCTCCCTCTCAATTCTCCGCAATCAATGAAATCCTGCACAAAAAACACCTTAAAGTGCAAATTATATCTCAATAAAATCATAATAATCCCACAAAATATGAACACAATATAACACACATCAAATATCCTCACACTTGAATCATGCTTGTCCTCAAGTGTGAAGTGAAGACTATAAGATCAATCAATAATCCACAGTGTTCATAAGTTCTCATTCCCTCGTATGACTCTATCTAAAATGACCCTAAAAATAAAAGTAAGATAGAAACACCAATCACACAACGAAACAGATAAAAATTCAACATTTAAAAACTCTAGATTCTACTCTTATAACGATAAATTTTCCCCTGCCAAGGAGTAAAGGATCACGTTAACGCACCTGGAAATCATCAACCCTTAAAGTAATTTAAATGAAAATGTTCAAGATAAGAAAATCTAATCATCAATTCAGTCAAAATCGGACAAGCAATGAATATTTTCTCACAGTTTCACTCAATCACTCTCAATATATGAAGGACATTCACTCAAATAATTCACAAGTTATAACATAGAGCAGTTAATATGCAAATCAGGAAGGTCTTTCTCAAGGGTTGTAACGGGGCTAGGGACCATTCAGATTGGTGAGATCCTAAGGGTTCTAAGCTCAAACAATATCGATCAAAATATTATGTATGTTTTTTTCTTCAACCATCATCCATGTATAGTAGACATTCACCAACAATCTTCATCTCATGGCTATTATGAGAAGGCCAAGATCACATCAAAGTAGGTGCTATTTATTTTTTTCTTTTCTTTTTTTTTCTTTTTTTTTTCTTTTTTTTCTTCTCTTTTTTTTCAGCACCATTCTTCTTCAATATAGTCCAAAACTGGTACTTTTTTTAGAGGAAAATCGCAACATAAAAAATCTTTTTTTCACTGTTACGCCCCTCCAGTTTGGCCATACGGAACCCCAGTGTCACTGTTCATCATAAAATTCAGCCTTCATTTTTCTGAAATCGTTCAGTCTGGGCAAACTGGACACATACTCAGTAATGTCATCAACTCAAGGGAACACAATGGATGAATTCATCAACATTCACTCCAAGAATATGCATAATAGGACCAAGAGAAAGGATAAAACAAGGCTTTGGCTAAATATATAGTAACTCATATCAAAGAACATAGTCAAAGCTTCAAAGTGTTTCACTAGGGGTTAATGTAATTGGTAGGCAATTTAAGCTGTGTGGTTCATCCTAGTGCCTTCCATCACTTTCACACATAACAACTCCAATTATAACAATGTGATCTCTCAGAACAAAGATTGATGTAGAGAGTGCTCTACTTTAGCTCAAACCTCACTTTAGTAGGCTAAAATATTCAATTAAACTCGTCCTTTTTCGTCATCCCAAAAATCATACTAATCAGATTTCACAAATCATAGAAAATCTCATTCAATAACTTCAAGGCATATTAGATTTACCAAGTTTGTTACAATGAAGTTTACAACCGGCAGGGTACTTTTATCAAGAGCCACTAGAATTTTCTCATGTCAAATTATCGACTCAAACAACATAAAAAAAACACATGTTTCATTGTAAAAAAAAACCTGAAATAAATAAAAATATATTTTTAATTTTTTTTTTCGAAAATACAAAACAAAACACACAAGAAATCTCCTCACACTTAAACTTTGCTTGCCCTCAAGCAAATAATGCAAAGCTCTTATGAGAAAATGTTTAACACGGAGACAACATCATAAAAAAATAAAAGGGAAAGAGGGAACTTATAGTGGTGGGTTTCGGAAAAATTTCCAATCAAGAGGAAAGCGTTTGATCATAATCAGGTTCTACCGCAGGCCTCCCGTTTGGCCAAATGGAACCCTGTGAGTCCAGCTTTCCAAATGTGTGAATTCTCCATGGTGCAAATTCAAGTACTTCAAATCTGTAGATCAAGAATTGAGATCAGATGAAAAATTGAAATTCCTAAAAGATAAAAAATTTAAAAAAAATAAAAGAAGAAAGAAGAAAAAACTAAGAAAATTGGGTTGCCTCCTAACTAGCGTTTTTGTTTATAGTCTTTGGCTAGACTTTTGGATGCCTTTAATGAATATTTGTTGGGCACAATGGAATTTCTTCCATTAATGCCACCTGAGAAGTATCATAGTACGACATAAGGCGATGACTATCGACGAGGAATGCCCTTTTTGCGTCCATGCTTATAATCTCTACCATCCCATCAGGCCAAACATAAGCCACTTCGAATGGTCTAGTCCATTTAGACTTGAATTTCCATGACATATGTCAAAAGTTTGACTCAGATATAAGAACTATCTGCCCAACCACAAATTTCTTAGGCTTCAAATCTCTGTCATGCCACAACTTATTGCGCTCCTTGTACCGCATAGCTTGATCAAACCCTTTCAATCTTAGATCTCTCAATTCTTGGAGTTGGAACTTTGTTTCTTCCTCACACTTGAGCGACTCCATACTCACTGGAAGAGTATCATCATCTTCTTGATAATCATGCTTCAAATCGGGTGGTAACTCCTTCAACTCCAAATCTGAGGTTTTCACATCCGATGAGACTAGTCTGGCAGATAGGTTCCATTTGGCCAAACCGGACCCTGTACGCACTTCAGAAATTTTCAAAATATCCGGTTCGGACTGCGTTAAGTTGGGCATTCCTTGATTTATTTCAGTTCTGAGCACCACTTTTTGAGAGTGCATTGAACATGCCAATTTACGGATTTCCTGATCACTTGAGACTTGAACATTTTCCTCTTCTGGACTTGTAGGAATTTGAATTCCCAACTTATTCTGCAAAACTTCAGTCTCAAGAGAATCTTGGACAAATGGGTCAGTATGATCAATTTCATTCATATTCTCAGCATCTATAGATTTCTCCATGGGTTTATCAATGTTGAGTGTGTACTTATCACCAAAATAATCAAGTGAAATAGTTCCATTCCCAACATTAATGATGGTGTTTGCAGTTTTCAAGAATGGACGACCCAACAATACCCCTTGTGTTCCCTTATCATTGGTATGATTCATTTTTACCACATAAAAATCTGCTGGGTACACAAAGTTATTAACTCGCACAAGCACATTTTCCAACAACCCTTCAGGACATACACAAGATTTATCTGCCAATTGAATTACCACTCTAGTGTATACCATTTCAGCTCCATTCAAAGTTTGATACACAGATAATGGCATGACATTAATTGAAGCTCCTAAATCACACATGGCAGCATTGATCTTCTTATCTCCTATATAACAAGGTAAGGAAAACATACCTGGGTCCTTGCACTTTTGAGGCATTTTCTTTTGGATCACAGCTGACACAGATTCACTCATCATGATCTTGCTTGAGTCTTTAGGTTTCCCTGCAATAAAATCTTTCAAAAACTTGCTCACAGGTTGAAGCCTTATAGCCTACAAGAAAGGTAGGTTAATCTCCATTTTTCCAAAGATATATAGGAAATCAACATAATCATCTTTCTTTCTAGCTAAACTACGAGGAAAAGGGGGAAGAATTTTAATTGGAGGATCATTCTGACCCAACCTTGGATTTGACTCCTTGGTTTGATCAAAATGCCCTTGTACCTCACTTTCTGTTTCTGTCGTGAGCCCCTGTTTGGCCAACTGGGGGCCTCCTGCAGACTGCTCCGACTGCTTCTTAGCTCCTTTTGCTGCGGTCTTAGGAGGTATTGGCTCAAGTTCCTTGCCACTTCTTAACGTCATCTGATTGGCCGTCTCTCTAGGGTTGAGTTACAATTGAGATGGTAATCCAGGTTGCTTCATTCGGAGCTCATTCATCGAGTTTGACAGCTGTGAAATCTGACGTGTGTGCTCCTCTAAGGTGGCCTCAGTCTTTTTCAAACTTTGGATCTGGTTTTGAAGCATGCCCATCATCATGTCTAGCTTTTCATACATAGACTTCCCTTGAGGAGGTGGTGGATTCTGAGCATATGGAGGGGAAGGAGCTCGATGGGGTGGAACATATGGTTGTTGTACTGGATTTCCCGGATCTCGCCATCGAAAGTTGGGATAATCTCTCCATCCCGGATTATAGGTAGCTGAGTATGGGTCTCTCTTTGGCTGCCTATCATTCCAATTCCCCATGGCATTAGCTTGTTCATTCATTGGAAAAGGGCATTGTAAAGTGACGTGGCTTGGATTGCAGCAGATGTCACAAGGTTTTCCAACTGAGGTGCTAGCAACGGTGACCTTATCCACCACCTTGGATAGCACCCTCTCCATCCTGTCCATCCTCTCCTTAAAATCTTCTTGGCTTGAGGGCTCTGTTTGTGCCACTCTTTTTAAGATTCGGATCTCATCAATGTCATACTCCTTCTTGGAATTGATCAACTTCTTCACTATCTCCTTCGCTTCATTTACTCTGATTTTTGAAAATCCACCATTGCTTGCGGTATTCAGCAAATCCTTGTTCGCAGATGTGGATCCTTGGTAGAAATACTGTAGCAGTTGCCCCTCGGTGTATCGATGGTTAGGGCATCAATCCACCAATCGTCTGAACCTTAGCCAAAATGTACTCAGCGGCTCATCATACTCCTTCTTGATGCTCGAAATTTCTTTCCTCAGTGCATCCGTCTTAGTGGCTGGAAAGAAATAGTCCAAAAACAGCTTCTTGAGCGCATTCCAGGAATTGACGGAGTTAGGAGCCAAGCTTGAAAACCACTGGTTCGCTGCTCCTGACATGCTGAACGGAAAAGCCACCAACTTGAACTGATCTTCTGTGACACCAGCTGGTCTTTTCTGAACCTTACAAATCTTGATGAACTCGTTCAAGAAATTGTAAGGGTCTTCGTTACTCTTCCCATAGAACTTCGGAAGAACATTCAGCAGTGCAAGCTTAATCTCCACAGGGGTCGCAGCATCTGGTAAAGAAATTGGTGTGGGAGGGTCTTCTTCACTATGCCCCGTTAATTCCCACATGTACGGATTGTCAGCATTGGGATCCGCCTCTCCCCTGTCCCCCATTACAGTATCAGGAACGGATTCAATCTCAGATTTGGATTCTGTCTCGGAAACAACCTCTGTTTGGCCAAACAGAGGGTCTGCGGCAGCTTTCAGCTTTCTCTCCCTGGAGAGTTTGTAATTCTTCCTAGCTGTCTTTTAAACTTCAGAATCAAATATCAATTCCTGCTCCTGGGACCTGGTCATATACCTAACTAAATAACAAAAAATTAGTAGCAAAATAAATAGAAATTAACTACCGCTCCCCGGCAGCGGCGCCATTTTTGGTGAACGTCGTTCCTATCACCAAGAAAACTGCAAACTAGCACACAGATTAGTATAGTAGAAGTAGGTCGTATCCACAGAGAACGGTATAATTTCTATCAATTCCAAACTACAAACAAGGTTTGGTTTAGCAACCACGCCTGTGATTTGAGATTTGTTTAATAAACTAATGAATTACTAAGCTAAAAATAGGGCCAAAAAATGCAAAAAAATGCAGAGATAAATTACGCACAAATATATGGATAACAAAGGATTGGCATAAGTTAATCTTTGGTTCATTCCTTGATCATCGACTACTCACAATTCATTTAACCCCTATGAATTAATTAGTTATAAGTAGGAACAGTATTTGCTATTTCCCCTAAATTCCCCTTAAATTCCAATCGCAAGCAAGTATTTGCTAAACCCGCGATCATCCTAATTAAGATATTTCTAGCAAGTACTTGCTAAACTAGTTATATCTTAACGATCTTAAGACCTAGGGAACCCAATTTAGATAACAAGCACGTATTTGCATGCAGTTTATCCAATTAATTATTTATCATCCTGTTATTACGGTCATAATTGTTATCTGTTTTTCACAAGAACTCGCTACTTACTAACCCTTTCCAACGATTACGTATTGGTAGAATTAGATAGCATTATCCCAATAATATTCAAGTTGATCAGACTTAAACACATCAGAAATAAGTTTAACCAAGAACAATCAAGAACACATAAGAATCAATTATAAAACAATTAGGCCTCACGATTCATAAACTAATGCTTGTTATTCCATGCCGATATATAAATTAGCTACTCATAATAATTAAACTAAACAAATCAATAATAGAATATTTAAACATAATTAACGAAATAAATAATTACGCAAACCGTGAGGCTACTGTGCGAACTCCAGTGCTAATGTAATTCTTGCTTCCAATTAACAAAAGCATGCAGATCAAAATCTAACTAAAACTCAAAGTAAGTCTGCCGCACACTACTAATGTCTATGTCTTTGGTCTCCGTCTCTGCCGCAAAGCATTAGGTATTTATATACCTTTGCTCGGCCACTAATAAAACAAACCAAAACAATCTTGAATTCGGATTCTTCTTCCGAAAATAAATCAAATTCTATTATAACTCTAATTAACTAATTCTAAAATTAAGGAATTTCAAATGGAAGGAGATAATACAATCCTTATCAATATGGGAAGTGAATATCTTTATTTTCTTTAAATTCACATGTCTTCAAGAATTCACTTTTCACCCCATAAATTCAGCAATTCTGCTTTTGCCTCTCTTCCTTCACCTCTGGAAAAATGTCTTATAAAATAAGAACATTTTCCATTGGAGCACATCGCCTCATTAAAAACCTTAACCTGGAAAACCCAGTGGGAAAAAACCGTGGGTTAAGGGAAAAAGAGTACAATGTATAGCTCCCTCTCAATTCTCCGCAATCAATGAATTCTTGCACCAAAAACACCTTAAAGTGCAAATTATATCTCAATAAAATCATAATAATCCCACAAAATATGAACACAATATAACACACATCAGTAATTTTCCAGTTTCCTGGAAGACTAAGAAGCAACCTACTGTTTCTCGGTCTTCTGCTGAAGCAGAGTATCGTGCTATGGCAGTTACCTGCTGTGAGTTATTATGGCTTCGGTCCTTGCTGAAGGACTTAGGGGTTTCGCACTCTTTTCCTATAAGTTGTTTTGTGACAGTCAATCTGCTCTTCACATAGCGGTCAACCCAGTTTTTCATGAACGTACTAAGCACATTGAAGTTGATTGTCATTTTGTTTGAGATCTTGTACAATCTAGCGCTATTGTTACTCAACATATCCGTATGATTGACCAACCCGCGGATTTGTTCACTAAAGCTCTATGACACAACCAGTTCCATTCCTTACTTGGCAAGTTGAGCATTTCTGATCCGCATGCTCCAACTTGAGGAGGAGTGTTACGGAATTAGTTGTTAATTAGTATTGGTATTGGAATTGGATTTGTATTCCTACCATAATTGTAGATATAATTGTATTATGTTACCTCTTTTCCTAGTTTAGATAGGTATCATGTACTACTATATAATGTATCCTGAATTCATGAATACAACACAGATTATTACCATTATTTTCTACATTACCACAAATAACCAAGTAACCAAATCTGGACCAGTCTGCTTGTAATTAATATCTGTACTTGTAATCTATATTCTCATACAATTATTTCAACCCAAATTTACACACAACTAATGTTCACCACCAAGATGTTGCAAACTGTGTATGTCCCACGCAAAGACTTAGTTTCATCAATAAACTTGTGAACAGGTTGTATTGTGACAAAAATTCAGGAGAAATAATTGTCGTATAGAACAATTGACACTTTTTTTTTTAAGTAAAATGAATTGAAGAGATTGTATGGGTGGGGATAAATTGAATGGATGAAATTAATCTTAATTTTGTCAAAAAGGAAATGTGCCAATATTAAAAGATCAAACAAAAAAGTAAAATGTGTTAATATTAAAAAATCGGAGGGGGTAATGAACAAGGTAAAAATAATTAAGAAGACAATTAACCCAAGAACTTAGGAGACGACTTGCTCCTGGAGAAGTCAATTTATCCAAGACTTAAATTTCCTGTAAACTGTTTTCTTAATTCCAAATTCCTGTCCTAAAGAAAATGTTGTCCTTCAGCAAGATGTTGCAAACTGTTCCAGATTCATCAAGTCTGTACAATTGGGACAATATTGCCCAGACGATACATTATATGAAACCAATAGCTCTTCAGGCAGGATTTACAGAACCAACCTGGATTTCCTCCTTTCTGTTCTAACTTCAAACGCATCTCGCCCTAACGGCTTCTACAATTTCACCACCGGTAGCGCGACCGACCCATCAAACGCACGGAAATCTACGGCCTGTTTCTCTGCCGGGGCGATGTTGGAACAGGGGACTGTCAAGGGTGTGTGAGAACGGCTGGAAGCGAAGTTTTACGGTCATGCCCGGATCGAAAGGTCGCCATCATTTGGTATGATAACTGTATGCTACGGTATTCGAATCGGGCAATCTTCTCATCGATTGCGAATAGTTTTGGAATCTCCTTGTTCAACACAAGAAATGCCACCAATGGGGAATTGTTTGGCCAGGTTCTACGGGATACTTTTAATCAGGTTTGTGATGTAAAAGTAAATTTAATTAAATTCAAGCTCTTGAAATGGAGTGAAGATCATATTCCCTTCTATTCCTCTATTCGTTTACATATGTCTTTGATTACACACTATTTAAAATGAAAGTTTGGTATTCTATATAAACACTACCTGAAAATATTCCAGCAGCGACACTTTTTTGGAATACAAGTGACACTCAAAGTGTTACGCTAAAATTGGTAGTGATGCTTGTGGAAGTGCCTCTATTCAACATGTCTCTAAAATATTGTGACGCGTTAAAGTGTCAATAAATATTGTGACATGAACTGATGTAGTAGTTTATTTTAATTAGTGACACATACTCGTGTCAGTACTCTTTTTTTGTAGTGAAATTACGATAAATCTAGTACCAAAATCCAACGAGATAATAATACACCGGCATCAATTATAATAATAACTGGTAAATCACGAGTTAGTTTGCTAATGAACAGTAACGTTCTGGTGATTTGAGGAACTACAAGAACATAATGAAGAGACAAGTTGAAATTATACTAACCAATATGAGAAACATATAGTGATTCACAATTGCCCAAATAAACATAATGAGAACCACGATAGAATTGTACTTTCTCAAGAAGTCGACAATTGGAAGTCATGTGAGCAATTGTGCCAGTGATAGTGATCCACTGATCAGAAGAACGGTTAATGGCATAATTGCAAGAAACTGAGCTTAAAAATAATTGGGTTAAAATACACTTCCCGTAACTTTTGGTTGAAAATACCAATATAACCTTCAAAATAATAAAGTGTCAAAATAATCCTAACTTATAACAAATTAAGCAAATATAACCTTTTGTATTAATTCTAGCATTGACTGAAGAAATTAGGCATTGTCGGACATGAAAGGTTTAGAATACCGTCGCACATTAAGCTAAAATTTTCCCCCATTTCCCCCATTTTTATCATATAAACCGCGTGCCACCACCGCACCACAGTTGGCTACCACCTCGCCACCATCTCTAATCTCCACCCTGAACACTCCTGCCGTCATCACCACATTCCACCCGCCACCACCTCTCCTCCCCCTTCTTCTCGCTGCTCTCCACTTGCCCGCCATTACCACCTCTCCCCAAACCCTCTCTCATCGCCACCATCTCCCACGGCCTCCCGCCTGCCACTCGGTTTAGATCTATTATCACAAGGCTAGCAGGTGGAAGAAGAAAGAAGAAGAAAAAGGGAAAACATGATGGCATCTCTATCTTTTTCCTTTTTTCCTTTTTTGATTTTTAATCCAGAGAAAGAATGGTCATTTCATTAAATTCCGCCTAATTGAGTGCGCCCATTAGTTAGTCTTTAGGAAGAAATACCATTGACACATGCATCAATAAGGTAGGGTTATATTTGACACTTTCTCATTTTATAGAATTATATTGACTGAAAGTATTATTTTAGCATGTTACTCAACTAATTATGTTTAGCGACGTTAATGTAGTGAGTAGTCACATCAATATGTGGAAAACTTTAGTCATCATTAAAGTCTAGACTGATTATAACATGACTAGTATTCGAAAGAATTTGTGGTTCACTACCAAAAGAATTATGATGACAATTTGTTCCATCACTGACCCACCTGAAAGATTAATTGTTTCCTGGCTCCAGGAAAGAGGAGAATAGTCAATAGTCTGCTTGTACCTAATTTCATCACCTGTAAACTATATTCTCATATAATCATTCCAACCCAAATTTACACACAGTTCACCACCAAGATGTTGCAAACTGTGTTCTTATTGCTATGTTCATTACTTATTTTCAATTCCAGATTCATCAAGTCTGATCCTTTGGGACAAATCTGCCCGAAAAATACACTTTACAGTTCTAACAGCTCTTCCGGGAGAATTTACAGAACCAACCTTGACTTCCTACTTTCTGTCCTAACTGCAAACGCTTCTCGCCCGGAGTTTCTACAGCTTCACCACCGGTAGCGCCGCTGACCCGTCGAACGACACCGCCATCTACGGCCTTTTCCTCTGCCGGGGCGATGTCGGAACCAGCGACTGCCAAGACTGTGTAAAAACGGCCAGCAGCGAAGTCTTACGGATCTGTCCAAACATAAAAGTGGCAACCATTTGGTATGATAACTGTATGCTGCGGTATTCGAATCGGCCTATCTTCTCTGTGGTTGATGCAGGAGTTGCACTCGTCTTACGAAACACGGCAAATGTCACCAACCGAGACTTATTCGGCCGTGGAATGGAGAAAGATCAGAAAATATGAACGAAAATAACAAGACACAAGATTTACGTGGTTCACCAATTTGTCAACATCCATGGGAGACAGATTCACTATATCTGAATTAATGTTTACAGAGAGAAGAGAGACGCTTTATATGTTGTCTCCACTAAACCCTAACAAACTGGGCCAAGAACATAATTCGGCCCAAATCAACAGCAGTCCAATAAAGAGACAAGCTATACCGTCGGACCGGGGGCGACTCCGCCCCCGGACCCCAGGCCAGAGTCGCAGAAGCGGCTATTACAGTATTCAAGGCATACCAACAAATCTCCACCTTGACTTGAATCCTCAAAGTAGAAAACTCCAGATGCACCATTACAGTGCCAGATGAGTAGACTTCGCCCTCCACTCCCGGGACTGCCCATAGAGCACCTAATCAGCTCTGATGTTCAGCAAGTCCAAACAATGTTGAAACATGCTATGTGGAACAGGTTTGGTGAACATATCAGCGGGGTTATCTGCAGTTCCCACTTTCTTCACCCTGATTCTCCTCTTACTCCTCAAGAAATGATATCTGACATCAATATGCTTGGTCCTCTCATGATGGACCTGATCCTAGGCTAGGCAGATTGCACTCAAGCTGTCACAGTACACAGTAGCCTGATCATGATGTAGACCAAGATCACTAACTAGCCCTTTCAGCCATATTCCCTCCTTTGCAGCCTCTGTCAGAGCCATGTACTCTGCTTCCGTAGTAGACAACGTCACTGTAGGTTGCAAAGTCGCCTTCCAACTAACCACAGAACCTCCCAAAGTGAATACATAACCAGTCATCGATCTCCTCGTGTCAACATCACCAGCATAATCAGAATCAGAGTAGCCTGTAACTAAGAACTCGGTATCACCTCTATAAATGAGACCCACATCAGACGTACCTCTAAGATACCTGAAAATCCTCTTCACAGCTTGCCAATGTTCCTTTCCCGGTTGCCCCATGAACCTGCTCACAACACTGACTGCCTGTGCTAAATCTGGCCTCATGCAAACTTAGCATACATCAAGCTCCCCACCGCGCTGGCATAAGGAACCCGAGACATATACTCCTTCTCCTCGTCTGACTGAGGAGCAAACATAGTGGTGAGATGAATATTTGCAGCACTAGGAGTGTCTATAGGCTTGGCTGTAGACATGCCAAACCTAGCCAACACTTTCTGACTGTAGCCTTTCTGTGACAAAAAAAGCTTCCGCTGACTTCGATCCCTAAGAATCTCCATTCCTAGTATCTTCCGAGCTGCACCCAGATCCTTCATCTCAAACTCAGCACTAAGAAGTCCTTTCAACTTCTGAACCTCGTGCTTACTCTTTGCGGCTACCAGCATGTCATCTACATAAAGCACCAGATAGATGAATGACCCATCTCTCAACCTGCTGTAGTAGACACAACAATCATAAGCACACCTCGTATATCCCAGTTGAAGCATATAACTGTCAAACTTCTTGTACCACTGCCTCGGAGACTGCTTAAGTCCATACAAAGACTTCTTCAACTTGCAAACATACTTTTCCTTGCCAGGAACCTGGAAACCATCTGGCTGAGTCATGTACAACTCTTCCTCCAACTCTCCATGTAGAAAAGCGGTCTTCACATCAAGTTGCTCGAGCTCCAAATCCTGATGTGTCACCAAGGCTAGCAACACTCTGATGGAAGTGTGTCTGACCACTGGTGAGAAAATCTCATTATAGTCTACCCCCTCCCTTTGACTGAAACCTCTTGCAACAACTCTTGCCTTGTACTTGAATCCCTCTGCAGGTGATATCCCTTCCTTTTTCTTGAAAACCCATTTGCAAGTGATAACCTTTCTCCCTTGAGGCTGTTGAACCAAATCCCATGTCTGATTCTTCTGGAGGGACTCCATCTCATCTCCCATTGCTACAAACCATTTGTCAGCATCAGTACCTGAAACAGCTTCTCTGTAGGTGGATGGCTCATGAGTATCCACCTCCTCAGCAACCTGTAGTGCAGAACCCACCATATCCTCAAACCCATATCTCTTGGGCGCCCCAACTCCAACCCTCCTGGGTCAGTCCTGAGCTAAACTGCGGAATGTAGCTCCTGATGGTTGAGGATCTAGTGGTGAAGATTCCGGTATCTCAGATTCTGTCTGTGGCTCTTGATCCACCTCAAATTGTTCCAATCTATTTTCACCTTGAGTGACTTCAAGCTCCACCTGTTTATCAACTCCACTAGTTTCTAGCACAACTGTGGGCTTCACCATAGATCTAAGCAAAGAATTTTCATCAAAGACAACGTCCCTGCTCAGAATAACCCTCTTCTCAGATGGAGACCATATCCTGGAGCCTTTAACTCCATCTCCATAACCCACAAAGACACCCTTCTTGGCTCGGGGCTCTAATTTACCATCACTAACGTGATAATAAGATGTACAACCAAAAACTTTTAACTTGGAGTAATCAACAACTTTACCTGACCACAACTCCATAGGTATTTTGCACTCTATACCCGTGTGAGGCCCGCGGTTGATCAGGTAACAAGCTGTACTCATCGCCTCTGCCCAGAATCTCGTTTCCAAACCAGCATTAGAGAGCATGCACCTTGCTCTCGCCAGCAATGTCTGATTCATCCGCTCAGCTACGCCATTCTGCTGTGGCGTATTCCTGACTGTATGATGACGAGCAATCCCTTCATCCCTACAAAACTGATCAAACTCAGGCGAGCAGAATTCCAGCCCATTATCAGTTCGAAGCCTCTTGATCTTCTTCCCGGTCTGATTCTCCACCAAAGCTTTCCACTTCTTGAACTTCGAGAAATCTTTACTCTTATGTTTCATCATGATAACCCAAGTCATCCTTGAGTAATCATCAATCCGAGAAACAAAGTACCTGTGACCTCCCAGTGATTCAACTCGGGAAGGTCCCCATCAATCAGAATGGATGTAATCCAATGTGCCCTTTGTTCTATGAATCGCCTTAGGAAACTTGCTGCGGTGATGCTTCCCAAAAATGCAATGCTCAAAAAAGTCCAAGCTCTTGACCTTGTGGCCACCAAGAAGATCATATTTCGACAGAATCTGCATCCCTCTTTCACCCATGTGACCAAGCCTCATATGCCATAACTTAGTCATATCATCCTGGTGAACCTCCGAAGATGCAACATTAACAGAATCCATAACTGTGGAACCTTGTAGAAAATACAAAGTACCATGCAGAACACCTTTCAGAGCCAGCCTAGAACCTTTGCAGACACACAGAACTCCATCACTCCCTGAGTAGACGAAACCCTTTCTATCCAACGTAGGAAGAGAAATCAGATTATTTGTCATCGATGGAACATGCCTGACATCGTTCAAAGTACAGAAACTACCATCATGCGTCCTGATCTTGATTGAACCAATCCCAACTACCTTACACGCAGCACCATTTATCGTAGTAATGATGCCATCAGCTTGCTCATAAGTTGAGAAATAATCTCTCCTTGGGCATATATGGAAAGATGCCCTAGAATCAAGAAACCACGCATTAGGATGATTATTTTGCCCAGTAGCAGCTAGAGCAAAATCATCTTCAGAACTGAAATCCCCTTCAGCCACAGCAGCAGTACCAGATGTACTCCCAGATTTACTAGCCTTCTTCGGACACTCCTTTTTCCAATGCCCCTTCTCCTTACAGTAGTTACAAACATCATTGGCCTTGGGACCCTTTGAAGATGACTTCTTGCCCTTCTTCTTATTGCCGGTTTCCTTGCCTTTTGTGTTTCCGTCACTAGCAAACAAGCCAGTGGCCTGACTTTCTGTACCTGTACTGTTTGCCTTATGTTGCAACTCTCTACTATGGAGAGAGGATCTTACTTCCTCCAGAGACACAGAATCTTTACCAACAATAAATGACTGAACAAAATTCTCATACGAAAGTGGTAAAGAAACTAGCAAAATCAAAGCAGCATCTTCATCTTCAATTTTCACATCTATATTTCGCAATTCTAATAACAAAGTATTCAATTGCTCTAGATGGTCTCTGAGTTGCGTACCTTCCTGCATTCGGAGACCGAAGAGGCGTTGTTTCAGAAGCAACTTATTGGTTAGAGATTTCGTCATATACAAACTCTCCAACTTCAGCCACAGTTGTGCAGCAGTCTCCTGATCTGAGACCTCAGTGATGATTTCGTCCGCGAGACACAGCATAATCGTCGAGTGTGCCTTTTCTTCCAGACTCACAACATCGCCAGAACTGCTCGCGAAATCCTTCGTCAGCGGAGTCCACAAACCTTGCTGTTTCAGCAAAGCTCGCATCTTGATCTGCCATAAACTGAAACTGTTTCTCCCAGTAAACTTGTCGATCTTCACGTTTAACCCAGACATCTTTCTCCTCGATCAGCCCCGATCTGATGAGCCCAGAATCCGATATACCCACTACGGATATCGCCGGAAAAAAAGACCGCTCTGATACCAGGTTTGTTGTGCGGAATGGAGAAAGAACAGAAAATATGAACGAAAATAACAAGACACAAGATTTACGTGGTTCACTAATTTGGCTACATCCACGGGAGACGGATTCACTATATCAGAATTAATGTTTACAGAGAGAAGAGACACACTTTATATGCTGTCTCCACTAAACCCTAACAAACTGGGCCAAGAACACAATTCGGCCCAAATCAACAGCAGTCCAATAAAGAGACAAGCTATACCGTCGGACCGGGGGCGACTCCGCCCCCCTGGACCCCCAGGCCAGGGTGCGCTCCGCCCCCCCGGACCCCCAAGCCAGGGTCGCAGAAGCGGCTATTACAGTATTCAAGGCATACCAACAGGCCGGGTTCTCACGAGTACTCTTGATCAGGTGAAAATACAACTCTTCGCTCCTATAAACTAAGCCTAATGTAACATATTGAAAGTGTTGCTTTAGGTACTAAAAAATACTAAGTTGAGTCTATTGCAACACGTTTACAAATACTACCTTAGGTGATGTTTTATAGATCTAATATAACACTTTTCAACATTTAGGTAACATTTTACAAAGTAACATTTTATAAGATATTGTAACATTTTAATAAGTGTTGCTAGAAATATGTTATGATCGATAGTTCTAATTTGTAATAGTGCTTTATGTGTAACATAAAGGTACATGGCAAATCTGTTGATTATTTGATTACTCCCTCTGGTCCTTTATTTATTTTCCCTTTTTTCTGACATTTTTTCAAGGCATGTTTGATCATCGATAATTTTTGCTACGTACGATAAGAGATTAAAAAATCTTACTTTTCATAAAAACATGTTATGAAGAATCCAAAGACATGTCCATTACTGCATGCAACAAAAGTTATCAATGGTCAAACATGACCTAAGAAAATGGCTGGTTAAGGGGGGCCTAGAGAATCGGAGGGAGTATTAAATTTCTGATTTTTTGTCTAGAAAAAATAATAATGAACACTAGTGTGGACCAGATTAGGGTTTCGATATTTACTTTTAATTTTCTTCATGTACTTGATATATTCTCTTGTTAATCTAAACCCTAAATCAAGGAGAAATCATTTCTACAGACACAATTGATGTATTAATTTGTTTTTTTCCGATTAGGTCACGGCCGAGGCAGCTATTGGTGTAGCCGGCAAAAAATTCGCAGTAAGAGAAAGTAATGGAAATGAGTCGGGGAAGATTTACGCGCTAGGACAGCACTCCTGATCTTTCGAGTTCGAGCTGCACAACATGCCTTGGAAGTATTATTGGACTCCTGCCTGATTTTTATCCTCGGGGAGCTAGAGTTCTTGCTCCTAGCTGTAACGTTGGATACGAGATGTATTTGTTTTACAATGTCTCTGCAGCCGTACTGCCACCGTCTCCGGCCCCTGCTCCTCCTCCTCCTCCGGCTCCGACTATCAGAAAAGGTTAGTGTCGTACCTATTAAAACAAATTTACATGACAATTTTTTTTAAAATTAAATGGTATATAGAGTAAATAATTCTGGATATAGATAATACCATTTGATAACATGTACTCCCTCTGTACTAGAATAAAGTTTTTATTTTCTTATCAACTTTCTCTAATTACGTTTGATCACCGTTAACTTTAATTACATATACTAACGGTAACAGTGTATAAAAAATTATATTTAGAAAATACATATTGTAAGAAATCTAACAATATATCACATGATAATATTGTAACCTATATCATAGTTGAAATTTATAGTCAAACATATTAATTAGAAACTTTATTCTGGTACGAAGGCAGTAGTTATATATTGAGGGGAAATGCAGTTTTAGTCCTTTGGAAAAGAACAAATAAAATCACTTGGACTACATTTTTTTTCTCTTGTTTCGTCGCAAAATCCAGTCTCTTTTTAGTTATAACACCATTTTCCCCCTCAATAAAGGTGTGGGACATATAAAGTCAACCGTGTCACTTGGAATACATCTTTTTCTCTTGTTTCGTCGCAAAATCCAGTTACTTTTTACATAAAGAGGGAGTTATAACACCAATTTCCCTCTAAATCACGTGATGTGTGGGACATATAAAGTTAATCGTGTTGCACGCGATAGAATAGGTTTAAACATGCGAGACCAACAACCTACCTAACCATTTAAGACAATGCCTCATAATTCAATTCAATATCCAGTTAATTAATCTTATTCAATTGAGTAACTAATTATTAATTAATGAATTGAAATGGTTTCATAAACCATACTTTAATTTATTAATTTAATAAATGATGATTAATATATATTTAATTCATTAAGTTCGTTTAATACCTAAATTTGCAAGATTTTAATTGAATAAGTGTATTTTAAATGATAAGTAAAACTATTTAATTAAAAGCTAAGATCATCCACAACGGTGGCTCGTTAAACCAACTTTTCTTAATAAGAATCACTCCTTATTTAATGAGTACCATTGTGGAGTTTTAAGGAACACATGACCGCTCCTTAATAAGGAGTTGTTCCTTATTTAAGGAGTTGGTACATCTTTCTTTGTGTCAATGTCAATCAATCAATGAATATCATTTTACATGGCTTGTTTTATATTTTACTTAGTTATAATTTAAATTTTTTTTAAAAAAAAAAGTGCCTAAGAAGTGCTCCTTAAGTCCTCTACCATTGTTGGTAGTTTATTCTGACCTAGTTTTTATCCAAATTCATGATGTGACACTTAAAAAAGTACATTATTGATAGAGTAATCTGATTTATCCTAACAGGGTTTTTATTAATTTTTTCAAAAAAAAAATGTTAAAACCGTTTTTATGATGGAGGTTTAAGGGCTCCCAACCCTTTATAAAAGGATCAACTAGGCGAAATTCTTTTACACTATAGTTGATCCTATTACATCAGCAGTGGGATTGAACTCCTTATCACAAAAGCGTTTAAATATAAGCCCCTACTAGTTTAGAACTCTTGTGACCGTGCGAAAGTTATACTAAGGTTGAGCATGTGATGTAGCAACTAAAATCAATCAGTTAAAAATCATACCAGTAAAAAACAGATGAAATTTTTCCCCCGAAAAGCTTCTCTTCCGAGATCACAAATCCAAAACAAACTTAGGCTACGTATGGCAGAGTTTATAAGTTGTTTTGCTTATAATCAAAGCACTTTTTACTTTTTAGTTTTGGTAAAGTGCTAAAAGTCAGCTTATTTTGAAAGTATGAGCTATTTTTTGAGGAAAAATAGAAGTTGGTCTCCCCTGCTTTTAAAATAAGCCAATTTTGCTTATAAACACCGTTCTGCCAAACAGAGCTTTAACCTCTACCAACGAGAATCATTTATATCCATATTAGATTTCAGAATTTAGCCCTCAGGTCATTGTGTCACATAAAATCAGTCTTCAACTGCATTGTGTCACGAAAGATGTTTATCCAAAAAAAATAGATTTCTGCGCATTGTTGTGTGGCGGACGAGCAGCTCTAGCTACGTAGGAATTCTTCTGAGTTCGTAGTTTTCTTAAACCAAATTTCTAAGAAAATTTTACCGTAATGATGAACCATATGAAAGTGAAAATTTTATGTGAGGCTCACTAAGTTATTATCCATTTTTTTATGGAAGAAATAAAATCCACCATTAACGTTTAAATGAATATTTCACGTATTTGAACACGAATTTCATTGTTTTTTTTATTTCACACCCAAATAAATTAACATTTAATATGGACAGAAAATAATGGATCATCAATCTCAACGGGGACCATTGTAGCCATAGCTGTCCCAGTCTCGGTGGTTTTTGTTATCATAGCGGAGGTCCTGTGCGTGATAGCCAAGAAGAAAAGGAAGCCACAAGATGCTGTCCTCGGAAGAACAGGTAATTTATATCACTGTAAATAAAAACCCATGTAAAATTTATTTTTTCCATTCACTCATAAACTAGATTAAACTTTTGAACATCATAAAAACCGCACGAATTATTTTTCTGACACTTCTACAAATCATCACAATTATATTTGTGACACACATATATATAATGACACCTTGATGTAAAGGTACTCCCTCCGTCCCATAAGAAAACTTCCTAATTTTCTTTTTGGTCTGTTCCATTGAGAACTTCATAGTTTGACTCATTCCCTTTTTTGAACACAAATTGGTGGTTTCAATTCCACTATGGCTCACTCAAACAAAAAAATAACCACAATTCTCTCTTTCTCATTAGCCAACTCAGCATTCTTAAATGGACGTGCAAAAAGTAATTGTGAAGTTTTCTATGGGACGGAGAGGGTTTTATTTATGATACTTGAAGATGCGGCAAGGTGTAAAATTTTGTGATATGACTAGATGGAGCAACATTAATTGATTAGTGACATATAAAAGATGCAATAATTGCTTTTTGATAAGATGCAATTGTATATTAGTGACACGTGAATGTGTAGAAAAAATGGTAACACTTCTTTATCTGTCACATAATTGTGTCCCTATTGAGTTCTTTTCTTTGGTGAATCACCACTACAAAAATGAAAGAAAATACTATACATTCTGTCATAAGGTCATATAAATAGGAACCTGAACTCCCGATTTTTTCGAGCCAATTTGGTGATATCTTTCACGTGTTGACAGGTTCAATCGAATTCACAACCAGTGATGAATTCGTGCAGTATAGTTTCAGTGAGATCCAAAATTGGACCGAAAACTTTTCTGAAGACAATAAACTAGGAGGAGGTGGCTTTGGTAACGTCTACAAGGTGCATTTTCAGTAGTAACGTTTAACGTAGGATTTCAAGATAAATTATGCGAAATTTTATTGTTTTTCGACTTGTTTATAGGGTACATTACCTACTGGGCAAGAGGTAGCTGTGAAAAGGTTGTCCAGAGGCTCTTCACAAGGTACACAAGAATTTGTAAATGAAATTTCATTACTTGCCAAGCTTCAGCATCGGAATCTGGTTAGACTTCTGGGATATTGCTTGGAAGGCGAAGAAAAGATGCTCGTGTACGAGTATGTTCCGAAGAAAAGCCTGGATCACTTCCTTTTTGGTATCACATCTTCACTTCATTTCATTATTTCACTCCAAAATGAAAAGAAACATCAAAATATACATTTTGATTTTTGTGTCGCGTTTAGATCCAGAGAGACGGCCATTGTTGAACTGGTTAACGCGATACAACATCATAGGAGGCGTAGCAAAAGGACTTCTTTATCTTCACGAAGAATCCCGCCTCAAAATCATACATCGCGATCTTAAAGCCAGCAATGTGCTTCTAGATCAGAACATGAACCCTAAAATTGCAGATTTCGGTATGGCAAGGCTTTTTGAAGTTGATCAATCCGAAGGGAACACAAGCAAAGTTGTTGGAACCTAGTAAGTTTCGCACTCCCACAAAAATTATATCATTAACAAATATCGATCGAATTTAATTAACTGAATAAGTGTTTGATGGTTGATTTTGTTTCTGAAGCGGATACATGGCCCCCGAGTATGCAATGCATGGAATAATCTCAGTGAAATCAGATGTCTTTAGCTTTGGTGTGCTTGTTCTGGAGATCATAAGTGGCACTCGGAATAGCAAATTTTCGCAAACAGATTCAGATATTGATGATCTCCTAAGTCATGTGAGTTATTTTCCCCTCCAATCTGCTAAGGAATCTTGTTACTTTGCATTGGAACAAAATTTAACCTAAAATTTAAGATTACGCATCTTACACGTCATTTCTAAATTTAACCTAAAGATTTTTAATTGTTATGTATAGAGCTCGTAATATTGCATGCCTAAAAGTTTACAATTGCTGTAATAGTGCCAATGAGCAAAATTACTGTAAAAAGTTAATGTAGAGTTGTTGCATTAAGTACTGATCATGATCTCTTGAATCCAATTGAAGGATGCCACGGGAGGATTAGAAGAATCATTTTAAAAAACTCAGCATGGTTAATATGTAATTAAATTTTTTTATATGATATCGTAACTAGAATAATAGTTGACTATAACTAAAACATTATACCCTAAGGCATCGTTTTTTGATACTAAAGTACATGCAGTTCAGTTTAGTTGTTAAAAGCATTAGACTAGACTGAATTCAGTTCAGATCAGTTCAGTCGAAAAGAACATGAACTAAGTAACCTCTTTAGTAGAAAAGGTAGAATACCACGCGCGTACTATGCTTTTGATACGGTGTTTTATTATTGTTTCGTAGGCTTGGAGACAATGGAGGAATGGAACACCACTAACACTGCTAGATCCGAGCATCGGGGATGCCTACAACGAGAATGAAGTGATTCGGTGCATTCACATCGGGTTACTGTGTGTCCAAGATGATGTCGAAGAAAGGCCTACTATGGCTTCAATGGTTCTAATGCTGAATAATGACTCTGCTACGCTTCCAACCCCGACACAGCCGCCATTTTTCAGCCGGAGTAGAACAGACGGCTTCCTGAAAAGCTTGCCTTTCGGGACAGAATCGGATAAATCATCGACAAATAAATCATCAGTGCCAGATATGTCCGTAGATAACTCATCCATCACTGAAGTTCATCCTAGGTAGTGAGCATAAATAAGAACAGAAATAAAGATGATGCATGTGTTGTGTAAATCTAATACTCAGTAGTATAGTTTAAATCACATTTGTTAAACTAAAGTAGTATTATAAATTGAACTCCAATTATATATATGACATATGGATGTAGTATGCATCTTGTTGTTTAATTTTCTGTATACATTTTCACAGTTGGAAGAATTTATCTGGTTGTAAAGTTCTATCGATATATGACAAAGTAGAAAATTTTATATGATGTGGTGGAATCTAATTTGCCAACACCTTAATAATCCAACATTTGCTAATGTATAAAATTTTCTGGCAGAATCTTATTTGTCCAATACCTTAACATACAACATTTGCTAACATATAAAACTTTCTGATGACAAAGTACTTGAGGTTATTGAGCTTAAAGTTTTCTTTTGGGAAAGAGCTTAGGGTTAGCAGCATGGGAAACGATAGCCGAAGTGAATAGTGACGATAAGATGTGTTTGTGAAGAAAAATAAGGGTAATAATTGTCTGTGTTTTATTCATCACCTCAGAGTACATTATATAATAGTACAAAATACCTATACAAGGTAGAAAAAAAATTGAAACTAATTACAATCACAAGTAATATTTATGTTCCTTAACACCCTCCCTCAAGTTGGAGCATGAGGATCAGAAATGCCCAACTCGCCAAGTAATGAATGAAACTGATTACGTCCGAGAGTTTTGGTAAACAAGTCTGCAGGTTGATCTGTAGTGCGGATATGATGAGTAACTATAGTACCAGACTGCACAAGATCGCGAACAAAAGAACAATCAACTTCAATATGCTTCGTACGTTCATGGAATACTGGATTTGCTGCAATATGAAGAGCAGATTGACTATCACAAAACAAATGTATAGGAGCAGTATGCGCCACTTCTAAGCCTTTCAGTAAAGACATAAGCCATAACAACTCACAACAGGTAACAACCATAGCAAGATACTCTGTTTCAGCAGAAGACCGAGAAACGGTAGGTTGCTTCTTGGTCTTCCAAGAAACTAGAGAATCGCCAATCATCACAAAGTAACCAGAAAGAGAACGCCGGGTAATAGGGCAAGCAGCCCAATCAGAATCACAGTAAGCAGTCAACTGTAACGCACTACGGGAAGAGAGAAATAAACCTTGACCAGGATGACTCTTCAAGTAGTGCAACACACAAACTGCAGCTTGCCACTGAGGAACATAGGGAGACTTCGTATATTGAGCAAGTGTATGAACTAAATAACTAAGCTTGGAACGTGTGATGGTAAGGTATATCAGGCGCCCAACCATTCGCCTGTACTGCTCAGGATCATGGTAAAGTGGGCCATCAACACACTCGAGATCGTGTTACTGCTCCATCAGAAAGTCAGTCGGTTTAGAGGCAGATAAACCTATATCCGATAAAATATCCAAGGCATATTTCCTTTGCAAAAGAAACGTCCTCTCCGATTTTCTAGCAATCTCTATGCCCAAGAAATACTTAAGTAAACTAAGATCTTTCATATGGAAACAAGAACTCAAGTATTTCTTGAACTCAGAGATGAGCGCAGAAGAGCTACCAGCAATGACCAAATCATCCACATAAACCAGAACATGCAAAGAAACCGATCCACGGGAAAAGACAAACAAAGAGTAATGTGTCTTACTCTGAACAAAACCAAATGCTCGTAAAGCCTGAGCCAATTTGGCAAACCAATTTCTAGGAGTTTGGCGAAGACCATAAATAGATTTATAAAGGCGACATACCTGACCATGGGGCGTGGCATAACCTGGTGGAGTCGCATAAAAATATCTTCGTGCAAATCACCATGCAAGAAAGCATTATGGACATTCAACTGATGCAGTTCCGAACCACGAATGACCGCAACAGATAAGAATAGGCGAACAGAACTCATCTTTGCAACCGGAACAAATGTCTCAGTATAATCAATCCCTTCAACATGGCAATTCCCAAGAACTACTATGCGAGCCTTATGATGTTCAATAGTACCATCTGACTTAAACTTTGTCCGGTAAACCCATTTGCAACCAATCGCCTTCTTATCCAGAGGCAGAGAGGCCAAAGTCCAAGTCTGATTGCGCTCAAGCACAGTAAGCTCTTCACTCATATCATCTCGCCAATGAGCATGTTGTGATGCCTCAGAATAAGTGGTGGGATCAGCAATAGATGTTACTGCACCCAAAAATCTAGAATGCATACTAGAAAAATTATCACATTTTACATAATCAGTAAGAGGATAGAGAACACCTGACGATAGTGACAGCGCAGGAGTGAACTTAGCAGTAGTGGGGTCTTCAGTAGTAAGAGCACATGCATAATCATCATAATCATAATCTTCCAAATAAGAAGGAGGTCGGTGAGTGCGAACACTTTGTCATATAGGAGGCAACTCAGCGGCGAAAGAAGACGTCGGAACAACTGGAAAAATAAGCGGCGGGGCTGACAAAAGTAGACGGCAAGTGGAATTATCCAGAGCCGGTGACACCGCGTTGGGCGGCGGAGCAGAAGGAGTCACCGGACCTGGTGGCGCAGGAGGCGCAGGATGTGGCGGGGTCCCGGGTGATTTGTCGTCAGGCCAGATTGGTAAGAGTTGTCGGTGATCTGGGTCGATCACAGGCGGTCGGCAGTAAGGTGTGGTGGCCGACGGTAAGGGTGCGGCAGCAGTTGGCGGGACAGACGAGGTGGCGACCAAAGTCATAGGGTTGAAGGCGGCTGGCGGGACCGGTTGTGCCGCAATCTGGCCATGCAACTCTGGTGGTGGCGGAAGTGATGCCGGTGGGGAAGTGGTGGTGCCACTGGGATCTAGTGATAAGGCCGATGTCGGAGTTGCTGCATATGGGAACTAGTCTTCAAAAAAATTGGCATAGCGACTGTTAAAGAGGATGCGGGATTCCAGGTTAAAAAAGTGATAGCCTTTCTTTTCGACAGGATAACCAAGAAACAAACATTGCCAACTTCTTGGTGCAAACTTGTCACGGTATCTGGGAATGTAAGAGGCATAGCACAAACACCCAAAGACTCGCAAAAACTTGTAGTTTGGAGTGCGTCCATAAAGTAACTCAAATGGTGTGTGTCTATTGAGTTGCTTCGTTGGTGTCCGGTTAATAAAAAAATGCAGCAGTAAGGACACACTACCCCCAAAACTCAATAGACAGACTAGCTTGAAAGCGTAAAGCATGAGACACATCTAACAAATGGTGATGCTTGCGCTCCACACGTCCAATCTGCTGGGGTGTATCAACCATAGAAGTCTCAAAGATGATACCGGACTGAGCAAAATAAGATTGCAAGGGTAGAAACTCTGTACCATTATCAGCACGAACCCGATGCATGGTGCACCCAAACTGGTTCTTGATCAAAGCACAAAACTCCACAAATCTAGAGGCTACCTCTGACTTAGCTAATAATAAGTAAACCATAACAGCTTGGGAATAATCATCAACTTTAGTTAAAAATAAAATGCACCACTAGAAGATGGTGTTCTATAAGGCCCCCAAACATCACAATGTATCAGTTCAAACAAAGAACTAGCATTTGAAGATTTCAAAGTAAAACCATGGCTAGTCTGTTTTGTTCTATAACACACGGAGCAAGGTATAGTAGTATTGTTTGTGCTAAAATCAAGAGTAGGAACAGAGGACAACACCATAGATGATGGATGACCAAAGCGTTAATGCCATAAATATGATGAAGAAACCAAAGCCACTTTCATAATAGACTGTAGGATGTGAGGATGAACACGAGTATCCAACAGACGAAGCCAATACCCCCCCTTGCTGTTCACCCACGCCAATCACAGTCCTCGTACTGATTTTCTGTAAAAATGCAATAATTTTCAGTAAACAAAGCTAGACATTTTAAGACAGATAACAATGCAGAGCATGATAATAAATGACATCGTAAAGTAGGTATGTAGAGCACATGAGTAAGGGTGGCATCACCAAAGCAAATAGAACCATATTGTGTAGCAGACGACACACAACCATCAGGCAGTATAATGTTCACAGAGTGGGTAGCAGTAATAATATCAGTAAGAGAACCCTTGTCACCAGTCATGTGATATGAGGCTCCCGAATCAAGGATCCAGGGTAAAGTAGACTTACTTGACCCATGATCAGATAATGAATTAAATTGATTAAATAAATGTATGGACGTACTCCATTGGTCATCAGAAAGAGCAAGACCAAAATCATATCGAGTAGGGGTGCCAGAGAAGGCTGCCGCCGCAAACCCTTGCGACGACGTCACTGCGTCAGCAGAAAATGCCATAACACAAATGGCAATAACAACAAATTAATAAATAATGGCGGAGAATGAAACAACACCAGAGCAAGGAGAAAAAAATTTTGTTGGGCGCGTCAACTGTTGACCGCACGTGGTTACACGCGCTTCTAGAGGGAATGGTGCGTTGGGTGTACCGTGCGTGGCTTACACGCGCTTCTAAGCGAGAGGCGCAAAACAAGGTCACTGTCATTCTAAGTCGTTTTGTGCAGGTTGGCCAGACAGAGTAAACAAGGTCACCGTGGAGAAGAATCCGGTGGTTGGCGGCGCAAACCGAGGCTTCGTCGTTGGAGGCGCAAAACCGAGGCTCATGGCCGGATTGAACAACGGATGAAACATCAGTGGTGGTCGGAGGTGAACAACGGAGATTTGAGCAGAGGTGGTGGCGAGCTTGTACTGCAGCAGAACGGCATAGGCGGTCAGCGGCGGCGGCGATCTGAGCAGAGGCTCGGCAGCGGGCTGAAGGATTTTTTTTAAGGAATAGGGAAAATTAGTTCGGATCGGCGGCATGTGGAGGTCAAGCACGGACGATGGTGGCAACGTTAGCGAAAAATGTAGGATGGAAATTTAATGTTTAGGCTCTTATACCATGATAAAAATATGGGTAATAATTGTCAGTGTTTTATTCATTACCTCAGGGTACATTATATAATAGTACAAAATACCTATACAAGGTAGAAAAATGAAATAGAAACTAATTACAATCACAAGTAATATTTATGTTACTTAACCGTTTACTAAATCAATAATAAAATGATAGCCTTTTACAAAGTTACTTGAAACAAGAGGTTATCGACACTACATAAGAAAATTGGGACATAACAAAACATCATTGAATGGGTGACAAGAAAATGTAATCACTAAATAAGTTAATTGTGACGACAAAACGCATAATGTCAGAAGTTAGTGACAACAACCAGTGTCGCTGAATTGTCACTAAAATATGTGTTAGCGACAATAATATTATTGTCACGTGTATTTGTGACGAAAGATTGTGGCGAAATTCCTTTCCTCGCTATAGCTAGCTTTATGGTGAAATTCTACCACTTACGTTTTTATACTATCAACTTGACCTTAAATTTAGGTGACCAATCATAATGGTCTCTTAAACTATCCTTGATCCTAATCATATATACGTCACGCTAAATTTAGAATAAGCTTTCATAGTGGATTGAGATTACATACTCCCCGTGCTTCATTAATATTGGCACACTAGATTTAGTCTCTTGAATTAATGCTAGACATAGGAATGAACATAAAGTTAATTGAAATGGACGATTTTGAAGGAATATTGAAGAACTACTGCTTCTAATCTTCTACTGCACTGATTAGCTATTGGTGATCATCAACAGACAGCAGGAGTCCTTCTGAAAGCTTCGAGATTCATTTGGAAATTCTCAGCACTCAGAATCAGTTGAAGAAGCAAGTGAGAGCTGGGACTTTATTCTACAGTTGTTGTACAGTTAGTTTTATAACTGTTTCTTGTTAGTTGGCTTTAGCAAGTTGTAAATGTAGTTAGATCAGCTAGTCATTCTATAAATAGGAGACATGTGCATAGTGAGTTTTAAGTTTATGCATAGAGAAAAATTTTCCCAAAATCGAATTCAGTTTTCTTCTTTCTTCTTGAAGCTTGCTCAGTTTTGAGTACTTGCTGGGAATCCTTGTGGATTTTTTCATGGTATCAGAGCCATCAGGCTTTTGATTGATCGATTTCTCTCTTAGAAAATTTCTTTTTGAACACTAGAAATCTGCTGCAATGGCTGGATATGTTGTTGAGGATGATGGTTACGTAAGGATCAAGCCTAATGATCCTCTATTTTTACCTTCTTCGGATCATGCTAGCTTGATTGTGGCTTCAGAATTGCTGACTGAAAGAAACCATGTCATCTGGAGTCAAGCTATGATCATTGTTTTCTCTGCAAGAGGAAAATTGTAGTTCATTACCACTGGAGTTCCAAAACCACATCCTGACTCACTGATCTACGATCAGTGGATGAAGGTCAATTCAACGCTTGTGTCTTAGATTCAAAGCTCGATCAGCAAGGAGTTGGATAGGAGCTTTCATTTTCACACAGATGCGAATAAACTTTGGGAGGAAATCAAGGAAAGATTCTCTGTGAGTCAAGGACCTTTCTTCTATGAATTGATGAGAACATTAGGTGAATTGAAGCAGGGATCAGACTCACTCACTCAGTATTTCTCAAATATGAAGAGCATTTGGGATAAGATTGATGTTATCAAGCCATGATTGAGATGCACATGTTGTAATTGTGGTTGCAGGTGTGGATTTGATGAAAATGTAGAGATGCATGCCAATTAGGATAGGCTGCAGCAGTTCATAGTTGGACTTAACAATGAGTTTGATGCTCGGGGGGATCAACTATTAGTAATGGATCCTTTGCCATATGTTTCAAAGGCTTACTCACTGTTTCAAAAGCAAGAACAATAAAGAGGAGTGCAGGACAGTTTTGGTAATATAAATGAGAATGGTGCAATGATGGTGAAATAAATATCAGCTCAGTACAACACTAACAGGTTCAATCAGAAGAAGAAGGAAGGAGATAACAAGAAGCTTCTAAGAGAAAGTTTTTTCAAGTTGAATGGTTATCCATATTGGTGGCCTGATGCAACCAAAATCAAGGCAAAACCCTATGCTAATACAGCAATTGCAGAAGCAGAAGAGAAGAAGCAGATCAGTAATACACCTTTGGATGCAGTGAATGGAAATCAGCTTGGGAATGTTCAGTATATGATTTCTAATATGATTCACAGGGAGTTCAGCAAATTTGTGAAAGATAAATCAAAGGAATCAGGATCAGAGATGGGGGATATGATTAACTTTGCTCATTTTGGAGAATATTCAGGTAACCTCCATACCAACGTTGTTATTACTGCTTGTTTTAAGTCTGGTGAATGGATTCTAGATAGTGGAGCATCATTTCACATTTGTGGCAATCTGTCTATGTTTGAATCTTTCAGATCAATTAATCACAAAATGCCTATTATTCTACCTGATCATTCTAGTGTATTAGCTGACTCTATTGGAACAGTTAAACTAACTAATTTAATTACTTTGCATAACTGTCTCTGTGTGAAGTCTTTTAGGTCCAATCTTCTATCAGTCAACAAGCTATCACAACATTCTCATCTGTGCTTTGTTTTCTATCCTAATGTTTGTGCTATACAGGACCTTAAGACTAAATCCATTGTAGGAGTAGCCACTGAAAATAGTGAATTGTACATCCTGAATCAAAAATCTTTTCTGCCATCAGTAATAAAGAGCTTCATCATCAGTCAAAGGTCAAGTCAAGTAATAAAACATAAGGTCTTGTATTCTGCTAGAAAATTTTCAAATGCATAAATTCTAAATCTAAATTACAGATTAGGTCATCCATCAAGTGTTGTAATGCAGCATTTGAATCTGCCTATTTTGAATAAAATTTGTACAGTCTATCTTTTAGCAAAGAAAACCATAACCTCTTTTCCTGATTCAATATCTAGACGTTCTGCTATCTTTTATTTGATTCACGTGGATGTATGGGGACCATTTAGGGTCAAAACCAGTACTAGAGCACAGTACTTCTTTACCATAGTTGAAGATTACAGTAAAGCTACTTGGACTTTCATGCTAAAGTCTAAGGTCCTAGTTCATAGTTTACTGAAATCTTTCGTACTTATGATTCAAACTCAGTTTAACAAAACCATTAAAGTCATCAGAGTGATAATAGTACAGAATTTACAAATAAATAATGTCATTCCTTGTTCGCTTCTCTGGGAATTATTCATCAAAAAAATTGTTCATATACTCCTCAACAAAATAGTATTGTGGAGAGAAAACATAGACATTTGATTAAAGTGGCCAGATCCTTCATGTTTCAGTCAAATTTACCACTTCATTTTTTGGGGAGATTCAGTTTTAGTAGCTACATATACCATTAACAGGTTGCTTTCTTCCATTCTAGGCTGGAAATCACCATATGAAATCCTATATAGAAAATCACTTGATCTGTCTTTTCTTAGAACTTTTGGATTGTTGTGCTATGCATTTAATCTCAATCCACTCAAACACAAATTCAGTCCTAGATCACAGCCATGCATATTCATAGGTTATCCTTGTAGTTAGAAAGGTTATAAGGTATATGATTTAGTGAATAAAAGAGTTATTATCACCGGGGATGTACTTTTTCATGAACATGTCTATCATTTTTAGTCCAGTGATCAGTTTGATAAGCTTATTATACCTGATCCCACTTATCAGGTTTCACAACCACAATCCATGATCCACATTGAACATAATGTCCTTTATCACACTTATCCATCCCAGCCACATACAAATCAGTCTCCTAATCATGATTCAGGTCAGTCATATCATGAGGTTAATCATGATGGACATATCTCTCCCTCTCACACTCATGCATCCTATACAGATGTTCTCATTGATGAACCTGTTTCTCATTCAGAAAATTAGAATCATGTTGTTTCACCAGCTCTTAGACAAAGTACTAAGGTCAGAAATAAACCTTCTTGGATGCAGGACTTTGTAGTCAACCATGCATCTTCGCCTAATGTATTCATGCCCATTTTTTTGCTACTCATAGTGCATTTGTTGCTAAACTATCGAAAAACCATAAGCCTCAAACTTATAAACAAGCATGTAGTGACATATATTAGGTACATACCATGAAAGCCGAAATTGATGCACTAGAAAGTAATCAAACTTGGGATTTAGTCTCTTTACCTGCAGGAAAAAGGCCAATTGGTTGCAAATGGGTGTTCAAAGTTAAATGCAGGGCTGATGGTTCAATGGAGAGGTATAAAGCTAGGCTGGTAGCAAAAGGTTACTCACAAATTGAAGTTGTGAACTACTTAGATTCATTTTCACCTGTGGCTAAGCAAGTTACTGTTATATTGGTCATAGCCATCATAGCATCTTAGAATTGGCATTTACATCAAATAGATGTGAACAATGCATTTCTACATGGTTATATAACTGAGGAGTTGTATATGGTACCTCCACAGGGTTATAAAAAGTTCATTCCTCATCAAGTCTGCAAGCTTAGGAAGTCCCTTTATGGCCTAAAATAAGCATCCAGGGAAAAGAATGCTGAATTCTCCAAGCAATTAATCAAATTTGGATTGCAACAGTCCAAACATGATCATTGTTTGTTCATCAAGAACAGTGGTCAGTTATCTCTCATTCTTCTAATTTATGTAGATGATGTCTTGGTCACAGGATCCTCTGAAACTGAGATAGCTGAGTTAAAATATTATCTTCACAAATTGTTTTCCATCAAAGACTTAGGACCTGCAAAGTTCTTTTTGGGAATAGAAATTGCTAGGTCTGATACTGGTATTTTCCTGAATCAGAACAAGTATGTTACATTATTGACCAACATTTGACTGAGTGCACAACTCTATCTGCTCCCCTTCCTGCTTATTGGTAAGTTGAAGATGAGACTGCACCACTACTTATTGATCCAGGGCCATATAGGTGATTAATTGGAAGGCTACTGTACTTATCTTTTACCAGACCCTCCTAAATTTCTCTACCTGCCTCGATGTTAATGTGTCAAAAGGGGGGAAATATTACACTTTAATTCAAACATACACACAGCCCAATAGCCCAGCTTCTAATGAAGCAGTGAAAAATTACAATCAACAAAACCAAGACCAAAAACAAGACCAGAGTTGAACTTCTTCCACTTCTCTGCAACTGTAGCTGTTTCTTTCTCTTATTCTTTTTTGGGACTTCTCTTCTACTGGTTCTTTTTAGCAATGAAGGAATCCTGAAACGAGAATGATTGAATAATTTTCAGCGGTGTCAATTAGGAGAATTCATCCTCCAACATTTGAGTGAAGGCATAATTGACACCCATCGCCGCAAGGAGGTAGGCCAACTATGGAATACTTTGGTTCGCACTATTAGCCGCATGTACAAACTATAGCAAAGACAAGAGCAGCTAAGTTTATGTACATATTGGAGAAGCAAAGGTAAAGGCAAAGGAAAAGAAGGAAGAAAAAAAGTTGAAATCAACAAGGATTTAGCTATGGCAGTCCCCCTCCAATTGCGCACATCCCAAAGGGGATTTGGGGGATTTGTAGCAGCAATTGGAGTAAGCACTACTAATATGCATCACTAGATCAAGAAAGGTTAAATTCAAAGCCATTCAAATGCAATAAAACCTCTAATTTCAGCAACTAACCAGCTACGCAGGTTATACTACTCCATATCTCACTTGAAGCATGATACAAGTCTAGGAAAAACATCTATTATGGATATGCATCACATTATACATATAGACGAGAAATGGTTTTACACTACTAGAGTTGCGGAAAAGTACCATGTTCTCCCGGATGAGGAAGGGCCTCACTGTACGGTTCAAAACAAGAGGTATATAAAGAAAATAATGTTCCTTTGTGTCGTATGTCGGCTTATCATCAACAATGAGGGAGAGGTCTTGTTTGATGGGAAAATATGGATATGCTCATTCTCACATGAAAAGGCTGCGTAAAAGGCAAGCAAGAATAGACCAGCCGGTACTTTGGTAACTAAACCAATTCCATCAACCGATCGTGATGTTACTAAAGAGTTCATGTTGACAAAGTTGGTCCCATCAATCAAAAGGAAATGGCCATTACTAGCTAGCACAAACATAACAATTCAACGAGACAGTGAAAGACCTCATATATGTGATGATGATGCTGAATTCAGCATGGCTGCAAGTTCGGACAGCTTCAACATAAGATTAGGTTTTCGGCCCCCAAACAGCCCTGATTTAAATGTTTTAGATTTGGTTTTTTTTAACTCGATACAAAGTTTGCAGCACAAGTCAAATTCCCGCACATTGGATGAACTTATTTGAGCTAGAGAAGTAGCTTTTGAACAGTTACAGCCAGAAAAACTGAACAAAGTGTTTCTAACACTACAATGTGTCATGGTGGAGATTATGAAATGTAAAGGATCTAACCGTTACAAGCAACCACATATGAGGAAAGATGCAATCCAACTACAAGGATTGTTACCAAGTGACATAGAGGTGGACACAGAATTTGTTAGGGAGGGCTTACAACACTTGATAGCAGCTAACAAAGCAAAGGGGCCTTGAATATATTATGCATCAAAATATAGGTTAGTAAAGAGGTTTCAATTGCCTTTTGGTTTTTAGTTGCGGTTGGATTGGGGTAGGCATGCCTAAAGGATATTGCAAATACAGTGCCGGGTTTTGTTAGTGTGTTTGCAATCCCAATGTAGGACAAAGCTTTCAACATCTTTGATGCTGCTTATACATTAATCAAACCCAAACATTTTTTACCAAAATAATCTTATAAAATTGCATTAGTCAGAAGCTGCCAGATATTCCAGTTAGGTCCAGACGTAGAATACAAAGAGTTGACATCATAAAATGTTAGAAATCTACATTTTCAAAGTTGACTTATAATGTAATGTACTTAGTTGACTTTATAATGTACATTTGCTGCTATATATTCTAGCAAAGCTGTCTGTGAGACAAGAATAATTTGAAGTAAAGGCGAAATTTCTTGCCATCATAGCTCTTCATTTCGACACAGATCGACGAGGAGATATATCACAGCCTCTAAGATTGGTAGTCGCTTCCTGATGCTTAAAGTATAGTTTGAGGAAAATATTTGTTGCACTTTGTTTATGCCTAAAATAGTGCAACTCTATTTCTTCCTTCCTAGTTCCTATCTCCCCGACGTTGATACTCCATATAATCCACAAAATCCCACAAGATGTTGCAGAAAATGTTCAACAATCCGACCAGTATGAAATGCTTTTATTTCCTTCTGATTTTCCTGACCATTTCTCTTTCTTCTGCTCATGAAAAACAAGAAGAAGGAGACTCAATCTCGAAAGCCGCTGTGGAGTCTGACTTGAAGCCCACTCCGGCAGTACTAGTCGCCGGAGCTCTGAGCTTTGCAGCGGCAGCGATTTCTAGCGCCGGAGGGATTGGCGGTGGGGGGCTGTTCCTGCCCATTTTGACCATAGTCGCCGGCTTGGACCTCAAGACGGCGTCCAGCTTCACGGCGTTCATGGTTACCGGCGTTTCGATAGCCAATGTGGCCTGCAATATGATTACCCTACCAGGCGGGAATAACAAAAAGGTTAGCTATTGAATAATTATATAAGATATTTCAACAAAATGATTTAAAGATTCTTAAAATTTAAAATATAATATAATTTATAGTTTAAATAAGGATTGAGTTATTGTCATATATATATATGAGAAGTACATATATAATAAATAAATAAATTAATTAATATTATAATGCATTGAATGAAAGAAAATCGACTCGGTTCTTGTCGATGCATATATTTTTTATGTTAAAATTATTAACTGTTGTATAAAAATACTTTACATTGTAAAAATTATAGTGATAAAAATAAGAAATGTCAGTTAACAATGAATGAATAATTATTTAACTTAATTTATAAAATTGTACTCCCCCCGTTTCTCTATTAATGACATACTTACCTTAATTGAATGTTTCTTTTATATTGGCACAATTTCCATTTTTGGCAAGATTATTTCAATTTCATCCACTCATTTTGTTTTTTACTTTCTACATCCAATTTCATCCACTCATTTCATCCACCTAAATCCAATCACCTAAACCTATGGTGTCAATATTAGTGAAACGGATGGAGTATCTCTTTTAAAAGGAAATACAAAAAACATGTAAGGACATGTTTTTAGAGAAAAATAAATTATAATTCTATAAACTATTAAAAGTATACTACATATTAATATTATTTGAATAAATTATTATTATACAGAAGCCTAAAGATTACATAATAATATGGAAAATTAGTATTTGGCTAAATAGTTTAAATTATTAGTATGGGTAAATTAGTTGTCAGGTTAAATTTGTTTAAGAATAATCTTATTATTTCTGACATACTGCAGGCATGACAGATAAATATTGGCGAGGGAGTAGATTAGCCAGACCAAATTAGTGATATATGGATTAAAAGATGAACATAAAATGAATTAAGAAAGGAAGGTAAATATGAAAGTGTATGTTAAACAGTTGTGAGGAAGCACATTAGCCGAATGAAATTGTAAAGTTTGATGCATGAAATAACATATATGTGTGTATTAGTCAAGGAAGGTAATTAGGAGAATAAATAATGCATTAAATAGTCATACATGGTAATCTATAGATGTGACACTTGACAAAGTGATGTGGATAAGTGTGGAAGTAACACTTGACAAAGCTGACATGGCTAATTGTGAGGGTTACATTTGGCCAAGAGTTGTTCTTTTAGTATATAGTATAGATGAAAGCTAGTTTATTTTTGTTGGGAAAAACAATCCCCTCTTGCACAGAATCAAGATAACAAAAAGGAAACAGAAAAAGGAAGAACACAGATTTAGCGTGGTTCACCAATATTTGGCCAACACCACAAACAGACTCAAACTTTAATACTACAACGGGTTTACAGAATACAAACTTAGAGGGTGTATTTTAGACCAGAACATATGTCTTACAACTCTCACCTATCAACTCTAATTATCCCTCTATTTATAGAGTTCAAGTGCATCTCTAAAATATTCTTATTTAATGTACCTAAGTCTTGGGATTCACAAGGATGAACCATCCCAAGAGATACTCCCAAAAGTCTTAAGCTCTTAATAATTACTCTTTTGGAATTTGAAGAGAAAAACCCAACAGTTTTTTACCTAAAAAAAGTCTTTAAATACTGCAATGAAACGCTAAATCGAAATAAAATTAAAATTGAAAAATATTATAAAACCTTGGATTTTAGTTCAAAATTTTTATATATCATAAAAATGTATCGAAATAATCTTAGCACCCATTAGTTTCAGAAGGCGTTGATTGACTACGACATAGCCCTCCTGGGGGAGCCCTGCGTGCTGCTGGGAGTCGGCATTGGCGTAATCTGTAACGTGGTCTTCCCGGAATGGCTGATCACGATCATGTTCGCGGTTTTTCTGGCCTGGTCGACGTTCAAGACTTTCCGGTCCGGGGTATCGTACTGGAAGCGGGAATCGGAATGCATGAACAGAGAGAATGCAGCCATTGACAAGATGGAAGAGCCATTGTTGAGCAGAGAGGATATTGGTTTGAAGGTTGCTGTGCCATGGATGAAGATGGGATTGTTGGTTTTGATATGGCTTTGCTTTTTTGTGATCAACCTAATTCGCGGGGATCAATTTGGACAAGTAAGATCTTCTTCTTATTTTATGATTCGGGAGTTGGTCACGTCAAAGAATATATTTTCATAAGTTATATATGAAATGTTTTTTATAGAATTTTTTTTAAATGTAATCCTCTATAATTTATAGGCAAAGTCTTGGGAAATACCGTCTTTCCATAAGCATATGGAAAGACGAAAAATTATAAAAAGGTAAAAAGTTTTAGTTGCAATATTAAAAATTTATTATGCAACGTGCAGTGGCTATAAGTTTATGACTCGATTAATACAACCAAAAATATAATCTTGATTTCTTCTACTTGCATTTTAAACGTTAGTCTTTCCATAACTTATGAAAAAACCATCATTCAAATGACGGGGTCTAATTTATATAAGTGCCAATATAACTTTTTCATAATTGAAAGTGTCAATATAACCCTAGAAAGTAAGTGAAAGTGCAAACACACCTAATTCGGCAGATTTAGGCTTCGTTGAAAAGACTATTCAATCCACACACTTTCTGTTTTTAGACCAAATGGTATTTTGGTCATTTTAGATTGAGTCAACGGCCGAAAAGACTAAGTCAATGCTGGATTGTCCATCAAAGGGTTACATTGGCGTTTTCATTAACTAGTTAGGGTTGTTTTGATTGTTTGAGGGTAAATTTGGGGGTTTAGTGAAGGTAAATTTGGTAGAATAAATGTATATATATATATATATATATATATATATAGAAACTTTACTAATAGAAAGTTATTTGTGGGATAGACTAAAAAGGAAAGTAGTAAGTTTATTATGAGACAGGAGGAGTATTTTCTTATTACTTAAGCTCTTGTATGTTGTGGGCTAATTTTTGGATTTAATTGAATTAACTTATGCTAAACTTAACTCTTGTAATTTATTACTCTATAATTGATTGGACTTAATTGTCATTTCAGATAACATTAATAGTGTCACAAAAATAACTAATCATACCCTAACCAGACACTAAAACTAGTTAATAATGAGCAGAATACAATGATGCGGCCCAATTTACCGCTGCCGTTGTGACCAGAATTCGCAAGACAAAGCCCCCGGAGGTTTCCGGGGGGAGAGGATCTGATGATGAAGTCAGTAAACAATATTGTAATTAGGAATGAAAAGTTGAGTTTGTAGGGGCACATTTAACCTTTATATAGGTTAGCAAGTAGGCCAACTATTTTGTTTACTTGTGGAGCAAGTACTTTTCCCTTGGGCCGACCCAAAGGATATTACTCAAGGGGTAAAATAGGAGACCTGGGCCAGCTAGACTAGGCACTTGGGCCCAGTACAAATTTACACATTATCAATAAGCCCCCGGAACCGGAAAGTTGAGGTCTCGGCCTTCGAATTTATCCCAAGAGCCTGGGTTCGAATTCGGGTCCGTCCCTATGAATTTGGTGATTTTCCCTTCGATGAGGTTGCTTCGAATTTACAGTTGAGCAGGGGTGTGACTCCCGAGACCTCGTACTGCTTTAGGGGTGCGATGTTTGAGCCCCTGCAATGCTTTGGGGATTCGATCCCGGGGTAGATTCAAGGTCCTCCAGGTTAGCTTCGAATTTGTCATTTAAGTGGATTAATATGTTAGGGGGTCTGACCCTCGGCTTTCTAATCTATGTTAGAGTCCAAAGGTCTGGCTCCGCCCCATTTATTTTACACGGGGCCTTCGGGCCTCAATAGTAAGGAATAGGGGGCAGAGCGCAATCTCTTTATTCTCAAGAGGGCTCCAGCTTGAGAAGAGGAAAGGTCATGAGAGCGTGGTGCTCACTCATCCCTTTGAGTGTGTGAGGTCTAGGTTGGATTTCATGCACACCACTTCTTCCATTAATGCCTGGGATTTCTCACCCACACGGCCCATTTACCCACATATTCACTTACTGTTTGGCGGCCCGAGGTAATTATTATCTTTTCCTCTCTCTATATAAGATGCCTTTCTATGCCATAAATTTCTTTTCACCCATATTTTTTTTTTCAATTTTCAAACTCTTTCTCTCTTACTTAGAGCAACCCAGAGTACTTCTTCTCTCTCGCTGTGATTTTCAGAGAACTCCGGCCAAACACTCCAGCTAAGAACCAGTGAGTTTACCCTTACTCAATCCTTTCTTTATCTTAATAAGATGTCGCAGGCACCACTGGGGGAAAAACTCGATCTCGGCCTATTTTCCAGCTGTTTCTTCTACCGGTGGAGCTAAAAATTCCCGCCATCAAGATTCTGGGGCTGTCCCATCGTCGGTCACCGGCCCCATTTTATCCAGCAGGGGGCAGAGGGAATCCGATGAGCTATCCAGCACCACCTGTAGGCTATCACCAGAAATGGGTGGTGTCAAAGGAGAAGGTTCCGAGGGGGCCCATTATCCATGGGTATGAGGAAGGTTGCTCCTTTATTTTTGAGAAATCTTGACCCCCGAACTTGAAAGCCCCCAACCAACCCCTAAGGAGACATCCCACCTGTTGTCGACCCTTCCGTCTACAATTAAGGTTCCGGAGGACCTGAGATTGAAGGTCCTTCGAGAAGATAAAAACCCTAGAGATATGAGGCCTGGTAAATGCACTGTTTACGAGTGCCACTTTAAATTTGGGCCCCTGTCCTCTCTCATCTTCTTAAGGAGCACTAAGTAAGCTTGGCCCAACTCCATTCAAACGTCATATTTTATACTATGGCATTTATGTCCCATTTCCATAGCCTAGGAATCACCTCGGGTTACGAAATGTTTAGGTTCATATACTATATTTCCTACAGCAAGGTCGTGGAACATGGGGGGCAAAAATTGGGGGATCTTGACCCTTAGCAAAAGGTTCTCGAACCACTACATCAAAATTCGATCGAACTGCTGAGATTGGCATAAACCTCATATTTATATGTTTGATAGTGAGGCCAAGAGCTATTACATCCCGGGATGGAATTCAAAACCCACGTTCAAGAATACAACCAATTATTCCACTCCGGAAAAAGTGGTAGCGGATAGAGATAGGCTGTTGAGCGAGCCCCTATATATTTCTAGGAATTTCGACTATAATTGGCCGGAAAAGGTTCCTCCGGTAGATCCTTTGAAGGTTCTTACTGCTGATAAAAGGAAGGGGAAAAAAAGATAGTTGAGGGTGATAAGCCCAGGAAGGTTAAGAAAAAAATCCCTCCGATTGCCGATGGTGAGACCAGAAAATAGCCTGCCCCAAAGTAGCTATGGTCGAAGGACACCTTCGACGAAATAGTTTTGTAAGTCGATGAGGTTCCTTTGTTTTTATTAATTATCTATTGGAGTGCGTTTCTTATAACTATTCATTGTTCTCATTAAGAACTAAAACACATCATGATTCGAGGGAACAAAAATTCCTCACTCTCCTCAAATTGGAGCATTATAAAATTTGAATGGCCACCACAGCTCATCGAGCACTTTGGGGTCGAAATCCCCTCAATGCGTGTAAAACGCCCAAGGTAAAAACCTTGCAAACATTCGAAGGGCCATCATAACCCATCGAGCACTTTGGGGTCGAAATCCCCTCAATGCGTGTAAAGTGCCCTAAGTAAAAACATTTCAAACATTCAAAGGGCCACCACAGCCCATTGAGCGCTTTGGGGTCGAAATCCCCTCAACGTGTGTAAAGCGCCCAAGGTAAAAACCTTGCAAACATTCAAAGAGCCACCACTGCCCATCAAGCACTTTGGGGTCAAAATCCCCCCAAAGCGTGTAAAGCCCCCGAGGTAAAACTCTTGCAAACATTTGAACGGCCACCAAAGCCCATCGAGCGCTTTTGGACTAAAATTCCCTTAAAGCATGTAAAAGCGCCCAAGGTAAAAACCTTGAAAAATATTCAAAGGGCCACCACATCCCATCGAGCACTTTGGAGGCTGAAATTCCCTTAACTGATGCTACATGAAACCCGATTGAGCAACGCCGCCTATCCCTTCACTGTGACTTACAAAATAAAGCCCCCAGGGGTTGCCCGGGAGGAGAATATCCAATGATAAATTCAGCCCCAATATGAGTAATGAAGAATCATAGAGCATGAATTTGCAATAAAAAACATACTTGAGTATATATACTCTAGCAACCCTAGGGTTTTTATTGGATTACACTTCAACCCTATTGGGCCAAGTAAGCCTAATTGTCAATATTATTATGACTATTCATTATTTTAGCTTGTGGCCCAATTTTATAGGGTCACTGAAGATTTATGTATTTCAAAGAAACCCCCATAAAATCAAAGGTCCTTTCAAGGTCTGGGGGGCTCTCGAGATAAGTTGATACCTTAGGAGCCTTTCGAGGGGACTCGTTCGAGGGATTTGAGACTTCAATTCTCGATATAGCATTTGGTTTTCTCAAATGAGTGCCATTGACTCAGCAGGCCATGGAGGCCCTTCAATTATTCACAATTTTTTTATCCCCGACGCTTATTCATGTAAAGGGGGATTTGGACCCCTAGTGCTCGATGAGTTGCAGAGGTCTTATGAGTTTTTTATGATCCTTGTTAAGGAAAGTGAAACTTGAGAGTGAAAGGACTTTGAGCCAAATATCAAAATAGGAAGACCACCGGGCCGAAACTCGAGAGTGAAAGGTTGATCGAAGCTAATTTTGAGCTGAAACTGGAGAATAAAAGGCTGATTGAAGTCAATTTCAAGTAGAAACTCGAGAATGAAAGGCTGATCGAAGCCAATTTTGATTATTTTGTGGGGTTTAATCCCTCAGCGCTCATATATGTAAGGGATTTTGGCCCCAGGCGCTCGACAGACCGCAAAGGCCTTTTAATTATTTTGAGGGGTTTAATCCCTTAATGCCCATGGATGTGGGAATTTCGGCCTCGAATGCTTGACAGACCACGAAGGTTTTTCGATTACTTTGAGGGGATTAATCCTCGGCGCCCATGTATGTAGGAAACTTTAGCCCCGAGTTCTTGATAGGCTGCGTAGGCCTTCGAATGTTAACAGGGGTTTAACCCCTGGGTGCTCATATATGTAGAGGATTTCGGTTCCGAGTGCTCGATAGGCCGCGAAGGCCTTTTGATTGCTTACAGAGATTTAATTTTTTAGCGCTCATATATGTAGGGGATTTCGGCCCCTAGCGCTTGACAAGTCACAGAGGCCTTTCAATTGTTTACAAAGATTCAATTTTTGAGCGCTCATATATGTAGGGTTATACGATGTCAAAATTTCATTTATCAGTTTTATTAGTTTTGTATTTTTAGTAGGATAACACTATACTCTTTTTCTCATTGGGTTTTTTAATGAGTTAGTGTGATCGTTTGTAATTTATTTCATTTTAGAATAAGGCCCATTAACTCAGCCATGTTGGCTTAGAAGAGTTTTAGTATGTATTTTAATTACGGCTTAGAATATTTAGTTTTGATTTGATTAGAATTAGATTGGTATGATTAGATAAGGCAATATTCATTCAAGATTTATCTTGATTGAATTCATCCATATCTACATTTATTTTAGGTAGTCTAGTTAAATATGGTTTTAGCTTCTTAAAGCTGTCATAATCCTTTTCAATTTCTTATTTGTATTTTTGAAGACCATACATATGTACTATAAATAGGGGTGGTTTTCAATATTATTTTTACCATCACATTTTTTTTTCAATCAATTATACAACCTTTTAAGTTCATACTCTTTGCTTACGAGCTATTCCATTATTGCTTAACTCCGAGGGCTAGTTAAGTATCAATAAACCTTGTAATCTGATCCTAAGAGCTATATAGAGAGAGCAAGTCGAGATTAGGCTTAGCCCGAGGGCTAGGCACTTGATTTCGTGCGAGATAGTGAGGGTTTACAGATCCCTTCACTAGATCAATGATATTAATTCCGCAATCGTGAGTCTTTGCAAGGAGATTCATATCAGTTGGTATCAGAGCATATCATAGGAGATTTTGGCTCCGAGCGCTCGACAGGCCGTGGAGGCCTTTCAATTATTTACAAGGTTTTTTATCCCTTAAACGCTTAATCACAAGAAGGGGATTTTGGTCCAATGCGCTTAACGATACTCGAAGGCCCTTCGAGTATTTACAATGGTTTTTATCCCTTAATTTCTTAATCATAAGAAGGGAATTTTGGCCCCAAGTGCTTAACAATACTCGAAGGCCCTTCGAGTATTTACAAGGGTTTTTTATCCCTTAAGCACTTAATCACAAGAAGGGGATTTTGGCCCCTGTCACATAACAATACTAGAAGGCCCTTCGAGTATTTACAAGGGTTTTTTATCCCTTAAGCGCTTATATAAGTAAAGGGGATTTCGATCCCTTAATTTTTAAGCTCTTGAGGCCTTTTTAGATACATGTATGGGGTTCAACCTTTTTCTTTTACAAGTCCCGTGGAATCTTTATATAGATGTAAAGAACTCAACACTTTTGTTTATAAGTCATCGTGACGTTTTTCAAAGGTAGCTTCGAGCCCCTAAAAGCCATTGTGGTATTTAACAAAAGCAGTTTCAACTTCCTTAAAAGTAGGGGGCACCCTACGACCTATAGCAATGTTTGTGTTGGGCGCGCTACACTCTAGTCGAGGATTTTAATGTCGAGTGCATCTAAGGATATTGATCCTTTGGCGCTTATGTATGCGTGGGGTTCAACCCCAAGCACTTGATAGGCCATAGGGGCTGCTCAGGTGTATGAAAGGATTTTATCCTTAACCACTTATGCATATGGGGGTTTCAACCCCAAGTGCTCGGCGGGCCATGGGGGTCGCTTAAGTGTATGAAAGGATTTTATCCTTGAGTGCTTATGCATATGAGGGGTTCGACCCCAAGTGCTCATGTATTAGCGCATTCTCACATGTAAAGAGGGGGTTTTGACCCCAAGCGTTTGATGGGTCATGGAGGCCCTTTGATTACAAGGATTTTATCTTTGAAGCTTACATGTGTTAAGGGGATTTCGTCCCCAGAGCGCTCGATAGGCCGTGGAGGCCCTTTCGATTATTAGCAAGATTTTACCTTTGGTGCTTACATGCGTTAAGGAGATTTCGGTCCCAAAGCACTCAATGGGCTGTGGTGGCCCTTCGAATATTTTCAAGGTTTTTACCTAGGGCGCTTACACGTGTTAGGGGGCTGTGGTGGCCCTTCGAATATTTGCAAGGTTTTTACCATGGGCGTTTACACCCGTTAGGGAGATTTTAACCCCAAAACGCTCGATGGGCTGTGGACCTTTGAATATTTGAAAGGATTTCGACCACAAAGCACTCGATGGGCTGTGGTGGACCTTCAAATATTTGCAAGGTTTTTAACTTGGGCGCTTACACGCGTTAGGGGGATTTTAACCCCAAAGTGCTCGATGGACTGTGGTGGTTGTTCTTATATTTGCAAGGTTTTTTCCTTGGGTGCTTACACGCGTTAAGGGGATTTCGACCCCAAAGCGCTCAATGGGATGTGGTGGTCATTTGAATATTTGCAAGTTTTTTACCTTGGGTGCTTACACGCGTTAAGGGGATTTTGGCCCCAAGCGCTAAACAGGATATGAATGTCGTGGTGCTCATATCATGAAAAGGGATTTTGGCCCTGAGCGATAAGCAGGCAATGAATATCGTGACGCTTATATCATGAAAGAGGATTTTGACCCCGAGCGCTAAACAGGCTATGAATGTTGTGGCGCTCATATCATGAAAGGGGATTTTGGCCCCGAGTGCTAAACATGTTATGAATGTCATGGTGCTTATATCATGAAAGGGGATTTTGGCCTCGAGTGCTAAACAGACTATGAATGTCTTGGTGTTCATATCGTGAAAGGGGATTTCGGCCTCAAACCCTAAATAGGCTATGAATTTCATGGCTCTCATATCATGAAAGTGGATTTCAACCCCAATCACTAAACAAGCTATGAATGTTATGGCACTCATGTCATGAAAGGGAATTTCGGCCTCGAGCGCTAAACAAGCTTTGAATGCCGTGGCGCTCATATCATGAAAGGGGATTTCAGCCCTAAGTGCTTGCCAGACCATAGAGGCCTTTCAAGTATTTCCAAGGTTTTTAGAATTTATAAGGTTTTAGGAATTTATAAGGTTGCAAAGGCTTTCCAAGGAGAATCCTTCGTCCCATAGTGGCGCTTATGGGGTGGTCGTTATACCCCGATCGAGGATCTCATTATTTTGGTGCCAATGAGGGTGTTCTTAGATTTACAATGGTGTTTTCCCTCTCCCCATGGTGTGCTACCCCCAATCAAATAGCACCACTCATTGGTAGTTTTTCGGCTAAACCTGTTTAACCTAAAGTTCTCATGGGACGATATGAGCAACATTAATATAAACAGTGTCACATAATCACAAAGTCAGACCAAGGTTTTTAGGCCATATTCCTATCATTTAGACAAATTATGGTACCTAAGTACAGAGTCAGGTCTAGCCCTTTAAGTCATACCCAGTATCATGGTATATGATATGGGAAATAGAAGTAATATCATATCAAGCTCATAATATCAGCAACAGATAGTTTCAATTACTTCACAAAGATCACTATACAAGCTAACATATTGCATGTTTTAAGGTTTAGTTGTGACCTGAGGCCCTTCCTGAAGAAACCGTTGAGCGCAAATAATCTAGCACACAATTGTTTAAATTTTTTCACCTATCGTTATGTGGCTAGGCAAATAGACAAGTTATGCGGTCACTTGATTTTCATCAAGAAAAAATCAAAGTAATTATTTATCGTCATTATTGTAATGGGCTAATTGATCGCCATTATTTAGAAGAATTAAAATAATTTTAATTCTGTGGTTAAACTTATCTGTATGCATTTTTTGGAAACTCGCTGAGTTGCCCGGGTCAGATTGTTGGGCCTATTCGATTCGGAGAGCTGGGCCAACAAAAATAATTTAATATTGGGGTTGGAGCATTCAAGCTTTGATTTTGGGCTATGTTTTAGCCCATTACATTTTCACAATTGTTATACTGGAGCCTTATCAAACCCCCCATAAAACTATAACAATTAACAATTAATAACAGGCCCGGCCTCACCTTATGCTTAATAAGAGTTAATAACAATTGTTAATAGAAGTGTGTATTAACAGGCTTAGTGAAGGTGGGGACTTTGAACTGGGTGGCCAATGAACAGGTCGAACGAACTCAGCTTTGAGCAGGGTGGTGGTGAATTGCAAGCTTCGAACTCTGTGGGGGCACTAGAAAAGATAGCTACAAACAACACATAGATTACATACAGACCACATATAGAATTCTAGCCAAATCATTGTCATGTAGAATAACTAGAAGCTATATAGTCAACAAGAGCAACAACACGATTCAAAAACTCGACCTGCCTCATAGGCTTGAACTAGATCGCCTTTCCAATATGGTCCCAAGCCTTTCATCAAGTAAATCATTCTACCACTGTCAATAGCAATCCACACACTAAATCCCCTCTTAATAAACTGATAAATTCAACAGGGGCATCAGCAAACTCGGCGGGAGAACCAGCAAATCGGTGGGGGCACTAGCAACTTAATGGGGGAACCACCATCTCAGTGGGGGCACCAGTAAACTCGGCAAGAGAACTCAGTGAACTTGGTAAGGGTACCAGCTCAATCGAGAGGCGGCGAGAGGCTACAACGTTCTATAGGGTTGATGCCGGCGAGGAGCTTTGGCTATCTCAAGGCCAATGGTGATGAGTGAAAAGCCTGCGGCGGCGGCGGCGGAGGACCGCCGCGTTGACTAGCTTTGAGGGCCCCTGCTTTTAGGCCGATGTGGAATCGAGCTTGGCTACAAGCGGGTCTACTAGCTCAATGTTGATCATTTCAAGGGACCCTCTGGTGAGCTCGAAGGGTCATGCCAGCGGTATAGCTTCAGGGTTCAAAGGAGATAGTGAGCTCAAGAGACAGCCACGGGATCCGTGAACGATGCCAAGGGAGCTGCGTCGGCAAGCTCAAAGGAGAACGGAGGCAAGGCAAGGTCGAGATTTTGGTTTTACCTTGAAAATGGAGACATAAGTTGTCAAATCATTGGCGGGTGGATTTATGCGCCACACAATCATTTAACCAACTTGGATCTCATGCGTTGGGACTTCTCCTTCAAAGAGTTGCATGAATTTTAGCTGGACGGACTGCACCCTCTTTGTTGTCCTGAACCCTACCGGAGACATGCGATAGGCACTGGGAAAGATTGTGGGAGATCAAAAAATCACCAGGAGAAGACAAAAAGTCAGTGGTGATGAGTTCAAAACACACCGGAAAGGACGACGAGCTAGCTACAGGGATGAGGCTACCACACACTACCTATGTTGATTGGTATCTCCGACTATGACATAATATCAATAAATGCCACCGAATTTTGCACCAATTTTATTATATTGGTGTGTAATTTTGGTATCTGCGGAGGATTGATACCTTAACTGTCGAACGGAGAGGAATCATAAAAGTTGGCTTTTGACCAACACTGATTATGGCCATTCTTAACCAGAAAGGATGGGATCTATGGTTATGCCCACTTTCACCAGAATCAACTGGAAGATAATTTGCATGGATTATATTACAGCGTCTGCGGTGAAGGGAATTGACTTCTCTCGGATCCCACTAGGCGTGCTAACTAATGCTACATAAAACCCAATTGAGTAGTGTTGCCTATCCCTTCACCGTTTCCTACAAAACAAAGTCCCCGAGGGTTACCCGGGGGAGAGTCTTCGATGATAAAATTAGCCCAAAAATGAGCAATGAGGAATCATAAAGCATGAATTTGCAATAGGAGACCTACCTGAGTATATATACTCTAGCAACCCCAGGATTTTTATTTGATTACCCTTCAACCCTATTTGGCCAAGTAGGCCCAATTGTCAAATGGTCTCACTAAGTCTATTGGAATTTAGGGGAATAGTACATCCTAAGGTTGGAAACGTTCCATCTGCGTGGAATCAACTCACTTTGGAGGGTTTCCAGCACAACTGCCTCTGGGGCCGGCTTCAATGACTTGGTGGGGTCCTTCCCAGTTTGCTAACAGTTTCCCTTCTGGCTTCCTTTGGCTTTTCTCATTCTCCTTATTACGAGATCTCCTAAGGAAAACTGGATTTTGGACCCTTCGATCTTGATACCACTTGATCCTTTCTTTGAGCTTGGCTTCGTGGAGGAATGTCTTCTCTCTTTTTTCTTCGAGAAGATCCAAATCCAAATGGTGTTGCTCATCATTTACCTCCTGGCTTTGATTGCTTATGGCAAACCTTTGGAAAGTGGGCAGCCTTATTTCCATTGGAATAGCCGCCCACAAACCATGGACCAGACCGTACGGGGTTTCACCCATGGCAGATGATTCCATTGTTCAAGAAGACCAAAGTATGCTAGGTAATTCATTGATCCAATTCCCGCTTGCACCTTCGAGCCTCAACCTGATGCCATTGACAATGGTTCGATTTGTGACCTCCACCTGCCCATTAGCTTGGGGATGGTAAACGCTAGTGACTCTTTGATAGATCTTAGCTTTGGGCAGCGGTGGTGGTGGCACACGGGCAACAGTATGTTTGAAGAAGAAGAAAAACAGTAGGATAGAATATATAGTCATGATTTTTTTAGTTTTAAAACTAGGGGTGTTTTTGTCTTTTCATATTATGTCAGCGTTTGAATTCCTTTAGTCCACTGCGGAAAAGTGATATTTGGGTATATTTGCACAATTGCTCAAAATCACAGTATTATTTTTGCACTTTTATATTTTACATGATTATAGTTTGGTAGTTTCACAAAATAATAGGGTTAAAAATGCACGTTTTCCTAATTTTAATGAGCACGGTAAAAATATAACGCTATATAACTTCAGTAAGTGGGGGGGAGATATACAAACGTAACCCTATATAACCCTATATAATTAGGGGGGATATATACTAATATAACCCTATATAACTTCAGTAAGTGCACATATAACCTTGAAATGATTTTTAGTGCAAAAATAACCTTGACTACTGTACATAAGTTCAAATATAACCCTAAAGATTATATTTCGGCATTGACTTACCATTTCCAACCATTGACCGAGCAAAAATGACCAAAATGTCCTTCTGACCTAATACAAAAACGCCCTTTGCCCCACCGCCACTATTCCATCACTACCACTGCTCCACCACCCAGCCACCACCACCACCTCCACCCAGCCCCCGCCACCACTACCACCCCCTCCCACCACCACCACTTCCGCCTCCACCACCTCTAGAGTTTCCTCCCTCCCCGCCATTGCCATCTCTGCCTTCTCCCAGCCACCATCTCTAGAGTTTCCTCCTTCCCCGCCTCCACCTCTAGGGTTTCCTCCTTCCCCACCACCACCTCTAGGGTTTCTGCCTGATGAGAAGCTGGACCGGCGACGATGCGCCTTATATCCTCACCCCTAAGAATGGCGTCGTGATGGAAACATGGGTTTTTCTGGTGGATCTGAGCTTTTCTTACCTCGTGAGACTCCATTGGTTGGAATCGGAGTTCGATAAAGTGAACCAGCGAGTGTTCTCCGTTTTAATAAACAACCAGATGACGGAGGCGGAGGCGGAGACAAGGTGAACCAGTTTTTCTTACTTTTTATTTTCTTTTTCTTTTTTTTTTCCAACGGTAAAATCATCTTTTCAATTAAATCCACCCTCAAGGTTATATTTGCATATACACTAATTATGTAGGGTTATATTTGCACTTTAAATTCGCAGAGTTATATTTGCACGTGAGTTATGTAGTGTTATCTTTACCTCGCCCAAATAATTAAGAAGACAATTTAGCTACATCAAGCTCCAAGACTTAGGAGACGACCTGCTCCTGGAGAAGTCAATTATAGCCAGCTGAAATTTCTTCAAGTTCCTGTAAACTGCTTTCTAAATACAATCATTTCAAATTCCAATCCTTATGATCTCCTTCAGCAAGATGTTGCAAACTGTTTTCTTAGTATTATGTTCATTGCTTTTCTCAAGTTCCAGATTCATCAAGTCTGAACAATTGGGACATTATTGCCCAGACAATACATTATATGAAACCAATAGCTCTTCAGGCAGGATTTACAGAACCCACCTGGATCTCCTGCTTTCTGTTCTAACTTCAAACGCATCTCGCCCTAACGGCTTCTACAATTTCACCACCGGTAGCGCGACCGACCCATCAAACGACACGGAAATCTACGGCCTGTTTCTCTGCCGGGGCGATGTTGGAACAGGGGACTGTCAAGGGTGTGTGAGAACGGCTGGAAGCGAAGTTTTACGGTCATGCCCGGATCGAAAGGTCGCCATCATTTGGTATGATAACTGTATGCTACGGTATTCGAATCGGGCAATCTTCTCATCGATTGCGAATAGTTTTGGAATCTCCTTGTTCAACACAAGAAATGGCACCAATGGGGAATTGTTTGGCCAGGTTCTACGGGATACTTTTAATCAGGTTTGTGATGTAAAAGTAATTTTAATTAAATTCAAGCTCTTGAAATGGAGTGAAGATCATATTCCCTTCTATTCCTCTATTCGTTTACATATGTCTTTGATTACACACTATTTAAAATGAAAGTTTGGTATCCTATATAAACACTACCAAAAAATATTCCAGCAGCGACACTTTTTTGGAATACAAGTGACACTCAAAGTGTTACGCTAAAATTGGTAGTGATGCTTGTGGAAGTGCCTCTATTCAACATGTCTCTAAAATATTGTAACGCGTTAAAGTGTCAATAAATATTGTGACATGAACTGATGTAGTAGTTTATTTTAATTAGTGACACATACTCGTGTCAGTACTCTTTTTTTGTAGTGAAATTACGATAAATCTAGTACCAAAATCCAACGAGATAATAATACACCGGCATCAATTATAATAATAACTGGTAAATCACGAGTTAGTTTGCTAATGAACAGTAACTTTCTGGTGATTTGAGGAACTACAAGAACATAATGAAGAGACAAGTTGAAATTATACTAACCAATATGAGAAACATATAGTGATTCACAATTGCCCAAATAAACATAATGAGAACCACGATAGAATTGTACTTTCTCAAGAAGTCGACAATTAGAAGTCATGTGAGCAATTGTGCCAATGATAGTGATCCACTGATCAGAAGAACGGTTAATGGCATAATTGCAAGAAACTGAGCTTAAAAATAATTGGGTTAAAATACACTTCCCGTAACTTTTGGTTGAAAATACCAATATAACCTTCAAAATAATAAAGTGTCAAAATAATCCTAACTTATAACAAATTAAGCAAATATAACCTTTTGTGTTAATTCTAGCATTGACTGAAGAAATTAGGCATTGTCGGACATGAAAGGTTTAGAATACCGTCGCACATTAAGCTAAAATTTTCCCCCATTTCCCCCATTTTTATCATATAAACCGCGTGCCACCACCGCACCACAGTTGGCTACCACCTCGCCACCATCTCTAATCTCCACCCTGAACACTCCTGCCGTCATCACCACATTCCACCCGCCACCACCTCTCCTCCCCCTTCTTCTCGTTGCTCTCCACTTGCCCGCCATTACCACCTCTCCCCAAACCCTCTCTCATCGCCACCATCTCCCACGGCCTCCCGCCTGCCACTCGGTTTAGATCTATTATCACAAGGCTAGCGGGTGGAAGAAGAAAGAAGAAGAAAAAGGGAAAACATGATGGCATCTCTATCTTTTTCCTTTTTTGATTTTTAATCCAGAGAAAGAATGGTCATTTCATTAAATTCTGCCTAATTGAGTGCGCCCCTTAGTTAGTCTTTAGGAAGAAATACCATTGACACATGCATCAATAAGGTAGGGTTATATTTGGCACTTTCTCATTTTATAGAATTATATTGACTGATAGTATTATTTTAGCATGTTACTCAACTAATTATGTTTAGCGACGTTAATGTAGTGAGTAGTCACATCAATATGTGGAAAACTTTAGTCATCATTAAAGTCTAGACTGATTATAACATGACTAGTATTCGAAAGAATTTGTGGTTCACTACCAAAAGAATTATGATGACAATTTGTTCCATCACTGACCCACCTGAAAGATTAATTGTTTCCTGGCTCCAGGAAAGAGGAGAATAGTCAATAGTCTGCTTGTACCTAATTTCATCACCTGTAAACTATATTCTCATATAATCATTCCAACCCAAATTTACACACAGTTCACCACCAAGATGTTGCAAACTGTGTTCTTATTGCTATGTTCATTACTTATTTTCAATTCCAGATTCATCAAGTCTGATCCTTTGGGACAAATCTGCCCGAAAAATACACTTTACAGTTCTAACAGCTCTTCCGGGAGAATTTACAGAACCAACCTTGACTTCCTACTTTCTGTCCTAACTGCAAACGCTTCTCGCCCGGAGTTTCTACAGCTTCACCACCGGTAGCGCCGCTGACCCGTCGAACGACACCGCCATCTACGGCCTTTTCCTCTGCCAGGGCGATGTCGGAACCAGCGACTGCCAAGACTGTGTAAAAACGGCCAGCAGCGAAGTCTTACGGATCTGTCCAAACATAAAAGTGGCAACCATTTGGTATGATAACTGTATGCTGCGGTATTCGAATCGGCCTATCTTCTCTGTGGTTGATGCAGGAGTTGCACTCGTCTTACGAAACACGGCAAATGTCACCAACCGAGACTTATTCGGCCGTGGAATGGAGAAAGAACAGAAAATATGAACGAAAATAACAAGACACAAGATTTACGTGGTTCACCAATTTAGCTACATCCACGGGAGACAGATTCACTATATCTGAATTAATGTTTACAGAGAGAAGAGAGACACTTTATATGTTGTCTCCACTAAACCCTAACAAACTGGGCCAAGAACACAATTCGGCCCAAATCAACAGCAGTCCAATAAAGAGACAAGCTATACCGTCGGACCGGGGGCGACTCCGCCCCCCGGACCCCAGGCCAGAGTCGCAGAAGCGGCTATTACAGTATTCAAGGCATACCAACAAATCTCCACCTTGACTTGAATCCTCAAAGTAGAAAACTCCAGATGCACCATTACAGTGCCAGATGAGTAGACTTCGCCCTCCACTCCCGGGACTGCCCATAGAGCACCTAATCAGCTCTGATGTTCAGCAAGTCCAAACAATGTTGAAACTTGCTATGTGGAACAGGTTTGGTGAACATATCAGCGGGGTTATCTGCAGTTCCCACTTTCTTCACCCTGATTCTCCTCTCACTCCTCAAGAAATGATATCTGACATCAATATGCTTGGTCCTCTCATGATGGACCTGATCCTAGGCTAGGCAGATTGCACTCAAGCTGTCACAGTACACAGTAGCCTGATCATGATGTAGACCAAGATCACTAACTAGCCCTTTCAGCCATATTCCCTCCTTTGCAGCCTCTGTCAGAGCCATGTACTCTGCTTCCGTAGTAGACAACGTCACTGTAGGTTGCAAAGTCGCCTTCCAACTAACCACAGAACCTCCCAAAGTGAATACATAACCAGTCATCGATCTCCTCGTGTCAACATCACCAGCATAATCAGAATCAGAGTAACCTGTAACTAAGAACTCTGTATCACCTCCATAAATGAGACCCACATCAGACGTACCTCTAAGATACCTGAAAATCCTCTTCACAGCTTGCCAATGTTCCTTTCCCGGTTGCCCCATGAACCTGCTCACAACACTGACTGCCTGTGCTAAATCTGGCCTCGTGCAAACCATAGCATACATCAAGCTCCCCACCGCGCTGGCATAAGGAACCCGAGACATATACTCCTTCTCCTCGTCTGACTGAGGAGCAAACATAGTGGTGAGATGAATATTTGCAGCACTAGGAGTGTCTATAGGCTTGGCTGTAGACATGCCAAACCTAGCCAACACTTTCTGAATGTAGCCTTTCTGTGACAAGAAAAGCTTCCGCTGACTTCGATCCCTAAGAATCTCCATTCCTAGTATCTTCCAAGCTGCACCCAGATCCTTCATCTCAAACTCAGCACTAAGAAGTCCTTTCAACTTCCGAACCTCGTGCTTACTCTTTGCGGCTACCAGCATGTCATCTACATAAAGCACCAGATAGATGAATGACCCATCTCTCAACCTGCTGTAGTAGACACAACAATCATAAGCACACCTCGTATATCCCAGTTGAAGCATATAACTGTCAAACTTCTTGTACCACTGCCTCGGAGATTGCTTAAGTCCATACAAAGACTTCTTCAACTTGCAAACATACTTTTCCTTGCCAGGAACCTGGAAACCATCTGGCTGAGTCATGTACAACTCTTCCTCCAACTCTCCATGTAGAAAAGCGGTCTTCACATCAAGTTGCTCGAGCTCCAAATCCTGATGTGTCACCAAGGCTAGCAACACTCTGATGGAAGTGTGTCTGACCACTGGTGAGAAAATCTCATTATAGTCTACCCCCTCCCTTTGACTGAAACCTCTTGCAACAACTCTTGCCTTGTACTTGAATCCCTCTGCAGGTGATATCCCTTCCTTTTTCTTGAAAACCCATTTGCAAGTGATAACCTTTCTCCCTTGAGGCTGTTGAACCAAATCCCATGTCTGATTCTTCTGGAGGGACTCCATCTCATCTCCTATTGCTACAAACCATTTGTCAGCATCAGTACCTGAAACAGCTTCTCTGTAGGTGGATGGCTCATGAGTATCCACCTCCTCAGCAACCTGTAGTGCATAACCCACCATATCCTCAAACCCATATCTCTTGGGCGCCCCAACTCCAACCCTCCTGGGTCGGTCCTGAGCTAAACTGTGGAATGTAGCTCCTGATGGTTGAGGATCTGGTGGTGGAGATTCCGGTATCTCAGATTCTGTCTGTGGCTCTTGATCCACCTCAAATTGTTCCAATCTATTTTCACCTTGAATGACTTCAAGCTCCACCTGTTTATCAACTCCACTAGTTTCTGGCACAACTGTGGGCTTCACCATAGATCTAAGCAAAGAATTTTCATCAAAGACAACGTCCCTGCTCAGAATAACCCTCTTCTCAGATGGAGACCATATCCTGGAGCCTTTAACTCCATCTCCATAACCCACAAAGACACCCTTCTTGGCTCGGGGCTCTAATTTACCATCACTAACATGATAATAAGATGTACAACCAAAAACTTTTAACTTGGAGTAATCAACAACTTTACCTGACCACAACTCCATAGGTATTTTGCACTCTATACCCGTGTGAGGCCCGCGGTTGATCAGGTAACAAGCTGTACTCATCGCCTCTGCCCAGAATCTCATTTCCAAACCAGCATTAGAGAGCATGCACCTTGCTCTCGCCAGCAATGTCTGATTCATCCGCTCAGCTACGCCATTCTGCTGTGGCATATTCCTGACTGTATGATGACGAGCAATCCCTTCATCCCTACAAAACTGATCAAACTCAGACGAGCAGAATTCCAGCCCATTATCAGTTCGAAGCCTCTTGATCTTCTTCCCGGTCTGATTCTCCACCAAAGCTTTCCACTTCTTGAACTTCGAGAAATCTTTACTCTTATGTTTCATCATGATAACCCAAGTCATCCTTGAGTAATCATCAATCAGAGAAACAAAGTACCTGTGACCTCCCAGTGACTCAACTCGGGAAGGTCCCCAACAATCAGAATGGATGTAATCCAATGTGCCCTTTGTTCTATGAATCGCCTTAGGAAACTTGCTGCGGTGATGCTTCCCAAAAATGCAATGCTAAAAAAAGTCCAAGCTCTTGACCTTGTGGCCACCAAAAAGATCATATTTCGACAGAATCTGCATCCCTCTTTTACCCATGTGACCAAGCCTCATATGCCATAACTTAGTCATATCATCCTGGTGAACCTCCGAAGATGCAACATTAACAAAATCCATAACCGTAGAACCTTGTAGAAAATACAAAGTACCATGCAGAACACCTTTCAGAGCCAGCCTAGAACCTTTGCAGACACACAGAACTCCATCACTCCCTGAGTAGACGAAACCCTTTCTATCCAACGTAGGAAGAGAAATCAGATTCTTTGTCATCGATGGAACATGCCTGACATCGTTCAAAGTACAGAAACTACCATCATGCGTCCTGATCTTGATTGAACCAATCCCAACTACCTTACACGCAGCACCATTTATCGTAGTAATGATGCCATCAGCTTGCTCATAAGTTGAGAAATAATCTCTCCTTGGGCATATATGGAAAGATGCCCTAGAATCAAGAAACCACGCATTAGGATGATTATTTTGCCCAGTAGCAGCTAGAGCAAAATCATCTTCAGAACTGAAATCCCCTTCAGCCACAGCAGCAGTACCAGATGTACTCCCAGATTTACTAGCCTTCTTCGGACACTCCTTTTTCCAATGCCCCTTCTCCTTACAGTAGTTACAAACATCATTGGCCTTGGGACCCTTTGAAGATGACTTCTTGCCCTTCTTCTTATTGCCGGCTTCCTTGCCTTTTGTGTTTCCGTCACTAGCAAACAAGCCAGTGGCCTGACTTTCTGTACCTGTACTGTTTGCCTTATGTTGCAACTCTCTACTATGGAGAGAGGATCTTACTTCCTCCAGAGACACAGGATCTTTACCAACAATAAATGACTGAACAAAATTCTCATACGAAAATGGTAAAGAAACTAGCAAAATCAAAGCAGCATCTTCATCTTCAATTTTCACATCTATATTTCGCAATTCTAATAACAAAGTATTCAATTGCTCTAGATGGTCTCTGAGTTGCGTACCTTCCTGCATTCGGAGACCGAAGAGGCGTTGTTTCAGAAGCAACTTATTGGTTAGAGATTTCGTCATATACAAACTCTCCAACTTCAGCCACAGTTGTGCAGCAGTCTCCTGATCTGAGACCTCAGTGATGATTTTGTCCGCGAGACACAGCATAATCGTCGAGTGTGCCTTTTCTTCCAGACTCACAACATCGCCAGAACTGCTCGCGAAATCCTTCGTCAGCGGAGTCCACAAACCTTGCTGTTTCAGCAAAGCTCGCATCTTGATCTGCCATAAACTGAAACTGTTTCTCCCAGTAAACTTGTCGATCTTCACGTTCAACCCAGACATCTTTCTCCTCGATCAGCCCCGATCTGATGAGCCCAGAATCCGATATACCCACTACGGATATCGCCGGAAAAAAAGACCGCTCTGATACCAGGTTTGTTGTGCGGAATGGAGAAAGAACAGAAAATATGAACGAAAATAACAAGACACAAAATTTACGTGGTTCACTAATTTGGCTACATCCACGGGAGACGGATTCACTATATCAGAATTAATGTTTACAGAGAGAAGAGAGACACTTTATATGCTGTCTCCACTAAACCCTAACAAACTGGGCCAAGAACACAATTCGGCCCAAATCAACAGCAGTCCAATAAAGAGACAAGCTATACCGTCGGACCGGGGGCGACTCCGCCCCCCTGGACCCCCAGGCCAGGGTGCGCTCCGCCCCCCGGACTCCCAAGCCAGGGTCGCAGAAGCGGCTATTACAGTATTCAAGGCATACCAACAGGCCGGGTTCTCACGAGTACTCTTGATCAGGTGAAAATACAACTCTTCGCTCCTATAAACTAAGCCTAATGTAACATATTGAAAGTGTTGCTTTAGGTACTAAAAAATACTAAGTTGAGTCTATTGCAACACGTTTACAAATACTACCTTAGGTGATGTTTTATAGATCTAATATAACACTTTTCAACATTTAGGTAACATTTTACAAAGTAACATTTTATAAGATATTGTAACATTTTAATAAGTGTTGCTAGAAATATGTTATGATCGATAGTTCTAATTTGTAATAGTGCTTTATGTGTAACATAAAGGTACATGGCAAATCTGTTGATTATTTGATTACTCCCTCTGGTCCTCTATTTATTTTCCCTTTTTTCTGACATTTTTTCAAGGCATGTTTGATCATCGATAATTTTTGCTACGTACGATAAGAGATTAAAAAATCTTACTTTTCATAAAAACATGTTATGAAGAATCCAAAGACATGTCCATTACTGTATGCAACAAAAGTTATCAATGGTCAAACATGACCTAAGAAAATGGCTGGTTAAGGGGGGCCTAGAGAATCGGAGGGAGTATTAAATTTCTGATTTTTTGTCTAGAAAAAATAATAATGAACACTAGTGTGGACCAGATTAGGGTTTCGATATTTACTTTTAATTTTCTTCATGTACTTGATATATTCTCTTGTTAATCTAAACCCTAAATCAAGGAGAAATCATTTCTACAGACACAATTGATGTATTAATTTGTTTTTTTCCGATTAGGTCACGGCCGAGGCAGCTATTGGTGTAGCTGGCAAAAAATTCGCAGTAAGAGAAAGTAATGGAAATGAGTCGGGGAAGATTTACGCGCTAGGACAGCACTCCTGATCTTTCGAGTTCGAGCTGCACAACATGCCTTGGAAGTATTATTGGACTCCTGCCTGATTTTTATCCTCGGGGAGCTAGAGCTCTTGCTCCTAGCTGTAACGTTGGATACGAGATGTATTTGTTTTACAATGTCTCTGCAGCCGTACCGCCACCGTCTCCGGCCCCTGCTCTTCCTCCTCCTCCGGCTCCGACTATCAGAAAAGGTTAGTGTCGTACCTATCAAACAAATTTACATGACAATTTTTTTAAAAAATTAAATGGTATATAGAGTAAATAATTCTGGATATAGATAATACCATTTGATAACATGTGCTCCCTCTGTACCAGAATAAAGTTTTTATTTTTTGGTCAACTTTTTCTAATTATGTTTGACCACCGTTAACTTTAATTACATATACTAACGATAGCAGTGTATAAAAAATTATCTTTAGAAAATAGATGTGGCAAGAAATCTAACAATATATCACATGATAATATTGTAACCTATATTATAGTTAAAATTTATAGTCAAACATATTAATTAGGAACTTTATTCTGGTACGGGGGCAGTAGTTATATATTGAGGGGAAATGCAGTTTTAGTCCTTTGGAAAAGAACAAATAAAATCACTTGGACTACATTTTTTTTCTCTTGTTTCGTCGCAAAATCCAGTCTCTTTTTAGTTATAACACCATTTTCCCCCTCAATAAAGGTGTGGGACATATAAAGTCAACCGTGTCACTTGGAATACATCTTTTTCTCTTGTTTCGTCGCAAAATCCAGTTACTTTTTACATAAAGAGGGAGTTATAACACCAATTTCCCTCTAAATCACGTGATGTGTGGGACATATAAAGTTAATCGTGTTGCACGCGATAGAATAGGTTTAAACATGCGAGACCAACAACCTACCTAACCATTTAAGACAATGCCTCATAATTCAATTCAATATCCAGTTAATTAATCTTATTCAATTGAGTAACTAATTATTAATTAATGAATTGAAATGGTTTCATAAACCATACTTTAATTTATTAATTTAATAAATGATGATTAATATATATTTAATTCATTAAGTTCGTTTAATACCTAAATTTGCAAGATTTTAATTGAATAAGTGTATTTTAAATGATAAGTAAAACTATTTAATTAAAAGCTAAGATCATCCACAACGGTAGCTCGTTAAACCAACTTTTCTTAATAAGAATCACTCCTTATTTGATGAGTACCATTGTGGAGTTTTAAGGAACACATGACCACTCCTTAATAAGGAGTTGTTCCTTATTTAAGGAGTTGGTACATCTTTCTTTGTGTCAATGTCAATCAATCAATGAATATCATTTTACATGGCTTGTTTTATATTTTATTTAGTTATAATTTAATTTTTTTTTAAAAAAAAAGTGCCTAAGAAGTGCTCCTTAAGTCCTCTACCATTGTTGGTAGTTTATTCTGACCTAGTTTTTATCCAAATTCATGATGTGACACTTAAAAAGGTACATTATTGATAGAGTAATCTGATTTATCCTAACAGGGTTTTTATTAATTTTTTCAAAAAAAAATGTTAAAACCGTTTTTATGATGGAGGTTTAAGGGCTCCCAACCCTTTATAAAAGGATCAACTAGGCGAAATTCTTTTACACTATAGTTGATCCTATTACATCAGCAGTGGGATTGAACTCCTTATCACAAAAGCGTTTAAATATAAGCCCCTGCTAGTTTAGAACTCTTGTGACCGTGCGAAAGTTATACTAAGGTTGAGCATGTGATGTGGCAACTAAAATCAATCAGTTAAAAATCATACCAGTAAAAAACAGATGAAATTTTTTCCCCGAAAAGCTTCTCTTCCGAGATCACAAATCCTAAACAAACTTAGGCTATGTATGTTAGAGTTTATAAGTTGTTTTGCTTATAATCAAAGCACTTTTTACTTTTTAGTTTTGGTAAAGTGCTAAAAGTCAGCTTATTTTGAAAGTATGAGCTATTTTTTAAGGAAAAATAGAAGTTGGTCTCCCCTACTTTTAAAATAAGCCAATTTTGCTTATAAACACCGTTCTGCCAAACAGAGCTTAAACCTCTACCAACGAGAATCATTTATATCCATATTAGATTTCAGAATTTAGCCCTCAGGTCATTGTGTCACATAAAATCAGTCTTCAACTGCATTGTGTCACGAAAGATGTTTATCCAAAAAAAATAGATTTCTGCGCATTGTTGTGTGGCGGACGAGCAGCTCTAGCTACGTAGGAATTCTTCTGAGTTCGTAGTTTTCTTAAACCAAATTTCTAAGAAAATTTTACCGTAATGATGAACCATATGAAAGTGGAAATTTTATGTGAGGCTCACTAAGTTATTATCCATTTTTTTATGGAAGAAATAAAATCCACCATTAACGTTTAAATGAACATTTCACGTATTTGAACACGAATTTCATTGGTTTTTATTTCACACCCAAATAAATTAACATTTAATATGGACAGAAAATAATGGATCAATCTCAACGGGGACCATTGTAGCCATAGCTGTCCCACTCTCGGTGGTTATTGTTATCATAGCGGTGGTCCTGTGCGTGATAGCCAAGAAGAAAAGGAAGCCACAAGATGCTGTCCTCGAAAGAACAGGTAATTTATATCACTGTAAATAAAAACCCATGTAAAATTTATTTTTTCCATTCACTCATAAACTAGATTAAACTTTTGAACATCATAAAAACCGCACGAATTATTTTTTCTGACACTTCTACAAATCATCACAATTATATTTGTGACACACATATATATAATGTGACACCTTGATGTAAAGGTACTCCCTCCGTCCCATAGAAAACTTCCTGATTTTCTTTTTGGTCTGTTCCATTGAAAACTTCATAGTTTGACTCATTCCCTTTTTGAACACAAATTGGTGGTTTCAATTCCACTATGGCTCACTCAAACAAAAAATAACCACAATTCTCTCTTTCTCATTAGCCAACTCAGCATTCTTAAATGGACATGCAAAAAGTAATTGTGAAGTTTTCCATGGGACGGAGAGGGTTTTATTTATGATACTTGAAGATGCGGCAAGGTGTTAAATTTTGTGATATGACTTGATGGAGCAACATTAATTGATTAGTGACATATAAAAAGATGCAATAATTGCTTTTTGATAAGATGCAATTGTATATTAGTGGCACGTGAATGTGTAGAAATGATGGTGACATTTCTTTATCCGTCACATAATTGTGTCCCTATTGAGTTCTTTTCTTTGGTGAATTACCTCTACAAAAATGAAAGAAAATACTATACATTCTGTCATAAGGTCATATAAATAGGAACCTGAACTCCCAATTTTTTTGAGCCAATTTGGTGATATCTTTCACGTGTTGACAGGTTCAATCGAATTCACAACCAGTGACGAATTCGTGCAGTATAGTTTCAGTGAGATCCAAAATTGGACCGACAACTTTTCTGAAGACAATAAACTAGGAGGAGGTGGCTTTGGTAACGTCTACAAGGTGCATTTTCAGTAGTAACGTTTAACGTAGGATTTCAAGATAAATTATGCGAAATTTTATTGTTTTTCGACGTGTTCATAGGGTACATTACCTACTGGGCAAGAGGTAGCTGTAAAAAGGTTGTCCAGAGGCTCTTCACAAGGTACACAAGAATTTGTAAATGAAATATCATTACTTGCCAAGCTTCAGCATCGGAATTTGGTTAGACTTCTGGGATATTGCTTGGAAGGCGAAGAAAAGATGCTCGTGTACGAGTATGTTCCGAAGAAAAGCCTGGATCACTTCCTTTTTGGTATCACATCTTCACTTCATTTCATTATTTCACTCCAAAATGAAAAGAAACATCAAAATATACTTTTTGATTTTTGTGTCGCGTTTAGATCCAGAGAGGCGGCCATTGTTGAACTGGTTAACGCGATACAACATCATAGGAGGCGTAGCAAAAGGACTTCTTTATCTTCACGAAGAATCCCGCCTCAAAATCATACATCGCGATCTTAAAGCCAGCAATGTGCTTTTAGACCAGAACATGAACCCTAAAATTGCAGATTTCGGTATGGCAAGGCTTTTTGAAGTTGATCAATCCGAAGGGAACACAAGCAAAGTTGTTGGAACCTAGTAAGTTTCGCACTCCGACAAAAATTATATCATTAACAAATATCGATCGAATTTAATTAACTGAATAAGTGTTTGATGGTTGATTTTGTTTCTGAAGCGGATACATGTCCCCCGAGTATGCAATGCATGGAATGATCTCAGTGAAATCAGATGTCTTTAGCTTTGGTGTGCTTGTTCTGGAGATCATAAGTGGCATTCGGAATAGCAAATTTTCGCAATCAGATTCAGATATTGATGATCTCCTAAGTCATGTGAGTTTTTTTCCCCTCCAATCTGTTAAGGAATCTTGTTATTGTAACAAAATTTAACCTAAAATTTAAGATTACGCATCTTACACATCATTTCTAAGTTTAACCTAAAGATTTAATTGTTATTTATAGAGCTCGTAATATTGCATGCCTAAAAAGTTTACAATTGCTGTAATAGTTCCAATGAGCAAATTTACTGTAAAAAGTTGATGTAGAGTTGTTGCATTAAGTACTGATCATGATCTCTTGAATCCACTTGAAGAATGTCACGGGAGGATTAGAAGAATCATTTTTAAAAATTCAGCATGGTTAATATGTAATTAATTTTTTTTATATAATTTAGTAACTAGAATAAAAGTTGACTATAACTAAAACATTATACCCTAAGGCATTGTTTTTTGATACTTAAGTACATGCAGTTCAGTTTAGTTGTTAATAGCATTAAACCAGACTGAATTCAGTTCAGATCAGTTCAGTCAAAAAGAACATGAACTAAGTAACCTCTTTAGTAGAAAAGGTTAGAATACCACGCGCGTACTATGCTTTTGATACGGTGTTTTATTATCGTTTCGTAGGCTTGGAGACAATGGAGGAATGGAACACCACTAACACTGCTAGATCCGAGCATCGGGGATGCCTACAACGAGAATGAAGTGATTAAGTGCATTCACATCGGGTTACTGTGTGTCCAAGATGATGTCGAAGAAAGGCCTACTATGGCTTCAATGGTTCTAATGCTGAATAATGACTCTGCTACGCTTCCAACCCCGACACAGCCGCCATTTTTCAGCCGGAGTAGAACAGACGGCTTCCTGAAAAGCTTGCCTTTCGGGACAGAATCGGATAAATCATCGACAAATAAATCATCAGTGCCAGATATGTCCGTAGATAACTCATCCATCACTGAAGTTCATCCTAGGTAGTGAGCATAAATAAGAACAGAAATAAAGATGATGCATGTGTTGTGTAAATCTAATACTCAGTAGTATAGTTTAAATCACATTTGTTAAACTAAAGTAGTATTATAAATTGAACTCCAATTATATATATATGACATATGGATGTAGTATGCATCTTGTTGCTTAATTTTCTGTATACATTTTCATAGTTGGAAGAATTTATCTGGTTGTAAAATTCTATCGATATATGACAAAGCAGAAAATTTTATATGATGTGGCGGAATCTGATTTGCCCAACACCTTAACATAAAACATTTGCTAACATATAAAATTTTCTGACAGAATCTTATTTGTCGAACACCTTAACATATAACATTTGCTAACCTATAAAACTTTCTGATGATAAAGTACTTTAGGTTATTGAGCTTAAAGTTTTCTTTTGGGAAAGAGCTTAGGTTAGCAGCATGGGAAACGATAGCCGAAGTGAATAGTGACGATAAGATGTGTTTGCTAAATCAATAATAAAATGATAGCCTTGTGACAAGAGGTTATCGACACTACATAAGCAAATTGGGACATATAAATTGTCACAATAATAATGGCAAACAAAACATCATTGAACGGGTGACAAGAAAAATGTAACCACTAAATAAGTAAATAGCGACAACAAAATGCATAATATCACAAGTTAGTGACAAAAACCAGTGTCGCTGAATTGTCACTAAAATATGCGTTAGCGACAATAATATTATTGTCACGTGTATTTGTGAGGAAAGATTGTGGCGAAATTCCTTTCCTCACTATAGCTAGCTTTATGGTGAAATTCTACCACTTGCGTTTTTATACTATCAACTTGACCTTAAATTTAGGCGACCAATCATAATGGTCTCTTAAACTATCCTTGATCCTAATCATATATACGTCACGCTAAATTTAGAATAAGCTTGCATAGTGGATTGAGATTACATACTCCCCGTGTTTCATTAATATTGGCACACTAGATTTAGTCTCTTGGATTAATGCTAAACATAGGAATGAACATAAAGTTAATTGAAATGGACGGTTTTGAAGGAATATTGAAGAACTACTGCTTCTAATCTTCTACTGCACTGATTAGCTATTGGTGATCATCAACAGACAGCAGGAGTCCTTCTGAAAGCTTCGAGATTCATTTGGAAATTCTCAGCACTCAAAATCAGTTGAAGAAGCAAGTGAGAGCTGGGACTTTATTCTACGGTTGTTGTACAGTTAGTTTTATAACTGTTTCTTGTTAGTTGGCTTTAGCAAGTTGTAAATGTAGTTAGATCAGCTAGTCATTCTATAAATAGGAGACATGTGCATAGTGAGTTTTAAGTTTATGCATAGAGAAAAATTTTCCTAAAATCGAATTCAGTTTTCTTCTTTCTTCTTGAAGCTTGCTCAGTTTTGAGTACTTGCTGGGAATCCTTGTGGATTTTTTCATGGTATCAGAGCCATCAGGCTTTTGATTGATCGATTTCTCTCTTAGAAAATTTCTTTTTGAACACCAGAAATCTGCTGCAATGGCTGGATATGTTGTTGATGATGATGGCTACGTAAGGATCAGACCTAATGATCCTCTGTTTTTACCTTCTTCTGATCATGCTAGCTTGATTGTGCCTTTAGAATTGCTGACTGAAAGAAACCATGTCATCTGGAGTCAAGCTATGATCATTGCTTTCTCTGCAAGAGGAAAATTGTAGTTCATTACCACTGGAGTTCCAAAACCAGATCCTGACTCACTGATCTACGACAGTGGATGAAGGTCAATTCAACGCTTGTGTCTTGGATTCAAAGCTCGATCAGCAAGGAGTTGGATAGGAGCTTTCATTTTCACACAGATGCGAATAAACTTTGGGAGAAAATCAAGGAAAGATTCTCTGTGAGTCAAGGACCTTTCTTCTATGAATTGATGAGAACATTAGGTGAATTGAAGCAGGGATTAGACTCAGTCACTCAGTATTTCTCAAATATGAAGGGCATTTGGGATAAGATTGATGTTATCAAGCTATGATTGAGATGCACATGTTGTAATTATGGTTGCAGGTGTGGATTTGATGAAAATGTGGAGATGCAGGCCAATTAGGATAGGTTGCAGCAGTTCATAGTTAGACTTAACAATGAGTTTGATGCTCGGAGGGATCAACTATTAGTAATGGATCCTTTGCCATATTTTTCAAAGGCTTACTCACTGTTTCAAAAGCAAGAACAATAGAGAGGAGTGCAGGACAGTTTTGGTAATATAACTGATAATGGTGCAATGATGGTGAAACAGGTATCAGCTCAGTATAACACTAACAGGTTCAATCAGAAGAAGAAGAAGGAAGGAGATAGCAAGAAGCTTCTAAGAGAAAGTTGTTTCAAGTTGACTGGTTATCCATATTGGTGGCCTGATTCAACCAAAATCAAGGCAAAACCCTATGCTAATGCAGCAATTGCAGAAGAGAAAGAGCAGATTAGTAATACACCTTTGGATGCAGTGAATGGAAATCAGTTTGGGAATGTTCAATCTATGATTTCTAATATAATTCACAGGGAGTTCAGCGAATTTGTGAAAGATAAATCAAAGGAATCAGGATCAGAGATGGGGGATATGATTAACTTTGCTCATTTTGGAGAATATTCAGGTAACCTGCATACCAACGTTGTTATTACTGCTTGTTGTTTTAAGTCTGGTGAATGGATTCTAGATTGTGGAGCATCATTTCACATTTGTGGCAATCTGTCTATGTTTGAATCTTTCAGATCAATTAATCACAAAATGCCTATCACTCTACCTGATCATTCTAGTGTATTAGCTGACTCTATTGGAACAGTTAAACTAACTGATTTAATTACTTTGCATAACTGTCTCTATGTGAAGTCTTTTAGGTTCAATATTCTATCAGTCAACAAGCTATCACAACATTCTCATATGTGCTTTGTTTTCTATCCTAATGTTTGTGCTATACAGGACCTTAAGACTAAATCCATTGTAGGAGTAGCCACTGAAAATAGTGGATTGTACATCCTGAATCAAAAATCTTTTCTGCCATCAGTAATAAAGAGCTTCATCATCAGTCAAAGGTCAAGTCAAGTAATAAAACATAAGGCCTTGTATTCTGCTAGAAAGTTTTCAAATGCAGAAATTCTGAATCTACATTACAGATTAGGTCATCCATCAAGTGTTGTAATGCAGCATTTGAATCTGCCTATTTTGAATAAAATTTGTACAGTCTATCCTTTAGCAAAGAAAACCATAAACTTTTTTCCTGATTAAATATCTCAACGTTCTACTATTTTTTATTTGATTCACGTGGATGTATGGGGACCATTTAGGGTCAAAACCAGTACTAGAGCACAGTACTTCTTTACCATAGTTGAAGATTACAGTAAAGCTACTTGGACTTTCATGCTAAAGTCTAAGGTCCTAGTTCATAGTTTACTGAAATCTTTCGTACTTATGATTCAAACTCAGTTTAACAAAACCATTAAAGTCATCAGAGTGATAATAGTACAGAATTTACAAATAAATAATGTCATTCCTTTTTCGCTTCTCTGGGAATTATTCATCGAAAAATTTGTTCATATACTCCTCAACAAAATGGTATTGTGGAGAGAAAACATAGACATTTGATTAAAGTGGCCAGATCCTTCATGTTCCAGTCAAATTTACCACTTCATTTTTTGGGGAGATTCAGTTTTAGTAGCTACATATACCATTAACAGGTTGCTTTCTTCCATTCTAGGCTGGAAATCACCATATGAAATCCTATATAGAAAACCACTTGATCTGTCTTTTCTTAGAACTTTTGGATTGTTGTGCTATACATCTAATCTCAGTCCACTCAAACACAAATTCAGTCCTAGATCACAGCCATGCATATTCATAGGTTATCCTTGTAATTAGAAAGGTGATAAGGTATATGATTTAGTGAATAAAAGAGTTATTATCACCAGGGATGTACTTTTTCGTGAACATGTCTATCCTTTTTAGTCCAGTGATCAGTTTGATAAGCTTATTATACTTGATCCCACTTATCAGGTTTCACAGCCACAATCCATGGTCCACATTGAACATGATGTCCTTTATCACACTTATCCATCCCAACCACATACAAATCAGTCTCCTAATCATGATTCAGGTCAGTCATATCATGAGGTTAATCATGATGGACATATCTCTCCCTCTCATACTCATGCATCCCATACAGATGTTCTCGTTGATGAACCTGTTTCTCATTCAGAAAATTAGAATCATGTTGTTTCACCAGCTCTTAGACAAAGTACTAAGGTCAGAAATAAATCTTCTTGGATGCAGGACTTTGTAGCCAACCATGCATCTTCGCCTAATGTATTCATGCCCATTTTTTTGCTACTCATAGTGCATTTGTTGCTAAACTATCAAAAAACCATGAGCCTCAAACTTATAAACAAGCATGTAGTGACATATATTGGGTACATACCATGAAAGCCGAAATTGATGCACTAGAAAGTAATCAAACTTGGGATTTAGTCTCTTTACCTACAGGAAAAAGGCCAATTGGTTGCAAATGGGTGTTCAAAGTTAAATGCAGGGCTGATGGTTCAATGGAGAGGTATAAAGCTAGGCTGGTAACTAAAGGTTACTCACAAATTGAAGTTGTGAACTACTTTGATTCATTTTCACCCGTGGCTAAGCAAGTTACTATTATATTGCTTATAGCCATCATAGCATCTTAGAATTGGCATTTACATCAAATTGATGTGAACAATGCATTTCTACATGGTTATATAACTGAGGAGTTGTATATGGTACCTCCACAGGGTTATAAAAAGTTCATTCCTCATTAAGTCTGCAAGCTTAGGAAGTACCTCTATGGCCTAAAACAAGCATCCGGGGAATAGAATGCTGAATTCTCCAAGCAATTAATCAAATTTGGATTGCAGCAGTCCAAACATGATCATTGTTTGTTCATCAGGAACAGTGGTCAGTCATCTTCCTTTTTTTCTAATTTATGTAGATGTCTTGATCACGGGATCCTCTGAAACTGAGATAGCTGAGTTCAAATCTTATCTTTACAAATTATTTTCCATCAAAGACTTAGGACCTGCAAAGTTCTTTTTGGGAATAGAAATTGCTAGGTCTGATGATGGTATTTTCCTGAATCAGAACAAGTATGTTACTGATATCATTACTGACCTGCATTTAACTGAGTGCACAGCTCTATCTGCTCCCCTTCCTGCTTATTGGCAAGTTGAAGATAAGACTGCACCATTTCTTATTGATCCAGGGCCATATAGGAGATTAATTTGAATGCTAATATACTTATCTTTTACCATACTTGATATCACGTTTTATATACATCAACTTAGCTAGTTTGTTCAAGCACCATCAGAACATCACTGCAAATCATCTGTTGAGTCAGAGTATAGAGCAATGTCTATGGTTGTTTCGGAGTTGAAATGGATCACTTATCTGCTCTCAGATCTGCACATTTCAGTCCCTCTTCCAATACCTTTGAAGTGTGATAGTATAGCTGCTCTGCATATCACTCAAAATCCAGTACTTCATGAGTGTACTAAACACATAGAAATAGACTGTCATTATGTCAGAGATGCATTTAATGGTAGTTTTATTGACCATTTTCACGTATCCTCTCATGATCAGCTTGATGATGGTTTTACCAAATTACTTTTTCCAGTTACAGCAGTTCATCTCTTGTCCAAGATGGGATTTTGTGCTTCAGTAAATGCCTCATCTTGAAGGGGTGAATGAATATTGAAGAACTGCTGCTACTGATCAACTACTGCACTGATCAACTACTGCACTGATCAACTACTGCACTAATCAACTACTGGTGATCATCAACAGACAACATGAGTCCTTCTGGAAGCTTTAAGATTCATCCGGAAATTCTCAGCACTCAAAATCAGTTGAAGAAGCAAATGGGATCTGAGCCTTTATTCTACAGTTGTTGTACAATTAGTTAGTTTATAATTGTTTCTTGTTAGTTGGTTTTAGCAAGTTGTAAATGTAATTAGATCATCTATTCATTCTATAAATAGGAGACATGTAAAACGGAGAAAATATTTCCCAAAATCAAATTCAGTTTTCTTCTTTCTACTTGAAGCTTGCTCAGTTTTGAGTACTTGTTGGAAATCCTTGTGGATTTCTTCAGTTTTGGTTTGAAATAGTACATAATTACTGTACAATGGTCAATTTAGTCCCCCCAAAAATTAGCCTAATGTTTCCCTCCTAAATTTCTCTACGTACCCCCACGTGAATGTGTCAAAAGGGGGGAAATATTACACTTTAATTCAAACATACATACAGCCCAATAGCCCAGCTTCTAATAAAGCAGTGAAAAATTACAATCAACAAAAATAAGACCAAAAACAAGACTAGCATTGATCTTCTTCCACTTCTTTGCCACTGTAGCTGTTTCTTTCTCTTCATCTTTTTTTATACTTCTCTTCTACTGGTTCTTTGTAGCAATGAAGGAATGTCGGAATGAGAACGATTGAATAATTTCCAGCGGTGTCAAATAGGAGAGTTCATCCTCAAACATTTAAGTGAAGGCAAGATTGCCACCCATCGCCATAAGGAGGCAGCCCAACTATGGAACACTTTGGTTCGCACTATTAGCCACATATCAAACCTGTAGGAAAGACAAGAGCAGTTAGGTTAATGTACAGATTGGAGAAGCAAAGGCAATGGAAAAGAAGGAAGAAAAAAAAGTTGAAATCAACAAGGATTTAGCTATGGCAGTCCCCATCCAATTGCTCACATCACAAAGGGGATTTGCAGCAGCAATTGAAGTAAGCACTACTACTATGCATCGCTAGATCAAGAAGGTCAAATTCGAAGCCATTTAAATGCAATAAAACCTCTAATTTCAACAACTAACCAGCTACACAGGTTATACTACTCCATATCTCACATGAAGCCTGATACAAGTCTATTAAAAACACCTATTATGGATATGCATCACATCATACATATAGAAAAGAAATGGTTTTACATTACTAGAGTCACGAAAAAGTACCATCTTCTCCCGGATGAGGAAGAGCCTCACCGTACGGTTAAAAAAAGAGGTATATAAAGAAAATAATGTTCCTTTGTGTCGTATGTCTGCCAATCATCAACAATGAGGGAGAGGTCTTGTTTGATGGAAAAATAGGGATATGGCCATTCTCACATGAAGAGGCTACAAAAAAGACAAGCAAGAATAGACCAGCCGGTACTTTGGTAACTAAACCAATTCCATCAATTGACCGTGATGTTACTAAAGAGTTCATGTTGACAAAGTTGGTCCTGGCAATCAAAAGGAAATGGCCATTACTAACTAGATAACAATTCGACAAGACAGTGCAAGACCCCATATATGTGATAATGATGCTGAATTCATAATGGCTGCAAGTTCGGACGGCTTCAACATAAGATTAGGTTTTCAACACCCAAACAGCCCTGATTTAAATGTTTTAGATTTGGTTTTTTTAACTCGATACAAAGTTTTCAGCACAAGTCAAATTTCCGCACATTGGATGAACTTATTTCAGCCACAGAAGCAGCTTTTGAACAATTACATCCATAAAAAATGAACAAAGTGTTTCTAACATTACAATGTGTCATGGTAGAGATTATGAAATGCAAAGAATCTAACCGTTATAAGCTACCACATATGAGGAAAGATGCACTCCAATTACAAGGATTGTTACCAAGTGACATAGAGGTGGACACGGAATTTGTTAGGGAGTGCTTACAACACTTGATAGCAGCTAAAAAAGCAAAGGGATCTTGAGTATATTATGCATCAAAATATAGGTTAGTAAAGAGGTTTCAATTGCCTTTTGGTTTTTAGTTGCGGTTGGATTGGGGTAAGCATGCCTAAAGGATATTGTAAATACAGTGCTGGGTTTTGTTAGTGTGTTTGCAATCCCAATGTAAGACAAACCTTTCAACATCTTTGATGCTGCTTATACATTAATCAAACCCAAACATGTTTTACCAAAATAATCTTATAAAATTGCATTAGTCAGAAGCTGCCAGATATTCCAGTTAGGTCCAGACGTAGAATACAAAGAGTTGACATCATAAAATGTTAGAAATCTACATTTTCAAAGTTGACTTATAATGTAATGTACTTATATGTCCGCACAGTTGACTTTATAATGTACATTTGCTGCTATATATTCTAGCAAAGCTGTCTGTGAGACAAGAATAATTTGAAGTAAAGGCGAGATTTCTTGCCATCGTAGCTCTTCATTTCGACACAGATCCACGAGGAGATATATCACAGCTTCTAAGATTGGTAGTCGCTTCCTGATGCTTAAAGTATAGTTTGAGGAAAATATTTGTTGCACTTTGTTTATGTCTAAAATAGTGCAACTCTATTTCTTCCTTCCTAGTTCCTATCTCCCCGACGTTGATACTCCATATAATCCACAAAATCCCACAAGATGTTGCAGAAAATGTTCAACAATCCGACCAGTATGAAATGCTTTTATTTCCTTCTGATTTTCCTGACCATTTCTCTTTCTTCTGCTCATGGAAAACAAGAAGAAGGAGACTCAATCTCGAAAGCCGCTGTGGAGTCTGACTTGAAGCCCACTCCGGCAGTACTAGTCGCCGGAGCTCTGAGCTTTGCAGCGGCAGCGATTTCTAGCGCCGGAGGGATTGACGGTGGGGGGCTGTTCCTGCCCATTTTGACCATAGTCGCCGGCTTGGACCTCAAGACGGCGTCCAGCTTCACGGCGTTCATGGTTACCGGCGTTTCGATAGCCAATGTGGCCTGCAATATGATTACCCTACCAGGCGGGAATAACAAAAAGGTTAGCTATTGAATAATTATATAAGATATTTCAACAAAATGATTTAAAGATTCTTAAAATTTAAAATATAATATAATTTATAGTTTAAATAAGGATTGAGTTATTGTCATATAGAAGTACATATATAATAAATTAATTAATTAATATTATAATGCATTGAATGAAAGAAAATCGACTCGGTTCTTGTCGATGCATATATTTTTTATGTTAAAATTATTAACTGTTGTATAAAAATACTTTACGTTGTAAAAATTATAGTGATAAAAATAAGAAATGTCAGTTAACAATGAATGAATAATTATTTAACTTAATTTATAAAATTGTACTCCCCCCGTTTCTCTATTAATGACACACTTACCTTAATTGAATGTTTCTTTTATATTGGCACACTTTCCATTTTTGGCAAGATTCCTTCAATTTCATCCACTCATTTTGCTTTTTACTTTCTACATCCAATTTCATCCACTCATTTCATCCACCTAAATCCAATCACCTAAACCTATGGTGTCAATATTAGTAAAACGGAGGGAGTATCTCTTTTAAAAGGAAATACAAAAAACATGTAAGGGCATGTTTTTAGAGAAAAATAAATTATAATTCTATAAACTATTAAAAGTATACTACATATTAATATTATTTGAATAAATTATTATTATACAGAAGCCTAAAGATTATATAATAATATGGGTTAGTATTTGGCAGAATAGTTTAAATTATTAGTATGGGTAAATTAGTTGTCAGGTTAAATTTATTTAAGAATAATCTTATTATTTCTGACATACTGCAGGCATGACAGATAAATATTGGCGAGGGAGTAGATTAGCCAGACCAATTAGTGATATATGGATTAAAAGATGAACATAAAATGAATTAAGAAAGGAAGGAAGGTAAATATGAAATTGTAAAGTTGGATGCATGAACTAACACATATAAGTGTATTAATCAAGGAAGGTAAATAGGAGAATAAATACAGCATTAAATAGTAATACATGGTAATCTATAGATGTGACACTTGACAAAGTGATGTGGATAAGTGTGGAAGTGACACTTGACAAAGCTGACATGGCTAACTGTGAGGGTTACATTTGGCCAAGAGTTGCTCTTTTAGTATATAGTATAGATGAAAGCTAGTTCATTTTTGTTGGGAAAAACAATCCCCTCTTGCGCAGAATCAAGATAACAAAAAGGAAACAGAAAAATGAAGAACACAGATTTAGCGTGGTTCACCAATATTTGGCCAACACCACAAACAGACTCAAACTTTAATACTACAACAGGTTTACAGAATACAAACTCAAAGGGTGTATTTTAGACCAGAACAGATGTCTTACAACTCTCACCTATCAACTCTAATTATCCCTCTATTTATAGAGTTCAAGTGCGTCTTTAAAATATTCTTATTTAATGTACCTAGGTCTTGGGATTCACAAATATGAACCATCCCAAGAGATACTCCCAAAAGTCTTAAGCTCTTATTAATTACTCTTTTGGAATTTAAAGAGAAAACCCCAACAGTTTTTTACCTAAAAAAAGTCTTTAAATACTGCAACGAAACGCTAAATCGAAATAAAATTAAAATTGAAAAATATTATAAAACCTTGGATTTTAGTTCAAAATTTTTATATATCATAAAAATGTATCGAAATAATCTTAGCACCCATTAATTTCAGAAGGCGTTGATTGACTACGACATAGCCCTCCTGGGGGAGCCCTGCGTGCTGCTGGGAGTCGGCATTGGCGTAATCTGTAACGTGGTCTTCCCGGAATGGCTGATCACGATCATGTTCGCGGTTTTTCTGGCCTGGTCGACGTTCAAGACTTTCCGGTCCGGGGTATCGTACTGGAAGCGGGAATCGGAATGCATGAACAGAGAGAATGCAGCCATTGACAAGATGGAAGAGCCATTGTTGAGCAGAGAGGATATTGGTTTGAAGGTTGCTGTGCCATGGATGAAGATGGGATTGTTGGTTGTGATATGGCTTTGCTTTTTTGTGATCTACCTAATTCGCGGGGATCAATTTGGACAAGTAAGATCTTCTTCTTATTTTATGATTCGGGAGTTGGTCACGTGAAAAAATATATTTTCATAAGTTATATATGAAATGTTTTTTATAGAAATTTTTTAAAATGTAATCCTCTATAATTTATAGGCAAAGTCTTGGGAAATATCGTCTTTCCATAAGCATATGGAAAGACGAAGAATTATAAAAAGGTAAAAAGTTTTAGTTGCAATATTAAAAATTTATTATGCAACGTGCAGTGGCTATAAATTTATGACTCGATTAATACAACCAAAAATATATTCTTAATTTCTTCTACTTGCATTTTAAACGTTAGTCTTTCCATAACTTATGAAAAAACCGTCATTCAAAAGACGGGGTCTAATTTATATAAGTGCCAATATAACTTTTTCATAATTGAAAGTGTCAATATAACCCTAGAAAGTAAGTGAAAGTGCAAACACACCTAATTTGGCAGATTTAGGCTTCGTTGGAAAGACTATTCAATCCACACACTTTCCGTTTTTAGACCAAATGGTATTTTGGTCATTTTAGATTGAGTCAACGGCCGAAAAGACTAAGTCAATGCTGGATTGTCCATCAAAGGGTTACATTGACATTTTCATCAACTAGTTAGGGTTGTTTTGATTGTTTGAGGGTAAATTTGGGGGTTTAGTGGAGGTAAATTTGGTAGAATAAATGTATATATATATATATATATATATATATATATATAGAAACTTTACTAATAGAAAGTTATTTATGGGATAGACTAAAAAGGAAAGTAGTAAGTTTATTATGAGACAGGAGGAGTATTTTCTTATTACTTAAGCTCTTGTATGTTGTGGGCTAATTTTTGGATTTAATTGAACTAACTTATGCTAAACTTAACTCTTGTAATTTATTACTCTATAAACTATTGGACTTAACTGTCATTTCAGATAACATTAATAGTGTCACAAAAATAACAAAGCATACCCTAACCAGACACTAAAACTAGTTAATAATGAGCATAATACAATGATGTGCCCCAATTTACCGCTGCCGTTGTGACCAGAATTCGCAAGACAAAGCCCCCGGAGGTTTCCGGGGGGAGAGGATCTGACGATCAAGTCAGTAAACAATATTGTAATTAGGAATGAAAAGTTGAGTTTGTAGGGGCACATTTAACCTTTATATAAGGTTAGCAAGTAGGCCAACTATTTTGTTTACTTGTGGAGCAAGTACTTTTCCCTTGAGCCGACCCAAAGGATATTACTCAACGGGAAAAATAGGAGACCTGGGCCGGCTAGACTAGGCACTTGGGCCCAGTACAAATTTACACATTATCAATAAGCCCCCGAAAAGTTGAGGTCTCGGCCTTCGAATTTATCCCAAGAGCCTGGGTTCGAATTCGGGTATGTCCCTACGAATTTGGTAATTTTCCCTTCGATGAGGTTGCTTCGAATTTACAGTTGAGCAGGGGTGTGACTCCCGAGACCTCGTACTACTTTAGGGGTGCGATGTTTGAGCCCCTGCAATGCTTTGGGGATTCGATCCCGGGGTAGATTCAAGGTCCTCCAGGTTAGCTTCGAATTTGTCATTTAAGCGGATTAATATGTTAGGGGTCTGACCCTCGGCTTTCTAATCTATGTTAGAGTCCAAAGGTCTGGCTCCACCCCATTTATTTTACACGGGGCCTTCGGGCCTCAATAGTAAGGAATAGGGGGGAGAGCGCAATCTCTTTATTCTCAAGAGGGCTCCGGCGTGAGAAGAGGAAAGGTCATGAGGGCGTGATGCTTACTTATACCTTTGAGTGCGTGAGGTCTAGGTTGGATTTCATGCACACCAATTCTTCCATTAATGCCTGGGATTTCTCACCCACACGGCCCATTTACCCACATATTCACTTACTGTTTGGCAGCCCGAGGCAATTATTATCTTTTCCTCTCTCTATATAAGATGTCTTTCTATGCCATAAATTTCTTTTCACCCATATTTGTTTTCAATTTTCAAACTCTTTCTCTCTTACTTAGAGCAACCCAGAGTACTTCTTCTCTCTCGCTGTCATTTTCTGAGAACTCCGGCCAAACACTCCAGCTAAGAACTAGTAAGTTTACCCTTACTCAATCCTTTCTTTATCTTAATAAGATGTCGCAGGCACCACTGGGGGAAAGAATCGATCTCGGCCTATTTTCCAGCTGTTTCTTCTACCGGTGGAGCTAAAAATTCTCGCCTTCAAGATTCTGAGGCTGTCTCATCATCGGTCACCGGCCCTATTTTATCCGGCAGGGGGGTAGAGGGAATCCGATGAGCTATCCAGAATCACCTGCAGGCTATCACCAGAAATGGGTGGTGTCAAAGGAGAGGGTTCCGAGGGGGGCCATTATCCATGGGTATGAGGAAGGTCGCTCCTTTATTTTTTAGAAATCTTGACCCCCGAACTCGAAAGCCCCCAGCCAACCCCTAAGTAGATATCCCACCTGTTGTCGACCCTTCCGTCTACAATTAAGGTTCCGGAGGACCTGGGATTGAAGGTCCTTCGAGAAGATGAAAACCCTAGAGATATGAGGCCTGGTAAATGCACTGTTTACGAGTGCCACTTTAAATTTGGGCCCCCATCCTCTCTCATCTTCTTAAGGAGCACTAAGTAAGCTTGGCCTAACTCCATTCAAACGTCATATTTTATGCTATGGCATTTATGTCCCATTTCCATAGCCTAGGAATCACCTCAGGTTACGAAATGTTTAGGTCCATATACTATCTTTCCTACAGCAAGGTCGTGGAACATGGGGGGACAAAAATTGGAGGATCTTGACCCTTAGCAAAAGGTTCTCGAACCACCACATCAAAATTCGATCGAACTGCTGAGATTGGCATAAACCTCCTATTTATATGTTTGATAGTGAGGCCAAGAGCTATTATATACCGGGATGGAATTCGAAACCCACGTTCGAGAATACAACCAATTATTCCGCTCCGGAAAATGTGGTAGTGGATAGGGATAGGCTGTTGAGCGAGCCCCTATATATTTCTAGGAATTTCGACTATAATTGGCCGGAAAAGGTTCCTCCGGTAGATCCTTTGAAGGATCCTACTGCTGATAAAAGGAAGGGGAAAAAAAGATAGTTGAGGGTGATAAGCCCAGGAAGGTTACGAAAAAAATCCCTCCGGTTGCCGATGGTGAGACCAGAAAATAGCCTACCCCAAAGTAGCTACGGGTCGAAGGACACCTTCGACGAAATAGTTTTGTAAGTCGATAGGGTTCCTTTGTTTTTATTAATTATCTATTGGAGTGTGTTTCTTATAACTATTCATTGTTCTCATTAAGAACTAAAACACATCATGATTCAAGGGAACAAAAATTCCTCACTCTCCTCAAATTGGAGCATTATAAAATTTGAATGGCCACCACAGCTCATCGAGCACTTTGGGGTCGAAATCCCCTCAATGCGTGTAAAACGCCCAAGGTAAAAACCTTGCAAACATTCGAAGGGCCATCATAACTCATCGAGCACTTTGGGGTCAAAATCCCCTCAATGCGTGTAAAGTGCCCTAAGTAAAAACATTTCAAACATTCAAAGGGCCACCACAGCCCATTGAGCACTTTGGGGTCGAAATCCCCTCAACGTGTGTAAAGCGCCCAAGGTAAAAACCTTGCAAACATTCAAAGGGCCACCACTGCCCATCAAGCCTTTGGGGTCAAAATCCCCCCAAAGCGTGTAAAGCCCCCGAGATAAAAATCTTGCAAATATTTGAACGGCCACCAAAGCCCATCGAGCGCTTTTGGACTAAAATCCCCTTAAAGCATGTAAAAGCGCCCAAGGTAAAAACCTTGAAAAATATTCAAAGGGCCACCGCATCCCATCGAGCACTTTGGAGGCTGAAATTCCCTTAACTGATGCTACATGAAACTCGATTGAGCAACGCTGCCTATCCCTTCACTGTGACTTACAAAATAAAGCCCCAGGGGTTGCCCGGGAGGAGAATATCCAATGATAAATTCAGCCCCAATATGAGTAATGAAGAATCATAGAGCATGAATTTGCAATAAGAAACATACTTGAGTATATATACTCTAGCAACCCTAGGGTTTTTATTGGATTACACTTCAACCCTATTGGGCCAAGTAGGCCTAATTGTCAATATTATTATGACTATTCATTATTTTAGCTTGTGGCCCAATTTTATAGGGTCACTGAAGATTTATGTATTTCAAAGAAGCCCCCATAAAATCAAAGGTCCTTTCAAGGTCTGGGGGGCTCTCGAGATAAGTTGATACCTTAGGAGCCTTTCGAGGGGACTCGTTCGAGGGATTTGAGACTTCAATTCTCGATATAGCATTTGGTTTTCTGAAATGAGTGTCATTGACTCAGCAGGCCATGGAGGCCCTTCAATTAATCACAATGTTTTTATCCCCGACGCTGATTCATGTAAAAGGGGATTTGGACCCCTAGTGCTCGACGAGTTGCAGAGGTCTTATGAGTTTTTTATGATCCTTGTTAAGGAAAGTGAAACTTGAGAGTGAAAGGACTTTGAGCCAAATATCGAAATAGGAAGACCACCAGGCCAAAACTCGAGAGTGAAAGGTTGATCGAAGCTAATTTTGAGCTGAAACTGGAGAATAAAAGGCTGATTGAAGTTAATTTCAAGTAGAAACTCGAGAATGAAAGGCTGATCGAAGCCAATTTTGATTATTTTGTGGGGTTTAATCCCTCAGCGCTCATATATGTAAGGGATTTTGGCCCCAGGCGCTCGACAGACCGCAAAGGCCTTTTAATTATTTTGAGGGGTTTAATCCCTTAATGCCCACGGATGTCAGAATTTCGGCCCCGAGCGCTCGACAGACCATGAAGGCCTTTCGATTACTTTGAGGGAATTAATCCTCGGTACCCATATATGTAGGGAACTTTAACCCCGAGCTCTTGACATGCTGCGTAGGCCTTCGAATGTTAACAAGGGTTTAACCCCTGGGTGCTCATATATGTAGAGGATTTCAGTTCTGAGCGCTCGATAGGCCGCGAAGGCCTTTTGATTGCTTACAGAGATTTAATTTTTTAGCGCTCATATATGTAGGGGATTTCGGCCCCTAGCGCTTGACAAGTCACAAAGGCCTTTCAATTGTTTACAAAGATTCAATTTTTTAGCGCTCATATATGTAGGGTTATACGGTGTCAAAATATCATTTATCAGTTTTATTAGTTTTGTATTTTTAGTAGGATAACACTATATTCTTTTTCTCATTGGGTTTTTTAATGAGTTAGTGTGATCGTTTGTAATTTATTTCATTTTAGAATAAGGCCCATTAACTCAGCCATGTTGGCTTAGAAGAGTTTTGGTATGTATTTTAATTAGGGCTTAGAATATTTAGTTTTTATTTGATTAGAATTAGATTGGTATGATTAGATAAGGCAATATTCATTCAAGATTTATCTTGATTGAATTCGTCCATATTTACATTTATTTTAGGTAGTCTAGTTAAATGTGGTTTTAGCTTCTTAAATCTGTCATAATCCTTTTCAATTTCTTATTTGTATTTTTGAAGACCATACCTATGTACTATAAATAGGGGTGGCTTTCAATATTATTTTTACCATCACATTTTTTTCAATCAAATATACAACCTTTTAAGTTCATACTCTTTACTTACGAGCTATTCCATTGTTGCTTAACTCCGAGGGCTAGTTAAGTATCAATAAACTTTGTAATCTGATCTTAAGAGCTAGATAGAGAGCAAGTCGAGATTAGGCTTACCCCGAGGCTGGGCACTTTAATTTCGTGCGAGATAGTGAGGGTTTACAGATCCCTTCTCTAGATCAAAGATATTAATTCCGCAATCGTGAGTCTTCACAAGTAGATTCATATTAGTTGGTATCAGAGCATATCATAGGGGATTTTGGCTCTGAGCGCTCGACAGGCCGTGGAGGCCTTTCAATTATTTACAAGGTTTTTTATCCCTTAAGCGCTTAATCACAAGAAGGGGATTTTGGCCCAATACGCTTAACGATACTCGAAGGCCCTTCGAGTATTTACAAGGGTTTTTATCCCTTAATTTCTTAATCATAAGAAGGGAATTTTGGCCACAGGTGCTTAACAATACTCGAAGGCCCTTCGAGTATTTACAAGGTTTTTTATCCCTTAAGCACTTAATCACAAGAAGAGGATTTTGGCCCCTATCACATAACAATACTCGAAGGCCCTTCGAGTATTTACAAGGGTTTTTTATCCCTTAAGCACTTATATAAGTAAAGGGGATTTCGATCCCTTAATTTTTAAGCTCTTGAGGCCTATTTAGATACATGTATGGGGTTCAACTTTTTTCGTTTAGAAGTCCCATGGAATCTTTATATAGATGTAAAGAACTCAACACTTTTGTTTATAAGTCATCGTGACGTTTTTCAAAGGTAGCTTCGATCCCCTAAAAGCCATTGTGGCATTTAACAAAATCAGTTTCGGCTTCCTTAAAAGTAGGGGGCACCCTACGACCTATAGCAACGTTTGTGTTGGGCGCGATACATCCTAGTCAAGGATTTTAATGTCGAGTGCATCTAAGGATATTGATCCTTTGGCGCTTATGTATGCGTGGGGTTCGACCCCAAGCACTTGACAGGCCATAGGGGCTGCTCAAGTGTATGAAAGGATTTTATCCTTAAGCACTTATGCATATGGGGGGTTCAACCCCAAGCGCTTGGCAGGCCATGGGGGCCGCTTAATTGTATGAAAGGATTTTATCCTTGAGTGCTTATGCATATGAGGGGTTCGACCCCAAGTGCTCATGTATTAACGCATTATCACATGTAAAGAAGGGGTTTTGACCCCAAGCGTTTGATGGGTCGTGGAGGCCCTTTGATTACAAGGATTTTATCTTTGAAGCTTACATGTGTTAAGGGGATTTCGGCCCCAGAGCGCTCGATAGGCCGTGGAGGGCCTTTCGATTATTAGCAAGGTTTTACCTTTGGTGCTTACATGTGTTAAGGAGATTTCGGTCCCAAAGCACTCAATGGCCTGTGGTGGCCCTTCGAATATTTTCAAGGTTTTTACCTTGGGCGCTTACACGTGTTAGGGGGTTGTGGTCGCCCTTCGAATATTTGCAAGGTTTTTACCATGGGCGCTTACACCCGTTAGGGAGATTTTGACCCCAAAATGCTTGATGGGCTGTGGTGGACCTTTGAATATTTGAAAGGATTTCGACCCCAAAGCGCTCGATGGGTTGTGGTGGACCTTCAAATATTTGCAAGGTTTTTAACTTGGGCGCTTACACGCGTTAGGGGGATTTTAACCCCAAAGTGCTCAATGGACTGTGGTGGTCGTTGTTATATTTGCAAGGTTTTTGCCTTGGGTGCTTACACGTGTTAAGGGGATTTCGACCCCAAAGCGCTCAATGGGATATGGTGGTCATTTGAATATTTGCAAGTTTTTTACCTTGGGTGCTTACACGCGTTAAGGGGATTTTGGCCCCAAGCGCTAAATAGGATATGAATGTCGTGGTGCTCATATCATGAAAAGGGATTTTGGCCCTGAGAGATAAGTAGGCAATTAATATCGTGACGCTTATATCATGAAAGGGGATTTCGACCCCGAGCGCCAAACAGGCTATAAATGTCGTGGCGCTCATATCATGAAAGGGGATTTTGGCCCCGAGTGCTAAACATGTTATGAATGTCATGGCGCTTATATCATGAAAGGGGATTTTGGCCACCGAGTGCTAAACAGACTATGAATGTCTTGGTGCTCATATCGTGAAAGGGGATTTCGGCCTCGAACCCTAAATAGGCTATGAATTTCATGGCTCTCATATCATGAAAGTGGATTTCAACCCCAAGCACTAAACAAGCTATGAATGTTATGGCGCTCATGTCATGAAAGGGAATTTCGGCCTCGAGTGCTAAACAGGCTTTAAATGTCGTGGCGCTCATATCATGAAAGGGGATTTCAGCCCTAAGTGCTTGCCAAACCATAGAGGTCTTTCAGGTATTTCCAAGGTTTTTAGTATTTATAAGGTTTCAGGAATTTATAAGGTTGCAGAGGCTTTTCAAGGAGAATCCTTCGTCCCATTGTGGCGCTTATGGGGTGGTCGCTATACCCCGATCGAGGATCTCATTATTTTGGTGCCAATGAGGGTGTTCCTGGATTTACAATGGTGCTTTCCCTCTCCCCGTGGTGTGCTACCCCCAATCAAAGAGCACCACTCATTGGTAGTTTCTCGGCTAAACCTGTTTAACCTAAAGTTCTCACGGGACGATATGAGCAACATTAATATAAACAATGTCAATATCATAATCACAAAGTCAGACCAAGGTTTTTAGGCCATATTCCTATCATTTAGACAAATTATGGTACCTAAGTTAAGAGTCAGGTCCAGCCCTTTAAGCCATACCCAGTATCATGGTATATGATATGGGAAATAGAAGTAATATCATATCAAGCTCATAATATCAGCAACAGACAGAGTTTCAATTACTTCACAAAGATCACTATACGAGCTAACATATTGCATGTTTTAAGGTTTAGTTGTGACCTGAGGCCCTTCCTGAAGAAACCATTGAGCGCAAATAATCCAGCACACAATTGTTTAAATTTTTTCACCTATCGTTATGTGGCTAGGCAAATAGACAAGTTACGCGGTCACCTGATTTTCATCAAGAAAAAATCAAAGTAATTATTTATCGTCATTATTGTAATGGGCTAATTGATCGCCATTATTTAGAAGAATTAAAATAATTTTAATTCAGTGCTTAAACTTATCTTATGCATTTTTTGGAAACTTGATGAGTTGCCCGGGTCAGATTGTTGGGCCTATTCGATTCGGAGAGCTGGGCTAACAAAAATAATTTAATGTTGGGGTTGGAGCATTCAAGCTTTGATTTTGGGCTATGTTTTAGCCCATTACATTTTCACGATTGTTATACTGGAGCCTCATCAAACCCCCCACAAAACTATAACAATTAACAATTAATAACATGCCCAGCCTCACCTTATGCTTAATAAGAGTTAATAACAATTGTTAATAGCAGTGTGTATTAACAGGCTTAGTGAAGGTGGGGACTTTGAACTGGGTGGCCAATGAACAGGTCGAATGAACTCAGCTTTGAGCAGGGTGGTGGTGAATTGCAAGCTTCGAACTCTGCGGGGGCACCAGAAAAGATAGCTACAAACAACACATAGATTACATACAGCCCACATATAGAATTCTAGCCAAATCATTGTCATGTAGAATAACTAGAGGCTACATAGTCAACAAGAGCAACAACACGGTTCAAAAACTCGACCTGCCTCATAGGCTTGAACTAGATCGCCTTTCCAATATGGTTCCAAGCCTTTCATCAAGTAAATCATTCTACCACTGTCAATAGCAATCCACACACTAAATCCCCTCTCAATAAACTGATAAATTCAACAGGGGCATCAGCAAACTCGGCGGGAGAACCAGCAATTCGGTGGGGGCACCACCATCTCAGTGGGGGCACCACCATCTCAGTGGGGGCACCACCAAACTCGGCGAGAGAACTCAGTGAACTTGGCAAGGGTATCAGCTCAATCGAGAGGCGGCGAGAGGCTACAACGATCTATAGGGTTGATGTCGACGAGGAGCTTTGGCTATCTCAAGGCCGATGGTGATGAACTAAAAGACTTTGGCGGCGGTGGCGGAGGACCGCCACATTGACTAGCTTCGAGGGCCCCTGCTTTTAGGCCGATGGGGAATCGAGCTTGGCTACAAGCGGGTCTACTAGCTCAATGCTGATTATTTCAAGGGACCCTCTAGTAAGCTCGAAGGGTCATGCCAGTGGCATAGCTTCAGTGTTCAAAGGAGATAGTGAGCTCAAGAGACAGCCACGGGATCCAGGAACGATGCCAAGGGAGCTGCGTCGGCAAGCTCAAGGGAGAACGGAGGCAAGGCAAGGTTGAGATTTTGGTTTTGCCTTGAAAATGGAGACAAGAGTTGTAAAATAATTGGCGGGTGGATTTATGCGCCACACAATCATTTAACCAACTTGGCTGAGTCATGTACAACTCTTCCTCCAACTCTCCATGTAGAAAAGCGGTCTTCACATCAAGTTGCTCGAGCTCCAAATCCTGATGTGTCACCAAGGCTAGCAACACTCTGATGGAAGTGTGTCTGACCACTGGTGAGAAAATCTCATTATAGTCTACCCCCTCCCTTTGACTGAAACCTCTTGCAACAACTCTTGCCTTGTACTTGACTCCCTCTGCAGATGATATCCCTTCCTTTTTCTTGAAAACCCATTTGCAAGTGATAACCTTTCTCCCTTGAGGCTGTTGAACCAAATCCCATGTCTGATTCTTCTGGAGGGACTCCATCTCATCTCCCATTGCTACAAACCATTTGTCAGCATCAGTACCTGAAACAGCTTCTCTGTAGGTGGATGGCTCATGAGTATCCACCTCCTCAGCAACCTGTAGTGCATAACCCACCATATCCTCAAACCCATATCTCTTGGGCGCCCCAACTCCAACCCTCCTGGGTCGGTCCTGAGCTAAACTGCGGAATGTAGCTCCTGATGGTTGAGGATCTGGTGGTGGAGATTCCGGTATCTCAGATTCTGTCTGTGGCTCTTGATCCACCTCAAATTGTTCCAATCTATTTTCACCTTGAGTGACTTCAAGCTCCACCTGTTTATCAACTCCACTAGTTTCTGGCACAACTGCGGGCTTCACCATAGATCTAAGCAAAGAATTTTCATCAAAGACAACGTCCCTGCTCAGAATAACCCTCTTCTCAGATGGAGACCATATCCTGGAGCCTTTAACTCCATCTCCATAACCCACAAAGACACCCTTCTTGGCTCGGGGCTCTAATTTACCATCACTAACATGATAATAAGATGTACAACCAAAAACTTTTAACTTGGAGTAATCAACAACTTTACCTGACCACAACTCCATAGGTATTTTGCACTCTATACCCGTGTGAGGCCCGCGGTTGATCAGGTAACAAGCTGTACTCATCGCCTCTGCCCAGAATCTCATTTCCAAACCAGCATTAGAGAGCATGCACCTTGCTCTCGCCAGCAATGTCTGATTCATCCGCTCAGCTACGCCATTCTGCTGTGGCATATTCCTGACTGTATGATGACGAGCAATCTCTTCATCCCTTCAAAACTGATCAAACTCAGACGAGCAGAATTCCAGCCCATTATCAGTTCGAAGCCTCTTGATCTTCTTCCCGGTCTGATTCTCCACCAAAGCTTTCCACTTCTTGAACTTCGAGAAATCTTTACTCTTATGTTTCATCATGATAACCCAAGTCATCCTTGAGTAATCATCAATCAGAGAAACAAAGTACCTGTGACCTCCCAGTGACTCAACTCGGGAAGGTCCCCAACAATCAGAATGGATGTAATCCAATGTGCCCTTTGTTCTATGAATTGCCTTAGGAAACTTTCTGCGGTGATGCTTCCCAAAAATGCAATGCTCAAAAAAGTCCAAGCTCTTGACCTTGTGGCCACCAAGAAGATCATATTTCGACAGAATCTGCATCCCTCTTTCACCCATGTGACCAAGCCTCATATGCCATAACTTAGTCATATCATCCTGGTGAACCTCCGAAGATGCAACATTAACAGAATCCATAACCGTGGAACCTTGTAGAAAATACAAAGTACCATGCAGAACACCTTTCAGAGCCAGCCTAGAACCTTTGCAGACACACAGAACTCCATCACTCCCTGAGTAGACGAAACCCTTTCTATCCAACGTAGGAAGAGAAATCAGATTCTTTGTCATCGATGGAACATGCCTGACATCGTTCAAAGTACAGAAACTACCATCATGCGTCCTGATCTTGATTGAACCAATCCCAACTACCTTACATGCAGCACCATTTGTCGTAGTAATGATGCCATCAGCTTGCTCATAAGTTGAGAAATAATCTCTCCTTGGGCATATATGGAAAGATGCCCTAGAATCAAGAAACCACGCATTAGGATGATTATTTTGCCCAGTAGCAGCTAGAGCAAAATCATCTTCAGAACTGAAATCCCCTTCAGCCACAGCAGCAGTACCAGATGTACTCCCAGATTTACTAGCCTTCTTCGGACACTCCTTTTTCCAATGCCCCTTCTCCTTACAGTAGTTACAAACATCATTGGCCTTGGGACCCTTTGAAGATGACTTCTTGCCCTTCTTCTTATTGCCGGTTTCCTTGCCTTTTGTGTTTCCGTCACTAGCAAACAAGCCAGTGGCCTGACTTTCTGTACCTGTACTGTTTGCCTTATGTTGCAACTCTCTACTATGGAGAGAGGATCTTACTTCCTCCAGAGACACAGAATCTTTACCAACAATAAATGACTGAACAAAATTCTCATACGAAAATGGTAAAGAAACTAGCAAAATCAAAGCAGCATCTTCATCTTCAATTTTCACATCTATATTTCGCAATTCTAATAACAAAGTATTCAATTGCTCTAGATGGTCTCTGAGTTGCGTACCTTCCTGCATTCGGAGACCGAAGAGGCGTTGTTTCAGAAGCAACTTATTGGTTAGAGATTTCGTCATATACAAACTCTCCAACTTCAGCCACAGTTGTGCAGCAGTTTCCTGATCTGAGACCTCAGTGATGATTTTGTCCGCGAGACACAGCATAATCGTCGAGTGTGCCTTTTCTTCCAGACTCACAACATCGCCAGAACTGCTCGCGAAATCCTTCGTCAGCGGAGTCCATAAACCTTGCTGTTTCAGCAAAGCTCGCATCTTGATCTGCCATAAACTGAAACTGTTTCTCCCAGTAAACTTGTCGATCTTCACGTTCAACCCAGACATCTTTCTCCTCGATCAGCCCCGATCTGATGAGCCCAGAATCCGATATACCCACTACGGATATCGCCGGAAAAAAAGACCGCTCTGATACCAGGTTTGTTGTGCGGAATGGAGAAAGAACAGAAAATATGAACGAAAATAACAAGACACAAGATTTACGTGGTTCACTAATTTGGCTACATCCACGGGAGACGGATTCACTATATCAGAATTAATGTTTACAGAGAGAAGAGAGACACTTTATATGCTGTCTCCACTAAACCCTAACAAACTGGGCCAAGAACACAATTCGGCCCAAATCAACAGCAGTCCAATAAAGAGACAAGCTATACCGTCGGACCGGGGGCGACTCCGCCCCCCTGGACCCCCAGGCCAGGGTGCGCTCCGCCCTCCCGGACCCCCAAGCCAGGGTCGCAGAAGCGGCTATTACAGTATTCAAGGCATACCAACAGGCCGGGTTCTCACGAGTACTCTTGATCAGGTGAAAATACAACTCTTCGCTCCTATAAACTAAGCCTAATGTAACATATTGAAAGTGTTGCTTTAGGTACTAAAAAATACTAAGTTGAGTCTATTGCAACACGTTTACAAATACTACCTTAGGTGATGTTTTATAGATCTAATATAACACTTTTCAACATTTAGGTAACATTTTACAAAGTAACATTTTATAAGATATTGTAACATTTTAATAAGTGTTGCTAGAAATATGTTATGATCGATAGTTCTAATTTGTAATAGTGCTTTATGTGTAACATAAAGGTACATGGCAAATCTGTTGATTATTTGATTACTCCCTCTGGTCCTTTATTTATTTTCCCTTTTTTCTGACATTTTTTCAAGGCATGTTTGATCATCGATAATTTTTGCTACGTACGATAAGAGATTAAAAAATCTTACTTTTCATAAAAACATGTTATGAAGAATCCAAAGACATGTCCATTACTGCATGCAACAAAAGTTATCAATGGTCAAACATGACCTAAGAAAATGGCTGGTTAAGGGGGGCCTAGAGAATCGGAGGGAGTATTAAATTTCTGATTTTTTGTCTAGAAAAAATAATAATGAACACTAGTGTGGACCAGATTAGGGTTTCGATATTTACTTTTAATTTTCTTCATGTACTTGATATATTCTCTTGTTAATCTAAACCCTAAATCAAGGAGAAATCATTTCTACAGACACAATTGATGTATTAATTTGTTTTTTTCCGATTAGGTCACGGCCGAGGCAGCTATTGGTGTAGCCGGCAAAAAATTCGCAGTAAGAGAAAGTAATGGAAATGAGTCGGGGAAGATTTACGCGCTAGGACAGCACTCCTGATCTTTCGAGTTCGAGCTGCACAACATGCCTTGGAAGTATTATTGGACTCCTGCCTGATTTTTATCCTCGGGGAGCTAGAGTTCTTGCTCCTAGCTGTAACGTTGGATACGAGATGTATTTGTTTTACAATGTCTCTGCAGCCGTACTGCCACCGTCTCCGGCCCCTGCTCCTCCTCCTCCTCCGGCTCCGACTATCAGAAAAGGTTAGTGTCGTACCTATTAAAACAAATTTACATGACAATTTTTTTTAAAATTAAATGGTATATAGAGTAAATAATTCTGGATATAGATAATACCATTTGATAACATGTACTCCCTCTGTACTAGAATAAAGTTTTTATTTTCTTATCAACTTTCTCTAATTACGTTTGATCACCGTTAACTTTAATTACATATACTAACGGTAACAGTGTATAAAAAATTATATTTAGAAAATACATATTGTAAGAAATCTAACAATATATCACATGATAATATTGTAACCTATATCATAGTTGAAATTTATAGTCAAACATATTAATTAGAAACTTTATTCTGGTACGAAGGCAGTAGTTATATATTGAGGGGAAATGCAGTTTTAGTCCTTTGGAAAAGAACAAATAAAATCACTTGGACTACATTTTTTTTCTCTTGTTTCGTCGCAAAATCCAGTCTCTTTTTAGTTATAACACCATTTTCCCCCTCAATAAAGGTGTGGGACATATAAAGTCAACCGTGTCACTTGGAATACATCTTTTTCTCTTGTTTCGTCGCAAAATCCAGTTACTTTTTACATAAAGAGGGAGTTATAACACCAATTTCCCTCTAAATCACGTGATGTGTGGGACATATAAAGTTAATCGTGTTGCACGCGATAGAATAGGTTTAAACATGCGAGACCAACAACCTACCTAACCATTTAAGACAATGCCTCATAATTCAATTCAATATCCAGTTAATTAATCTTATTCAATTGAGTAACTAATTATTAATTAATGAATTGAAATGGTTTCATAAACCATACTTTAATTTATTAATTTAATAAATGATGATTAATATATATTTAATTCATTAAGTTCGTTTAATACCTAAATTTGCAAGATTTTAATTGAATAAGTGTATTTTAAATGATAAGTAAAACTATTTAATTAAAAGCTAAGATCATCCACAACGGTAGCTCGTTAAACCAACTTTTCTTAATAAGAATCACTCCTTATTTGATGAGTACCATTGTGGAGTTTTAAGGAACACATGACCACTCCTTAATAAGGAGTTGTTCCTTATTTAAGGAGTTGGTACATCTTTCTTTGTGTCAATGTCAATCAATCAATGAATATCATTTTACATGGCTTGTTTTATATTTTATTTAGTTATAATTTAATTTTTTTTTAAAAAAAAAGTGCCTAAGAAGTGCTCCTTAAGTCCTCTACCATTGTTGGTAGTTTATTCTGACCTAGTTTTTATCCAAATTCATGATGTGACACTTAAAAAGGTACATTATTGATAGAGTAATCTGATTTATCCTAACAGGGTTTTTATTAATTTTTTCAAAAAAAAATGTTAAAACCGTTTTTATGATGGAGGTTTAAGGGCTCCCAACCCTTTATAAAAGGATCAACTAGGCGAAATTCTTTTACACTATAGTTGATCCTATTACATCAGCAGTGGGATTGAACTCCTTATCACAAAAGCGTTTAAATATAAGCCCCTGCTAGTTTAGAACTCTTGTGACCGTGCGAAAGTTATACTAAGGTTGAGCATGTGATGTGGCAACTAAAATCAATCAGTTAAAAATCATACCAGTAAAAAACAGATGAAATTTTTTCCCCGAAAAGCTTCTCTTCCGAGATCACAAATCCTAAACAAACTTAGGCTATGTATGTTAGAGTTTATAAGTTGTTTTGCTTATAATCAAAGCACTTTTTACTTTTTAGTTTTGGTAAAGTGCTAAAAGTCAGCTTATTTTGAAAGTATGAGCTATTTTTTAAGGAAAAATAGAAGTTGGTCTCCCCTACTTTTAAAATAAGCCAATTTTGCTTATAAACACCGTTCTGCCAAACAGAGCTTAAACCTCTACCAACGAGAATCATTTATATCCATATTAGATTTCAGAATTTAGCCCTCAGGTCATTGTGTCACATAAAATCAGTCTTCAACTGCATTGTGTCACGAAAGATGTTTATCCAAAAAAAATAGATTTCTGCGCATTGTTGTGTGGCGGACGAGCAGCTCTAGCTACGTAGGAATTCTTCTGAGTTCGTAGTTTTCTTAAACCAAATTTCTAAGAAAATTTTACCGTAATGATGAACCATATGAAAGTGGAAATTTTATGTGAGGCTCACTAAGTTATTATCCATTTTTTTATGGAAGAAATAAAATCCACCATTAACGTTTAAATGAACATTTCACGTATTTGAACACGAATTTCATTGGTTTTTATTTCACACCCAAATAAATTAACATTTAATATGGACAGAAAATAATGGATCAATCTCAACGGGGACCATTGTAGCCATAGCTGTCCCACTCTCGGTGGTTATTGTTATCATAGCGGTGGTCCTGTGCGTGATAGCCAAGAAGAAAAGGAAGCCACAAGATGCTGTCCTCGAAAGAACAGGTAATTTATATCACTGTAAATAAAAACCCATGTAAAATTTATTTTTTCCATTCACTCATAAACTAGATTAAACTTTTGAACATCATAAAAACCGCACGAATTATTTTTTCTGACACTTCTACAAATCATCACAATTATATTTGTGACACACATATATATAATGTGACACCTTGATGTAAAGGTACTCCCTCCGTCCCATAGAAAACTTCCTGATTTTCTTTTTGGTCTGTTCCATTGAAAACTTCATAGTTTGACTCATTCCCTTTTTGAACACAAATTGGTGGTTTCAATTCCACTATGGCTCACTCAAACAAAAAATAACCACAATTCTCTCTTTCTCATTAGCCAACTCAGCATTCTTAAATGGACATGCAAAAAGTAATTGTGAAGTTTTCCATGGGACGGAGAGGGTTTTATTTATGATACTTGAAGATGCGGCAAGGTGTTAAATTTTGTGATATGACTTGATGGAGCAACATTAATTGATTAGTGACATATAAAAAGATGCAATAATTGCTTTTTGATAAGATGCAATTGTATATTAGTGGCACGTGAATGTGTAGAAATGATGGTGACATTTCTTTATCCGTCACATAATTGTGTCCCTATTGAGTTCTTTTCTTTGGTGAATTACCTCTACAAAAATGAAAGAAAATACTATACATTCTGTCATAAGGTCATATAAATAGGAACCTGAACTCCCAATTTTTTTGAGCCAATTTGGTGATATCTTTCACGTGTTGACAGGTTCAATCGAATTCACAACCAGTGACGAATTCGTGCAGTATAGTTTCAGTGAGATCCAAAATTGGACCGACAACTTTTCTGAAGACAATAAACTAGGAGGAGGTGGCTTTGGTAACGTCTACAAGGTGCATTTTCAGTAGTAACGTTTAACGTAGGATTTCAAGATAAATTATGCGAAATTTTATTGTTTTTCGACGTGTTCATAGGGTACATTACCTACTGGGCAAGAGGTAGCTGTAAAAAGGTTGTCCAGAGGCTCTTCACAAGGTACACAAGAATTTGTAAATGAAATATCATTACTTGCCAAGCTTCAGCATCGGAATTTGGTTAGACTTCTGGGATATTGCTTGGAAGGCGAAGAAAAGATGCTCGTGTACGAGTATGTTCCGAAGAAAAGCCTGGATCACTTCCTTTTTGGTATCACATCTTCACTTCATTTCATTATTTCACTCCAAAATGAAAAGAAACATCAAAATATACTTTTTGATTTTTGTGTCGCGTTTAGATCCAGAGAGGCGGCCATTGTTGAACTGGTTAACGCGATACAACATCATAGGAGGCGTAGCAAAAGGACTTCTTTATCTTCACGAAGAATCCCGCCTCAAAATCATACATCGCGATCTTAAAGCCAGCAATGTGCTTTTAGACCAGAACATGAACCCTAAAATTGCAGATTTCGGCATGGCAAGGCTTTTTGAAGTTGATCAATCCGAAGTGAACACAAACAAAGTTGTTGGAACCTAGTAAGTTTCGCACTCCCACAAAAATTATATCATTAACAAATGTCGATCGAATTTAATTAACTGAATAAGTGTTTGATGGTTGATTTTGTTTCTGAAGCGGATACATGGCCCCCGAGTATGCAATGCATGGAATAATCTCAGTGAAATCAGATGTCTTTAGCTTTGGTGTGCTTGTTCTGGAGATCATAAGTGGCACTCGGAATAGCAAATTTTCGCAAACAGATTCAGATATTGATGATCTCCTAAGTCATGTGAGTTATTTTCCCCTCCAATCTGTTAAGGAATCTTGTTATTGTAACAAAATTTAACCTAAAATTTAAGATTACGCATCTTACACATCATTTCTAAGTTTAACCTAAAGATTTAATTGTTATTTATAGAGCTCGTAATATTGCATGCCTAAAAAGTTTACAATTGCTGTAATAGTTCCAATGAGCAAATTTACTGTAAAAAGTTGATGTAGAGTTGTTGCATTAAGTACTGATCATGATCTCTTGAATCCACTTGAAGAATGTCACGGGAGGATTAGAAGAATCATTTTTAAAAATTCAGCATGGTTAATATGTAATTAATTTTTTTTATATAATTTAGTAACTAGAATAAAAGTTGACTATAACTAAAACATTATACCCTAAGGCATTGTTTTTTGATACTTAAGTACATGCAGTTCAGTTTAGTTGTTAATAGCATTAAACCAGACTGAATTCAGTTCAGATCAGTTCAGTCAAAAAGAACATGAACTAAGTAACCTCTTTAGTAGAAAAGGTTAGAATACCACGCGCGTACTATGCTTTTGATACGGTGTTTTATTATCGTTTCGTAGGCTTGGAGACAATGGAGGAATGGAACACCACTAACACTGCTAGATCCGAGCATCGGGGATGCCTACAACGAGAATGAAGTGATTAAGTGCATTCACATCGGGTTACTGTGTGTCCAAGATGATGTCGAAGAAAGGCCTACTATGGCTTCAATGGTTCTAATGCTGAATAATGACTCTGCTACGCTTCCAACCCCGACACAGCCGCCATTTTTCAGCCGGAGTAGAACAGACGGCTTCCTGAAAAGCTTGCCTTTCGGGACAGAATCGGATAAATCATCGACAAATAAATCATCAGTGCCAGATATGTCCGTAGATAACTCATCCATCACTGAAGTTCATCCTAGGTAGTGAGCATAAATAAGAACAGAAATAAAGATGATGCATGTGTTGTGTAAATCTAATACTCAGTAGTATAGTTTAAATCACATTTGTTAAACTAAAGTAGTATTATAAATTGAACTCCAATTATATATATATGACATATGGATGTAGTATGCATCTTGTTGCTTAATTTTCTGTATACATTTTCATAGTTGGAAGAATTTATCTGGTTGTAAAATTCTATCGATATATGACAAAGCAGAAAATTTTATATGATGTGGCGGAATCTGATTTGCCCAACACCTTAACATAAAACATTTGCTAACATATAAAATTTTCTGACAGAATCTTATTTGTCGAACACCTTAACATATAACATTTGCTAACCTATAAAACTTTCTGATGATAAAGTACTTTAGGTTATTGAGCTTAAAGTTTTCTTTTGGGAAAGAGCTTAGGTTAGCAGCATGGGAAACGATAGCCGAAGTGAATAGTGACGATAAGATGTGTTTGCTAAATCAATAATAAAATGATAGCCTTGTGACAAGAGGTTATCGACACTACATAAGCAAATTGGGACATATAAATTGTCACAATAATAATGGCAAACAAAACATCATTGAACGGGTGACAAGAAAAATGTAACCACTAAATAAGTAAATAGCGACAACAAAATGCATAATATCACAAGTTAGTGACAAAAACCAGTGTCGCTGAATTGTCACTAAAATATGCGTTAGCGACAATAATATTATTGTCACGTGTATTTGTGAGGAAAGATTGTGGCGAAATTCCTTTCCTCACTATAGCTAGCTTTATGGTGAAATTCTACCACTTGCGTTTTTATACTATCAACTTGACCTTAAATTTAGGCGACCAATCATAATGGTCTCTTAAACTATCCTTGATCCTAATCATATATACGTCACGCTAAATTTAGAATAAGCTTGCATAGTGGATTGAGATTACATACTCCCCGTGTTTCATTAATATTGGCACACTAGATTTAGTCTCTTGGATTAATGCTAAACATAGGAATGAACATAAAGTTAATTGAAATGGACGGTTTTGAAGGAATATTGAAGAACTACTGCTTCTAATCTTCTACTGCACTGATTAGCTATTGGTGATCATCAACAGACAGCAGGAGTCCTTCTGAAAGCTTCGAGATTCATTTGGAAATTCTCAGCACTCAAAATCAGTTGAAGAAGCAAGTGAGAGCTGGGACTTTATTCTACGGTTGTTGTACAGTTAGTTTTATAACTGTTTCTTGTTAGTTGGCTTTAGCAAGTTGTAAATGTAGTTAGATCAGCTAGTCATTCTATAAATAGGAGACATGTGCATAGTGAGTTTTAAGTTTATGCATAGAGAAAAATTTTCCTAAAATCGAATTCAGTTTTCTTCTTTCTTCTTGAAGCTTGCTCAGTTTTGAGTACTTGCTGGGAATCCTTGTGGATTTTTTCATGGTATCAGAGCCATCAGGCTTTTGATTGATCGATTTCTCTCTTAGAAAATTTCTTTTTGAACACCAGAAATCTGCTGCAATGGCTGGATATGTTGTTGATGATGATGGCTACGTAAGGATCAGACCTAATGATCCTCTGTTTTTACCTTCTTCTGATCATGCTAGCTTGATTGTGCCTTTAGAATTGCTGACTGAAAGAAACCATGTCATCTGGAGTCAAGCTATGATCATTGCTTTCTCTGCAAGAGGAAAATTGTAGTTCATTACCACTGGAGTTCCAAAACCAGATCCTGACTCACTGATCTACGACAGTGGATGAAGGTCAATTCAACGCTTGTGTCTTGGATTCAAAGCTCGATCAGCAAGGAGTTGGATAGGAGCTTTCATTTTCACACAGATGCGAATAAACTTTGGGAGAAAATCAAGGAAAGATTCTCTGTGAGTCAAGGACCTTTCTTCTATGAATTGATGAGAACATTAGGTGAATTGAAGCAGGGATTAGACTCAGTCACTCAGTATTTCTCAAATATGAAGGGCATTTGGGATAAGATTGATGTTATCAAGCTATGATTGAGATGCACATGTTGTAATTATGGTTGCAGGTGTGGATTTGATGAAAATGTGGAGATGCAGGCCAATTAGGATAGGTTGCAGCAGTTCATAGTTAGACTTAACAATGAGTTTGATGCTCGGAGGGATCAACTATTAGTAATGGATCCTTTGCCATATTTTTCAAAGGCTTACTCACTGTTTCAAAAGCAAGAACAATAGAGAGGAGTGCAGGACAGTTTTGGTAATATAACTGATAATGGTGCAATGATGGTGAAACAGGTATCAGCTCAGTATAACACTAACAGGTTCAATCAGAAGAAGAAGAAGGAAGGAGATAGCAAGAAGCTTCTAAGAGAAAGTTGTTTCAAGTTGACTGGTTATCCATATTGGTGGCCTGATTCAACCAAAATCAAGGCAAAACCCTATGCTAATGCAGCAATTGCAGAAGAGAAAGAGCAGATTAGTAATACACCTTTGGATGCAGTGAATGGAAATCAGTTTGGGAATGTTCAATCTATGATTTCTAATATAATTCACAGGGAGTTCAGCGAATTTGTGAAAGATAAATCAAAGGAATCAGGATCAGAGATGGGGGATATGATTAACTTTGCTCATTTTGGAGAATATTCAGGTAACCTGCATACCAACGTTGTTATTACTGCTTGTTGTTTTAAGTCTGGTGAATGGATTCTAGATTGTGGAGCATCATTTCACATTTGTGGCAATCTGTCTATGTTTGAATCTTTCAGATCAATTAATCACAAAATGCCTATCACTCTACCTGATCATTCTAGTGTATTAGCTGACTCTATTGGAACAGTTAAACTAACTGATTTAATTACTTTGCATAACTGTCTCTATGTGAAGTCTTTTAGGTTCAATATTCTATCAGTCAACAAGCTATCACAACATTCTCATATGTGCTTTGTTTTCTATCCTAATGTTTGTGCTATACAGGACCTTAAGACTAAATCCATTGTAGGAGTAGCCACTGAAAATAGTGGATTGTACATCCTGAATCAAAAATCTTTTCTGCCATCAGTAATAAAGAGCTTCATCATCAGTCAAAGGTCAAGTCAAGTAATAAAACATAAGGCCTTGTATTCTGCTAGAAAGTTTTCAAATGCAGAAATTCTGAATCTACATTACAGATTAGGTCATCCATCAAGTGTTGTAATGCAGCATTTGAATCTGCCTATTTTGAATAAAATTTGTACAGTCTATCCTTTAGCAAAGAAAACCATAAACTTTTTTCCTGATTAAATATCTCAACGTTCTACTATTTTTTATTTGATTCACGTGGATGTATGGGGACCATTTAGGGTCAAAACCAGTACTAGAGCACAGTACTTCTTTACCATAGTTGAAGATTACAGTAAAGCTACTTGGACTTTCATGCTAAAGTCTAAGGTCCTAGTTCATAGTTTACTGAAATCTTTCGTACTTATGATTCAAACTCAGTTTAACAAAACCATTAAAGTCATCAGAGTGATAATAGTACAGAATTTACAAATAAATAATGTCATTCCTTTTTCGCTTCTCTGGGAATTATTCATCGAAAAATTTGTTCATATACTCCTCAACAAAATGGTATTGTGGAGAGAAAACATAGACATTTGATTAAAGTGGCCAGATCCTTCATGTTCCAGTCAAATTTACCACTTCATTTTTTGGGGAGATTCAGTTTTAGTAGCTACATATACCATTAACAGGTTGCTTTCTTCCATTCTAGGCTGGAAATCACCATATGAAATCCTATATAGAAAACCACTTGATCTGTCTTTTCTTAGAACTTTTGGATTGTTGTGCTATACATCTAATCTCAGTCCACTCAAACACAAATTCAGTCCTAGATCACAGCCATGCATATTCATAGGTTATCCTTGTAATTAGAAAGGTGATAAGGTATATGATTTAGTGAATAAAAGAGTTATTATCACCAGGGATGTACTTTTTCGTGAACATGTCTATCCTTTTTAGTCCAGTGATCAGTTTGATAAGCTTATTATACTTGATCCCACTTATCAGGTTTCACAGCCACAATCCATGGTCCACATTGAACATGATGTCCTTTATCACACTTATCCATCCCAACCACATACAAATCAGTCTCCTAATCATGATTCAGGTCAGTCATATCATGAGGTTAATCATGATGGACATATCTCTCCCTCTCATACTCATGCATCCCATACAGATGTTCTCGTTGATGAACCTGTTTCTCATTCAGAAAATTAGAATCATGTTGTTTCACCAGCTCTTAGACAAAGTACTAAGGTCAGAAATAAATCTTCTTGGATGCAGGACTTTGTAGCCAACCATGCATCTTCGCCTAATGTATTCATGCCCATTTTTTTGCTACTCATAGTGCATTTGTTGCTAAACTATCAAAAAACCATGAGCCTCAAACTTATAAACAAGCATGTAGTGACATATATTGGGTACATACCATGAAAGCCGAAATTGATGCACTAGAAAGTAATCAAACTTGGGATTTAGTCTCTTTACCTACAGGAAAAAGGCCAATTGGTTGCAAATGGGTGTTCAAAGTTAAATGCAGGGCTGATGGTTCAATGGAGAGGTATAAAGCTAGGCTGGTAACTAAAGGTTACTCACAAATTGAAGTTGTGAACTACTTTGATTCATTTTCACCCGTGGCTAAGCAAGTTACTATTATATTGCTTATAGCCATCATAGCATCTTAGAATTGGCATTTACATCAAATTGATGTGAACAATGCATTTCTACATGGTTATATAACTGAGGAGTTGTATATGGTACCTCCACAGGGTTATAAAAAGTTCATTCCTCATTAAGTCTGCAAGCTTAGGAAGTACCTCTATGGCCTAAAACAAGCATCCGGGGAATAGAATGCTGAATTCTCCAAGCAATTAATCAAATTTGGATTGCAGCAGTCCAAACATGATCATTGTTTGTTCATCAGGAACAGTGGTCAGTCATCTTCCTTTTTTTCTAATTTATGTAGATGTCTTGATCACGGGATCCTCTGAAACTGAGATAGCTGAGTTCAAATCTTATCTTTACAAATTATTTTCCATCAAAGACTTAGGACCTGCAAAGTTCTTTTTGGGAATAGAAATTGCTAGGTCTGATGATGGTATTTTCCTGAATCAGAACAAGTATGTTACTGATATCATTACTGACCTGCATTTAACTGAGTGCACAGCTCTATCTGCTCCCCTTCCTGCTTATTGGCAAGTTGAAGATAAGACTGCACCATTTCTTATTGATCCAGGGCCATATAGGAGATTAATTTGAATGCTAATATACTTATCTTTTACCATACTTGATATCACGTTTTATATACATCAACTTAGCTAGTTTGTTCAAGCACCATCAGAACATCACTGCAAATCATCTGTTGAGTCAGAGTATAGAGCAATGTCTATGGTTGTTTCGGAGTTGAAATGGATCACTTATCTGCTCTCAGATCTGCACATTTCAGTCCCTCTTCCAATACCTTTGAAGTGTGATAGTATAGCTGCTCTGCATATCACTCAAAATCCAGTACTTCATGAGTGTACTAAACACATAGAAATAGACTGTCATTATGTCAGAGATGCATTTAATGGTAGTTTTATTGACCATTTTCACGTATCCTCTCATGATCAGCTTGATGATGGTTTTACCAAATTACTTTTTCCAGTTACAGCAGTTCATCTCTTGTCCAAGATGGGATTTTGTGCTTCAGTAAATGCCTCATCTTGAAGGGGTGAATGAATATTGAAGAACTGCTGCTACTGATCAACTACTGCACTGATCAACTACTGCACTGATCAACTACTGCACTAATCAACTACTGGTGATCATCAACAGACAACATGAGTCCTTCTGGAAGCTTTAAGATTCATCCGGAAATTCTCAGCACTCAAAATCAGTTGAAGAAGCAAATGGGATCTGAGCCTTTATTCTACAGTTGTTGTACAATTAGTTAGTTTATAATTGTTTCTTGTTAGTTGGTTTTAGCAAGTTGTAAATGTAATTAGATCATCTATTCATTCTATAAATAGGAGACATGTAAAACGGAGAAAATATTTCCCAAAATCAAATTCAGTTTTCTTCTTTCTACTTGAAGCTTGCTCAGTTTTGAGTACTTGTTGGAAATCCTTGTGGATTTCTTCAGTTTTGGTTTGAAATAGTACATAATTACTGTACAATGGTCAATTTAGTCCCCCCAAAAATTAGCCTAATGTTTCCCTCCTAAATTTCTCTACGTACCCCCACGTGAATGTGTCAAAAGGGGGGAAATATTACACTTTAATTCAAACATACATACAGCCCAATAGCCCAGCTTCTAATAAAGCAGTGAAAAATTACAATCAACAAAAATAAGACCAAAAACAAGACTAGCATTGATCTTCTTCCACTTCTTTGCCACTGTAGCTGTTTCTTTCTCTTCATCTTTTTTTATACTTCTCTTCTACTGGTTCTTTGTAGCAATGAAGGAATGTCGGAATGAGAACGATTGAATAATTTCCAGCGGTGTCAAATAGGAGAGTTCATCCTCAAACATTTAAGTGAAGGCAAGATTGCCACCCATCGCCATAAGGAGGCAGCCCAACTATGGAACACTTTGGTTCGCACTATTAGCCACATATCAAACCTGTAGGAAAGACAAGAGCAGTTGGGTTAATGTACAGATTGGAGAAGCAAAGGCAATGGAAAAGAAGGAAGAAAAAAAAGTTGAAATCAACAAGGATTTAGCTATGGCAGTCCCCATCCAATTGCTCACATCACAAAGGGGATTTGCAGCAGCAATTGAAGTAAGCACTACTACTATGCATCGCTAGATCAAGAAGGTCAAATTCGAAGCCATTTAAATGCAATAAAACCTCTAATTTCAACAACTAACCAGCTACACAGGTTATACTACTCCATATCTCACATGAAGCCTGATACAAGTCTATTAAAAACACCTATTATGGATATGCATCACATCATACATATAGAAAAGAAATGGTTTTACATTACTAGAGTCACGAAAAAGTACCATCTTCTCCCGGATGAGGAAGAGCCTCACCGTACGGTTAAAAAAAGAGGTATATAAAGAAAATAATGTTCCTTTGTGTCGTATGTCTGCCAATCATCAACAATGAGGGAGAGGTCTTGTTTGATGGAAAAATAGGGATATGGCCATTCTCACATGAAGAGGCTACAAAAAAGACAAGCAAGAATAGACCAGCCGGTACTTTGGTAACTAAACCAATTCCATCAATTGACCGTGATGTTACTAAAGAGTTCATGTTGACAAAGTTGGTCCTGGCAATCAAAAGGAAATGGCCATTACTAACTAGATAACAATTCGACAAGACAGTGCAAGACCCCATATATGTGATAATGATGCTGAATTCATAATGGCTGCAAGTTCGGACGGCTTCAACATAAGATTAGGTTTTCAACACCCAAACAGCCCTGATTTAAATGTTTTAGATTTGGTTTTTTTAACTCGATACAAAGTTTTCAGCACAAGTCAAATTTCCGCACATTGGATGAACTTATTTCAGCCACAGAAGCAGCTTTTGAACAGTTACATCCATAAAAAATGAACAAAGTGTTTCTAACATTACAATGTGTCATGGTAGAGATTATGAAATGCAAAGAATCTAACCGTTATAAGCTACCACATATGAGGAAAGATGCACTCCAATTACAAGGATTGTTACCAAGTGACATAGAGGTGGACACGGAATTTGTTAGGGAGTGCTTACAACACTTGATAGCAGCTAAAAAAGCAAAGGGATCTTGAATATATTATGCATCAAAATATAGGTTAGTAAAGAGGTTTCAATTGCCTTTTGGTTTTTAGTTGCGGTTGGATTGGGGTAAGCATGCCTAAAGGATATTGTAAATACAGTGCTGGGTTTTGTTAGTGTGTTTGCAATCCCAATGTAAGACAAACCTTTCAACATCTTTGATGCTGCTTATACATTAATCAAACCCAAACATGTTTTACCAAAATAATCTTATAAAATTGCATTAGTCAGAAGCTGCCAGATATTCCAGTTAGGTCCAGACGTAGAATACAAAGAGTTGACATCATAAAATGTTAGAAATCTACATTTTCAAAGTTGACTTATAATGTAATGTACTTATATGTCCGCACAGTTGACTTTATAATGTACATTTGCTGCTATATATTCTAGCAAAGCTGTCTGTGAGACAAGAATAATTTGAAGTAAAGGCGAGATTTCTTGCCATCGTAGCTCTTCATTTCGACACAGATCCACGAGGAGATATATCACAGCTTCTAAGATTGGTAGTCGCTTCCTGATGCTTAAAGTATAGTTTGAGGAAAATATTTGTTGCACTTTGTTTATGTCTAAAATAGTGCAACTCTATTTCTTCCTTCCTAGTTCCTATCTCCCCGACGTTGGTACTCCATATAATCCACAAAATCCCACAAGATGTTGCAGAAAATGTTCAACAATCCGACCAGTATGAAATGCTTTTATTTCCTTCTGATTTTCCTGACCATTTCTCTTTCTTCTGCTCATGAAAAACAAGAAGAAGGAGACTCAATCTCGAAAGCCGCTGTGGAGTCTGACTTGAAGCCCACTCCGGCAGTACTAGTCGCCGGAGCTCTGAGCTTTGCAGCGGCAGCGATTTCTAGCGCCGGAGGGATTGGCGGTGGGGGGCTGTTCCTGCCCATTTTGACCATAGTCGCCGGCTTGGACCTCAAGACGGCGTCCAGCTTCACGGCGTTCATGGTTACCGGCGTTTCGATAGCCAATGTGGCCTGCAATATGATTACCCTACCAGGCGGGAATAACAAAAAGGTTAGCTATTGAATAATTATATAAGATATTTCAACAAAATGATTTAAAGATTCTTAAAATTTAAAATATAATATAATTTATAGTTTAAATAAGGATTGAGTTATTGTCATATAGAAGTACATATATAATAAATTAATTAATTAATATTTTAATGCATTGAATGAAAGAAAATCGACTCGGTTCTTGTCGATGCATATATTTTTTATGTTAAAATTATTAACTGTTGTATAAAAATACTTTACGTTGTAAAAATTATAGTGATAAAAATAAGAAATGTCAGTTAACAATGAATGAATAATTATTTAACTTAATTTATAAAATTGTACTCCCCCCGTTTCTCTATTAATGACACACTTACCTTAATTGAATGTTTCTTTTATATTGGCACACTTTCCATTTTTGGCAAGATTCCTTCAATTTCATCCACTCATTTTGCTTTTTACTTTCTACATCCAATTTCATCCACTCATTTCATCCACCTAAATCCAATCACCTAAACCTATGGTGTCAATATTAGTAAAACGGAGGGAGTATCTCTTTTAAAAGGAAATACAAAAAACATGTAAGGGCATGTTTTTAGAGAAAAATAAATTATAATTCTATAAACTATTAAAAGTATACTACATATTAATATTATTTGAATAAATTATTATTATACAGAAGCCTAAAGATTATATAATAATATGGGTTAGTATTTGGCAGAATAGTTTAAATTATTAGTATGGGTAAATTAGTTGTCAGGTTAAATTTATTTAAGAATAATCTTATTATTTCTGACATACTGCAGGCATGACAGATAAATATTGGCGAGGGAGTAGATTAGCCAGACCAATTAGTGATATATGGATTAAAAGATGAACATAAAATGAATTAAGAAAGGAAGGAAGGTAAATATGAAAGTGTATGTTAAACAGTTGTGAGGAAGCACAATAGCCGAATGAAATTGTAAAGTTGGATGCATGAACTAACACATATAAGTGTATTAATCAAGGAAGGTAAATAGGAGAATAAATACAGCATTAAATAGTAATACATGGTAATCTATAGATGTGACACTTGACAAAGTGATGTGGATAAGTGTGGAAGTGACACTTGACAAAGCTGACATGGCTAACTGTGAGGGTTACATTTGGCCAAGAGTTGCTCTTTTAGTATATAGTATAGATGAAAGCTAGTTCATTTTTGTTGGGAAAAACAATCCCCTCTTGCGCAGAATCAAGATAACAAAAAGGAAACAGAAAAAGGAAGAACACAGATTTAGCGTGGTTCACCAATATTTGGCCAACACCATAAACAGACTCAAACTTTAATACTACAACGGGTTTATAGAATACAAACTCAGAGGGTGTATTTTAAACCAGAACAGATGTCTTACAACTCTCACCTATCAACTCTAAGTATCCCTCTATTTATAGAGTTCAAATGCATCTCTAAAATATTCTTATTTAATGTACCTAAGTCTTGGGATTCACAAAGATGAACCATCCCAAGAGATACTCCCAAAAGTCTTAAGCTCTTATTAATTACTCTTTTGGAATTTGAAGAAAAAATCCCAACAGTTTTTTACCTAAAATACTGCAACGAAATGCTAAATCGAAATAAAATTAAAATTGAAAAATATTATAAAACCTTGGATTTTAGTTCAAAATTTTTATATATCATAAAAATGTATCGAAATAATCTTAACACCCATTAATTTCAGAAGGCGTTGATTGACTACGACATAGCCCTCCTGGGGGAGCCCTGCGTGCTGCTGGGAGTCGGCATTGGCGTAATCTGTAACGTGGTCTTCCCGGAATGGCTGATCACGATCATGTTCGCGGTTTTTCTGGCCTGGTCGACGTTCAAGACTTTCCGGTCCGGGGTATCGTACTGGAAGCGGGAATCGGAATGCATGAGCAGAGAGAATGCAGCCATTGACAAGATGGAAGAGCCATTGTTGAGCAGAGAGGATATTGGTTTGAAGGTTGCTGTGCCATGGATGAAGATGGGATTGTTGGTTGTGATATGGCTTTGCTTTTTTGTGATCAACCTAATTCGCGGGGATCAATTTGGACAAGTAAGATCTTCTTCTTATTTTATGATTCGGGAGTTGGTCACGTGAAAGACTATATTTTCATAAGTTATATATGAAATGTTTTTTATAGAAATTTTTTTAAATGTAATCCTCTATAATTTATAGGCAAGGTCTTGGGAAATATCGTCTTTCCATAAGCATACGGAAAGACGAGGAATTATAAAAAGGTAAAAAGTTTTAGTTGCAATATTAAAAATTTATTATGCAACGTGCAGTGGCTATAAGTTTATGACTCGATTAATACAACCAAAAATATAATCTTGATTTCTTCTACTTGCATTTTAAACATTAGTCTTTCCATAACTTATGAAAAAACCATCATTCAAAAGACGAGGTCTAATTTATATAAGTGCCAATAATTTTTTCATAATTGAAAGTGTCAATATAACCCTAGAAAGTAAGTGAAAGTGCAAACACACCTAATTCGGCAGATTTAGGCTTCGTTGAAAAGACTATTCAATCCACACACTTTCCGTTTTTAGACCAAATGGTATTTTGGTCATTTTAGATTGAGTCAACGGCCGAAAAGACTAAGTCAATGCTGGATTGTCCATCAAAGGGTTACATTGGCATTTTCATCAACTAGTTAGGATTGTTTTGATTGTTTGAGGGTAAATTTGGGGGTTTAGTGAAGGTAAATTTGGTAGAATAAATGTATATATATATATATATATATATATATATATATATATATAGAAACTTTACTAATAGAAAGTTATTTGTGGGAGAGACTAAAAAGGAAAGTAGTAAGTTTTTTATGAGACAGGAGGAGTATTTTCTTATTACTTAAGCTCTTGTATGTTGTGGGCTAATTTTTGGATTTAATTGAATTAACTTATGCTAAACTTAACTCTTGTAATTTATTACTCTATAAATGATTGGACTTAATTGTCATTTCAGATAACATTAATAGTGTCACAAAAATAACTAATCATACCCTAATCAGACACTAAAACTAGTTAATAATGAGCAGAATACAATGATGCGCCCCAATTTACCGCTGTCGTTGTGACCAGAATTCGCAAGACAAAGCCCCCGGAGGTTTCCGGGGGGAGAGGATCTGACGATCAAGTCAGTAAACAATATTGTAATTAGGAATGAAAAGTTGAGTTTGTAGGGGCACATTTAACCTTTATATAGGTTAGCAAGTAGGCCAACTATTTTGTTTACTTGTGGAGCAAGTACTTTTCCCTTGGGCCGACCCAAAGGATATTACTCAAGGGGTAAAATAGGAGACCTGGGCCAGCTAGACTAGGCACTTGGGCCCAGTACAAATTTACACATTATCAATAAGCCCCCGGAACCGAAAAGTTGAGGTCTCGGCCTTCGAATTTATCCCAAGAGCCTGGGTTCGAATTCGGGTCCGTCCCTATGAATTTGGTGATTTTCCCTTCGATAAGGTTACTTCGAATTTACAGTTGAGCAGGGGTGTGACTCCCGAGACCTCATACTGCTTTAGGGGTGCGATGTTTGAGCCCCTGCAATGCTTTGGGGATTCGATCCCGGGGTAGATTCAAGGTCCTCCAGGTTAGCTTCGAATTTGTCATTTAAGTGGATTAATATATTAGGGGGTCTGACCCTCGGCTTTCTAATCTATGTTAGAGTCCAAAGGTCTGGCTCCGCCCCATTTATTTTACACGGGGCCTTCGGGCCTCAATAGTAAGGAATAGGGGGCAGAGCGCAATCTCTTTATTCTCAAGAGGGCTCCAGCTTGAGAAGAGGAAAGGTCATGAGGGCGTGGTGCTTACTCATACCTTTGAGTGTGTGAGGTCTAGGTTGGATTTCATGCACACCACTTCTTCCATTAATGCCTGGGATTTCTCACCCACACGGCCCATTTACCCACATATTCACTTACTGTTTGGCGGCCCGAGGTAATTATTATCTTTTCCTCTCTCTATATAAGATGCCTTTTTATGCCATAAATTTCTTTTCACCCATATTTTTTTTTCAATTTTCAAACTCTTCCTCTCTTACTTAGAGCAACCCAGAGTACTTCTTCTCTCTCGCTGTGATTTTCAGAGAACTCCGGCCAAACACTCCAGCTAAGAACCAGTAAGTTTACCCTTACTCAATCCTTTCTTTATCTTAATAAGATGTCGCAGGCACCACTGGGGGAAAAACTCGATCTCGGCCTATTTTCCAATTGTTTCTTCTACCGGTGGAGCTAAAAATTCCCGCCATCAAGATTCTGGGGCTGTCCCATCGTCGGTCACCGGCCCTATTTTATCCGGCAGGGGGCAGAGGGAATCTGATGAGCTATCCAGCACCACCTGTAGGCTATCACCAGAAATGGGTGGTGTCAAAGGAGAGGGTTCCGAGGGGGCCCATTATCCATGGGTATGAGGAAGGTTGCTCCTTTATTTTTGAGAAATCTTGACCCCCGAACTTGAAAGCCCCCAACCAACCCCTAAGGAGACATCCCACCTGTTGTCAACCCTTCCGTCTACAATTAAGGTTCCGGAGGACCTGAGATTGAAGGTTCCGGAGGACCTGAGATTGAAGGTCCTTCGAGAAGATGAAAACCCTAGAGATATGAGGCCTGGTAAATGCACTGTTTACAAGTGCCACTTTAAATTTGGGCCCCCGTCCTCTCTCATCTTCTTAAGGAGCACTAAGTAAGCTTGGCCCAACTCCATTCAAACGTCATATTTTATGCTATGGCATTTATGTCCCATTTCCATAGCCTAGGAATCACCTCGGGTTACGAAATGTTTAGGTTCATATACTATATTTCCTACAGCAAGGTCGTGGAACATGGGGGGCAAAAATTGGGGGATCTTGACCCTTAGCAAAAGGTTCTCGAACCACTACATCAAAATTTGATCGAACTGCTGAGATTGGCATAAACCTCATATTTATATGTTTGATAGTGAGGCCAAGAGCTATTACATCCCGGGATGGAATTCAAAACCCACGTTCAAGAATACAACCAATTATTCTGCTCCGGAAAATGTGGTAGCGGATAGAGATAGGTTGTTGAGCGAGCCCCTATATATTTCTAGGAATTTCGACTATAATTGGCCGGAAAAGGTTCCTCCGGTAGATTCTTTGAAGGTTCTTACTGCTGATAAAAGGAAGGGGAAAAAAGATAGTTGAGGGTGATAAGCCCAGGAAGGTTAAGAAAAAAATCCCTCCGGTTGCCGATGGTGAGACCAGAAAATAGCTTGCCCCAAAGTAGCTATGGTCGAAGGACACCTTCGACGAAATAGTTTTGTAAGTCGATGAGGTTCCTTTGTTTTTATTAATTATCTATTGGAGTGCGTTTCTTATAACTATTCATTGTTCTCATTAAGAACTAAAACACATCATGATTCGAGGGAACAAAAATTCCTCACTCTCCTCAAATTGGAGCATTATAAAATTTGAATGGCCACCACAGCTCATCGAGCACTTTGGGGTCAAAATCCCCTCAATGCGTGTAAAACGCCCAAGGTAAAAACCTTGCAAACATTCGAAGGGCCATCATAACCCATCGAGCACTTTGGGGTCGAAATCCCCTCAATGCGTGTAAAGTGCCCTAAGTAAAAACATTTCAAACATTCAAAGGGCCACCACAACCCATTGAGCGCTTTGGGGTCGAAATCCCCTCAACGTGTGTAAAGCGCCCAAGGTAAAAACCTTGCAAACATTCAAAGGGCCACCACTGCCCATCAAGCACTTTGGGGTCAAAATCCCCCCCAAAGCGTGTAAAGCCCCCGAGGTAAAACTCTTGCAAACATTTGAACGGCCACCAAAGCCCATCGAGCGCTTTTGGACTAAAATCCCCTTAAAGCATGTAAAAGTGCCCAAGGTAAAAACCTTGAAAAATATTCAAAGGGCCACCACATCCCATCGAGCACTTTGGAGGCTGAAATTCCCTTAACTGATGCTACATGAAACCTGATTGAGCAACGCCGCCTATCCCTTCACTGTGACTTACAAAATAAAGCCCCCAGGGTTGCCCGGGAGGAGAATATCCAATGATAAATTCAGCCCCAATATGAGTAATGAAGAATCATAGAGCATGAATTTGCAATAAAAAACATACTTGAGTATATATACTCTAGCAACCCTAGGGTTTTTATTGGATTACACTTCAACCCTATTGGGCCAAGTAGGCCTAATTGTCAATATTATTATGACTATTCATTATTTTAGCTTGCGGCCCAATTTTATAGGGTCACTGAAGATTTATGTATTTCAAAGAAACCCCCATAAAATCAAAGGTCCTTTCAAGGTCTGGGGGGCTCTCGAGATAAGTTGATACCTTAGGAGCCTTTCGAGGGGACTCGTTCGAGGGATTTGAGACTTCAATTCTCGATATAGCATTTGGTTTTCTCAAATGAGTGCCATTGACTCAGCAGGCCACGGAGGCCCTTCAATTAATCACAATGTTTTTATCCCCGACGCTTATTCATGTAAAAGGGGATTTGGACCCCTAGTGCTCGATGAGTTGCAGAGGTCTTATGAGTTTTTTATGATCCATGTTAAGGAAAGTGAAACTTGAGAGTGAAAGGACTTTGAGACAAATATCGAAATAGGAATACCACCGGGCCGAAACTCGAGAGTGAAAGGTTGATCGAAACTAATTTTGAACTGAAACTGGAGAATAAAAGGCTGATTGAAGTCAATTTCAAGTAGAAACTCGAGAATGAAAGGCTGATCGAAGCCAATTTTGATTATTTTGTGGGGTTTAATCCCTCAGCGCTATATATGTAAGGGATTTTGGCCCCAGGCGCTCGACAGACCGCAAAGGCCTTTTAATTATTTTGAGGGGTTTAATCCCTTAATGCCCATGGATGTGGGAATTTTGGCCTCGAATGCTCGACATACCACGAAGGTCTTTCGATTACTTTGAGGGGATTAATCCTCGGCGCCCATGTATGTAGGAAACTTTTGCCCCGAGTTCTTGATAGGCTGCGTAGGCCTTCGAATGTAAACAGGGGTTTAACCCCTGGGTGCTCATATATGTAGAGGATTTCGGTTCCGAGAGCTCGATAGGCCGCGAAGGCCTTTTGATTGCTTACATAGATTTAATTTTTTAGCACTCATATATGTAGGAGATTTCGGCCCCTAGCGCTTGACAAGTCACAGAGGCCTTTCAATTGTTTACAAAGATTCAATTTTTGAGCGCTCATATATGTAGGGTTATACGATGTCAAAATATCATTTATCAGTTTTATTAGTTTTGTATTTTTAGTAGGATAACACTATACTCTTTTTCTCATTGGGTTTTTTAATGAGTTAGTGTGATCGTTTGTAATTTATTTCATTTTAGAATAAGGCCCATTAACTCAGCCATGTTGGCTTAGAAGAGTTTTGGTATGTATTTTAATTACAGCTTAGAATATTTAGTTTTGATTTGATTATAATTAGATTGGTATGATTAGATAAGGCAATATTCATTCAAGATTTATCTTGATTGAATTCATCCATATCTACATTTATTTTAGGTAGTCTAGTTAAATATGGTTTTAGCTTCTTAAAGCTGTCATAATCCTTTTCAATTTCTTATTTGTATTTTTGAAGACCATACCTATGTACTATAAATAGGGATGGTTTTCAATATTGTTTTTACCATCACATTTTTTTTCAATCAAATATACAACCTTTTAAGTTCATACTCTTTGCTTACGAGCTATTCCATTGTTGCTTAACTCTGAGGGCTAATTAAGTATCAATAAACCTTGTAATCTGATCCTAAGAGCTATATAGAGAGCAAGTCGAGATTAGGCTTACCCCGAGGACTAGGCACTTGATTTCGTGCGAGATAGTGAGGGTTTACAGATCCCTTCACTAGATCAATGATATTAATTCCGCAATCGTGAGTCTTCGCAAGGAGATTCATATCAGTTGGTATCAGAGCATATCATAGGAGATTTCGGCTCCGAGCGCTCGACAGGCCGTGGAGGCCTTTCAATTATTTACAAAGTTTTTTATCCCTTAAGCTCTTAATCACAAGAAGGGGATTTTGGCCCAATGTGCTTAACGATACTCGAAGGCCCTTCGAGTATTTACAAGGGTTTTTATCCCTTAATTTCTTAATCATAAGAAGGGAATTTTGGCCCCAAGTGCTTAACAATACTCGAAGGCCCTTCGAGTATTTACAAGGGTTTTTTATCCCTTAAGCACTTAATCACAAGAAGGGGATTTTGGCCCCTGTCACATAACAATACTAGAAGGCCCTTCGAGTATTTACAAGGGTTTTTTATCCCTTAAGCGCTTATATAAGTAAAGGGGATTTCGATCCCTTAATTTTTAAGCTCTTGAGGCCTTTTTAGATACGTGTATGGGGTTCAACCTTTTTATTTTACAAGTCCCGTGGAATCTTTATATAGATGTAAAGAACTCAACACTTTTGTTTATAAGTCATCATGACATTTTTCAAAGGTAGCTTCGAGCCCCTAAAAGCCATTGTGGTATTTAACAAAAGCAGTTTCAGCTTCCTTAAAAGTAGGGGGCACCCTACGACCTATAGCAATGTTTGTGTTGGGCGCGCTACACCCTAGTCGAGGATTTTAATGTCGAGTGCATCTAAGGATATTGATCCTTTGGCGCTTATGTATGCGTGGGGTTCAACCCCAAGCACTTGATAGGCCATAGGGGCTGCTCAGGTGTATGAAAGGATTTTATCCTTAACCACTTATGCATATGGGGGTTTCAACCCCAAGTGCTTGGCGGGCCATGGGGGTCGCTTAAGTGTATGAAAGGATTTTATCCTTGAGTGCTTATGCATATGAGGGGTTCGACCCCAAGTGCTCATGTATTAGTGCATTCTCACATGTAAAGAGGGGGTTTTGACCCCAAGCGTTTTATGGGCCATGGAGGCCCTTTGATTACAAGGATTTTATCTTTGAAGCTTACATGTGTTAAGGGGATTTCGTCCCCAGAGCGCTCGATAGGCCGTGGAGGCCCTTTCGATTATTAGCAAGGTTTTACCTTTGGTGCTTACATGCGTTAAGGAGATTTCAGTCCCAAAGCACTCAATGGGATGTGGTGGCCCTTCGAATATTTTCAAGGTTTTTACCTAGGGCGCTTACACGTGTTAGGGGGCTGTGGTGGCCCTTTGAATATTTGCGAGGTTTTTACCATGGGCGTTTACACCCGTTAGGGAGATTTTGACCCCAAAACGCTCGATGGGCTGTGGACCTTTGAATATTTGAAAGGATTTCGACCACAAAGCACTCGATGGACTGTGGTGGACCTTCAAATATTTGCAAGGTTTTTAACACGCGTTAGGGGAATTTTAACCCCAAAGTGCTCGATGGACTGTGGTGGTCGTTCTTATATTTGCAAGGTTTTGCCTTGGGTGCTTACACGCGTTAAGGGGATTTCGACCCCAAAGCGCTCAATGGGATGTGGCGGTCATTTGAATATTTGCAAGTTTTTTACCTTGGGTGCTTACACGCGTTAAGGGGATTTTGGCCCCAAGCGCTAAACAGGATATGAATGTCGTGGTGCTCATATCATGAAAAGGGATTTTGGCCCTGAGCGATAAGCAGGCAATGAATATCGTGACGCTTATATCATGAAAGAGGATTTTGACTCCGAGCGCTAAACAGGCTATGAATGTCGTGGCGCTCATATCATGAAAGGGGATTTTGGCCCCGAGTGCTAAACATGTTATGAATGTCATGGTGCTTATATCATGAAAGGGGATTTTGGCCCCGAGTGCTAAACAGACTATGAATGTCTTGGTGCTCATATCGTGAAAGGGGATTTCGGCCTCAAACCCTAAATAGGCTATGAATTTCATGGCTCTCATATCATGAAACTGGATTTCAACCCCAAGCACTAAACAAGCTATGAATGTTATGGCACTCATGTCATGAAAGGGAATTTCGGCCTCGAGCGCTAAACAGGCTTTGAATGTCGTGGCGCTCATATCATGAAAGGGGATTTCAGCCCTAAGTGCTTGCCAGACCATAGAGGCCTTTCAAGTATTTCCAAGGTTTTTAGAATTTATAAGGTTTTAGGAATTTATAAGGTTGCAAAGGCTTTCCAAGGAGAATCCTTCGTCCCATAGTGGCGCTTATGGGGTGGTCGTTATACCCCGATCAAGGATCTCATTATTTTGGTGCCAATGAGGGTGTTCTTAGATTTACAATGGTGTTTTCCCTCTCCCCGTGGTGTGCTACCCCCAATCAAATAGCACCACTCATTGGTAGTTTTTCAGCTAAACCTGTTTAACCTAAAGTTCTCATGGGACGATATGAGCAACATTAATATAAACAGTGTCACATAATCACAAAGTCAGACCAAGGTTTTTAGGCCATATTCCTATCATTTAGACAAATTATGGTACCAAAGTACAGAGTCAGGTCTAGCCCTTTAAGTCATACCCAGTATCATGGTATATGATATGGGAAATAGAAGTAATATCATATCAAGCTCATAATATCAGCAACAGACAGAGTTTCAATTACTTCACAAAGATCACTATACAAGATAACATATTGCATGTTTTAAGGTTTAGTTGTGACCTGAGGCCCTTCCTGAAGAAACCGTTGAGCGCAAATAATCCAGCACACAATTGTTTAAATTTTTTCACCTATCGTTATGTGGCTAGGCAAATAGACAAGTTACGCGGTCACTTGATTTTCATCAAGAAAAAATCAAAGTAATTATTTATCGTCATTATTGTAATGGGCTAATTGATCGCCATTATTTAGAAGAATTAAAATAATTTTAATTATGTGGTTAAACTTATCTGTATGCATTTTTTGGAAACTCGCTGAGTTGCCCGGGTCAGATTGTTGGGCCTATTCGATTCGGAGAGCTGGGCCAACCAAAATAATTTAATATTGGGGTTGGAGCATTCAAGCTTTGATTTTGGGCTATGTTTTAGCCCATTACATTTTCACAATTGTTATACTGGAGCCTCATCAAACCCCCCATAAAACTATAACAATTAACAATTAATAACAGGCTCGGCCTCACCTTATGCTTAATAAGAGTTAATAACAATTGTTAATAGCAGTGTGTATTAACAGGCTTAGTGAAGGTGGGGACTTTGAACTGGGTGGCCAATGAACAGGTCGAACGAACTCAGCTTTGAGCAGGGTGGTGGTGAATTGCAAGCTTCGAACTCTGTGGGGGCACTAGAAAAGATAGCTACAAACAACACATAGATTACATACAGCCCACATATAGAATTCTAGCCAAATCATTGTCATGTAGAATAACTAGAAGCTATATAGTCAACAAGAGCAACAACACGATTCAAAAACTCGACCTGCCTCATAGGCTTGAACTAGATCGGCTTTCCAATATGGTTCCAAGCCTTTCATCAAGTGAATCATTCTACCACTATCAATAGCAATCCACACACTAAATCCCCTCTTAATAAACTGATAAATTCAACAAGGGCATCAGCAAACTCGGCGGGAGAACCAGCAAATCGATGGGGGCACTAGCAACTTAGTGGGGGCACCACCATCTTAGTGGGGGCACCAGTAAACTCGGCAAGAGAACTCAGTGAACTTGGTAAGGGTACCAGCTCAATCGAGAGGCGGCGAGAGGCTACAACGATCTATAGGGTTGATGCCGGTGAGGAGCTTTGGCTATCTCAAGGCCGATGGTGATGAGCGAAAAGCCTTTGGCGGCGGCGGCAGAGGACTGCCGCGTTGACTAGCTTCGAGGGCCCCTGCTTTTAGGCCGATGTGGAATCGAGCTTGGCTACAAGCGGGTCTACTAGCTCAATGTTGATCATTTCAAGGGACCCTCTGGTGAGCTCGAAGGGTCATGCCAGCGGCATAGCTTCAGTTTTCAAAGGAGATAGTGAGCTCAAGAGACAGCCACGGGATCCGTGAACGATGCCAAGGGAGCTGCGTCGGCAAGCTCAAAGGAGAACGGAGGCAAGGCAAGGTCGAGATTTTGGTTTTACCTTGAAAATGGAGACATAAGTTGTCAAATCATTGGCGGGTGGATTTATGCGCCACACAATCATTTAACCAACTTGGATCTCATGCGTTGGGACTTCTCCTTCAAAGAGTTGCATGAATTTTAGCTGGACGGACTGCACCCTCTTTGTTGTCCTGAACCCTGCCGGAGACATGTGATAGGCACTGGGAAAGATTGTGGGAGATCAAAAAATCACCAGGAGAAGACAAAAAGTCGGTGGTGATGAGTTCACAACACACCGGAAAGGACGACAAGCTAGCTACAGGGATGAGGCTACCACACACTACCTATGTTGATTGGTATCTCCGACTATGACATAATATCAATTAATGCCACCAAATTTTGCACCAATTCTATTATATTGGTGTGTAATTTTGGTATCTGCAGAGGATTGATGCCTTAACTGTCGAACGGAGATGAGTCATATAAGTGGGCTTTTGACCAACACTGATTATGCCCATTCTTAACCATAAAGGATGGAATCTTTGGTTATGCCCACTTTCACCAGAATCATCTGGAAGATAATTTGCATGGATTATATTACAGCGTCTTCGGTGAAGGGAATTGACTTCTCTCGGATCCCACTAGGCGTGCTAACTAATGCTACATAAAACCCAATTGAGTAGTGCTGCCTATCCCTTCACCGTGTCCTACAAAACAAAGTCCCCGAGGGTTACCCGGGGGGAGAGTCTTCGATGATAAAATTAGCCCAAAAATGAGTAATGAGGAATCATAAAGCATGAATTTGCAATAGGAGACCTACCTGAGTATATATACTCTAGCAACCCTAGGATTTTTATTTGATTACCCTTCAACCCTATTGGGCCAAGTAGGCCCAATTGTCAACTGGTCTCACCAAGTCTATTGGAATTTAGGGGAATAGTACATCCTAAGGTTGGAAACGTTCCATCTGCGTGGAATCAACTCACTTTGGAGGGTTTCCAGCACAACTGCCTCCGGGGCCGGCTTCAATGACTTGGTGGGGTCCTTCCCAATTTGCTAACAGTTTCCCTTCTGGCTTCCTTTGGCTTTTCTCATTTCTCCTTATTACGAGGTCTCCTAAGGAAAACTGGATTTTGGACCCTTCGATCTTGATACCACTTGATCCTTTCTTTGAGCTTGGCTTCGTGGAGGAATGTCTTCTCTTTTTTTTCTTCGAGAAGGTCCAAATCCAAATGGTGTTGCTCATCATTTACCTCCTAGTTTTGATTGCTTATGGCAAACCTTTGGAAAGTGGGCAGCCTTATTTCCATTGGAATAGCCGCCCCCAAACCATGGACCAGACCGTACAGGGTTTCACCCATGGCAGATGATTCCATTGTTCAAGAAGACCAAAGTATGCTAGGTAATTCATTGATCCAATTCCCGCTTGCACCTTCGAGCCTCAACCTGATGCCATTGACAATGGTTCGATTTGTGACCTCCACCTGCCCATTAGCTTGGGGATGGTAAACGCTAGTGACTCTTTGATAGATCTTATATTCCCTACACCAGCTTTAAATGGGTCATTGAAAAACTGGGCACCATTGTCAGTTATGATGGTTCGAGGGATCCAAAAATGACAAATGATATTCTTCCAGCAAAAACTGATCACTGCTTTCCCTTATATGCAAGTTAGGGCTTCGGCCTTGACCCACTTTGTAAAGTAGTCGACAGCTACAATCATGTATCAAAAGTGGCATGGGGCCTCTGGGAAAGGGCCCACTAGATCGATCCCCCATTTGTCAAATAGCTAAGAACTATTTAAGTTCATCATTTCTTCCCATGGGATATGAGTGATTGGCGCATGCCTTTGGCATTGATGGTGGGCTTTGATGTGCTTGTTAACCTCACCAAACATCTTGGGCCAATAGTATCCATCTAGGAGGATCTTCTTAACTATTGATCGAGCCCCGTAGTGACTTCCGCGGGCTCCTTATGAGTCTCGTGAATTAGATAGTCAGCTTCGTGAGGGCTACGCATTGAAGAAGTGATTGCAGATGACCTTGTTGATAGAGCACATCCCCATGGATCACATATTTGGGTGCTTTCAGCCTAACTTTCCTTGCTTTGATGGCACTTTCTAAAAGAGTACCATCTCGAAGGTAGCTCATAATAGGTGTTATCCACGAATTTTTTTCTTCCACCATCATCACCGTTGTTTCTTCTTCGAGGCTATGTTCACTCAGTGTTTCCACCATTAAATGGCCTTGGGATTTTAAATCCAAGTCCGATGAAGCCAACTTGCTCAGGACGTCGGCCTTGTGGTTCTTCTCTCTAGGGGCTTGAGTGGGGTGTAATGGTGGAAATGCTCGAGGAGGGGTTTCACCACTTCCAAGTAACGCTGCAAGCTTCTTTCCCTAGCCCCATATTCCCCCTTGACTTGGAGGACCGCAATTTGGGAATCCCTGAATATTTCCAGCCTTCGAAATCCCAAGTATTTGGCTATTTGAAGACCTGTGATCAGTGCTTCATATTCTGCTTCGTTGTTCGTGGCCTTGAAGTCAAAGTGGGCATAGGGATAGTCTTTCTTGCCAGGACTTGTGAGAATGACACCGGCCCCACTGCCACCCGAGTGTGATGGCCCATCAATGTATAACTATCATGATTCCTCATATTCTTTTACATCGTCGACTATAATTGGTTATGTTGTTTCCACAATGAAATCTGCTAAGGCTTGGCCTTTAATTGCTTTTCTTGTGCGAAAATAGATGTTGTACTCCCCCAGTTCAATTTCCCACTTCAACACTTATCTCGAGGCCTCTAGCTTGAGGAGCACCTGCCTAATTAGATGGGTGGTAAACAAGATGATTTTATGGATTTGGAAATACGGTCGGAGGTACCTTGACTCATGGACTAGGGCCAATATTAACTTTTCGAGGGCAGTGTATCGAGTCTTCAAACCATGCAATGCCCTGCTTATGAAGTAGATTGGGTGTTGGGCTTTGTCCTTTTCCTTTACCAGGACCGTACTTATTGCTAACGAGGATGCTGAGATGTATAGATACAGATCTTCCCCCTTTCTAGTTTCATTAGGGTGTGAAAGCTTTGTAAGTGTTCCTTTAAGTCTTGGAAGGCTTTGTCACACTCTTCTATCCATCCATATCTTTTGGCTTTTCGAAGCACATCAAAGAATGGAAAATGTTTCTCGGCCCCTTACAAAAGGAATCGGCTGAGTGCAGCCAGGGATCCTGTTAGCCTTTGGCCGTTTTCGACCATTCAAGGGGGCTTTATGCTTATCAAAGCTTCAACTTTCTCGGGGTTCATATCGATCCCCCTCTCTGAGACCTTGAATCCCAGGAATTTTCCAACTTTGACTACAATCATGCACTTAGCCAGGTTTAGCTTTAGATTGGCCTCTCGGAGTCGAGGTCCAGCAGGAATTAGTCGTAGCCCTTGCTTTTGACTATTATGTTGTCCACGTATATTTCCACCTTTCTACCAATCTGGCTTTCGAAGAGCTTATAGACCTGCCTTTGGTAGGTGGCTCCAGCATTCTTTAGACCGAATGGCATTTTCTTGTAGCAAAATGTCCCCACGTCTGTTATAAATGATATTTTCTGCTAATCCTCCTCAACCATGAGTATCTGGTGGTAACCTTTATGAGCATTGAAAAAGGCTAGCACCTCATTTCCTATTATTGCTTCGACCAGCACGTCATTGGAGAGCAAGGGATAGCTATCTCTGGGGCAGCATTTGTTGAGATCCATGAAGTCTATGCACATTCTCCAAGCCCTATCGTGCTTGGGAACCACCACGGGATTCACTATCTATTCAAGATAAAATACTTCTTTGATGACCTCCGCTCGAAGAAGTTTTTGAACTTCCTCCTTTACGGCCTCCACCCTTTTGGGGTCAAATAACCTCCTTTTCTATTTAATTGGCTTTTGGGGGGGTCCTAATTTAACCTGTGGACTATCACCTATTTAGGTACCTCTGTGAGGTCGAAGGTGTTCCATGAAAACTCATCGAAATAGTTATCCAGCATGTCTTTCAGCTTTTCTTTCATTGCGAGTGGTATCATTTTCCCACGGGCACCGTTCCTTGTGCTCAAACGGTCATTGGCTCAGTGTTCGTGGGTTTAATTTCTCCATTAACCAAAAACACCATGTCCTCCTTTTTATCTTCTTTCAATTCTATCGCCAAACAACTCTTAGCCTCATGTTGGTCCCCCTTTATGACTGTTATTCCCATCCTGGTGAGGAACTTCATCGTCAAATAATAGGGGGACCATACGGCCCACGCCTGGCATATCCTAGGCCTTCCAAGTATCGCATTATAGGGGGATACGATGTCAATCACTATGAAGCTACAATCGATCGTGACTTATTTATCTCCATCAGCCACTTTAACTAGGAGGGTTACGACCTCTAAGGGCAGCTCCATTTTCCCAGTGAAACTAGATAGGAGAAAGGATGTTCTCCTCAAACTTTCATGCCCAAGCTCTAGTTTATCAAAGAAATTAGCAAACATCACTTCTACTATGTTGCCATCATCTATGATTACCCTTTTAACATAGAAGTCTCTAATAGTTTCATGGATTACCATCGGGTCCGTATGGGGGGTTTGGCTAGGCACCGGGTCTGCTTTCGAGAAAGTGATTGCTTCTTCTACTCGAAATTTCTTTTGGCAGAATTCTCCGGGGGACACGTACCTGGATTGTGGATGGTGTTTGAAGACTGGTCACCCACCACCCCATTAATGAAGTTGATCACTCGGTTAGCCCCGTCTCTCTGGTTCCTATTCGGTCGAGCTTCGACGTCAGGTCTAACATTTTCTCTTGCCTAGTTTTCAACTTGCTCCTCAGTGTTTCCTTGTTGTTCTCTATCGCCTTGATTTACCCCCTTTATTTTTTCCTTTCCATCAACGCTTTCCTTGTCCGTTCGAGAAGGCTTATATTCTTCATCTTTCAAATGTAGTCTGGGAGAAAACCTTCTCATGCACATCTTTCAATTTCCTTCTTCAGGTGGGTGCATTCGTGCGTATTATAGCCATGCTATTTATGATGGTCACAAAATTTGGGCAAATCTCTTTTTCCAGGGGTAGTCTCTTCCCGGAAGAGGAGTTCGAAACAGCCCCTTGTAGATGGAATGTATATCCACCTGGGATTTGGTTAGGGGAACAGAGCACTCAAAGCCTTTTTTCGAAACTTTCGACCTTATTGGTCTTCATTCCGAGGCCCTTTCCACCCCACTTTTCCCCCTCTTGTTTTCTCTTCGTGGCCTCCTCGACCTTCGAATATTGTTCCACAATTTCTTGTTGTTGCTGTAGGATTTCTGGTTTCTTCGAGACTAGCTTCTTGTACAAGTCGAGGTTGGAAATTCCATTCATGTAGCCAAGAATCACTCCATCCTCAGTACGATTAATTACACTGAGGATTTTATTAACATATCGATGATAAAATGCCTTCATCGATTCGTTGGGCCTCCGTCTTCTCTGATAGAGCTCAATCAGGGTTTTTGTATATCTTTTCTTTTGGAAGAATTGGCCCGACAGTGCCCTTGAGAAGTCTCTGTACGAATGTAACGACCCCTTACCCATTATGTTAAACCATTCTTGAGCTTTTCCTTGGAGGTAGCTTCATACCGGCTTACATGTCAGTTATTTGTTGAAGTTCCTCGAATTCATCATACTGATGAAGGTCTGTATGAAGTCTCGAGGGTCCAAATCTCCACTGTACGTGGGGAGTCCCTAGGGTGGTTTCACGTCGCTGGGCCATCGAGTGGACATCATTACAGGACTGAAGGAGGAAGCTGCGACTTGACCCGAAGGCCCAAACAACCTATCTAGCTCCCTTGTTAGGGCATCGCTCGACTCACCTTCCATCTGCGAATCTCCATATTATGGCTTGAATGAGGTGCCAATGCTAGGTATCTAGTTCGAGGCTATGTATCCAGGTTGCGGTCCTCCCATAGCAGAAGTATGATACAGGTGCTGTTGCCCCTAATGATAGGGGTCATATAAAGGGATCTCCAGTGACCAGGAATGCATCTGGTTCTCGAGAACTGGGTAATTCCTCATTGGCACGGACATCAAGTAATGTATTGTCTGGTTCAAAATGTGAGGTGTCAAAATAGGCATCGAATATGCCAACGTTTGGACCATTCTAGGGAACATTAGTTGGGGGCAATCTTTGCCCCTATCCTTATATCCGCTTAGTAGGATGTTCTTGGGGTGGCCTGCAATTGTCATCTTGGCTGCAATGCCAAGGGCATCAAGGGTGGAGGCACTACCTGCTGCTGGACCATCCTCTGATAGAGCATTAAGGACTCCACCTGATAGCCAGCTGATCTGAGGGTTTTAGCTAGTTGTGCTAGGTTCTGCTGTGACAGGAGGAACGTGCTATTCGGGCCCCTCGTTACTCGAGCAGCTCCCATTATTTCTTCTGTTTACGAATCTGCCATAGCTTCTGTGAACTGCGGCGCATCATCCCTTGGTCGGCATGTGTGGCTTTGTGAGCAGGGGCTCTAATGCCTCCTACCCAGGGCTCAACGCTGACCTTCGTCCATCTCAGAGGCACAACAGCTTCCATATGAGACCCCTCTCATACCCCTGTTGTCAGGATCTGGTCTCGACCTACCTTTAGGAGTTTGTTACCGCCACTTGAGGGGGTAGGATCTGATTGCATCTTTCTCCTGCATCCCCTTCTTCTCCGGTAGGAGGATTGTACTTCCTTGTTGGCGCCTAAGGTCTTGCCTTTTAGCCATTCACTTCTACACAAGGTGCTTGTTGTAGAGGTGGACACAAATAGCAAAAATACACAGCTCTGACTAACAATCCCACTGAGCGTGCCAACTTGATGCACTCCAATTTACCATCATTGGGGCTGGGATCTCCAAGAAAAAACCCCTAGAGGTTTACGGGGGGAAGATGCTCCAATGATTAAGTCAGCAAATAATATTGTAATTAGAAATAAATAGTTGAGTTTGTAGGGTTACATTTAGCCTTTATATAGGTTGGCAAGTAGAGCAACTATTTTGTTTGCTTGTGGAGCAAGTACTTCTCCCTTGGGCCGGCCCAAAGGAGACTACCCAAGGGGTAAAATAGGAGGCCTGGGCGGGCTAGACTAGGCACTTGGGTCCTGTACGAATTTACACATTATCATACAACCTGATGCATTGAAATCTACAGTAGTAAGCCTTACTTTTGTGAATCCTCCAAATTATATATGCAGGGTATAATCAGCATAAAGCCTTGTGGATTTGAGTATTGGGCAATTTCAGCAACTCAAATACCTCTTGCCATAATCTTCACCTCTTGCATATTATACATTGGCAAGAAAAGAACAGCATCTGATCATGATCATGAGCAGGTAAATAACATTACTATCTTCTTGAAATCTCCTCTTTTGCTCACGAAGATGTTCAAAAAGTCACATTTTTTCTTAGGAATCGGGAAATCGACAAAGAAGCGAAGGAATGGGGAAGTTTGTGTTCCCAGTTATGGCACTATTAGCAGGGGCATTAAGTGGCCTCTTTGGCATTGGTGGTGGAATGCTCATCAGTCCTATGCTTCTTCAAGCTGGCATAGCTCCAGAAGTAACTTCTTCCTCTTTTACTTATAATTGTTTGTATGTCAATAACACAATGAGCAACATAATAGATCAAACTGATGCTCCATCTATCCCAGTTAAAACTGCACAGAATCATGTCAATAACACGGTGAGCAACATAATAGATCAATTTTCTGTGCAGGTTTAGTTGGGACAAAGGGAGTATTTTTTTTTCTTGCGTAAACACGAAACTCATGAAGCGTTTTTCCCTCATGGTGCAGATCACGGCAGCTACATGCTCCTTCATGGTGTTGTTCTCTTCCACAATGTCGGCATTCCAGTTTCTGCTTGTCGGGATGGACCACGTGTACTCAGCCATCATCTTTGCATTCATATGTTTCGTCGCATCTATGTTGGGGTTGAAGGTTGTCCAAAGAGCTATAGTGAAACATGGGAGAGCCTCTCTGATTGTGTTTTCGGTTGGTATAGTGATGGCTGCAAGTACAATCCTGATGACTAGCTTTGGAGTTATTGATGTTTGGAGAGACTACACCAGAGGAAACTACATGGGATTCAAGTTCCCCTGTTAATGAAGATTTAGGAGTGTATATTTGGGCAGGAGTTGGATTGTAAGACTTTCTTCACACTATTGTTGAACATATTTCACATTCTGAAATGGTGTTTTAGTTCTTGAACTAGCCAAACTTGAAAAATGAACTTGTACTGATGGTGCCTTATGATTTGGGAATATTTTACACTCGTAGACATTCTGGTTTTGAATTTTTATTTATTGGTTTTGCTAAAGTGTCACTTCAACTAGATTGGTTATGAAATTCAGAATAAAAAAAACACAATTAATGTGTTATGAGAAAATGCACTCCATACAACTAGTGTTGTTCAACAACAAACACAAATGAGGAAACTTTTAGTATAAAGTTGACTCTCTAAATCACAATTCTCTAACAACAATTAACACACAAGCGGAATGATCACAATGAGATGACCAAAACAACAGCCTAAACAATCAAGACATGGCACACGAATTTTTACTTGGAAAACTCCATTGGTGTCAAGAGTAAAAACCATGGGAAGATTAGGGGACCACCCCGATTGCTTTTATTATGATCAAAGAAAGGTTACACAAACCCAATCCAAGTCTCAAATGGCTACACAACATACTCAACCATAGACAATCATAACTAGCAACACAAGCAAGAGATAAGTAAAAAAATATCACCAAATCTGCAAAACATGGTCAAGTTGTCATTTCTCCAAAACCATATCAATAATAAACAATCCAACCGTTCGAAATGAAACACAAGATGTCCCAAATCTGCTGCAGAAATTTCAGCTCAATTGGCCAACGGATGGCCTTCGATCGGACTGGAATTGTGAAAGCTGGACACTCAAAAATATGGGAAAATGCATAAAGCCCTTGTTCTCTACTTTTCTTTCTATCTATTTCACCGCCCACGAGTCCCTCTTTTTGTCAAACTGAGGAACACTAAAGTGAGCTGAAAAACTATTAGAATCATGTGCTCCTATCAATAAACCAATTGGTGATATGTAGGGGTGACACATGATCTTACATATTGAGTAATAACTCTGTCAACCACCGGTGTGGAGCTCTAACACACCCCTTCTTGTGCAGCAGTATTAATCATCTCGCAAACGTATGGGTGACTCATGATCTTATACATTGAGTAATAATTCTGTCAACCACCGATGTAAAACTCTAACACGCACTATCACTTGCAACGGTATTAATCATCGCGCGAACGTGGATATAAAGGGGTTACATGTCAACTTTGGCTCTGATACCATATTAGAATCATAGGCTCTTATCATAAAATTAATTAGTACTGTGTAGGGATGACTCATGAGCTTATATATTGAATAATAACATCGTCGACCACCAATGTGATGCTCTTACAAAACACACACAAAATATTGAGCTTTTCCACATATGAAGAGAAATAATCCAACACAATGTTGGAATAGATTCTAGGTTCTGATTTTATGGATAAATAGTCAATGTTTGTAGATAAGTTTGTGGGTTGTTTAGGAGATATCTTAGAAACATGGAGTAATGATCTAAGTATATCTTATTTCCAGTTTTACTTTGTTGTTTATTAGCCTATAAAAAATCATCTATCTCAATAGATATTTAAAACAATCAATATTAACAATGGTATCACAACAGCGTTAAAAGGCATCAGCTTTTGAGTGTATTTTTAACTGTAGTAACTAGTAACAGATGCCCAAAGAAAATTTTTGTGCAGTTAGCAATTCCACGGTTCCATGGGCACTAGCTATAATTATTGGAGCCTGTTGATGGAAAATATTATGAGATCAAAAAATATTGGGGAGTGATTGAGTCAGGCCTCCAAAGCCTAACATGGATGCTGCAGATTCATCTGATACCTATATTTGTTTAGAAAACTTATTATAGAATAGTAATTTTTTAAATTTTTTAATTTTCTTTAATTATTATAGGAGCTTCATTTTTTATTTAATACAGGCCTTGACCGTATTTCCTAAAATTTTATTATTGGTATGTCTGTTTTAATCAAAGTCAACTTTTTGAGTCCGTCTCTTGAAAGACGATTTTTTCTTAAGTCATGGAAAGATCAAGGTTTAAAGTGCAAATTTAAAGAAATAAAGATAAAATTTTGGGTTGCATGAATCGGGTTATAAACTTTATGATTACTACACATTATATAATAAATTTTTAATATTACAACTAAAACCTTTTACCTTTCTTTTATTCCAATAAAATTTCATCTTTCCATAAACCTATGAAAAGACAGTATTTCCCAAGCATTTGCCCAACTTTTTATATTACATATTTTTCACCAGTTATGAATCACAGTGCATAAATAAATTTTTCCTCTATTTCTACTACTTGCAGTTTTCTTTTTTAATTAAAAATTCATCTTAATGGGAATGATTTGTTAGGGTCCCAATCCTTTCGTTTACAATACTACTTGCAGTTTATACAATCAACTTGATATTAAATTTACGTAATCAAATAAAATGATATAAAACCCATCTACTTGATCCTATTAAACATGCGTCACACTAAACTTAGAATTAATATACTTCACACTTGCATAGTGGATTGAGATTACATTAAATAACATTGTTTAAAATATCCACAAATAACATAATTAATCTTCAACTATATATACATGCAAGACAAAGTTTCGACATCTTTGAAGCTGTTTTGCATCACACCAAGTTGGATTTATTGATCAAACCAGATCATTTTTGACTAAAAAAATCTTTTTAAATCTTACCTATCTGAAGCTGTTAGATGTTCCAGTTAGGTCCAGAGTTTTTTTATATTTTGTCCAGATATGTATTACTACTCTCCTGTGTTTTAATCTAATCTATTTATTTAATCTTGAGTTGAATGCTAAAATAACCATATGTATTGGTTGAAAGTGCCAATTTAGTTATATAAAATTTGAAGGTTAGAATCCTGGCAACCAAAATTTGACCGGAAACCATAAATAACCGTTATACCCCTGATTTAAAAATATTTTAAAAAACAAAAATTTGAAAAGACAATTTTACCCTCTACCCTCACAAAAACTCACCGCTGAACAACCTCCTTCTCCTTCATCATCTCCATTCTCCCTCTCTTCACCACCATCTCCATGCTCTCTCTTCACCACCACCTTCGAGGGTCCACCTCGGCGGTGACTCTATCCTCCACCACACGCCGTGCCCGGAGCATGTGTTCTTCCAGTGGCGGCGCAGAGGCGGAGCATGCAGGCGCAGAGGCGGAGCAGGTTTTGGAGACAAGGAAGAAGAAAATTCCTGGGGGTATTTTTGTCAATAAGCTTTTAGTTTTAAGACTATGTGTATTTTAGCCTTTTTAGGTATTGAAAATATCAAATCAATGTCGGAATAGTGCGAAAATGTTATATCGCCACATTTACTAAACATAGGGTTAGAATAACACTTTTAAATTTTACATGATTAGATTGACACTTTCAGAAAATAATATGGTTAAATTTGTATTTGACCCTTCAATTTTTTTTTAAATTACATTTGACCATCAATAAATTAAGTCATTCATAATTAATAATATATTAAAATATTACTTAAATTATACTAGTATATATTATAGGAAATTTAGAAATATCATATAATCCTTTTATTAAATATTAATGGAAATTTATAATTAAACGTAATTTAAAATTTTGATAAAATATGTGAAGGCTAAACGGGGTCGGAGAAAGTGCAGGGGTTCAATGACAATGAGCATGTGATGTGTACCCTTTCAATGAAGGTCGAGAATAATAACTATTCGCAAAGTTGGCCATGACCTGTGAGTATAATATTTGTTGCACTTTCTTCATGTTACTCCCAATTAATTCATCACACATAAAACACTTTGGAGAACCACTGGGAGTAGCCCGATGGCCAGTACTTTGGCACGTCCTAAAGACACCTCAGGTTCGATTTTGGCATGGAGCAAATTTCTGGGGTTCAGTCTCCTATTGCACCGTGTTGGTGTAGGGAGCCTTACTTTGTGTAAGAAATATGGGAGTCTCACCCCACCTTTGTGTGAGACACAAGGGAGTCTCACCCCCTTTGTGTGGGGCAACACAGTTTAATTTAATGTGATAGAGTACGAATATTTGTTCAAAAAAAAACACTTTGGATAATAAACTAATGAAGGCAAGTGAGTACTCCCTCTGTTCTTTAATAGTGGCAGATCACTTTTGGTGTTAGAATTTAGGAGATGCTAAATGTATGGATGAAATTGAATTGAAAGAAGAAAAAGTAAAATGAGTGGATGTAATAACATTAAATTTGTCATAAATAGAAAATGTCAATATAAAATAAATATCTTAAATTAGAAAATGTGCCACTATTAGAAAAACGGGGAAGTATTTGTAATTAAAAGGGTTATAAAAATGTAATTGTTGGAGAAAAGGGCGAGAACTCCCGTCCTTGGATTCCCTTCAATTTCATCACATTAGACTACTCTGTCCGTCAACAGCTAATCTTTACAGAATTTTTTTTACCATTTTCAAGAAATATATTTGAGCGCTAATATGTTTAACTACGTATAATAATGGTAAATAAAAAGTTGATATTTAGAATCTACTTAATACGAAGAATTAAACTATATCACATATAATAATATTAATATTTATATCTATTCAAATATGTGGTCAAACTTTAACAGTGTTAATTATCAAATAGTAAGTGTGCAGTTTAGTGTGAAAGAGTATTAAAATTTAGACCTTCAATTTTTAGAACAATTATTGGACATTTAATTATTGAACACCACTATCTAAAGTATCTTTTTTGACATTAAAAGAAAAAGTATTACTTAACACGCGTACAATGGATAAGTCATAAAGATCACACCCAATCACACTTTGTTTAGAATAATCGAAACCATCTAATCTTCTAATGCAAAACAAAGTTTCTTCGTATCTGTAGATATTTTGCCGCACAACATGTTAGATTTATACTTATAAAATAAGGGAAAGTTTCCGGAATTAAGTTTTTTCGTAAGTTTATGCACATTCTATAGTGATTTTTAATTTAAATGTTGTAATTTTTTATTAAATTTAAATATTATATTTTATAAATTAGAATAATTAATAATATGTATTTGAATGTGAAAATATATAACATAAAAAATATTTTCTAAATTTAGTATGTAATTTAACAAATGTAGTATGTTAGGTAAAAAATAAGTGGTATGTCCATAAACTTATGGACAAACTGCCTTAGGAGACTCACTCATAAAATAATCCTTATACTTCATCCATCTCATTCAAATTTGTACACTTTTTAGTCATTTTTTGTAGATCTTGTTTGACCACCAATAACTTTAGTTACATATACTAATGGTATATTAAATTTAATATTTAATATGTACATGATACACAGAGTCTAAAAATATCTCACATGATGATATTGGTGTTTATATATTTATTAAAATTTATAGTTAAATGTGTCTTGAGAAAGCTCATAAAAAATTGTGCAGATTTGCTTGGGATAGAGAGAGTACAATACGACCATGTACAATGGTAAAACTGCTCCACAACCGCATTTGTGGTTTCAGTTTATTAAATATTCAATCTTTCTCCTCCACATAATCAACTGAAACCACAAAGAAATCACTCCATTTTTTTCTCCACGGTGGTTGAAACCATTTTGCAACCACTTCATTGATCTCACTTGATTTTCTCTATTATTCTCATTAATTATACCTTTAATATTTAATTTAAATAAATTTACCTACCTAAACAAATTGAAATGTGAAATTTAGTAATACATTTATAATTTTCAAATTGGATTCCATTTTTTAAAATTTCATATTAACAAATAATTTCAATTTATAAAAATAGTAAAATGAACAAGAATTACAATTAACCATATTTTTTTTAAATGTAATTTCAATTTTCTAAAAAAACCAAAATTTAATTTCAAAATTATAAAATAAAATAAGATTTTTTTTATTTTTAAATATTGCAGAAATTAATTTTAATTTTCAAAAATTCAGCTTTTTAAAAATTTTCAATCGGGATATCACATGATTGAGCCACGTGTCCCAAGATCAAATTTTTTTAAAAAACTGGGGAGCAATGGCTGCCACATGGATCAATCAGTGGTTGCCACGTGGCAACTCATTGTAAAGAAAATGGTCGCGCATTAGCACGGGCCCCATGCTTCACGTGGTTCTTACCACTTTTGCAGTGGGAATGGTTGCAGTTTTGAGCAATCACCAACCGGTTCCAATATATTGGAACTCTTTTGGAACCCCATTGCTGGGTTCCAAAGTTCCACTTTAATTATTGTGTGGTCCAGTTCCAAACTGGAACTACTCTGAAATCACCACTGTACCTACTCTAAATATATACCGCAGACTCTGTTAAATGTCTGGTGTGGATGTGCTTGTGCCTATGCCCCTCGTAAGCCGTGACCATACAGTACTATTATGGTTTCATATTAAAGATAAATTAAAATATTTTTCTTCCTTTCTATAAAAAATTGAAATCAACATTTATAATATTGCCGAAAAATGTCAATAAATTAAGTAGTAAATTGACATTAAATATAAATACTAATTTATATAAATATTAAAATTATTGCATTAGTTGAACTAATAATTATTTTTACTATTACATATTATTAATTTTATAAAATTTATAACATTATTTCAGATGATATTAACTTACTTACTGTGAAAACTATGACTGTTTGACTGTAAGAACGCCTCACGCGTTGATATTACTATGTCCACTATAATTTGGTTTTACCTAATTATATTAATTGTTACTACCATGTTCAAATATAACATATCTAACCAAGTATGCAGTAAAGTAAAGTATAAACACACGAGACCTGATTACGCAGTTCGGCGAAATTCACTTACATTTGTAGGGCTAGGTCCAGTTCATAATGAATACACTAATCAGAAAGATACAGTACAAAGCATACCATACAATTATACTTAGAGTAAAGTGCCCATATGACCCTATGTTTTGGTCATATGTGCCAATATGACCCTCCAAGATCAGGAAGTGCTATTATAACCCTATAATCTGATGAAATGTGCTAATATAACCCTGGAGACCTGAATTTGGCCAAAAAAATATGAAATGACAATTATACCCCTGATATTTAAAAAATAAAAATCCAAAAAATGTGAAAAGACAGTTATGCCCTTCCACTTTTAGAGGATAGCCTTTATCATTCTGCTTCCTATCCATCTCTTCGCCACTTCCTATCCTCCTTCTTCTTCGTCACTTCCTATCCTTCTTCATCTTCGATGGCATATCCTTCTTCTTCATCTTCGATGGCATATCCTTCTTCTTCATCTCCACTCCCGACGCTTTGGCTAAGCGGTGCCAAAAATGGTGGCGGAGGTGTATCGAATACGACGGTGGAGGTGACTCGAAGTGGTGAAGCGTGGTTGCGGGGTTTGTTGTGGTGGGCCTAGGGTTTCCAATCGGTGGCGGGGATTGCTGGTTGGTGGTTGTGGTGGTTGGGAGCACAATGGCGGGGATTGATGTGGTGGGGATTGTTGGTTGGTGGTGGTGAGCCCAATGGCTAACGTTCGAGGGTGGTGGCGGTGGTTGGGATTGCGGTGGTGGGCCTAGGGTTTCCAATTGACGTTCTAAGGTGGTGATGGTGGTTGGGAACGCGGTGGCGGGGATTGCTGTGGCGGGCCTAGGGTTTCCAATCGGCATTCTAAGGTGGTGGTGCTGGGGTGGGTGGTGGTGGTGGTTGGGACGAGTGGTGGCGGTGGCTGGGAAGAGTGATGGTGGTGGCGGATGTGGTGGCGGATGTGGTGGTGGAGGTAGTGGTGCTGGGGTGGAGATGGTGGTGCTGGGGTTGCGTTCTAAGGTGGTGTTGCTAGGATGGGTGGTGGTGGTGGTTGGGACGAGTGGTGGCAGTGGCTGGGGAGAGTGGTGGTGGTAGTGGTAGTGGTGGTGGTAGCGGAGGTGGTGGCTGGCGGTGGTGAAGGTGGTGGTACTGAGGCTGGTGGTTAGGATAGGTGGTGGTGGTGCTGGGGTTGCGTTCTAATGTGGTGTTTCTGGGGGGTGGTGGTGGTTGGGACGAGTGGTGGCGGTGGCTGGGGAGAGTGGTAGTGGTAGCGGAGGTGGTGGCTGGCGGTGGTGAAGGTCGTGGTACTGAGGCTGGTGGTTAGGATAGGTAGTGCTGGTGTTGGGGTTGCGTTCTAAGGTGGTATTGTTGGGGCGGGTGGTGGTGGTGGTGGTTGGGACGAGTGGTGGCGGTGGCTGGGGAGAGTGGTAGTGGTAGCAGAGGTGGTGGTTGGTGGTGGTGAAGGTGGTGGTACTGGGGCTGGTGGTTAGGATAGGTGGTGGTGGTGCTAGGATAGGTGGTGGTGGTGGGATGGGTGGTGGTGGTGGTTGGTGGTGCTAGGTCGGCGGCGGAGAAGCGTCAGGTGGCGGTGGAAGTGGAAGTGGCGGAGCAGTGGTGGGCAGTGGTTATGGAGATGATGAAGAAGAACTTAGGGATGTTTTTGTCTTTACATTTTTTGTTTTAAGACTAGGGGTAACTTGATCTTTTTATATTTGGATCATTGTGTGTTGATGGATCATTGTTCATGTGGTTGGTTGTCGTGACTATCTCGAGGCGATGGACTAAGTTTGGAGAGAGCGGGTCAAACTTGTTGGACACTTCCATAGTAAACGGCCATTATCTTTTATACACTCTTTCAATACCACTTAGCTCATTATTTTACAATGTTATTTTTTAATGTCTTTGTTTAGATGAGATCAACTAATGTCATATTACAAATATCACTCAAATGTAAGCATTTTTACCTAACCTAATATATAAAAAGAGTTAAATACTCTAACATCCCGTCATTAACGATTTTGTTATATATATAAAAAAAAATCCTACCGGGCGTTCTTTTTCGCCCACTTTATGTCAGTTGGGCTCTGTCTCATCTGATTTGTAAAATGGTTCAACTCTATTTCTCCCCACCTTCCTACCTGCCTACCTCCCCCCACATCCATTTACTATAAACTCCTCCAACATTCTACAAAAATGCCACAAAACATTGCACCAAATCCTACAAACATGAAATGCGCTTATTTCCTCCTCATTCTCCTAACCGTTTCTCCTTCTTCTTCTCATGCAAAACTCCACCACGAGGAAGAATCCGGCGGTTTCCTGAACGCCGCCGTCCGATGGAGGGCCCGGTACCGGGCGGCGGCGGGCGAGGAGTCAGAGTTGAAGCCCACTCCGCCGGTGCTGCTCGCCGGAGCTCTGAGCTTTGCGGCGGCCGCGATATCCAGCGCCGGTGGGATCGGCGGTGGCGGGCTGTTTCTTCCCATTTTGACCATTTTCGCCGGATTGGATTTGAAGACGGCGTCTAGTTTCTCGGCGTTCATGGTCACCGGCGGGTCGATCGCCAATGTGGTCTGCAATATGATTACCCGACCCGGCGGGAACAACAACCAAAAGGTTAGCGATTCAATACTCTTAATCTAACTTTGCAAGGAATTTTTTTAGGTTAAAAAGTTGTGAAACTTTTATTATATATTTAATACTCCCTCTATTCATCTAATAGTGGCACGCCAATTTTGTGTCTTAGAAGTTAAGAAATGTTAAATGAACTGATGAAATTGAATTGGAAAAAATGAAAAGTAAAATGAAAGGATATAATAATTTTAAATTTGTCATAATTAAAAATTATCAATATAAAAGAAATCTTAAATTAAAAAGTGTCACTAATAGTAGAACGGAGAGAGTAGATACATGACTAACGATACTATAGTATAATATATAATTATATTCATAGTAATACGTAGTTTTTTTAATATCCATTTTGTATGTATCGTTATGTATATAGTTATATATATTTACATTAAAAAAATGGAGGTGAGAAAAAAATGGCAGCACGTGTACTATGATTCACCGAGCCTCTTGTTCTAGAAAGAAGTAAATGGTTGTCCGACCATTCTACTCTCACACCTGGGGTGGAGGATTAGAAATGGAAGCACAACCATCGATTCTTTTAACTATTTGGCTCAAAATTTATCTCTGTCTCAACATTTAGTTTGGTAAATATTTTGTAACTCGGAATTTTAATATTTGCAACGGTCAGGGGTGCCGATTAATCCCCACTCATGTTTATGAGTGACTTTTAATTTTTTTTTAAAAGAGGTGGAGAAAAAGATTTTGTGTGTACTATAGGGGAACAAAGGGAGCACTAAACATTTTCACTATATTAGACATACTTCCTTTGTCTCATTTTAACATGTTATTTAACTATTTATTTAGTCAAAATTTATTAATTTCAATCATAAAATTGAATTAATGTATACGTATACATACTAGCAGGGGCGGAGATAGAAAATTTTTGTGGCGGGGCTAATTAATTAATTTTTAATAAAATATTATTTAATAGAAATAATTTTATCTAATCTGATGGGGTTGAAGGATAATTTTTAAAATATTGGTAGCATTAGGAAAAATTTTATGGAGGCTGAAGGGTAATTTTTTTTTTAAATGGTAGCATTAGTAAATTTCTGATGGAGACTGAAGAGTAATTTTTAAAAAATTTATAGTATTAGAAAATTTCTGGCGGGGGTTGAAGGCTAATTTTTAAAAATTAATACCACTAAAAAAATTGCTGGCGGGGGCTGGAGCCCCTCCAGCCCCCCTAAATCTCCGCCTCTGCATACTAGTGAGTGATAACATGTTAAATTCTTTAAAACATATATTTTCATAATATCAACTTTCAGAAGTTTTAATTATGCTAAATAAAATATACTCCCTCCGTCCCAACTATATTTGCGAAGAGAGAAAAAGGAAGTATTTTTAAGTATACATAATCTAATGATTTCTGGCTCATGTGGTGGTGGAGTACTTGTATTTTATTTTCCTTTTACATTTTATTTCAGTCTTACAATTGGGATAACCCAATTAAAAATGAATAAAACTAGCCAAAATTGAAAATAAAAGAGTGCAAAAATAGTTGGGATGGAGGGAGTATTAAGGACCAAACATTTTTTGAGTCAACTGTTGAAAGTCAAAGTGTACAAGTTGAAATGGGACAGGAAAATACATTTTTTATTGATTTTTTCTTTATATTAACTTCTTTTTCTTTTTTCCATAATTTCATTAATTTCAACTCATTCTTCTTGTTTTTTTTAAACCTAATATCATCCACTCATTTCATTTATCATAAATTTAAATATGTTTAGAATAGAAAAACATAAAGTATAACTTACAATACTTCATCTCTCTTCAACCTTTTCAGACACATTTAAAATGTTATATAAAATAATATCTTAATCATTTTTTTTCATGTACTACTAGTATTGTTCTTTGTTGACTCTCGGATGGATAAGTTATCTCTACTTTTTTTATGATGAAGTGACTAGATTTGGAAAACGATTCAACTGCATTTTCTGTTATCATAGATGTCTCATAAAGGTGTTTTCATTTGATTTGGACATATAAAAGTCACACAATAATTCAATCACGAGCAATAAATTACGATATTTACTTTTCATTTTTGTTTTCCCAGTGGCAGCGAAGAAAGTAGGACTTCCGGCACATCATATTATTCATCGCGTAAAATATTATTTGAGTCCTTGATACATATAATTTTTTATATTACTCTGTCCCAGCCAAATGTGCACACTTTTTGGTCAAGTTTGTCAGGTCAAGTTTGACTAACGATAACTTTAGTTACTTATATTAACGGTATGTTAAAATTTGATATTTAGAAAATACATCATGCAGGGAATCCAGCAATATCTCACATGATGATATTGGTATCTATATACTAGTTGAAAATTATGGTCAAACATATCTTAAGAAAGTTGACCAAAAAATGTGCAGATTCGACTGGGACGGAGGTAGTACATTATTAGCATAAATAGCCGAAATTATTGGTGATCAAGCGTGACACTAAAAATGCATCATAAGTAATGGTCATTATTAAACCACTCTGTATTTTACTAATTTACGTCAAATATGATAACTCTAACACTCATTTCAGAAGGCATTGATAGACTACGACATAGCCCTCCTGTCCGAGCCCTGCATGCTGCTGGGAGTGAGCATCGGCGTAATCTGCAACGTGATCTTCCCGGAATGGCTGATCACGATCATGTTTGCCATCTTCCTCGCGTGGTCCACCTTCAAAACTTTCTGGTCCGGGGTTTCGTACTGGAAGCTGGAGTCAGAATGCATGAGCAGAAACTGCTGCCAGAAGCCCGAAAACGGGACCAAGTTAGAGGAGCCATTGCTGAGCAGAAATGGTGGCGGTGGTGGTGGTGGTTTGAAGATTGATGTGCCATGGATGAAGATGGGGCTGTTGGTTGTGATCTGGCTTTGCTTTTTTGTGATCTACCTTTTCCGTGGGAACCGATATGGACAAGTAAGTTGGAATACTTTCTTATCTTTTGGTTTAGTGTCATGCACTCATAAAGTTTGATCCTGCTTTATACAGAGTTAGATTTCGAATTGGGACCGGATATTCACTACGACACAAAAGGCCTATCAGGATGCATTTATGTGGGATTCTGTATTGGGACGTTTCTAGTTATAGAACGCTTATGACTAGAAGCGTCGTGTTATTGCCAGTCTCAGTAGATCATAGCTGGTTGTTATTTTAAGCGACACAATAGACATGATATTCAATGAAATTAGGACACTTTTAGGTCATTCAATATTGTAGTAATTATTTCTAAATTGAGTCGCTTTTTAGTGTCCTATTTATGCGTATATTGGGCCACTTTAGAGTCACTTATACGGTTGAAGTTTTAAAAGTTGGACTTATCAAAACGTAATTAAGCAGTTAATGGTGGGATAGGGATAGTATCTATTAGGAGGTTCTTATTAAAATGTCCTCATTTAAGCATCTCAAAATACCCGTTGTGTTATAAGCGTCAGTGTTACACAGAGTGTTACGGAAAATACTGATCATACCCTAACCAGAGAGCAACAGAACTAAACCTAACCTTTTTCTTTTGACTGTGCCAAATTATGCAGGGTATAATCAGCATAAAGCCTTGTGGAGCAGAGTATTGGGCGATTTCAGCAGCTCAAATTCCACTTGCCATAATCTTCACCTCTTGCATTCTGTGTGGCAGGAAAAGAACAGCCTCTGATCACGGTCATGAGCAGGTAAATGAAGCTGTCTTCTTGAAATCGCCTCTTTTGCTCGTTAAGATGCTGAAAAAATCGCGTTTTTTTTCTCAGGAATTAGGAATTGGTGCTAAAAAGGCAGGACCAGGGAAGTTTGTGTTCCCAGTTATGGCACTTTTAGCAGGTGCATTAGGGGGGGTGTTTGGCATTGGTGGTGGAATGCTCATTAGTCCTCTGCTTCTCCAAGTTGGCATAACTCCAGAAGTAACTTCTTCCTCTTTTACTTTTATATGTTTTCATACCCTAACTTCAGAGTTTTGTCCCGAACTGCTAGTCAGTCCAGTCTCTTATGTTTGGCTCATTAGCATATTTGGTCTTTCTGACCGGCTATAAACAGTCTAACGGGTTTGTTGTCGAATGGTCAACTACTCGTGACTGTTTATAGTCGGCCAGAAAGAACAAGTTGGTTAATAGTTCACACATAAAGGCCTTTTATTGGTAGGCATTGTTGTTTTTCCACTAATGAAGAGCTTTTTCCTCATGGCACAGATCACAGCAGCTACTTGCTCCTTCATGGTTTTCTTCTCCTCCACAATGTCGGCGTTCCAGTATCTGCTGCTTGGGATGGACCACGTGTACTCGGCCATCACCTTCGCACTCATATGTTTCCTCGCATCTATCGTGGGGTTGAAGGTTGTCCAAAGAGCCATAGTGAAACATGGGAGAGCCTCTCTGATTGTGTTTTCGGTTGGTATAGTGATGGCTGCGAGTACCATCCTGATGACTAGCTTTGGAGCGGTGGATGTCTGGCGAGACTACACCAGAGGAAACTACATGGGATTCAAGTTGCCCTGTTAGAAGAGATGAAATGAAAATTTTGGAGTATTTGAGGTTGTAGGGAGACATTTAGAAGCCACTCTAGAAATTTTCGAGTTGGAGAAAAAAAAATTATGTGAAATGTTTGTATGTATATCTATCTGTAAGTGAGGACCAGTAGAAAGTTGTCGGATGGAAGAAACAACCGTAAAGACTACAACTGTCGGGTCTTCACGTCGTGTTTGTTCGAGGCAATGAAATTTATCGATGAAATGTCTTTCGATTCCACGCATAGCGTAGTTTCAGGCATTTCTTTTCTTTTCAAAGCAATTAGAAGATGAAGAGTACATTGCACAATAGATTATTCAGAAGGACTGCAAAACTACATGACCTAACAGATTCTACTTGCAGTGAATCAGCCACTGACATTTTCCATCTCAAAACTGTTCTTAGCAAACCAAACCTAACTAGCCTAACGCCCGTACGAAAAGATTTGTAGACAGTTACCATTGGGAGCCATTTCTCGAATCACCTGAAGCAGAATGTGCGTAAAGTAGAGTTATGCGACAGGGGGACGCAGCACGTGATCCTCGGATGTATCAACTGCAGCAGGTGGCATAAAATGCCACATTGCAGATCCTGGGTAGCCGACGAATGGAATCAGCTTGTTGGTATAAACTTGATGTGGTGCTGCGAATGGCGTTGGAATCCCAGACGGGTGAGCTAACATTCCCGGTTGAGCACTTAACGCTTTCACCTGGTGCTCGAGCTTGTCTTTTTCCGACTTCAGCTTCTGCTTCTCGTCACGAAGCTCGTTCTTCTCAACCTGAACAAAAAGGATGAAAGAATTTAAAGTACAAATCTATAACAAGAAGAAAACGAAGACATATCCACATATACATATACCTTTAATTCATTAACCTTCTTCTCTAAACTCTCGTACGACTCCTTTAACTTCTGAGCTTCCCCTCTCAATTGGATCACCATACGTGTGGCATCCCCCAGCAGTGTGGTCTTATCCACTTTGGGTGGCCTTTCGGGATCCAGAAGAACACTCAATTCTTGAAACCTTGTACCGAACAAAAACAGAGGGAAAAATCAACATTCTGCTATGATAATAGCACCAAAATTAATCAACTCCAGAAATTAAGCTCGCCTGTCATTCAGTTTATCCCTTCGCACTTTCTCTTTGTATGCCTTCGAATCAGTAGCCCTCTCCCTAACAAGAAATCCATACTTGAAGAACGAGCACGAGAAAATATGGGAAAATATCGGAGGAAAGCAATACAGATTCCTCCCACGAGGTGTAAATCATATCAAAATTCAAGAAGCCTGATCCAACAATTTTACGACGCTCAAGCTGAAACTAGTAACGGCTGAATGAAAACTCAATGAGGCATAACCAAAATCTGATTCCAAACAAATTCATCTAAGAGATGCATAACACCTGACACACAACCATACATGCTTACGAGATTAGGTGTGTGAAAAGTAACCGCGAGCAAACATCCATTTCTTAGAATCAGTACACACATTTTTAACATCAAACCAAATTCTTCCAAACACAAAGAGAATCCTTGAACCTAAGAAAGTACAAAATATGTTCAAACCTCTTTCTTGAGCCAGCTTCTTTCTGAGTCTCGGAATCCCGAACTCCATCGTCAAACGCCACGCTGCAATCCAACCAACACAAACAACACTGATCAATGATCATCAATCAGAACACAAGAAAAGGTTCTTCAAATCCATCCATTCATTGATGAATCAACAAAACGCGTTCTATCCATTCAAAACACACACACACACATAATGCTGAATAGCCCATAAATCCAGTAAATTATCAATGATTGTGTTACAAATTTCCAAAAACAGAGATTAACAATCACTGGCATTCACCTGGTTGAATTGGGGAAGGGGTTTTGGGCCCAATGGAAGGCGGGGTCGAGCGACGGGAGGTCGTCAATGAGGCCGAAGTCGAAAACCCAGTTGGAATTGTCTTCCGGCGAAGCCATTTTCTCCGGCGGAGAGGAGAAAAGGAGGGATTTTGGGGAGAAGTGAAAAGAGTGAGATTGAGTAAAATGGAGAAAAGGGGACAGCTTTTTTATGTGGCGGGCGGGAGGAATCGGTTCGTTTCTTTCAACGGTTTGTGTGGGCCTGTGGGTTCTGTTCGTGACGTCACTTGTGCTTCCCAGGAGATTCCAGCAAGGCCGCTGACGTCATATTTTGCTTTTTTTTTAATATATATTAAGATCTTTAATTTAAATATATGTAACTAAAGAATTTACACTTTTTATAATAAGGCAAAGTCTTGGGAAAGACGGTCTTTCCATAGACTTATGGAAAGACGGGGTTTGATTAGAATAATAAAAGGTAAAAGGTCTTAGTTGCAATATTAAAGTTTTAATATGAATCAATCAGCTCTTCAACTTCTCTCTCATCCCTCTGACTTCTCTCCACCGCCGAACACTATTCACTGTCGACAACGTCTCTATTTCCGCTTCTTCTATGGCGGAGCCACCGCAGGATCGCGGTGGCACGACTCCGAATCGTAGCTTCCTTCAGGCCCTCAACACTAAACCAACTCCGCTCCTCTCCTCACTCCCCTCCTCCCCCTCCATTAAACCAGTTACGGAATACAAAGGTAAGATTGCTTGTATAATCACCCCGGAGGAGGTCGCGCAACTGTCAGCTCACTACCAAAATGCCTTGATTGGAAAATTCGCCAGGCTCAAGCCATCAATGGAGTTCCTGAATGAGGCTTTCAAATCGGTTGGTTTTAAAGGAAGATTCCAACTCGGCTCTATCGACTACCGTCATGTCCTAATCCGATTTGAAGACCCAGAGGATTTTCAGCGGTGTTGGATGAAATCACAGTGGGCTTTCAAAGGTGCATATATGAAGGTATTCAAATGGACCCCTGATTTCTCTCCTGAGGCTGAAACCTCCATAGTCCCTGTTTGGATTACACTTCATAAAATTCCCCTATTTTGGTATAATTCTGCCATGCTTGAAATAATTGGGAATACAATAGGAAGGTTCATCAAAACTGATGCTGCTACCCTAGGTGTTACGAGACCCTCTGCTGTTAAGATATGTGTAGAAATTGATCTAATGTCCAAGTTGCATACTTCTATCTCACTGACAAATGGTATTGCTCATGAAGTTGCTGAGTATCCAATAGAATACGAACAGCTACCATTATACTGCAAACACTGCAAAAGACTTGGTCATGAGGTTGTTGAATGTAGGATCCTTCACCCTGACCTTAGGCCCCTCACAACCAGGAACAATAATTCCAAACACTCCAACCAAAAACCCCCTCAGGTTAACTCAGTTTGGAAAGCAATCCCAAATAAGGAACCTAGTTCTTCTGGTGTTACTCCCTCAGAGAAAGCCACTACAATCTTGGCACAGAAAGAAGACAAAATCCTCACTCCATCTTCCACAGTTCAAAATGGTGATCATCCTTATTTAAGCAAGGATATAGTGGGGCCTGGTTCTCCGTCTAAGAATACTCAGGAAAACAAAGTTCCTACACAGCAAGCTCAAGCACTCTCTCAGGATAACCTGGGTCTGAATATTCCTATAATATCTGATCCAGTAGTTGTCCTGATTGAAGAAGAGACCCTCTCTATGGATTCATTAGCCTCCTCTGATCATTCAGTTCTGGTACCTCTTCTAGACGAGCAAATGAAACCTGACTTTCAGACCTCAACTCCTCAAAGAGTCCAAAAATATGCTGCTGATGACATTTCAATGCATCCAGGTAAACTGCCTATCTCTCCTGATAATCCTTTTAATACTAACAGGTTTGCTTGTTACTCTCAACCCAGATCCTCAGGAAATAGGTTTCTACCATTAATTCATGAAGAGGAGGAGAATTCTGAGCAGGCCTGTGTTCATCAATCCCCTGAAACTGAGGTACAATGTGACATACCCCAGGTACAAGTTGACTTCTTACCTGAGGACAGTTCTCCTCCAATCCCCCCCATTGTTATGACTAACACTTCACAGACCACCTCTCCTACACACAAAAATGCTGAACCCGCTCAAGGGAAAGTTCCCACGTATTTCAATCAGATAAATAAGATTCTCACCAGAACAGCCACAAAAAGCCTTAAACAAAAAAAATAATGATTAGTACAACCTTAGGAATTAACATTTTAGTCTGGAACATTAGAGGCATGGATACTTCAATTTTGAGACTAGCTAGACTTATCAGAATACATAAATTGGAAATGATTTGTCTAATTGAACCTCAACATAACAACAATGAATGTGATTTTTATAGACAAAAACTTCATTTTGATCACTGCCTGTATGCTGCCAACTGTAATATCTGGCTTATGTGGAACTCTAAGATTGACATTGCTCCTAAGGTTGATCATAATCAATTCATCTCAGTACTGATAACCAGCCATACACTCAACTCCTCTACTGAGGCTATTTTTGTTTATGGTTTGAGGACAAGAAAGGAGAGGAAAGACTTATGGTCTGATCTTAAGACAATGACACTGTCTGATACCCTCCTGATTGGTGATTTTAATGCTATGGCCTCTATTAATGAGTATAAGGGGTCCTCTACCCCCAACCTTGGTAGCATTAATGACTTTAGTGGTTTTATTGACTCTATGGCTTTGCTCCCTATCAATACTGTTGGGAAATTTTTTACTTGGACTAATGGTAGGAAAAGTATTGGAGCTAATAGACATACGGTGGAGAGGTTAGATAGAGGTTTATGCTCCTCTCAATGGATCTCTAAATTTCCACAATCTTCTATTCAAGTTCTCAATAGGAATACCTCTGACCATTGTCCTCTCTTACTCAGAATCAGTAACAATTGTCCCTCTGTCCCTAGACCTTTCAGGTTCATCAATACCTGGTTCAAGAGGAATGACTTTATGGATTTCATTAAATTCCATTGGAGTTCTCCTTTTCAAGGTCAAGGAATGCTAATTTTTTTTCTCAAGCTGAATCACCTTAAAAAACACCTTAAACTGTGGAATAAGGAGATTTTTGGTGATATTAATGCAAATGTTATACAAGCAGAGGAAAATCTGAAAGTTCAGGAAATTGAATTTGATCTTAACAACACTCCTAGTGAGCTAATTAAGTTAAATCATGCAAAAGCTATGCTTACTAGGGCTCTTAAAGAACAAAATAATTTCTGGAAACAAAAGGCCAAATTGAGATGGCTTAAAGAGGGAGATGAGAATACAAAATTTTTCCATAATGCTGTAATGGAAAAAAGATGTATACTTAATATCACAAAAATCAGAAGTTCTGATGGTACTTGGTTAGTTAATAGCTCTGACATAGAAAATGAAGTAATTTGTTTCTATCAAAAGCTTCTGACTGACCAACCACACTCAGATCAGGGACTCTTCTACTCTCATTTCCTGTCCCAGATTCCCAATCTGATTACTGAGGAAGAGAATGCTTCTCTCATTAGTCCAGTGACAATTGAGGAATTAAAAAAAGTTGTTTTCAGTCTGAACAAGAGCAGCAGTCCTGGTCCTGATGGCTACACAGCAAAATTTTTTATTAAAGCATGGGATATTATCTGTTCAGATTTACTAGAGGCATCAAATGATTTTCTTTCAAGGTCTATCATTCCTAGAGGTATTTCTAGTACTTGGATCACAGTGATTCCAAAGAAACAAACTCCTACTAGTTTTAATGTTTATAGACCTATTAGTCTTTCAAATGTGACAAACAAAATTTTCTCAAAATTACTAATGGAAAGACTCAAACCATTGATGCCTAAATTAATTAGTCCTCACCAATCTGCTTTCCTCCAAAATAGAGACATCTCTGACAATGTCATCTATTTAAAGGAAATGATCAGATTCTTGCACAAAAAATCTAGAGACCCTAATTGCATTCTTAAACTAGATCTAATGAAGGCTTTTGATAGGGTAAGTTGGGCTTTTTTAAATAGTATACTTCTCAAGTTTGGTTTTCATGGGCAATTTGTTCATTGTATCATGAAAAATCTTGCAAATGCTTGGTTTTCAGTTCTCATAAATGGCAAACCTGTTGGTTTTTTTACTGCTTCTAGAGGCATTAAACAGGGGGATCCTTTATCACCCTTTCTGTTCAACATATTCTCTGAATCTTTTACTAGAAGTCTAGCCTATATTTTTCAGTCTGGAAAACTGCATTATTATGCTTTACCAAGGAATGCTATACCTATTTCTCATTTAAGCTATGCAGATGACACTATTGTCTTTCTCAAAGCTTCTAAAAGGAACCTGATCAGAATCAAAGCATTCCTAGGCATTTTTGAAGAGGTCACTGGGCAGAAAATTAACTATGATAAGAGTGACTGTTTTGTTAGTAAGAATGCCACTCAAGCTAAACTCAGACAAATTAGGAATATTTTGGGTATGAAATCAGGTATTTTACCTTTTAAATACTTGGGTGTTCCTATACACAGTGGTAAAATTCTCAATCTTCATTTTCAACCGGTTATGGAAATGATTGATAGGAAACTGAAAAACTGGAAAAATGTGTGGCTATCTACTGGAGGTAAGCTGACCCTTATAAAGTCATGTTTATACTCTATACCTCAACACATTTGGGCAGTGATGGAACCCCCCAAACAGATTATTAAGAAAATTGAAAGAAAATTTGCTATCTTTTTTTGGGGGGAGACAGATTCAGGTCCAAAAAAATATGGAAAAAATGGGATTCTCTTTGCCACCCTACTGAACAAAATGGATTAGGACTGAGATCTCTAGCTGCCATCATTAGAGCCTTTTCTTGTAAACTCTGGTGGAAATACCAATTAGGTGTAGCTCCCTGGACTGTTTTCCTTAACTCTCTTCCTGAATCTCATAAAAAATCTCAGAACTGGAAGAGGATATGCAAAATCAATCAATTTGCAGAATCCAATTCCAGGGTGATACATGGTCAGGGACTTTGCAATTTCTGGACTTCTAATTGGACTGATTTTGGCCCCTTAATGGACTTCTATTACCCAAATGAGACCCAAAGACAGTGCACTATTGCTGATTTTATTAGTCACAAGGACACTCTTCTCCCGCTCCTGCAACTAGTGCTCCCTGACCCTATCATTAATACTATCAAGTCTGCCTCCATCCATGAACACAGACCTGATAAACTAGTGTGGAAGCCTGACTATATTGGGAACTTTTCTGTCAAAACAGCATATCTCAAACTGAGACCCCCTACTAATGCTTTCCCTGCTCTTAGAAGTATATGGGCTACCCATATTCATAACAAAATCTCAGTTTTTATGTGGAGGCTTTTAAATGTACTACTACCATTTGATGATATTCTTGTGCATTTTGGCTTCCACCTCCCCTCTAAATGCTGTTTTTGCAATAATACTGATTCTCTGCACCATTTTTTCAATACATGTGCTATCTCATCCATGGTCTGGAAGGAAGTTCATCAAATCTGTGGTATTTCATATTTTGAATCTGAAAATTTATGGGATAGATTGGCCAGTTTCTGGGCAATTACTGGTCTATCAAAAATCCATACCAGACTGATCCATACTGCACCTATCTTTGTCTGCTGGTCTTTGTGGAAGGCTAGAAATAGAAAACTTTTTTATAACCTCAATCCTCATTGTCATACTATCATTAAAGAGGTCAAAGACAACATTTATTTATCTTTTTCTGCCTTTCCCATTGACATATCAAGACAGATTGACTATGAACTTGCTTCAGAAGGCTATATTCCACAGATTTTTAAGCCTCCAAAACCTCACATTATCACAGTGACTTGGCAGAAACCTGAATTGGGCATAAAGATCAATGTTGATGCCTCATGGCATCACTCCAAAAAGGCTGGCATTGCTGTCATCATAAGAAATAAGTATGGTTTTGTTCAAGCCAAGGGGTACTTTGTTACTGCAGTTTCCCCCTTGCATGCTGAAACTTTAGCTATCCAATGTGGGGTACAGTTAGCATTACCTTATGCAAATCAACAGGTTGTGATTGAATCTGACTGTCTAAATGCTATTAATATGATTTTACTACCATCTGTTAGACACTGAAAATTCCTTAATCTTATGGACAGCATTCACATCTCTTTGGGGAATACTAAACTGATACACATTCTTAGACAAGGAAACCAACCTGCTGATGATCTTGCTAAGTTCATGTTACTTACTAAGACTCACCAATCTTTCAGCTGGTCGAATCTGCCTGCAAGAACCAAAGGGCTTCTCTGTCTTGATGACTTAGAGATTCCTACAGTTAGATCCCCTTCTTAGGAGAATTGATGCTACTAACTGTTTTTTTCTTATGTTTTTCTTTGACAGGACATAAAGTTTTTGTTTCACTGCCACCACTCTCAATCAGAGGACTTCGATTTGCTCCTTCAGCTTCAGATTTGATGCTGCCATTGTTTCAGAATCCAAAAAACCTCTCTGAGCTGCACCCCCACTCCTGCATTTGGTGCTGTTTTACTGTTCTGTTTATTCTTTGTACCATTCTTGTCTCCTGCTCCTATTGTCCTAGAGATATAGGTGGCTAAGTGGTGTTTCGATTCGTTGATCACCGACCTGCTCCTTATTATCACTAGGTATAGTGAGATAGTCGTCCCCATCACATTGACTTTTGGGAGCAATTGTTTTGCTTCGGGCTCTTGGCCTCCTTTAGTTTAGGAGTTATTTTGTACTGACTGAGCAGTTATGGCTAATTACTGCTTTTCATTATTTTAAAGGGTTTAGGGTGCCCAATAAATAGCCCTCCACCGCATGGTGGTCTTCATTTAAAAAAAAATAAAGTTTTAATATGAAACATGTAGTAGTTATAAAATTTATAACCCGGTTCATGCAACCCGAAAATTTTATCTTAATTTCTTCTAATTTACACTTTAAACCTTGGTCTTTCCATAACTTATGGAAAGACCGTCTTTCAAGAGACGGACTCTAATAATAATTTCAAATATATATTTTAAATCCTATACTCCCTTCGTTCTATTTCAAAGTACAATTTAACTTTGATCATAAAATTGAATTGAGGTATAAGTACATAAGTATTTTTGTGTAATACCTTGTTAAATTTTTTATAATATATATTTTCATACATATATTTTAAAATGATTTACTTTTCACAATTTTAGTTATCTTCACAAAATGATATTAATAATCAAATATTTTACAAATTTTATAAGGTAAAGCGTGCAAGTTAAATGGGATGGATAGAGTAACATCTTTCAAATTATCCAGAGATTCAAACTTATCAAAAATATACTTTTTGAAACCGAAAACAAGATTTCCTCTTTCTAAAAGATGAGAAATAGAATCAACCAAAATATTTGATTTCAACCTTGACTGTCTCTTTATACGGGCCTTTCATAATAGGTAGAATCAACCAAAATTATTTTTTTAGTCTCATAAAACTATCTTATACCATGTTTTGATTCTCATTTGCAAATTAACCCTTAGACAATACCCCACAAATTCAGAACGATTTGTTTGATCCCCAGAGGTGATTTTCAGGTAAACCGAAACCATTTTTCGATATAGCCAGGGGTATTTTTGTAACTTTGCATATTAAAAAATATTTTCAATTAAATTTTGTCATTTTCAAAGACCATACAGAATGTGAGGGGCTTAATTGCAAATACCAAATCCCACCCAAACCCTAGCCATCCGACGCCACCTTCTTCAATCCCCGCACCACCCAACGCCACTAGCTGCGCCACCCAATGCCACCCAACGCCACCAGCTGTGCCACCCAACGCCACCAGCTGCGCCACCCAACGCCACCAGATGTGCCACAAGATTATACAACTCCACACCTTGGTTCTCTACCACTGTGAGTCATTTTCCTCGCAGCTCCATCAGCCATGAGTTGTTGTCATCCCAGCCGTTGTCTCCGCCGCGCCACCTGCCGTGTCGAACAGATGGTGAAGAAGACGGAGACCTTTTGTGTGCGTGGATCTGACGTGTTGTAGCACTCGCTGCAAAGTGGAGCAGAGAACTGTCGTCCGAGAAGTCTCCGATGAAAGCCATTGGGCCCGGAGGGGATGAAAGATCAACAATGATGGGGATGGATGAAAGCCACCGCCGATGGAAGCACAAAAAACCGAGCAGATGGCCGCCGGAGAAGAAGACCAGGTTGTTGTCCCAAAGAAGAAGACGAAGTCCCCATTTTCTTTTTATTTTTTTAAACTCAGAGATATAGTGGTCATTTTACATATTTTGACCAATTTTACCGTTGGCTTTCCCTGAAAATCACCTTTGGGGACCAAACAAATCATTCTAAATTTATTTGGTATTGTCTGAGGGTTAATTTGCAAACGGGACCAAAATATGGTATAAGATACTTTGTAGGGGACTGAAAAAATAATTTCGTCTTCATCTTTTTGATAAAGAGTTCATCTCTTGAATCAAGGTTTAAATTGTAAATTAGAAAAAGTGAAAATAAAATTTTTGGGTTGCATTGATTGAGTCATAAAACTTATAAATATGTTACGTTCCATAGTAAATTTTTAATATTGCAACTAAAACCTTTTACCTTTATATTATTCTAATTAAACTCATGTATTTCCATAAGTTTATGAAAAGATGATCTTTCTCAAGGCTTTGCCTTTTATAAACTCGTCTCTTGAAAGGCGATTTTTTTATAAATTATAAAAGACTAATGTAAATATATTCCCTGCGTCCCACAATAAACTTTCTACTTTCCTTTTTTGGGACGTCCCACTATAAACTTCTAAACTTTCTAAATTTAACCATAAATATGTGGTCTTATTTATGTAGGCTCACTTTTATCACCCACTAAAAAAATGGACATGGACTTGTCTTAAAGTTTGTGCAAAAAGCAATTCAAAACTTTAAAGTGGGACGGAGGGAGTATAAAACTAAATATCTAAAAAGTAATAGAATTAACTACTATGTGACTATCTAACTCCCTCCGTCCCAACTTATTCTGCACAGAATCTTTTTTTGGTCAAAAATACCAAACTTTGACCACATATTTGAATTTGTATATGAACAATAATTTTATTGTATGAGATATCGTTTGATTCGTCGTAACATGTAGCTTCTAAATATCAAATATTTGTGTGTCATTATTGTCTGTAGCTACACGTATTTACAGTAAAAAATGTTTATTGAAAACTATGAAAAGATTTTGTGCAAAGTAGGTTTGGACAAGTAACAAAGCCTGGGATTACGTTTTCCATCCTCTATCAAATTTTATACTACATGTATTATATAGTTTTGGATAAGTGCAAATATAACTATACCTACTTGAGTAAGTGCCAATATAATACTAAAATAATTTTTAATGCTAAAATAACCCTAGCTAGTTAATGAAAGTACCAATATAATCCTCAAACCCAATTTCTGGCATTGACTTTGATTTTTCGGCATTGACTGTATGTAAACGAACCAAAATACCCTATGGGCAAAATCTAAAATTAGGTGGACAGTTTTACCCTCATAGTTCGCCGGACCACCATCGGATCGTCATCGAAACAGGTAGGGATATATCAGCACAATATCAAAACTGATAGGGTTATATCAGCACATTTCTAAAACGTGTAGGGTTATATCAGCATATTCCAAAAACTTATAGGGTTATATCAGCACATATTATTAAAGTTAGGGCAAATGACTTGCCAACCCCTCAAACTCTTGTCATTTGACCCTTTCCCCCCCCCCCCCTTTTGATCACTTTCATCCCCGAATTAATAAAAGTGCTTAATCGTAGCCCTTCCATCCAGTCAAAGCATCAAGTTCAGTCAAAACTGTTAAATTTAAGGGTAAAGTGGTCATTTTTTCATTTTCCCTTTTCTTTTTCAATTTATTTTCTCATTTCTATTTTTCTTTCTTTTATAGAGTGGCGGGGTAGGGTATCTGGTGGTGAGCGACTGGGCGACGAAGCGGCGGGGTAGGGTATCGTTCGTTCGTTCCCATCTCACGGCTCCCATCTCGCGGTGACGGATCTTGGGTTGGGGCGTGGGGGAGCATGGGTTGAGGGTGTGGTGGAGCCAGTGTTGAAGGCACGGTGAGAGAGGAGGGGAGCGGTAGCGGGGCTAGGTGACGTTGAGCGGGCTAAGGTTTGCAGTGGTGCTGGGATGGGGTAGCGTCAGGGTGGGATTGGCTAGGGTTTGTGGTGGCGTCGGTGCGGCGTGGCGGTGCTCGGCTTTTGTTACTTTTTTGGATTTTAAAATTCAGGTTTTGTTCCAGTTTTGTTCTTCATTTTCATATTCTACAAATTTGATGTGTAATTGTGAAGTTTAATTCAACTTGTGTTGTTGCTGTTGTTTTTTCGGGGAAGCGGGCTTTTAAGTAGTGTAGAAATTTTGTGCGGACGGCGGCGGAGCTGGTGGTGCAGCGGTGGCAGGTGGCGAATATGGTGGTGCGGCAGGTTTGAAGAGGAAGAAGAAGGAGAATTTAGGGGTATATTTGTCATTCAATTTTTTGTTTTTTTTTGTTTTAAAAGTAGGGATATATATGTCTTTTCATAGATGGTCAATGTTTGAATTTGTTCGGTCAGTGCCGGAATAAAGTAAATTGGGTAAAACTGCACAATTTGATCCAAAGATAGAGTTAGTTATGCATTTTTAGATTATACAAGGTTATATCTGCACTTTCTCAGTTTAATATGGTCATTTTTGCACTTTTCCCATTTTAATATTACAACTAAAATATTTTTATTATTTAATTAAACCACATCTTTCAATAAGTTTATGGAAAAACTTATGGAAAGACGGTCTTTCCCAGGGCTTAACCAAATCTAAAATATTTAAATTTTAAAAAATGAGTCTGTCTCTTGAAATATGATTTTTCCATAAGTTATGGAAATATCAAGGTTTAAAGTGTAAATTAAAAGAAATGAAGATAAAAGTTTTGGGTTACATGAATGGGGTTATAAACTTTATTACTACTAAATGTTGCATATTAAATTTTTAACATTGCAACTTAGTCATTTTACCTTTTATTATTCTAATTAAACCCCATCTTTCCATAAACCTATGAAAATACCGTCTTTCCAAAAACTTTACCTTAAAAAATATATTTCAAGTTTTAAAAATGCATATTTCATGGTATGAAAAGCCATTTATAATAATTCGACCCTATTTTGGAATCCAACTTCCACCAATTTGGTTGGCTAGGAGAATTAGAGCCAGTTCAGTGCATCATGTGACAAGCCAACTACCCCCAATATCTAAATATTCAGCGACTTCTTTAGGTGGTGAGAATAGTACATCTTAACATCATCAAATATATCCATGATCAATTTTAAACTTCATTAATCAGCTACATAATTACGAGGTTAAAGTCCATGTTTACTTTTAGCCTGTCCAATCCAATGTAGAGTTAGGGAATGATGATATAACATCTACAAGAGAGAAAGAACCAATGTGACAAAAGGCTATATTAATAAAGGCTGCATATTTGACTCAACTATGGCCATTCAATGTGTATTGCAAGAGCCTTGGATCTTATTTGTGGAGGCTGTTGACATCCATAACTTTGTTGGAATTGTGGTCCTTTTGCTTTCCTCTTCACTATGAAGATGCCATAGTGGATATTAGGTCTCTATTATGACTATTTACGTACTGTACTGTTAGAGAATATATCTGTATCTCAAAGATAATATTCTTTTCGATCGAGATGAATTATCAAATATAATGGATCTTAACCGGAGAAAATTGCAAATTTTGAGTTGAAAAAATATGGCATACATCCATCAATTAGAACTTTGTCGTTTGTCTTCTGAAATCACGCGTGGCTGAATCGAGTTCACTTTTATTACTTATGTACACGAGGCCAGTGGTTGAACTTGGGTGCCGATCCAATGTGCAAGTCACCCCTCTGATTTGCCGACCAAGAAAGAAGGTTTTAGAACTTCGCACCCTACCCCTCCTTTTCTTAGCAGAAATTTCATTAGCACTATTCAAATATAAATTTTAAAAAATACTATTAAACCCTCTTATATATATTGGTCTGATTCTATCATTTCACGTTCCAATTTTTAACTAGCCACAAACTTGTTTGTCCCTCCAAATCTCTATCTCCTTATTACCTTCAAATGTACTTCCTCTTTTAACCCTAAAAAATGGGATGGAGATTCACTTTTCAGTTTGCCAAATTCTCTCGCCTGGCCTATTTGGTCTCACAAATGATTGATATTGACTGACTTTTGTTCCATTCCATGTCTTTCACCAAAGCTTCTTTAGGGCATTCTTGCTGTCTTCTCCTTATCCATACAATGTTCAAAATGCAATGTGTCTGGTGAAATAAAAAAACTAAATGGCGCATAACCATCAGAAGAGGCCACTAAGATGAGATATATGCACACAGCAACTTGAAGGGTCAATAACTCTATATCTAGAAGATGTTGATGCATGAACTAAGGATTGAGATTAGAAAAGCTAATGAAGGGACATTCCTGTAATCAGAATCTTGGCATTTTGTAAGATTATATGCCCAACAACTAGAATCATTAAAAAGTAGTCAAACAATGGTATTCGATCTTTTATAGCACTCGATATAATACTCGTTTAAAGAATGACACATGTCTCTTTCTGCTAAAAATAGCATACCTAACTTTCTTCTAGGGCCTCTGAAAGGGCAAAGAAAAAAAATTAATATACTGAGGATGTATTCAGCGAATGCGTCCTCAAAATTGGTCGCAAAAAAACAGAAATCGGAGATGACCATTTTTAAAAATCACCACATTTGCAACCAACTTTGGTGGATCATGCACCATGCAAGAAAGCTCTCAGTGCAAGTGTCAAGCTATTAGAAGTATTTAGCAAAAGTGTTACAGCAAAAGTGTTGCAATGCTCCTATGACAGGTATAGGACAGGGAGGGACTAGATTAATGGATGTTTCAAACCTTGAGAAACAGGTAAACTGTCAAATGGCTTTCATGAAGAAGTCTAAAGAAGTAAATGCTTATAATGTGCACAAAATAGCAGAGATGATCAGAAGAGAAATTACACCTCAGTCTCACAGGTTTCCTGTCTCCTCAGTCCTCAAGCTTCAAACACTAGTCACGTTGACAGAAGCTGAATCAACAAAAGTAGAGTCGACGACACTCTCCACCCGTCGCCTGATTTCATCAGGATTTGCGCCAACAATCTTGTCAACGGGAGCTCCATCTTTCAGGAGCAGAAACGTTGGCATTGCCTTAACTTCGTATTTCCTCGCTACCTCCTATCAAAGCAAAAGAGAAGTGATCGAATCAGTTTACTCATCTCATCAGAAAGTTATCATTCTACTTGACAGTTCCTAATATTCGTGTACAAAAATGTTTGAAAAACATGAGATTGATATGAAAATGATCATAACATGCTATATATTTCTGTTTCCAGCCTTCGAAATTTCACAGGAAAGCATCTGAGATCGTAAACTGAAATCCAAACAGTCACATTTGTTGTCGTTGGAATTATTGCGCTAAACGAAGTGAAGGTTTTCTACTCCAGATACCAAAAGGCTCTCTGATTTATAAACAGCAACAAATGAATCAGTTAGCGAACACAAGTTAGCTGTTCTTAGAGGATTTATCGCGAGATTAGATTTGAAACACGGATATGCACTCCTCCATAAGGCTTTTTATTTTCTAATCATCAAAATTATAATCATGTCCCATTTTCTGGTTCAGAAAGTCCTAAAATTACACTTCACATCATCAAGAAACACAAACACATCTTGATTTCATCTCCATTTTTGCTATTACAACGTTATCCATTAGCGCAGATTGATCTTTGAAAAGTTAATGCAAAGATGACAACTATAGCGCCAAAACGACATTCCCATTCAAGAAAGCATTTGAATCAAGAATATAACAGCTATATCATGCACTCATAAACTAAAGATCCTATAACTGTTTACCTTCACAGCATCCACATCAACAGCGACAAAGACTACACCTTCATAGATTGATGCCAATTCCTCGAAAAAAGAATTCATTGCCACGGAGGGAATGCACCAATCAGCTCCAAAATGCACCACGATCTAAAACACACACAAACACACAATGCTGATCAGATTTTACCACCCACAAAGATTGCTTTCTTTACAGGCATAAAAAATCGATCTTTAAGCAACTATAACATGGCATGCACCTATCAGCTAAAAAGTGAAACATAAAATCCAAAATCACCATACAAAAAAACCATCTTTTTGCAGGCATGATGAAAGAAAACACCTGAAAAAATGAATAAGAAATTACATCTTAAGCAACTCTTTATAACATGGCATACACCAATCAGCTCCAAAGTGTGCAATGATCTAAACATACAATCACACACCAATCTGTAAGCAACTTTTACATGGCATACACCATTCAGCTCAAAAATGTGTTGGGAAACAAACCAAGTCGCAATTGATACTATGTAGATGTAACCCCGTTATATATTAATATGTAGATTTGTACTTCATCAATATGAGACTCTCAACACAACCCTCATGTGCGGCGCAAACGTGGACATAAAGTGGTCACGGACCAAATAATAGGAATATGTGCCCTGCTGGGCTAAGCCGGCCAACTTGGGTTCTGATGCCATATTAGAGTTATGCGCTTTTATCAATTAATACTCTGTAGATGCGACTCACGATCTTATATATTAAGCTATAGATTTGTCTTTCACCAATATATACTCTCACAACATAATTAGTAAGAGGCATCTGGCTGGATCAGAGCAGATAATATCATACTAATTCGGACAAATTTTTTTCTATGCATAAATGCATGATGAAAGACAGCACCGCAAAAAATTAATGAATCAAAGTTCAACTTAACGAAATAACCATTAAAACTAAAAAAAAAGTTGGCAAAAGAATGATACTAACAGGCCAGCCTCGAGCATTGGCCTGATTAACATGAAAATCCCAGGAATCCTTTGAATCCACTTTCAATACTTTTGGCTTAGTTTTCTGTTTTTCAGCTTCCATTTCTACTTCCTCTGTTCTTCCTGTATGCTGCCAACAGTTTCTTAATTTGATACTCAATTAATGATTTGATTAAGGACAAACAACATGCCAGAGTAATCAAAGGGACCCACTGGTATATCTTTATAGCATTTTAGCATTATCTGTATCAAAAGATAATGCTTATCTTTTTGGCATTTACTTACTATGCTTACATTACACTGTATGAAGAAATATCTTTGAAGCTGAATGAACTTACTAGTAGAATAAGTAAAGCGGTTGATGAAATGATTACGTTTATACAGTCAATAAAATAAATAGAGTGGTTCTCGTGACATGCTGTCCATAAGCTTATGAACAACGGCACAGCGTAACTAAGAGAGTCATTACATTTAGGTCGAGACAAAATAAAATGGGCGGTCTGGTGTCCGAGCCGATTGGTCAGACGACGAGACTACTTCACTTATTTAATTAGTATTAGCCGCCTATCCCGTAATGGAATAGAAAGAACGTGAAGCGCTAGTGCGGAAGGGTCGTGGGGGGCGACGGGAAACCGTCCATTAGTTACAAAGCTCCAATAAGGTATCGAGAGGGCTATCACAGTCAGGTGCGAAAAAATTACCCCTATTACTATTTAGTAAGTTTGGGCGAAAAATGGCTTGATGAACCGTTCCGTCAACCCATGTGTTTTTTACCTTATACAGTATATTTGTTAAATTAAATACTTCATTTGTCTCACCTCAAATTGCATAGCAATCATTATTATGTTGTTCAATAAACATGTTTGACCGTTAATATGTTTAATTTACGATATTTTCACTTACTGCAAGTAAATAAGGTTATATTGTATATTTTATGATAAGCATAACAAATGATGTTGTATTAATATATATAATAATAAATTTTTATCATCAAAGTCGTATATTCCCTCCATTTTTTTAAGTTTGGCACACTTACTATATTTGTATGTTTTTCTAAATTTGTAACATTTCTTTTTATGGCAAAAAGTACATCATTGTCAATCACTCATTAAACTTTTTACTCTTCTCACTCAATTTCCTCCACACATTTCAACTTACCAAAAAAATAACACCTAAACATATGGTGTCAAACATAGTAAAATGGATGGAGTACTTAGAATATTATACGATTAATTAAATAAAATATTACATAATATTATTTAATTTTATATTAATAAAATTTAAATAAAAAAAGAAATATTTGACTTTAAAAGGTTTAAATGCATATTTAAATATAGATCGATGGAGCAAATTCTTGGAAAAGACCGTCTTTCCATAGGCTTGTAAAAATACGGGATTTTATTGGAATAATAGACAAGTAAAAGGTCTTAGTTCGAATATTAAATTTTCTTATACAACGTGTAGTAGTTATAAAGTTTATAATCCGATTCATGCAACCCAAAATTTTTATCTTCATTTCTTTTAATTTGCACTTTAAACATTATTTTTTCCATGGTTTATGGAAAGACCGTTTGAACTCCTTTATCTGTTGCACAAATAATTTCTAATATGAGTGAACATGAAAATTAAAAAGAAATTGAGCAAGTGAAAACTAAGTGAGAGATAAAAGGGAATGTGAAAAAAATTGTTATTAGCTGATTTTTTTTCTTTAAAATAAAATTAAACTTATAGAAATAATATAATTGGACGTCCAGGAAAAAAAGAGGAACAAAATTATGTGTTTTAACTACTTACAGAATTTCTCTCTCTGAGCTAGAGAGCTTCTGAGTTTTCTTCTTGACTCCCAGTTTCAAAGGCAAAGAATTCTACACAACTTCATCCCTTCCAAGGTGATCTTCACAGCAACAATAGTTTCAATAATCTTCTTCACACCGGGTCCTGCAACAAACACAATACAATCCATTATTTCGTTTATCCACTCCAAATACCTTCACCAACCTTTCCCAAATAACCATTTTCCAGTTTTCTTACCCATTATCTGGTATCCCAAATTCACACAAATCCGAACAGTCTCAATCATTTTACTTTCTAACCAAGTATATTCAGCAACCAATCCTGTTAGACAATTCTTTTGTTTCTTTAAAGGACATCACGAGTCCTAGAAGTTCAGGAGAAGTATGACGAACAGAATCCATGAGGATCATTGGTCTGAAGGATCAAGGGGAGGATCCGATAACTCGGAGGAAAGGAGGGATGTTCTCTTTGAGGATGAGCTTACTACAGCGGTACATCTACCACCACGGAGGGGCGTCGTGTTCAGACCAGAGGAGGGCGAATACCTTAGAGGCTGGGGGCTACTAGAGGATTGTCTGGTAGGTTATTTTCTTGATTACCGTCATTTTGCTCTTACAAGAATGCAACTCCTTATATCAAACTATTGGGGAGAAGGGGTTTATGCCATAGCAAAAAATGAGAAATTCTACGTTATTCAGTTCGATCAGAGATCCAAACTCCGTGCAGTGTTGCACAATGGCCCTGTCAACATAGCTGGTGGTCTGATGGCTTTGCATAGACTAATCCCTGAGATGGTTTTATCACATATGCGAGTTACCAAGGTTCTCATTTGGGTCCGCATCTATGGTCTGCCACTGGAGTATTTTGGTAGAAACACAATTGGAAAGTTTGCACAAGTGGTAGGGGATGCAGAGGAGGTCGAGTTTAGAGGCAGATTACTGCAACATGCAGAGTATGTAGGTGTTCGAGTTTGGACGCTGGTCCAGAAACCTCTGGTTTCTGGTTTCTAGCTCAGGCTAAGGCGAGGTGGAATGGTCTGGATTTCAATTGGCTATGAACGTGTTCATAAAATGTGTAGACGTTGTGATGCACTAGGCCATACATATCCTCAATGTCAGTGGCAGGATATCCAGGCCCTTGAGCAACATATTGATGAGAGATTTTCAATCCTCGGGGAAGAATTGCACCTTGATATCTATAGGGTTTTATCGGAGGATCTCTACCCTCCAAATATCAGGGTGCACAGGAAATATGCCGACACGGAGGTTCACTCGGTTCCCCTAACAGTATTTTCATACTAATGAACACAGGTTCTTACATATGCTGGAGGAGGCCTTCATTGATGGCCTTAAGTTCGTTGAGGAGATTTATCCCACTCCATAAGAGCTGAGAGAGGCAGAACAGGAGTACTACTCCAAGAGCCCTCAACGTCAAAACAGAGGTTAGGAGGATCTAGTGGAGTCAACAGAAATTGTAGCAGATTTGGATCGTCAAAATGAGGTTAATCAAATCTATATCCAGGGGCTTGCAGAAGCAAGAGAAAGACTGCTTAGCCTCCTCGATGTCCCAGATTTCTGGGATGACTATCAGGAGGAAGAAGAAGTCATCTTACCAACTAGCCATTCGGATGTTGATATGCAGGATCTAGTTCCACAATATGTCGTGCAAATTTCTCAGCAACAAGTGGAAACAAATATCCAGGAATGTGGTGCTATCAGAACAAGACATGTGGAAGGAGATGATGGTGACATAATCACAGAGAAATACATGATCAATGGTGGAAGAAAATACACTTTTCCGCCGAAGAAGCTCCGGGACGTTTAACCACCAATATGGTGCAACTCAGACAATTCAAATTGGTTGACGGAACAGTAACTAAACCCTTCCTTACTAACGGGGTATTTTCGGAAGATTCAGACTGTTTTGTGGACTCGGGGAAGAATTTTGGACTTAATTTTGACATGTCCATCACTATTAATTATGGGGATGTTGGTGATGAGACTGATCTCATTATGAGCATACAGAGAGCCATAAATGACGGCTTACTGAAGGAAGGTGAGGTGAAGGAGTTTGACAATTTGGAGGAGTGTGTAAAGGGCAAGAGTAAGCTTGTCAAATCACCTCACATACAAAGCAAGTACAAGAGAAGCAAAGCACGCTTGTGGCGACGTCAAGGTGGAATCCATATTAATGAGTCGCGCTACCTTTCTTCACATCAATCCTCTAGCTCGGACTCTGAGCCTGATGATTTTGCCACAATGGATGCTTCAACAAAACACAAGGGAGAGTCAAGTGGGCTACAACAGCTTCTTTCGATAGATAGCAATGATGATAAGGATGAGTTTTCTGGCATGAAAGGACGGGGTCAGCAGAGGATTTATATTGGAAAGAAAAGGAAGGAATTCATTGCTGATGGGATGGTCAGTGAAAGTGGGAGGGAGTTAGGTGAGGCCAGAGCTGAGGTGGTCAAGTTGACTTCAGGGAAGAGGCTTTTGACTACAGTTGAAGATACAGGTAATTCAAATAACTATATACTGGTTCCTAATGGGCATGCATTTCCAATATGTGCACAGTACAACCCAAATAAAAGCAATAAAAGTTCCCTGCCTGACTTCTTAAGCCCACATATATCACATTCCCCTAGCCCACAATACACAGTACTGAATAAACAAATTTTGCCCCCTCCAATACCGAAGCCCATACCTGTTATCACATTTTCCAGACATGACATTCATAATCACACCACAATTTCTTCACCCATTCTTTCCTTACCAAGCCAGCTTTTGAATAACCATTGCTTACTGGAAAATGAAATCAGTAAAGGGGGAAGGGATGGTATCGAGATTCTGGTTTAGGAATGGAGTAGGATTGGCAGCGATCATCTTCCTACTCCAGGGGGAGAAATCCAGGTGGGCTTTGAAGGGGTAGTAAGTGGAATTCCGATGTCTGGAAGCATTAATAGCCGATCGAGCTCGGTTCTTGAAGCATCGGAGTCTTCTTTGCCATCTATAAACCCCAATCTCTGTGAAGCGGAGCGACAATAGGAGTTAGGTTGGAACATTGACAATTTGGCTCTGGAAGAATTACGGGTTTCGGGAAGATCGTTGGAGGAAAGGGTAGAGTTGACAAATTCCCAGAATGGTAAAGGGACAATCAAGGATCCAAACAATCTTCAAATCGTTGATGTTGGCTACTCTCCGCCTCCCGCCGCCGATGTCGATGTCTCTCCACCGCGACAGCTGATTCCACAGGGAGCAATGGTTTTCTCGGAGGATTGCTCGGAAATAAGGGGAATTGGAACAGAGGAAATTTCTCCCTTGGTTTCTCGCCTAGATGAAGGAGATGGGAATTTTATGGATAAGGGAACCCGGATCCCTTTTGTTTCAAGAAGTGTTGGTGCGGATATGGGCCAGATTTTGGGCTAGGAGGATAGTGCAGATCCAGTGTCACAAAACATTTCTTCGGTTATGGGGCAAGAAAATTCAAGGAATTTTACTCGTCCCATTTGCAGGAAAGGAAATATCAATTTGGCCCCTCCAAAGTCATCTCTTGCTACTAGATTTTAATTGAGAAGAACATGGAGAGAGTTTGGAGCTTGAATATTGCTGATATTTCACAACAGGTTTTAGTGGGGAATGGCAGGCGTTCTACAGTTTGGCCAAAATCTACATTTGCACAAGTCTGCATGGATCAACCACTTTTGGATAATCTGACTCAAATGAACACAAGGAGGAAGGCTATCAATTGGGAAATGGGGGAATACATGCCAGTGACGGAAGGCCTCCGAGTCAAGAGGAAGAGACAACTGCAGGAGGAGATAGGTGGCTTAGCCTTCCACAAGAAAAGCCGTACAGGGGAACAGGAGGAGGATGAACTGCATCGGCTGATGTTAGTATTTTCGAAAATTGACCAATGCAGTGGTATGGACCAGGGGGGTTTGGTCATAGTCACAGCCAGAACTTTTGAGGCAGTGGTACAGACAGTGTTACATGGAGATGGGGGAAACTGCGACGGTACTTCAGTGGTTGGTCCAGAACAACCACCAAGAGGTACATGAATCTACTCTCTTGGAACTGCAGGGGACTGTCGCATCCTTTGATAGTAAAGTTCTTAAATCACAACATCAATCTTTATAACCCCATTATTGTGTTTTTAATGGAAACAAAGGGTGACTATAGTAAGGTTAGTAGGTGGTTAGGAACAACCTATTTTACTAACTGGAATATAGTGGACTCAGTAGGTACAAAAGGTGGGCTCTGTGTAGCCTGGTCCTCAGATATATTAGTATCAGTAGTTCTTAGTTGCCAAAATTTTGTATGCTGCATTATTACTACTGCCCAGGGCGATGAATGGATGTTGATCCTTGTGTATGGGCACCCCAATAAACCCCATAGGAAACCAGTGTGGGATTCCCTGTATGAGGTATTATAGAATACCAATCTTCCGGTCCTTTTCACAGGGGATTCAATCAAGTTTTACACCAGGATGATAAGTTTGGTGGAAGACCAGTTCAGTCACAAGATACGAAGGATCTCAAAGTTCTGTTGAGGGATGCAAGTTTAAGCGAACTTAGATTCAAGGGACAATGGTTCACCTGGTCCAATGGAAGAGGAGATAGGGAGCTGATCATGGAGCGTCTAGACCGAGCTTTTGCAAATGCTAAATGGTTCCAGTTGTTTCAGAAGCACAGTCTGATCAATCATACCATAATGAGATCAAACCATGGCCTCCTTACCATCAACACGCATCCAAGAAGTAGGCCTAGGAATGAGTATTCAACGAAATGGTTTGAATCCTTTTGGGTTCGATATCGACACACCAAGGATTTGGTCAATCGAGTTTGGCGGCCAATCCTACATACGTCAACTCAAATACAAGGAGTTTCTTCTTCAACAACAATGGATATTATCTGTGCATCCGATTTCAATAGAAAGCTACAGGAAACCACAACAAGGCTGCACAATTGGGCAAAGGAAAATGTGGGCAAACTGGAATACAAAGTAAGGAGGGTCAAGGAACAACTAGGAGCAAAGCAACGACAGAAAGATGCAGATGGCATGCGCTGTAAAACAAAAGAGCTGGAGGTACTCCTAACCATGCAGGATGATTATTGGAGACAAAGAGCAAAGGCATTGTGGCGCCTAGAGGGTGATAAAAATACAAAATTATTCCACCAATGGTCACAAAAGAGGAAAGGAAGAAACTACATCTCCCAACTAAATAATAACTTGGGGGAATGGATCTCCAAACCGGATGACCTTCAACAATTAGTCTACAATCATGTAAGCTCTGTTTTTGTCGTTGAATCTGTTATGCCCTAAGATGCTTTTGGAGATTCAAACGTGCAGGATGTCCTGAATCTCATAACTAAAAGGGTAGATTATCTCCAACAGAGAGAGCTAGAATGTCCAGTAAGTCCACAGGAGATTAAAACAACAATCTTCCAAATGGGGAAATGGAAGGCTCCGGGATCTGATGGTTTACCTCCGGGTTTTTATCAACATTATTGGGCAGAGGTAGGGGATGAGGTCACATTAGCGGTACAGAGGTTTTTTGTTACATCAATTATGCCAAGAGAGTGGAATCATACACACCTTGTCTTAATACCGAAGAACATATGTCCGTCAGAACCAGCAGACCTGAGACCGATAAGCCTCTGTAATGTTACTTACAAGATCATTACGAAGATCATTGCCAACAGAATTAAAAGAGTTATGGGGTTTCTTATATCAGGAAATCAATCGGCTTTTGTGCAAGGAAGGTCTATCATTGAAAATTCATTAATCGCACATGAACTTATCAAATTCATTCGCAAGAAGAAGTCGGGAAAGCAAGTGGTGGCAGCCATGAAAATTGATATGAGTAAGGCTTAGGATCAGGTTTTCTGGGAGTTCCTGGAGAAGATGATACATATGGGATTTCCCAGGAAATGGATAGGATGGGTTATGGAATGTGTAACAACAGTCTCTTACTCTATAAAGTTTAATGGGTCCGTGTCATCCTCCTTCCAGCCTAAACAGGGAATCAGACAAGGCTGTCCACTTTCACCTTTCCTTTTCATTCTTTGCCAGGAAGCTCTTTCATCAATGATAGCATCTAGGGCTCTTCAAGCAGTCTGCCCAGGTATCAGGATAGGACGCTCTGTTCAGTCTGTATCATATCTTATGTTTGCATATGATTGCATCCTATTCTTCAACATCTCGGAAGCCGGTTCAACCAAATTGGCGCAGACAATTAATCTTTTTGCTGCTTATTTCGGACAACGAATAAACTTTCAAAAGTCTGCATTTCTAGTCAGTCCAAACACAGGGCCAAGCACTAAGGAAAAACTACGACAGACTTTTTCAGAATATTTGGGGACTTACTCAATGGAAAATTCTTGGGTCACGACATGAATTTTTCCAGGTCAAAGGTTAGTTTGTTCCATAAGCTTATTCGGAGAGTTAAAGCCAAGACTTCGATATGGAAGACAGGGGATTTGTCCGTAATAGGAAGAGTTACTCTAAGCAAGCATGTATTAGCATCAATAACCCAGTACACACTCAGTACATTCTGAATACCATTAACTATCGCAAAAAAATTGATAGCCACTTAGCCAGGTTTATCTGGCAGGAGACATTGATGGGAAAGGGATACATTGGAAGTCTTGGGAATCTATCTACCGGTCAAAATTGAAAGGGGGCCTGGGAATGCGATCTACGGAACAGATGAACCAGGCTCTGTTAGGAAAGCTAGCTTGGAAGTTAGTTAGTGATAAACAATCCTTTTTCTCTAAGTTTTTCTTAAATAAGTATTGTAGGAATGATGATTTCCTGAAGATCAAACTCAAGCAAGGCGCAACGTGGGGATGGAAGGGTATCTTATGGGGTAGAGATCTCCTTAAGACAAGTCTCAAATGGCAGGTGATCAATGGACACAACATAAATATCCAGGATGAGTGGATCCCTAACCGCAATAACCCTATAAGGTATGACAGCCAACTGCTACAACAACTAGGTTTCGAGGTGAGTGATCTTATTGATAATACCAAGCGATGGTGGATGTCATTACTCAGAATTTTCTTCAGCCAGGAAGTAGTTAACGAGATTACAGGGATTCATTTATTCGTTCAATCTTTTGGACAAAAGGATTTTCAATATTGGGATAAACATTGGCTTGGAAAATATACAGTCAAGAGTGGTTACCATGAATCCTAGAATTCTAAAGTCAGACGTAAACCATCGGCTTCAACTCTTGTTGAAAATAAGGATTCAGATCCTCTATTTTGGAAGAGTCCCAGAGAAGGTAAAGTTTCTGGTTTGGAGACTTGCCCATAATGCAGCACCAACAGGACCTGCACTGAGGAAAAGAAATATGGAGGTATCGTCTATTTGCCAATTGTGTCATTCTAAAAGATAAACTCCAACACATTTGATACTCGAGTGTGAGTTCTCAAGACGAATCTGGCGAATGTCAAGATTGGGTTTTGATTTCCAACAGGGGAATCCAATCTAGCTAAAAGCATGGCTTATAGCTTGGTTCAAATTAGCTCCAGTGATCAAGGATATCAACCTCACTTGCATCGTTATTTGGGCAATCTGGTGCACCAGAAATAAAGCAACTATTGCTCAACAGGTAGTAGGGGTTGACATGGTCCAAGGGATAATTAATGATATGCAGGTAGACGGAATTAACAAGGGAACATGGCCTTTGGAATATCCCAATTCCGATCAACTCATTTTGGAACAAGCAACAACTTCTTTTCCATCCAGTCACCCTAGAAGGGCTTTAGTCGGTGAGATTCAGTTATTATGGTTCTCACAAGGTAATCATCTGGACCCAGGTTATACCAGTTGGACATGCATTGACACAGACGCAGCGTTCCGGGCCCAGGAAGGAAAGGGAGCAGCTACTTGGTGGGCGACCCGGCACGCAGGGGGAAACTTATGGAATGGAGCAATGAACATCCAGGCTCTATCTGGAGTCCAAGCTGAACTCATCGCAATCCACGAAGCTATGGCGGATGCAAGGAACCGAGGTACAACACACGTCTGCCTAAGGACAGATTGCGAGATGGCTCTGAATCACATCAACAACTTCCCGAATGTACCACCAGGATTACAGAGACTACTTAGAAATATTATAATGTTAGAAATGGTTTTTACTAAAATCCACATCATGAAGGTCCCAAGATCGGTGGTAATGAATGCCCATAATCTAGCTCGTCATGTAATAGACTTAGAATTTTAAACCAATCTGTAATGATGATAATATAAGGGCCGACTGGTTTGTTTTAAAAAAACTACTTACAGGAACAAAAAAACAGGAAAATAACATTTTAACTACTTACATTATGTGTTTATTGTTTTTTTTTGGCAAAATCATGGAAAAGACCATCTTTTTATATGCTTATGGAAAGACATGGTTTAATTAGAATAATAAAAGGTAAAAGATCTTAGTTGCAATGCTAAAAATTTATTATGTAACATGTAGTAGTTATAAAGTTTATAATTCGATTCATGCAACCTGGAAATTTTGTCTTCATTTCTTCTAATTTTCACTTTAAACCTTGGTATTTCCCTGGCTTATGGAAAGACCGTCTTTCAAGAGACGAACTCTTTTTTTATATACTTTTATATGTTAGTAAAAATTATAGTGGTGGTGGTGGTGTTGATTTTGCAACGGCAATCTAGTGAAGGTTGTGGTGGTGGCTGATGCGGCGGTGGCTGTGCTGGTTTTGCAACGGCGGCTCAATGATGATTGTGGTGGTAACCGATCCGACAACGATGGTGACTAGTGGTAGCACAACGACAGTGATTGTTTTCGTTGCTAGCAAACTAATTATCGATGTGAGTGACAAGGCGTTGGCCCTCGAGAGTGTCAGGTATCGGCGTGAGCAACTGACTACTGGTGCTCGAGAGCACCAAGCCCATGCTCGCAAGCCACGGCAGGATGAGGAGGTTTAAAGACGGTTATTCGCTGGCACAGAAAGCAGGGGCAGAACTAGGCGGGGGCTGGAGGGGAATTCAACCCCCATCGAAATGAAATTTACGGGGAATATAGGAGTAAATATTTTTAAAAAAGATATTTATCTGCCCCCTCTAATATAAAGAAAAATTGGAAAAAAAATTTACTTTTCACTCCCGCCATACATGTTTTTTGCCTCCGCCCCTGCCAAAAAGCTTCCGATCTTAGTTCTGCTTGCCGATTATCTGTCCAAATCTAGGTGGTTAAGTTGCGACGGGAGGGGAGGTTTTTTTGCTGAGGAGGAGGTGACGGGACGAAATTTTCCAGCGACAGTAGGGTATTTCCCGGCAGGTGATGAAGAATAGGGGAAGTTTGAATTTTTTTTTTCAAAACTAAAATTAATATTGTTTGTATTAGGAGTAAAATAGTAAAATACGGGGTATAATCTATCATCTTCCTTTTTATTTCAAAGTTTGTTTTGATTTCCATATTTTGAATATTTTAATTACATAATTTTTTAGGAATTATGAAAATGTGTGCAATAGAGTGTGTGATAGAATGAGTAAAGTGGCATGATAGATATTTTCAGTTCACAAAGTAAAAAAAAAAAAGATTAATTTTTTAACACCTCTTATAGCAATGGAAATCATGTCCCGGCTTTGCAATAATTCACTGTGGGTTTTATTTTGATTTTTGAGGTAGGTTGTCACATGTTATAGTCTCTATGTTGAAGTAGTGTTAGTTTCTGACATGACCCAAACCGAGAAATTTGATACCCAATCACAAGATTGAATTTTCAAATGTCCAAACGAAACATGATGAATAATTATAAGGGATCTATACAAATATAATAATATATTTTTGTGGAAGTGCCAATATAACGCTCAGATAATTTAAAGTATAAAATAATTCTACTAGTTGATGGAAGTGTCAATATATATCTAAGACACTATTTCCGATGTTGACCAACATTGATCACACATAAAATGACCAAAATGTCCTATGGCCTAGAATCTAAAAGTGTTGGGACAATTTTGCTCTCACGCCACCACCGCCCGGCCACCAACCCCCCTTCCCAGCCCCGCCATCGTGAAACCCTAACCCACCCGTCACCACCACTCCCGCTGTGAAACCCTAACTTGCAAAGCCCGCTAACCCTGCCACTCAACCACCCAAAAACCTCCTCCTCTAGACCGACCTCCACTACCCCCAAATCCTAGGCCAGAGCTACTTCGTCCTCCACCATTCCAAACCCAACCCCTTCCCCAGTGACGTTTCGCCACCACTCCCGAACCTAGGCGTTGAAGTTTGCCGCCCACTCCCTGTCTTCAACCCAAACCCCAATCTGGGACTACTTGTCCACCACCCCCAAATCCCAACTCCAAGGACATTTCTCCACCACCTCAAACCTCAACATTGACCCATCGAGGATAAACACACGAAATCAAGGATACATGGGATCAGAAGGATAGCGGAAGACGACGCCGAGATAAAAAAAAGAGAGTTGTGGGAGGATTTGTGAGAAGAAAGGAAGAAAGAGGGAAACATACAAATATAACTATATATACTTGAGAAAGTGCAGATATAATCTTGAGATAATTTTGAGTGCAAAAATAACCCTAACTACTTTACATAAGTGCAAATATAACCCTAAAGGCTATATTCCAGCATTGAGTGGTCATTTCCGGTCATTGACCAACTGAAAATGACCAATATTCCCTTTCAGCCTAAAGCAAACATTTGAAAGACAAAAATGTCCCCCCCAACTACCCCCATCTGCTGAACACCACCACCAAACCACCCCTCTGTTGCTCCGTAGCCACTGGTCCACCACCACCTTCCATCCCCACCACCACCACCTTCCACCCCACCCCCTCCATCCCGCTACCCCCAGCCACCACGACCACCACCCCCTGCGACCAAAACCACCATCTCCGCCCACCCACCTCTCGCTGCCAGACACCAATCCACCACCTCTTGGACACCATAGCGCCACCACGTCACCTCTGCCGTTACCGCTGCTCTGTCTTTGCTACCTCCTCCTCCGTCGTTAGGGGTCCGCCTCCCCCGGCCTCACTTCCTATGTTGCCCCGACCTGCCACCCATCAGCCTTGTCATCGCATCACCACCTCCTGCCCCCCATTGCACCCGCCACCACACCACATCAGACCCTCCCCCACCGCTAGGGTTCTGCATCCCCACTCCGGCTCCAACCCACCACCCGTCAGCTCCGCCCCATCTCCGCCACCCATCAGCCGCCCTGATCCGTCGCTCCGCTTTGACCCGTTTCCCATCAGCCGCAGTGACTAGAAAAACGATGAGAAAGACAAGAAGAAGAAGAAATTCGAGCAACCATGAGAGGCTGAAGCCCCAGGACGATGCTCTAAACCCTAAATATGCGTGTGGAAGAAGAGATGGAGCGGCGGGGTGGCAATTTTCTCTAAACCATAAATCGACACTCTTAACCCGGCGGAGTGGCAATTTGCTCTCTGGCGGGTGGAGGAAAAGAGTAATGAAGTAGAGATGGAGATTAGGGGGGAGGGGTAGCAGAGATAGAGCAGCTGGGACCAAAGCAAGAGAATTAAGGTGACCAAAACAACGGCGACAATAAGCTGCAGGTTGAAGAGAATAATGAAGATGAAGGAGATTAGGGCTTCAGGGGTATGAAGGTTATTTCATTGATTTTTGTATTTTTCTTTTTTTACAGAGGGGTAAATTTATCTTTTCATCATAATCTGGCCTCAAACTGCCGGAAAAGGTTATATTTGCACATAAACTAACTATATAGGATTATATTTGCACTTTCAATTGTCACGGGGTTATATGTGCACTTTCGTGAATTATATAGGGTTATATATACACTTCGCTCAAGAAAAAAAGGATATTAGGATTTTGGGGTGTAATAGTAATTTCATTTTTATTTTTTATTTTTTACAAAGGGGTAAAACAGTCTTTAAACAATTGAAATAGAATGTAAAATTTAATGTTAGCAAGACGCATGCCTAATTTTTCTTCCCAAATCACTTTCAAATGTAACCTGATCCAACTTGTCAAAAACTAGATTTCAAAAATCTAATTTTAGCTAGACAATGGTACTTCTTTTATTTTTATTGAAATATTTTGGCAGTCCACGTGGCGAAATTCTACTGCCCCATTTATAACCTGATCCAACTTGTCAAAAACTCAATCACTGATTGGCCAAACGCATATCCAAAGCCAGATAAGGTGCTCTGTGTACATCACACACAAAGGGTACAACCCAACAAAAACCTGATCAACATTTAATAATACAGCCACTCCATTCTTCATTCTTCCCATCATTTCCAGACACTAAATGGCTCAAGCTATGGCTTCAATGGCAGGATTACGCGGCTCCTCCCAAGCTGTCCTCGACGGCAGCCTCCCGAGCAGCTGCCTGAGCACTTCCAGTGCTGCAAAAATCACCTTGCCCCGCCCCGGATTCAGTGTCCGAGCTCAGTTGGGATCGGGGGAGGCAGAAACCAGCCGTCGTGCCATGTTGGGACTCGTTGCTGCAGGGATAGCCTCTGTCCCGTTCGTCCAAGGTTCTCGGGCTATAAGCGCAACCCCCATCAAGATTGGACCACCACCACCTCCCTCTGGGGGATTGCGTAAGTTCCCTTTCCCCCACCCCGACCCCGCTTTAATAGTGTCATAAGTCGTTAAATTTCAAGATATCTTAATATTCCATCCTAAAACTACTAGTTTATATGGAAGTATCAACATATTTTAAATAAATAATGATCTTTTGTAACACTTTTGGTGTGACGGCAGCTGGAACCTTGAACTCCGATGAGCCGAGAGACCTTGACCTACCACTCAAGGACCGGTTTTACATTCAGCCTCTGGCCCCGACAGAGGCTGCAGCCAGGGCAAAGGAATCTGCGAAAGAAATCCTCGGCGTCAAAGATTTGATCAACAAGAAGGCATGGCCCTATGTCAGGGACGACCTCCGCCTCAAGGGATCATACCTTCGCTACGATCTCAACACCATCATCGCATCAAAACCCAAGGAGGAAAAGAAACAACTCAAAGCTCTCACTGGAAAACTTTTCGAAACCATCAATTCGGTACCCTTTTTTTTCTGACATTCTAATGTTAGGACATAATTACACACACATAAGCCAAATGCAAGAATCTGATGATTTATTTGTTTACAATAACAGTTGGACTATGCTGCCAAGATCAAGAGCTCCCCAGAAGCAGAGAAGTACTATGCAGCAACTGTATCTAGTTTGAATGATGTTATATCAAAGCTTGGTTAAGCAGATATGTTCTCATTCTCAATGTACTATGCTCTAAGTTTGTATTTCGAACAATCAGACGACATCTTCATATAAAATCTCCAAGAAATCACATCGCAAACATAGCATAGAGTACATGTATATGTTAAGATCAACAACAAACATTTGACTTACCTTACTGACTAAGGAGAACCGAGAAGATATAGATTCAGGCCTAGTGCAAACACTGAGAATGAAACAGGCACTATCCATCCAAACGCGAATCTTGATCCCTTCTGCATTCTTGCTGGTCTGCTAGTTACTGCTCCTAATGGATTCACGAGCGTGTGTTGAATAGAGTAGGCAATGTTTTCTCCACGGGGTGCATATCTGATCCGTGCCTTTCCAGATTCGACATGATAGGTGATTTTATGGTCCTCCTGCCCGCGAAAATACAACCATCCCTTTCTGAAATTGTGAGGAACGAGCTTCTCTGATGTGTTCGGATAGTTGTTCAAGAATGATAAGGCGACGGTTATCTTCATCGCATCCCATTTTTGCTCCTTGTAATCCTCCAGCACCCAGACATGGAGCTCCTGTTCCACCACTTTGGACAGAGACAGCTTCTTCTCCCAAGATATAGGAACCACGTTTTCCCAACTAGAGAAGAATGCATCGGGAACCTTCACGCTTGCAAAAGACTCGGTTTCCATATCAAGGCAAACTATCTCGTGAGCGACTGTTCCAGTATCAGAAAACCTCATGAAGTAGAATACATCGTTAGTACAAACAGATAATGATCGCTCCACTCGTCTCCTGTTCAGGGAGTAGAAGCTAGGAATATCAATGGTTCTCCACGACAAATCCACTCCCACAGTTAGAACCTCGCAACCTCCAAATCTGCTTCGTCTCTTGCCATACACGTTAACCAGCTTATAGTTGTCGGTGGTTTGAAGATATATGAGCCTTGTGACTTTAAGTTTGTGAAGCGGATCAGGCAGATCGAGCACAGTCTTAGTCGCAGGGTTCCGTAAGATATACTTATGTGTCGTCCGATGCCTCTCCAACAACAGTCCATGCTTGATAACCAAGCACTTCCATTCCTTGCCATCCACATCTTCATTGAGCTTCTCTTTATACACGAAAACAGTTTTTGCACGTCTTCTGTGCAAGTCAATGAACTGACGCTCCTCAATAGCCGAGTACCACCATTTGCACACACACTTAAATGCCAACAAAGACTTCACCGGCAATCTGCTTAGAATCTCAAAGATAATTTCCGGAGGCAGGAATACTTCTACTTCATGATGTGAACTAGACTTCTCAATTGCATTCTTGCTAGAATCGGATCGCTCTTCTTTCAGTTTCTGCATTTTTCTTTCTACGCTGCTCATATATCAAGAGAAGATCAAACACACCTGACAGAAAAATCACCTCATTTTAATATCACCAGAGAAACTACTGAAATCAGAAACATCATTAACCAAAACCTAGTCTGCCCATAAATCTTTGTTCATAGTATAATCAACCACTATGATTCAAGTACAACTACTTCCAAACAATCTATATTCACTTAAAAACTAAGGGGGCGTATGACATCAATTTGAAAAAACAATATCAAGATAGTTATGAACTGAAACATTACAAGATCATTACTTACAGAAGTGTCCAACAAAATATCATCAAAACCTCTATGTGCCCAGATGAAGATCAAATATTTCTGAAGCGAAATTAACAAAAAAAGGCTAAAGATTTCAGCTTTACAAATTAAAGAGCTGAACTGAACATTCTAAGCTCTTCACAACAACAAAAAATTCAGTCCAAGAAAAAGGGCACCGTCCTCAATTTTCGAGAAAATTCACAAATGGGTAGATCGAAAACTAAAGAAAATGAAATTTCAAAATCAAAGAAGGTCCGATCAACATTGGATCATTTACTTTAGCTCGGAGAAACAACATGGCAAAATCGAAGCGGGATTCTCAAGAAAACACGCATTATTTACCAGTGGGAGTCTTGAACGGCAATCGGAACTGGAAATCACATGAAGTCTGCAGCGGAAATCATAAACAACGAAATCGATTGAAGACAATGTGAATCGCCGATGTTTCGTGAACCGGGGCGATTGGGAAGAACTCGAGAAAGAGCTGAATTGGTTGTCCCAGATCATTATATAGTTCCTAGAGGTATATACCGATTAAAACATTCACTTTTGACAACTAAACTCTAATTTAGTACTCCATCTGTCCCAAGTTCCAACTTATTTCCATAAAAACTATTTATTTAATTAAAATTAGTTAATTTAAAAAGTAATGGTCGAATTGTATTTAAAATAGTATACATATTATCATGAGATATCGTTAGATTGTCTTACCATCCACTTTCATAGTATTAACATTTATTACTTTTAGATGTAATGGTCAAAAATAATTTTGATCAACATGAAAAAAAGTCTAACATATGTAAAAAGAATGGGAATAAAGGAAGCAGTATATATTAACATGCAATATAACAATATCTTACGTGATTATATTATTACTTATATAAAAATTAATTTTTTAAAAAACTAAATAAAAATTGAATTTCATGATAAATATATTTTGAGAATGTTTGAGAAAATATGGCTAGTCATGAATATTTTAACTTTAAAATTAAATAGTATACTTTATAGAGTTAAGTGCAAAAATAAGTCCATATTTTGGTCGAAAATGTCAATCTAACCCTCTAACATCTGAAAGTTTAAATCTAACCCCAAGTTTTGGATGAAAGGGTCAGTCTAACCTTGACAACCTGAATTTGCCCAGAATCATTAAAATGAAAATTAAACCACTGTTTTTTAAAAAAATCGAAAGACTAAATTATTTTTTTCTCTAACATATGATCTTATACCATCTTTGGGTTTCCGAGACCAATATCGCTTCCTTTTAGTACCCAATAAATTCAAAATAATTTGTTTGGTCCCCAAACCAGATTCCAGATGGTTTTTAGGTAGACTAAATTGTTTTTTGGTCCCTAACATATAATTTTATACCATCTTTTGGTCCCCAAAACCACCTGAAACCCATCTTGAAAACCACCTTGGAGACCAAACAAATTATTTTAAATTTGTTGATTACTTAAATGAAGCGGTATTGATCTTGGAGATCAAAAGACGATATAAGATCATATGTTATGGGGGAAAAAACAATTTAGCCAAATCGAAAACTTGAAAGGAGAGTTGTACCATGAGTGTAAATATTCGCCTTCTTGTGTTAGTGTGAATATTTGTGGTATAAATGGTCCTAATGGTCGGCCCAACAAGGTCCGGTTTTGGAGTACTCAACTCATCAATTACTTTAAACACAGATCTAAAAATTTAGATATGGTAAATTCTTGGGAAAGACCGTCTTTCCATATGCTTATGGAAAAACATTGTTTAATTAGAATAATAAAAGGTAAAAGGTGTTAGTTGCAGTATTAAAATTTTATTATAATCTGATTCATGCAATCCAAAATTTTTATTTTTATTTCTTCTAATTTACACTTTAAACCTTGGTCTTTCCATGACTTATGGAAAAACCGTCTTTCAAGAGACATACTCTTTAGATATAGTGGTGCAATCAATAATATTTGATACGGAGTACAATAATATTACAAACAAAATCTTCCGGGACTAGTTTCTTCTTCTTGTCGGATCTACCCTCCACAACCAATGGAGTTTCGAGCAGTTCAAATGATCGTCAAAGCCAATGGAGGCTCCCGGCATCACTAATGGAGGCTCAGAACTTCTCGGCATCACTAGTGAAGGCTCTCGAATCAGTCCACAAGATTGGCTCGCACCAATGGACCCTCATATCCGCCACTGCTAAAAGACGAGGTCTCCGTTGGATGGTGGTGGGCGGGGCTGGGTGAGGAGGGGGAGACTGTGGTGGGTGGGCTCGGAGGAGGAGGGAGAGATGGTGGTGGGCGGCAGGGCTGGGTGAGAAGGAGGGGGAGATAGTAGTGCTGGCGGCGCAATGCTGGCCAGCGAGGCCGGATGAGGAGGAAGGTAAATGGTGGTGGTAGTGCTAGAGTTTGGGATGCGGCAGGCGGTGGTTGGCGAATCAGAGGAGCGGCGGTGGTGTGGGAATCGTAGCTGCCCAGGGGGGCTGTGATGGCGGTGCGGGAGAGCGATGATGGTGTGGGATTTAGTGGCAGAGAAGTGGTGAAACTCCAGATTCCGGGCTGTGGATGGTGGTGAGGAGCGGCGGAGCAGCGGCAGCGTTCGTTTTGGAGATGATGAAGAAGAAAAACCTTAGGGGTATTTTTGTTATTAATTTTTTTGTTTTATGACTAGGGGTATTTTGGTATTCTTAGGTTTGGTCACTGCCGAAAAATGCCAAGGCAACGCCGGAATAGTGCGAAAAGGTTATATCGGCATATTTGCTTAAAAACATAGAGTTAGAATCGCACTTTCGAATTTTAAGGTGAGATTGACACTTTCATTAAAAAAAATAGGGGGAGATTAATATTTTGCCCTAATTTATAAGTTAAACATATAATAAGGTGCACAAACTAGCATTTTAGACTGACTAACCAATAAAAAAGGTCATTTTATAATTAGTATGATTATTAAGCTGATTTGATATTTATTTTAATTTATTGCAATGAGGTGCCAATAGTTATGAAAACCATTTAAAATGAATCTCAACATATATATAATTATAATCCAACCTTTAATATTATATAAAAATGAGATTTTTTTTTTTGCAAAGTTTTGGGAAAGACGGTCTTTATATAGGCTTATGGAAAGATGGTGTATAATTAGAATAATAAAAGGTAAAGGGTCTTAGTTGCAATATTAAAATTTTAGTATGCAACATGTAGTAGTTATAAAATTTATAATGAAGTTCATGCAACCCAAAAATTTGATCTTCATTTCTTCTAATTTACACTTTAAACCCTGGTCTTTCCATAACTTATGGAAAGACCGTCTTTTAAGAGACGGACTCTTTTTTTTATGATTGCTCTAACCATTAGTCGATATAACAAGAGACCTTCACAATAAGGTGTGTTTTAAAGTGAAAATTTATTAAATATGGAAAGTCTTTTGTTAGACCGACTAACAGTTAAACCAATCATGAAAAACGTCATTTCAATAACTTTTAGGGTCAAATTATAATTATTTATACATGGTTATATATTTTTAAAAAATCAATAGTTATAGGAATCTTGTTGCAATAACTAAAAACAAACATCAAATCACTTCATTAGTTAAACTAATTGTAAAATGATCACATCTAAAGGTTAATCAATTTAAAACAAAACTTTGTGTTAAATATCATATAAAAAATCCAATATTTAACTTAAAATTCTTTATTTAAATTTAAAAGTTCATTATTTAATTTAACAAATACAATGTATAAAATTAAAAATACAGTGGATTATCCATAGTTTGATAGCAAGCTAGTTTGATAGCAAACCACTTGTCAGGAGATCTATTCTATGTTTTTACAAAACTGATTTTTAAAAAAATGTGTACTTTAATCTAGAATGTATAGTAGTTTTATCAGTTTGTATACGGTACAACGGGGATACAATAATTCCTGTATCCCCAATAATAACAATTACAGTAAAATAATTATTCCCTGTCTACTTTTTAAGAAGAAATTGTAGGAATGTATATAAGTATGAATTCAAGTTAAAACATTACACCACATGGATACAATAAAGCATGGTACTCTAGGGGTACAATATAACTTGCGAAGTTTTATCCTATTACATTCAATTTAAACAGTAATTTAATTTATTATTGAGTTAAAATTATTTAAATTAAATTTAAAATTAAATCGATACACAAGTTAAAACAATACCATGTATAGTATCGTTAAATCTTTCATAACATATATATATATATATATATATATAATGAAAAATTAATTGCATTAATGGATCAAAACATAATAGAATTTTAAGCCATCACCCCAGCCCATTACATTCTCGGTCCAGCCCTTCCCTTCAGTTACACAAAACAAAAAAACTATCTCATATCTACAAATCGCAATCCATAAAAAATCATCCTCTTGCTCTAACATGCTATTCATCTCTCCTGCAAGCTTCAATTTCCATGATCTTTTCTTCCTCCATTCATATTCCGCACATGTTCGAAAAGCAACAATCTCCGCCTCTTCTCTTGCTGCTTGAACAATCTTTGATTCCTCTCAATCCATATGTTATACATACATGTGTTCATCAGTGCCATTAACTTACTGCTTCTCCTTTTGGCCATCACATACATCAGTTTCTTCCAGCTTCTAAGATTGCTACAGCCTTTAATCTTCAGTTCTGTATAAACATTTTGTGCATATTCACATTGCACAAAAAGATGCTCAGCATTTTCATGCTTTTTCCCACATAGGCAGCAGTTTGGCTGATTTTCCAGTATTCCCAGTCCCTGTAGCCTATTCACAGTGGTTAGTTTCCCATTTAACAACCCCAGAGGAACATTTTGTGTTTGGGATGGACATTTTTATGCTAGATGATACTTGTCTTTGTATTTTCTTTTTCTCCTCCCTTGAGCCTGTAATAAACATCAGAAACAAGCAAATTTTCATATTTTCTTACACATTACTTCAGTTGATCAAATATTATGTCCCCTCACTCTGATTAGTGCTTTCCAAGCCCAGCTACTGGACTCCTTTTTCTTGCATCTATCAATCTTCTCCCCTCAGAGATAATAAATCTGAATCCTCTTATCCATAGTGTATCTTTTTTGCTGTTTATATCCCATAAATGCTTGTTTAATGCTGCCTAATTCCAAAAGCTTGGATCTCTAACTCCCATTCCCCCTTGTTTCTTACTCATGCACAGAGAACTCTAAGCTGCTATTGTGAATCCCTTTTGGCCTTCCTCTCTCCCCCAGAGATAGTTCATACAGAGTTTAGCTATCCTTTCATGCACGTTTTCTGGCATGTTGCTCCAATAACATGTAATACTGAGAAAGACAATATTGATTAGTTGGAGCTTTCCCCCATATGAAAGATTTCCCATTCCATCCTTTGAGTCTGCATCTTACTTTTTTCACCATAGCCTCACAATCCTCCTTATTCCACCTGATGGTTGATAGGGGCAAACCAAGGTACTTCATTGGTAAATCAGCTCTCTGGATCTTAAGGATGTCAGCTAACAATCCCATCTCAGTATTGTTCATCTCTGAGAAAAAAACTTTTGATTTTCCCTCATTAATGCTCAGCCCTGTAACACTTTCAAAATCTACTAATATTTTTTAAACTCTCTCTCTCTATTGTTTCCTTCCTTACAGCACAAAAAAAAGCAGATCATCTGCAGATAGTAGTGTGCATATCCCCACTTTTCCACACCTCTGATGGTATTCCAGCTCCTTCATCTTAAAGGCTCTTGTAAACAGCCTTATAAGTTACTCCATGCACAGTACAAAGAGTGTGGGGGACATTGGGTCTCCTTGCTTTACCCTTTTTTTTTGCTCTAAACCCTTTTGTATGGTTCCCATTCACTGACAAACAGAAAGATGTAGTTTATGTGCATTTCCTTATCCAACCAACCATTTCTCCTAGGAATTTTAGTTCTGTTAACTAGCACCACAAGAAATCCCATCCAATGTTGTCAAAAGCTTTGCATATATCAAGTTGTAGCACACAACTTGGCCTCATGCTTCCATGCTTGTATCTGTGTAACAACTCTTGTGCAAGTAGAAAATTATGTGCTATATTTCTTCCCCTTACAAAAGTACTTTGATTTTAACTCACTATGTCTGGTAATACTTCACTAACCCTTGTTGTTATCACATTGGTTATCATTTTGTAAACCACTGAGCACCAGGCAATTGGTCTAAAATCTGCAGCTGTATGTGGTTGACTTATCTTTGGAATCAAAGATAAAACTGCAGTGTTTAGTGCCTCTAGTATTTCATCTCCTTTTTTAAAAAAATCCTTGTACAACTTTGACCAAATCATCACCCACAACTTCCCATGCCTCTTTAAAAAACTGACTGGAGTATCCATCTTTTCCCAGACTCTTTGAGGAGTGAATTCCTCTAAGAGAATTCTAAATCTCTTTTTCTGAAATTGGCCTGATCATAAGAACCTGCTGATGCATTGTCAATGTTTTCCCATATTGAACCACTCATGCATCTAGATTTTTAGTATGCACTCTACTCCCCAACTGTTTAACAAAATGCCCTCTTAGCTCCATCTCAATATATTTCTGCTTAGTCAGAATTGTGTCCCTTTTTTCAAACTTACAATCTGATTTTTGTACTGCCTAGTTTTTAGAGTGTCATTAAAAAACTTGGTTGATCTGTCTCCTTCATTCAGCCATTGTGCCTTTGTTTTCTGCTTCAAAAACCTTATCTCAGCTTCTTGCAATTTCTCCACCTTATCTCTGATTTCTTTCTCTTCTTTTTGCAATTCCATGTCAAACTGATTGTCATCCAGCCTTTCCTGCAGTTTCCTCTATATTTCCGGGCTCTCTTCCACCTTCTTTTCTATAGCCCTAAATTTTTTTCTGTTTATCGGAGATAGAGGTTTTTCAAGACTTTTTAACCTCATAGCCACGTCTGTTAGGTTATTTACCTTTTTCCTCCTCCATATTTGCTCAACTACCCCTTTAAACACTCCTGACAAAGAGCAATGGTTGTAATATTTGAAAGGTTTTCGTACCCTCCTTTTTTGTCCTCCAATATTAAACACCAATGGCATATGGTCAGAAGTTATATCTCTTTTAACTTCACAGCATGTACCCTTCACTTCCTCAAGCCATTCCCTATTTATAATCCCCCCTTGTCTATTTTACTCAGTATTCTTTCTCCACCTGATCTCCTATTGCACCAAGTAAAAGTCATTCCCACTATTTTCATCTCCATTATTTCCAAGTCTTCTATCAGATTATGAAAATCTTCCAGGTCCTTTTCATCTATCTGGAGGCCCCCTATTATGTCAGTTGGCTTTAAAAGAGAATTAAAATCTCCTATTATAAGCCAAGCTTTTCCTCTGTCTCCAATCCTTCGCAAAGCATCCCACATTTCCATCATGTCTTTCTGTACATTGCATCTGTATACTACAGTTAAGTAGATCTCCTGCCCAGCTTTTCTGATCTTGCAGCTAACATCCAGCCAGCTAACATCCAACCACTGCTTTCCTTTGTCCAGTACTTCAATAATTTTTATTCGCATTATATATATATAAAAGTCAAGTAAATGTTCAACGTAGACTAGTCATAGTCAAACAATTTATTAGCATATACAAATTAAGTAAAATGAGAGTTGATCATTGATTAGTTAAAAGTCAACTTAGTTATTAGTGTTTATATATAGAAAGTCAACTAAAATTTCAACGTAGATTAGTTATAGTCAAACATTTTATCAGTATATACAAATTAAGTCAAATATGAGTTGATCGTTGATTAGTTAAAGTCAGCTTAATTATTAGTATTTACATATAGAAAGTCAAACGGGTATACCGTTGATTATTTAAAGTCAACTTAGTTTTTAGTGTTTACATGCCGAAAGTCAAATAAGGATTAATCGTTGACTAGTTAAAGTTGTATTTATATATACTAAATCAATAAAGGGTTTAACGTTAATTATTTAATGTCAAACATTTTTATTCGTATTTATATATATTAGGTCAATAAAGGTTCATCATTGATTAATTTAATTCAACTTAGTTTTAGTTAAAGTCAACAAAAGACGTGAAAGATTTTGAAAGTTAAGAAAAAAAAATTTAGCTCTAAGCCCATGAAATTTCTGGCAACATTTTTTGGCAATTGTTTTGATTTTTTTGCAAATTTTTGGCGGGAAGATTGAACTTCAAATTTTTTAGGCAAAAAGATTGAATTTTCAAAATTTTTAGCACTGGTTTTTGAAAACCGGTGCTATTTTTTTCCAACACCTATTTTGGCATCGGTTTTTTAAACGGTGTTAATTTAACACCAATTTTTAAAATATTATAACACCAATTTTTTAAAAACCGGTGTTAAATAAGAAAAAAAAGCCCTGTGTTATTTCATTTTGGGCACCGGTTTTCAAAAATCGATGCTAGAAGGGGATCTCTGTGGTAGTGTATATATATGGTAAAATGTTTTTCACTTCTCACCCATCCACTATTCATTACATTAATTCTCTTTTTTAATTTAGAGATATTAGAAACTAAATTTTGGGCGATTTCAACATGATTACATGGTTTTACCAAAAGCAGGCGGTAACCTTATCCAAACTGGCCACCGTTTTTATTTTATTTTTTTGGAACGAAATAAACTTTTCACTTCGCCAAAAAACTGTACATCCCATCATCTCTACAACCTGTCTATATACCAAAATCATAAGATTAGCTCAGTTTTTACGTAACTTTGGAGTACTCCAACATCTATACACCAAATTTTCAAAGATCTGCTTCAACACATCAATCGCCTTCGGCTTGGCATTAAAACGCAAGTTCCACACATTGTAAATCGTTTCAGCAGCTGTTGCCTTAAAAAACTGTGATCTCCACCCTTTCTTCTTGCACAGCTACTCCAGCCAAGCACTCTCAGTCTCCCAATCACCTAAAGTTCTATTTCATCTTAGCCAGCGCAGTACCTCTTGCCAAATCAGCCATCTTCTTGCACAGCCAAATAACAAGTGCCTGTTTGACTCTTCCTCATCACAAAGTAAATAGTGTTTCTCCACCTGCATTCCAAACTTACACTAGCGATCCCTCGTTGGTAGCATTTGGTGGCATGCCATCCACAAGGTGAACTTAGCTCTCGGCCGAGCAAAGTTTCTAGAGAAAAACTACCCCCATCTGCATCTCGGTTGCTCATGTTTTAGCTCCATATACACATCTCTGATACTAAACCTGGAAGCTCCTGGTTGCTTCCTCCAAGCTTGCATTGTCTGAACCAGTGTGCTACATTTTCCCAGGTTTTTGAGAATCTAGGAGCAGCTACCTGGAAAGCTATAATTCAATACCTCCCTGCCCTATATGTAATACATATGCACCCATTTGATCCAAATGTAATCAGTCTTCCTACACAAGTTCCATAGGATTTTACTGGTGCTGGCTAAACTTCACTCTACTAGAGATTTCACATTCAGGCCACCCGATTTCTTTGGCTCACAAATCTTTCCCAGGATATTGGTGTTTTCCTGGTAATGAATTCTCCTCAACTCCATACGTAAGACATGCAAAAGGCTTCAACATACTTTAGCACAACTTTTGGTAGGGGAAACACCTGGATCCAAAAGTTTGTAACTGCGAAGATCACACTCTTTATGAGTTGTAATCTGCCGGTATATGACAATAGCCATGCACTCCAGTGTTTAATTCTAGATACAATCTTCTCCACCAAGGGTTGGCACATTTGTATGGTCAGATTTCTCCCAGCCAATGCCACACCTAAGTATTTGAATGACAACACTCCCTCCTCAAAGCTAGTTATCTCCAAAATTCTCCTTCTCCGGTTCTCCTCCACAACCCTAAAATACACCTTGCACCTGTTTTTACTGACTTTCAAACTAGTGCTTTCCTCAAACTTACTGTAAACAGTCATAATAATTCCCACAACTCCTTCCTCACCCCTCGAGAAAATGAGAACATCATCAGCAAAAGACAAATTGGTAATCTTTAGAATGTCACACTTAGGATGAAACTAAAATCCAGCTATTCTCTCAGCCCCTTGGAGATGCCTTGTCATGTACTCTATCACTAGTACAAACAATAAAGGGGACAAGGGATCTCTCTGCCTTAATCCCCTTTAGCTTGTATAGGTGCAGTTGGACTACCATTCAGTATGTACCTGAAAGACACAGTTGAGACACAGATCATAATCCAGTATATAAATTGAGCAAGAAATCCCTGGCCTCTAAGAATCTCCTCCAAATATCACCACTCCACTGTATCATAAGCCTTATGTATGTCCATTTTAATAGTGCATCTAGATCCACTACTTTTACTGTTGTATCCCCTAACCAGCTCATAGGCCATCAATACATGATCCTGTAAACTCCTACCAGTCACAAAAGCAGCTTGGTTAAGCTGAACTATATCACCTATCACCTTGATCAGTCTGTTTGTTAGTACTTTGGAGATCAGTTTATAAACTGTAGTGCAAAAAGAGATGGGTATGAAATCTCTGATTTTAGTTGCAACTGAAAACTTTGGTATTAAAGTAACTATAGTACTATTAAAAGCCTTATATAGTTTACCTTTTATAAAGAATTCATCTACAGCAGCCATCGTATCCCCCTGGATCAGTCCCCAATTCACATTGAAGAACATAGCTGTGTATCCATCCCAGCCTGGGGCTTTCATGTTGCCAATACCCTTAAGTACTTCTTGAACCTCTTGCACATCCACTGGCTTAACCAATGCTATCCTGTTAGCACTACTCAGTACTTTCCCATCAACCACAACCAACATATCAACACATTCAGTTCTCTCTTCACCCCTCCCAATCAGGTTTTTGTAAAAAATAGTCACCTCATCTTCCATCTCTTTCTGAGCAGTAATAATATCTCCATTTTCTTTTTCCATCTTCTTGACTTCGTTAGTTTAGTTTTTTCCCTGGCATATGCATGTAAGTATGCATTATTACCATCACCCAACCCCGGCCAATCAACCTTTTATTTATGTCTAGCCATTTTCTCATCTAGTTCACTCCATTTATGCACTTCTTCTATTCCCTTGAATACCCTCAAAATCTTATCCTTATCCATCATGTGATTACTGAGTTCCCTCTGAGCAGCACTTAAATTAGTCCTAACCATCTCCAGTTTAGCTTGGACTCCACCAATTCTCTTCATGTGTTTACCTAGGTCAACCTGCAACCTAAGCAATTTTCTCCAAACAGTGAACATAGGTCTTCAAGGTAAGGACTTAACCCAACTTTGTGCAATAGTATCCAAAACCTCCTGCTCATCCAGGAGACAGTTTACTAATTTGAATTGTTGAAGCGTTCTGAACTCAACTTCATGCAAATTCAATCTCAGCAGGGTATGATCAAATACCCTAGGCTCCATTACCTCCACACATATATCAACAAATTTCAGAAACCATTCTCTGTTACCCAATGCTCTATTTACTCTAAAGTATATGATCCTATCCACCTGTCTATTTGACCAGGTGAAATGATCCCCCACACTCTCTACTTCACTCAGCCCAATAACATCCATCATCTTCTCCAGATCAGCAAATTCCACTGCATGCACATCATTACCTCCTGCTCTGTCATCAAAACTGAGCACATTATTGAAATCCCCAATCACAATCCAAGGGCCTTGGATTAGTGATTGGGATGTCTCTAATCCCTTCCAGAGTTTTCTTCTTAGTTTAAGTTGGTTTCCTGCATAAACTGCAGTAATCCAACAAACTGTCTCATCACCTTTCTTAACCAAAACACAACATCATCTGATCTATTTTTTTCAAGACCTACATGTAATTATGGATTCATCCCATAACACCCATATCCTGCCATTATCATACTCGATATAGTTATCAAAGAATTGCCATCTATCCCCAAATGCCTTCCTCAGTTCCACAACCTGATTTTGTTTTGCTCTCGTTTCTATTATCACAACAAACATAGGATTAAGAACTTTAAGGCGGGAACTAACCTCTTTCTTCTTTGTTGTTTTATTTAGTCCCCTTACATTCCATGAGACTATCATGAGACATGCCCATAATCCCCTGTAGGATCTTGCCAAATCCTCAAGGTCTCTCCTGCACTACTTCATTGATCCCTCCCTGACAGCTAGTTTCCCTATTTCTGGTACTAATCTCCACCTGCTTATTCATTTTCCCTTTCTTCTTAGACCGAATCACAGTCCATTCAGGTTGTCCCCTAACTATCATCTTCCTAGATCTCTCCCCCTGAAATTCAGTCTGTTTTCTTTATTTTCCTCATCGGTTATTGCCTTCGCTCTCACATTTCGTTGTTTAACTTGCCACTTCTGCACTATCCTGCTCTCTTTCTCTGGACATGTATGCTTAATCATCAGCATTCCTCACAAAACTTAGGTTTACCCTCCACCTCAATAGCCAGGCTGATCACTTCTCCATTAACATCTTTAATATCTTTGCTCTCAGGTAGTTTCTGGGATACATTTACTTTAACCAGAATCCTCGCATAAGATACCCGTAACTTTCCAACAGTGCATTCATCTGTGACCAAGGGCTTGCCCACATTACTACCTATCTTCCCCAGACTTATAGCCCCCCATAGATGAAGTGGGAGCTTAGGCAGTTTGATCCATACATGCAAGGTTCTACTCATATCCCCCTTTAAAGAAAATTTTGGCTTCCAGAGCTGTAAAAACAATGCCACGTTGTATATGGTTTACGAAAACCCTCTCTGCAATACAACATCTCGATCCTCTTTTGATCTGAACCTTATTATAAAATAACCATCCTCGTTGTACAGTTATTTCGAGAATCTCATCATAAAACGTTTTACAGCATTCATAGATAGTTCCCCCCCAAACACATACATAATCAGCGAAGTTCCCCAGTATTAAAGTTCGTTTTGAACATCATCGAGCTCAATCTCAATCTCTACTTTACCATCAACAAATTTAGGGGCATAATACTCAATTCACATACCATTCGATTGTACACGATTACCAGACAGAACATCCACCCATAATTTCTCCCTAATTTCCCCCTCAATAGGTCCAGATTCAACAATTTTCACAGGTTGAGCTGGGTTACCTCATTCGTAACTATCTCCTCATCTGAGCTTGCATAAGCTCCCGCATCAAAGCAATTCTCCCCCATCTCCTGTTGCTGACTGGTAAGATCATCACCCTCACCCTCCTCTTGTGCTGATTTACTCCAATCCACCACCAGCAAAACCACTTTCTTCCGCGGCCTGCCTCGCCCGCATTTTATAGGTATGCCAATCACGTCGTCAAGTGTGTGAAATCGCTCGTATAGTTAGACTTCGATTACCCTCATATTCTCCTTTTTTTCTTTTTTTTAAAATTTTCATCATTTCTAAACATCTAAAATTCAAAAGAAAATTAATGCTTAAAGGTATACGTGGTAAGGATTTTCCCGCTTCTCGTCCATCCACTATTCATTTCATTAATTTTATTTTAAAATTTAATAAGGATATTAAAAATTAAAATAGTTAAGTGCCCATATAACCCTATGTTTTGGTCGAAAGTGCCAATATGACCCTGTAAAGTTTGAAAGTGCTATTGTAACCCTATATTTTGCTTGAAAGTGCTAATATAACCCAGTAGGCCTAAATTTGGCTGGATTTTTGTGAATTGACTATTTTACCCTTATTTTTAAAAAAATAAAAATTCAAAAACTTGAAAATACTATATTGCCCTTGTAATAAACCCTAAATTCTTATTCTCTCAACCTTCAGCTCCATCATCCAAAGCTTGTCATCCACCATTTCATACATTTCCACCCATAGCAACGAGGTCCTCTTCACCAGCCCCATCCTGCCGCCTTTCCCTCTCTCAACCTTAGACCCTAGCTCAATTTTGACAATCTTCGCATTAGCCTCGACCTCCGCCACCTTGTTCTCCGTGGTGAATCGGAGCTCCTTCCTCGAACAGCCCGGTCAGGTTCAGCCCTGGGGACATGGAGATGATGTCGAAAGCGCTGTCTTCATCCCCAAAGAGATTGGTGTTGGTGCAGACAATCGAAGTTCCTCGATGGTGAGCCTGGTCTTCGGGTTTGGGTCGAGGAGCTTGGAGATGACGTTCCTCGCCGACTTTGAAACCCAGGTCGGGAGCACCATGCTGCGACGAGCCATCGCCCACCGCATCCTCGGGACATCGCTGTCATTTTGCAGGCCTTGGAGAGCGAGTGATCTCTGCAGAATTTGGTAGCTTTTTACTGTGTGTAATTGGGGTTTAGAGAGAATAATGGGCAGTGAAACAAAGGTTTACAGTTTGGAGGAAGTGGCGAAGCACAACCACAACAAGGACTGCTGGCTTGTCATTGGCGACATGGTATGGAATTGGGATTTGCTTGTTTGTGTTTAGATCTATTCAAAATTCGACCTTTTAATGTTATTTGATGTGATTGTTTAAAAGATGGTGTCCTTTGGATTTTTTAATGAATATACTGATGCTTTTTTATTTTGAGGTTAATGAATATACTGATGCTTGGAATCATGTCGAATTGGGCATGTGAGTGTAATCTTTGTTGCTTGATTTTGATGGGATCTCTGTTGAGGATCTGTTTATGTAAGAATTGGGGATTTCAGTTGAATGTAGGATTTGGGATTATGTGTTTGTTTGAATGGTGATAGATCACACTGAAAAACTCCGGAACTATTTAGCGGAATATATGACTGAATTATCTTCGAATGACTAATGTTTCTGGACACAGGCCAGCAGCGGCGGGGCGGGGCAGATTTGGTCTAAGCAGTGGCGGGTGGGTCTGGGCTGAGAAGAGGCGGGGCAATGAGGGTTTGGGCGGGTAAAGGTGGAGCTGGGGAAGGGCGGGGAAGGGCAAGTAGAGCAGGGCACGGTGGTGCAGAGGCGGGGCAGCAGCTGGGCTCGGTGGTGCAGAGACGGGGTAGCGGCTGGGCTCGGTGGTGCAGAAGCGGGGCAGCGGCAGGGCTCGGTGGTGCAGAGGCAGGGCAGCGGCTGGGCTCGGTGGTGCAGAGGCGGGGAGTGGGAGTATCTAGTGTTTGTTGGGTGGGAGTTTCTCCGGCAGAGCGGCGGTGGAAGTGGCGGAGCAAAGGTAAGAGCAGCAGTGGTGATAGAGATGATGAAGAAGAATTTAGGGGTATTTTTGCCATTACATTTTTTTTAAAACTAGGGGTATTTCAGTCTTTTTTTATTTGGTCAATGCTAGAAATTACCAAATCAACATCGGAATAGTGCCAAAATGTTATATATCGACAATTATGATGCAAAACATAGGGTTATAATAGTACTTATAAGCAAAACATAGGGTTATATATGTATTTTGCCCAAATTAAAACTTTGGGCTATTTCAACACGATCACATGGTCTTACCAAAAGCATCGAAACCACCCACAATTTTCAATTTTCCTTATCACTAAACACTGTAATTCAAAAGAAAATTAATGCTTGAGGTATACTCCGGATGGTAAGGAATTTCCCGCTTCTCATCCGTCCACTACTCACTATATTAATTTTCTTTTACAATTTTAGAATTTTAAAATACTAAAAGTTAAAGGTAAAGTTGAAAAAATGATTTTTCCATAAATTTATGAAAATAAGGAGTTTAATTATAATAAAAAAGATAAAATATCTTAGTTGCAATATTAAAAAATTATTATACAATGTATAATAGTTATAAAGTTTACAATACGGTTCATACAAACCAAAAATTTTATCTTCATTTATTCTAATTTACATTTTAAATGTTAATTTTTTCATGACTTGTGGAAAAATTGTCTTCCAAGTGACGAGCTCAAAGTAACAAATGTGAGCGATTCCTTCGCAATTACATAATTTTACCAAAAGTAGACAATAACCTTAGGCAAAGTCTTGGGAAAGATGATCTTTTCACATGCTTATGGAAAGACGAGGTTTAATTAGAATAATAAAAGGTAAAATATCTTAATTGCAATATTAAAATTTTAGTATGCAGCATGTAATAGTTATAAAATTTACAACCAGGTTCATGCAACCCAAAAATGTTATCTTCATTTCTTCTAATTTATACTTTAAACATTGGTCTTTCCATGACTTATGGAAAGATCGGCTTTCAAGAGACGGACTCATAACCGAGTGCGTCTCTTGAAAGACGGTCTTTCCATAAGTCATGGAAAAACCAAGGTTTAAAGTGTAAATTAGAAGAAATGAAGATAAAATTTTTGGGTTGCATGAACCGGGTTATAAATTTTATAACTACTACATGTTGCATACTAAATTTTTAATGTTGCAACTAAAACCTTTTACCTTTTATTATTCGAATTAAACTCCGTCTTTCCATAAGCATATGAAAATACTGTCTTTCTCAAGACTTTGCCCACTTTTTATACTGAAATTAAATAGAAAAGGAAAATCAAATCAAAGTATCTCACAGCACATGGACAAGAAAATGTAAAAATAGATGGGACGGAGGGAATATATGGTAAAGAGTTTCCCGCTCCTTTACCGTCAACTGCCCACTACGCTTATATCTATTGACGAATCTGCCCTTATCTCCAAGTTAAAACCCCGCTCGGCCCCACTCCACATCACTCCTCCTCAACTTCCCTCAACTGTTTGAAATCCTGTGCCCTAGTCTCTCCCTCTACAGCCATGCCGAAATCCCGTAAATTTCCCGCCGAACAGCCGCCGATCGAGTCCGATTCGGAGGAATCCGAGACGGATTCGGACTCCTCCGACGAATCCGACTCCGAGCCTGAACCCAAACCAGCGAAGAAAGCCCCAATTACCCCGGCGCCGGCGATCAAAAAGCCCCTGGTTGGTTCGGTACCGGTAGCGGAACCCACTTCATCTTCCTCCGACTCCGACTCCGACGCCGGATCCGAGTCCGAAACCGATTCTGGTTCGGCGCCGGAGAGGATTAATGTAATCCCATCAGCCGCTGCTAAGGCTCCTGCTTCCACAGCTAAGGCTCCTGCTTCCACAGCTAAGGCTCCTGCCCCGGTGAAAGCTCCTGCTCCTGCTTCTGCCGCAAAGGCACCGGCTGTGGCTACTGCCAAAGCCGTGAAGTTGCCCGTTCCGGCTTCCCCTGCCACTGGGCTGAAGCGCCCGGCGACTCCTGCTTTGGTGCCGGACACTGATGCGAAGCGGTCGAAGAGAAAGGCGGCGGCGGCGGCGGCTGAGAATTCTGCGAAGAAAGGAGCTTCTACTGAGGAAGGAAAGAAGTTGTTCGAGAGGGTTTTTACAGAAGAGGATGAGGTTGTCGTGCTCGAGGAACTTCTCAAGAAGTACCCTAATCCAAAGTATCCCTCTGAAATGGATGAATTTTACAACTCTGTAAAGAGTCGGGTTAGTGTCCCCGTGAGTAAAACTCAGGTGCAGGATAAGATCAGGAGGCTGAAGAATAAGTACGTGAAAAGAGCCAGCTCCAATAAGAAGGAGAAGAAGGAGAAGAAGAAGAAGGACGGTAACAATGCCAGCGAGGAGGAGAAGAGAAAGGAGGGTCTTGAACTGATGGCTTTTGAGCTGTCCAAGAGGATATGGGGCAAGGAGGAGGAGAAGGCTAATGGGAGTGAAGGCACTGCCGCTGTTGCTCTTAAGTTGGATGAAGCTAAGGAAGATGAAGGGATGGAAGAGGACAAGAAGGAGAGGAATGCTAGTAGCTATGCCCGTGACGGGAAGTCAATGGAGGAGTGGGTTTTCAAGGAGGGGACAGAGCTGTTGGTTGGTGAGGAAGCTAGGGATGAGCTGGAGAAGGAGTGGAAGGAGCTGAGAAAGGAGGAGGCTGGTATTCTGGTGAAGCGGTTTGAGCTGTTAGGCAAGCATGCAAAAATGGTTTACGATGCATTGAATTCGAAGAAAGATTGATGTTTGGGTTAATTAGGTTGTGGTTTTGGAAGTTTAGTGGTAGGGATTTATGTTACATGAAGCAATCTTTATAAGTTCAGTTTACCCTTTTGCAGTCCCTTTTCTTTTTCTTCTATAAGTTTCATTAGCTTTCTTTGTTGATTTGGATGATCAATGAGTGTGGCAGTTAGAATAATCTTACATGTGTTGCGATTGAGTTTCTGTTTTTGAGCTGTGCTTGCATTTTCTTTAATTTCGAGATTGGGAAGGTTATCTAGGTGGTGTCTTTTTGGCTAACTCAGTTAGGCTCTGCTTTATTTTGATATGTTTTGGCTTATTTGGCTATTGGCATTGGTTGTGCCTTTCTTATTTTGCAGAAGTTCCTTTAATTTTGATATGATCAATCTGGCTGCTTGTTGGATTCGCAGTATTGCTAACTAGGATTTGAAATCGGTGATTATTGCTATGATGCACTTTCGTAGACCTGATTGCATCGCGGGCCTCCTTGAATGGAGGTAAATGCGTACACGTCTCTTTAGAAGAAGGCTCTAATTCCCTGGACACATCAATTGGTGATTCTCTTGCTTCCCCATCCTTGACATTTGCCAAGAAGTTTTATTTTTATCCTGATGCATTGTTTGCGTTTGTTAACTTGTGTTTCTAACTTTCTGTTTTGGGCTATTTTCAAGCTTCATTAAATGATCTTTAGAAACCAATCTTGATGAATTGCCTGCGTTTGCTTGCAAGTACAGCTGTATACTCTAATTATGTACATCGTGCTCTTTGAACCAAGAGTGATAGCTATGGTTAGGACTTCTTTCATTGAGAGCATCCACCTGTCACAACTAGTATGAGTCCCAAAGAAACTGGTTCCACCAGATAGATGTGTGTGTATATATTATTTGGCTGCTGCTCTTTGTTAATTTGTATAGTTTACATCTTTGTGACTGTGATACTTGTTCTGGGGTGACATATTGGTAAAGTGCTCTGTTTTATTGTAAATGAAAATATGTGCTTTAGAAGAACATTATGGCGCAATATCATTAATGTAGCGTAGTTGTCGATGGAGTAGGAGTGCTATGATGGAGTCTTTCCCCTTTTTAGTTTAATTGTACATGGTCACTAATAGCAGTCTATGATGGACTTTTGCGTTACTCTCACTGGAATCGGACTAAATGCTCATAGCTTGAATTGTTGTCTGTTATCATACATAGCAAGTCGCTGGCTATGTATGATTTTGTAGTTTTCATTTTCTGAAGTGCATCATATGATGCTTGTCTTTGATAGATCTCTCAATTGCTGTTTACGTTAAAGATCAAATGAACCAAGGTATGTAACTGTACTTTGATTTGTTAGAGAGTTAATTTGGTATGCGAATCAATTTGTAGAATAGATCAGAGAAAGATATGCCGGCATTTTGATCGAATAACTGTATTGAAAACCCAGAGGACAAAGGATCAAGCTTCCTGCAAAAAAATAATTGAAAACAGAACATTGAAAAGAGAACATCCTGAAAAATGATGTTTTTCATGCACTAGATGTAACATGAGGGTGTTCGTGCTTATGTTCTTCCTGAATGCTTGCAGTTGCAGCGACATAATAACCTACTGCAAAGAGTCCATGGAGGAAGCACAGGACTCCACCAATCGACAACAAGCGATTGTGCGAAATCCCACAGTTCTGACGTGACCGGGTGTTCTTTAGTGCCCCGCTCATCAGCATCAGGAACGCAATGGAATAGATGATCCTGAAAACATCAACATCACTCCCAGTTAGTCTAAAATGACCTTTATTTATCACAATTGCAAGTTTAGGAAGTTGTACCATGATAGAACATGGGCAGCTGCAGCGAGCTGCTTGTTGTTGGACGACTGAGCAAGCTCCTGTTTGGACCAGATGCAAATGCAGCCACTGAGAAAAATTGCTGCGGTGTGAGCCAGGGAAAGGAGAATGGCCCCAGAAAGGGCTAGTTTGAAAGCCTGGTAGCTCGGATCTTTGCACTCGATTATCCACACCCGCAAATTTCTCACCTGTAGTAAAAGAAAAGCTTGATCATCACATTAGTGACGGAGACAGGCACCTGAACCCGGAAAACAGTCCTCGTACCTTATTTTCAGCTATCTCGGCTTGGATGCCGAGGATGGCAGCCGTGACATCCAGAACCACGATGAGAAGGCAGACGAGGTAGCGGATGTTCTTCTTGTTGTCCATCTTACAATCGACAGAAACTCCTTAAACTGCACTCAAGAGTATAGCTCGCTGTTTTTGATGGGTAAAACTGAGCCAAGGGCCTTTTATACAGGAGTTTGGGCAGTGTTACAGCTAATTCACGTCTTGCATGAAGAATCTGAATAAAGGGGAAGAGTGCATGTAGCACCTTAGCTTTTCTTTCTCAAATCATACGTTATTTATTACATCAAAAATTTCCATCAAAACCAGAGTTTACTTTCTGATACGGTTTTTAATACTATCACTTTCTGATACATTCTCAAGAAAGAACCCAAAATGGGTAGACTTATAGTTCGATCGTGCTAATTAATGTTAAAATCTTTATTACTACGTCGATTAAGAAGCGGATCAACAACTAATTTGGACTCGTTGAATGATTCAAATTTAGAGCATCTCTAATGATGAGTTACAAGTTATCGTAACTTAATATTTCATGTCATACTCTATCAATGGAAAGTTGTACTCCTCTGGTTTCATTATATTGGTACCATGTCAATGAGCACATTTTTTTTTCGAAAAGTAAAATGTGTGGAAAAGATTGTATTGTGAAAGTGAAAAGTTAATTTAGTGGATGAAAATGATCTAAAATTTGCCAAAAAAGAAAGGTGCCAATATAAAAAGAACATCTCAAAAGGAAATAGTGCCAATATAAAAAAACCGAGGGAGTACTAAATTGTAGTGTGTATGGATGAAATGTTCATGTGAAGTACACCATTTTGACATGAATCAAGTAACTTGATAGATCTATATTTGTTGGCAAACCTCATACATGAGGGAGATGTTCATCAACTGAAGCATTAGCTTCATTCGCTACTTCTGTTCATAAAGAGGTGAGTAGTAAAGACGTAAATAAAGATGTGTCAGCTTGTAAAGTGTACATGTGGAATGCTCTCCAACAATATATTTCCTGCTGCAATTTTTATAAATATTGCAAGCAGGTTAAACCCATGATAGAAGATGATGATTAAAAACACAAGTAAAGCTTTCTCCCCTCTAATTGGCATTAGTATTGAAATGAGAATCTATGTAAGAATGACAAGCTGTATGATCAACTGAGAAAGGCTTCCTTTGTTTTGAAAAATACCTTTAATGTAACTTTGATTTGCCTTTTCTCTATAGATTCGTTTCATGGGTGACAAGTCAAGAAGGGCACAAGGGTTAATGTGTATATATTCTTCTTCGCAGAGGTTTACACAAAACTTTAGAACGTGAGACAGCTCATTTTGTGTTCTTCACTCTGTATTTCACAACCCTGTATATTTACATATTCGTATTTCCTGCTTTAAAACCCATAATCCGTAGCACGTTACGGTATGCTCCTAATCTCTTACTTCCTCTGTTCCAGCTTAAATCACTCACTTGCTTTATGATACTATTTTTTATCAAAGTTTGACAACATATTTGAATAAATATATGAGACATAATATCACCGGATGTGATATTGTTGAATTCATCATAACAATTAGTTTCTAGAAAGTAACTTTTTGTTTGCCGTTATTATACGTAGCTAAACATATTAACGGTCAAACATATGTCTCGAACGGTGTGCTATGGTTATGCTGTAATTTAAGGTGGGACAGAGAGAGTACATACCTTTTCATTTAATTTTATTGTTATGAATTTGAAATCAAGTGCGACGAATATCTCATAAGTATTTTCTTTGAGCTAAGTACTTGTAAAACCCCCAATTCTTTGATAATTCCAAATATAACCCCAATTTTTTAAAAGTGCAACTATAACCCTTGACCGGCATTGACTTAAAAACTCATAACCATGATGCCGAAAACCGGCGTCAACCTACATACTCCGGCATTGACTTGATATAAAATGACTAAATTGTCCTTATTTAATTTATGATCTTACCAAATTCTTTCCCCCTTTTTTTCTCCTTCTTCTTTGTTTTCACCTGCTTCTCCGTCCCCTTCCCCCCTCTTGCAGTCGCCCTACCACCTTCCAAAACTCAGCCCAAACCTCAATCTGCCGTCCTACCACCACCCAAAACTCAGCCCAAACCACAATCTGCCGCCCTACCACTACCCCAAACCTCAATCCCTGCCACCGCTTGTAAATCCAGACCCTCTCCACCCAAGACTAATTCAATTTGTCACCGCTGAGGGACACACGTAAGTTGCTCATAGAAGACGCTGGCTAGGGGAGTCCAAGGTGTCGTCTGCGATTGGGGAGACCACCGCAACCGCCACTAGGTTAGACCACCGCAACTGCCGCCGTCTCCACCCAAAACAAGACCAAGAAATACACCATTTATGCTACCAAAATGCTCCGGCCACCCCTCACCCTCCCTCATAAATACCATAATTTACCTTGTAGGCGTAAAAAAACCCAGGCGTCGGCCAACAAAAAATCAAGAATCCATTGCTTCCTCCACCTCCGACCTCCTCTCCGCCCTCTCCCTCCTCCATGCCATGCTCATCGGGCGAAGATCTGTCGCATTGAAATCCGACCTGATTCACACGCCACATCCCCTTCGATGAGTTCGAATTCACCGACGCCGGCCATTGGAACCTCACTGTCGTTGGCATCTCCCTTTGGAAGCCCGCCGCCGATCTCTTGGGTCCACCTCGTCTAGCAGATGTAGGACGTCGTGCTACGATGGTGGAGTTTGCTGTGGAGCTCAATAGAGAGGCTCAAGAACAACTTGGAAATTTTGATTCTCAAAATCCGCTCCTTTGGCGGTGACACGGGGGGGGGGGGGGGGTGGTCGGAGAAGAGAAGAAGGTGGGAATGAAAGGAACATTAATTTTTTTTATAATGAGGGGTATTTTAGTCTTTTCAGTTGGTGTTGACTGGTGTTGACTGGTGTTGACTCAAACTACTGGCTAAATGTGGGATATATTTGTACATATCAAAGAACCGTGGGTCATATAAGCACTTTGTTGTATTTTTTTCCAAGTCAAATAAAACTCTAACCTAAGAACATGTACAATGGTAAAACTCATTTGCAATCGCTCTTATGGTTTCAGTTTATTAAATATTCAATCTCTCTTCCACCTCAACAATTGGAACCACAAACTAACCACTCAATTTTCCTCTCTACAATTGTTGAAATCACTTTGCAACCACTTCATGAACCATACTTAATTTTCTCTATCCTACTCATCAATTATACTCCCTCTGTCCTAGATAGAGTTGCACTCTTACTTTTTGCACATCGTTCAAGAGATATGTTTGACTGTTATTATGTTTATCTACGTATAATAACGACAAATAAAACATTGATATTTAGAAACTACTTGTTACGACGAATTGAACAATATCATATACGATAATATTATTGTTCATATATCCATTCAAATATGTGGTTAAATTTTGATATAGAATAGTGTTAAAAAGTAAGAGTGCAACTTATGGATATTTTGCTAATTTGGCTTAAAGTCATATATTTAGTAGAGCGGATCTCCTGATAGACGGTCTGTCCATAAGTTTATGGACATACCACTTATTTTTTGCCTTATACAAATTACATACAAAAACTAGAATTTTTGAAACATTTTTTATATCATATATTTTTATATTTTCACATTCAAATGCATATTATTACTTGTTTTAACTTATACAATATTTAAATTTTATAAAAAATTATAACATTTAAGGTAAAACTCCTGTGAACTGTCCATAAACTTATGAAAATGCCGCATTTCAGACTTTCTCTATTCAATAAGCATTTCTTTTTTCAATAGTCCTTTTGGTTGTTTATTATCAGGGTTAGTACTATTTTCATTACTTAAATTTTGATGAGTCTATTTTTTGAAAGATGGTGTTTCTATAAGTCATGAAAAAACTGAGGTTAAAACTGTAAATTAGAAGAAATAAAGATAAAATTTTCGTGTTGTATAAATCGGGTTATAAACTTTATAACTACTACATGTTGCATATTAAAATTTTAATATTGCAACTAAGATCTTTTACCCTTTTTATTATTCTAATTAAAGCTCGTCTTTCCCAAAACTTTGCCAATTTTGATAATGGAAAAAAATAGCTCTACTGGAGTACCTATTTTTATGTGTAGAAGTATTGTATAATTTGTAATAATACCTCCGTCCCAGCCGAATTTGCACACTTTTTGGTCAACTTTCTCAAGTCATGTTTGACCATAATTTTCAACTAGTATATAGACACCAATATCATCATATGAGATATTGCTGGATTCCCCGCATGATGTATTTTCTAAATATCAAATTTTAACATACCGTTAATATACGTAACTAAAGTTATCGTTGGTTAAACATGACCTAACAAACTTGACCAAAAAGTGTGCACATTCGACTGGGACGGAGTAATACATAATTTGTTATGAGGATTCAGAAGATAATAATCACTCCTCCTCCTCCGATTCCGTATCTGATTCAGGTTTTGAATAAATTTGTACATTGATCAAATTTCCGAAATCCTTTTGCACCTCCTCGATGGACCTGACTAAACTTTCCAGAGCTGAAGAACAATCGCACACTTCAATCTCCTCAAGTGTGGTACTAGTCTCCAAACAAGAACAAGGAATCTCTTTCAATCTTTCACAAGAATGGAACACAAGTTTCTCCAAACATGGCAGTTGCTCATCCCCATCAGCATCCCATTTCTCCAACTTAGCGTCCCAAGAGTATTCATGCAACACCAATATTCTAAGTTTTGAGAATTCCCCTTCTTTCATCTCCAATGTACCCTCCAAGAATCCTATGCCTCTTAACTTGAGAACCTCGAGATTGGGCAATTTTCCTATCACTGCAATCTCTTCCCTTGATAGCACAAACATCTCTAATGTCACCTTTCTGAGACTTTCACCAGCTGAACCGAAATCAAGTTCACATTGAAGCCTGGATTCCGCGCAAAGGGTAAGCATTTCTAGTCTACTAAGATATCCAGGAACCACAATCATTGAGCTTCCCCAACAGCGTCGGATATTGCATTTCAATCTACGGATGTTTGGGAACTTCTTCATTTGTTTTTCCATGCTTCCATTAAGAGAGAATGAAACGCCACAGATGGCTTCCAACTCCAACAAACTAGGGGAGTTTTCGAGATTTTCAATGGGTAAACTAAAACCAAGTCTCCCAGTAATATAAAGATGTTTCAATTTCTGAAGATACCATATAGTGTGTGGAAATGAAACTGCTATAGCTGTCCAACATCTGATAATCAAAGTTTCCAAGTTTGATAGCTTACCAATGGATGATGGGATGACAAGCACGTGACAGCGGATCGATAAGTATGTCAACCGAGTGAGGAGTGCAATTTCACTTGGAATTCCAGTGATAAACCATATCCGATCCACACTCAACACTTTAAGAAGTTTAGATGTTTGAATGATGAACAACATATCAGACAATCGAACATTCGCGTGACTCCCTGTTGTGGTGAAGAAGGACATGGAATGTGCTCGAGGACAGAATAACCTTGACTCCTTAAAATGAAGCGCGGTAGAGTGGATGGACAACCTCTCCAGGTTGCACGGCTCATTAAAATTAGAAAGCTCATCGCGCCTTTGTAGAAGGACACGGAACAAGTTTTCTTCCTCCCCTTTCATCAAACAGAAATCATGCAGTAAATCATGAATCCGACAAGTTTTGACGCCTCCTGTGGATCTTGTTTTGGCAACCATGACTAAATTTCTTTGAATCAAGTTGTCCAAGCATTCCCTAGCAACATCTTCGATCCTCTTCTTCAACAAGTCATTTTTTTGGGCCACAAATCCCTCTGCCATCCACAATCGAGTCAACTTCTTAGCCCGAATCTCCTCATCTTCTGGAAATGCTCCAAAATATATGAAACAATGTTTTAAGTCATCTGGAAGATGTTTGTAACTCAACTCCAATGCAATCTTGCATTGTTCCATACCAGATATGCCACCCGAACTCAACTGATCCAGAATGCCTCCCCAACCTTCTTGCACTGTAGTAGCTAGAAGCCCAGCTACAATGACAGCAGTAAGAGGTAGTCCCTTGCACAGTTTTGCGAATTTCTCGAGTTTGGTACTCCAACCAACTCTGTGTAATAATTTCATCTCTATTATTTCCAAACACTCATTCTCTTTTCTCAAACGAAGAAAATGAGGTTGCTCATCAGACAAAGCACGAGGAACAACGGTATAAAGTCGAGTGGTCAAAACAATTCTACTTTTATTTTCATCATTGGGGAATGATGGTCTTAAGCTCTCCCACACTTCAGGGGTCCATACATCATCGAGCAAAACTAGATACCTCTTTTGTTTCAAACTCTGACGAAGTTTGTTTGCTAAATCGTCTTCAGTCATCTCTGAATAATCTCCCGGATGGATTTGACTTAAGAGCTGAAGCAACACTCTCTTCTTGTCGAACATTTGAGAGAGGGTACACCAAGCACGAGCCTGGAAATGGTATGTGAAATCATGATGATTGTATACCTTCAAAGCGAAAGTAGTCTTACCTAAACCCGCCATTCCAGATATTGGAACTAAACGCAATTGCTTTGATCCTCTGGTTAGCCGATCCAAAACTGAAGCCACCTCATCTTCCTGAAAACCAACTTCTTTTGGAGCGCTACTGCTTTGATGACTTGGCATAGCAGACTCGATCTCTACTCTGCCATCGGAAATCTCCTCCAAACTTGATAAATCACCAAAATCCAAAGCATTTGCCTTCAAAGAGTTGGTTTCCGGAGGCACTAGTGCACGGACAACATCAAATCTCTGTAGAAGATCTGATAGATATGACAGAAGATCTGATAGATATGGTTCATCAACATCCGTAAGGTAAAGAGAGCAAATAAAGATTCCGGCATCACGTATCAGAACTCCAATATGATCTCCCAAGTCGCCATTGTTGTTTGGTTGCCGCTGCTTCAAAATGAACCTGGAGAGTCTTAGGGCTTCGTACAAGGCTTTGAGCCTTTGAGGGTGGCGGCGATATCGTAAGACATGCCAGAGAAGAGATATGAGAGAGCTGAGGAAATCCTCCAAAACACCATTATCAACAGTTGAGATACTGAGCAATGTTTGAGCATAATCTTCGAATACTTGGGGATCCAACTCAGGACACTTGGATTGTACTTGTTCAATCCAACTTGCTTCAGCAAAAAAAATAGGGCCATCGATCTGAAACACGCGAGCTGAATCCAGGATAAACGGATGGATGCGAATCAGTAAATTTTGCATTTGCTGGTTTTGAGCACCAGTCCGATGGGCGAAGAGTAGGAAGTTTCTCAAGAATCTTGTCTGCACTTCAAATTCTTCCATCACATATTGCAGGTTCGCTCGATTTCGAATCGCATTCGAATGTAGCACTTCTTTCGCATGTAGCACCGCCATGTCCCAAAAATCAGCTACATTGTGTAGAATGGATCGAGCGATCTCGAGCACATCATAAAGCGTAAGATGGTCTGACATACCCCCTCTCTCAATTTGGAAGTATCCAAGTTCACTGTTCATCAATAAAGTACTAGTTAGATTATAAAAAATTATAAGAGTAAAGTGCACATATAACCTTATATAGTTGACGAAAGTGCAGATATAACCCTGCGATAATTGAAAGTGCAAATATGACCCTAGATATTTAGTTTACGTGCAAACATAATATTTTCTAGTAGACTTAGACCGGAATTGGGTGAAAAGTCAATTTTACCCCTCTGAAAAAAAATAAAATAAAAAACAAATAAATTTATTATTTTGTGCTTCTTCTCATACCTCCGACGCAATAGACCTTCTCAGACCTTCTTCTCAGACCTCCAATAAATAAATTTACCCCAGATTGCTATTATTCCAATTACTAGTTCTAAATAGCAATCCATTCTCAGAGGGAGCCATTAAAGGCCTTTTCCCCAATGCGAATGCAATCCATTCTTCTCATGCCTTCATTGACCCCAAATTGCTATATATTTTACCCCAATCCAAAGGCAATCCATTTAAAGATTCTGAAGGGAGCCATTAACAACTTTTCGTTGCTGTTTATCGGTAATCATCTCATCAATTCTTATGTGAAATGCGACAAGGTCAATGAAGGCCTCAGGCTGTTTGACGAAATGCCCCAGAGGAATGTAGTCTCTTGGATGGCGCCATCCGCTCAACTTCAATCGCCGCCGGATCTGGTTTCATCTTCTCCGGCCACTTCATCTCCATCACCCGACGCCTTTCTTCAACAAGCTTTCCGATCGGTGACAGTGGTCCTCTTATTCTTCTCGGCGAGATTGATTACTAGTTCCCGTTGATGGAGTACGATGTTTAGCTTGCCCTCGTCGAATTCGCCGCGCAGCTCGTTCTCGCCGCCGGCACTGCTTTGTATTTCGTCGGCATAATTTTCCTTTTCCTTGAGGTACTCTGTTTTGGAATGGCCGGTGGTGGTGGTGGAGCGGCAGTGGAGGTGGTGGAGTAGGGGCAAGGCTATTTTTGTCTTTTAGAGTTTTGAATTTGGATCAAAGAGCATTTTGGTCATTTTCGGTCGGTCAATGGGCGGAAATGGCCAGTCAATACCGGAATAATAGCTTTAGGGTTATATTTGCACTTATGTATAATAGTTAGGGTTATATTTGCATTAAAAAATATCTCAACGTTATATTTGCACTTTTTCAATTATATAGGGTTATATCTGCATATTTTCCAAATTATAAATATCATGAAATCTTGTTTTTGACCGATGAACCATTAGACAGAGTTATTTTTAGTTGATGTAACTATTGGGGTTATTTGATGTTTGTTTCTATTTCTTTCAACGAGTTTTCTATAACTTTGAAGAGCCCGTCTCTTGAAAGACGGTCTTTCCATAAGTTATGGAAAGACCAAGGTTTAAAGTGTAAATTAGAAGAAATTAAGATAAAATTTTTGGGTTGCATGAACCGGGTTATACATTTTATAACTACTACATGTTTCATACTAAAACTTTAATATTGCAACTAAGACCTTTTACCTTTTATTATTCTAATCAAACCCCGTCTTTCCATAAGCATATGGAAAGACCGTCTTTCCCAAGACTTTGACAACTTTGAAAATGTATCGTAATATATAAATAATTATAATCTGATCCTAAAATTCATTGAAACGTGGTTATTCATAATTGGTCTAACCGTTGGTTGGTCTAACGAAAGACGTTTTTTGTAAATATATATGTTAAAAATATCGAGTGAGATCTTACTTTACTATATCTATTCTCTAATGATTTTTTGCCAGAAGGTCTACTCAAATTAGACCCCAATAAAATCCCTCTCCTATGCTTGCCCTTGGTGGGAGTTGAACTCATGATCTTACGTTAGTATCACTAGACTTCAACCGCTAGACTAACATTCAATTCCAGACCGATTAATGGTTAGACCAATAAAAAAAATCTCATTTTTATAATTTATAAGGTCGGGTTATAATTATATATACATACATATGCTGAGATTCATTTTTAAAGCTTTCCATTATTATAGATACCTTATTTCAATAAATAAAAATAAATATTAAATAAATTATTAGTCATACTAATTATAAAATAATCGAGTCTAACAGTTATACAATTTATGACCAGATTTTATAAAATCATACATGAATAGTAAAAAGAAGAAGTACGGAGTAACAAGCCTCTGTAAAATCGTACAAAAGAAGAAGTAAGATACTTACACAGGGACGGAGAGGAGATCAGTATTTCTGTACCAACACCATTCATCATGCACCTTCTTGGCTAAGTAGTTGATCTCCAACTCGTTGGGAATTGATCTTTCTTTTCCCATGGCAGCTTCAATCCGTGAAAAGAGGAATTTGATCAGCTCAGTATCATCAATATCGCCCAAACTCCTCAAACAAATAAGAGCCACATTCAGATTCCTCAGCCCTATACTCAGACCTGATCCCAGGGAACGGGAGGCCGGAGAGTGTAAGACAGAATGAATCCGGGAAATAAGGGAGGATGGGGTCGCCATGGGAATGGAGCACCAGAAGGGGGAATTAGTGATGAAGAAATGGGAAAGCCTAGATGCAAAGTTCTAGTCAAATAAGAATGGTATCACGAGGCCGGCAATATTGTCAACGGTTTAACAAGTAGGGCAAAAGAAATTACATGTCAAATGTAGTTGTTGTGAAAATGGTTAAAATAAGTGTGTAAAAATATTGATAATATAATAAGAGGTTGATTCAATTCGGTAAAAGAGTGAAGTGTAGTGGCACTTAATGGAAGTAAAATGGGCCGAATCAATTCGGCAAGCAAAGGAATTGATTCGCCGAGCAAACTGGAAAAAGAAGATGGAAAAAGAACGAAGAAGATGGAAAAAGATGGAAAAGAACGCCAAATTCCAAGCAAACGAAGAAGATGGAAAAAGAAGACGGGCATAACTATCATTTCACAAATTTTGAATCATTATTTTAAAAAAATAGAGGTATAATGGTAAATTCATATAATTTCGTTTAAATTGAGGCTTCTAGGGTTATATTAGCACTTTCGAGCAAAACATAAGGTCATATGGACACTTTCTGACTTTATAGAGTCATATGGACATTTTTATTTTATTTTACAGGGTCATATTGGCATTTCGACCAAAACATAGGGTCATATGGGCACTTAACCCATCTTTTTTCTTAATACTGGTTAACGGTTACACCAATTATAAAGATCATTTCGATAATTTTAAGATTTAAACTATAATTATTCATAAAGAAATGTGCGTTTCATAATTGACATAAGTGTCAATATAATCCTACAGTATTCGAAAGTTCCAACATAACTTTAGATAACCACCGACAAATTTTGGTCGAAATTCTATAAAATTACTCTTTTACCCCTCTGAATAAATTTTAAAAAATGTGAAAAGATTGTAATGCCCCTAAACCCTACATTTCTCCTCCTTTCTCTCTTCTTCTCCCCTCCTTTATTCCTTCTCATTCTCTTCCTATTCTTCTTCTTCTTCTTCTTCTTCGCCGTCTCTTCATCTGCTTGGCTTCTCCTGAGGTAGAGGTGATTGAGGATTAGGATGCAGCAAGGTGGAGGTGGCGGGCATTAGGCTGCGACGGGGAATATGAGTTGTGGTGGCGGGGGGCGAGGCTGTGGGTGGAAGGGTGGTGGCGAAGTTAGGGGGTTAGGGTGGCAGGGGGCGAGGCTGTGGGTGGAAGGGTGGTGGCGAAGTTAGGGGGTTAGGGTGGTGGTGGATTTGAGATTTGATGGTGGATGGAGCTAGGTGAGGAGGAGGGGGAAATCGTGGTGGGAGGGGCTGGGCAGCGTCGACGCAGTAGGTGGTGGGTGGGCCTGTGAAGGAGGTGAGGGAGATGGTGGTGGGCGGAGCTGGGCGGCATCGATGGAGATGGTGGTGGACGGGGCCGGCATGGAGGAGGGGGAGATGATGATGGTGGGCGAGGCTGGGCGACGTCGATGGAACAACGGTGACAGAGTATTGACAATGGTGCCAGAGTTGCGACAATGGGTAAAGGTATAATTATATAACTTTTGTTGAGTTATGCCTACAATGTAGATATGAAGAGCAGAATGGTATACCTCTCAAGATTCAGAAACAATATCGCTTTAGTTTAAAAATTGTTCTTCATGTCCCTAGATAATTGAAATTGTTAGTAATTTATTTCCCACCCCTCAACTTTGTTATTATTACAAATTTACCCTATTAACCGTTGACTACAACGTTGGCCATTTTAAATCTAGCTCTGGCCAGTCAAGGGACCATTTTAGAACATAAATGAAAATTTGGACACCTTCATGATACAATTTAAAAATGAGAAAAGTACTTTTATAATCCTACATAGTTAACATAAGTGCCAATATAACATTCTAGTGTTATAAAGTGTCAATATAACCCTAAATAGTCAGTGAAAGTGCCAATATAACCCTCTCTGGCAACTTTTAGCCGGAATTTTATAACAATACATTTTTCCCTTCTAAGTAAAAATACAAAAAAAGGAAATGATGTTATTACCCTTAGAGTAATTAATACTCCAATATTGTGGGACGACCGCCGGACCGCCATTGGGCCGCCGCCGGAATATGTAGGGTTACATCATCACATTATGAAAATTGGTAGGGTTAAATAAGCACATTCCTAAAACTTATAGGGTTATATCAACACATTCGTAAAAGTGTAGGGTTATATAAGCACATACTATAAAATATATGGTTTTAATGATATTTTGTTTATTTTGTTGTATTTAGTTCGGAAGGATGGTTGGATGACCTTTGGTGTTATGTATGGTTGTTATTTTGTTGTGTTCTTCGACTTAGGGTTTTTAATGTTGATAAGTTTTGAAATGAGGCTATGATATGTGATAAGGGTGTTTAATATGAATGATGGTGTCATGATGTCGAATTTTATGGTGTATAAGATATTCTTATGATGTGATAATGGTGTATAAGGTGATGTGGTCGTCCATTAAGGCCAGCCGAGTACCACATACTTACCTTTTATAATATGTGCTGATATAACCATATAAGTTTTAGGAATGTGCTGATATAATTCTACAAGTTTTCAGAATGTGGTGATATAACCGTATCAGTTTTCATAATATGCTGATATAACCGTATCAGTTTTCATAATGTGCTGATATAACCCTACCTGTTACGGCGGCGGTGCAGTAGTGGTCCGACGGCGGACTGCAGTGGACCGATGGTGGTCTGGCGATGGTCCAGTGGCGATTCAACGGTGGTCTAGTGGCGGTCTGGTGAACTATGAGTGTAAAGTTGTCCACCTGATTTCAGATTTTACCCAAAGGGTATTTTGGTCAATTTACATAGAGTCAATGGCCAAAAATTAAAGTCAATGCCGAAAATGGGGTTTGAGGGTTATATTGGCACTTTCATTTACTATTTAGGGTTATTTTTGCACTAAAAATTATCTTAGGATTATATTGGCATTTACTCAAGTATGTAGGGTTATATTGACATTTATCCCTTTTAAAATTTAGGTATTAAGTTTTGAATTTAAAATAAAAGTGGGTATCATTGTAAACATTCACTCTTGTACTCCCTTTGTCCCGGCCATACCTGTAGAAAAAGAAAGTTAGTGTTTTAACTTTTGGATGTAAAATTACTAAAATGCCCTTCTTCTTCCCCCATACCTCTCTCCCCCTTCTGCTGCCCACCCATCTCCACCTTTGCCCGCCAATCCTCCACCTCTCTCTTCTTCGTTCTACCTTCCCCAATCTCGAAGACAACCCAGATCGTTGGAAAATTAAATAATCGATGAAAAACCACCAGAAGATATATTTATTATCACCATCACCCATCACCCATCACCCATCACCCAACACCCAACACCCAACACCCAACACCCAACACCACCGCTGGACCCAACACATAACACCACTACCTAAACAAACACCCAACACCACCGCCGGACCCAACACACAACACCACTACCTAAACAAACACCCAACACCACCGCCCCGACCCACCTTGCTCCAGATCTGCATGAAATTGGAAATGCTGCGCGCAGACAGAGCTGCGACGGAGATGTAGACGCGACAGAGAGAAAAATGGGGAGGCAAAGAGGGTGAGATAGGGAGGCTGAGATGCGATGGAGAGATGAGTGGGGAGGCTGAGAGAGGTGGGGAGACTGAGACGTGGCAGAGAGAGACGGGAAAGGGGCTTAGACGCAACAGAGAGAGACGTGGGAGGGGCTTAGACGCGGCAGAGAGGGTGATGAGAGAGGCTTAGACATGGCAGAGAGAGATGGGGGAGAGGCTGAGACGCGGCGGAGAGAGATGTGGGATAGGCTGAGAGCTTGAGAGAAAAAGGGTGGGGCAGGAGAAAGTGAGAGAGAAAGCCGGTATGGGTGGGCGAGTAGGTTTAGATTTGAGCGAAGTGCATATATAACCCTACATAATTCACGAAAGTGCATGATTTAATTAAAAGTACTCCCTCCATTTTTTTTTCATTGGCACCTCTTTTTTGGTGTTAGAATAGGAGATGCTAAATGAGTGGATGAAATTGAATTGAAAGAAGAGAAAGTAAAATGAGTGGATGTAAAAACCTTAAACTTGCCCAAAATAGCAAGTGCCAATTAAAAAAAAACACCACTTTTAGTAAGTGTGCCAATGGAAAAAAAATGGAGGGAGTAAAAATATAAACTTTTCCGACAACTTTTAGCCATAATTTCATTAAAAGACATTTTTGCCCTTCTGGAAATAAGTAAAAAAACTAAGAAATAGGAAATTGCGTTATTGCCCTAGGTCGAAGAACACAACAAAATAACAACCATACATAACACCAAAGGTCATCCAACCATCCTTCCGAACTAAACACAACAAAATAAACAAAATATCATTAAAACCATATATTTTATAGTTTGTGCTTATATAACCCTACACTTTTTACGAATGTGCTGATATAACCCTATAAAATTTTATCTTAATTTCTTCTAATTTACACTTTAAACCTTGGTCTTTCCATAACTTATCTTAATTTTATCTTAATTTACCCGGTTCATGCAACCCAAAAATTTTATCTTAATTTCTTCTAATTTACACTTTAAACCTTGGTCTTTCCATAACTTATGGAAAGACCGTCTTTCAAGAGACGGACTCTTCAAGATTAGGTTGGTCATTTTGTATATAGAAAATTTTCTTAATATAGAAAAAGTGGGACACCTAAACATGGAAATCCCACAATAATAACTACTCCATCCGTTCCAGTTATTTTTGCACTTTTTCCCTTTTTGGACGTTCCAACTGTTTTTGCACTACCTTATTTTTTGCCATAAATAGAATGCTTTCATTATTTGTTTACTCAATTTGGGCCCAATTTCTAATTTTTTAACACAATAATATTAGGATACCCCACTTCAATTTTAAGATATCCTATTTTAAAAACATAAAATAATATATCCTTAAAAATACTTCAAATTTCTCTCCCCGCAGAAAGAGATTGGACGGAGGGAGTAAAATTGGGGTTGGTATTCACTTCACAAAATTTGGTGCCTCCCGCGAAATAAAATCATCACGGGCCTACTTTGACATGGAAAAAAAGTGCGACGTGTCCTTGCATTTGGGTGCGGGCCCGTCAACCTGTCTCGCAAAGAACACTCCAGATAACGATCAAAATAATGGAAGTTCTAGAAACAGCTCCAGAATTCTCTTCCTTTCTTCTTCTTCAACGAAATAAATTTCACTGCATTCCTCAATTTCGACCGGCGGAGAAATCAATGTCGACTTTTGCTTGGAAGAGCTTCTACGAGAACGAAGACCGCCCGGAGAAGCCTCGAATCTTCGGCGTCACCGAAGTCCGGGGCCCGCAGTATTCCCTCCTCTCGCAAAACCTTCTCGAGGTAAAGCTTTGAAATGTAAAATCAAATGCGCACATGCTTTTATTCATTTCTTTCCCGAATTGTATAATGTAATGGCGAGGTTTGATGTTTTAAGTTGATCATATGAAGTTTCCCTGAGATTCTGCGGTTTTTTATCGTTTACGATTATGTGTTTGAAGTTAGAAAGAGTTTGTGTTAAATGAAGCTAATTCTGGTGTTAGATTATACTGAAGTTTGATTGCTTTACCGAGCTCACTATCTGGAGTTAACTTCAGCTAACTTCGATCATTATATTTTCCAGTGATAAACTTAAGATGAGTCTAGCATTTGAAATATCAATTTTTCATAGTTTTTTAATCAAAACAGGAAATCAAAGGAGTGTGCAGATTTTGAAATTTTCATAATTTTTAAGGAGTATGTAGTTTTTTTAAGAATAGTCATCTAAGCAAAATTTCCTACCTCGGCTCGAAGTGCATAGTTGATTTCTTTTTAGTCTGGCAGTGTAAATTAATAGGATTAAGGTAGTTAATTTTAGTGTGATTCTTTTTGGGGATGATACATTTCCGTTTTATTCGGTATAATTTCAGTGAGAATAAAGTTTTAAAGGAAGTTGATGAGTGTGGAGAACAAATGTATCAATGAGAACAAAAGTATCGAAATTTGATGGAACAATGTGCAATGGTTATACCTCAGCATAATCTTGAAAATTCTATCAGGTTGTGTTTGTTATGAAAATCTTATGGATTGTGATTCCTGCAGATGGGCTGAGAGTTGCAAATAAACTTATATTTTGAAAGATGTCATGGAGCTTTAATAGACTACCAATTCGCTGAGATTAGTATTTGGACGACGACGATGATTTGATTTCATTTTCATTTCTGTAATGGAAGTTGTTTTGTGTGCTCATCTTTTTCCTCAAGTATATCGATAAAGTTGTGTGATGTTTAATTGTTTCTATGTTTGCATAGTGTTAGTTCTGGTTTTATCAAATGTATAGATGAGGAGAAGCTTGTTAAAATTTCTATGTATTGAAATTAGCTACCACAGTTTGGATTCCAGAGTGCCCGAGTATATATATTGAGTGTGATGGTCTTTTAATTTGGTGTCCGGTTAGTCCATCGCTAGATCTAAATCTCATGTTTCTTGATAAAGTATATGGCGTTTTTCCTGTTCTTCTAAGTACAATGCACTGGACAGGACATTTTTGAGTCCAAGGGGCAGTTTGTTGATGGGTTAAAGCTTGCTGGTGGTGCTCAGAGCCTATTATCGAAAGAGTATGTCAGAGAAATGACTAACATGGCCCACAAGCATGATGTGTATGTCAGCACCGGTGACTGGTCTGAACATCTACTTCGCAAGGGGCCTTCAGCATTTAAGGATTATATTGAGGTATGTCAATGCTCTTAGTTTCTTCAGTCTTGAAATCTCAGAAATCCGCTGCCTGCTCATATCCTGTAATTTGATGACAATATTTCAGGAGTGTAAGAAGCTTGGATTTGACACCATTGAGCTAGATGCTGGATCAATGGAGTTTCCTGAAGAATCGCTTCTGAGATATGTGCGCCTAATCAAGAGTAGTGGACTCAGGGCAAAGCCTCAATTTTCTGTCAAGATCAACCAGTCTGATATACCTGTTCATAGAGACAGAGCATTTGGGGCATATGTGGTGCCAAAACCTCGAAGCTCTGGTAAGCTAGCATTTACGTAGTAATCTAGTAGTTATAAGCTCTGCTTAGACTTTGTTTTGACACTGCCTTCTGTTTAAGCTCTAGTGACCTCAAAGTCATTTTCGCCTGGAGAGTTTTGACCGTGATTAAAAGTGAAATTTAGTTCTAATGCAATCATGGATGAGTTACCATTCCAAATCACTAACCTGGACTAGAATTATGTGTATGTATATATATAGAGAGATATTTAGGCTGAAATGAAACAGAATATATCAAGATATCCTTAGTAGTTTATATTGAGAAAGTACAGAAGACTCACTAAGCAGTGTTTTTAGATTTCTCTAACCCTGGAGAAATACTTCTGTACCAGTCTATGTGTCTTTTATGCGGGATTTTTCTTCGAACATCTAGACATTAATTTGTTTGTAATGGTTCAATAAAGTATTTGTGCTCATCAGATACTTAGCTCAAGAGACAAGCGTGGTTTAAGAGTTCTAGTATTAGTGCAAATTATGTTGTAAGAAAAATCAAATAAGATTTCTCCCTATGTTTGATTGCTTCTTCATAATACTTGCTGCAGAATTTGTTGAGGATGTGAATCTTTTGATAAGAAGAGCTGAAAGATGCTTAGAAGCTGGAGCAGACATGATCATGATTGATGCTGCTGACATATGCCTACAGGCTGATTCTGTTCGTGCTGATATCATTGCTAAGATAATTGGACGCCTTGGGATTGAAAAGACCATGTTTGAAGCATCAAACCCCAAAACCTCGGAGTGGTTTGTTAAGCAATATGGTCCCAAGGTGAGCTGCCGTTCCATTCATTTCATCAGTTAAAATTATCTTGTTAAGTGTGAAGTTTAATCATCCCTGTTGAACACCCCTATAGGTAAACCTCTTTGTGGATCACTCTCAAGTGATTGATCTGGAATGTCTTCGAGGTCGCAATCTTGGGAAAGACCACACATCCGTGCTTGGTTCGTCATACTTCTTGTTTTAATCGAACTGTGATACTAGTCTTAGTGCATATATGTACCGAGTTTCGCAGATGATTGAAGTGTTATTTGTCCAGTTATTACCAGCAAATGTTGTAATGTATGTAACTGAAAGTATCAAATTCTGTTCCGTCTCAAACTCTTGAATACATTTTAGTAATCGTGTGATGATTTCTCAACTTCTCTTTTCTGTCTGCTGCTTTTGTTAAATCTCTTCCCCGCTGATCCTTACTGTGTCCCTCGACCCGATTGATGTCTCACCTGTGATAGGCGTCATTTGTTTCTAAAGCCTTAAGATGTGTGGCCATATGACATGAAGCAGTAGAGCAGGTTAGATTGTTGGTATTTTGTCAAACCCGGGCTTAAATTTCCTCGCGTTTCCTCCATCCTCCATCCGTATGACTAGGATCACAACTTCGTTATCAGTCACTAGGATGGAAGTGCTCGGTACAATGTTTGCCTACTTGTCTTAGGTGAGACCATTGATTAGTTTGTGATACAGCAGGGATTTCAAGTTGTTTTGGGCATGGTCAAATCTGGTCCTTAGATTCGAGTATCTGAACACACTGTTCTTGGTACAATCAGATTCTTTCGTCTGTGATTAAAATGTACAAGTTATGATGTGTTTTGACCCTTTTTTTCTTGAAGGATTTCCTCACCTTTCCCTATACTGAAGAGTATGTGAACATGTGCCAAATATTAATGTGTTCTGTGACCACAGGTTGTTCGAAATCAATAAATGCGTCATGAATGAATGAGTGATTCAACTCTCTGTGTTCTGGAATGATTTGACCTGTTTTGTGTATTACTGTTCTGCATCACCAATATAGATAGATTACTAATTTATTAGACCTCCATATGGCGGTTTGTGAAATCTTGATTACACTCCTTCCGTTTTCCTAACGATGTAACCTTTTCTTTCGACGCCAGAATCAAACATAGATGACATTTGGGGAGGAAATGAATTGAGGGAATGAAAAAGTATAATGTGTGAATGAAAACAGTTGAATAAGTAACTGAAATGTTGGTTTTGAAGAAAAACAAAGCAGTATGACGATGGATTTTTTGGACCTGCTTACAATGTTTACAAATATTATAACAGTTAGTGCTCTGTTGGAAACATGTATGTTTGACGTTGGGTTAATGGTTCCACTTAAACATTTCAATATATTTTGACATATGCGGAGCATAATATCCAATAACTCACTCTTGGAGGATGGTCTAACATAACATCACGTGGAGTTGACTATATCGATCATTATGTATGCCAAAATTGGCTTCCATTTTTGGCCCCATGAATCTTCGATATCAGAGGAACTAATTAGGTAGAGGTACCATTTTAGCAATGATATATGATACTGGGATGTTTTTCTCTTTCTGCTTACAGTTTTCTTTTTGGGGATTTGTGACATCCAAATCCTCGAATGCAATCATTCAATTTGGGGCAACTTGGGTGTGTCCAAACAAATATCTCCTCCTATTCTAGTAAATAGCTAATGCAGAATTGGCAAAACATCAAGAAATCTACCCAATTGTTAAGGATTTCAAGATTCTTGAAGTTACTTCCTTAAGTTTCATTTTACTTGTATCTTAAGTCTTAACTCATAGCTAAGATGTGATTGTATAAGACAGCCTCATGATGATCGGGTAGCGCGCGTCGCTTTCGTTGCTCTCTAGACTGAAAACAATGCACCTTGAGAAACTGACACAAAATGAGATTCACCATTTAAGAGGCACAACCACTGTTGGCTCAAGACAAGGAGAGGAATGGTGGAGGGGCCATTTTGGTGAGTTTTGGTCCTATCAGGCTTTAGTTTTTTTCATGTAACTTGTTCATTCACAGAAATGGCATAATTCTCTGTTCTCTTAGATACCTTTTTAGCCTGAGTTGGTAAACTGGAAAAATGCCGGCGGTTTGGTTCGCGTTGAAGAAATCATTGCAGTGCAAATCAGAAGCAGCAGATGTGCATGATCCATATGGCAGGAGAAACCATCTGAGCAATGTGTTGACGAAGAGAACAGGCCGGTCTGGCTGTTCCCGGTCTATCGCGAATCTCCGCAATGTTATCCATGGAAGCAAGAGACATATGGAGGAGAAGCCTCCAATCTGCAGCCCGCGATCCATCGGAAGCAGTGAACTCCTGAACCCCATCACTCATGAAGTGGTCCTCAGGAATTCCACCTGTGAACTTAAGATATCTGGTCCAAGTTTTTCTAATGGAAATGGAACTGATAGCGGTAGCGAGATAGGTTGTTCTACCTTCTTAGGTACCCTTAAGCCGGGTACCCCCGGCCCCGGAGGGCATCATGTACTGCCTCCCTGTAAGAATAAAGGGCTGGCTAGTCCTAGGAGGAGAAGTTCGGCGTTTGGTGGTTTAGGCGTGAAGCCGAGGCATTCAACGGGAGCTGATTTCCAAGGTTGTACAACCTTAACTTGCCATAAATGTGGTGAGCAGTTCTTGAAACTGGAAGCTTCTGAGGAGCATCATCTCTCCAAACATGCCGGTGAGTGAATTTTTCGCATTGGAAATTACTAATTCAGCGTGATAACAGAATAGATAGAATTGGAACATTTTTAGTTCATGTTATGTATCTTATCAGCATTGTACTTTAGAAGATCAAGCTAATCACTTTCCTGAGAAGAAGTTTATGGGGATTTCTTGATGCAGTTACTGAACTTGTCGAAGGAGACTCCTCGAGGAGAATCGTGGAAATCATTTGCAGGACGAAATCAGATAATGGCTCATCAGGAGGCATAGAAAGGATCCTGAAAGTCCACAATATGCAAAAGACAATAGGTCAATTCGAGGATCATCGCGAAATGGTGAAGATAAAAGCCAGCAAACTCCAAAAGAAGCACCCGAGGTGCCTCGCTGATGGCAATGAACTGCTCAGATTCCACGGCACAACAGTCGAATGCCCTCTTGGCATGAGCGGATCATCCAGCCTGTGTACATCAGAGAAATGCGCCGTTTGTCAGATCCTGAGGCATGGTTTCATGGCCATTAAGGAACTCAATGACGACATTGGCATTTTCACGGCTTCCACGAGCAGTAGAGCATTAGAGTCGATTCAACAAGCCTCGGGTGATCATAACGACAACGAATCTCCTCTGAGAAAGGCTTTGATAGTTTGCAGAGTTATAGCAGGCAGGGTTCATAAGCCTTTGGAGAATGTACAAGAACTGGCTGGTCAATCGGGGTTCGATTCGTTGGCTGGAAAAGTTGGAGTGCATTCCAACATTGAAGAACTGTATTTACTCAGCACCAAAGCTCTCCTTCCTTGTTTTGTGATAATTTGCAAATCATAGTGTTGGAAAAAAGAAGTGTGGAAGTTGAATTTCGTCAACTTTTTAACGATGTTTTGAGTGGGATTCGAATTAATCTTGGTCCGGCCAGTGTTGGTTTTCGATTCACCTCCGCAGGTGCTATAAAATCTATTAAACTCTCAAAACAGATCAAGAGAAGGTTGCAACACAAGAGATCAATAATATGTTCTTGTGTAATTACTTTCATTTTACAATTTGTCGTCTTTTGTGATGCTTAGAAATTGTAAGAATTCAGAGGTAGCATATGTTCATTCTAGTGCCAGATTTTCAATCTTTGCCAAATATTACCAGAATTGGGTAGGCATTTGTGAACTGATAATGTGTGGTAAATCAGGACATTCTTCAAGAACAGAAACTAGATTTTTTAAGTGCTGCATTTTATAGTACTAGTGATCGAATATATGCCGTGAATCTGGAATTGGGATTCTACACATAATTGTTTTTGTGCTAGGATCAGGATCGGATCATGGATTTTAAAGTAATTCCTGTAGTCAGTTTCACAAAACTTTTGTAGTAAATAAGTCATGAATTAAGATATCGTGATATTGTTTTTGTTATCCTGTTCTTGCTTATGTGTTAATATAAACTTGAATATTATAAAGTACTCGTATAATTCTTGGCCGGGATTAATTAAATAACTTAATCTCTATGATTCTTGATCAATTTTGACTTGAAAACTTCATTAATGTAAATGACCTCTTTTGGATAAAAAAAATACTTTCAGTTTTTTGAAAAATGCTCATATAATTTTGATCACCGACGCTGCAACAACACCGTGTTGCCTACTTCCACCCACTAACGCCATCCACTTAAGCAACTCTCTTGTAGCGCCACACTGCACCACTATCATTGTTCATTTCAGTACACCAACAAACCCTCACATTTCGCTTCTCGACATTCTTCTCAGTACGACACACAATCGTCTACCATCACACAGAGTTTTCGCCTACTCTCCTTTCCTCCCTCTCACCAGAACCACTCTAAATCACCATTATTTAAGGTTTGTGCCCACTGATTTCAACCACCACCATCACTGCGATAACGATACGTTATCACTTCCCATGCCGCAAAGGAAATCAAGAAGCCCCCTCATCTATAAAGCCCTAGCAATCAGAAAATTAGGTCAAATTTGTCATTAATACTTGTAACTCTGAAACTGGTCTTGTTGAATAGCTCCTCGAAAGATAGCAGGCATCGGTGCAACATCGATGTTGAGTCCTGAAAGAAGATGACGTGAACAATGAAGATACCGATGCCTCATAATTGATGTGATTGTTCGCATCCCACCGGTCAAGTAAAGGGCCTATTCCTCTCCTGAATTCATATTTCATAGTTTGCGGAGCTATCCCTATCTGCATTTTTCAATTTTTTAATAGATTAAATTCAAGGACTTTTAGGTTGTTTTAACGTTGGATGACCTTAACCAATTCGGCGTTAAGTGAGCTCATGATGGGTTGGGGGCATTCCGATTTAAAAAATTGGGGGTTATACTGTTACATATGAAAAGAGAGAGTTATAGGAGCAATTTTTTTTGTTTTAGCTAGTTTAAATTTGAGGGCTTTTTGGTCATTTCACCATTCGTCAGCATTGACCGTGTTGATTGCAAGATTAGGCCAACTTGAGGTTATTTCAACACTTTCAAAAATTGAATTATACTGTCACATAAAAAGAAACTAAGAGTTACCGGAACACTTCTTTCATGAATATATGTATTCATTCTATTTTTTTGTGATACACACACTTACTATTTAGAATAATTTTTTATTGACACATTTCAATTTTGACAAAATTTGAATAACTTTCACTCACTCAATTTGTTTCTCACTCCCATTTTTTTTTTGTTTTTTACCAATTTCTTTTACACTCCATTTATTTTTTATTTCTGGCACACATACTACAAATGAATGTTTTCTTTTATTTGATACCCTTTTTATTTTTGGCAAGTTTCCTTCAATTTCATCTACTCATTCTACTTTTTACTTTCTACATTTAATTTCATCCACTCATTTTCTTCACCTAAATTCAAATACCTAAACCTCTGGTCGGAGGCGGATGTAGGCAGGGGCTAGAGGGGTGGGATAATATTTATGGGAAATATAAGAGTAAAATTTTTTAAATTTTTTTTAGCCCCCTCTAATATAAAGAAAAATTGGGAATTTTTTCTTTACATATTAGCCCCCGCCACTCACGTTTTCCGGCTCCGCCCCTGCATATATTGCCATAAATAGCAAAAAAGAGAGAGTAAAAAAATCTTTACCATAGCATTACGTATGGATAAAAGAAAACATATGACCTTCTTTTGGGCAATATGCAAATATAACTCTATATATTGGAGAAAGTGCACATATAACCATGAGTTATTTTTTAGTGCAAAAATAACCCTGACTAATGAATGAAAGTGCAATTATAACCCTATGACCATATTTCCGGCATTGACCGGTCATTTTCAACTATTAACGGACCGAAAATGATCAAAATGCCCTTTGGGCTACGTACAAAAATTAAAAAGACAAAAACACGCTTTGGACTCTTCCTTCATCATCTTCTTCAACATTACATCACATGCAATCTAAACCTCTGTTTTCCCCTAGGTTTCAAACCTCATCCATTTGGATAAAAATTCACCTCACAGATGCAACTTTCCACAGAGAAGCTAACCATGTCTTCGTCCGCCACCCAACTTCACTCCATCATGTTCCCATTGATAGCGTCGGGCTACATGATCGACATAGCCAAGCTGCTCGCTGAGCGAGATGTCGCCGTTACCATCGTCACAACCCCGATGAATGCCGGAAAGGTTCAGCAAAACAATCAATCGCGCCACCAGAACAGGGCTTAAAATCCATCTCCTCGAAGTCCATTTTCGGACACAAGAAGCCGGTCCACCCGAAGGCTGCAAAAATATAGATTCTCTTCCTTTCTTAAACATGGTCGGAAACTTCTGTCACCCTTAGCTTGTTTAAGAAACAAGTGGAGCAGACTTTACTGAAAGAGGCATTTCGACCCGACCCGACTTGCTTGATTTCTGACATGGGTCTTCCATGGAACTGATTTTCCACATGGTCTCGGAGTAGAGGGATTGATTGGATGTTCTTGATTTCCAACGATTTGGATGTTACGGATACTCTGAGGGAGGCCCGGGAGGCAAATTTGGGGACCGTTGTTGTTGGCAGTGGACGGGAGCATTGGGGAGGAATGCCGACTTGTGGGTGTCGTGGAATGGCATGCAGAATGGGGAGACTGGAGAGAGAGATTTTGGGGTGAGGATAGAGGGGATTTTGCAGAGAGGAGAAGGGGCGGTGGTGGAGAGATAGGAGAAAAACGAAAGAGAATGAATTAGGGTTTAGGGGTAGGAATGTAATTACAATATTATATATATATATATATATATTATTTTTACAGAAGGGTAAAATAGTCTTTTTAGTGTATTTCGACTTTAAACTGTCGAAAAATGTTATATTTGCATATAACCTAAACATTCAGTATTATATTTGCACTTTCAATTATTGCAGAGTTATATCTGTAATTTCACTAATTATATAGAGTTATATATGCACGCTCCTTCCTTTTTATTGTCTCAATCACTCCTCTCTCATAATCGGTAATTTCTTGCATTGACACCCACACGATCGCCCAAGTGGTTGGGCATGTGGTTCTATTCCCCGTGGGGAGGGGTTCGAACCTCGGCAGGCGCTGTGTGGGGACTCCTTGTGGCCACCGGGAACGTTTGAGGACCATGTGCTTGACCGCTGGGAGTGCTGTGATTTACCTCCTCAGTTATGGCTGTGGTGTCGTTGCTGCCGGGGCCCTGAGGGCGAGGGTTATCACCTTTTGGGTAATTTCTTGCATCAAATCATGAGGTGACAGTTGAGTCAAACTTCTGCAAAAGCATAAGAAAGTTTGGTCATCTTCTAATTTGTATTCCCTGTCTTTTTTAATTGGCAAAAGCGATCAAATAGCTCGCACTCAGCTGCCTCGAACGCACTAACACCACGGTCATAATCGGAGAGGTAAATCACAGCACTCCAGTAGCTGAGCCTCTAACCTTCGACTGTACTCGGTACGCACAAGGGATCTCCCTACTGGAGAAATCCCCACTCCCTATCTTCTTTAATTGGCACTATAGGAGGTGGCATAAGTTTTTTTAAAATGTAACATTTGTCACATTTATGTAATGATTTAAATTAAAGTTTTATGATTTCATTCAACCATTATGCCTCCAGTCAAACATGGCAGAGGCTGAAACGAAATTCCAGGTACGACAATATCATAATTTCTTTTTTCTTCTGAATCTGGTTTTTAATTCGGTAGCAGATGAATTCAATGTGTCTTGAATGGGGAATAAATAAGTACTCCCTCCGGATCCGCTAGATTTGCACAATTATTTTTTACACGCTGTTCAACACATATGTTTGACCGTTAACATATTTGCCTAAGTATAATATTTAAAAACTATTTGTTACGATAAATTGAACAATATCATATGCGATAATATTTTATTTATATATTAATTTAAATATGTCATCAAATTTTGATAGAGAATATTATTAAAAAAATAAGAGTGTAAATTCAGGTCGGAGCGTAAGATTTTAGTGATTTTCTTATTCTTGATTGCGAACATTGAGCACGAAGAGGTCCTACTTTTTAATCGGGTGTTGCTATATCCCGCCCTGTATTTTACTATGCTCGCCCTAATACGTATAAATACACGTATTTTGAATTAAAAAAATAATTTTGAATTTTTAAAAAAAAGAAAAAAGAAAAAAAAAGAAAAAAATATAAAAAACACTATAAATACCCCCTCCCCTCTCTCCATTTCCCTCTCTCCTTCCCTCTCCCCCTTCCCTCTCCCCCTTCCCTCTCCCCCTTCCCTCTCCCCCTTGCCTCTCCATTTCCGCCCGCCGCCCGCCGCCGCCCGCCGCCGCCGGAATCCCGCCGGAAAATGTAAGTTTTTGAGAATTTTTTTTTCTTTTCGTGGGAATCGTTGCCCGATCTATTCGAATTTTGTTGAACTTGTCGGAATTGTTAGAATTTTGTTGAGCTTGTCGGAATTGTTAGGATTTTAGTTATGTGACATAATAGAAGTTATTGAGAAACGATTTTTTAGAAATTGTGCTTCTTTGGAAATTGTTTAGCTATGTGACATATGTGGAATTAATGACATAATGACATAATTGGACGTGATGACATAATTGGAAGCTTATTGTGTTTTTTAGTAATTATTTAGTTTAAATTTGGCCATAATATTTTAGAAATTGTATTTTTTAGAAGTTGGGTTTTTTAGAAATTATGTAGTTATGTGACATAATAGAAATTACTTAGGAATTATTTGTTTAGAATTTGTGTTGTTCTGGAAATTATTTAGGTATGTGACATAGTTGGAATTAAAACGAAGAAATTGTGTTCTGTATAAATTACTTAGTTTAAATTTGGACATAATATTTTAGAAATTGTATTTTTTAGAAATTGGGTTATTTAGAAATTATTTAGTTATGTGACATAATAGAAATTATGTAGAAATTATTTTTTAGAATTTGTGTTGTTTTGGAAATTATTAAGTTATGTGACATAATGGGAATTAAAACGAAGAAATTATGTTTTGTAGAAATTACTTAGTTTGAATTTGGACATAATATTTTAGAAATTGTATTTTTTAGATATTGGGTTATGTAGAAATTATTTAGTTATGTGGCATAATTGAAATTAAAACGAAGAAATTGTGTTTTGTAGAAATTACTTAGTTTAAATTTGGACATAATGTTTTAGAAATTGTATTTTTTAGAAGTTGGTTTATTTAGAAATTATTTAGTTATGTGACGTAATAGAAATTTCTCAGAAGTAATTCTTTAGGAATTGTGTTTTTTGGAAATTATTTAGTTATGTGACATAATAGAATATAGTTCTATTTAAACAAACTTTAGTAATCCGATGTAAACAATTGTGTAGTAAACTGTTACGATATGTTTTAACTATTGTTTCCTTGAATGTTAATAATAGTGTGATGTGGCTAGAAAATAAGATTATTTAGTAATGTAATCGCCAATTTGTAACAAAAAAAATGTTCCAGCTGGTTGCATGATTGTACGATTATAAATTTGCTGTTTGTGGAGGGGTTTTTTTTATGTTACATCCACTTTTTCCTATGAGTAAATAGGTAAATAGTATAGACGGTGGAACCTGCAGTAGAGCCCTAAATGGACCCCACCAAATACAAAAGAATCCTACCCTAGGCTACATAGTAAACCTAAGGAGTAAAGTCCGAAAGAGGTAGGGGGGGGGGAAATAGTAGAGTGTAGATCCATTAGACAACACTCAACTATCCCCCCCCCTTTTGTCCATATGAAATAACAACCTACCCAATGCAAGATAGCCAAGCAAAGGGAGCACAAAAACAACCTGGAAAAACACAGGCTATAACCCAAATGATGGGGTGAGAACAAACTCACTACCCATAAAACAAATCCGCTTCTACCCCTAACAAATGGGGCCTTCTTCAATCCAATTCCGAAATGCAACCGAGAAGGGTCTCGGGTCTTGAAAATATTTGGATCGTTGATGAAGGGACTAAGAACCAAGAACGGATAATAAGAAAATCCTAATGCAGCCGAGGGTATCTCGGGTCTTGGACATAACATATAATTTGAAGCCGATGAACCAAATGGACAACTGCTTCTACCATATACATCCCTAAGATGAAGAAAGAGGGATGTTATTGGCCTTCTGACATTCTCGTTTTGCACCGAAGCTGATCGTATGGGCCAAGATGAATGAGGCCGTGCCTCGGACCTTAGTGCCTCCCAGTAAAACCAACTTCCGAAAGATGTGAGAATGGATGCACTTCTACCGCGTGCACCAAGCGTGGCGAGTATGTACTCGCCCACTCCATTTTGAGCAAATGGACAGCTATATGCTATTTTAACACAAAGTGTAGCGCGAGCATAAAGCGCATAGATAACCGTCAAATCAATAGTAAAAGCTAGGCTTAGGAGAAAGAGTAAGAGGACAGAAAGCCTTACTCTAAAACCTATTGCCTCCACCGGAATGCCGAGCTGCAAGTGCCAAAAGAAGTCCAAGAAAAACCATAAGCCAATCCTGACACCATCGAGCCCAAAGCAGCCTCTCCCGGCGCTGAAAATCACGTCAACCATCGCTGAAAACCATGCCAAAGACCCGAACCGTGACACGCCGTTCCAGCGTTCAATCGCCCAAACCATCTCGCAAACCGGCGTCATGCATCCCATCGACCATAACGAGATCTAGCGCAACGCCTGACGCCAGCACAGCGCCAGGAATGAAGCACTTTGACCCGAAGTGTGAAGCACATAGCACGGCCGCCAGCACCCTTCAATCTCCAAGCAACTTCTACACTTAGAACAAGTGCTCATCCGGAAACAGCCTATTCATCACCATGTAGCAATCCTTCATGATGATTTTCACCACTCTGTCTGAGCTTGGTTGAGCACCATCCATAACCACATTGTTCCTTTCCCTCCAAAGGCGATAAACCGTGGTGATCAAGGCTAGTATACCAAACTTCTTTCGCATCTTGGAGCCCTTAACTTGCCTCTTCACCCAAGTCATGGAACTTTGGATTGAATTAGTTCGTCTCCTTAAACCAATCCAAGTCCGAATACGCCCCCAAACAACCTCAGAAAATTCACACTTGAAAAACAAATGCTCATTTGTCTCCTCTTCCAAATGGCACAAAGAGCATATCTTCTCCATGCTATCTCCTTCCTCCATCCGATGCTTATCTTTCGTATGAAGTCGTTGAATGACCGCCAACCAAGTGATGAATGAGAATTTCGGCGGAACAAACCCACGCCAAATACTGTTGAAAACCCTTTCACTTGATCGACCAACATCATAAACATTCGGGTATCTATGACGATGCATATGAAGATAAGCTGCACTAGTAAACTTTCCCGAACCAGACCAAACACCAAGATGGCCGATTACCTCTTGCAAGTCACCATTAAACATTGTACACAATTCGTCCCGGAGTTTGCAAAGGTCACCAAAGTAGCTCGAGTATCTCTCTCCCAATCTTCCATTTGCAATTCTCGGATTTAATCCCCAAAAATCTACTCCCTGAAGGTAGTACGAGTGAATCCATCGGACCCAAAGGCTATCCTTTTTCAAGTGAACATCCCACAACCTTTTAGCCATTGAAGCCCTATTCCACGTAACAAAGTCTCTCAAACCGAGGCCTCCAAAAGACTTAGGCGCACAAAGTTTCTTCCATGCCACTTTCGCCTTATGTTTTCCTCCCCATAAAAACCTTTTACATTTCTGTTCAAGAGCATCCATTACCGTAGTTTGTATAACGAAATTCTGGATCCAAAATCCCGCAATACCTCCAACAATTGATCTCACAAGTTCCAATTTGCCTGCATAGGAGAGGGTATGGCCCTTCCATTTAGCTATTTCCGAATCAACCTTTCCCAATAGTGTACCAAATTGTGTCACCTTCAACTTGCTAGAATCAAGTGGCACGCCTAGGTATCTAACTGGGAATGTCGCCCAAGGAATACCTGTGAAGCTCAAATCCTCCTTTATACCAACCCCAAAGAACTTCGACTTTGCTGCGTTAATCCCCAAACCCGAAGTGCGCTCAAACTCATTCAAGGCGTCCATGAGTATATGTACAGAACTCGTGTTCGCCTTAGAAAAGAGCATGAGATCATCTGCAAAGGCCAAATGCGTGATCCGAAGAGTCTCGCATCTCGGATGGAATGTAAAATGCCTAGATGACGTCCTCCTTTTCAGTAGTCTCGAGAAATACTCCATACAGATCACAAACAGGTGAGGCGACAAAGGATCACCCTGACGAATACCCCTCTGTCCCTGAAAGTGATCGCATAGTTTACCATTGACTGCAATCGAGAACGAAGAAGTGCACACACAGGTCATAATTCTGCTCGTTAGTCTTTCCGGAAATCCCAGTCCAAGTAAAACCTCTTCTAAGAAATCCCAAGAGACTGTATCAAACGCTTTTTGAAGATCCACCATAATCATACATCTGGGCGAATTTCTAACTCTGCCATATCCCCGGACAAATTCCTGCGCTAACATGACATTATCCGAGATGTTTCTGCCCTTCACAAATGCTCCCTGACTAGGGTCAATGATACCTGGTAAAATGCCTTCAATCCGATTCGCCATAATCTTCGTGATAATTTTATAGACCACATTGCAGCACGCAATTGGTCTGAAGTCGCCGACCTTCAGATTATCTGGCTTCTTCGGAATTAGAGCCACTGCAGTGTGATTAAGCTGCGCCAAAATGTCGCATGTCTGAAAGAATTCCAGTACTGCAGCCGTAACTTCCTCTCCCACTGTATTCCACTGCTTCTTGAAAAATCCTGCCGTATAGCCATCCGGACCCGGAGACTTATCATCCGCCATTGCAAATAGCGCCTGTTTGACTTCAATACTCGCCACATCCTGATCCAAGTAGGCTCTTTCCACCTCGGTAAGTTTCGGACTCTCATCAAATATGCTCGGATCCGTAGCCACTCTGTCCCTCTTCAAACCGAATAGTCCTTTATAAAACTCAGCAAATAACTCTCCCTTGCGACTATTGGAAGTAACAATCCGATTGTCACTGTCGATAATTGCAGGGATACCTCCTCCTTTTCGTGCAGAGACCATAGAGTGAAAATACTGTGATCTCTTATCCGCCTGAGTAATATGATTAATCCTTCCCTTTTGCGCAAGAAAGGAAGACTCCGCCAAATAAAATAACATTGCTTGCTTCTTTAACTTGCGCAATGCCGCAACATCATCCTCCGAAGCATACTTAGCATCGAATTCATCGAAAGCCTTGTTGTACTCTGCATCCGCAGCCTTTGCCTTCTCGGAAATATGGCTTAAATCAAGTCGACCCAATTCCTTCAAGGGGTACTTCATTCGAAATAATTTCCTGGTCACCGAAAACTGCTTAGTCCCTTCAACCGACGGACTCCAATAATCTTCTACAATCTGTCCACAATTCGGATGACCCAACCACATATTCTGAAAGCGAAATGGCCTTCCCTTTCCATCAATCTCCTGCGACATGTCCACCACCATGGGAGAGTGGTCTGATTGAGCCGAGATTGGTAAGAAGGTTGTACGACAGGCAGCTTCATCCCAACCATGATTCAATAGCACTCTATCCAGCTTCCTCCAAATCTTCCAATCCGCACTATGCCAAGTTAGATGTTCTCCTATTGCAGGTGCATCTCTAAGTCCACACTTTACACAAACATCCTGAAACTCCCTCATCGGATACAGACTAGGTACATTAGTCCCGTAATGATCTTCAACACTAAGGATAGCATTAAAATCACCAAGGACCATCCAAGGCGCATTCAGGCTAGATCCAAACGACTTCAACTCCTCCCATAGTGGTAAACGCGCCAAACGTCCTTCACTATGCCCATACACAAATGTGCAGAAAAACTCAATCCCAGAAACAAGATTACGAACTTTCAGATGAATACATTGCGGCGTTTTCCCTAGAACATCAACCAAGAAGCCTTTCGGATCCCAGATGATTAATATCCTCGAGTTCTGCCACAGTTCAAAATTGTGCGTAAACTTCCAACCCTTAAAACTTTTCAGAAAAATGCGCAAAACCTTATCCTCCATTTTTGTTTCCAACAAACCACACAGACCAACTCTATTCGTGGAGATGATATTTTTCACCCACCTCCTTCTCACAGGAGCCGATAGACCCCTGACATTCATTGCTGATGTATTCATTGGGAAACAGAGGTCCCTTGTGGCTTCGGACCGCCGCCTTCAGTCGATTTACTTCCAGAACTATCCGAATGACTCCTTGTAGCTGCTAGTATTCGCTGAAAAGGTTTCTGGATACCCTTCCCTTGCTCATTTAATCGAGTCCTACTCTTGCTTCTAGACCTGGTCAAAACCCCTGATGCGGAGGGAGGTCTACTCTTACTCTTACTCCTGTGCAATCTTGGTATTTTAGAGCCCCTAGCATCCGGATGAATCATCTGCTTAGGCAGTTTACCCGCCCCTTCAACCGGATTATCATCATCACCAAAAGCTTGCTGTTTTTTATCGGATTCAGTGGCCAAACGAGTGCTGGATTGCCTGCGCTCAGTGCTTCTACCTCGCGCAATTGGTGCTTGTTTTCCTACGCCAGCAGCTCCAGGCAGTGCTCGGACAGGATTGGTGCCAACGCCAAACCCAGCGCCCACAACTTCTGGCGCTGATTGCCTTGATCCCGCGCCCGTGCCTCGTACTCCAGCGCCCTTGCTTGCAGCACCAGTGCTTATGGCAACGGGCGTAGGTGCTGCAGGCAGCGCAACAACGGCCCGACGATCATCATCCTGCACTCCCTGAATGGTTATTCCTGGCCCTTTTCTTGCACTTCCAACTTTCTCGATATTCTTGACTATGCTTTCAACTACTTTTCCTTTCCCTTTCCTTTGCCTTTCTACCTCCTCATTGTCCGAAGAGGCGTCCTCAATGGTGACACTCTCATTACCTCCAACCGAATTTGAGTTCTGATTATCTCCAGTAGTTGCAGCTTGCATTTTCCGAACCCAAACATGATCATTGTGCCGAGTTCTCATATTTTTCTTACCTTTTGCTTTCACAAAGTTACTCTCGGCCGTAGGCTTCATTGGTTGGTTATCCTTAGCATTCCAATAGTCCTCGCACTCCTCCATTAGGTGACTGTTTTCGCCACAATTAGTGCACCAAGATCTACAATAATCGTAGATGATTTTCTGCACAAACAGATCACCAGATGGAATTCGAAAAGTCACCTCCTCCTTGAGTTATCTTGATGTATCAATCCATACCAAGAGGCGTGCATAATAGCCCCTTAACTCCAGAGTGCCATTGTCCATAAGGATAGGCTCTCCTAGTGAAGTAGCAATTTTCTCTAAAGACTTCTTGTGCCAATACGCCTTTGGTAAGTGTTCCATCCTCAACCAAACTGGTTTAGTGGCTTGGATGGTCGCATCATATTGTCCGGATTCATCAACTAGCATCATGAACAACTTCTTTCCATGGAGATAATGGTCAGGACCATTCATCACCTTGTCTCTATCCTCTGCACTGTTGAACTTGAACATGACGTATCCATTCTGCTTGGTCTGAACATTACACTGCACCTCCCACTTTGCTACCAACAATGTACGAATGGCATACATACCTGGAAAGAAACCCGGAAACACACCCAAGAATCCGAAAAATGGCTTATGTAGATCCTTATGAATCTCTTCATCAGTGAGCACAAAATCGACACTATCTCCATTGTTTGCAACAACTTCGATGGCCGACTTATTCATTAGAATCTCAGGATCATCCCATCTCCTTCTCCTCTCTAATTTCGGATCATTTCAGTCTCTTGGATGCACTTGCTGATTCTTCCTCTGATTGACATTCATATCGGCCATACCATCACCATTGTTGTTCCTTTCACCCGATTTGTTTCCCATATTCATCACCATTGTAATGGATGAATTCCGATAGAACAGATCGGATTCACAAAAACAACCAAAACACAAACGAAAACACACAAATCGATCGGAAAATCACCAATCGAAAGCACACCAACAATAAATAAAGCTTGCACTCAAAATCGAAAAACCCTAGGATTAATCGGTTTCAAGAACAAACTTCATACAAAACCGAACTCTCCAATCACTAAACAACTTCAAGAACATGCAAAACATGCACCAAAAGCTTGAAATCAAAACCGTAATCCACCAATATGAAAACCGATTTCGAAAACAAGCAAGAACAATACTTGAATCAAAACCGATTTAAAACCTAAGAGAAATCGGATCAAGGAGTGATCTTAAAACCGAAATCTTGCAAACACTAGATCGGATGCACACATACATAAAATCATGCTCCAAATCGAAAATCAAACAAAACTCAAGAAAGATGGATCGAATAAACCTGGAAACCGTGAAAACCGTGATCTCCAAGCAAACCGAACTCAAATCTTGTGTCCGAAGTTGAATTCCGATCAAACTCCAAGCTTGGTGCCAAAACCGATCCAAGTTGTAGGAATTTGATTATAATTCGTGCTGAAAATTATAATCAAAACCTTTATACTCCCTTGCACACACCAAATCCCAATCCAAATCGAAGAAAGATTGAGTTTTTCAATCAAACTCCTTCTCGAACTAGGACTCAAGTGAAGAACAATTGCGATCTCCCTCCCAAATCCTGATCCGAAACCAATTCAACACTCCAAATCCAGATCACGATCAAGATCCACCAAGAACCCTCTTTGCCGAAATCAAACCCTACTCCAAAGCCAATTTAGATCAAAAACTCACCACGAATTGCATATAGTTTTGTGCGGAATCCAGTGTAGAATCCGTTAAACCATAATTCATCGGTGGATTGTTAATGAAATTGAAGAAATCGGCTTCCAGAAGATGGAAGAAAGGCTGCGCCTTTTTTCTTCTTTTTTTCGCCCCAGAGCTAGAGAGAGAATTTTTTTATTATTGAGAGCTCTTTCATTGAGAGCTCTTTCGAGATTCTATTGAGAGATCTTTCGAGTCCACTTTTTCCTATGCATTATATAATATGTAGTCTCCATAAGGAAACTGAAATGATGCACTGTTCGAAAATATTAGTTCACACGTTGTTGAAATGTATGTTAATTTATCTTATCATATCAGTTTGATTCACTTGTTGTTATACTAATTACGTATCTTGTGTCGTAGATGAGCACTGCTGGTCAACCTGACGGTCATGGTCGTTCCATACGACGAAGAGGTGTTAGTGCCTCGGCGAGACAGGCTAGAGGCCGCGTGGTCGAGGATGAATCGTCGCCTCGCCCGCGGGAGTGTGATGTAGGAGCGGAGCAGCCTTCTCCACCGAGCGTTCGTGCATTCGATCCCATGCCAACATGGGACGGTCCGGAGATTAACATTATCGCGTCTGGTGGAATCCGTCATGATAGTGATTGGCAGATGAATTATGACCTGCCGGCAGATGTCCTCCCGATGGGCCAACCTGGTTCGAGTGTTCCATTGGATGCCGGGATCGAACGTTATGCTGCAGCTGGAGCCAGGCACACCGTGAGGAACAGAGCTGGTCAATTCGCACAGTCTTCTGGTGGATCGTGCAATGCCGGTGAGCCTAGCACCGGAATGGC